>OX411556.1:54134022-56534022 GCA_948146395.1 Fragum whitleyi | reverse complement strand
GCCTTATTTGAAAGGAGGACACTCTGATTGTCTTACAAATGACTTGTGTCTCGAGAAATCATTGTCCCTATTTAAAAGATCCGAGGTAGAATAAAACGATTTACTGAGAACAAAAGTAATTGTTATGATACGGAACGTAGGCAATTCTCTTCCCTTTTCCCCCTTTTTTTATTCATTTATATTTGTCATTGCAATTTTTAGAATTTATTTTTTAAATGTTTCATTTTTAATAAGTTGGAAAACAAATTAAAGTAAGTTAGTTTAACCTCTATTGATTCCGCTTCCTTAAAGAATCTTTTGCCAGGTAGTCGGATGAGTAAATGGAAAAACAATATTAAACAGGCCAAATTAAGTTTTGTACAATTTAATTTTCTGAAAAGAACACCTATCAGAAATATGTTTCAAAACTTTACAAGAGAAAATGAATCATTTGAAATAATGTGTCCTTGAACTTCATAGATACTTTGCCTATGAAATAAATGAGTTTGACTAATTTAGCAAACAATATTAACCCTTGTTAGCCAGTATTTATTTTAAAAAAAGTACACAATTATCGAACCTGACGAAATGCAAACGAAAAACGGGTCGTAGAGACATAGGTCATAGACATGGGTCAGACTGCACATATCTACCAAAGCAGATATTCCTGGTTCAGCCAGCATGACAAGGGTTATATAAAAATTAGCTCTTACCTTTTTTTCTAGATGCTGGAATACTCATCCCACTCCGGGGTATTTTTGGATGATCCGAGGTCCTATTGTAGCTGCAATGGCTGTAAGTAAAACAAGCTAGGTTTTTCTGCAATTAGTTTGTAAGTTTGTTTGGGATTTGACGTCGCTTTCGATAATCTTTCAGTTATATCGTGGCGGCTGGAGCACCTAACAATGGATTCCTGGTGTTTCTCACACTAGTACTACCATTACATCCTTTCAAAGCCTCCAGCTGCTATCTCACATATGCCTACGATTATCAACCCATTGGTGGAAGACAAATAGTCGAAAAAGTTGAGTGTCGCCGACGTAAATCGAACCCGGGACCTTTTGAATGTAAGTCCGACGCAGCCTACCTCTGCGTTGTGACGGCGGCCCTCAGTTGGTTCCTTATGAAGTGCCCTTTTTTGCTCCACTGGCTGAAGGCAAGGCAGTGTGTCCGTCGTGCGTACATACATAAACTTTTTTCTTTCAACATTATCTCCTCCTTTACCAATGCGCGGATTTTAACCAAACTTGGTAGAAACTTTCCTAGGGTGAACCTCTTCTTGAATTGTTTAAGAAATTTTGATGGGCGTGGCAGGGTGGGGCTTATTTTCACTCCTTCCGAAGCATTCGGCTAATTTGAAAAAAAAAAAACTTGGTCATGATTATTCTGTGTGTCACCTTACCTTAGCTTGTTGATTTAATTTTGATTGACGCCCCTAATATGGACATGGCGGCTTTTTTTTTTTTTTTTTTTTTTTTTTTTTTTAATCATCTCCCTTCAAATCATTTGGCAGATGTTAAAAGATCTTCACCTCGCCACGCATTTTGGTCAATTTCAATGAAACTTGGCATGATCATTCATGTGGTTCACCATCACTATAATTGGTCTCGAATTTTTATGGGACCATTTATAAGGCTTTGGCAGGTTGAGGCTAATATTCATTTTGAAAATTAAAAAAAGATCTTCTCCTCCCAATCAATTGGACTAATCTAATTGAATCTTGGTATGAATATTCCACGAATAACCCCTTTTCTTTAATTGTTCCTGTGAATGTGTTTAGAATGGTCTTCTTATTGCAATCCCCTTTATGTTGGCAATAAGATGGATAAACGGTTTGCAGGTTAATGGCTAATGGGTAATTTGGAACAATGTGGGCCAGACCCAGTTATCGCCTGCATCTATACGATCAGGAGACATATTGTTTTACCGTTGACCGCCCGTCTGTTTGTCGGTCTGTCTGTGTGTCCCAGAACTTCACACACACACAAAAACACCTAAAACTGGGAATTACTTGAAGTCTATGCAATATACGATGCTCATTCTTGGATTGATTATAGATGTTAATGATACACAACTGCTGGCACGAAAGTCCAGTTCAGGGTCATGTGACAAGGTCAAGGTCATCTGTCAATATCAAAATTCTGAAAAGGTCGATGTTTCGTGGATACCCGTGTTTCACAAACAGATCGTGTTTTCTCTAAAGTGTACCGTAACTGAATCCTAATGTAGATAGTAACATCGTGAAATTGACATATACCTCAATCAAAACCATTCTGAATCGCTCGCTCAGTACTCCATTCATTCATTCATTCATTCATCCATATTCATTCATTCATATTCATTCATTCATTCATTCATTTATTTATTCATTCATATTCATTCATTCATTCACTTTTTCATTCATTCATTCAAAACGATAACTCAAACCATACTTAACGGCTCCGAAACCGTTCAAAAAGACTCCATAATCCTTCAAAACAATAACTTCTTAATTCAAGTCAAATCGAATTAATAATTCTACGATGTTATAAGCTGGTATAGATTTTTAAACGTCAGCCTGGACCATGAAGATACACAATTAAAAATAAATTTACTGTTTAAAGGGAGGTAATAAATTATCGTAAATTTAGTCCAATTGGGCGAAATTGACGATAAAGTATTACATCCCTTTAATTTCATTCAGGTTCGGTCCTCCCACTCATTCAATATCATTCCAACGTCATTCCAAAGTCATTCACCTTGTCACTTCACGATGTTGTTATCTGTACATGTCTGATTCTTCTCAGTTCGAGCGTCTTGTAATTACTGCGAGAATCGTATACGTATAGATCCACAAGTTTAAGTGAGTGATCAAGGGTCAATTTTCTCTATACTTGTAAAGACCTTTGATCACCCATTCTAAATTGTGGAACTATAGTTACAATGGTCCCAAAGATTTGGGCATGTGCGTGACATTTCCAACAATTTGAAATGTTCATGAGGTGCAAACACTGATGAGCGTAGACAACCACAAACTGTAAATATAAAGCCTCCAAATGTCTATGGTTATTTGGAGATCTTTTCTATCTACTAAACGCATAGTACAGTCTCTGGTCAGATGCACAGGCTAGCCAGAGTCTTTGCATTGCACATGTCTAAATTCTTGGAAATCTCATTTAACACTTACTTGTTTTCTTTCTTCAGATCAACTTCGTCATTTTTCTCAACATTATTCGTGTACTGTTCACTAAACTGAACGCATTTAAAACGCCAGACGCAAAGAGGAGCAGATATAGGTATGTCATAAAACATAACATAACATACCCTCATATATCATAACTTAACATAACCTTATTTTCTACAAGGTGCTTCAATTGTACAACATTACTGTTTATGTATATATCGACGTCCTAGAAAGAATAAAGATAAGATAAGATAAGATAAGATAAGATAAGATAAGATAAGATAAGATAAGATAAGATAAGATAAGATAAGATAAGATAAGATAAGATTTATATTGAGTCGGCAAGACAAAGTAACAAAATAACATAAGCTTAAGAAAGCTTTTGAACAGACTATATAACAATAACATTAATAACAATATCTAGAGGCTAATGGCACTACCTGAAAAATAAAAAGTTAAAGTTAAGGATTTTCAGTCAAGAAACACAATTCAACATAAATACAGAAAACTAAAAGAAAAACTGTAAAGAAAAAAAAACCTCACAAGAAAAGTTAAATCATATGCAACTACACATTCATGCAGTAAAACAAGAGTAAAGGATACATGATACAATAATAATAGAAAAAAGAATAATTTCTACCCTTCCCTATTCCCAGATAGCATCAGATACTGCCACCACAGGAATAAAACCCTCATTGAGGTACAGCACCCTCATTTAGAGGGGACCCAACCCACAATTATATTAAATTCTGAATTGATTGAAACAGTCTTTTGTTGATTCCGGCGTTTATTTATCTATTTTTGATTAAAAAAATGAACTAAATTAGCGATATTCATTACCTCCCTTTGATAAAAATTGCATAAAAGTTCTGTAAATTGCTTCACTTTTCTTCAAGGACCAATCAGATGCTTACAACTTCAACTATGTCAGTGAAATCGCGATTATTTTCCATTTATATTTATTTTGAATGTAGCTTTGGATTGTATACTTTTTAGCCTTTTGGAGCGTTTTTGATCGATTTGAATGAACGTTTTGAATTAGTGAATGGAGCGCTGAGTGAGCGATTTAGAATGGTTTTGATTGAACCGAATGCCAGTTTCACGATGAAATTAATCAACACATACCTGCCAAATATCAGCATTGCATCACCCATAGCTTAAGGTTCTGATGTGCATAGGAATGTAATCTCCGTTCTTTTGATGCGGAAATGTAAAAAAATAAATAAATGTCTCGTCAGCAAATTTGCTACTTGTAAAGTATGTTCAGCATTCTGAATCGTCATTCAATGTCAAAATATTCTCTGATTTCTGGTGCAACTTTTATTTTTGAGTAAAATGATATCAAATAATTGTAATGAAATAAAACATACGAAAAGCACTTTACATACACGTTGGTATATTTATCATTTGTACTGATAAAAGGAAATGGTTAACTGCAACTTGAAAAATAAAGTTGAGTTCACTATAAAGTAACATTACATATATTGTTTTAATTGGCCTCCAAAACTCTTTTAGTGAGACTATAAAACTTTTCTAAAAATCTTTTTTTTATTCGTGTTTCAGAAAGTTGGCGAAATCCACGTTAGTTCTGATACCGCTATTTGGCGTACATTATATTGTATTTATTGGTCTGCCGGACAATGTAGATGAGACCACCGAACTTGTTAAACTTTACTATGAAATGTTCTTCAACTCGTTTCAGGTGAGGCTATTTCTTTAATGCTTTTCCGTGGATTATCTTTAATGCTTTTCCGTGTATTATCTTTAATGCTTTTCCTTGGTATATATAATGCTTTTTCTCGGATTGTCTTTAATGCTTTTCCGTTGATTATCTTTAAAGCTTTTCCGTGGAATATTGCACATTAATGCATCAATATACGTTTTAGGGTCGTTATGGGCTTACGTAAACGGACAAAACCCGTGCATTAACGAGAGAAAACGTCAATTAACCAGTAAATTCACGTGCCCTTAACACTCGGCCTTTTTCACTTAAATATCCATAGTATTGGCCTATACACGTATCACTTTCTTTGTCTAACATTATTGTAGAGCATAAGTGAGAAAATCTACCCTATAACCGCGTTAATTTTTGTGACGTCATTAATTTACCAAGCAACGTCGGTATAAAAATAAGTGACGGTGCATTGCATATCGCATTTTTTCTGGTATATTATTGGTATTGCAGCTACTTTTAAAGCGTTCCTATGAACCATTTTATATATCTGTTTGAATAAAAAATATAGTCTTTCTTTTATGCAATAATAGCGTAAATTCACGTTCTTTCAGGCATTAACGATTGCAGAGATCCTCAAAATGATTTATCGCCATCGTGCTCCGCACTCGGGCGTTAATCTAATTTTGGTCTCTGCAAATGTTAACGCCCTCAACAACGAGAATTAACCCAAATTATCGAGTAAAATACGGTAGATTATCATTTGATAAACTTGCCGCCTTACAAGTGAAATTATATTAAACCTATACCCCGCATTCGTTTTCACGCTATTGGAGGTGCGTTTTTAAGGTCAGATGAAAAGTCCCGCTTAATAGGATTATTTAGAAGTCATAAGAATCGACTTTCGATATTTTAAGTGAAAACATTCGACGTCGTCAAGGCTACGCGTTTAAAGCCAATGCAAAACCATCTTCGTTTCCTCATTAAGATATCTTAATTTTCTTATTAAGCCGCTTTAAAATAATAATCTAAAAAACGCTCTATCATAAAAAATTTGATGAGATTCTTAAGAATCTAAATCTAAGAAACGGGCGTTTTCTAAGCGGAACCAAATAAGTGACGTCAATATGAACGTAGCATAGCAATCACTTGCAAAAAGACGCGCTTTAAGTAAATTAGTCCTGAAATATTCACATTTGTCTCATTTGGAAAGTTCGATGGATATTTCCATTCGTGACCAAAAAAGCTATATTTTCACTCGTGGTTTTGCCACTCGTGAAAATAAAGCTTTTGCTGGTCACCCAAAGAAATTTAAGCGTTCCTTGAAAGAAACGATCATCCCCTATATATGTTACAGTGAATATGTAAAATCAGGGATTTTGTAAAATAACTGAAAATTTCAGGGATTTTGTAAAATCACTGATTCCGTCAGATGTTTTATAAAATGACTAAAATTTTCAGTGAATATATAAAATAATGGAATATTTGTTGTAAAAAGAAGGAAATACAGTATAATTTGTTTCTAATTCATCAGTTAATATGTAAAATCAATTCAATTCATTTGTAAAAAGGGGAATACACTGTAGTTTATTAGAAAAATTGGTATTTCATAAAATAGGTTGTTAGGTTTTTTGTAACAGAAGCAAAAGGTGTCAAACAAATAAGTGCAAATGTTTTAAATCCAATGTGCTCTGTAATTCTAGATGTCATTCAAGCTTGTCCTGTGCTAATGAAGACTGAGTAATTCCATGCCATTACACAGTGACATATTCATAGAGAATAAAGGTTTCAAATAAAATCATAATACTAAAAAATCAAGTACAAAAGGTTTGAGTCGACGAACTAGATAGCCGAACATGTATTTGGTTGAAATTATTAACTATACTTAGACTCATTGTGGTTGGCATTTTACTTTCTTTGTCATTCTTGAACGGTATTTTTCAACTAAAATGATAAAAGGTCTACGCCCACCCCATGATTTCCAAAAACTATACCCATTTTTGTCGACATTTGTTTTCCAACAATGAGTTGATAACGGCACACCTAGTCTATGTCGGTTATGCCAGGGGCTGGATATTCAGAACGGATGTTGTGGTACAACTTGTGAGATTTATACTACGAAGGCCATTACTATTTTATTTTCTGGTTCTCTAGACAATTCAAATAAGACAAGGGTCGGAGGAGGGAATGAAAATAAAAATTAGCGTATGCGTGACATTTCCATTAATTTGAATTGTGCGTGAGGTGCAAACATTGAGAAGCATAGACAGCCACCTTCTGTTAATGTAATGTTACCTGATGGTTTACAAGTATTTTGAGACCTTATCTATCACGCAGAGGATGCACAGGCTGACCAGAGTCTTTGTTATGTGCACGTAAGAAATTGTTGGAAGTCTCACGCACAGTCTAAAAAAAATGATTCAAATCCTGAAATCAGAGTATAAACAAAAATAAAACAGAACAGCTTTTTTATGTTTGTGAATTCGATTATATTTAAGTTCACTATATTTCTCCAAAGATGTCTCTTCTAACTACAAAACTGTCTAGTACTACTGATTATTGATAAAAAAAATAAATGATTTCTATGGACAGAATTTTTTTCTTAAGAACCAAAATCAACTTGAGGTTTTTGGTTCTTTGGAAAATGTTTAAGTAATGCCTATATTACATATCGATACCAGACAAAACAGCTCGCCGGAGGAAATAAAAAAAAATAAGATAGATGGCGGGTTATTTTATTTTTATTCCAATTTTGAGAAAAAATTTCGTTCGCTTTCCGAAGAACAGAAAATAAAAATATAATAGCACAGCCTCTGGCTAGGTGCTCCAAACATCGTAATGCGATTGAAAATCTGTTAAATGTGGTATTAAAAATCAAATAAACCAAATTTATGTCCACAGTGGTGATCGCTTCTTAACTGTCTTTCTAAACCACAAACTTGTCTTGATTCTAAGCTGGATTTTTGACTATTATGATCAGGGAGACCACGTTGACAACGAATTCATCTTTTTTTTTCAGGGTTTCTTCGTCAGTCTTTTATTTTGTTTCCTGAACGGCGAGGTATGTATCATTACTTGACTCCTTTAAGCTCTAGTTTGGATTTTTATAACGATCAATTTTATTCATCTGAAATGCTCTACGTAATGTCGTTGTACCCTATGAAATAGATAATGTGACTCGGTGGTAGACTGGTTCCACTGTCGACTATCATAGTATCCTACTATGATAGTCGACAGTTGGACAAGTCCAAAACATGTAACATGTAAAAATTTTCAGTTTTATTTTTGTTCATAAACTTAATGAATGCAAACATATTATGATATATGCATTTTTTAGGGTCATCGTTACCTTTATATTTGGTCATAGATACCGTGAAATTAATTATATATATAGCAATAACTGCATTCTTCTAGCTCTGATTGCAATGATTTTGAATTACATTATCATGATTTGACCCTGGCTCTCGATATGTATGCTGATATTTCATATCGGTTCTTTAATCTTAGATTATATACCCATCTGATATATACCTTTTGATATGTTCTGTCTTGTGTGTTTATTGTATGTATGTTCTTGGTGACAATCCTATAACTGGATTTTTTAAACCAATAAAGGAATTTGAATTTGAATTTGTAACCCGGTAGGCGATAAATAGAGAATAGATGGTTGGTGACTTGATATGGAAAAGTTTATCGGGCAAGGCGTAGGAATTTATCTGGTGAGCCGGAGGCGAACCGGATAAATTCCGCAGCCGAGCCCGATAAACTTTTCCATCTCAAGTCACCTATCATCTATTCTATTTATCCTGTTACAATCTTTTTCTAAACTCTAATCGTTATTTATTTAAGAAAATACAATCCGATCTCGATTTACAACTTCGATATCGGCGAGTTCTCGTCATAAGGGTGAATGGGTGAAGGAGTTTGGGTGATCGCTAACGGCTTAAGAACTCGATAATTGAAAGGATTTCTAATGCTGTATCAAGAAAATATTTAACAAAAGAAAACTGTAATACTTTCATACCTTAATGATTAAGACGATATTAATCTGGTGATTTTCGCAATCTCAAACGTCCTTTTTTTCTCCGAAGTTTTGTTGTCATGCAGCTAAAAGCAAATCTCAATTCAATGCCTTCCTTGCTCTAAATCAGAGGATGGACATAGATTGAGATCAGATGCAAAGCTACTATCTCCGAAATCCTCCTCATGCGAATAATATCTGCGTTGAATCCATTCAGATAAATGTTTTAAAATCCTGACAGTTTTCGAGGTCGAATGTAAACACCAAGATAAGCTTCATCACAATTTTATAGATTACGTCATCAGTCATGTCCTACGTCATCGATATGGTCGCGACTTGATTTTAAAAATATATGAGAATCGAGTGAAATGTTTTTTATTAGAAATAGACACTCAGATTCAAAAGAAAAAATATTAGAGAGGACTGTTTTCAGACCTAATAGCCTCAAAAAGAAGATCCGGCAGGTCACGTGACCAAGTGACATGATAAAGCTGTCACGTGATCAAGTGACCTGATATCAACAAGTTTATCATACCCCCTTTTATCAGGCAATATTTACAGCTAGTGACAGGATAAAAAGAAGCATCCGAGCACTCCATTAGAAAAAGTTGATTTAGTTTAGGTCGAGGGAATGTCATCATATTCCAAAATTATTTTACGGGAAGGTAGAAATGTCATACTAGATTCCATTCGGAACATCGCTCGGACTTTTCCGTAACTTAAAAAGTACCTCGGACGAAGTGTAGTAATTTTGGGTCGTTTTTTAGGTAATTCGGCTCCTGGTGGTCCTTCGGTTTATACGCATGAAGAAAATCACATTTTGTTAATTCTTTCCATTCGTCTTTGGAAATCTTTTTGGCATATGATAATTTCATGACAAAACGCAGTAAGACACTGCGTTTTGTTATCAAATTATGATATGCCCATTTTTATTCTTTCGTTGATTTTGTTTTATGCAACGTCATCCTTAGCTGGATCGTTTATGTTTGTGACGTCATATATGACGTGCGAAATGACGCGCTTTCATTGCTGCGCCCGTATTATTCCAGAGGTCTATTCCGTAGAATCGCCGAGGGTTCCCGATTGACTAGATTCAGGAAATAGTATAATTCCCCTTTGCAGGCCGCACTACCCTGTTGGTCTATTTTGTTTAAACCTATTTATTTTAAATAGATTGGGAAACAAGTTCTTACAACTTAGATTAATCCCTTTCGATTCTGCTTTCTGGAAAAATCGCGCCGAATGTGTGGGCAAAAATGAAAAACCCAGATAGATAGCCGCTCCCGGGAATCAAAATAAAGACCTTGGGGTCGAGAAGCCGACGCTCTACCTCTAGACCACTGACACCACGCGATGGCGGCAGTGGCGAATTCAGAGGGGGTTCTAGGGGGGGTGGGGTCAAACGAACCCCCTCTTAAGCCCGATTACCTCATTTTCATTCATAATTTCTACAAAAAAATTCTGCAGTTCACGACATATTCCTGTTGTGAACAAAATTTTGGCAAACAGTAGAGACTTACTTCTAGGAAAATAACCCCCTTTTTTATGTTCGAACCCGCTTTACGGAAATTCTGGGCCCGCCACTTCAAGTATTTCAATATCAATCATATGTTATAATAGAATGTCGATTCAATGACAGGCTTAGGGTCGCAACAGATAACTTCTTAGTATTCAAGGTGAATCACCGAAACTCCCCAAGAATATTTTATAAATTACTTTCAACCTGAGAATTCATTATATTAATCGATGGCTGGGCGCGGAACTATTTTAACTGGGTACAAATATATAAAGGCAATAACATTGATATGTTAAGGAATTTATTACAAACCATGTACTTTACTCTTTTATTTCATCTTCAGGTGCAAACAGAAATTCGAAAGAAATGGCGGCGGTTCAAATTACGCCGCGAAGGAAGTTCTGTGAATAGACGTTTGACACGTGACACCTCAGTCACGTTCTTTACGAAGGCACGTGGGTCAGTGGCCTCTGCAATCATAAACAATGACCTCCACAATGGCAGAAAACATTCAATGGTTGAAATGGAATGCTTGAAAAATAAGCAAGCATCATCGACAAATCAAAATCACGTGACCATAAATGGAAATATAGCGCAGGCGCATCTAACGACAGGAAATGACGTTGAAAATGGCTTAAATGAACAACTTGCGCCGTTAAACGAATACTCAATACGTAATCCGTGCGATTCAGAATCTCAGCAGCTAGTGGAATTTCGGAGACAGGACAATGGAGTGGGTTAGACCATCTTGAAACCGATTTTAGCATAGCTGACAAAAATGTCTCATTTTTTTTGAAAAAAAAAATCACTATAAATGATCAGTATTACATACCGTAGGATTAACACAGAACCTCTGTGTTTGTCCATATATTGATAGTAGCCTACTTACTTCACAATGATTTTACGTTCACCCTTTGATGTATATTTTTTTTTCAAAATCAAACAAAAGCCTGCACTGCGTTCGGATCAACAACACGTGAGTATAATTTGCATACAGTTTGCCCGACGATGTTTTATTTCCTGAACGTAGGATTGTTAAGCAAATGATCATGTCGCTATAAATTGTGAACCTAGGGAAGAATTAAAGACCCGGGGTAAAGTAGTCCAACCCCTATTGAAAACAAAATGTTTAAATAAGCTTGATGTCGTGAGTCTTCGGAAGACATCGTCATATATCGGTTTAATCAAGCATAGAGAATAACATGTTTGTGTCTAAAAATAACAATGTTATCTGGTCGAGGTTGGGAGTATTTATCATGGCGAGGCTTTGCCAAGGCATGATAAATTCTCACAGCCGAGACCTGATAACATTGATATTTTATGACACTTACATGTTATTCTATTTATCATGCAATCATTTTCCAGAGTTTAGGTTTGATAAACCCTTAAAAATCAAGGAAATTCAGGTGAAATTGTATGCAAGTTGTTTCTAAAAATAGACTGCCTGATATCAATTTATGCTATCAGACAGGTGATATCAGGTCAATACTGGCTTCATTGCATGATAAAATTCCATTTAATGTCATCGTCGTACCAGTACTTTTGAAATCGAAATGAGGTATTTGTCCTAGGGCCTCAGTTAATAAAGAAGTGAAACACTTTTGAAGAAGGTCTCATTTTTTACGTTTAGACATACAATTTTCAAAAATGGTGGTATTGTTTCACGTTGATCTACCAGAAAGATTCACAGTAAGTTCTATTCTTATACTGGAAGTTATAGCCCAATGTTCATGGATCCCATATATGTCAGAGAAATTGACGAAAGAAATAAAAACTTGGAACTCACATACTCAGGTGAGCTATAAAGGATCACCATGTCCCTTTTGTTTTGAGAATCTCATGACGAGTCCGTTTTCATAAACTGATCTTGTTAAGGTCCAACATCGATTCAGCATCGCCATTCACTGAGCTAATTGGATATCATATCAAAGCACTGAAAGTACTGATGGTGAACGAACCTGGTGGCATTCTAGAGTGATATATTGAATTAAAGTAGAAAAGTACGAAAGACCGGTGGTGATTTCTTTTATTCACACTTCACGCTTCACACTTCAAACATATTTTCTTTGAAATGTGAACTCTGAAGCGTGAACTTGGAGTGACATTTCTTAAATTCAAACTTCTCACTTCACATTTCAAACATAATATCTTTGAAGTGTGAACTGTGAAGTGTGAACTGTGAAGTGTGAAGTTTGAACTGTGAAGTGTGAACTGTGAACTGTGAAGTATGAAGTGTGAACTTTGAAGTTTGAAGTATGAAGTGTGAAATGTAAACTTTGAAGTGTGAACTGTGAAGTGTGAACTATGAAATTTCAAGTGTGAAGTTTGAAGTGTGAACTGTGAAGTATGAAGTTTGAAGTGTGAAGTGTGAACTATGAAATGTGAAGTTTGAAGTGTGAACTGTGAAGTGTGAAGTATGAAGTGTGAAGTGTGAACTCTGAAGTGTGAACTGTGAAGTGTGAAGTATGAAGTGTGACGTATGAATCTATCTTTGTTTTTTCTCAGAGGATGAAAAGGTCTTTGAGTACCAACCAAAGAAACACCTATGAATATCAGTCAGTCCTGAACTGTACTCATTGTTTAAAGTTATGATTTGTTAACTTATTAATAGTATTTTGAACCATAACCTGAGGGATTCATTTTTATCATATCTGAAGCCAAAACCACTTCCGTGGTTGACACTTTTGTCGTTATTCACTTTTATAACACTGCAGGATTTTTGCTGCTGATATTAGACTTTTCTGCTCTGAGCTAGTTTATGCTTAAACTGTAGTTAACCAATTCTTAACATATTTTGGGAAGGATGGAGCCAGTTTTCATTCATCGATTAAGATTTTTATGATTTCTGTAAAAAACGCAATGACTTTTCCAGAAAAAATTAACAACTAAACCCGCCTGTCGAATTGTAAACAAGTGCATGACGGATCTGGCCCCCCCTTGACCACGGCAATATCTACTCGTCAATTGGAGTGGTATCTAGGGTTGAATATTTAGCAATCATTTATTCAATTTTCAAATAAAATTTTGAATTGATATGGTTTTACAGATTGAAAAAATGCAAAGTAGAATGGCCCCAATGAAATATCTTCCGTGCCTGTCGCATTTTGTATTCGGCAATATTCGCTTCTGAGCCTGACGAATACGAAACGTTTTCGCTGGGAATAAGTTCACCGAATATTCGAGTGTATCCTTACAGCCCTACTTCAGTCAACGCAATTTTACAGAAAAATCTTATAAGCGCATAGCGCAGTTGGTAGCGCACCGGACTGTCAAACTAGAGGTCCCGGGTTCGATCCCCGACGGCGGCACTCATTCTTTCCGACTATTTGCCTCTCACCAATGAGTCGGTAGTCGTAGACCGATGTGAGATAGCGGAGGCTAGGAAAGGATGTAATGGTAGTACTGGTGTGAGAAATACCAGGAATCCATTGTTAGGTGCTCCAGCCGCCGCGATATAACTGAAATAATGTTGAAAGCGGCGTAAAACCCTATTCAATCAATCAATCAATCAATCAATCAATCAATCAATCAATCAATCAATCAATCAATCAATCAATCAATCAATCAATCAATCAATCAATCAATCAATCAATCAATCAATCAATCAATCAATCAATCAATCAATCAATCAATCAATCAATCAATCAATCTTAATTGCTGCGTTCATCCCTATTCAAATAAAAGGTACAAGAAAGGTTGTACATGTAGAACACATGTCGAATCATTCTTAAAACCCGTCTCGAGACTGACTGTCGCTAGTTGAAAAGTTATGTAACACCGCGTTACCGTTTCTAATGACACAAGGTGTCTTGATGTGTCATTCGTCTGAACTCGGCCGATTCTGTAACCTATATTTAAATCGGAGACGTCGGAGATCGCCCGAGTATTGCCGAATGTAAGTTCAAGAGGACATGACCTAAATAAAAACGTATTTCCGGCTAATTACTACAAGTTGCATCATCGCAGGCTTGGGTCAAAAACATATTATCTGTCTCTACGGTGTTTAGACACAAACTTTGTTTTTGCTTAAAACTCTCGACAAGCTTACGCCGATCAAAAATTCCCTTGATAAACATTGCAAGATCATTTTGTGTTTTTCAAGGCAAATTTTCATTATCTTCACTTGATAAAGAATAATAGTACCATGCCATTCAAGAAATAAATAGTGATTTTGCGAAGAAAAATATTGAAAGATACTAAATTGAATTTTAAGAGGCGCTACTTTATTTCAAATGTATTAACATCCAACAGGATTTTCCTGACATGGTATATAACACTGGTGAACGACGTTCGTTCACCAAAAATCCTTTTCAAAACAATGATCTACATGTATTTTAGTCGAATTTCTTGAATGATCTTTACCTTGAGCGTTTTTTAACTCCGGCTGCATTTTATATTTATCTACGTAATCTTCTTAAAAGCTTTTCGGTGGATTATCAAAGAGTAACGGTAAATCATCCCTTGATAATCAGGCTCACCCGTAAACAGTCAAGTTAACAAATGAGCCTGTGCGTGACATTTCCAATTCATTGAAATGTCCGTGATGTGCAAACATTGAGTAGCGCAGAAAGGCACATACTGCAAATATTAGGTAATACCTAATGGTCTACGGATACTTTGAGACTTAATCTATTTACTGAACGGCAAACGCATAGTAAAAACTCTGGACAGACTGTGCCGATGCACAGACTGGTTAGAGTCTTTTCTTTGCTCATAATTGAAATTGTTGGAAATCAATTGCACAGGCTCAAATAATAATAATAATAATAAACCTTGCTTTCGTTTACTTCACTCTATTTGACGCTATGTGAGTGGAGCTCTATCATAGTATCTTAATGACGTAATGATTACGTTGCCAAGTGACGCGCAAAATGATGTCTCATTTTCTTGCATTACAGAAATAGAATAATCGTTTGTTTTTCGAGTGAGATCGATTACTATTTCATTTCGTACACAACAAATGATTTATTTTCACTCGTGGCTCTGTCACTCGTGAAAATACAGCTCTTGTTGCTCACCCAATGAAACATACTTCGATCTTACACTGAAACAAACGAGTATCCTCTCTGTACATTTGGACGATTTCAGATATTCTTGGTCTTTACTTTGATCTTTGAACACCGGCAGCATTTTGTACATGTATTTATGTCTGTATTGTATAAATGTCATGTTTTATATGTTATAGTAAACTGTGATCTTTTTGCTAGTCTATAAAACCTACATCTTTTGTTGATTTTTATCCCATTAACCTCAAAGACAGCTTAAAAATCCCGCCATCCATCGTACTATTCGTCAGAAATATTGCGACACATGGGTCGTTTAACGTGATTTACAAAGCTCATTTATTAATTATTCAATTATCATTTATTCATTGATATTTACCCACAAAATAAGTGGTCTTTTTTCAATATCGATTGCCATTTAGGACTAAATTATGGATTAAGACTTGAACTGGGATATTGGCGTCCCTACATTTCCGTCCAAAACCGACGTAATTTGATGGTTAAATGGGGACTAACGCCGATTTTAAGAAGCTTTCAGGTAAACTACGACGGCTGAAAACCAGCCCTGTGTTCAGGATGTAAGAACGTTTCGTGAGCGCTTTGAGATGATACACCGCTTTGCACGTGCACATACGTGCAAAGCGGGCGATCATTTCGAAAGCGCTTCGCTAACGTTTTCATCCTGAAAGCAGGGCAGGACAACCATTATAGCCTTTTCTAGCTCTAAGCCACTGTCCCACATATAGACGTGTCTTGACAAAACCCAGGGCTCAGCAAGTAAGTAGTCCCGTTATGACCCTGGGCTTTAATGTAGCCTGAAACCGGACATAACCCTTGTCAAGATTAACCTTTGCAAGGTTTCATTTAAACCAAAACGCTAAAAGCACCTATAGTCCAACCGCGGTATTCTAAAACGCGGAAAAATGTGGTATGGCCTGGAGTAGGGGTGGACTGAACTGAAATTTAACAAGCGTGATAAAACGGTACTTAATTACAAATGTAATCATCTTTATATCCAGAGAGTAAAGAAACTCATCAAGAAAAGCTCCTTTTCTCCGTATCTATATTCAACGCTTTTTGTCGTTTCAATTTTAATTTCTTCATGATGAAGTCGGTTTCGAGAGAATGTTACTTTTACGCTATGGCGTATAAAGATATGATTCAAAGGATGGTTAAATGCCAGTAGTTTTGTGTTTCTTTGATCCTTCAGTATAGTTAAAAGACCGCTACAGCAAAAGATTCGTTGGGCCGAATTTCTTTATATAAAAATCGTCAAAGTTTGTTTATAAACATTTTAATAGCATGGTTTACCTATAGTTCACTAATTGTCAGTTTTTTATGGTTTAAAAGGGAAGATCAGATAGTGTGGACTAAGATCAGACTGCACAAAGGTACAGGCTGATCTTTGTCAATACATCCTGCCGAAGCAGTAATATTCCGAATTCGCATTACACTGCTTCCAAGACCTACGCGTTTGTAATACAGCGATTCTCTTATTATGCTGATTATACCGCGTTTGTTGTACGTTTCTGGATTAATGTAAATATAAATGCAGGACATCAATGCAACATTTCTCTCAAATCAAGACTATCTATTCGTACAAACGAAAAAGTTGGTTTGGATTAACTAGCTATTGTCTAGAAACTTTAAATTTAAGATATAACAATAAATGATCAGCAGTGAGCAGAGAAGCGACTCAGTTAACAAGAGGCACAAGAGGGCCTGTATCGCTCCACTGGCTTAGACATCTCAAGATTTGAAAGAGATATTGAAAACAGATGGTAATGAAAGTCACCATCATTCAGAAGGTTTTCTGACTTTTTCCAAATTGATACTTATTTACAAGCTATCAGAAGTGAACAGATAATTAATATGTAAAATTACATGGAAGAAGACTATTTACATATTACTTTTAATAATCGCACTTATTAAACTCAAATTGTTAAATAAATTTCATTTCATCCATTACCTGACAATTTTGACTGATTGATCTGAATTTCAATAAGTCTTAGCAGACTACATAGAAACAACAGGGCCAGAATGGCCGGAAACCGCTCACCTAAATTTAATTGGGCAAGTGGACCTCATCCAAGTAACTTTCTGGCAAAGTTTCATCACATTTGCCTAATTTTGTTGAAGTGGGGATGTTATTTCAAGAATTTAAAGTGATAATAGACCCTGCCCAACCATTTATTACTGAGGAGACTCAAAATAAACCCCACCATGCCACACCCTTATTAATGGACCAATCCAAATTTGTGAACACTTTTTGAAAAGGGTCATCAAAATAACATTTTAGTAAAAAGTTTCATTGAAATTGGGCCAGGGGTTCAGGAGTAGATGTTGTTCAAAAATTTCGTGCACAATATAAGCCCCGCCCTGCCAACCCATATTGATGAGCCACTCAAAAATTTTACAAACAACTTTTGAAAGGGGTTACCCAAAGAACATTCTGATAAAGTTACTTTGACATCCGTCAAGTGGTTTCAGAGAAGAGGTTTAAAGAAAAAGTAAACAGATGGATAGACGGATGCATGCACGCACACATGACGGACACGAGGCCGCAACAATAGCCCTGCTGGACTATGTCCAGTGGAGCTAAAAACATCGTGAAATTGACTCATTAAGACCAAAACCATTCTAAAACGATCTCTGTGCTCCTTTTATGGTTTCGAGACGTTGCTGGCGACAAAATCTTGGACTGGTCAGGATTGCGTGATAAAGCAGGCTACAAAATTTAAGACTGTTCAGGGTTGAATGTCATTTCTGGTGACAAAATTTTCAGACTGGTCAGGGTTGGAACATATTGCTGGTAACACACTAGGGGGACATTGCCTGCTACGAAATGTTTCCTAAGGGTTGCAATGCATTGCCGGTGACAAAAATTTAAGACTGATAAGGGTTGAAAGACATTGCTGGTGACAAAAACTTTAGACTTGTCAGGGTTGAAAGACATTGCTGGTGACAAAAACTTTAGACTGGTAAGGGTTGGAAGACATTGTTGGTGACAAAAAATTTAGACTGGTAAGGGTTGAAAGACATTGCTGGTGACAAAAATTTTAGACTTGTTAGGGTTGAAAGACATTGCTGGTGACAAAAATTTTAGACTTGTCAGGGTTGAAAGACATTGCTGGTGACAAAAACTTTAGACTGGTAAGGGTTGAAAGACATTGTTGGTGACAAAATTTTTAGACTGGTATGGGTTGACAGCATTCTGGTGACAAAAATTTTAGACTGGTATGGGTTGACAGCATTCTGGTGACAAAAATTTAGGCTTGTAAGAGTTGAAAGGCATTTCTGGCGACAAAATTTTAGACTGGTCAGGGTTGGAAGACATTGCTGATGACAGACTGGGGGACATTGCTGGCTACAAAATGTTTGACTGGTCAGGGTTGGAAGACATTGCTGATGACAGACTGGGGGACATTGCTGGCTACAAAATGTTTGACTGGTCAGGGCTGGAAGACATTGCTGATGACAGACTGGGGGACATTGCTGGCTACAAAATGTTTGACTGGTCAGGGCTGGAAGACATTGCTGGTGACAGACTAGAGGACATTGCTGGCTACAAAATGTTTGACTGGTCAGGGCTGGAAGACATTGCTGGTGACAGACTAGAGGACATTGCTGGCTACAAAATGTTTGACTGGTAAGGGTAGGGAGACATTGCTGGTGACAGACTAGAGGACATTGCTGGCTACAAAATGTTTGACTGGTAAGGGTAGGGAGACATTGCTGGTGACAGACTAGAGGACATTGCTGGCTACAAAATGTTTGACTGGTAAGGGTTGAAAGACATTGCTGGTGACAGACTAGAGGACATTGCTGGCTACAAAATGTTTGACTGGTAAGGGTAGGGAGACATTGCTTGTGACAGACTAGAGGACATTGCTGGCTACAAAATGTTTGACTGGTAAGGGTTGAAAGACATTGCTGGTGACAGACTAGAGGACATTGCTGGCTACAAAATGTTTGACTGGTAAGGGTAGGGAGACATTGCTGGTGACAGACTGGGGGACATTGCTGGCTACAAAATGTTTGACTGGTCAGGGCTGGAAGACATTGCTGGTGACAGACTAGAGGACATTGCTGGCTACAAAATGTTTGACTGGTAAGGGTTGAAAGACATTGCTGGTGTCAGACTAGAGGACATTGCTGGCTACAAAATGTTTGACTGGTAAGGGTAGGGAGACATTGCTGGTGACAGACTGGGGGACATTGCTGGCTACAAAATGTTTGACTGGTAAGGGTTGAAAGACATTGCTTGTGACAGAAAATTTAGACTGGTAAGGGTTCCAAGACATTGCTGGTGACAAACTTTTGGACTGCTCTGGATTGAAAGACATTATTGGTGATAAAAGTTTATATACTGAAACGAACTTCTAAATGGCCACCTTACATTTACCACATTTTAACATATTTGTAGTCACCTAAATAACTTTCCTTTAATTTGTTATGAAAGGTCAATCAATTTGGAGTATTCTTAAAGAAGATTGGATTAGAAGTTTTGTCCTGGCTGTCTGTAACAAACAGTCAAACAGAAGAACCCTCCTTTACAAAAGTCACAAAACATGCACAAATTTCCTGAAATTTAAAAATTTAGATCTAAGAAATTCATACTATAAGTGACAAACATCAATTGCTATTGCGCGTCAGAAATCAAATGAGAGAAGCAAATATAATTGTAGTTGTTCTCTTTCTCACACGAACATAAAATGTTAAAATTACCCCACCCAGCAATGCAAGTTTTGAAATCAGGGGTTCCATTGAATTCCCCTTAAATTCATTGCTTTCCTCATATCTTTTCCAGTCGATATAAATTGATAAATCTCCCCGAATGATTTTTCTATTACAATTCGATTAGTTTCCATTTCAGATACAACTGAAAAAATTACTTTTTTAGCAAAAACCAAGTGACTGTTTAGAAGTACCTCTAAGTGTACTGGTCAGGGTTGATGGACATCGCTGGTGACCAACTTTTGGAATGGTCAGGATTAAGGGACATTGCTGGTGACAAAAATTTTAGACCTGTCAGGGTTGAAATACATTGCTGTTGACAAAGTTTAAGACTTGTCAGGGTTGCTTAGACCAAATTTGAGATTAGCCAGGATTGAAATACATTGCTGGTGACAAAATTTTAGACTTGTCAGGGTCGACGGACATTGCTGGTGACAAAATTTTAGACTTGTCAGGGTTGAAAGACATTACTTGTGACAAAATGATTGACTTGTCAGGGTTGAAAGACATTACTTGTGACAAAATTTTCGACTTGTCAGACAAAATTTTAGACTTGTCAGGGTTGAAATGCATTACTTGTGACAAAATGATAGACTTGTCAGGGTTAAAAGACATTGCTGGTGACAAAATTTGAGATTAACCAGGATTGAAAGATGTTGCAGAGGATAAAAATTTGGTTGATGGGAATTTTTGGTATTATTCTTTTCACATAAAAAACATTTTGGATAATGAAGAAATTTTTTGTTACAAGAAATTTCTTCATTTTCCACAATGTTTCCATGGCTTTTTCTTGAGGTGTATGGATAAGTATGATGTTGTTGTACCAAGTAAAATGGATTCCAAGTCATTGATTTAAAATATTTCTATTTACACTTTTCTAAACAACACATACTTAATAGTGTTAGTAATTTTAAAATATTTGACCCTTCATGCAAAAAGAACTACATGTAATCTCTGTAAAATAAATATTTGAACAAGATGTGTTTGTGAAACACGAATGCCCCCGTAACGGCATTTTTTTTTCAAAGTTTGACCTTGACAGATGACCTTGACCTTATCAAATGACCTTGACTTTGGTACCAGCGGATGCAAATCATTGAAATCTATCATCATGCCAAATATTAGCTTTGTATCTTGAATAGGCTTGAAGATATTGGCAAGGTTAAGTTTTCGGGTTAAGTTTTCGGACAGATGGACATGAGTAAAACAATATGCCCCCGATTGATAGGGGGGCATAAAAATAGATTGATTCAAGTGCATGTCAACCAAAGATATAAACCATTGTCAACATGAACAGTATGCAGTCTGACAAGGGTGAATACTTAACACATTTGACAGGTTGAGTCTACATATCATCCTTTGGTGACAAAAACCTCATTACTTCAGCTTGAACAAAGCTGAAGTTATGAGGTTTTGGTTGTCAAAGGATAAATTATATACACATAATAGAATTTCATTTAATACATTAACAGACTTCTCTGCCTGATATCTTCTACAGGGAAAAAGACTATTTCAACTTAAGGGCCAGGCTGCAAAAACACAATATGTAATATGATGCTTAACATTTTCTCCAACAAGAGGCTCAAGAGGCCTGCATCCCTCCACTGGCTTTAATAACCCTAGGATTCTTTTGTACTCTAGGAGATTTACCCCCTACAAAATCTAAGTCTTAAAAATAACAAAGGGCAAAAACTGTAAAATTATGCAAGCAAGAGTTATAGTTAATGTTCACTGCACTTCTCCTCCATGAGATCTATCCACCCATAAAGTTTCAAGTTGACAGCTATTTTACTTTAGGAGATATGCTCCAAACAAAATCTAAGTATCAGATAAATCAAAGGGCAATAACTCCAAAATTATGCAAGCAAGAGTTGTAGTTCTTGTGCACTGCACTTCTCCTCCATGAGATCCCACCCATAAAGTTTCAGGTTGATAGCTATTATAAAAGGGGGAATAACTCGAAAATTATGCAAGCAAGAGTTGTAGTTCTTATAAACTTCACTTCTCCTCCATGAGATCTATCCACCCATAAAGTTTCAAGTTTATAGCTATTATATTTTAGAAGATATGCTCCAGACAAGTTTAGTGACAGAATATCCTTGTTTTCGGGGGGATAAAAATGCCTTGTCCTAACATGCCCATATTAGGGGGTCAATTAAAATTTCTTTAACAATTTAAGTAAAGGGTCAACCAAGGAACATATATGCAAAGTTTCATGGAAATCGGCCGAATGGTTTGGGAAGAGAAGATTTTTTAAAGATTTTATTATGAAAAAAATGCCACGCCCATTTTGGGGGCCAATAAAAATTTCTTTAACAATTGAAGAAGAAGGTCACCCAGGGAAGATTTCTACCAAGTTTCATTTAAATCTGCCCAATGGTTAATGAGGAGAAGATGTTTTAAGAAGAAGTTTATGCATTGATGCTGCACGGACACAGAGTCTGATGCCAGCATGACACAATGCCATGGCTAAAGCTTGCTTGCCTTGGGCCAGTAGAGCCAAAAACAAGGGGCCAATCCCCAAATCTAGGGGCCATGGGCAGGCAACTTGGTCCCTTATTTTTTTTCCTTTTCCAAATTGTTGTGTTAAAGCCCCAATCTGCATTTAGAGTAAAGAAAATCGCTCTTTCATGTATATTCTTTGAATAATTTTTTCATAAGTCTTTTGAAAAATGAGTTAAATGAAAATACAAATCAATCTACAGACGGCAGCTTTTTCATGAAAAGCATAATCTGTGGCATAAAGTAAAATATTAAAATGAGTTTTTGATCACATGAAATACGATGTGCACGAGCGGTATTCAAATTGGAATCCGAAATGTTGTGGGTCAAAAATATTCATCAAGTTAGGCCTATATTTAGATTATCAGGTCATAATAATTTTATTACTGAATATCAGAATGATAAATTCAAGCTTATCTTTGATAATAAAAGTCTAGTTTTTGTGAACATAGTCATATAAGATCATTGTTTTGCGTTTTGGAAATGTTCACAAACACAGATGGGGTCTTTAAAAACCTGAACTTGTCTGGTTGAAATTTGTTTGCAAGATACAAAGTTGAGACATAAAATAAAAGTTTGTAAGTGTAGTAATAATATTTAAGTCACAAATCCATCAGACCAATCATAAATTAAGAACATTGCATGCAGAAGACTATGCTCTGCAAATGCATATTGGATAGTAGATAAAAAATCTGATATTGCAGGGCCCATGTTAGTGTTTGATATTGGGGAGTCATTGACTCCTCATCTAAGAAATTCTGGGGGTCAAATCTGAATTTAAAGGGGTCAAAATGACAGAATAGGCAAATCATAAGTAGAATTTTGCATATTTAAGAGTCTATTTAACTGTTTCTTGTAATGATATGAAACAAGTAATGAATTTGTAGAATTTGTTAGTAATTTGAGAAAATCTTGGGTATTCGATAATTGAAAGGATTTCTAATGCTGTATCAAGAAAATATTTAACAAAAGAAAACTGTAATACTTTCATACCTTAATGATTAAGACGATATTAATCTGGTGATTTTCGCAATCTCAAACGTCCTTTTTTTCTCCGAAGTTTTGTTGTCATGCAGCTAAAAGCAAATCTCAATTCAATGCCTTCCTTGCTCTAAATCAGAGGATGGACATAGATTGAGATCAGATGCAAAGCTACTATCTCCGAAATCCTCCTCATGCGAATAATATCTGCGTTGAATCCATTCAGATAAATGTTTTAAAATCCTGACAGTTTTCGAGGTCGAATGTAAACACCAAGATAAGCTTCATCACAATTTTATAGATTACGTCATCAGTCATGTCCTACGTCATCGATATGGTCGCGACTTGATTTTAAAAATATATGAGAATCGAGTGAAATGTTTTTTATTAGAAATAGACACTCAGATTCAAAAGAAAAAAATATTAGAGAGGACTGTTTTCAGACCTAATAGCCTCAAAAAGAAGATCCGGCAGGTCACGTGACCAAGTGACATGATAAAGCTGTCACGTGATCAAGTGACCTGATATCAACAAGTTTATCATACCCCCTTTTATCAGGCAATATTTACAGCTAGTGACAGGATAAAAAGAAGCATCCGAGCACTCCATTAGAAAAAGTTGATTTAGTTTAGGTCGAGGGAATGTCATCATATTCCAAAATTATTTTACGGGAAGGTAGAAATGTCATACTAGATTCCATTCGGAACATCGCTCGGACTTTTCCGTAACTTAAAAAGTACCTCGGACGAAGTGTAGTAATTTTGGGTCGTTTTTTAGGTAATTCGGCTCCTGGTGGTCCTTCGGTTTATACGCATGAAGAAAATCACATTTTGTTAATTCTTTCCATTCGTCTTTGGAAATCTTTTTGGCATATGATAATTTCATGACAAAACGCAGTAAGACACTGCGTTTTGTTATCAAATTATGATATGCCCATTTTTATTCTTTCGTTGATTTTGTTTTATGCAACGTCATCCTTAGCTGGATCGTTTATGTTTGTGACGTCATATATGACGTGCGAAATGACGCGCTTTCATTGCTGCGCCCGTATTATTCCAGAGGTCTATTCCGTAGAATCGCCGAGGGTTCCCGATTGACTAGATTCAGGAAATAGTATAATTCCCCTTTGCAGGCCGCACTACCCTGTTGGTCTATTTTGTTTAAACCTATTTATTTTAAATAGATTGGGAAACAAGTTCTTACAACTTAGATTAATCCCTTTCGATTCTGCTTTCTGGAAAAATCGCGCCGAATGTGTGGGCAAAAATGAAAAACCCAGATAGATAGCCGCTCCCGGGAATCAAAATAAAGACCTTGGGGTCGAGAAGCCGACGCTCTACCTCTAGACCACTGACACCACGCGATGGCGGCAGTGGCGAATTCAGAGGGGGTTCTAGGGGGGGTGGGGTCAAACGAACCCCCTCTTAAGCCCGATTACCTCATTTTCATTCATAATTTCTACAAAAAAATTCTGCAGTTCACGACATATTCCTGTTGTGAACAAAATTTTGGCAAACAGTAGAGACTTACTTCTAGGAAAATAACCCCCTTTTTTATGTTCGAACCCGCTTTACGGAAATTCTGGGCCCGCCACTTCAAGTATTTCAATATCAATCATATGTTATAATAGAATGTCGATTCAATGACAGGCTTAGGGTCGCAACAGATAACTTCTTAGTATTCAAGGTGAATCACCGAAACTCCCCAAGAATATTTTATAAATTACTTTCAACCTGAGAATTCATTATATTAATCGATGGCTGGGAGCGGAACTATTTTAACTGGGTACAAATATATAAAGGCAATAACATTGATATGTTAAGGAATTTATTACAAACCATGTACTTTACTCTTTTATTTCATCTTCAGGTGCAAACAGAAATTCGAAAGAAATGGCGGCGGTTCAAATTACGCCGCGAAGGAAGTTCTGTGAATAGACGTTTGACACGTGACACCTCAGTCACGTTCTTTACGAAGGCACGTGGGTCAGTGGCCTCTGCAATCATAAACAATGACCTCCACAATGGCAGAAAACATTCAATGGTTGAAATGGAATGCTTGAAAAATAAGCAAGCATCATCGACAAATCAAAATCACGTGACCATAAATGGAAATATAGCGCAGGCGCATCTAACGACAGGAAATGACGTTGAAAATGGCTTAAATGAACAACTTGCGCCGTTAAACGAATACTCAATACGTAATCCGTGCGATTCAGAATCTCAGCAGCTAGTGGAATTTCGGAGACAGGACAATGGAGTGGGTTAGACCATCTTGAAACCGATTTTAGCATAGCTGACAAAAATGTCTCATTTTTTTTTGAAAAAAAAAATCACTATAAATGATCAGTATTACATACCGTAGGATTAACACAGAACCTCTGTGTTTGTCCATATATTGATAGTAGCCTACTTACTTCACAATGATTTTACGTTCACCCTTTGATGTATATTTTTTTTTCAAAATCAAACAAAAGCCTGCACTGCGTTCGGATCAACAACACGTGAGTATAATTTGCATACAGTTTGCCCGACGATGTTTTATTTCCTGAACGTAGGATTGTTAAGCAAATGATCATGTCGCTATAAATTGTGAACCTAGGGAAGAATTAAAGACCCGGGGTAAAGTAGTCCAACCCCTATTGAAAACAAAATGTTTAAATAAGCTTGATGTCGTGAGTCTTCGGAAGACATCGTCATATATCGGTTTAATCAAGCATAGAGAATAACATGTTTGTGTCTAAAAATAACAATGTTATCTGGTCGAGGTTGGGAGTATTTATCATGGCGAGGCTTTGCCAAGGCATGATAAATTCTCACATCCGAGACCTGATAACATTGATATTTTATGACACTTACATGTTATTCTATTTATCATGCAATCATTTTCCAGAGTTTAGGTTTGATAAACCCTTAAAAATCAAGGAAATTCAGGTGAAATTGTATGCAAGTTGTTTCTAAAAATAGACTGCCTGATATCAATTTATGCTATCAGACAGGTGATATCAGGTCAATACTGGCTTCATTGCATGATAAAATTCCATTTAATGTCATCGTCGTACCAGTACTTTTGAAATCGAAATGAGGTATTTGTCCTAGGGCCTCAGTTAATAAAGAAGTGAAACACTTTTGAAGAAGGTCTCATTTTTTACGTTTAGACATACAATTTTCAAAAATGGTGGTATTGTTTCACGTTGATCTACCAGAAAGATTCACAGTAAGTTCTATTCTTATACTGGAAGTTATAGCCCAATGTTCATGGATCCCATATATGTCAGAGAAATTGACGAAAGAAATAAAAACTTGGAACTCACATACTCAGGTGAGCTATAAAGGATCACCATGTCCCTTTTGTTTTGAGAATCTCATGACGAGTCCGTTTTCATAAACTGATCTTGTTAAGGTCCAACATCGATTCAGCATCGCCATTCACTGAGCTAATTGGATATCATATCAAAGCACTGAAAGTACTGATGGTGAACGAACCTGGTGGCATTCTAGAGTGATATATTGAATTAAAGTAGAAAAGTACGAAAGACCGGTGGTGATTTCTTTTATTCACACTTCACGCTTCACACTTCAAACATATTTTCTTTGAAATGTGAACTCTGAAGCGTGAACTTGGAGTGACATTTCTTAAATTCAAACTTCTCACTTCACATTTCAAACATAATATCTTTGAAGTGTGAACTGTGAAGTGTGAACTGTGAAGTGTGAAGTTTGAACTGTGAAGTGTGAACTGTGAACTGTGAAGTATGAAGTGTGAACTTTGAAGTTTGAAGTATGAAGTGTGAAATGTAAACTTTGAAGTGTGAACTGTGAAGTGTGAACTATGAAATTTCAAGTGTGAAGTTTGAAGTGTGAACTGTGAAGTATGAAGTTTGAAGTGTGAAGTGTGAACTATGAAATGTGAAGTTTGAAGTGTGAACTGTGAAGTGTGAAGTATGAAGTGTGAAGTGTGAACTCTGAAGTGTGAACTGTGAAGTGTGAAGTATGAAGTGTGACGTATGAATCTATCTTTGTTTTTTCTCAGAGGATGAAAAGGTCTTTGAGTACCAACCAAAGAAACACCTATGAATATCAGTCAGTCCTGAACTGTACTCATTGTTTAAAGTTATGATTTGTTAACTTATTAATAGTATTTTGAACCATAACCTGAGGGATTCATTTTTATCATATCTGAAGCCAAAACCACTTCCGTGGTTGACACTTTTGTCGTTATTCACTTTTATAACACTGCAGGATTTTTGCTGCTGATATTAGACTTTTCTGCTCTGAGCTAGTTTATGCTTAAACTGTAGTTAACCAATTCTTAACATATTTTGGGAAGGATGGAGCCAGTTTTCATTCATCGATTAAGATTTTTATGATTTCTGTAAAAAACGCAATGACTTTTCCAGAAAAAATTAACAACTAAACCCGCCTGTCGAATTGTAAACAAGTGCATGACGGATCTGGCCCCCCCTTGACCACGGCAATATCTACTCGTCAATTGGAGTGGTATCTAGGGTTGAATATTTAGCAATCATTTATTCAATTTTCAAATAAAATTTTGAATTGATATGGTTTTACAGATTGAAAAAATGCAAAGTAGAATGGCCCCAATGAAATATCTTCCGTGCCTGTCGCATTTTGTATTCGGCAATATTCGCTTCTGAGCCTGACGAATACGAAACGTTTTCGCTGGGAATAAGTTCACCGAATATTCGAGTGTATCCTTACAGCCCTACTTCAGTCAACGCAATTTTACAGAAAAATCTTATAAGCGCATAGCGCAGTTGGTAGCGCACCGGACTGTCAAACTAGAGGTCCCGGGTTCGATCCCCGACGGCGGCACTCATTCTTTCCGACTATTTGCCTCTCACCAATGAGTCGGTAGTCGTAGACCGATGTGAGATAGCGGAGGCTAGGAAAGGATGTAATGGTAGTACTGGTGTGAGAAATACCAGGAATCCATTGTTAGGTGCTCCAGCCGCCGCGATATAACTGAAATAATGTTGAAAGCGGCGTAAAACCCTATTCAATCAATCAATCAATCAATCAATCAATCAATCAATCAATCAATCAATCAATCAATCAATCAATCAATCAATCAATCAATCAATCAATCAATCAATCAATCAATCAATCAATCAATCAATCAATCAATCAATCAATCAATCAATCAATCAATCAATCAATCAATCAATCAATCTTAATTGCTGCGTTCATCCCTATTCAAATAAAAGGTACAAGAAAGGTTGTACATGTAGAACACATGTCGAATCATTCTTAAAACCCGTCTCGAGACTGACTGTCGCTAGTTGAAAAGTTATGTAACACCGCGTTACCGTTTCTAATGACACAAGGTGTCTTGATGTGTCATTCGTCTGAACTCGGCCGATTCTGTAACCTATATTTAAATCGGAGACGTCGGAGATCGCCCGAGTATTGCCGAATGTAAGTTCAAGAGGACATGACCTAAATAAAAACGTATTTCCGGCTAATTACTACAAGTTGCATCATCGCAGGCTTGGGTCAAAAACATATTATCTGTCTCTACGGTGTTTAGACACAAACTTTGTTTTTGCTTAAAACTCTCGACAAGCTTACGCCGATCAAAAATTCCCTTGATAAACATTGCAAGATCATTTTGTGTTTTTCAAGGCAAATTTTCATTATCTTCACTTGATAAAGAATAATAGTACCATGCCATTCAAGAAATAAATAGTGATTTTGCGAAGAAAAATATTGAAAGATACTAAATTGATTTTTAAGAGGCGCTACTTTATTTCAAATGTATTAACATCCAACAGGATTTTCCTGACATGGTATATAACACTGGTGAACGACGTTCGTTCACCAAAAATCCTTTTCAAAACAATGATCTACATGTATTTTAGTCGAATTTCTTGAATGATCTTTACCTTGAGCGTTTTTTAACTCCGGCTGCATTTTATATTTATCTACGTAATCTTCTTAAAAGCTTTTCGGTGGATTATCAAAGAGTAACGGTAAATCATCCCTTGATAATCAGGCTCACCCGTAAACAGTCAAGTTAACAAATGAGCCTGTGCGTGACATTTCCAATTCATTGAAATGTCCGTGATGTGCAAACATTGAGTAGCGCAGAAAGGCACATACTGCAAATATTAGGTAATACCTAATGGTCTACGGATACTTTGAGACTTAATCTATTTACTGAACGGCAAACGCATAGTAAAAACTCTGGACAGACTGTGCCGATGCACAGACTGGTTAGAGTCTTTTCTTTGCTCATAATTGAAATTGTTGGAAATCAATTGCACAGGCTCAAATAATAATAATAATAATAAACCTTGCTTTCGTTTACTTCACTCTATTTGACGCTATGTGAGTGGAGCTCTATCATAGTATCTTAATGACGTAATGATTACGTTGCCAAGTGACGCGCAAAATGATGTCTCATTTTCTTGCATTACAGAAATAGAATAATCGTTTGTTTTTCGAGTGAGATCGATTACTATTTCATTTCGTACACAACAAATGATTTATTTTCACTCGTGGCTCTGTCACTCGTGAAAATACAGCTCTTGTTGCTCACCCAATGAAACATACTTCGATCTTACACTGAAACAAACGAGTATCCTCTCTGTACATTTGGACGATTTCAGATATTCTTGGTCTTTACTTTGATCTTTGAACACCGGCAGCATTTTGTACATGTATTTATGTCTGTATTGTATAAATGTCATGTTTTATATGTTATAGTAAACTGTGATCTTTTTGCTAGTCTATAAAACCTACATCTTTTGTTGATTTTTATCCCATTAACCTCAAAGACAGCTTAAAAATCCCGCCATCCATCGTACTATTCGTCAGAAATATTGCGACACATGGGTCGTTTAACGTGATTTACAAAGCTCATTTATTAATTATTCAATTATCATTTATTCATTGATATTTACCCACAAAATAAGTGGTCTTTTTTCAATATCGATTGCCATTTAGGACTAAATTATGGATTAAGACTTGAACTGGGATATTGACGTCCCTACATTTCCGTCCAAAACCGACGTAATTTGATGGTTAAATGGGGACTAACGCCGATTTTAAGAAGCTTTCAGGTAAACTACGACGGCTGAAAACCAGCCCTGTGTTCAGGATGTAAGAACGTTTCGTGAGCGCTTTGAGATGATACACCGCTTTGCACGTGCACATACGTGCAAAGCGGGCGATCATTTCGAAAGCGCTTCGCTAACGTTTTCATCCTGAAAGCAGGGCAGGACAACCATTATAGCCTTTTCTAGCTCTAAGCCACTGTCCCACATATAGACGTGTCTTGACAAAACCCAGGGCTCAGCAAGTAAGTAGTCCCGTTATGACCCTGGGCTTTAATGTAGCCTGAAACCGGACATAACCCTTGTCAAGATTAACCTTTGCAAGGTTTCATTTAAACCAAAACGCTAAAAGCACCTATAGTCCAACCGCGGTATTCTAAAACGCGGAAAAATGTGGTATGGCCTGGAGTAGGGGTGGACTGAACTGAAATTTAACAAGCGTGATAAAACGGTACTTAATTACAAATGTAATCATCTTTATATCCAGAGAGTAAAGAAACTCATCAAGAAAAGCTCCTTTTCTCCGTATCTATATTCAACGCTTTTTGTCGTTTCAATTTTAATTTCTTCATGATGAAGTCGGTTTCGAGAGAATGTTACTTTTACGCTATGGCGTATAAAGATATGATTCAAAGGATGGTTAAATGCCAGTAGTTTTGTGTTTCTTTGATCCTTCAGTATAGTTAAAAGACCGCTACAGCAAAAGATTCGTTGGGCCGAATTTCTTTATATAAAAATCGTCAAAGTTTGTTTATAAACATTTTAATAGCATGGTTTACCTATAGTTCACTAATTGTCAGTTTTTTATGGTTTAAAAGGGAAGATCAGATAGTGTGGACTAAGATCAGACTGCACAAAGGTACAGGCTGATCTTTGTCAATACATCCTGCCGAAGCAGTAATATTCCGAATTCGCATTACACTGCTTCCAAGACCTACGCGTTTGTAATACAGCGATTCTCTTATTATGCTGATTATACCGCGTTTGTTGTACGTTTCTGGATTAATGTAAATATAAATGCAGGACATCAATGCAACATTTCTCTCAAATCAAGACTATCTATTCGTACAAACGAAAAAGTTGGTTTGGATTAACTAGCTATTGTCTAGAAACTTTAAATTTAAGATATAACAATAAATGATCAGCAGTGAGCAGAGAAGCGACTCAGTTAACAAGAGGCACAAGAGGGCCTGTATCGCTCCACTGGCTTAGACATCTCAAGATTTGAAAGAGATATTGAAAACAGATGGTAATGAAAGTCACCATCATTCAGAAGGTTTTCTGACTTTTTCCAAATTGATACTTATTTACAAGCTATCAGAAGTGAACAGATAATTAATATGTAAAATTACATGGAAGAAGACTATTTACATATTACTTTTAATAATCGCACTTATTAAACTCAAATTGTTAAATAAATTTCATTTCATCCATTACCTGACAATTTTGACTGATTGATCTGAATTTCAATAAGTCTTAGCAGACTACATAGAAACAACAGGGCCAGAATGGCCGGAAACCGCTCACCTAAATTTAATTGGGCAAGTGGACCTCATCCAAGTAACTTTCTGGCAAAGTTTCATCACATTTGCCTAATTTTGTTGAAGTGGGGATGTTATTTCAAGAATTTAAAGTGATAATAGACCCTGCCCAACCATTTATTACTGAGGAGACTCAAAATAAACCCCACCATGCCACACCCTTATTAATGGACCAATCCAAATTTGTGAACACTTTTTGAAAAGGGTCATCAAAATAACATTTTAGTAAAAAGTTTCATTGAAATTGGGCCAGGGGTTCAGGAGTAGATGTTGTTCAAAAATTTCGTGCACAATATAAGCCCCGCCCTGCCAACCCATATTGATGAGCCACTCAAAAATTTTACAAACAACTTTTGAAAGGGGTTACCCAAAGAACATTCTGATAAAGTTACTTTGACATCCGTCAAGTGGTTTCAGAGAAGAGGTTTAAAGAAAAAGTAAACAGATGGATAGACGGATGCATGCACGCACACATGACGGACACGAGGCCGCAACAATAGCCCTGCTGGACTATGTCCAGTGGAGCTAAAAACATCGTGAAATTGACTCATTAAGACCAAAACCATTCTAAAACGATCTCTGTGCTCCTTTTATGGTTTCGAGACGTTGCTGGCGACAAAATCTTGGACTGGTCAGGATTGCGTGATAAAGCAGGCTACAAAATTTAAGACTGTTCAGGGTTGAATGTCATTTCTGGTGACAAAATTTTCAGACTGGTCAGGGTTGGAACATATTGCTGGTAACACACTAGGGGGACATTGCCTGCTACGAAATGTTTCCTAAGGGTTGCAATGCATTGCCGGTGACAAAAATTTAAGACTGATAAGGGTTGAAAGACATTGCTGGTGACAAAAACTTTAGACTTGTCAGGGTTGAAAGACATTGCTGGTGACAAAAACTTTAGACTGGTAAGGGTTGGAAGACATTGTTGGTGACAAAAAATTTAGACTGGTAAGGGTTGAAAGACATTGCTGGTGACAAAAATTTTAGACTTGTTAGGGTTGAAAGACATTGCTGGTGACAAAAATTTTAGACTTGTCAGGGTTGAAAGACATTGCTGGTGACAAAAACTTTAGACTGGTAAGGGTTGAAAGACATTGTTGGTGACAAAATTTTTAGACTGGTATGGGTTGACAGCATTCTGGTGACAAAAATTTTAGACTGGTATGGGTTGACAGCATTCTGGTGACAAAAATTTAGGCTTGTAAGAGTTGAAAGGCATTTCTGGCGACAAAATTTTAGACTGGTCAGGGTTGGAAGACATTGCTGATGACAGACTGGGGGACATTGCTGGCTACAAAATGTTTGACTGGTCAGGGTTGGAAGACATTGCTGATGACAGACTGGGGGACATTGCTGGCTACAAAATGTTTGACTGGTCAGGGCTGGAAGACATTGCTGATGACAGACTGGGGGACATTGCTGGCTACAAAATGTTTGACTGGTCAGGGCTGGAAGACATTGCTGGTGACAGACTAGAGGACATTGCTGGCTACAAAATGTTTGACTGGTCAGGGCTGGAAGACATTGCTGGTGACAGACTAGAGGACATTGCTGGCTACAAAATGTTTGACTGGTAAGGGTAGGGAGACATTGCTGGTGACAGACTAGAGGACATTGCTGGCTACAAAATGTTTGACTGGTAAGGGTAGGGAGACATTGCTGGTGACAGACTAGAGGACATTGCTGGCTACAAAATGTTTGACTGGTAAGGGTTGAAAGACATTGCTGGTGACAGACTAGAGGACATTGCTGGCTACAAAATGTTTGACTGGTAAGGGTAGGGAGACATTGCTTGTGACAGACTAGAGGACATTGCTGGCTACAAAATGTTTGACTGGTAAGGGTTGAAAGACATTGCTGGTGACAGACTAGAGGACATTGCTGGCTACAAAATGTTTGACTGGTAAGGGTAGGGAGACATTGCTGGTGACAGACTGGGGGACATTGCTGGCTACAAAATGTTTGACTGGTCAGGGCTGGAAGACATTGCTGGTGACAGACTAGAGGACATTGCTGGCTACAAAATGTTTGACTGGTAAGGGTTGAAAGACATTGCTGGTGTCAGACTAGAGGACATTGCTGGCTACAAAATGTTTGACTGGTAAGGGTAGGGAGACATTGCTGGTGACAGACTGGGGGACATTGCTGGCTACAAAATGTTTGACTGGTAAGGGTTGAAAGACATTGCTTGTGACAGAAAATTTAGACTGGTAAGGGTTCCAAGACATTGCTGGTGACAAACTTTTGGACTGCTCTGGATTGAAAGACATTATTGGTGATAAAAGTTTATATACTGAAACGAACTTCTAAATGGCCACCTTACATTTACCACATTTTAACATATTTGTAGTCACCTAAATAACTTTCCTTTAATTTGTTATGAAAGGTCAATCAATTTGGAGTATTCTTAAAGAAGATTGGATTAGAAGTTTTGTCCTGGCTGTCTGTAACAAACAGTCAAACAGAAGAACCCTCCTTTACAAAAGTCACAAAACATGCACAAATTTCCTGAAATTTAAAAATTTAGATCTAAGAAATTCATACTATAAGTGACAAACATCAATTGCTATTGCGCGTCAGAAATCAAATGAGAGAAGCAAATATAATTGTAGTTGTTCTCTTTCTCACACGAACATAAAATGTTAAAATTACCCCACCCAGCAATGCAAGTTTTGAAATCAGGGGTTCCATTGAATTCCCCTTAAATTCATTGCTTTCCTCATATCTTTTCCAGTCGATATAAATTGATAAATCTCCCCGAATGATTTTTCTATTACAATTCGATTAGTTTCCATTTCAGATACAACTGAAAAAATTACTTTTTTAGCAAAAACCAAGTGACTGTTTAGAAGTACCTCTAAGTGTACTGGTCAGGGTTGATGGACATCGCTGGTGACCAACTTTTGGAATGGTCAGGATTAAGGGACATTGCTGGTGACAAAAATTTTAGACCTGTCAGGGTTGAAATACATTGCTGTTGACAAAGTTTAAGACTTGTCAGGGTTGCTTAGACCAAATTTGAGATTAGCCAGGATTGAAATACATTGCTGGTGACAAAATTTTAGACTTGTCAGGGTCGACGGACATTGCTGGTGACAAAATTTTAGACTTGTCAGGGTTGAAAGACATTACTTGTGACAAAATGATTGACTTGTCAGGGTTGAAAGACATTACTTGTGACAAAATTTTCGACTTGTCAGACAAAATTTTAGACTTGTCAGGGTTGAAATGCATTACTTGTGACAAAATGATAGACTTGTCAGGGTTAAAAGACATTGCTGGTGACAAAATTTGAGATTAACCAGGATTGAAAGATGTTGCAGAGGATAAAAATTTGGTTGATGGGAATTTTTGGTATTATTCTTTTCACATAAAAAACATTTTGGATAATGAAGAAATTTTTTGTTACAAGAAATTTCTTCATTTTCCACAATGTTTCCATGGCTTTTTCTTGAGGTGTATGGATAAGTATGATGTTGTTGTACCAAGTAAAATGGATTCCAAGTCATTGATTTAAAATATTTTATTTACACTTTTCTAAACAACACATACTTAATAGTGTTAGTAATTTTAAAATATTTGACCCTTCATGCAAAAAGAACAACATGTAATCTCTGTAAAATAAATATTTGAACAAGATGTGTTTGTGAAACACGAATGCCCCCGTAACGGCATTTTTTTTTCAAAGTTTGACCTTGACAGATGACCTTGACCTTATCAAATGACCTTGACTTTGGTACCAGCGGATGCAAATCATTGAAATCTATCATCATGCCAAATATTAGCTTTGTATCTTGAATAGGCTTGAAGATATTGGCAAGGTTAAGTTTTCGGGTTAAGTTTTCGGACAGATGGACATGAGTAAAACAATATGCCCCCGATTGATAGGGGGGCATAAAAATAGATTGATTCAAGTGCATGTCAACCAAAGATATAAACCATTGTCAACATGAACAGTATGCAGTCTGACAAGGGTGAATACTTAACACATTTGACAGGTTGAGTCTACATATCATCCTTTGGTGACAAAAACCTCATTACTTCAGCTTGAACAAAGCTGAAGTTATGAGGTTTTGGTTGTCAAAGGATAAATTATATACACATAATAGAATTTCATTTAATACATTAACAGACTTCTCTGCCTGATATCTTCTACAGGGAAAAAGACTATTTCAACTTAAGGGCCAGGCTGCAAAAACACAATATGTAATATGATGCTTAACATTTTCTCCAACAAGAGGCTCAAGAGGCCTGCATCCCTCCACTGGCTTTAATAACCCTAGGATTCTTTTGTACTCTAGGAGATTTACCCCCTACAAAATCTAAGTCTTAAAAATAACAAAGGGCAAAAACTGTAAAATTATGCAAGCAAGAGTTATAGTTAATGTTCACTGCACTTCTCCTCCATGAGATCTATCCACCCATAAAGTTTCAAGTTGACAGCTATTTTACTTTAGGAGATATGCTCCAAACAAAATCTAAGTATCAGATAAATCAAAGGGCAATAACTCCAAAATTATGCAAGCAAGAGTTGTAGTTCTTGTGCACTGCACTTCTCCTCCATGAGATCCCACCCATAAAGTTTCAGGTTGATAGCTATTATAAAAGGGGGAATAACTCGAAAATTATGCAAGCAAGAGTTGTAGTTCTTATAAACTTCACTTCTCCTCCATGAGATCTATCCACCCATAAAGTTTCAAGTTTATAGCTATTATATTTTAGAAGATATGCTCCAGACAAGTTTAGTGACAGAATATCCTTGTTTTCGGGGGGATAAAAATGCCTTGTCCTAACATGCCCATATTAGGGGGTCAATTAAAATTTCTTTAACAATTTAAGTAAAGGGTCAACCAAGGAACATATATGCAAAGTTTCATGGAAATCGGCCGAATGGTTTGGGAAGAGAAGATTTTTTAAAGATTTTATTATGAAAAAAATGCCACGCCCATTTTGGGGGCCAATAAAAATTTCTTTAACAATTGAAGAAGAAGGTCACCCAGGGAAGATTTCTACCAAGTTTCATTTAAATCTGCCCAATGGTTAATGAGGAGAAGATGTTTTAAGAAGAAGTTTATGCATTGATGCTGCACGGACACAGAGTCTGATGCCAGCATGACACAATGCCATGGCTAAAGCTTGCTTGCCTTGGGCCAGTAGAGCCAAAAACAAGGGGCCAATCCCCAAATCTAGGGGCCATGGGCAGGCAACTTGGTCCCTTATTTTTTTTCCTTTTCCAAATTGTTGTGTTAAAGCCCCAATCTGCATTTAGAGTAAAGAAAATCGCTCTTTCATGTATATTCTTTGAATAATTTTTTCATAAGTCTTTTGAAAAATGAGTTAAATGAAAATACAAATCAATCTACAGACGGCAGCTTTTTCATGAAAAGCATAATCTGTGGCATAAAGTAAAATATTAAAATGAGTTTTTGATCACATGAAATACGATGTGCACGAGCGGTATTCAAATTGGAATCCGAAATGTTGTGGGTCAAAAATATTCATCAAGTTAGGCCTATATTTAGATTATCAGGTCATAATAATTTTATTACTGAATATCAGAATGATAAATTCAAGCTTATCTTTGATAATAAAAGTCTAGTTTTTGTGAACATAGTCATATAAGATCATTGTTTTGCGTTTTGGAAATGTTCACAAACACAGATGGGGTCTTTAAAAACCTGAACTTGTCTGGTTGAAATTTGTTTGCAAGATACAAAGTTGAGACATAAAATAAAAGTTTGTAAGTGTAGTAATAATATTTAAGTCACAAATCCATCAGACCAATCATAAATTAAGAACATTGCATGCAGAAGACTATGCTCTGCAAATGCATATTGGATAGTAGATAAAAAATCTGATATTGCAGGGCCCATGTTAGTGTTTGATATTGGGGAGTCATTGACTCCTCATCTAAGAAATTCTGGGGGTCAAATCTGAATTTAAAGGGGTCAAAATGACAGAATAGGCAAATCATAAGTAGAATTTTGCATATTTAAGAGTCTATTTAACTGTTTCTTGTAATGATATGAAACAAGTAATGAATTTGTAGAATTTGTTAGTAATTTGAGAAAATCTTGGGTATAAAACCATGTTTTGACCCTTAGAAATTCTCTCATGGGGGTCAAAATGACCCCCTTGGGAAAAACTTCAAGGGGTCAAATTTGGATATTTTCAGGCTTTTGGGGATCAAAAACTCTCGTTTAAGGGTCAAACACAAGCCCTGTATTGGAAAAGGAGTATGCTTAGTTTGAACGATAATGCCTTAAAATTATCCCTTTTGATAGCAAGCATATATTCCAAGTCTCAAACAAAATGCTTTAAGTAATACATACAAAATTAACCCTTGTCATGCTGAACCCGGAATATTCCTGCTTTGACAGGAGGTATAGACAAAGATCAGCCTGCACATATGTGCAGTCTGATCTTAGTTCATAGCACCTGAATTTCCTTTTTAAACCAGAAAAGTGTAAAGCAATGCATTTCTGAAATCAATATTCACATTTGGTAACTTCCAGCGCTTTTAGCACTTTGATTTTACATTAATTTTTGCAAAGAGTTTTATTCAGCATGACAAGGGTTGACTTAATGGCAAAGTTTTAGCAAAATTACAATGCAAATAAGGAAACCAATTCTATAGCAATATGTAAGGTTTTCTCTGAAAACATGTTTGACAATGACAGAGGTTACATTGATGGTTTCAACAGAGTTTTACACCGCTTTTAACATTTTTTTCAGTTATATCCTTTCAACTGGAGCACCTAACAATGGTTTCCTTGCATTTCTCTAACCAGTACAACCATCACATCCTTTCCTAGCCTCCAGCTACCATCTCACATAGGTCTACAATTATCAACCCATTGGTGCGAGACAAATAGTCGGAAAGAATGAGTGCCGCCGTCGGGGATCAAACCCGGGACCTCTAGATTGACAGTCCAACAGAGGTTACAATAGCACTTCCAATGTCAACGATTTATCCAGTAGTTCAATATTTTTCTGTTTACAGTAGCTTTCCACCTATAAGACAACTCTAAACACTACAACACTTTTGTCCTACATATTCTTTGAACCTTTTCCGTATTTTGATTACGAACTTTCGTAAATTATTTGTATCATTCAGTTCTTTAACAAGCTCTTCAAGGTCTTTGATTCTTGGTTCTGGGTCAGTAACTGAAATAAACACAGGAATAATAACAAAGGGCAATAGCTCCAAATTATGAAAGTAAGGGTTGTGGTTCTTAAATACTGCACTTCTCCTTATAGAAGTCTATCCACTTATCATGGGTTCAGTGCAAGACTGTAGTAAGTGAATATACAATGTATATACACTTACTACAGTCTTGCACCAAACCCTCGTTATGAAGTTTCAAGTTGATAGTTTATACATTTTCAGAGATATACTCTGGCCAAAAATCTAATTCTTTAAAACTTTGAAGAAACAAAGGGCAATAACTCCTTTCAAGGGATGTGTTTCTTAAATAATGTTCTTCTCCTTATTGAGGTCTATCCACTTATGAAGTTTCAAATTGATAGCTATTATACTTTCAGAGATATGCTCCAGACAAAATCTTAAATTCACAAACAAATGGTTATAACTAAAATATTATGCCATCAGAAGTTGCACTTTAATATTTTCAATTGTAAGCAGCTGATAAAATGAGAAGACATTTGGGACACAGTGAAGACACTGATCAGACTGTGCTGATGCATAGGCTGATCTGAGTGTTGCACACTTCTTGAATAGTTGAAATTTCTAGAACAGGCTGATTTAGTTTAGAGCAATGATCTAGTTTTTGAAACACATAATTGTGAGCTAGACACTGACCTAAACCTCACATGAATTAATAAACAATATGACATCCCATCTAGGAGTTAGGGATAACATTTGTGTAAAGTTCCAAGGTCCTAGGTCAAATAGCTAATGAGGGAGAGAATGGAAATAGTTGTCAAAGTTTATCTGTGACCTCCGACTCTGACCTTTGTGGGTAAATATCTTCCGTCATTGGCAACAAGTCAACATATTTATAGGACAACTGTTTCTAGAATTAGAACACAAAAACAACAAGAGACCCAAGAGGGCCTGAATTGCTCCACTGGCTTTATCATCTTTAGACTTATTAATAAAGCTTACTTGAGTATGACACTCCAAATTCTTATTAGAACCATTTTACAAGGATTTACTGGGTCTGGCCCACATTGCACCAAAATCCTCAATCATAATGAACCTGCACCCCTTTACCCATCTTATTTAAACATAAGGTTCAGGAGGGGATGTCTTTCAAAGATTTTAGGCTCAAAATAGCCCCACCCTGCAACAACCATATTTATAGGCCAATCATAATTTTGCAAACAATTTTTGAAAAGGGTCACTAAAGGAACAGTGTGGTTAAGTTTCACTAAGATTGGCTTACTTGTTCAGGAGGAGATGCCATTCAAAGATTTTGGGCTAAAAATAAGCCCCCCCCCCCCCCCCCCCCCGCCACACCCATATTCATGAGCCAATCAAAATTTCTAGAACAATCTAAGTAAAGGGTCACCCAAGGAACATCTATGCAAAGTTTCATTGAAATCGGCCCAATGGTTTTGGAGGAGAAGATTTTTAAAGATTTTCAAGTGAAAAAATGCCACACTCTGCCATGCCCATATTTTGGGGTCAATCAATTTTTTTGAAAAAAAATTAAGAAGAGGGTCACCAAAGAATCATTCCTACCAAGTTTCATTAATCCGCCCATTGGTCTGGGTGGAGAAGATGTTTAAAGAAAAAGTTTACGTACAAACGCACACATGACGGACACAACCACATGACAATAGATTGCTGGCCTTGGGCCAGTGGAGCTAAAATTCTATGAATAGACAAACAGGTAGATGGGTAGGTGGACAGACAAGGTGAAACCAATATCCCCCCTCCATTTGATAGCTGGTGTTTACAATGTGAATGAAACTGATTCATAAAACCCTTCATGTTTACCTATGTATTTTCTGTTAACAATTTGAAGAAAGAAGTAAAATATCTGCTCTGGATCTTTTTCATCAATCTTTGAGAAGATGACCTGTATTTTTTTACCTGGAAAAATAAAAAGTAATCTAGACTTGTGTTTGACCTTGTTATATCATTGTACATATGACAAGCTGCATACTCAAAATTGTTTTCATCGAAAAATGAAACCACTTTTTCAGCAATTTCAGAATGTAGGAAAATTGAAAGAAAAATCTAGCATTCAATTATTTGACCTTGTGCTTAATATTTCCAATCAATTTCACAAGTGTATAAAGTACAGATTTTAGCCAGCAATTTTGAGTATGCAGTTATTTTGTAAAATCTCTACACAAAGTAGTCTCATAGTTAATCAGTATCATAATTGATACATCCTTACATTTAGGTTCCATAATATTAAATCATAATACCTGAGTGAAATCAACAAAAACTCTCTTCATCTCTTAAATTTAAACTTGTTACCAAACACTTATTACACATCAGAGTATAACCAAATCATGACAACATGCCAAAGGTCAGGTGATTAAGAATATTCTTGGCCACCTTATTTCTGGCCCCAGGTGTAGCCCAAATGTGACCCAAGGGTGTTGATATGAAAAATCTTGGTACAGGTCCACTAGATGATGCTACATACCAAATATGAAAGTTGTCTGCCATCTGGTTTCAGAGAAAAAGATTTTTAAAGATTTTCCTATTTTCACCCATTTTGCTAAGATGAGCTAAAAGGGATGTGCCTTGGAGTAGCCCAAATATGATGCCTTGGTCTTGATATGAACAAACTTGGTAGAGGTTCACTAGATGAAGCTTCATACCAAATATGAAAGCTGTCTGCCATCTGGTTTCAGAGAAGGACATTTTTAAAGTTTTCGCTCTTTGATACTATGTAAAAAGGGTTGCGCCTGGGCAAAGCCCAAATATGATCCCAGGGTCTTGATATGAACAAACTTGGTAGAGGTCCACTAGATGATGCTACATGCCAAATATGAAAGCTCTTTGCCTTCTGGTTTCAGAGAAGAAGAGTTTTAAAGATTTTCGCTCTTTGATACTATGTAAAAAGGGTTGCGTCCGGGCAAAGCCCAAATATGACCCCAGGGTCTTGACATGAACAAACTTGGTAGAGGTCCACTAGATGATGCTACATGCCAAATATGAAAGCTCTCTGCCTTCTGGTTTCAGAGAAGAAGAGTTTTGAAGATTTTTCCTATTTTCACCCTATTTGTTAAGGGTCAAGGGTAAGTTAAGGGCGGATTTCATTTATTTGAACAACTTTGGTAGAGCTTGACCCAAGGAACATCCCTGCCAAGTTTCAACAAAATTGGCCCACTGGTTTAGGAGAAGGAGATGTTTGAAAAAATTGTGGACGACGGACGTGGCACCCCGGACGCCTGACATTGTTTGATGACAATAGCTCACCTTGAGCACTTCGTGCTCAGGTGAGCTAAACAAGAGCTGTTGGAGGACAGTGTAGCTTGACTATTCCTAGTGCTGGATAGTAACAGCAAATCAATATCGACATTGGAATTTCAATAAAATGAAAGTCAAGAGAAAAGAATCTTTGTCTAGAGGCTGATATTATGGTCACAGAAGCATGTTCAGAGTTTCAAAGCAATAGCTTAAGTAGGAACAGAGATGTAACTCACATAAAACAGTTGCAAATAAAAGCATAACCAAGGTTTTTAAGGCCAAAAATGGGTTAAAATTTCACTAAATTAAATATCAGAGTAATGAATCTTTTTTCTGTGGGCTAAAATTATGGTCATAGAAGCATGTGCAAAGTTTCAAAGCAATAGCTTAAGTAGAAATAGAGATTTTACAGAAATACAACATTTACATGTAAAACCTTAACCAAGAATTTCTAAGTCCAAAAAGGGTAAAAAAATCCACTAAATTCTATACCAGAGAATTGAATCTTTATCAAGAGGCTGTTGTTATGATCATTGAAGCATGTGCATAGTTTGAAAGCAAAAGCTTTAATAGAATTAGAGATATAACTGATGTACAACATTTGCACGTAAAAATTTTACCAAGAATTTCTGAGTCTGCAAAGGATAAAAGTCCACTAAATTCAATATCAGAGAAATAAATCTTTGTCAAGAGGCTGATATTATGGTCACAGAAGCATGTGCAAAGTTTCAAAGCAATAGCTTAAGTAGGAACAGAGATATTTCGGAAATACAACATTTGCACGTAAAAACTTAACCAATATTTTTTTAGTCCGAAAAGGGTTAAAATTCCACTAAATTCAATATCAGAGTAATGAATCTTTGTCTTGATGCTGATATTATAGTCATAGAATCATGTGCAAAGTTTCAAAGCAATAGCTTAAGTAGAAATAGAGATATTACAGAAATACAACATTTGCACGTAAAAACTTAACCAAGATTTCTAAGTCCAAAAAGGGTTAAAATATCACTAAATTCAATATCAGAGTAATGAATCTTTGTCTAAATGCTGAAATTATGGTCACACAAGCATGTGCAAAGTTTTAAAGCAATAGCTTTAGTAAAAACAGAGATATTACAGAAATACAACATTTGCACGTAAAAACTTAGCCAAGATTTCTAAGTCCGGAAAGGGTTAAAATATCACTAAATTCAATATCAGAGTAATGAATCTTTGTCTTGATGCTGATATTATGGTCACAGAAGCAAGTGCAAAGTTTCAAAGCAATAGCTTTAATTGAAACAGATTTTAGACACTTGCACGTAAAAACTTTACCAAAGCATTACGCCGACGCCCGGGTGACTGGAATAGCCCTCCTATTCTTCGAATAGTAGAGTTAAAAATGGCTCAAGTTATACTCTGCTTTGCATGTGCACTTGGGTACAAAGCAGAGTATTATTTGAAAACAGTTTGCAGCATCTATTCAGTCTGAACGCAGGGATGGTTTCAGGCTGAAAAACAACAATAACTGGACCCAGCCAGACCTGAAACAAGTGCATGTCGTATTGCGTTGCAATACAGGAGTCCCCCACCGGATAACAAAAAATCCTTTCTTATAGTATATCTCCTACTAACTAAATCTATAACTGTATACAAAATTTGAAGTGCATTACACTTCTTCTCAATGAGATCTACCAGTGTACAAAGTTTGAAGTTGCTAGGGCTTATGGTTAAGGAGATAAGTACGGGACAAAAATGTAAGGATAGAAACAACAAAGGGCAATAACTCAAAAAGTGGACATGGCAGAGTGACAGTTCTTGTACATGACACTTGTCCTCAATGATATCTATATGTGTAGCAAGTTTGAAGTTTCTAGCACTTATGGTTTAGAAGATATGTTCCGGACAAAAATGTAAAGGTAAAAACAACAAAAGGCAATAACTTAAAAAGTGGGTGTGGCAGAGTAACTGTTCTTGTACATGACAATTGTCGTCAATGAGATCTATACATGTACAAAGTTTAAAGTTGCTAGCACTTATAGTTAAGGAGATATGATCTGGACAAGAATGTAAGACTAAAAAGAACAAAGGGCAATAACTCAAAAAGTGGACATGGCAGAGTAACAGTTCTTATACATGACACTTGTCCTCAATAAGATCTGTCAGTGTACAAAGTTTGAAGATGCTAGCACTTATGGTTTAGGAGATATGATCCAGACAAGAATGTAAGGGTAAAAACAACAAAGGGCAATAACTCAAAAAAAGGGCGTGGCAGAATAACAGTTCTTGAACATGACACTTGTCCTCAATAAGATCTATAAGTGTACCATGTTTGAAGTTGTTAGCACATATAGTTTAGAAGATATAGCCCGGACAAGAATGTAAGGGTAATAACAACAAAGGGCAATAACTCAAAAAGAGGGTGTGGCAGAGTAAGGGTTCTTGAACATGACAGTTCTCCTCAATGAGATCTATAAGTGTACCAAGTTTGAAGTTGCTAGCACATATGTATAGAAGATATAGCCCGGACAAGAATGTAAGGGTAAAAACAACAAAGGGCAATAACTCAAAAAGAGGGCGTGGCAGAGTAACGGTTCTTAAACATGACACTTCTCCTCAATGAGATCTATAAGTGTACCAAGTTTGAAGTTGCTAGCACACATAGTTTAGGAGAAATGTTCCAGACAAGAATGTAAGGGTAAAAACAACAAAGGGCAATAACTCAAAAATGGGCATGGCAGAGTTACAGTTCTTGAACATGACACTTCTCCTCAATGAGATCTATAAGTGTACAAAGTTTGAAGTTGCTAGCACATATAGCTTAGAAGATATAGCCCGGACAAGAATGTAAGGGTAAAAACAACAAAGGGCAATAACTCAAAAAGTGGGCGTGGCAGAGTAACAGTTCTTGAACATGACACTTCTCCTCAATGAGATCTATAAGTGTATCAAGTTTGAAGTTGCTAGCACATATGGTTTAGAAGATATAGCCCAGACAAAAGCGTAACGGACAGACGGACGGACAGACGGACTCGAGCAAACATATAGTCCCCCTACCGGTAACCAGTGGGGGACTAATAAGTTGGCCCTCTGTTAAAATTTCAAATAAATCTATACCTTATTGTAGTAGTTGTGTACACATAATATGGATGTACAGATGAACAGACGGACGTCGGGACAGACAGACTGACACTTGGCAGCGTACAAAAATTAATTCTTACCATGGACTTTTCTGAATGACAACCCCAGCTTCAGGCTAAATATTGAACTGGCTTTTGTTAAATATTCTAGTTTCTCTTTGTCCTTGTCTGTGGCTGTAATTTCTGAAATTAACCCTTGTCATGCTGAATAAAAATCTTTGCAAAATAAATGTAGAAACAAAGTGCTAAAAGCACAGTAAGTTACCAAATGTGAGTGAGTATTGATTTAGGAAATGCATTGTTTTACACCTTTCTGGTTTAAAAATGAAATTCAGATGGTATGAACTAAGATCAGACTGCACATACATGCAGGCTGAGCTAAGTCTTTACCTCCTGTCAAAGCAGGAGTATTCCGGGTTCAGCGTGACAAGGGTAAAGAAAGAAATAAGCGTGCGTAACATTTTAGTCAATTTGTTGTGTGTGTGATAGGAATGACAAAGAGCTCGACCGGCAGACACACAGTGCATTTACCCTTGTCATGATGAATAACAACCTGGGTAAAATTGCATTAAAATCAAATGCTGACAGCACTAGATACCCTAATCACATGGCTTGTGTTTGACCCTCAAAAATCTGAAAATATCCTTTTTTGACCCTTAGAAATTACTCTCAAGGGGTGATCTTGACCCCCTTCAGAGAAAAATCTAAGGGTCAAAACTGAATTTTATCACTCAAATTTACAATGATGTATCTTGTAAACTTTTTAGAATTCTACTGAATTCTCTCCCCCATATATAATTACAACAAAAGGTTGTTTGACACTGAAACCTGAAAAAAAACTTCACACAATTTTGACTTTTCTATAATTTTGTTTTGACCCCTTAAGAATGAGTTTTGACCCTTAGAATATCACGATTTAGGAGTTAATGATTCCTCAATTTCAAGCACTAGCACAAACCCTGAATTATCATTCTGAAAATACTATTTCTTAAACTATGTTGTTTCTAAAGGACACCTAGTGGTAAAGACCAAGATGTCTAAACAGTTGATATTGCTTGAGCGACCACCTCTATTAAGCGACCACTTTTATTAAGCAACTTCCAGAAAAAGTCCCTTGATCGTAAGCAAAATCAAGAACAATAGACACTCTCAAAGGGAGAAATGATTATTGTTGAATCTTTAGGTGTTGGAACCCAATAGAATCATCTCAATGAGACGATTCTATTAAGTTTGAACATCAAAAGTATAATTAACCCTTGTCATGCTGAATAAATTTTGGCTAAAAATTTTCATTCAGATCAAAGGGCAAAAGCACTGAAAGTACCAACTTTAGTCCAATTTTTATTCGAAAAACAAAATCTATTGACAATCCTGGTTTTAAAGTGAGATATAGGCAGTGTAGACTAACATCAGACTGCACATTTGTGCAGGATGATGTTTGTCTATAGCTCCTGCAAAAGCAGGAAAATTCCGGGTTCAGCATGACAATGGTTGAGCAAAGCTACCCCAACCAAAGCCAAGGTTTGGCTTCAGGTGCTGGATGAGCAGGAGCAACACCTATGGATGCCTATGGTGTTGGGTGCTGTTTGCAGAAAATGCATCTAAAGCTATACCCCTTAATAAAACACATAGCTCTTTTGAAACTGGACATGTCTAAGTTTCAAGTAAAGGCCTTAGGTAGAACAAAAGATATCACAAAATGTTAAAGTTTTAGATTGTGACAACACCAAGGCTATAGCAATACCTTGGGTTTCCTTTGAACAGAGCCGAGTTAACAAATCTAAGTAAAAAAGGATCATAACTCTTACAAAATACTTTCAAAAGTTATCCCCCTTGATAGTCTGAATAGCTCTTTAGATTGTGAAAACAAATGTCAAGTATCATGAAGATATCTTCAATAATAAGAGATATGACCAAGGTTTACGTTTCTCATGCCAATGCAAAAAACAATGCAAACACGAACAACGCCAAGGCGATGACAATACTTTAGGTTTTTCCCAAAAAACAGTCGAGCTAAAGACAGTGGTATAGAGTAAATCTAACAGCAAAAATGTGCAGACAGACCTTTGTCTATACCTCCTGCCAAGGCATGAATATTTTAGGTCCATTACAACAAAGGAATTGGTTTCATTTTCAAACACAGCTTTTTATTACAAACCTTCCTTTAATTTTGTGTTATCTTCGATGATTTTCTGTTGTTCTGTTTCCAACTTCTCATTTCTTGTTTTGGTGTTTTGTAACAAATTATTCTGTTTTTCTAATTCTTTCTTCAATATCTGAACAGATGCCTGTTTATCTTCAAAAGCTGAAAAATTCATACCAATAATGTTGTTGACAATTCAACTTATCTCCCAATTTGGATAAAAAAAATTATATGACCAATGTCGCCGGGGTGAAATGAACCCGTTGAATATTTTTAGTATTAAACGGGTGTTATTACACTAGTGGAATAACTATGCAAATGAGCTCAGTGCAAATGGTAACACTATATTGTAACCGTGAAAGTGACATCATAAAGTATATATTGTGACGTCAGTTTAAAATGGCGTTGTAAGTTTTGCAGAAAATTGAAATGTTGAATTTCAAGAATTCTGACAATTTTTCTCAAACATTCAGGTCATATCATAAAAAGAAAATAAAATTTGTGCTCATAAAATACCGAATTTATAAAACTCATCATCTATAAACACATAAAAACTTGGCGCAGCCTTGTTTTTATCTGTTTATAGATGACTCGTTTAATAAATTCGGTATTCTATGACCACTAATTCAATATCCTCTATTTATTTCTCAATTGATAATTTGAAGGCAAAATTACACATTGATGGCTCAGCACAAAACAGTTGTAACTGCCTATACGTTTATAGGCAGTTACAACTGTTTTGCATTGAGCCATCAACATGTCCATCTTAGAATTGGACAGACACTGGAAGAACAATATTTTTGGTTTAATACTAACATAGGATACTTGATACCTCAAATTCAAAGCATTTCCAATAAACAAATATAAAGGCTTAAGGGTTATATTTAACATAAGGACTCCAACAAAATTTACAGTTACTAAAGGTTTTAATGGTCTAACTAAGGTGGCCTATTTTCTGAAAAGTTTTATCAAATTGTTCAAAAAGCAAGTTCCCAGGGAGGGTTAATGTCGCTTTTAATATTGTTGCAGTTATGTTGTGGCAGCTGGTAACCTACCAATGGCTTCCTGTTGTTTCTCACAACAATTCATCCAAGACATAGCTGCTCATCCCGCTTAGGGATATTACTTTTTGTTTGTCTTTTGGTGAGAGACAAATGAAGCTTGTCACAATGACTTTTGTCCAATGTCTGATGAAAGTTGGCCGAGCTCAAACTCACATTCAAGGACTGACAGTAGTGATGGGTAGATTAATCGATTATAATCGATAATCAGTTGGTTTGGGCTTCTGATTGTGATAATCGACTATGAAATTTCATTATCGATTAATCAGGTCCTAACACCTTAATGAAAGCCATTATATTTTGTTTACCGAACTATCATCAGTTTGATGGCTCAGCATGCAACAGTTGTAACTGCCTATATGTTTATAGGCAGTTACAACTGTTTCAAACAGAGCCATTGACTTGGTAGAAAAATCTGCAGAAAGAGTATTTAGAACTTAAGTTTTCACTAATCTTACATATTCTATTCGTCATAGAAATGATACTGGGAGTGCTGTATTAATTTCTAAGAAAACTAAAGTAAAATTGATCATTAATTGATATATACTCTTCCAACTAAAAACCGATTATTGATTGTGATTTGAAACCGATTGGGCAAACTACCTGACAGCCCAACACATTACTGTTAGTCAGACTTGGCAGAAGGGGCCACAATTGTCCAAACTAAAATTCATGGCCACAAGGGTTAAAGATAAGTTAAAGGTAAGCAGGGCTTTCTCTGGACTGAAATTACTTTTTGCCAACACTTTCGCCAAATGGAAAACAAGAGGACCATGATGGTCCTAGATCGCTCACCTGACTCTCTTTGACCCCTGGGACATCAAATCATTTAAATAGGCAGATGTCATAAAGGAGATAATTTCAACACAAAACCAAGTTTCAAGAAGTTTGGGCCAAAATTGTGGCCTCTTGAGTTTTAACGATAATTGTCCTTTAGGCCCCTTTTCCTGTGATATGGCATTGAACCTTCCCATTTTCAAAAGGCTTCATCCTTGTGATTTGGCCAACATTCTGACCAAGTTTCATGAAGATTGGGCCATATTTGTGGCCTCTAGAGCTTAAACAAGATAATTGTCGTAAAGGCCCCATTTCCTGTGATATGGCATGGATCCTTCCCATTTTCAAAAGGGTTAATCCTTCTGACCTGACCAACATTCTGACCAAGTTTCATGAAGATTGGGCCATATTTGTGGCGTCTAGGATGTAAACAAGAAAATTGTCATTAAGGCTCCTTTTCCCGTGATTTGGCATGGATCCTTCCCCTTTTCAATAGGGTTCATCCTTGTGACCTGGCCAACATTCTGACAAAGTTTCATGAAGATTGGGCCATATTTGTGGCCTCTAGAGTGTAAACACTAAGATTGTTGACGTCGTACGACAGACGACAAACGACATACGACGGACATTCAATGATCACTAAAGCTCACCTTGAGCACAATGTGCTCAGGTGAGCTAAAAATGGAGCCAAATTTAGATTTTAGGAGCCAATTTTGGAGCCATTTTTCTTCTAAACATTGTGCTTGATAAAATCATATGTTCCTTTTATATAGCTCATCGTCGAGGGGGATCGTATTCAAGTTTTAATTAACATTTACTTGACAGTTTATTTATGTAAAAAATTGCAGAAGTGTTATGGGTAGCCAAGAGATTACTAGTTCTCAATTGATTGCAAACTACTTGTTAGGGTGTCTAAATCTAGATTTTAGGAGCCAATTTTGGAGCCATTTTTCTTCTAAAAATTGTGCTTGATAAAATCGTATGTTCCTTTTATATAGCTCATCGTCGAGGGGGATGGTATTCAATTTTTAATTAACATTTACTTGACAGTTTATTTTTGTAAAAAATTGCAGAAGTGTTATGGGTAGCCAAGAGATTACTAGTTCTCAATTGATTGCAAACTACTTGTTAGGGTGTCTTCACAATATCCACTCAGCTTATGTCAAAATCAATAATCCATGTACCTGATGGGTCAAAGTACTGATTTTTTTGTCACCAGTCATTTTGCCAATTTCGTTTTTTTTTAACACCAAATTCATTTCATTTTCGCATTTGGCGACAATGGCGAGCCCCAGAGAAGGACCAGGGTAAGTGAAATATTGTGGAATTATTCACAGGAATTTATTGTTAGTCTTTCTGACATCTCAATGCAGAAATATACACACAGAGATTGACACTAACTTCTGCAGAAAGGATTTAAGTGAACTCCCAACTTATGAAATCAAGGAGTCCCAAAATCGATGTAAGGAGTGCACAATTTTATGGGAAGAACATTGTGAAAATAAAACAAGATGTGTTTGTGAAACACGAATGCCCCCGTAACGGCATTTTTTTTCAAAGTTTGACCTTGACAGATGACCTTGACCATGTCACATGACCTTGACTTTGGTACCAGCCGATGCGGATCATTGAGATCTATCATCATGCCAAATATTAGCTTTTTATTTTGAATAGGCTTGAAGATATTGGCAAGGTTAAGTTTTCAGGTTAAGTTTTCAAAGTTTGACCTTGACAGATGACCTTGACCTTGTCACATGACCTTGACTTTGGTACCAGCGGATGCGGATCATTGAGATCTATCATCATGCCAAATATTAGCTTTGTATCTTGAATAGGCTTGAAGATATTGGCAAGGTTAAGTTTTCGGACAGACGGACGGACGGACGGACAGACAGACGGACATGAGTAAAACAATATACCCCCGATCATTCGATACGGGGGCATAAAAAATGCTTTTAGCAAGCGATTTCCTTATTTTCACAATTTTTCCCTACCAAAAATAATTTCTTACAAAAAAATCTAGTAGATGCAAGAAAACATTATCTTCAACAACTTTTGTAGAGAATACCAATTTCCTCATTTCCAGAAAATTCTCCCCATTGAAAATTTTCTCTGAAAATACATCTACCAATAGATGAAAGCAAATGTTATCTTCAACCACTTTTGTTGTGAACAGGTCTAAAGTTTAGATACATAGAAGGATAAATAAGATGTGTTTGTGAAACACACATGCCCTGTTACAGCATTTTTTTTTTCTCAAAATGTTGACCTTGACAGATGACCTTGACCTTTTAGCATGACCTTGACCTTGATACCTACAGATGTACATCATTGAGATCTTTCATCATGCAAGTTATGGGCTTTGTATCTTTAATATGCTTGAATAAAATGAACAATTACAGTTTTTTTTTATTTGACCTTGACAGATGACCTTGACCCTGTCACATGACCTTAACTTTGGTATCAGCAGATGTGGATCATTGAGATCTATCATCCTACCAAATTTGAGCCTTATATCTTGAATAGGTTTGAAGATATTGGCAATGTAAAGTTTTTGGTTAAGTTTTTGAGTTATTTGACCTTGAGAGATGACCTTGACCTTGTCATATGACCTTGACTTTGGTATCAGCAGATGCAGATCATTGAGATCTATCATCATGCCAAATATGAGCCTTGTATCTTGAATAGGCTTGAAGATATAGGCAATGTTAAGATTTTTGATTAACATTTGCAGACAGACAGACAGATGGACAACGGTAAAACAATATGTCCCCGATTTTTTGATATGGGGGCATAAAAAGACACTGCCCTGCTCATTTGTGTGTCAAATTATTCTCATATGACCAAGGGGGTCACATAAAAGAGTCTAATCTGAAAATAAGGAATCAGAGACTCTCAGACTCCTCAGTGTCCACCCTGTACCCTTTAATAATAAAGTGTCTACAAACATTTCTCTTTTTCAGCCTGTTTGCATGTTATCCAGCTCCTCAATTTTTCTTTATCCTCTGAAATAAACATACAGAAGCTTTCATGAGATTTTGTTATAGACAAGATGATTTTAATTGATTTTTGAATAGAAATTTTATTTAGTGAACCTTGGCTAGCTTTGAAACTATGGTCTAGACGAGGTTTAGGCCAGCTTGACTCATAATAAATTGAGTAACAGATTCCATTTCTTGCATAAACACCAATTTTGTATATTAACCCTGGTCAAGTTAAACCCGAAATATTCCTGCTTTGGCAGGAGCTATAAACTAACATCAGCCTAGACATATGTGCAGTCTGATGTTAGTCTACACCACCTGTTTCTCACTTTTAAACCAGAATTGTCAATTGATTTAGTTTTTCAAATAAAAATTGACCTACTGTTGGTACTTTCAGTTCTTTTTGCCCTTTGATTTGATGAAAATTTTTAACCAAAATTTATTGAGCATGACAAGGGTTAAAACTCATTTTTGACGCCCACATTGTAAAAATTGTCATTATGAGTAAATGACCCGACTAAGAATGTGATCATGATTTCTCACACAGCTCGTCTTTTATAACAAATGGCCATCCGATATTCTTGTCTTACACATGACTAAATGACATCATCAGAATTATAGATAGAGGGGGTATATGGATTTTAGATCATAGTATTTAAAAAAAAGAGGACCATGATGGTCCTAGATTGTTCACCTGAGTCTCTGATCCCTGGGACATAACATTAATCAAATAGGCAGATGTCAACAAGGAAATAACTTCTATATAAGATCAATACCAAGGAATGTTTTCAGCCAAGAGCAAGAAAAGTTAGCCCAAATGTAGGAATCTGGAAAATTTCAAGATAATTTTTTTTTAAAGAATGTCATTTTTCCAATGAATACTGTAATGGACTGATCTAGCTATTTTAATTTGATATGTAAGTTGCAAGCGAAACATGTATAAAATGTCAATATGATATTATCCATTATGAAGTTCTTGATTAAATATCATATTGTACAAGCGAAACATGTATAAAATATCAATATGATATTATCCATTATGAAGTTCTTGATTAAATATCATATTGTACATGTTAAATGCTTAACATTGTTTTACTCTGTGCTTTTCACACAGTTGATTGATTGATTGAATGGGGTTTTACAATGCTTTCAACATTATTTCAGTTATATCGCAGCGGCTAACAATGGATTCCTGGTATTTCTCACACCAGTATTACCATTATATCCTTTCCTAGCTTCCAGCTGCTATCCAACCTAGGTCTATGATTATCAAGCTTTTCACACAAGTGTTTGACATTAGAAGACAAACACGAAACATAACAATGAGGGATCTCCCTTGAACTACTCCCAAAGGAGGATGGGTCCTTATCAGTGGTGACCTTGGGTTTTATCCCTATTTCCTTTGCACTATAAGATTTAAAGATAAACCTTAAATCAAATAATGCGCAATTCATAAGGTTCATTTGATGTAAAATAAATATTTATTTTCTACTTTACTGTTGAAAACTTTAACATAAATATAAATTGCATAATTAAGTTTTTTGTATTAATAAAAATAAAATTCGCAACTTCCCCTAAGAAATCATGGATAAAATCCAAGGAAATTTTGTAAAAGGACTGCTAACAATTTTGGATTACCTCTGATTTAATCCACAGAACAAACAAGGGAGATAACACACAAAAGTCTCCCATTACTAGTCAATGTTATGGCACCATTTGCTTTTGGGGATTGGCTAAGAAAGGTCAAATGGGGTAAAATACCGTAAAATGAATGAAAGAAGGGCATAATTTTTGGTAATTTCACTGAATTGGGAGTTGAGATCATCTAATTATAGTTAACCATTATTTCTCTAAAATTCACCATTGGCCAACATTATTGAAAGAGAATGTCTCAAAGTGGACTTATAGCCCCTTCAAAAGCTTGTTGATAAATGAAATGCCATTTTCCAGCAAAGGGAAATAACTCCGTCAATCAATTGACCATACCAAAATAGCACTTGCACATCTCTGCTTGATACTAATCATATTCTGTGAAGGCTGAATGACATCTGTCCATTTGTTGCTGAGAAATTGAGCGGACAAGAAAAAGCTGTATATGGAGTCCGACGGCCTGAGCGACCAACTGACAAGCTGACTCCTATATGAGCCTGTGAATGAAATTTACAAATGTGTGCAAAGCAAAGACTCCAGGCAGTCTGTGCATCCTCACAGTCTGACCAGAGTCTTCACTCTGCTATTTGTAGATAAATAAGGTCTTAAAGCACTGTTTTTCCTCTATGTTCAAAACTGGGGGTCATTTTTCCACATTATGACCCCCTTTAAACTAGATAAAGAATGTTTCTTTGACAATTTTGGGGTCATTTTAAAAAAAAGGGGGGTACAAATTCAAAGAAACAGGGGGTCATGGAAAACCCTGTCTTAAAGTATCTGTAGCTAGTTAATCAATCTTTGAGTTACTCTAAGTATCACTCTGGACTGCTAAATATTTGCACCTCAGCCAGATGTCAGATTTTTGGAAATGTCACCCACAGGCTCATATAGTATTACATTGTATATCTTATAAAGCCATGACATGAAGTCTGGTTTACGCTAACATTTTCTGTTCTCTACTGCTCCTGGTGTTCATGTGTCATACAGCTGAGACAAGAGCACCTTACAATAGATTCCTGGACAAAAGTCAAATAGGATAATTATGTGCAGCCCCTGGGATCCAACTGTGACCCCATGACTGTAGTTTAGTAGTCATTTTGAATTTAAGGAACTGATTTTCTGAAGTTCTATAAAGCTTACCTTCGTATTTCTTCAACAAAGTTTCCTGATACTGAAAGGTACTGGCAGCCAGTTGAGCTTGTTCTTCAAGGGTCCAAGTTTTTATCTTTTTGGCTGTCATTGCTAGTTTTGATTCTAGCGTCTCTGTTTCCGTTTTCAAGTCGTATGAAGTGGTCATCTTCTACAAAAGAGAATTCCAACAAATATGATAAACATTTGAGTATGTGACACACAATTTGCCCTGGTATTTACTTGTCCAGTAAATGGCCCTTGCAAAATGTACTTGTCCACAGGTAGAATAGCCCATGTCAGCAAGTCGGCATGAAAATTCTCCACCCCTGTGTTATGCAGCCTGACCAGACATGCAGAGGATTTAAAACCTGAGACCCCATAATCAGGATTCTGACAGGTGACAAGTTACCCACTGGTTACTTCCCATTCGGAACACCACTCGGCAAATCTCACTATCAACCTCAGATGTACATGGTCTATAATAGACAGACTATTTTTAAAAATTACAGGAAACCTAGAAAAACTTGATGATGTCAGTTAAAATGGCGTCAGCCCTCAACACTTTTAGTGAAAACATTCAACGTTGCCAATGCTACTTGTTAAAGTCTCTGACTTGAAACCATCGTATCCTTGTATAAATATCTTTAATATCTTAAATAACGGCTGAAAAATCTTAATTCCCTTCGGCAGTGGTAGGGTCAACTTAACACAGTCCTAGCCCTAATATTTCAATATTCAAAAAAGAAGGTCAAAAGTCAGGGTCCAGGGTTCATAATGATGCCAGAATCAAAGGCAATCATCAACTAACCTTTAGTATTAACATAACACAGTTCTAGCCCTAATAATTGAATATTTTAAGAAAGTTGGTCAAAGGTCAAGAACTGAGTAAAAGGTTCAACATGATGCCAGAATCAAAGACAATCATCTACCAATCATTAGTATTGACTTAATTGTCGAAGCCCTAATAATTAACTAGAACTGTTGCATAGCGGACACATTCCACCCACTTAGGGGCATTGTCCTACCAGGGCTATATCCCAGTATAAGTGCTTTCAGTACATGATCATTTTGCAATTTGATAAAAACAAGATGATGTTACTTACCAAATTTGGTAAATCCCCTTATGGTAACCGAGTTTTCTGAAACTTATCATTTGATTTATCTTTTTGTTTTCACCCTATACACTAATTATTTAAGATAATTTACAATTGTCAATCAGGAATTGACCGTTTTTCATGTTTACCTCGATGTCAGCCATGTACACTCACGTCATGTAATCTAGCGCGTCGTCTAAAGCTGTGAAGCTATATGACATCGTATAAAACCTAGAAAATGGCCGATAAAGCTAGGAGCAAAACAACCCTGTTTTCATATTCAAAATTTGATCGTTCAAAAATTTCAAACAAAAATGTCCATGAGTTTATTTCAAAGTAAATAGATTCTCCCTTTTTATAGGCGTATCTCTTTAATTCAAGCAGTTTTAGAAGCATAAAAGTAAGGTTTTTTCATTGACTGCGCTGGTTTAGCCGACGAGAACTGCGTTGATAAAATGCGACGGTGCCTCTGTTTATTACGGAGTTGTGTCATTTTAGTGACATTTTGTTCCAGATAAAATATCTTTTACATAGTAAAAATGGTAAATGGGTTCAATCGTGTATTGATTTTTGTGTACATGTGCCATCTTTACACGAAATTTGTACTTGAGTTTCTTAAGTGCACAGGATAAGCCGACAGCAGTGTATTCAGGGCAAATATTTTAGATTATAAATGAAGTTTGTGTGCATCACAAATTAAATTGTTGATTAAATTCATGATAGTATAAGTATAAGTCTATTGGAATAAACTGGATATGAAACAGAGGACATATTGCCTCAAGCTGAACATATTCATTGTCATTTAATAATAGCTCTAAGACTTGTTATTTGAGCAAAACCAAATTGACTCTCTATGACATCACATATCTACTTCGTTAACTTTCAATTTTGACAGTGGGCCTTTTTGGTCATTTTTCATAGTGGGCCTTTTTGGACCGGGCCTTTTTGACCCTGGCCTTTTTGTCACTGGGCCTTTTTGACCCTAATTCCTCATAAGTTATATAGATTAACCACTCTAACAGCAATTCAGAGCAATACGTAATTAATAAAAGCCATATTCTTCATATGAGAAAATAGATGTCCGACAACTTCTACATCCGAATATTTGATCAGTGACAATAGTCTTGTTTTTTGGAAATGGAGCTAAATCATTACCTATTACAAATTTGTTGCTTTAAGTTTAAAAACAAGCATCTGGGACTATTCGATTTCGAAAATCTTAAGTTTTAGGTGCTATTTCTCTGATCGGTAATATTTTAGTTGTTTACAAACTTGGCGCTTCCTGTTACGGAACATTGTCCGACCAATCAAATCAATCCACAATTTGTGCAACGTCATAAAACAGTGTGTACACATCCCCATTTCTCCGTTTTATTTTAACCTGACAAAAACATTGAATTTCTCTACGTTCTTGACTAAAACCGTGATTGAAATCATCATGGCTGATCCAGATATCCTGACAACATTGAAAATATTGATTATTGGCGAAAGCGGAGTGGGAAAGTCAAGGTAATCTACCGATTTCGACTCAGATTTAGGACATCCCAGCTGTCAAAGAGAAAAAAGGCTCTTGGATAATGAACTTCGAAGATATTGAATCGACAAACGAGGAAAAGGATTTAGGTGTCATTTTTCAACAAGACCTTAAGTTTAGTTGTCACATCGCTGAAAAAGTTAACAAAGCTAATAGTATACTGTCTTTAATAGTCAGAACTTTCAATTATATCGAGAAGGACTCATTCATTCTTCTATATAAGGCACTTATCAGACCCCATGTGGAGTACGGAAATTCAATATGGTATCCATTCTTAAGGAAGGACATTGAAAGTGTAGAAAAGGTACAGAAGCGCGCCACAAAAATAATACCAGAGTTGAGAGACTTAACATATACTGACAGATTAAGGACACTGAAACTACCCAGTCTTGCACACAGAAGACGACGAGGGGACATGATCCAGACTTTCAAAATTATAAAAGGTTTTGAAGACATTTCTGCAGAAAAATATTTCACTGTATGTAAAGATTCAACAACCCGTGGACATAGCCTAAAATTGGAAAAGCCCCGCTGTAGAACATCTTTAAGACAACAACACTTCTCACAAAGAATTATTAATGATTGGAATTCTTTACCAGAAGAAGTTATTGCAGCCAAAAATGTGAACGAGTTTAAATCTAGAATCGACCAACATTGGAACCATGAAGTTATTTACCATTATTAACCAGTAACATGTCAATGCGACATGCTTCTAAGTGTCAAGTATTTAATCGCAAACCTGTACATTTAATTATGTGAACCCTAATCAGTAAAGTACATACCATGACACAGTGACAGAATGATGATTTAAAGATTTGGGCTTAAAAAGGAGAATACTCCTTCCCTCAGAGCCCAACAACGATTCTCAAGGTATTCTCAAGGATATTTCCAACAAATCGTGACTGTTGAATTTTCTCAGAACACATTTCTGTGAATGTTAATTAGAACGGTGCCTGGTCAACTCGGCCCATTGGCAACTCGGCCCATTGGTAACTCGGCCCAGCGTATAACTCGGCCCAAATTTCATTTTATGCCAAAACCTTATTTTCTGTAATTTATTCAGTATTTTTATTACAAATACAAAAGTATTCAATCAATCAGTTATAAGGAAATTTACGTATGCATCAGAAAAATAGAAAGTAAAATCGAAAATTAAGGACCCTTCTCAGAATTGTACATTATCAACTTATAAAAAGATAAAATATTTCTAAAAAGGCAAAATATAGAATTAAAATAATCAAAAATAAACCAATTGAGGTATAGTAGCATCGTTTGTACAAAACTTGTACATATTTTATGAAAAATAATACATGTTATTATTGACTGTATTGGAGCCGAGTTGACCGGGCCAAGTTATTCCATGGGCCGAGTTGACTGGTAACCATTAGAACTGTCACAAGTTTAAAATCAAGAGACCTTGATCCAAAATTGTCCATTTTGAAAACAGCATTCAATTGTTAGAGTAGCCTGAGAATTAAAGGTGAAATCATCATTTACAAATCATCATTACAACCAATATCATAATGAACATAAATAAAACACCCATTAAAACCCAATGTGCTAAATTGCTAATATATCTGTGAATCCTAAATTAAGCAGTCCCTTAAACACTACTTTTTCCACCACCAAAAATTCACAGCACAGGTGCGTTTTTTACATTAAGATGAAAATATCCGCTAAATAAGATTATCAAGACGTCATAAGAAACGATTTTCAATATTTAGAGTGAAAAAATTTGACGTCGTCAAGGCTACTCGTTTTAAGCCAATGCAAAAGCATCTTCGTTTCCTCATTAAGATATCTTAAGATTCTTAATAAGCCGCTTAAAAATCTTAACATAAAAAACGCTACATCTTAAAAATCTTAATGAGATTCTTAAGAATCCTAATCTAAGAAACGCACCTCAGATTGCTTAGCAATTGAAGTGAGAAGAACTCAGAAACAGACAGGCCCAAGAGGCTGTAGGCTTACTAATGGCCTACGAACTGTTAGTTAAATCGTAAGTTATGTATGGCCTCAAATCTTTTGTCATAAGTCACTTAATCATTTCTATCTATCTATCTACATCTATCTATATATACTGCCAAACTCCCCTTTGGGTATTACTAGCAGGTGTGTGTCTGTGCTGGAATGAAAACTGTTACTTAGTCATTGGTAAGGGTGCCAAATTTTAAAAGTATTGTTAGTGTTAGATTAAATGATATGATAAAACAATTTTGGTCATTCAGGAACGGCTCAAAAAGGATCTAGACTCTTCTTGAACATGGAAATGTCAGGTTGCTGTACTATTGTTTCTGGTAGGCTGTTCCAAAGTATCACTGTGTAGGGAAAAAACGAATATTTAAAGTAGGAAGCATTTGTGTGGATCTGTCTAAAAGATTTTGTGTGCATATGTCGGATGGTCCTAACTGGTCTTTCAAGATAAGTTTGTATGGGTACTGCAACTAAACTATTGACAATTTCATAAAACATTGTGACTCTGGTAATGTCTTGTCTATATCAAATAGTTTGCCAGCTAATCTCCTTCTGCATGCAAGTGACACAGTCATTATAAGAAAAATTATTTTGAACCCATGTTGCTGCTCTACGTTGAACTTTTTCTACTTTGTTGATATAGGATGTTGTGTAAGGGCTGTTTATAGGTAATTAAAATAGTTTGCATTCAACCCTTGTAGCTTCTGCTTAACCCTTTGCTGTTTAATCCCTGCTTTTTACGTGCATGTGATTTTATGATTGAGAAAACATAGTGAAAAAAGAAGAAATTGCTCCTGACAAGCAATTTCTTCTTTTTCCACACTATTTTCTACCCTACTGAATGGTTATTTTTCAAATTAAATCCAATTTTAAATTTTCGTCTGCAAAACCTTTGAATTTGGACAGGTCCAAAATTTTGAAAAACAGGAAAGGGTTAAATACTTTACACTTGCCATTCTGGTATTTTTTCTGGTCCTTTACTCTATGGCGTGATGGGTCACAATGTTAATTTCTATTTTCAGTTTGTTACTAAGATTTACAGATGACACATTCGATCCAGAGCAAGCGGCTACTATAGGTTTGTTACTTTATGTCTCAGTGTTTTATTCTGGCTGCAACAAAACAAATCGGTAGGACTCAATAATAAGGAAATTTAGGGGTCCTCATTTAAAGTTTAGTAGTCCTTGTTTAAAATAATCATTTAGATAAACTATTAATAAGTTAAAAGCTCTTAACTTGCTAATATATGAATTTAGAGCTATTCCATCATTAAAGATAAAAAAGTGTTGGATATTTATATTGACAGACTATGTGGTGCTCAACATCAGGAAAGAACTTAAGACTGTCTGAAACACTCAGTCTTCAATTCTTTCCTGAAGCTGATTCCCACACGGTCTTTGGGACACTCACATCAGATAGTGTTGAGGGTCCTTGCTAGTGGCTACTTATTTGAGCATCTCAGACTTGCAAAGTATGCGTCCCTTAAAACCCTGTGTCTAATTTGTTGCACTATTGGATATTCAAAATAAGTAAATAAATGGTTGAAATGTGATGCAAAGATTTTAGTTTAAGTTATTATGATTTGACCTACTTCACAGGAGTGGAATAACCCTGTTTAAGGGTCAAATAAAGGTATTTACATATTTTTGGGTTTCAAAACTCCGGTTGAAAGGTCAAACACGAGCCTTGATTGAACAGTACCATAATGAGCATCACCCTTGAAGGCTAGCGAAGATAGCTTGAGAGTGACTCCACAAAATTAGAAGACAAGAACATATAAAACTGGTTTTTATATAATAAAAGATTCCAAATGGTGTTTCATTGTAAAAAAGGAGGCTTTTTTTTTCATTAAAATATTTGGTGCAAAGACTAACTTGTTTTCAATTTCATATATTTCATTGTATTTTCTTTTTTACTAAATATTTTCAGAAATACAATTTATCAGGGTCCTTAAAAGTTTGGAATATCTGTCAAACAATTTCAATATTATTCTGAATGTTTTGTTTTAGGTGTAGATTTCAAAGTCAAAACATTGACAGTGGATGGAAATAGGGCCAAGCTTGCCATATGGGTAAATTTTTTATGTGTATCTTGGATGTTCAATTTTTAGCACATCTATTTTCAGAGAAAACCTTAAGTATTGCTATAGCTCTGTCCTACGTTCAGGATGAAAATGTTAGCAAAGCACTTTCGAAATGATAACTCACTTTGCATGTATGTGCACATGCAAAGTGGTGTATCATCTCAAAGTGTTCGCGAAATGCTTTTACATCCTGAACGCAGGGCTGGTGTCGTTGTTGTCAGGATTACTGAAGGCATTTCCTTGAAACTTTAATGAAATAAAACCATCCTACTTGGTTGCAAATGTGGAAAAAGATGAAATTAAAAATTAAAAGCTATTTCTTCTCTTATCCCAAAAATGTTTTAAAGTTTAAAGTCACATTGGCATTAAAATTCAGGGGTTCTTCAGTAAAGGGTTATATAGAAACTAAGAAATTTTAAATGTGAGATTTTATTTGAATTACCGGTATTCAAATTTCTGACATACAAAAAAGTGTGTTTGATATTAGATTTAACTTTGTCTCTTGATCAAGATTGTCAGTGATGTGTTGGGCTGTCATTCTTGGGATTGTTCGGCCCCTTGTTTGCCAAAAATTTCATTCAATACCATAATTCTCCTAATAAACGCTTGGGGGAGCTCAAGGAAGCTTTTATTTAGTATGCATTTTCTCATTTGAAAAATCATTAATTTGATGTTGTTTAGATCCTTTTTAGCTGACCTGAGCACAAAGTGCTCAAGGTGAGCTATTGTGATCATACAATGTCCGGCGTCAGTCATGCTCCGTGCGGTGTGCGTCTTTTCACCCCTTTTAGCTCTTCTGAGCACGAAGGGAAAAAACCAAAAATCTTTAAAAAAATTTCTTGAAACCAGAGGGCACACAGCTTTTACATTTGGTATGTAGCATCATCTAGTGGGCCTCTACCAAGTTTGTTCATATCAAGCTCCTGGGGTCATATTTGGGCTCCACCCAAGTGGATCCCTTAGCTCATCTGAGCAAGATTGGAGAAAACAGGAAAATCTTCAAAAATCTTCTTCTCTGAAACCAGAAGGCAGACAGCTTTCATATCAAGTATGTAGCATCATCTAGTGGACCTCTACCAAGTTTGTTCATATCAAGACCCTTGGGTTACATTTAGGCTCCATCCGGATGCATCCTTTATAAAGAGTGGGATGGTATATCCTTCTTGCTCTTGGCTGAAAACATTCCAGGGTAGTGATCTTATGAAGAAATTTTTTCCTTGTTGACATCTGCCTATTTAATTAATGTGATGTCCCAGGGGTCAAAGAGACTCAGGTGAGCGATCTAGGACCACAATGGTCCTCTTGTCTCTTTAAGTTGAGGTCAATTCATCTCAAATTAAAGAAGGTGTCTCAAAAAGTCCCAAATTTTAGGCATTTGAAGTGTGGTTTCTTCGTAGAAAAAGTAGAGGTGCTACTTTTAGGGAGGGAGCTATCATTAGAGGAAAATATTTGGCTAAAATCTCAATATCATGAGTCATTTGTCTTCTGCCTATGGGCATATGATAGGTTGTATGGTTTAGTGGGTTGAGTATCTAGTGGCTCCAATGAAATGCTGTTGTTGTACTTTTGTCAGAAACACAGGAAACCATGGGTAGGTGCATCAGCATCTGAGATATAACAGCAATAATGTTGGAAGTGGTGTTAAATCCCATTAGAACAAGCATGGGGCTTTTATTTCTCTTCTTGAGATGTTTCGAATGAGTACATTTACATACTATAAAAAAAATATTGTGTGGAGTAACAATTCTCAAATCTTGTCGTACTGAAACCATAATATTCATGCTTTGGCAGGAAGTATAGATAAAGATCAGCCTGCACATATGTGCAATCTGATCTATGCCTATAACATCTGATTTTTCTTTTAAAATCATAAGAGTTTAAAGATTTTATTTAGAAAATAGAATTTCCCTGTAATTGTTGTATTGAGTGCTTTGGGGTCTTTGGTTTTAATACAATTTTACCCAAATTTTGTTTCAGCATGACAATGATTTAAAGGAGACTTACCTTGTCTATTGGACCTATCAATATTAACCCTTGTCATGCTGAACCCGGAACATTCCTGCTTTGGCAGGAGCTATAGACAAACACCAGTCTGCACATAATATTATGTGCAGACTGATGTTAGTCTACACCAACTGTTTCTCACATTCAAACAAGAATTTTCAATAGATGTAGTTTTTCAAAAAAGAAAATGACCTACAATTGGTACTTAAAGTGCATTTTGCCCTTTGATTTTGATGGAAAATTTTGAGCCAAAATTTATTCAGCATGGCAAGGGTTAAATGTAAGCCTTATCAGAACTTATTGCTCATCTCTTTTATAGGATACTGCTGGCCAAGAAAGATTCAGAACACTGACTCCAAGTTACTACAGGGGAGCTCAGGGTGTAATTTTAGGTAAGGGCTCTTAGTTAAGTGATTGTTATCTCAGGGAAAGATTCAGAACACTTACTCCAAGTTACTATAGAGGAGCTCAGGGTGTAATTTTAGGTAAGGGCTGTTAGTTAAGTGATTGTTATCTCAGGGAAAGATTCAGAACACTTACACCAAGTTACTACAGAGGAGCGCAGGGTGTAATTTTAGGTAAGGGCTCTTAGTTAAGTGATTGTTATCTCAGGGAAAGATTCAGAACACTGACGCCAAGTTACTACAGGGGAGCTCAGGGTGTAATTTTAGGTTTAGGGCTCTTAGTTAAGTGATTGTTATCTCAGGGAAAGATTCAGAACACTTACTCCAAGTTACTACAGAGGAGCGCAGGGTGTAATTTTAGGTAAGGGCATTTAGTTAAGTGATTGTTATCTCAGGGAAAGATTCAGAACACTGACGCCAAGTTACTATAGAGGAGCTCAGGGTGAAATTTTAGGAAGTCTCTTAGTTAAGTGATTGTTATCTCAGAGAAAGATTCAGAACACTTACACCAAGTTACTACAGGGGAGCTCAGGGTGTAATTTTAGGTAAGGGCTCTTAGTTAAGTGATTGTTATCTCAGGGAAAGATTCAGAACACTTACACCAAGTTACTACAGGGGAGCTCAGGGTTAATTTCAGGTAAGGGCTCTTAGTTAAGTGATTGTTATCTCAGGAAAGATTCAGAACACTGATGCCAAGTTACTATAGAGGAGCTCAGGGTGTAATTTTAGGTAAGGGCTCTTAGTTAAGTGATAGTTATCTAAGGTAAAGATTCAGAACACTGACGCCAAGTTATTACAGGGGAGCTCAGGGTGTAATTTTAGGTAAGGGCTCAAAGTTAAGTGATTGTTATCTCATGGAAAGATTCAGAACACTTACACCAAGTTACTACAGGGGAGCTCAGGGTGTAATTTTAGGTAAGGGCTGTTAGTTAAGTGATTGTTATCTCAGGGAAAGATTCAGAACACTTACACCAAGTTACTACAGGGGAGCTCAGGGTGTAATTTTAGGTAAGGGCTCTTAGTTAAGTGATTGTTATCTCAGGGAAAGATTCAGAACACTTACTCCAAGTTACTACAGGGGAGCTCAGGGTGTAATTTTAGGTAAGGGCTCAAAGTTAAGTGATTGTTATCTCAGGGAAAGATTCAGAACACTTACTCCAAGTTACTATAGAGGAGCTCAGGGTGTAATTTTAGGTAAGGGCTCTTGGTTAACACTTTCCTGTTTTACAAAATTTTCGACCTGTCCAAGTTCAAACGTTTTGCAGTCGAAAATAAAAAGTGGATTTAATTTGAAAAATAACCATTTAGAAGTGTAGTAAATAGTGTGGAAAAAGAAGAAATTGCTTGTCAGAAGCAATTTCTTCTTTTTTCAAAATGTTTTCTCTATCATAAAAATCACAGGAATGTAAAAAGCAGGGATTAAACAGCAAAGGGTTAAGTGATTGTTAAATCGGGGAAAGATTCAGAACATTTACTCCAAGTTACTACAGGGGAGCTCACGATGTAATTTTAGGTAAGGGCTCTTAGTTAATTGATTGTTATCTCAGGGAAAGATTCAGAACACTTACTCCAAGTTACTACAGGGGAGCTCACGATGTAATTTTAGGTAAGGGCTGTTAGTAAAGTGATTGCTATCTCAGGGAAAGATTTGGAACACTGACTCCAAGTTACTACAGAGTTGCTCAGGGTGTAATTTTAGGTAAGGGCTGTTAGTAAAGTGATTGTTATCTCAGGGAAAGATTCAGAACACTGACGCCAAGTTATTATAGAGGAGCTCAGGGTGTAATTTTAGGTAAGGGCTCTTAGATAACACTTTCCTGTTTTACAAAATTTTCGACCTGTCCAAGTTCAAACGTTTTGCAGTGGAAAATATAAAGTGGATTTAATTTGAAAAATAACCAATCAGTAGGGTAGAAAGTAGTGTGGAAAAAGAAGAAATTGCTTGTCAGAAGCAATTTCTTCTTTTTTCACAATGTTTTCTCAATCATAGAATCATAGGCACATAAAAAGCAGGGATTAAACAGCAAAGGGTTAAGTGATTGTTATCTCAATGAAAGATTCAGAACACTGACTCCAAGTTACTACAGAGGAGCTCAGGGTGTAATTTTAGGTAAGGGCCTTTAGTTAAGTGATTGTTATCTCAGAGAAAGATTCAGAACTTTGACTCAATATTGTTGTAGAGATACTCAGGGTGCAGAGTTTGGACGAGTATAAATTTTTTACCTTGGTATCTAAAATCTTGTAAACCATGGTTTTAAACAGTCTTTCATCCCTTTCTGAAGTTTATCTCCAAAGGTAAATAGTCCTTATACAATAGTCAGCTGGGTAACAGGTTATTTTTCAGGAACCAGGTAGGGTAACTCGAGTACTCAAGTACAGTATAACTTGTATTAAGCGACCACTACAGGGACCATCAAAGAGAGGCAATAAAAGAAAATGGATGCTTAATGCTTGTTTTGATTACAAATAAGAAACATACTTTTTGATTGAATATGCATATAATTGTTAGATTCTCAAAATCCCATGTTGTTATAACTCAAAAAAATCGTCTCATTTAGACGATTCTGTCGAGTTTTAACAACATGGGATTCATTTTCAAAATTTTATCGAACAACAATATTTTTTTCTCAAAAAACTCTTATCCAAAGAAGGGGAGTTTTAAAGCAGTGGCTTAATAAAAATAGTCTCTTAAAAGATGTGGTCGCTCAAGCAAGATTGACTGTACTTGTCACAGCTCTATCAGGTGTATTCTCAGATAAGTCACATATTCTTTATGATGCTATTTATATCTCTGGGCAAGATCGAGAACTTAAATGTGATGTTTTAAAAGAGTTATTCACTCTGAAAGAAGGCAAGGGGTCTTTAAAATCTTGGATGCAATTGATCTCTCATGGAAAGATTGAGAATGCTCCCTGAAAGTTGTGCCAGATGTAAAAAAGACAAAGACTCCCAATGCTTTAATATCTCAAGAAAATATTTAGAATATAGTCTACAAACTTTTTAATGTTTCTTCTGCTTAGGGTGTCATCATAAGTTTTGGTTTATTCTTTGGCAAGACATGACTAGTTCTGGGATTGATAAGTTTTGTTCTAAAAAAAATGAAGCTAGTAATCATATAAGGCTAAGATTGAGACAAAATGCAAATAAACAATTGCTACATAAAGAAACTAGCATTGTTTCACGTTCTTGGTTTGCAAATTTTTACAGTTCAACTCTTATATGAGCCTGTGTGTGACATTTTCAACAATTTCAAATGTGTGCAAAGCAAAGATTCTGGCCAGTCTGTGCAGTTGCACAGCCTGACCGGATTCTTCTCCATGCACTATCTAGAAATATAATGTCTTTTAAAATACCTCTTTGGCCATCGCCATAATATTGCTATTGCATTACATTGTCAATGCTGATCAACGTTCATACCTTGCACAGGTATTAAATTGTTGGAAATGTCACACACAGACTCTTATTTCTTTGAAACGGCATCTACTCCTTTTGAACTGTAACTTGCTAACTGCCTTCCATTTGGCCGATGGTAAAATCAAATAGTTAATCTTCATCTTGGTTTTTCAGTGTATGATGTATGTAGTAAAAGTTCTTTCAACAAACTTGAAAATTGGCTAAATGAACTTGAAACATTTTCAACGAAACATGACCTTGTCAAGATGTTGGTGGGAAATAAAATTGATGAGGTATGTGAGGCTTTGACATATTAACCCTTGTCTAGATATATGTTCCTGCTTCAACAGAAGGTTATGAGGGCTGTGGCAATACACATTTTCTATACTTGTCCCTGAACAAGTAATAGATATACATGTTTAATATGTACTTAATGTTATATATGAAACAAAATCTATCAAGGTTGGGTAATTGATGATAGTTGAGACTCTGCCGAGACAATTATCAATTCCCAAAACCTTGTTAGATATTTTTTCAAACAATACACTAAGTATGTAGTATTTATTAGCTCCACTGGCTGAAAGCCACTGGGGCTATTGTCATGGCGTTGTGTCCGTCGTGCGTCCGTCCGTCCGTCCGTCCGTGCGTGCGTCCGGTCGTAAACTTTTCTTTAAAAATCTTCTCCTCAGAAACTACTGGATGGATTTCAACCAAACTTCACAGGAATGATCCTTGGGTGACCCTCTTTGAAAGTTGTTCAAGAAATTTTGATCCAATGAAAAACATGGATTTAATGGGCGTGGCTAATTTCCAAATAAGGTAAAAAGTGAGTTTTCTCAGATTCTAAGCAATGGATACCAATTAAATTTTACATGAATGATCCTTGGGTGACCCTATATCAGTCTACAAAAAATCATTGTGATCGGATGAAAAATATGCATTTTATGGGCGGAGGTCATTTCTCTATATGTTATATTGTGGAAACTTTGAAAATCATTTTCTCAGAATGTATATGATAGATATCAACCAAATTTCACTGGAATGATCCTTGAGTGACCCTTTATCAGTGTACCAAAAATTATTTTGATTGGATGAAAAATATGCATTTTATGGGCAGAGGTCATTTCTCTATATGTTATATAGTGGAAACATTGAAAATCATTTTCTCAGAATTTGATTTTTGGATATCAACTAAATTTCACTGGAATGATCCTTGAGTGACCCTTTATCAGTGTACCAAAAATTATTTTGATTGGATGAAAAATATACATTTTATGGGTGGAGGTCAATTCTCAATATGTTAAGTAGTGGAAACTGAAAAACATTTTCTCAGAATGTAACTGATGGATATCAATTGACATTTTTTTTTTATAATCTTTGGGTTACCCATTATCATGCAGCCCAAAATTATTTTGATATGATGAAAAATATGTCTTTTAATAGCAGAGGTCATTTCTCTATATGTTATATAGTTGAAACTTTGAAAATCATTTTCAACATCAGTAGAACCCCAAATATCTAAAAATCTAGTCAAAGCATTTATTTGCTTTTACAAGAATTTCAAGCCTGTGGAGCGACTCAAGCCATTCATGGCTTTCTAGTTTTATAACCTCTATTTGTCTTGTTTTCGTCAATGTTTCTGACAGAAAAGCAAGTTTCTAAAAGTAACACATTGTGTCATTGTTCTAAAAATATCTATGTAATATCACAAACAAAATCATAGGGGATCTTTCCACATGGATATTTGTATATCAATAAGATAAATGTTTTTCTTACTTGTCCATGATCAAAATGAATTCTTCCACTTAAAGAAGGATAAATGAATTTTTAGAAAACACCATCATGAAAGCTATCCAGACTATTTAGGGGGAAATATATCTGGAAACATTTAAAGCATGGGGTGCTCACGAATTTTATACTTGAAATATATTCATGCATAAGCACTTTGATTCTTCGGTGATCTGATTTGATTGCATACAATAATTGATTTTATTCAAACACATGTTTAATTTTAACTATAGCAATGCATATGGGAAATCTAAACATTTGAGCAAATGAAATTTTTTCTTACTCAGAAGATAGGCATTTTATTTAAACTGAATTATGTATATATTTTTTCATCCAACTTACGAAGTAGAGGGGTGAATATTTGTTTCACTATGTCTGTCTGTCTCTCAATTCATCTGTTCATCTGCAGATCTTTTTCATTTCCAGACTCCTGACTCAAAATGAAGTGACCTAGAAACATGAAACTTTATACAATCGGTGACCACGACCCAAGGAGGTGCCTTCTTGTTTCAAGGTCATAAAGGTCAAGGTCACTATTGAACTATGTTCAAAAACTGTTAATGGAACTTGGACAAAGGGCTTGTGAAGGATGTTAGTCTGCTATGTGCCAATTCTAGTTTGGTATAAACTTGCATACCACTGCAGTTTTAATTCATCATTTCTCCAATGCAATTAAAATCATGACAAGCTAACATAGAGCTTAAGATAAATGTTAACCCTTGTCATGCTGAACCCAGCATATTCCTGCTTTGGCAGGAGCTATAGACAAACATCAGCCTGCATGTATGTGCAGTCTGATGTTGGTCTACACCACCTGTTTCTCACTTTCAAACCCGAATTGTCAATAGATTTGGTTTTCTAATAAAAATTGACCTACTGTTGGGACTTTCGGTGCTTCTTGCCCTTTGATTTTGATGAAAATTTATAGCCAGAATTTATTCAGCATGACAAGGGCTAACATCAAAGGTGCCTTTGTAACATTCAAAATGATTGAATAAGTCTGAAATGTCTATTTCTGTTTGTAGCCCAAGAGAGAAGTAACAAAGGAAGATGGTCTAAAATTTGCTCGTAAACACCAGATGTTGTTCATAGAAGCTTCTGCAAAGACGAAAGAAGGAGTTCAATGTGCCTTTGAAGAATTAGTAGAAAAAGTAAGAAATCCTCTGGACCAATAAATAGATTGCTTATGTCAAAAATAATCAATTGACCAATCAAAACACTCATTTATAATGAGGTGATTGTTGGACTTCAATATTTGCTGCCATTTTGTTTGAAACATTTTGGTAAGTTGGAGAGATGATCCCTATTCAATTCTACTTCCTGAAAATGAACCAGTGGTCACTCTCAAAATGTTGGCTTAAGAATCATAGCTTACAGCGTTTTTTTTCCTTCTTTGAACGGGTCCGGTAAACGGACCCGTTCCCAATGACGAAAACTACTATTTTTTCCCAAAATGAGAGAATGAAATTCCCAATTCAAAGCGAATTCTTGAAGTAAACATAAACTTTGATTATTTCCTATTAGAAAACCTGGAAGTACTTTAGCAATAAATGTCTGTGTTGTAGTTTGTCAACAAGAGGGGAATTTCCGAAGATCAGTTTATTTTAATCGCATGGTTCTCGATTTCATAGGCATAAACAATTACGAAGCAGGAAACCCAGTGTATTTTGGATAACTCAGAAGTTATCACATTACAAAACTGCATACTTTTGTGAAGCCAAGATATTGCGATTTTTGGACCTGATTAGCAGTAGACGATCTTTCTGCATTTATTTATCAATTGATGTAAGATGAATTTTAAAGAAAAAAACTTACTAGAATAAAGGCCTTTTGGTCATGGTTGAAGCAAATTATTTTCCTGTTATATAACCCAAAATATACTTGTTTATCTTTGTTTAATTTTCGTAAACAAAGTTGACTGTTATTCACGATCTCGGCACCTCACAGAACCAACCTGAATTGTCTTTCAAACATTCTACAGCAGGTAGAACATCTGAGTTTATGCTCTTTATTGAAAATATGTTTAAAAAGTTTCTATGATTTTAGTAAAAATATTCATTTATAGCTGTTTTAAAAAACAATTGGATTGAATATGTATTTGTTTTCTGTTGATTCGTACCCAAGAATGTTCAACCCATGAATTTATTAGAGAACTTGATTTATCTATATTTTAGGTTTAACCATGATATTTTTTTAACAAAAAACTCAGTGACATTTCTAGATTTGATATAAAACATTTATTCCAGAGCAATCAGACCAATTCTTTGTCATTGTTTTTGTTCAGATTCCTTGTTTAAGGACTATGGTTTGCTTTTCAGTTAAGATTAGCACTATAGAGGCATAGGAACTTCTATTATACATATTATAATTAACATTAATGTTATAAATAAAAGTAATGTCTTAAAACAAGTGTCCCAATGAAAATTCCCAATTTTTGAGAAAACAACGCATTTTTCCCAATTGGTCCGGTCTCGGACCCTTTCCCAAAGCTAGGAGAAAAAATGCTGAGGCTTATCTAGGAAATAAAGCTCAGGACCTCTTGAAAAAGAAGCTGGCACTCTACATTTAAGCCATGGGTCCATATTCATTATACCATCATGTTTTATTAGATCTATAGAAGTTACATTTTATATAAATTTGAAAGTCTTTGATTAAGCCAATAAGGTCACATTTGTTCTGTAAGTATCTCCGATACTGATAATGCATATTTTTTTTGTAAATTATCAGTAATGATTGCATAAATTGTAGGTTTTCGGGTTGTAGCGGGCAAACGTTAACAGACAAAAGCCAGGGAGTAACAATAGAAAATGTTGATTAATAAGTAAATTCACAGGCCTTTAATACCAAGACTTTTATACTTAAATATCCTTGGTCTTGGCCAAAACACTTTCTCAGTTTTGATGTCTAACATAAATATAGTACATGAATGAAGACGTTGATCTTTTTTCCATGTTAAATTTTGTGACCTCATGAATTTATTATGTAATGTTGGTATGAATTAAAGTGACAGTGCAATCCATAACACAATTTTTCCTTTACATTTGTGAGTATTGGGCTAGTTTAAAGCTGTCCAATGAATTATTTTGCAATCTCTGTTTGAATACATACTTTTGCTTTTCTTTTTACACAAAAATAGCATCAATTCATATTTTGGGGGGTGTTAAAATCTGCAGAGACCCTCAATATACTTCAATGTCCTCATTCTTCACACTCGGGTGTGAAACCATATTTTGTGTCTCTGCAAATGTCAACGCCCTCAAAAACATGTATTGGGGTAGCAATAAACACATGGCGTTATTTTTTTTCTGCTTCACGATTTTATGTTGTAGATTAATTTGTATAGTCATTATATCAAAATGTAAAGGTACCTTTCCAAGCTTATTTTCATGCTAAAATTATCTTCCCTTGAGTGGTACTGGTCATTTTTCAGGAAATGATATTTTTGGTAATTCAAGGTAGAAAAATGCTGAAAAAATTGGGGTTTTTTTTGTTTTTTTTAGCTCCACTGGCTGAAAGCCACTGGGGCTATTGTCATGGCGTTGTGTCCGTCGTGCGTCCGTCCGTCCATCCGTGCGGTTGTAAACTTTTCTTTAAAAATCTTCTCCTCAGAAACTACTGGATGAATTCCAACCAAACTTCACAGGAATGATCTTTGGGGGACCCTTTTCAAAGTTGTTCAAGAAATATTGATCAAAGGAAAAACATGGATTTAATGGGCGTGGCTAATTTCCAAATATGGTAAAAAGTGACTTTTCTCAGTTTCTAATCAATAGATACCAATTTAATTATACATGAATGATCCTTGGGTGACCCTATATCAGTCTACAAAAAAATCATTGTGATCGGATGGAAAATATGCATTTTATGGGCGGAGGTCAATTCTCTATATGTTATATAGAGGAAAATTTGAAAATCAATTTCTCAGTATGTAACTGATGAATATCAACCAAATTTCACTGGAATGATCCTTAAGTGACCCTTTGTCAGTCTACAAAAAATGATTGTGATCGGATGAAAAATATGTATTTTATGGGCGGAGGTTATTTCTCAATATGTTATATAGTGGAAACTTTGAAAATCATTTACTCAGAAAGTAACAGACGGATATCAACCAAATTTCACTGGAATAATCCTTGAGTGACCCTTTATCAGTCTACAAAAAATCATTGTGATCGGATGTAAAATATGCATTTTATGGGCGGAGGTCATTTCTCTATATGTTATATAGTGGAAAATTTGAAAATCATTTTCTCAAAATCTAATTTTTGGATTTCAACCAAATTTCACTGGAATAATTCTTGAGTGACCCTTTATCAATGTACCAAAAATTATTTTAATTGGATGGAAAATATGTATTTTATGGGCGGAGGTCTTTCTCAATATGTTAAATGGTAGAAACTATGAAAATCATTTTCTCAGAATGTAACTAATGGATATCAATCAAACATTTTTTGTATGATCTTTGGGTGACCCATTATCATGCAGCCAAAAATTATTTTGATTTGATGAAAAATATATCTTTTAAGAGTGGAGGTCATTTCTCTATTTGTTATATAGTTGAAACTTTGAAAATCATTTCCAACATCAGTAAACCCCAAATATCTAAAAATCTAGTCAAAACATTTATTTGTTTTTACAAGAATTTTAAGCCTGTGGAGCGACAAAAGCCATTCATGGCTTTCTAGTTTTAAATTACCCAATGATTTATAGCTGACCTGAGCATAACATGCTCCAGGTCCAGGGGAGCTTTAAGGTTCACCCTGAGTTAGTCATTTGTCATGCATCGTTTGTCGTCCACAATCATAAAAACTTCCTCTTCTCCTGAACCACTGGGCGATTTCAATGAAATTTTGCCAGAATGTTTCTTGGGTGACCCTCTTAAAAGATTGTACACTAAATTCTGATTGGTCCATGAATATGGGCATGGCAGTTTTTCACTTTGAAGTCTTTGAATGACATCTCCTCCTGAACCACTGGGCCGATTTCAATGCAACTTTTTCACAAAGTTCCTTGGGTGACCCTTTTCAAAAATAGTTTGTTACATTTTTATTGGACCATAAATATTGGCGGGCAGGGTGGGGCTTATTTTGAGACAAAATCTTTGAACGACATCTCCTCCGAAACCATGGACTTATTTCAATGAAACTTTACCAGAATGTTCCTTGGGTGACCCTATTCAAAAATTGTTCAAAAAATTTTGATTGATCCATAAATATGGGCATGTTAGGGAGGGGTTTATTATGAGCCCGAAATCTTTTAACAACATCTCCTCCTGAACCACTCGGCCGATTTTAATAAAACTTTACCAGATTATTCCTTTGATGACCCTCTTCAAAATTTGTTTGCAAAATTTTGATTGGCCTAAATATATGGGGGGGGGCTTCTTTTGAGTCTCCTCAGTAATGAGTGGATGGTCAGGGTCTATTATCACTTTAAATTCTTGGAATAACATCTCTTCAACAATTAGGCAAATGTGAATGAAACTTTGTCAGAAAGTTACATGATGGGTTCCACTGGACCAATAAAATTCGGGTGAGCAGTTTGAGGCTATTCTGGCCCTCTTGTTTATTATTTTCCATTATGTTAAAAAATATTTTTCCTCTATTTGGTTAAACAATCAGCATACCTTTCCATGCATATAAGATAATTTTTTTTGTTATTTCATAGTGACCCCTCTCAGTTGAAAGATATGTGAAACGCAGCCATTGGATTGCTATCAACTGTTAAAAAGAAGCTTGCATGTGAAATTTACCATCATTTTCTACAATATTTCCTTTTTATACTTCCAGAATTTTATGAAAAAAACACAGTCTTTTTTAACAACGCACCAAAAAAAGCTGTAAAATGATCAAATATTCACTTCCAGTTTATATAATCAGGAGGTCGATGTCCAGTGCCACCTTAACAATATAATTGCAATCCAATGAAATAAAGAATTCTGATTGGTTTAAATCGCATCTGGGGGAAATCCATTGCACTTTATTGCTGTATAAAATGCAATAGGTCTCTTGGGAAACCCCCGACTTTTGATCTGCAAGTCCTGTGTTGTAGCAACTCAAATTTACATAGTTTCAAATCATCAACACAACATTGCTATGTGATGTATTAAGAATTTAGATATTTTCAATTACAAGCATGCAGTTCTGATTCTGAGCCTAAGTAAACTTAGAAAACAGCGAGTCAACGAAGACCATCCAGCAACCCTTAACTAAGACCAACCACGCCATTTTCATTTAAAAATACAGATAAACTTGGCAGAAACAAGTTTTTAGCTCACCTGAGCACATAGTGCTCAAGGTGAGCTTTTGTGATCATCAAATGTCCATCGTCTGTCGTGCGTTGTCTGTCATCCTGCGTCAACAATCTTAGTGTTTACACTCTAGAGGCCACAAATATGGCCCAATCTTCATGAAACTTGGTCAGAATGTTAGCTAGGTCACAAGGATGAATCCTATTGAAAATGGGAAGGATCTATGACATATCACAGGAAAAGGGGCCTTAATGACATTTATCTTGTTTACACTCTAGAGGTCACAAATATGGCCCAATCGTCATGAAACTTGGTCAGAAAGGTGGCTAGGTCACAAGGATTAATCCTTTTGAATATGGGAAGGATCCATGTCATATCACAGGAAAAGGGGCCTTAATGTCATTTATCTTGTTTACACTCTAGAGGCCACAAATATGGCCCAATCTTCATGAAACTTGGTCAGAATTTTTGCTAGCTCACAAGGATTAACCCAATCAAGAGGCCACTATTTTGGCCGGAATTTCTTAAACTTGGTTTGGTGTAGAAATTATTTCCTTTATGACATCTGCCTATTTAAATGATGTGATTTCCCAGGAGTCAAAATGACTCAGGTGAGCGATCTAGGACCATCATGGTCCTCTTGTTTATCATAAGTACCTCTACAAATTTTAATGTTGTTGTTTATTTGTGTATCATTTGTTTTACTTTATGACATTTGACTTCACAAAAGATTGTGTAATCTATACGCGCAGAAAGTAGACTTGAAGCTTTAATGTTTTGCTGAGTATTTAATAGTTTCTTCGATCAAGAGGATTGCAATTATAAAGGACGAGTGTCTTTTTCCTTGCGATTATCTGAGTATAAAGCGCAATTGCCTTGGCACATGGCTTAAGCATAAGGCCCTACGGGCATTATTTGCCATGAGCTAAGGCAATTGCACTTTATACCCCAATAAATGCAGTGAAAAAGACACTCATCCGTATAATAATAGTTATTTAAAATACTGTTAATGCCTCCTTGGGAAGGTTACATGATTCTGCCCCAACCTTTGGATCTACCATGAAAAGTTCTCTCTTCATCCTAAAGCCCATTCAATCTACTTTTAAGTCATTTTCAAACAAATGCTTTTGACAGTCTTGTTCATGATTTTGAATAAACACAACTCTAGTTATGTATTGTTGGTTGTCTCAAGGTCACTAAAAACAAACTTTATAATATATTAAGGCTTAGTATGATAATACAGTCTCTCCTATCAGGGATCATCTCAAAGTCTTATTACAGTATTTACAATAACTTTTAGGATAGTATGTAACTGTTGCTCATTTGGTAAGACAGGAAGTGCTGAACTCAGCACTGTTTACAGGAAAACAGGTTTGGGGCAAAAAATAGATTCACAACTTCACATATGGCAGGAAGTTGCAAAATTCAGAGTCACGTTGGTTTGACTGTAATTTTTAAATTTAAATTATTTTTGCAGATTATTCAAACTCCAGGATTGTGGGAAACAGATAAACATGGACTGATGCTGACTGGTAGTCAAGGTAATGGAGGAGGGGCTTGTGGTGGTTATTGTGTTATATGAGCCAATCAGGATGTTGTTAAGAAAAAGACCTTATGAAACGGACCAATCATGGCTTCCCTAACAAAGGATGAGTGAAAAAGTGATTATGATGTGAGAAAAGTAAAAGACTCTATGAAGCAGCTTGGGCAGGATAAAGAAAAAATGTATCATTATTGAAATCTGTTGAGTTTTGGATTAAGATTTCTGTCTCTGCTTTATTTTTTCCATGTATTCAACAAAAAAAGGATTGAAGATTTAAATGATTTTGGTGATTTAGCAATAAGGTTGTGTATCTATGCAAACATATTTGACAAAACCTTGTTTTTGTGTGGTTCTTTTCTTAAAATGTAAAGCAAAGTCTCTGGAATTAGTTTCAAAATAGATTTTGCCTTTAACCCTTGTCATGCCGAATAAAAAACCTTGCCAACATTATATTAAAATCAAATTGCTGAAAACTCTGATTTCCTAATTGTGAGTCAGTATTTGAGTATGAAAATATGATTTTGGAACTTCTCTGGTTTGAAAAGGAAAAACGTAGGTATAGACTAAGATCAGATTTCAATTTATTTGTGCAGACTGATCTTTGTCCATTCCTCCTGCCAAAGCAGGAATATTCCGGGATCAGCATGACAAGGGTTATTTCTCTTACTTTTCAATACCTTTTCCTGCTATGGCAAAGCTTTGGCAGACAGCATCAGCTAAGATCATACTGCACAGACTTGCTGTCTGATCTTAGCCTTCACTGCCTGTTTTCTATTTGATTTTTGTGTGAAAAGTTTTTGAAAGGTTCCCAATATTGGCAAATTGTTTGATGAGTCGTCATTGAATACAGAATTTATTAAATGAGTCACCTATAAACACAAAAAAACGAGGCTGCGCCAAGTTTTTATTAGCTCCACTGGCTGAAAGCCACTGGGACTATTGTCATGACATTGTGCGTCCGTCCGTCTGTCCGTATGTGCGTCTGGTTATAAACTTTTTCTTTAAAAATCTTCTCCTCTGAAACCATTGGATGAATTTCAACCAAACTTCACAGGAATGATCCTTGAGTGACCCATTTTCAAAGTTGTTCAAGAAATTTGGATCGAATGAAAAACATGGATTTAATGGGCGTGGCTAATTTCCAAATATGATAAAAAGTGAGTTTTCTCAGATTCTAATGGATGGATACAAATTTAATTTTATATGAATAATCCTTGGGTGAGTTATTGTGATGGGATGAAAAATATGCATTTTATCTGCGGAGGTCATTTCTCTATATGTTATTTAGTGGAAACTTTGAAAATCATTTTCTCAGAATGTAATTGATGGATATCAACCAAATCTCACTGGAATGATCCTTGGGTGAACCTTTATCAGTCTAGCAAAAATTATTGTAATTGGATGAAAAATATGTCTTTTTATGGGCAGAGGTCATTTCTCCATAAGTTATATAGTGGAAACTTTGAAAATCATTTCAACATCAGTAGAACCAAAAATATCTTAAAATCTAGTCAAACCTCAGATTTGCTATTTCAAGGCTGTGGAGCGACTCAAGCCATTTATGGCTTTCTAGTCTGTTTAAAGATGACTCGTTTAATAATTTAGTTTGTTATGAGCACAAATTTGATATTCTATTTATAATGTGATCTTATTTTTTGCGATAAACTGAGAAAAGTCATGAAATTCATAAATTCAAGATATTCCAGAAAACATATAACATCAGCAAATGCAATATGACATCGTTTTCTTAATGAAAATAAAGGGTTACTAAATGTTATTATTTCATTCGCACAGTTATTCAACTAGTGTAATAACACCTGTGTAATATAACAAATATGGTGTTATTTCACTCCAGTGACATAGGTCATATTTTAATACAATATGTGTGGTAGATTTTGTCTGCTTTTTGGCTACACCATTCTGAATAGAAATTTTTTCCAATCATGCACCTTAAATTTGGCACATTTGATTTAAATACTGATTCTTTGTGTGTGTTAGTGTTCTTGTTTTTCATCATTTACAGAAAAAAGAATGAATAATTGATCATTTTAAGATTTTAGCCTGTACAGAAAAAGGCATGCTGCAAAAATTCAAGTCTAAGGTAGAAAGTGTTACTAGGTAACATGTGATATTCAAAATTAAATCAGTTGAAACAGTTTCTTTACATATTTGACATGAAAGAGTGTGCTAAGAATGTGTTGCTCTTCCATACAATAATTTTTCAAGATTCTTTTTTTGGCATTGAAACTTTTATAGTTAATTGCTATATCTAGTTGGGAGAGAGGGCGTAATATTTATGCATTTGTTATTGAGATGTTATTGAAACATTGTGTACATTTGTATATAAATTCACATACTTTTGTTTGATAATAAATATTTGTAAATAAGGGTGATGAATCAAGTCATCCTTCTCCTCCTTTTTAGCTCACCTGGGCACGCAGTGCTCAACATGAGCTATTGTGATCGTACAATGTCCAGCGTCCGGCGTCAGTCGTCTGTTGTGTGTCGTCTGTCGTGTGTTGTCCATCGTCCACAATTTCTTTAAACATCTTCTCCTCCTAAACCAGTGAGCCAATCTTGATGAAACTTGTCAGGGATGTTCCTTGGGTGAAGCTCTACCAAAGTTGTTCAAATAAACGAAATCCACCCTTAACTTTCCCTTTACCCTTAACAAAAAGGGTGAAAATATGAAAATCTTTAAAAATCTTCTTCTCTGAAACAAGAAGACAGACAATTTTCATATTTGGTATGTAGCATCACCTAGTGGGCCTCTACCAAGTTAATTCATATCAAGCACCTGGGTCATATTTGGGCTCCACCCGGGTGCATCCCTTTTAGCCTTCCTAAGCACGAAGGGTAAAAAATGAAAATCTTCGAAAAATCATCTCTAAAACCAGAAGGCAGTTAGCTTTCATATTTGGTATGTAGCATCATCTAGTGGACCTCTACCAAGTTTGTTCATATCAAGACCATAGGATCATATTTGGGCTCCAGTGGGCGCAACCCTTTTCACATAGAATCAAAGAGCGAAAAGAAATTGTTGGAAATCCTAAGCACATTCTCAAATAATATTGAAATGTTCTTGTGTATTGGTAGACTGGTGATTGGTGAACTTTTCCCATCACTGCTACCTTTCGATATTGGTATAGTGGGGGTATATTAACCTAAACCTGGCCTTTGCAACAATGGGCCAACTTATTTCTCCACCAAACGGGCTCCGTTTTCGTTATTTATCAGCCGGGCCTCAGTTAAAAACCAGCCCTGTGTTCCAGATGTAAAAACGTTTCGAGAGCGCAATGAGATGATTCCCCTCTTAGCAGGTGCACATACATGCAAAAAGAGACATTATTTCGAAAACATTTCACAAACACAGGCTTTCATCCTGATCCCAGGGCACCCCTGTGTTCCGGCTGACAAGACATTTTCAAAGAATACCCGCTTTGCTCATAAGTGCATGTGCTAAGCGGGGCATTAATTGAAAACGGTTGACAACATTTTGTCAGCCGGAATTAAGAGCTGGTTTCTGATTGTGGCCAAGCTGAAAAACAACAAAATCGGGACCCATTCAGGCGAGAAATAAGTTGGCCTTTAAATAAATTAAATATCGGTCGTTTCCCTTCGGCAGAACACGACTTACCCCCGGAGTTCAATCATAAAGAGTGCACATGTTAGTTCTGAAACTCGTTGCCGACCATGTTTTTACTCTAACAATTAGATATTGTCACCCACAAGAACTTGTGCATCTATACACATATTTAGTCTCCATCTTAACCTTGACCTTTGAAGCAGATCACCACATTCATAATTCACTTTATCATTTTCATTATCCCCCGCCGATGAAATCATCGGGGGGATGGGGGGATATTGTTTTTGCCATGTCCGTCCATCCGTCCGTCTGTCCGACATTCGTTTCCGCACTATTTCTTGAAAACTATAGACCGGATTTCAATGAAACTTGACACACACCTTAACTACAATGAGGACATGCGCATATCGTCAGGGTTACCTGGTTTGACCGTCAAATTTAGAGTTACTGCCCCTGACTGTTTAAGCCATATACATACAAAGTGATATTCGTTTCCGCGCTATTTTTTGAAAACTGTAGACCGGATTTTAATGAAACTTGGCACACAGCTTCACTTCAATGAGGACATGGGCATATCGTCTGGATTACCCGTTCCACCTCCGAATTTAGAGTTACTGCCCCTGACTGTTAAAGCCATATACATACAGAGTGATATTCGTTTCCGCGCTATTTCTTGGAAACTATAAACCGGATTTCAATGAAACTTGGCACACAGCTTCACTACAAAGAGGACATGCGCAAATCGTCAGGGTTACCCGGTTCGATCACCGAATTTAGAGTTACTGCCCCTGACTGTTTAAGTCATATACATACAGAGTGATATTCGTTTCCGCTACTTGAAAACTATAGGTTGATGTAGATAAAAGATAACCTGTACCTAAGTTTGATATTAACTCCATTGACAATGAAAATATGTTCGGCGGGGGATATCGATTCAACGAATTTGCTTGTAATACAGTTTATTTTATTTTGATTGGAAACAACATACAATCCCTACTCACATAAGCCGAGACATATTCTTTTAGCCTAGTAATACTATACACTACTCAAAAGTTCTAAGCGGCCACCTTACCTTTCTCCATTTTTCACACATTTCCCGCTTTTATCTTGAAATGTGAACTTTGTTTTTCAAAAGAGTGGCCATTCAGTCACCATCCTATCCAATTGTTTTGTAAAACTATGCATCAGTAAGTCCTTAAGACGGAATTAAATGCATGTACCCTCAATTTCCAAAGTCACAAAATTGACACTTTCCAGAGAAATCTGAATTTATCGATACTTGAAAATCGCAACGCCTGTCAATTTTTTGTACAAATATTAGTGGTACAACGCCTGTGGACTTCTAAAATTAATAAGAAATGCCATAACGTTCTACACAATCCTTATCCGTACAAGAAATGTCAAAAATACCCCACCCACCAATGTTAACTTTGAAATCGATGGTACTCCTACTTTCGTTTAATTTTAAGACATTTCTTGTTGAATTATTTCACTGACTTTTCTCTTGTTGACTTCATAAATGATTTGGCTACATTATTCAAGCGAAAACGAGTTGAAAACATGCGGCGTTTATAACATATGACCAAAAATGCAAGTGGCCGCTTAGGAGTTTTGAGGAGTGTACCTCTCGCTGTGAACTCAACACTACCATAGACCAGCAATTTTAAGTGAGTGATCAAAGATCAATTGTACATCGAAAATGATAGGAGATAACGGTTTCTCGAACCTCATTCTTGCTTGCCGGATCTATATAGGTGTTGTTTTTTTTTGTGATTTTTTTTTTTTTTTTTCAAATTCGAGCTATGACCTAGTCGCTGAGTCAATTTCCATAGGTATATCCATGATATCGGGTACTTGAATAAAAGCATATGATACGAATTAAACCTAAGATCTATTCACTTCAATTGCACGAGTAAAAGTACATGTAGCGTTTTAAGACCAGCAATATTAACTTTCGTTTGAAGGTCAATTGTTACTTTTTAATGAGTTATGTTAACCTGTTTTATCTCTGTCGAAAATACGGCACAGGAATCTAACGGTTCAAAGTAGATTTCACGGCTCGTCGCACAAGATCTACCTTATCTCAGTATAGACCCGCAAGAAAAAATGGGGTTCGAGAAACCGTTCTCTCCTATCCTTTTCAAGGTAAAAATTGATCTTTGATCACCCACTTGAAATTGCTGGTCTATATTGCAATTTGTACAGTATAACGAATCATCCATGTCTAAACGCCATATGTCGAAGTATCATCGGAATCGTATTCATGAGCTAAATTTAGCATTCTGCAAAAGTCCAGGTATATATCGATAGATTATGTAGGGCTCGCCAGTCACGTGTGAGTTGCCTTGAACATGATCATTCTCTTCAAACCATTGTCAGTTTTCGGGCCTGTTGAGCGAGTCAGGCACTCAAGTGCCTCTAGTTACGGAAATTGTCGAACTTAAACGCAATCGCTGTTGACCTCTGGTAGACCAGATTTCTTTTTCAAATATTAGATTCAGAATGGTCTGAGGATTGTCGCTGAACCTTATAATGACTGGTCCTACAGTTTGTCTCATTTATTTCAATCTCATTTATCTTTTATATTAAATTTCTCCATTTATACAATTTTTACCAACTTGTTTGTGACCCACCCTAATTTGCACTACCCTAGGCCACCCCGTTAACATGGTGTGTAGCGGAAAGGTTCTTTGCCGAACCAATAAATTATACAACTGTTATTATACCCCCCACCTACGAAGTAGAGGGGGGTATATTGGTTTCACCATGTCTGTCTGTCTGTCCATCCGTCCGTCAATCCGACCGTCCGTCCGTAGACCTTTTCATTTCCGGACTCTAACTCAAGAACCGAATGACCTACAATCATGAAACTTTATACAAATGTTCCTTATGACCCAAGGAAGTGCCCTATTGTTTTTGGGTCACATAGGTCAAAGGTCAAGGTCACAGTCAGCCTTTGTTCAATTTTCGTTTCCGGACTCTAACTCAAGAACCAAGTAGCCTACAATCATGAAACTTTATACAAATGTTCCTTATGATCCAAGGAAGTGCCCTATTGTTTTTGGGTCACATAGGTCAAAGGTCAAGGTCACAGTCAGCCTTTGTTCAATTTTCGTTTCCGGGCTCTAACTCAAGAACCAAGTGACCTACAATCATAAAACTTTATGCAAATGTTCCTTATGACCCAAGGAAATGCCCTTTTGTTTTTGGGTCACGTAGGTCAAAGGTCAAGGTCACAGTCAATTTTTGTTCAATTTTCATTTCTGGACTCTTACTCAAAAACCAAGCGACCTAGAATCATGAAACTTCATGCAAATACTGCATGACATCAATATTTTTTCTTTTTGTGTGATGGACACATCATACTAAGCACAGGCATATAACTTGAATTCTCAATATTTGTTACAAACACGTCCTGCACTAATAGCACATATTTGGACAAAGCGCTGGTGGTGGGTATTAGTCCGCTTTGCGACAGTTCTAGTTTTACATAATATTACACCGATTTACGTATGTAGAACAATGGCCTTATATAATCCCCTTAGGCAATAGAATTTATCTGGTTGTGTAAGACAACCAGCCCCGGGCAGGGAACACTATATACCCTTAGTATAACTTGAAGGTCTGAATTTGTTAATATCGTTTTACCATCGATAGGCCCGTACTCCTCGCACTTCTTACTGGAAAAAAAGTAGTAGCAAATCGTCGTTTTTCTTCCAAAACATCCGTGACTGTAGTTACCGGACTTTTAGAGAAACAGTGTGATGAAATTCGATTATCATAGCTTCCCCGTCGGCCCAGGGAGTTTGAGCGGAAGTGAGTCTCAGACTTATCAAGGGCGTAACTCTAATTACGCAAATGCGTAAAAGAAATGATCAGCTGTTGAAAAATATCGTTGATGAATTATCATAACGATGTTTTGCTTATTCACCAACGCTCAAATCACAAAAATGGAGCGGGTGCCGGTGGGCATTTATCTTTTGTCACAGTCTACACATATATATAATGCATTTATCATATAATTTATTCTTATTGTGTCGCCTTTTGAGTGCCTATAAATGTCATAGATTCGCCTATGCTAATTAAGTCGGAAGCGGATTAAGATCGTACGTTTATCGTCCATTGTCGAAGAATTCTCGAGACTGGATCTATTTAAAGTGAAAAGACCGAAAAAACAAGCGGGTTATTGTCACCAGCCATGATCCGATGTGCGTCCGTTGAGAGTCTCCTTTTATCAGACTGCAAATTTAAGTGCTTAGATATAAAAAAAAAATACTCGAAATGAAAAAAAAAATGTTATTTAGGGTCCGTGTTGAAAAGCTAAATTCTATTGAGAGGGAGTGTAATTTCTCTATAGGGTACGTTTATTGTCATAAAACTGACTTTGAAGATTATCTCTTTAGAAGATTTGAATTTTATTCCAACCAAAATGTCTTGGATTTTCCTCGGAGGAAATTCAATCCCTCTTTCATTAATTTCAACTTAGACATAAAAACGGCGGTTCCAGAAATCAACGGCGGTTCCAGGATTTCTGTACAAACTTACCTGGTGTTTTCATTCAAAGCTAGATTTTACCTTACAATATCTCATTGGGATTGTCTGTAAGACGATTCCAATGAGATTATAAATGGAGAATTCTATATTTAGTTATTGTAGAAAAACTTGAATTGTTTCAGTACTAACGCAACGAGTGATCGTAAGATGTTTAGTAAAACAGGCACAAGGACTCTCAAAATTATCCGTGGTGTAAGTAGGCAGCACCCTCTGGTAATCATTTTCGAAAAGAATGGAAGACTGTTCATACTAAACTATTTTCATCATTCAGATTTTATCAGTAATTACCCAGCGGGGTGTGCACTGGTCCGATGACGGGTCTTACCAACACAAGATAGATAAAATATTTACATTGAAATAAAGAAGGAATTATTTTCATTTTTATCACTGTTCATTTATTTTACTTTTGACGGATTTTTTCTTAACATGACGACTAATTTCATTTTATAAGCTTTTCAACGGTATTTGTATTGTATAAGTTTCCATCTATCTTCTTGCTTCCACATTGTTGTGAAAATGACCATGTTAATATCCTTTTGTGCTGTATTGGAATGGAAGTTATTGCCTTGTGGGCCAACTTTACCGTATATTTTTTATACTTTTCTCAAACAAACGAAAATTATTCTTATTGTGAAAATAAAGTATAACTTGTAACAATAACAATGATAAAAAAATATTTGAAAAAGCATTTCATCTTTCATCTTCCATCACCATTTAAAAACCTTACAACATGCAACTCAGTCACTAGAGCAAAAAAGATAGAGTTCAAGATAGAGATAGTATATAAGAACATAGAAAATGATCACAATCTTTTCAAATCAATCTATCATTCGTCTGCTTTACTTGATTATCTTATTTTTTTATTCATATATCTATTTGAATTGAAGAAGTTTCATTTTGACGGCATATATAAGTCGAATTCCCTCATTTGATATGTAGTAATTATTAAAATAATTGCCAATGAAAGTGAAATCTGGTTATACTGGATCAGACTCTCTCACAAACATGTAACAACTAAATAAACAGTTTATTTCAAAATGCATTAAGAATTCTACGAGTAAATGGTTTGTTTTTGTTTTAAAACCATCATTTATTCATTCTTTTCTTTCTATCTTTCTTACTTTGAATGAATGAATGAATGAATGAATGAATGAATGAATGAATGAATGAATGAATGAATGAATGAATGAATGAATGAATGAATGAATGAATGAATGAATGAATGAATGAATGAATCAATCAATCAATCAATCAATCAATCAATCAATCAATCAATCAATCAATCAATCAAAACATGATTAAATGACTGAATATATAAGTTATTGTTAGCATTTTGGGTCTTATAAGATATGACGCCACATTGATTCGATTTTCCCTGAAAACAGCAACAGAGGAAATGCCCACTCTTACTACAATAAACAATAAACTAATTACACAATAAGATGATAAAATTTGACGACACGACACGTGTTCAATGACTTAATAAACTTGCAGATAAGTGGCAATCATCAAACACGTGTCAATTTAAACAAAGCGTGAAAGTTTATTTATTGATTTATAGGTTAATAAAAAATGACATTTTAATCCTGTGTATAATAGTCTTTTTTCATATACAACCTTCATAAATCCCGTAGTCCACTTGAAAAAAAGTACTTTATCAGCCATGGCATCATCAGTTCAAACCAGAAAACGGAAAGTTAACTATCGCTTATTGAGTGCAGGAACAACTTTGCCAAGAGAAGTTTTGTGTAAACGTTTAAATATTAAACCCAAAAGAGAAGTGCTTGCTAATGCATACAACGTGGAAAGGATTATATGTATCAAGTCCACATCTGAGGTAAGCTTTTTTTAAAAAATATTTTTATCGTTATTTGTTTGTGTTTTTTTTTTCCTTTTCTTTTTGCATTGTTACTTTAGAAGATTCCTTTTATGTTAACTCAAAATATCGACGCTTTGTTTTAAGAATCTTGTAGTTACAGCTTGTTTAACAAAGCTGACTGAAAATTCTTATATTCGGAGGCTTGCCAAAGAAAAAACTTTACGGCGAATATTTCTCAATTGTACTTTCTTCCACGCAGGGTACGCTGTTGAGTGCGACAATGGATTTTAACGTCTGAACCTCGTAAATAATGCCCTAATTAAGCTTTAGTACAGATGTCTAGAATTTAACCGACGAAATCCTTTTTGTCTCTCGCCACTGGGTCTATGTGTCTATCAAAGACCTATGTGGATCAGCAGCAGGAGGCTGGGAAAGGATGTGATGGTGGTACTGGTGTGAGAAGTACCGGGAATCCATTGTTAGGCGCTAAAGCCGCCGCGATATAACTGAAAGCTTAAAGATTATTGAAAGAGGCGCAAAACCACACTCAAACAAATAAATCTAATTGGATTATAATGTCCTGCGAATGCCGAGATGTGGTTTCTGAATTGGTAAAAAAACTCTAAAAGTGACCCTTACCATTTTTTTAATTATAATTATGCGTAAAATCTAAATGTTTCAAATTCTTAACGGAAAAATAACAATTTGGCTAGGGCTTGTCCCTGGCGTGGCCAAAGTTCTATACCCAAATGTTATATTGCATTCAATAACATGTCACAGCAGGCGTCCGTGACCAAAGAACCGATAACACGCGAATCACCCAGCTTGAAGTCGTGATATGACAATTGATTACATATTTTTTTGTGATATATTTAGAAAAAAAAATCGTTCATAAACTGATAACAAAGTATGGGCCGAATTATTTTATACGCATTTGCATTTGTTTTCGAAATATTTCAGGGTCCGCTGTATCTGGTTAAATGGGAAAGTTACCATGCCAATGACTCTACCTGGGAGCCGAAACATCACTTACCACAAGCTATCCTCGACACATACAACTCTCCCTCTATATCCAAGGACCGACTTCAATCAGCTGTTGAGGTTTTTGAGAGGGCAGTGCAAAAGCGCCTAACATCTAAAAATGCTAAGGTCTCAATACCCTTTCCTTTGGACATTTATAGGTTTGTGTTTGGCACAGATCAGCCAACTATTGTGAATAATGATCGACAACTTGAAAAGCTCCCTATTTGTAAAGGTTGGTGCTATAAAATTGACAAATATGGAAAGGGATTACAGGTGTATTTTCCAATGAGGTTGACACCCCGTTGTTTCATGCGTCCTATCTACGTCCGAGAGAACAACCAGTTCATAAAGAAAAACTTACCGACAGAGAAAATCGATTTAGTCTGTGCCATAAAACCTTATGTGTAAGACATAACGTTAACCAACTTGATAACTTCAATCATTTTCAATTTCATGGATGCAGAAATAAGTAAATTGTTAATTTTTTCACATTTTAATTTCTTTGAAAATGGCTTACGTAATTGAAAAAGTCGCCAAAGAAGTGGAAAATGGGGGTTTAACAATTTCAAACAACCGGTCCCCGCATCTTCACCGTAAGTTTATTGAACAGGGTAATGTATGTCTTACATTACGAGTAAGCAACAAGTTTATGAGATGCGTTGCGTTTGCAGCCGCTGACAGTGAGTTATCATATACGGATATCATAAATTCCCAAACTAAGTTTTTTGAGCTAAATCACTCAGATCGACTTGAATCTAGATTCGCCAAAATTGCATATGACATTAAAAATCTACTGAACACTAAGTTCAGATCAGGGAGAAAGCGTAATGTATTTCTTGGCGAAAAAACAACGATTGCGGTGTATGAACATGAAGTTTGTAATGTGCAGAAATTGTCTAATAGCTTTCACGAATTTAAGGAGTCTACATTTAGGCTAGAGAAAAGGTGTTCTGATTTATTGATGCAATTACAACAGGCTCAAGATGTCAATTTCGAGCTATCGCAGGAGTGTTCTAATCTCACTATTTCTGAAAACAGTTTGCTTAAAAAATGTAATTCAATCGAGAAAGAACGGAATTCGTTGCATACGAAAAATGATGAACTTGATTCAGAGATAAAATCATTAAATGCAGAAAAAAATGAGGATTTAAGATATATGAGGTCAATGAATGAAAGAGTTTGTGAAGTAATGTCTATAAACGAAAATTTAATGGCATATATACGGAAACTTGAAAAATCTCTCCCGACCATACATACACGCAAAAACTACGAGGAAATTTCAAACGCAAACAGATCACGTCAACTTCGAACTTTAGCTACTAAATCCGAAAAGGCGTTATTTTTTTCAGAGTTCTTTGGATTGACACCAAAATCAATCAAATATCAGTCAAAAACCGGAGAAAATGTCACTGTGGAAATAAAACAAACCAAAAAATCTTACTCATTCCTTGAAAGTGTAGACAAACAAAAACTCAGAGAGCTATTATACATCCTAGATAAATTCTCGATCAGTGATAGTGCATATCATGAGTTATCAATGATTGACGGATCATTTCCGCGCAAGTATTTGATAGTTGAGGAACGATCTAAATTGAACAGAATATTTCACATTGAAAGGACACCAGGAGAAAAACCGGGTGCGTACGTAAGCTTAAAAGAAGAAATTTCAAATTACATTCGAGTAAATGACTTGCAGCCATCTGAGACACCTATTAAGATAAAACTTGCAGGCGATGGTACAAAAGTGAGCAGATTATCGAGTTTTGTCACTTTGACTTTGTCATTTCCTGACATGAAAGAATGTGCGTCTGTTTCTAATATTCGAACGATAGCCATCATAAAATGCAAGGAAAATTATGAAGATATAAAAGTGTGTTGCAACCCAGTGTTATCTGAATTTAATACACTTTTGGCAAACCCTTCCATTACAGTCGATGGCAAGACTTACAATCTAGATTTATTTTTTAATGGAGATATGAAATTTATCCAAATATGTTTGGGATTAAGTGGCGCAACTGCTACCTATGCCTGTCCATGGTGTCACGTAAGCAAAGATCAAAGGACTGATCTTTCAAAGGACGCTGACTATTACGACTGTCCAAATATGAAACGGACAGTCGAAACACTGAAGCTAAACGCAGAGACAAAGAAATTTGGCAGCAAGGAAGTCCCTTTAATTTCAATATCCCCAGACAAAGTAATACCTGACGAACTTCACTTGCTACTTCGTGTTAGCGACGTTCTACTGCAAAATATAATCGATGATTGCCGTCAAATGGATGCACTCGCATCTGTTGAGAGAAAAAACGCCGAACACCTAGACCGCCTGGTAAGTGCGATAAATGACGTCGGAATCAATTTCCACATGTGGAATGATAGCAGCGGGACACCACAATACACATCACTCTCTGGCTCTGACTATAAGCGACTATTTGAAACCATTCCACCTAAGCTAGTGTTTGTAATAAACAATGAAACTTACGACGATACTGCATTTCTGATGCGAGAATTGCTTTCAATTCACAAGTTAATTACCAATAGCTTTACTAATAAATCAGACGCTTTCAGTCGAGTTAAACAGTGGATGGAACGTTTCACTGGCCTTAGTCAAAAGCAGCGCGTAGGATACAATAGGGTAACTCCGTATATGCACTGTTTATTGTATCACGTGCCGAAATTTGCTTCGTTGTACAATGGCATTGGTAGCTTCAGTGGCCAAGGTGTAGAAAAAATCAATGATCAAATTAAATTCATTCACCAAAAAAGAAGTAACAAGAGTGACCAAACAGTTGACGAATTAAAAACAAGAAAAAGAATGGAGTATCTGAAAGACAGTAATTGTGAACGGAGTAAGAATAAATACACAAAAGTAAATGGAAATTACTGGGATAATGATATCAAAGAAAAGCATTGCATTAAAAAACGCAGGATTAATTTTGATATTGAGGAGGTACATAAACAATTTGAAAAAGAAAACGAGAAATCACCTGGTAAAATGACGCCCGCAGAAATAAAGCAAAAGCTGAAAACTCTTGGAATCGCTACTAAGGTTAGGTCGAGAAAAAAGCTGGAAACTCTCCTGAGAGACAATTTATAAACAGTTAATATTATGTCGTTTCTTTAAAAAGTTGTGCATTCTGATTCGCTGAACAAATGATTTCATTTCTCATTGGTAAAGTATTTTCGACAGAATTTTATCTCTCAACAGAATTCTGTCTCGTTTTGATGAAATCTTTGCATTTTATTTCATGATACTGAAAACATTGCTGCCCTAAAAAAGAAATAGAAATATAACTGGTCATGATCCGGCTTGAACTCATGTCCTCCCGATTGAAGAACTACAACCATATCACCTGCGCTAAACTTCCGTATAGTTATTAATACATTTTCTTAAATCTAAACACGAATTTAATTCTATATTAAGAAACACTTATGTCGACTATCAAAAGAAGATAAAAGGAATATTTAATGAGTGCCAGGTCATTGTAGCTCAATAATAAGAGAGTACTGTGACAAATTTCAATGTTTGTTTATCAAAATTGAGCCTTCTGAATGGCGATCTCTAAATATATTTATACTTCAATGAATATATATTTCTAGACTGCAACTTATTTGTGTGTTATTCAAGAAATATTTACATAATGAAATGTCCTAAACTGGCAAATTTTTGCAACTTTTTCTTGGTGAAATTATGCATTATTAGAAATGAGAGAATATTTTTTGTTCATGGAGGTATGAAACTTAAGAAGCAACCAATCTTATGATTATACTTCTATATTTATACAGTGTGATTATTTTTTAACTTTTAAATTTTTGTGGTTTCAAAAAAAATATTCTCTTTATAAAATGTGAAAGAATCTAACCCGATTTGACGACAGTTACTTGGTTTTGTACACCGATAATATCTGATTTTAGTAGCCCGTGAATACGCAGATAAATTGAGAACATGTTTTGCGCCCTTATGATTAAACATAAAATTAGATTTCATGGTTTATCATATTTTTGTGAATAAAATAAAGTTGTGTGTAAATTGTTGTTGTTATATTCTTTTGAAAAGATTGTCGTAATAAATTTATTTGTCGTAAAACTTAAAAATGCGACAAGTCCGCAATTTGAAGATAAATTTCAACGGAAAACCTTGTGGGAAATGATGAAATTGCTCGTTACAAGCAATTACTTCATCGTCCAATATTTTCCCCCGAAAAAGAGCTATTTTTTCAAAATTCTCCGACTTATAATACTTGTCTGCACTTTTTTTTTGAAAAAGTGACAGTCTACATATTTATCGGCTGGAAATGGATGAAAGTGAAAACCTATTTAGAAAGTCAACTAAATGTTCAAACATCAATGCTATTTCTTCAATTCGGACCAGTCCTAAGTAGATCTAGTTGTCCATTCGATAAACTATACCAAAAAGTCACATACATGTATAACAGCATAAGTGACCATAATTAACACGAGAGATAAGCAAAATGATATGTTTTAGATTAACCAGCACGTCCCACATGTACTTAAGATACAGTAACTAAGGGAAATAATGCAATTATTGAGAATGGCTTTATGCGTGGAGTGATGGACACGGTTATCATTCATAACGAATGATGAATTTATTTTGACATGTTCACTGTGACAGTCTTCAAGTTTCAGCTCCACTGGCCCAAGGCCCCTGGGGCTATTGTCATGGCGCCGCGGTGTCCGGGCCGCGTCGTGCGTAAGTGTGTCGGTCCCCGAGTCCTCCGGGTTGTAAAATATTCTTTAAAGATCTTCTCCCCAGAAACTTTTCATGGGCGTAGACACGGGTGCGGCAGGTGCGGCATTCGCCGCACCAATAATTGCCGTAGATGCGGCATGCCGCACCAATAATTGCCGTAGTCTACTACTAGATGCGGCATGCCGCTACAATAAAACTGGATTATGTTGACCGCTAAATGACTGAAAATGTATGTGAGCATATAACGGATGAATAAAACGTTTATAAAACATGATGTCTTATAGTTCTTTTAATCCACCATACACAACGAAATGCCAGCATCCTGGGATGACTCGATCATGAAAACGCAAGTACATCTGAGCAATTAACCGAACTTCGGAAAAGAGTGTCTGACTTATCATCCAAGTTGGTGAAAACCGAAAACCTTGTAGAACATAAATCTTCTATCATTTTCGACTTGGAAGACAAAATAGATGTCCTGAGGAGCCAGGTTTGTGAACTTGAAGCGGAAAACAAAGTCTTATCTTCTAAAATTGAGGATAGAGAAAGTAGGTCTCTAAGTCCAGTCACACAAACACAACCCCCAGAAGTCAACAATATAGGGCTGTTGTTACTCCATGACTCAATATGTAAATACATCGATTTAAGTTTGTTTACATACGCGTCAGATGTTGCAGGCAAAGAAAGAAAAATTAGGTGTTCGACCATAAATTCAGTTATAGAAACTGTGAGGGATATGAGAGAACAATGTGATCGCGTAATAGTCCATGTAGGGATAAATGATTTGAGAAATAGTGTCGATAGTGTCAGCCAGGTATTTGAAAAGTATAAAGTAATGGTCAGTGAAATAAGCAAAAAATCTTCAAGAGTTATCCTATCCTTGTTGGTTCCATGTAATGAACAACCCCTTTCCAGTAACATTATGGCTTTCAACAGTCTAATTTTGTCTGAATTCTCTAAATTTGAGAGCATTAGAATTTGTATGAATGACAATTTTTCTAAACAAGGGTCTAAGATTGACTTTCTATTTGAAGATGACATTCATCTAAACAAGCAAGGTACAAAAGTACTTTGCAGTAATCTTAAAAAAACTGTGTTTGGTTCCTTAAAGTCAAGAAACCGTGATAACTCTGGAAGAAACCCCAATACCTCTAGAGACAATTCTTTGGTGAGAAACCCCAATACTCATAGACATTCAGCGGGTAGGCCTTTTAATCGAGGTAGAGGGCAATATAGACAAGGAAATAGAGACGTTGCTAACACTCTAGCACAAGCACTCTTGGGTGCTTTGAGCAAATAATGTTCTTAAACATGAAGAAAATTGCATAAACCCTTGTCATGCTGAGCCAAGAGTATTCCAGATTTAGCAGGGGTAAAGACGGAGATTGGGCTGCACATATGTGCAGCCTGATTCTTGTCTTTGCCACCTGATTTTCCTTTTTAACCAGAAAAGTATAAAATCATAATGAAAATCATAATTACTTTCAATAAGTCTTGTTTTTACTCAAGCATGGGACTGTGGGCGGATCATCCTGCATTCGTGTGCGGTCTGATCTCGGTCTACACCTCTTGTTTCCTCTATTTACCAGTAGGATTTGTCCATGTAGAAATTTAACTATTATGATACAGTTGTGAACATCGTGTAACTGACCATCACTCTGATCATAACCATCCTCAATAGCTCACCCAGCACTCCTTTTATTCATTCCAAGCGCTCACTCTAGCCTTTTGGGTGCGGCCTGATTCTTGTCTTTGCCACCTGATTTTCCTTTTTAACCAGAAAAGTATAAAATCATAATGAAAATCATAATTACTTTCAATAAGTCTTGTTTTTACTCAATTAAGCATGGGACTGTGGGCGGATCATCCTGCATTCGTGTGCGGTCTGATCTCGGTCTACACCTCTTGTTTCCTCTATTTACCAGTAGGATTTGTCCATGTAGAATTTTAACTATATCGATACAGTTGTGAACATCGTGTAACTGACCGTCATTCTGATCATAACCATTCTCAATCGCTCACCCAGCACTCCTTTCATTCATTCCAAGCGCTCACTCTAGCCTTTTGGGTGCGCTCCAAAATCACTATAAATGAAAAGAGGCCTTTTGGGTGCGCTCCAAAATCACTATAAATGAAAAGATTCACAACCGCATTGAAATCGAAATTGATAGAATAGATAGAGTCAAAGTTTTGGCTATCTTTATAAGTTTTATGAGCATGTGGTGGGGGCATGGAGGGTTGTTCATGGAGTCCCTGTGCATGTGCTGTTGGGGGAAGGTGATAGATATTGCTGATTTTGTTCATTCTGAGCCAAATTGTCGATGTTGGGTTGCCTCCCCTTAATTTCATTCACAGCTCGCTCCGTACTCTCATTCAAACTCATTCAATTTCATTCCTAAATCATTCATCCTCTCAATTCACGGTAATCTTAGATGTAATCAACAATCCTGTCAGTTTCGCGGTGACTTAACTGTAATAAGTGGGTCTTACATTTGGAAGCAGGAGCTTGGTTCAGCATGACATGGGTTGAATGAAATTACTAAGCTTAAGTACACACTAAGAATTAACAATATCAAATGTACCAATCTTTTACAGGAATTTTTAGGAGTTAAATGTTCTGTTATATGTTCTTCTCTAATCTTGACACTTTATGCATAAACGTATTATGTGTATGTGTACGTATACATGTGTGTACACAAGTTCTGAAATACTTTGAAAGTCAACTTGTCCACGGACAAGTGACAATCACAAACTGGCTTGTCCGTATCAATAACCTACCTGTCCATTATTTTTCATAAGCATTGTTTATCGTTTCTCCCAAAAATAAATAATCATAATTTTTGCTAACATTGAAGAAAATTGGTATTTCTATAAGAAGCATGCACCCATAAAATAGTCTCACTTACTGTTAACTTAGCATTTTTTTTTTTTTTTTTTTTTTTTTTTTTCTAAGTCTCACTTTTGGAAAACAGCTAACTTCTACTATAGACAAACTTACTGTGTTTTTTTTTTTTTTTTTTTTTTTTTTTTTTTTTTCCCACTTGTCCATGGACAACTAAGTGATGAAAATCAGCTTGTCCGTACAGCTTTTTTGGACAATTCTAACAATTCGGGCAGGTTATTTCACAGCCAAGCACTGGTGCATGTATATGTATACAAATATGGATTTTTGGTGTGTCAATGTATGAATACAGACAATTAGGTTTTCTTGAGAATACCTGTTAACACTTGAAATGTTATGTATAATAAAGACCCAGCAAGTCATGCAGGCTTGTGGCAAAGATACTTTTGCAAAATGTAACTTGTCATATTTTACTGTTCATATGACTGTGTATGATTGTTACTTTTGGAATTTGCCATATCTGTATTATTAATCTTATTGGTCTAGTCACCTTCAATTTAAAGTAGTTCTAAGGTAAGGGATTCAAGAAAATATGTACATAGGCAATATTTATGCCCTCTTTGCAAAGAGGGGATATATTGCTTTTCACTTGTCTGTTGGCCCTTCTGTCATTTTGTTTTTCCATACTACAGTGTGTGGCGCATTTCTCAAAAGTATGCCACCTAGAATCATGAAACTTCACAGATAGATATATCTCATTGAGGAGAGGAGAAGTGCCGTGCAAAAGAACCATTACTCTACTCATTATATTTTGTGAGTCAGTGCCCTTTGTTAGTTGGCAAAGGATTGGTCATTGATCTGCTTTTATCTAGGGCATAAATGTTTCAAAAGAAAATGACAACAAATTATTGCTTTTTCAATATGTTATACATGTACAAATGTTGGACAATGTATGAGTTATTACACATTTGACTATGCCACAGTATAGTTAAGACAGTCCACTTCTTGGTGTTTTAATATGTCACCAGTCACAGTCATTACTGTCTTTATATAGCTTAGGCTGCTGACAATTATGACAAATGGTTGTGATATAAGAAATGGCAAAGATTTTAGAAAGGTGTTGGGGATTTGGAAGAGAATTTTCTTGTTTTAGGTTACAGCTGTCAGTATCGTGAAATTGGTATGCTTCTAGATCCCTACCATTCTAAATCACTTTCTCTGGGCTCCATTCAAACCTTTGAAACACTCACTCAATTCTCTCTAAAATGCTCCCAAAACTTTCTACAGCTTGAGAACCACTCAAAACTATGTTTCATTCTATTCAATCTAATAATCCCATGATCATGTTGGTTGGTTTACACTTTAAGGCGACTATCCTGGTTTGCGAAGACAGACAATCAGTAAGGTATAGGGATTATTTTAAGGAGACGTAGAAATGGTTTGCTACTTTTGTCCATCTTGATGATTTTGATGGTATTTTATAGCCTCCCTTTAATTTCATTCAAAACTTACTTCTCTCACTCATTCAATTTATTCCATAATCACTCACCTTGCCAATGTCACGATGTTGTTAGCTGCACATCACACTTGTATGAATACATAAGAATATGAAATCAATGGACTTTAGAGATATGAGTATTTATACATAATATTTCTTTATGGAATATCTCCGACCCCAACCCTTCATTTAACCCTGATACCTACAGAGACAGTAAAATCTGTGGATATTACCATGACTCTTGACCCTTGAGGCATGGTACTGTTTGTTGAAACAGCTTTTAATATGAATTTCTCCCTCTTTGTAAATAGTTATGCACTGTAATGGGTTCAAATAGATGCCCTGGTATTTTTTGAGATGTAAATATTAAAGTTACTGTTCTTAAACAAACATTTGATTTTTGTCAGTTTCAATAGATCGTTCAGTATTTCATGTCAGTTTCATGTGAATTGTTTTTTTTTACTGGAGGAGCTTCATAAGTAAATAAAATTACTATAAGCTCCTTTAGAGCCCCAAAACCATTTGATGGCTTTAATGCGGAATAGTTGTAGCTACCTATTAACTTATCGGAGTTTGTGACTGTTTTGCACTGAGCTTTAACTCGACATTCAAGATGCAACATAATGCATATGTACTTGCAAAGTAGAATTTCACATATATCTTAGATTGACAGATATTAAGAGAGATAAATCTTCAGACTTAACTTGGCTCACTGCCTTATGATAAATTTGGTACCAATTCACTGTCCAGAGAAGAAATTGAACATTATTGTACAAGAATAAATGACAGGTCTGAAGGAGGGGAGATCTCTTATGTGGGAACCATCTTGTATTCGACTATTCTTCTTCATTTTTAGCTCGGCTGTTCATTAAAGCTCACTTTTATGGCTGGGGATGGATATACATGTGTTTGAAAACATTGGCCTCTAAGGGAATTAATTCTTTTGGGCAGCGATTCAGGGGTTTCTGAGGTTTTACCTATCTAAATTTAGAACAATATTTGTTCCTACCATATTTATTGGCTTGTATCTGCTAAACTAATACTATTAACAGAGGTATTTCTATATAACAGAACTTCTGCACTTCACTCACTAGCTGTGATAAAGACTCATTTTGGATGGCCTGTCAACTCCTTACTGATGGCAAACGAAAGACTAGTCACCAGAAATATCTCTCACCAGAGGCCACTGAAAAGTAATAGAAAACACAGGCCTATGGCTCAGTGTGAAACAGTTGTAGCTGTCTATATGTTTATAGGCGGTTGCAGCTGTTTCGCATTGAGCCAACGAGATAACCCTCTATGGAATAACACCTATATCATTTTTCTGGCTCATGGGTCCACTGTGTGCTCTAGGTCTAGGTGTGACCTACTGTGAGCACAGGGTTTGTCTATGTGTCTCACTCAAGACTTAAAAAGATTATACTAAATTTATAAATAGCTCCCCCCCCCCCCCTTAGAATAGGTTTTACCGCTTTTGGTAAGGAGTTGAAGCAGGCATCTATCATATATAGACTATGGATATGCATGTATTCTTAGTTAAGCTAACAATATGATGGATATGTTTTGCTTTGCATGTATACATATATGAACTATAACTGGATATGTCCTACTAAATGTAGTCTATAATATCTTTTGATAGTTCATGTTTTATCGATTGAAAGGGCCTATGCTTGAGTATAACATCCTGGCATATGCTTGAATAAATAATAAAGAACTCTGGAGAAATGGGGTTTACTCACATGTTAAACTTTATTATGAAAATTTCCCCTATGTTTATGGTTGATCTTGGTTTTTGCCGGTTTTATATCTATAGTAGATATTTGTTATAATGGTATCGAAATCCTTAAATGTTTGTTGTTGGAATGTTAATGGTTTATTTAACCGAGTAAATGGAGTGCGCACTAACAAATTAGATGATCCTCGTTTTCTACAAAACTTAAAGAGTGAAGTAATTATTTTAACAGAAACACATGCTTGTAAAAAAGACATGTTGAATATTGAAGGTTACTTTTGTATATCAAATTGTCGTTCAGATGAGCCTAGTAGGTTAAGAGGAGGAGTAGCCATTTTCATGAAAAAGAATATTAGGACAGGCATTAAAGTAATTGATAACTCACAAACGGATATGATTTGGATCAAACTCTGTAAGAATTTCTTCAAGTTTAAAAAAGACTTGTACATCTGTGGTATCTATATACCGCCAGCTTATTCAGCTTATACTAAGAGAACAGGCATTGATAATATTCTATTTCAAAGGTTGGAATCTGATATTATCAAATACTCGTCTGACAGTTATACTATGATCATGGGAGATATTAATGCCCACATAAACTGTAATGATCCGGACTTCATCATTAGTGAGGAATCAGATGTAATGGAGGAGTCTCTACCTACTAGCTATTTAATTGACAATACTCATTTAATGAGAAATACAGCAATCCAACAAGTTACTAATGAATATGGAACCAAGGTGTTAGACCTATGTATTGGGTCACAATTAAGAATTCTAAACGGCCGTACTATTGGTGATACACTGGGTAAACCTACATATCATGGCTATAATGGATCTTCTATTGATGACTACTGTATTTGTAGTGCAGACTTCATGAGCTCGGTTAGATACTTTAAAGTTCTTGATTTTGATGTTACTTATTCAGATCATTGTCCAATTTTGGTTAGTGTCCAGTCATTGGGTGGTTTCGAACATAATGTTGAGAATGGTAGACAAAGGAAGTCACCTAAGAATGTTAAGTGGAATGATGAAATGAAGATAAGCTTTTTAAACAACATTAATATGGTAAACAAATGTAGATTCAAAGAATCTCTAATTGAATTTTCAAATGAAAGGCCTTTATCATGTACACAAAGTAATATTGATAAAATGGTGTCACACTTTTCTTTTACTTTACAACAAGCTGCCCAGACGAAATCGTCCTCTCCATCTGCTAAATTTCCTAAAAAAAGACGCCATAAGAAAAAAGTCTGGTATGACAGAGATTGTGAATCAATGTATAGAGAAATAAAACATATGAGTCGTCTTTTAGGCAATGATCCTTATAATATAAGCCTCCGTCAAAAAGTATTCAGTGCTCGAAAACAATACAATAAGCTCATACGTAAAAAGCATAGACAATTTAAGGGGAAAATGCTGGACAGCTTGCTTGAAAATGAAAAGAAAAATCCTAAGGAATTCTGGAACTCGGTAAACCAGCTGATGGAGAAACAAAAATCTGATCCTTCAGCAGATATCTCCACTGAAAAATGGGTGGAACATTTTAAATCTTTGATGAACATCGACTATCCAAACAACTTTTCTAAATCCTCTACAGAAGAATACTTTACTGATCCGGATAATTCAATACTGAGTAAGGATGTTACTTCTGAAGAGGTTGTGTTTGGTGCTAAGGGGTTAAAGGGTGGAAAGTCGTGTGGCACAGATGAAATTTGTAACGAAATGCTCCGACTATCAGTCCCACATTTAGCAAATGAGTATGCATACCTATTTTCGCAGATACTTAAGCATGGGACCTATCCTTCTCAATGGCGAGAAAATATTATTAAACCCATTTATAAGGGTGGTGGTACCTCTGATGTGAATAACTACAGGGGTATAGCAATCTCGAGTTGTTTTTCAAAATTATTTAGTAAAGTTCTGTTTAACAGGCTAGACAAATACTTAGAATATAATGATATAATTGGTGTGGAACAAATTGGTTTTCGGAAGCACTGTCGCACGACTGACCACATTTTAACACTGAAAACACTAATAGACAAAGCTTTTAAATCATCCTCTCGTCTATACTCTTGTTTTGTGGACCTCAGTAAAGCTTTTGATACTATAAATAGACTTGCCCTTTTTCATAAAATGGAAAAATACAACATCCAAGGCCCATTTCTGAATATAATTCAAGATATGTACAAAGATTTATTGTTTTGTATAAAGACAGAAAATGGTCTAAGCAGCTCCTTTAAAACTAGGATCGGAGTCAAACAGGGATGTGTTTTAAGCCCAACTCTCTTTTCCTTATATCTTAATGATTTAAAGAAAGGATTTGGCGAAAATTGTGACCCGGTAACACTTGCCGGTTTGCAAATTTCTTGCCTGATGTACGCAGATGACATAGTCCTCTTATCTCAAACTGCCAGTGGGTTGCAAAGTCTTCTTAACAAATTGGAAGATTGTTGCAACCAGTGGAACCTTAAAGTTAATATAGCCAAAACAAAAGTAATTATTTTTAATAAATCCGGTAGAGTCCTAAAGGGCTATGATTTTTTATATGGACACAATTCCCTAGAAATTGTTAATGAATATAAATATCTTGGAATATATTTTAGGTCATCTGGTGTGTTCACACAAGGCATTAAATACCTTTGCAATAAGGCACTTAAAGCTATCTTTTGTATAAGAAAAGCCCTGTTGTCAGATAGTATGAACACTGGACTTTACATGACGTTGTATAACCATTGTGTGAAACCAATTCTTTTATATGGCAGTGAAGTTTGGTCTATTGATTTTCTAATAAATAAACCAGGAGTTGACCAAATGGAGAATAAGTACGACTCTTTAATATCTGAGAAAATACAATTAAGATATTTTAAACATGTTTTGGGTGTCAACAAATATTCAGTGAATGATGCAGTCAGGGCAGAGTTTGGTATACTACCTTTAGCAATATATGGTCTGCAGGCATCAACTAACTTTTGGGTTCATCTAGTGAATTTGAAAGAAAATTTTCTTGCCTATCTGGCCTACAGGGAAAGCATGACTTTTAAAAAAGGCTTTGCCCAAAAGTTTAGAATCTTTCTGCAGAACATTCAATTTTCTCATCTCTGGGATAACCAGAATACCATTTCGAAAAGTAGATTGTTACATGCAATTAAATCTAAACTCAGAGACTCCTATGTTCACTCCTGGTTAAATAAATTACATGATGACGGTAAAAGCCTACCCAATGGCAATAAATTAAGAAACTATAGAATATTTAAATCATTATATGAAAAAGAAACATATCTTTTTGTCAACGAATTGCCTAAAAATGAAATTTCCACTTTTGCAAAGCTACGAATAAGCTCCCACGATCTTCAAATTGAAAAGGGCAGGCATACTAGGACTCCATTGATTGACCGTAAGTGCAACTTGTGCAATTTGTGTGTCGAGGATGAGAGGCATTTTGTGATGGAGTGTGTTTCACTTTCGACACAGAGAACTACTTTTTTTAGTGAATTGAATCAAATTGTCCCATCTTTCGATCTCAAAACGACTGAAGAGAAGTTTGCTTTTATAATGGAATGTAAAGATTATGACATTGCTAGTACATGTATTAAGAATATTTGTAAAATGTTTAAAGTTAGAGAAACGTTGATAAAAAGCAACAGTATTACTTAAAGGTATTTTGTGGCTTTTTGCAATAGATATTGACATCTCTTTAACTTAGACGCCATCCCTCCATGGCTCGCCCTTTCTTTTATCCTTTTAGATAGAGTGATGGTGCCCCACGGACTTATTGTTTGTGTGGTTCCTTTACTCTATACTAAGGTAGTGGACCCGCAATAGTTTTGCGATGTATCAGGAGTAGTGAACTTTAACAGTGTTGACCAAGGTTTCCTAATGATGTTCATTGGGAAGCCTTGGTTGGCATTGTGGGGGATCATATGGTCCAAAATTTGCGGAACTGTTGCGGCTCCTCTGCCTTAACTGACATGGCCTCGAAGTTGAAGGGTGTCAATGAAAGCAATATTGCCATTATAGTTATTATTACTGTTATTATGAATTAACTATATATAATTGCTAGATGTCATAACTCATTGGATAGCGTACCTACATGTTATTTGAATTTGTCTGTGTGTACTTGTTGTTACTATCAAAATGTATGTCAATGGTGACAGTCCTGTGACTGGACTCTTATACCAATTAAAATTGATTTGATTTGATTTGATTTGATTTCAATAATCTAAACTTCCATGGTAATTCTGTTTACTTCCGTTTTCTGTTGATCATGTCAAACATGCGATTCCCTGTGAGTACATGGTGAGTTGTTAATGTCATTATCGATTAGTCCTCGTACTAGGGTTAAACAATATTTTGGCTTTTGTATGTTAACTTATCATGCCTTTTTTTTTAAACCCATACCTTTGCTAATCTTATTCTTTCTAGCTGCAATGCATGCATCTGTTCCCGTATATTATGCTTCAGAATCAGGAAGCGCTTGCAATATGTATATTTAATTACATATATTATCAATTTGTCTCCAATTATAAATTTAAACTTCATTTATTGATACAATTTAAAAGGCGAATATGGTTTCAATATTGTATTTGAATATTTCACAACTTTACAACGCGAAAAATAACATTATATAAATATTCACGTAAATGCTGCCAGGAAAAAAAAGTATGGAAGCACATCAGTGCCATCAACATATTTTCACTCCCATTGTAGACTCTCCCATTGTAATCTCTCCATAGTTTTAATGGTGTTGTTACAAGCTCTTCAACATACAGTGTCAAAACACGAAAACATGAGCCAACATGACGTGATAAAATGATGACTATCTTACCGTCTGTTGCTAGCAACATCGAACATCAACGATATTTTATTGAAGGTTAAACTGCTAAATTGATGACAAATAAATATCCTACCATGGATGAATGTCGAGAACTGGAAAGATTAATCATCAGCAAAGACACAGTGAAGATCTCTGATCTGTACACACAGCGATCTTCGATATACGACAATCATGAAACTCCACCAGAGGACATGCCTAATACCATTTCCCAGCTTCTAATACCCGATGCAAAGCAACACCTGTACGCTGTTAAGACGAAGGGAGACGGCAACTGTCTGTACAACGCAGCTGCGTGTGCAATTCGAGGTATTTTCTTTTCGACTTGATCCGGAGTAATATGATTGCTTGTACATGCACGCTTAGATGCTTAATATGCAACAAATAAAATAAAAAACATGAACCAAAACATGTATGTCATGGCACAATATGTATGAATAACGATGATTGCGTGGTTGCTTGCTTGTTTGCTTTTTATTTCTGTCCATGGCCAACAAGTTAGGTTATGTCAGGACGGTCCAAACAATTTTTTGAATTTGAAAGGCGTTACGGAGGCAGTACTATGGAAGGATAAAAGAACATATATAGGTTAATGATATAATATCTCGAATAAACAAAAACTGAAATATTTTTATTTCAATGAAGTATGCATTCTAAGCGAAGCAGCATGGTTTTTGTTACATTATTATGTTATTTTTATGCCCCCGCATCGATGGATCGGGGGCATATTGTTTTACTCATGTCCGTCTGTCTGTCTGTCTGTCCGTCTGTCTGTCTGTCTGTCTGTCTGTCTGTCCGTCCGTCCGTCTGTCCGTCCGTCTGTCCGAAAACTTAACCTTGCCCATATCTTCAAGCCTATTCAAGATACAAAGCTAATATTTGGCATGATGATAGATCTCAATGATCCGCATCCGCTGGTACCAAAGTCAAGGTCATGTGACAAGGTCAAGGTCATCTGTCAAGGTCAAACTTTGAAAAAAATGCCGTTTCGGGGGCATTCGTGTTTCACAAACACATCTTGTTTTAAAAATAATCTTAGTTCTTTTCACAAATTCTAATCTTGAAGCTGTTTTATATTTTCAAAAGCATAAAATTCACACAAATTTGACAATATTTTAAATTCAAAGCCGATAAAAAATCACCTGTTTTGTTTGGAAAGGATTTAACATCTGTATTAACATTTTCATCACGCTAAAAACAGAGCACCTAACCATGGTTCCTTGTTTATTGCTTGTTTACTTTCCAGGCGGTCTGTCCATGTCTTATCGTCTGCGATTCCTATGTGCAGCTGATATGTATCTAAATCCAGATCTGTACTCGACATCATTTGAAACGGACGATTACTTTGGAATGGCAATATCAGGTCCAAGTGAAAATATTTTCACGTCTACCAAGAATCGTTCTGCGGCTGTGGAGCATGAATCATTACTGACGTGTGAAACAGAACCTCGACCGAGATGGAGTTCTCTTATTCATATTCAAGCACTAGCAAACGTGTTGAAAAGATCAGTTATATCAATTTACCCAGACAATACCGGATTCCCATATGAGAGCTTATTCAACAGAGCATTCGTTCCCTTGACTACAAAGCCAGAGCATGAAAGGCCTATTTACATTCTATGGACTGTTGATGGTGCACTTCCACATAGCATGTTCACGCCAAATCATTTCGTTTGGCTGCGAGAATCCCCATTTCCACAAGAGCCGCGAGTTGCCACAAATAAGAAGAAAGGGACCAAACGAAATAGTGGAACTCTATATGACTTCAACTTTGTCCCAATGAAAAAACAAGTGAATTCAGATACGGATAATTGTCATGACAACCCACAGTCTGAATGTAATATTGAACAGGACAAAGATGAGTCGACAGAAACTGAAGATATTGAACCACCACCGTCACCGCAACCTTCGAGTGTAGAAACGGGCATGGATACTGAATCAGCCGACGGGACAAACATATCTAGCATGCCAACTGAAACAAAAACTGGTGCAAGAGGGCTTCCAGATCAAAATCGTCCTAAAAACTTTGCATTTCCGAGGAGATCGTTTGGACAAAAGAAAAAGGAGTACAGGGCTTTCTTAGGGAAGTGGTTCGACCAGTTTGACTGGCTGCATTACGATGAAGGAGAAGATAAAGCATTTTGCTATTCCTGCATGGATGCCAATTCAAGAAACCTGATCGGTTCAAGGAAAATAGAACAAACTTTCATTTCTGAAGGATACAAGAATTGGAAGGATGCACCCAGCCGGTTTGAGAGGCACCAGCAGTCGGAATGCCACAGAGAAGGTGTCCAGAGATTGAAACTAGCTGAAGATCCTCAAGATATTGGAAGTAAAATATCTCAGAAGGGTAACGACGATAAAGCAAAGGCTAGAGATGCTCTATTGAAAATCCTGTCAAATATAAGATTCCTGGCAAGACAAGGACTGCCATTTAGAGGAGCGGGTGATGATACAAATTCCAATTTCTTCCAACTGAACAGACTTAGGGTTGAGGACGATACAGATTTCGACAACTGGCTTAAGAAAAAACAATTAAAGTATGACACACCTGAAATACAAAACGAAATGATAAACATCATGGCACAAGAAATTATTCGTGATCTATCCAACCAAATTAGAGAATCCAAGTTCTTTGCTATTTTGGCAGATGAGACCACAGATGCTAGCAATAGAGAGCAGCTCGTTATCTGTCTAAGGTGGTTAGATGATAAATTCAATGTACATGAAGATATGGTTGGGTTTTACCAGATAGACGACACTGGTGCTGAAACGATTGCTTTGTCTATTAAAGATGCATTAATTCGTCTTAATATAAGCATCAGTAAATGTAGGGGACAGACCTATGATGGAGCAAGCGCTATGTCGGGCCGGAAAAGTGGTGTACAGGCACGAATAAAAGAGCAGCAGCCAAAGGCTTTATACAATCACTGTCACGGGCACATGATCAACTTGGTTTGTGCTGAAAACATCAAAACTTCCAAGTGTGTCAGCGATTCATTGGACACAGCTCTAGAAATAACAAAATTGGTTAAAAAGTCGCCACAACGCGACACTCGACTAGACAAGATAAGACGCAGCTCTGCTGGTGAACAAGGGGACAGCCCAGGGCCAAACATTCGGATGCTGTGTCCAACCAGATGGACTGTCCGGGCCGATGCAATGGATTGTATCCTGAAAAACTATGAAAATCTTATGCAGCTATGGAACTGGTCCCTAGAGCATGTAAAAGATGCAAAGATGAAAGCGAGAATCAGAGGAGTCCAAAGCCACATGAAGACGTTTGACTTCTATTTTGGGTTAAGTTTAGGCGAATGTCTCCTGCGAAATGCGGATAACCTAAGCGCGGCAATCCAGAAAAGGGATATTTCTGCTGCTGAGAGTCATGTGCTAGCAACAAAGACTGTCACAACTATTGCCAAGATTAGGACAGATGTCAGCTTCGACTTATTTTGGAATACTATAACCAAAAAGTCAGGAAACGCAGATGTTGAAGGACCTAAGCTTCCGCGGCAACGTAAAGTGCCTGTCAGGTTTGAAACAGGTGAAGCTGAAGCAGAGTTTCATTCTGAAGTGAAAGCGTACTATCGCCAGATATATTTTCAGTCTGCAGATCATTTTGTTCACGCAATCAACGACAGGTATAATTCACCAGACTTTAAAACGTATATGCAAGCGGAGCAGCTGGTCATGAAATGCATAAAACATCAAGATTTTGAGACAGAGCTGGAGGATGTCACAAATTTCTATGGTGAAGACTTTCACAAGGAAAACCTAAGATTCCAACTTCGTTCGTTAGCAGCTACATTTCAGATGCCTGGAAAGATCGAAGACTTAGTTTTATCTGATGTGGTTAAGTTCTTTAAAGACCTGACTAGTCGAGAACGGCAATGGCTATCAGAAGTCCAGACACTGCTACAACTAATTCTAGTCATGCCCGCTACAAATGCCACCAGTGAAAGGTCATTCAGTGGTCTGAGAAGAATAAAGACATATCTCAGGTCGACAATGAAACAAGACAGACTAAATAGTTTAATGATTCTTCATGTGCAAAAGGGCAGGATAGACCAGTTGAGATTGAAAAAGATTGCGAAAGAGTTTGCTTCCAGAGGTCAAAGAGCGTCAATCTTTGGAAAGTTTGACTAGGATCTAAATTGATTGTACAATGACTCATTCAGGGATTGTGTTGCTATCTAGTCATTTCAAACCGGTTATACACTGACCCCTACAATGGCAAACTTTTGGAAAAGTTCTGTAATTATTCTTCGATTTCCAACTGTGTAGTACTAGAACTGTGAATCACAGTTCTAGTACTACACAGTTGGAAATCGAAGAATAATTACAACTGAATACATTCTAGTAGAAAGTTGATTATTCGTAGACAGACTTGAATATATGTGAGCAGCATCATAAACAAAATGATTCTCTCTCTTATAATAATTTGTAAAATGTTTGTTCTGAGGTTAAGCCTAAATTTGTCTTATTCTTCGATTTCCAACTGTGTAGTACTAGAACTGTGAATCACAGTTCTAGTACTACACAGTTGGAAATCGGAGAATAATTACAACTGAATAAATTCTAGTAGAAAGTTGATTATTCGTAGACAGACTTGAATATATGTGAGCAGCATCATAAACAAACTGATTCTCTCTCTTATAATAATTTGTAAAATGTTTGTTGAAGTTCTGAGGTTAAGCCTAAATTTGTCTTATTCTTCGATTTCCAACTGTGTAGTACTAGAACTGTGAATGATTCAAAGTTCTAGTACTACACAGTTGGAAATCGAAGAATAATTACAACTGAATACATTCTAGTAGAAAGTTGATTATTCGTAGACAGACTTGAATATATGTGAGCAGCATCATAAACAAACTGATTCTCTCTCTTATAATAATTTGTAAATGTTTGTTCTGAGGTTACGCCTAAATTTGTCTTGAATTTACATGGTACAGAGAAAAAATCAAACATGGAAATTGCTCTAAAATGACTCAAAAATTGTGATCAAGTATAGTCTAGAATGCACCAAATCGCACCGTTTTTTCAAAAATTTTCCGGGGGGCATGCCCCCGGACCCCCCTAGAAGGGCTTCGCGCCTTCGGCGCTCGCATTCGCTCCTTCGGAGCTCAGTTTTGCCGCACCAATGTAAATAACATGGCTACGCCACTGCTTTTGATTTCAACCAATTTTCGAAGGAATGATCCTTAGGTGACTCTCTTTCAAAGATGTTCAGGGAATCTTAATCCGATGAAAAACAAGGTTCTAATGGGCGTGGCTAATTCCAATATACCGCTGTAATGTGTGGTCCTATGTAGAATCGATGGATATCAACCAATTTCTCTTGAACCATCCTTGGGTTTCATTAAATCAGTACTCACAAAAGAAAGACTATATATTCTATGATCAGATGAAAAATATGTCTTTTATAGGCGGAGGTCATTAAACTCTCGTTATGCCGCTATTAAAGTGAAAACTTTAAAAATCAATTTACCAGAACATGATCTAATGGGTGGATATCAGCCAAATTTCACTGGAATGATCATTGAGGAGAGACCCTCTATCAGTCTATAAAAAATATTGTGTTAACGTCGGACGAAAAATTTGTCTTACCATATGGGCAGAGGTCATATCTCCTTATGAAACTTTGGAAATCATTTTCTAAGAATCTAACCGTGATAAATATCAACCAAATTTCACTGGTGATCCTTGGGTGACCCTTTGTCATTGACAAACAATTATTGATCAAGTGGGCGGTGTTTTTTTTCTCTATATGTTATATAAAGGAAACGGACTTTGAAAATCATTTTCCCACTGTCGAATAGATTGATATCAACCATTTTTTCTTTGTAGAAATATTTCAGCGTGTGGCATGTGACTAACACTTATTTACTTGTGATGAAAATTAATTCATTCTCTGTTTACTTAAATTCTCGTCCGTCAGAATCATATCTGAGTAGATTCAGGCCTCATGTGGAGAAATTCGGTCCATTAGGTCACAGGCAAATCAGCTGCTCAAGCATAACATAACATAACATAACATAACCCTTTTATTACACCCAAGTATACAACATGAATATGGGCAAATGACAAAAAGTAATCAATAAGCAACAAATAATATACTTCCGGAAGAGAGAGAGAGAGGGGGAGAGAGAGGGAGAGGGAGAGAGAGAGAGAGAGAGAGAGAGAGAGAGAGAGAGAGAGAGAGAGAGAGGGAGAGACTAGAGAGAGAGAGAGAGAGAGAGAGAGAGAGAGAGAGAGAGAGAGAGAGAGAGAGAGAGAGAGAGAGAGAGAGAGAGAGAGATGTGGAGGGATAGAAAGTTTGTTGCGGGGCTTGTTCCCAAGGCGGGTACCATGATCATGTGTGTAGTTATAGCTGCTCGAGAGAATATTTCAATATTTGCACATATGAGAACAGCAGAAATGAGAAAAAAACTTAAAGCGGGGGATCCAAACCTCCCCCTTGGTTTAAACAAATTTCATTCATATCAAAATATGCAAAAAAAACAAATGATACAATGAGACTTTGTTGACGCCGTACACAAAAACCCGGGCCGCGGTCGTTCCCATACATTTACCCGATTTTGATATAGAAAAAAATCACTATGGCAATGAAATAGGCCTCAGAAGATGTTCATTTGAGTCCCCCCTGGACCCGGCACAGCATAATTATGTTATTCTATGTCCATGTTTTTACAACGTAATCACTTTTAAATACGGATGAGTTCCGTGAAAGATTATCAGCATGATTTATGCGACCGAAACTATTGTCTACTGCTCACATGAACTATCGAAACTTTTCTTTACCCGCAAATTGAACCGGAAAGAATTCACGTGAACACAACGACGCGCCCACTTTTCAGACGGGTGACATTGAGATGAACATAGAAAAGTAATCCGAATTTAGTCCACCTTTCAGTACATTGAAATCAGTGTTTTTACAATGCAATATTATACAAAAAAGCTTCTTTCCTTGGAAGACATTTTAAATTGACAAAAAAAAACTTAAAACGTGATTAGTACTTGATCTGCGGTCGCAAAGATCTCAAAATAGACCAACCGAATCGTTATTGTGACGTCACAGAGATTCGACCTTTCATAACTGGGAAAGTCCGATAGACACGTTTGTGTTTGCTGAGATCGAGAAAATCAAAGATCTAACAGTAAGTAAAGTCTTTTGACTCTTTACTTTATGTTCTTAACAATTTTTACACGATTGAGTATTCATTTCAAATTCACAAAATGGTTTGATGCATGAGTTTACGCGATCAACACCATAAACTAGTGTTCACTGACCGGTAGGTGGGTTGACATTGAAAGGTCTGTTGTAAAACTAATGACGAAATTCGCGAATTATATAAGATCGTCTTGCATAAATAGGCTCAAGTAGTTAATTTTAATATTCATTGAATAAGTTGTGTTATCAGAAACGGAGGTAAGTTTATTAGTTTAGAATTTTTCATTCAACTACAAACTCAAGGTCATTTTGATCTTGACCGAGGATTTTTTTATTTGGACTTTGTTAAGAAAATCTGATTCTAAATCAGAATATTTACACTTCAATTAAAGCTGAAGTAATGAGGGTCAAGAATGAAATAAATCTTGTAGACGTACAGACATACATGCATGGGATTCTTAAAGGATGTCTGAATCTTTTTACAAATAGATCTAATGAGAATTTAGTACTAAAAAAATCTTACCATTTTTATCAGCAAGCTCGGTTAAGAAAATCTGATTCTAAATCAGAATATTTACACTTCAATTAAAGCTGAAGTTATGAGGGTCAAGAATGAAATAAATCTTGTAGACGTACAGACATACATGCATGGGATTCTTAAAGGATGTCTGAATCTTTTTACAAATAGATCTAATGAGAATTTAGTACTAAAAAAATCTTACCATTTTTATCAGCAAGCTCTTTTCTGGCTAAGTCCTGCATCCTTAGGTATACATGTTATCAACCTTTTTTTCTTTTAACAGGTTTCCTAGAATCTGATACAGACAATTAAGCCACAAGTCTCACAAAAAAGAAAATATGGGAAAAGACGAGGTGAGTCTCAACTTCCTTTAACCCTTGTTTTGTTGTAATAAAGAACAGGTAGCTTCATGTTCAAACAAGGGAGTCAGTGTTGAAATGTCAGATCCCCGTCGATCACTTTGATTTGCCAGAATACCGGCCGTAATGTAAAAAAATAATGTTCTTGAATTATTACATTATAAAAAATCATTTATTTCATACAGGGGTATATTGAAGAATCAATACTGAGAATAAATCATTTTGATAGTGTTTATTGACTATTCAAAAGTTGTTCCTTTTTATATCTTTTTTCTACTAAATACATGTGTAGTATGTTGATGTTTTCATCTAACATGAATCAACATGTTACAGCCTAGGTTGATAATTTGTTATTCATATTTTATTAACTGCTTGAAGACCAATTCTCGCCATGTAACAGTTGTTGCCACTCGACCATTTTCACAGTTATGATGCAATAATCATTTACAACAAATTATTTTCTGTACTAATGAAGCTGTTGTCAACATAACGTGTAAATTAGAAGAATTTCCTTTCCGTTTTTACAGTGGACTGGGTTAGTTGGTGAGAACTGGTACTCGGCAAGAATTATTATTTACCAGTATAATTTTAGTTCATTCATATGTGTTAATGTCAACTGGATCATATTTCATATGATTATAATATGATCATTTGAGAAATGAAAAACCAAGAAAAGGTAGGAGACTGAGAGATACAAGTCTAATTTAATTTCTATATTCAATTCAAACAGCAAACAGATGTATAAGATAGAAAATATACTGAACATCAAAAATGACACTTCTGATTCATAAATACTGGTACAACAACATTAAAAAATCCCAGCAAATTTAGAACCCCTCTTTCATACAAATATAAAGTAACTACTACTAGATATCTGACAAACTTCACTTGGCTGATAAATTCTACAGACTTTCAGGTCCTGTAGCTTAGATTAATTTATTGTACATCCTCTATGATTTAAGGTTATTGAAATCTCTTAAAGATCTACAGATTTTCTGTAAGACCAAAGTCACAGTGCAGTTCGTAGTGCTCAATATCTTAATCATGAGATTCATATTTGAAATAGGGTTTCCAACCAATAGGCTGAGAATAGTAAACTTCTGTGGAATTTCCCGTTGCAGGATTCGAAAGGATGTAGACAGTAAAACATCATGTAGTGCTGTGTACTGAATACATACATTAATCATATTCTAACATTTCGGTGTGATAGTACTTCCTTCGACCATACATCAAATAAGAAAACTGAATATATCTTGTTTTTGCTGTGTCAGGGTTAGTGTGGTTTAGGATGACAAGGTGTTAATTATATTAGTTAATTTTAATGTCAGTTGATCTTAGTCTTTTTGTGGATCAGTATATATTCGGTTAACATTGTGAGGAGCGTGACTTTTCGGAATATTTATTGACAACAATTTACTGATGACTCTGGATTATCTTATACAAGAAGAACCTTGTCACAGTAAGTTGATAATAAATATTTCTTCTCTGCTCCAAGGGTGTGGAATTCCATCAATTCCCATGCCCAACTTGTCTGACATGGGTTTTTCAACCTGTGGACAAGCCCTTTTCTATGCCACTTGACCGTGGCCAAGTAAATACCAGGGCTAATACCAGAATGGTACAAAACAGATCTGACAGATTTATCATCACATTGTTAATATCAAAGGTTAGAAAAGATTGTTATGATGAAGAAAATGCTTGACTTTTTTTTTCTTTAAGAAGACAATCTGCCCTCAAAATTGATTGATTTTCTCTTTTTTGGACAAGTTCCTTTTAAGTCTGTACAAGTAAGAAATCATTTTTTACTTGTCCAGGGACAAGTGGAGAAATTCTGTATTTCCACACCCCTGTGCTCACTCTTCTTTATATATATCATTGAAGTGAAATGAATTTTTACAAGGTTTTGAAGTACTTAGTGTTTTATGATATCTGCCAGCCCATATAAGTCTTTTTTTCTTGGTATTCCATGCTTTGTTGCTGTCATATTGACATACATATATATATAATTTTAAAACATCCAAAAACTTATGAAGATAAAGATTGGACCAATTCCTTGCATCTGGCAATGTATGTACAAAGTCGCTGCAAGTTTATAGTTTCTTATACTATCAATTAAGCATGTTCAGAGGACACAAAAAGTGGCATCAACATTCTTAAAGTTTCTGTTGTTTCAAGTGATGTTGTAGGTTTGGTTTAACTGTGCTTGATGACCTTAAGTTGGCAAAGAAGTCTTACTATTAATTCTTGTTTTACTTGGGTTTACGGGTTATTTTGTCCCCTGAGAAAAGGATAATTTGCTAATGAAGCATATTTGTTAGATTTTAAGTTTGATGACTGTATCATTCATTTCCACTGTTCTTGGAACAATCCATAGATTTCTTATATTGTACATATTCAGGGGTGTGTAAATATGAATTTTCTCTACTTTTCAATGAACAAGTAAAAGTCAAATTCCAACTTGTCCAGAATCAAACCTAACTGTTCAGCAAATAAATGGATTAAGAAATATTGAGAAAGAATTGTTTTAATGAAGAAAATGCTGTAAGTCAGCATTTTCTTCATTAAAGGTGATATTTTCTACCCTTTGATATAAATAATAGGATGACATTTTATCCTAGATCTTTTTATTGTTCCAAGATTTGCTTTGGTATTTACTTGTCCATGGATGAGTGGCCTAGAAAAATGTTCTTGCCCACAAGTGGAAAATCCAAGACAAGTCAGGCATGGAAATTCCACACCCCTGTATATATCTTAAAAATATGAAAAGGTAAACCTGTATTTCTTTGTGTGGCATTATAGGCGTTTACAGATTTAAATTGAAAACTTCCCTCTGGTTAGTTAAATGATTGCAAACCAATTTTCTTTTTTCACTCACAGGTTGCCCACCATGAAAAAGGTGATCCAGCTAAGGGAGCAAAGATTTTCAAGACCAAATGTAGTCAGTGTCATAATGTAGAGAAGGGCAAGAATGGTCAGGGTCCTAGTTTATACGGCATGTGGGGACGACAGACTGGTCAGGCACCAGGCTTCTCATATACTGATGCTAACAAATCCAAAGGTAAGACAGAATTTCAGTTGCAAAATTGATTGCAGATATGTTTTCCGAGTGCAATAATAACAAGTTCCAAGAACTAGTGAAAATATTTATAATCTATAATAATAGAGAGTTCTTGACTAGATATACCTAAGGTATAAAACTTTTGGTGTGGCATATGCCCATGAGTGACTTATTGAAGATAGGCTATCATTTATCTATAGATTATGTTCAAAATGAGAGCTCTCTGTGAAAAGGCAAATATTAATGAAAATGAGAGCTTTCTATGAAAAGGAAGATATTAATCAATAAGTATGATATGCAGGGTTCGACACTTAGGGGAGAGTCCAAGACTAGTAGTTTTTTAAGAAAAAAAACATCTTGTTTTGGGGGGAGGGTCAAAAATTTGAGGGTTGAAAAAATAGATTGTAAGATTGTAAGAAACCCTTCTTTAGTTCATTTCACTATATTTGACTTTATCTAACCGGGGCTCAATATACCCAAGGCATCATGTTGTTACATTATTTGCCAGGTAATGATAATCGCATATAAAGTCAGGGTTTTCATTAGCATCCAAAAGCCAAGAGTCAATGACCCTTGGGTCAAAATTTCCAAGAGTCAAAATAAATCTCATGCATCAAACTGTGACCGAATCATGCGTCTACCCCCCGCCCCCCCCGCCCCCCCCCCCCCCCCCCCGAAAAAAAAAAAAAAAAAATAAATAAATTAAAATGAAAAAAATAATAAATAAATAAAAAATCAGTTTCAAATTTATAACAAATGGGGGAAAATCATTTTATTTGTATTGAAACATTAAATTAGGTACAGGTCATTTTTCACAAGGTGTTTGAAAATAAACAATATCACCTTCATAGTTCACCACAATTTCGAGTCATCAAATAATTACTAAAGAGCTTAATTTCAGACTAAATGATTGTTTTTTCGTAAGTACAATGAAGTGGAAAGAGTTTTGAGGTTTCAATTGCTAGGAAAAGGTTCTGAAGTTTTTATTTTTTTCGCTAAAAGAAATAGAGTCCACGAAAACCCATGACAATTCAAAACAATTCCTCCTCTCGATATTTACTGGCTTACCTTTTAGATACTGTTTGTATTATAGTGAAATTATTCAAAAATAGGTTGATTTTAGTGTGATCAGAGGTAAAGCAAGGAGGTTTTAACTAATTTTCACTGGTGTCAAAAGACTGGCAATTACGATCGCCGATGGCCGATGCACATCCGATCACCGGAGTGTGTTAATTGCCAATCAAGCTAGGTGTTATTAGACCACCAATTAACTTTTTTCCAATAATATGACACACTTCTATTTTCTAACAACCCTTGACGCACAGCTGCTATTTTTGAAGAGTCAAAATGAAGCACCAGCTCAAATTTTTGAGAGTCAAAATTGCATTATATTTTATTTCTGCGCGTCAAAACACGGGGTCCCGAGTCAAACGAAAACCCTGAAAGTTGTGCACATTTAAGAGAATTTCACAATTTATCTCACTCGTAGATTTATATGAAAATAGATCAATGTTTTTTTTCTTGTATGATAAAATGATCTTTAATTTTGTGAAACTACAAGCTATTTTTAGCTCCACTGGCCGAAGGCCAGCGAGCTATTGTCATGGCGAGGTGTCCGTCGTGCGTCCGTGCGTGCGTCCGTGCGTGCGTGCGTAAACTTTTCTTTAAACATCTCCTCCTAAACCAATGGGTGGATTTTGACGAAACTTGGCCAGAATGTTCCTTGGGTGACCCTCATCTAAAGTTGTTCAAGAAATTATGATTGACCCCCAAATAAGGGCGTGGCAGGGCGGGGTATATTTTGACCCCAAAATCTTTGAATGACATCTCCTCCTGAACCATTGGGCCGATTTCAATGAAACTTTACCAGAATGTTCCTTGGGTGACCCTCTTTTAAAGTTGTTCAAGAAATTTGGATTGACCCCCAAATATGGGCGTGGCAGGGCGGGGCTTATTTTGACCCCAAAATCTTTGATTGACATCTCCTCCTCAACCCTTGGGCCAATTTTAATGAAACTTTACCAGAATGTTCTTTGGGTGACCCTCCTCTAAAGTTGTTCAAGAAATTTGGATTGACCCCCAAATATGGGCGTGGCAGGGCGGGGCTTATTTTGACCCCAAAATCTTTGAATGACATCTCCTCCTGAACCATTGGGCCGATTTAATTGAAACTTTACCAGAATATTCCTTGGGTGACCCTCTTTTAACGTTGTTCAAGAAATATGGATTGACCCCTAAATATGGGCGTGGCAGGGTGGGGCTTATTTTGACCCCAAAATCTTTGAATGACATCTCCTCCTGAACCCTTGGGCTGATTTCAATGAAACTTTACCAGAAAGTTCCTTGGGTGACCCTCTTCTTAAGTTGTTCAAGAAATTTGGATTGACCCCAAAATATGGGCGTGGCAGGGCGGGGCATATTTTGACCCCAAAATCTTTGAATGACATCTCCTCCTGAACCATTGGTCTGATTTCAATGAAACTTTACCAGAATGTTCCTTGGGTGACCCTCTTCTAAAGTTGTTCAAGAAATTTGGATTGACCCCCAAATATGGGCATGACAGGACGGGGCTTATTTTGACCCCGAAATCTTTAAACGACATCTCCTCCTGAACCATTGGGCCGATTTCAATGAAACTTTACCAGAATGTTCCTTGGGTGACCCTCTTTGCAACTTGTTCAAGAAATTTCGATTGACCTCTAAATATGGGCGTGGCAGGGCAGGGGTTATTTTGACCCCGAAATCTTTGAATGACATCTCCTCCTGAACCATTGGGCCGATTTCGATGAAACTTTACCAGAATGTTCCTTGGGTGACCCTCTTTGCAACTTGTTCAAGAAATTTCGATTGACCTCTAAATATGGGCGTGGCAGGGCAGGGGTTATTTTGACCCCGAAATCTTTGAATGACATCTCCTCCTGAACCATTGGGCCGATTTCGATTAAACTTTACCAGAATTTTCCTTGGATGACCCTCTTCTTAATTTGTTCAAGAAATTTGGATTGACCCCCAAATATGGGCGTGGCAGGGCAGGGCTTATTTTGACCCCGAAATCTTTGAATGACATCCCCTCCTGAACCCTTGGGCCGATTTCAATGAAACTTTACCAGAAAGTTCCTTGGGTGACCCACTTCTCAAGTTGTTCAAGAAATTTGGATTGACCCCAAAATATGGGCGTGGCAAGGGCGGGCTAATTTTGACCCCAAAATCTTTGAATGACATCTCCTCCTGAACCCTTGGGCCGATTTCAATGAAACTTTACCAGAATGTTCCTTTGGTCACCCTCCTTTAAAGTTGTTCAAGAAATTTGGATTGACCCCCAAATATGGGTGTGGCAGGGCGGGGCTTATTTTGACCCCGAAATCTTTGAACAACATCTCCTCCTGTTCCTTGGGTGACCCTCTTCTAAAGTTGTTCAAGAAATTTGGATTGGGTGAGATTCACTGGATCAATGAAATTCAGGTGAGCGGTTTAGGGCCATTCTGGTCCTCTTGTTTCAAAGTGATATCTATATTGTTTTCTTCCTTATAATTTTACATATTAGTTAAATAAGTTCATGCCTTCATAGTCAGTTTCAACTTAGAAAAAGTCAGAATTCCTTCTGAATGCTGTTCATAACTGTCTTCTATTTTCAATATCTCTCTTTCAAATCTTGAGATTTTTAATCCAGTGGAGCGATACAGGCCCTCTTGGGCCTCTTGTTAGCTTGCCCGGGACGAAAGTCTCGGAAAAGCTATTGTCATACCCTCGGATGTCGGCGTTAACTGAAAACTTTAACCAAAAACTTTAACCTTGCTTATATTTTCTGAATGCTTTAACCTAGGGACATCATTACTTCATATACATACTCATAAGGTGATAGGCTTTTGTGAGAGATCAAGGTCCTTGATAATTTGACCTTGACCTTTTATGAACTTCGAAATACTTTGACCGAAATTCTTTTACCAAAAACTTTAACCTTGCTTATATTCTCTGAATGCTTTAATCTAGGGACATCATTACTTCATATACCTAGTCACCAGATGAAAGGCTTTCACCAGAAAACATGGGCCTTGACAATTTGACCTTGACCTTTTATGGACTTGGAAAAACTTTAACTGAAAAAATTTAACCAAAAATTTAACCTTGCTTATATTTTCTAAATGCTTTACTCAGGGACATTATTACTTCATACACATACTCACTAGGTGATAGGCTTCTACAGAGACCAAGGTCCTTCACAATTTGACCTTGATCTTGACCTTTTGTGGACTTACAAAAATTTTAAAGAAAACCTTCATGTTTGATACAAAGAAATTCCATTGGTAACCTCATCTGCTTGTAGGCTTTCACTTTACCCTAACCTTATACATGCAATTAAAATAAAAAAGTTTTTATATTTCTTAATTACTACTCAAACAGATATATATTAGATTATGGACTTTAACATTGAAAGAAACCACTTTGAACTTCGGTCTTCGGTCAAGCGCTGTTTGTGACAAGCAGCTGTTTGGGCGAGCTACGTTGTCTGCGGACAACTCTTGTTTAACTTGTGGTCAATAAATGATTAACCATTTGTTTATCATACAAATAACAATGAAACAAACAATGATCCTCTATATACTTCATTCTTATTTTAAGCGCCTTATTCTTTTTCAGGAATTACATGGGGAGATGATACCTTAGATATATACCTAACCAACCCCAAGAAATACATCCCAGGAACAAAAATGGTTTTTGCTGGCATCAAAAAGGCCAAGGAACGATCTGACTTGATGGCATATTTATACAGTGCCTGTAAAGTAGATTAACGAAAGCGTTTTTAGGACTCTAATTGACTTATGAAAATAACGGAAAATTATTTATGTTGATGTAAAACTTTGTAAATTTTGAATAAAACGTGTATTTTTTTTTATAGAAGTTGAGTTTTAGGAAAATTATTAGACCAGAAAGAACTGAAAGAGAAGTAATTATTGAAATTGCCAACGAAAAAATTCTCTGATTCCACTCTTATAAAATCAGTGAACATAGAAATTCTATCAATATATTAGCGTCTGTAACTATATTACTACAATCTACCAATTGAATATTGCATGAAAATCAATGAAAACATGAGTTCAGATCAGTTTTTGCAATGTTGTAATTTATTCAAAATATGTGGTTAAAGTTTTAAGTACATACTCATGATTTTGTTTTCTACTGGGTAGAAAGGAAACTCATACATAATAATGATTGATATATGAAAACGGTGATCTTAATGTCTTTACACAAAGTTATGTTGTTTCTTGTAAAACAACATTCAATTTCGTCTTGTGTCCATTTTTTATCAAATAAAGGTTGAAATTTTAACTTTGTATTCCTGTTGTATTGTTAGCTTAACTGAGCATGAAGTGTTCCAAGATTTGCTATTGTGATCAGGTGCTGTCCATCATCTGTTATCACCTTTTACTTTGTGTGAACTCTAGAGGCCATATTTCTGGCTCAATTGTCTCGAAACTTGGTCAGAATGTTTGTCTTCGTGAAATCTAGGACAAGGTTGAAATTGGTTCATGTACAGTTTCAGCTTGCTTTAAAGCACAGGGAAAAAGATTAGCAGTGGCCCATGGCCCCTAGTTTTGGGGTTGGGCCCCTAGATTTTTTTGGGAAAATGTCTTTACCTCTAATGTAAAATATTTAATTTTTGAAGTCTGGGCCCCCAAGTTCAAATTTCTAGTCATTTTCCCTGAAGCAGGGTTTATTATGACATCAACAAGAAAGGGTCCAAAGGACTTAATCATTAGTTTCTTAGGGGTCCTTTCTTACATTTTAGGAGTCCCTGCTCTATAAATACACTATTTTTTTTAGGCTATAATCTTTATATCATTATAGGTTTGTCAAAGATAAAAAACTGATAGAAGTATATTTATATTAGGGGCATAACTTCAGGAAAGAATTGATGACTGTCTAAAACAGTCTTCAATTCTTTTCTGAAGACAATCCCCGCAGGCCCTAAGGGTCTATGGGACCCACATCACATAGTTTTCAGGGTACCCTGCTACTTATTTTTGTGCCTAAGATGTTCAAAATCTGCATCCCTTAAAACCCTGCTGTCAAGAGTTTTGAATAAATGTTTTGTTGATTACCTTCTGTAAGGCTTCGGCAGTCTATCACTAAATCATATGGTATTTTGCTTTGCACTTGTTTGTCAGTCCTACGGTAGATTATTTTTGTAAGAAGCATATCTTATTATCACTTCATTATGGGGTATTTTGCTTTGCACTTGTTTGTCAGTCCTACAGTAGACCATTTTTGTAAGAATAGATCTCACGAGGAGAAGTGCAGGAAAAGAGAACCATAACTACTCAGCATACTTTTTAGCTCTCTTGAGCACGAAGTGCTCAGGGTGAGCTCTTGTGATTATACAATGTCCGTTGGCAGTTGACTGTCTTCCACAATTTCTTCACTCCTAAACCAGCAGGCCAACCTTGATCAAAACTTGGCAGGGATGTTCTTTGGGTCCAGCTCTACCAAAGTTGTTCAAATAAATGAAATCCACCCTCAACTTTCCCTTTACCCTTAACAAAAAGGGTGAAAAGATGAAAAACTTCCAAAATCTTTTCTCGGAAACCTGAAGGCAGACAGCCTTCATATTTGGTATGTAGCATCATCTAGTGGACCTCTACCAAGTTTGTTCATATAAAGACCCTTGGATCATATTTGGGCTCCACCCGGGAGCATCCCCTTTTACATAGAATCAATGAGCGAAAATCTTTAAAAATGTTCTATCCTGAAACCAGAAGGCACACAGCTTTCATACTAGGTATGTATCATCATCTAGTGGGCCCCTACCAAGTTTCTTCATATCAAGCCCCTGGCTTCACATTTGGGCTCCACCTGGGCCCAAACATGTTAGCTCATCTGAGCACAATGGGTGAAAAAGGAAATCCTTCAAAAATCTTCTCTGAAACCAGAAAATGAAATCCGACCTTAACTTTCCCTTTACCCTTGACAAAAGGGTGAAAAAAGGAAAATCTTCAAAAATATTCTGTTTTGAAACCAGAAGGCAGACAGCTTTCATATTTGGTATGTAGCATCATCTAGTTTGTTCATATCAAGACACTGGGGTCATATTTGGGCTCCACCTGGGCACAACCCGTCTTACATAGATTCAAAGAGCGAAAATCTTTTAAAATCTTTTTCTCTGAAACCAGATGGCAGAAAGCTTTCATATTTGGTATGTAGCATCATCTAATGGACCTCTACCAAGTTTACTCATATCATGACCCTGGGGTTGTATTTAGGCTTCACCCGGGTGCATCCCTTTTTATATAGAATCAAAGAGTGAAAAAGGCACATCCTTGCTCTTGGCTGAAAACATTCCATGGTATTGATCTTATGTAGAAATTAGCTCCCTGTTGATATCTGCCTTTTAATTAATGTGATGTCCCATGGGTCAAAGAGACTCAGGTGAGCAGTCTAGGACCATCATGGTCCTCCAGTTCGAAAATTAAACTTTTAAAAATCTTCTTCCAAACCATTAGACTGATTTCAATGAAAGTTGGCATGGATTTGCTATAGGCTACCCTTTACTTAAATTATTCAAGAAATATTGATTGACCCCCAAATATTGGCGTTGCAGGGTGGGACATTTTTATGCCCCCGCATCGATAGATCGGGGGCATATTGTTTTACCGGTGTCTGTCTGTCTGTCCGTCTGTCTGTCTGCAAAAGTTAACCAAAAAACTTAACATTGCCAATATCTTCAAGCCTATTCAAGATACAAGGCTAATATTTGGCATGATGATAGAACTCAATGATCCACATCCGCTGGTACCAAAGTTAAGGTAATGTGACAAGGTCAAGGTCATCTGTCAAGGTCAAATAACTCAAAAAGCTACCCAAAAAACTGAACATTGCCAATATCTTCAAGCCTATTCAAGATACAAGGCTAATATTTGGCATGATGATAGATCTCGATGATCTGCATCTGCTGGTACCTAAGTCAAGGTCATGTGACAAGGTCAAGGTCAAATAACTCAAAAAGTTAACCAAAAAACTTAACATTGCCAATATCTTCAAGCCTATACAAGATACAAGGCTAATATTTGGCATGGTGATAGAACTCAATGATCCGCATCGGCTGGTACCAAAGTCAAGGTCATGTGACAATGTCAAGGTCATCTGTCATGGTCAAATAACTCAAAAAGTTAACCAAAAAACTTAACATTGCAAATATCTTCAAGCCTATTCAAGATACAAGGCTCATATTTGTCATGATGATAGATCTCAATGATCCGCATCTGCTGGTACCAAAGTCAAGGTCATGTGACAAGGTCAAGGTCATCTGTCAAGGTCAAACTTTGAAAAAAAATGCTGTTACGGGGGCATTCGTGTTTCACAAACACATCTTGTTTCTTGTTAAAATTTTGATAACTTTCTCCCAAACCATTGGTGCTGATTTCAATAAAACTTGGCGTGAATGTTACTTGGTTGATCTTTTACTTTAATTGTTCAAGAAATTTTGATTGACCCCAAAATATGGGTGCGTCAGGGCGGGCATTAAAATCTTTAAAAAAAAGTCCGCCTCCTCCCAAAGCATTTGGCAGATTTCAATGAAACTTGGCATGGATGTTCCTTGGTGACCCTTTACTTTAATTGTTCAAGAAAGTTTGATTGACCCTCCAAAAATTGGCGTGGCAGGGCGAAATCAAGAGCAATATAGGGCTTCTTGTTTTTGAGCTATTGCCCTTTGTTAATTGACTAAAAATACACCATCTACCTGCTCTTATGGGGGGGGGGGGTCATTTATGTTTTATGGTATTAACATATCTTGTAATTCCCTGGATGAGGTCTTGGAAAACGCAAAGCTGATTTAAACCTAGCATGGCATGTTCCTAATTCCCTATAAAAAACACTTGAAATTTGAATTTAAGAATGTAAGAGCCATGACGTGGACCAGTAGTTAATGAACTTTAAAGGTCACTGTTACGTGCCAATGTAACAAGAACAAAGAAGCCAGCAACAAACTTTACAATTAACAATATTTATTGACAATAATACCAGAATTATTGACAATATGAAATTGATACAAAAATAATTTACAATACCTTGAATGTTTAATCCTAAAGTTTTTAATTTTAGATCCAAATGAATTAAGTTCCTGGTCCACAAATGATAAGTCCAATACTGTCCGAATTAAAAATTAAACACGCTTTCAAACACACGTTTAAGATAACAAGAAATCCCCTTTTAGTTTTACACAGTACTACTAAATGAAACCACTAGTCTAAATCAAGTGAACCAAGAATGCTGTAGGAACCCCTTTATATAATACCATAGAATAATCTAGAATAGCATAGAACATAAGAATACTCTAGAGTCTGAATCACTTTTTAAAAGTCCTTTCTAGAAAGATCTAAAATCTTCTACATATATATTACCTAACAGTGTCAAGAGATTCCCCAGACTAATTCGAAAAATAGACACGGTAAAAACCATTAGGTTTAACAGTCACCTGAACTTGTAAACCAATTACATGTATTTGAATATTGTTATCCACATGGGTTTGACACTGGCTCACATCTGATATTTTTCAGCTATGCTTCGATTGCGGACAGTTCGTACAAAGCACAATCCATGTCTGATGTCTGTCTGTCCCTTCGTCTGTTTACAACAATTCCAATAACTTCTCCCAAACTAGCCAACGAAACTTCAAATAAATGATCCTTAGGTTAAGTACTTTCAATATTTTTCACAGAACTGGATTCCACAAAGAACACCGGTTCCCATGGCAACAAAGTAAAATCGGATAAAAATCTCCCTAACCATAAAGCCTAATGCCTTGATTTTTGGCATGTAATAATGCTTCAATTTTTCTGTTACTAAGAAATTAGCCCTTTACTGTTAGATCTCCTATTATAGAGTTACATAGAAACAAAGATTGAAAATAAATCTTCTAAACCGCGTATTCGTCACTTGAAACTTGGCCCAGTGTTGTTAAAAACCAAAAAAAAAACAAAAAAAAAAAAAAAAAAAAAAAAAAAACCCAAAAACATAGAAATAAAGTCTTTAAAAACTAGAGGCTTGATATTTTGACCTAATTGTGTATCTTGATTGGACATGTGCATGGCGCAAGATTTGTCGACCTCATTCAGTCACAGTTCAAGGTCAAATGACGAGAAATACATTGTCCAGAGCACATCTTTTATATTTATTGATGAATTTCAAAATCATTTCACACATACTTGTGAGACTTTGTTAGAATGTGTGCAAAACAAAAGATTTGATTACCTATCCTAAAGGTCAAGGCCCCACTTCAACCAAATTGACATTGTCTTTTTTTTTTTTTTTTTACATATTTTTGGATTTTTAAAAAAACATAACATTTTAAGAACATGACTTTAGATCTTGATGAACGGTGTGCAGTTTGTAAGATTTTGGGGACTGATCTTCAATTTAAGGTATCAGTTCATTATCAAATGACCACATTTACCTTTTTCAGGGCACATCTGAAATATCTATGGTTTGGTTTCATAATAAATTGACATGCATTCTCAACCTGATGAGGCTATGCGCCGAGTTGGATATTTGTTCCCTTTTTTAAAGGTTTTATTGCCATAAACAAAATCCATCTTGGGCCCGTTTTATCAAACATCTAACGAAAAAAATAATAGTAAGTCAAAATTGTTATTCATTGTTAGATTCTGACCTGCAATATCCTATTGGAATCGTCTTTGATGCATGGCAGAATTTCAAATTTAGTTAGTAATGTAGAAGCAATTTTGATTTTTTACTTACGCCAAAAATGATCCTTAGATGTTTAGTAAAGACAGACCCCTTGTCTTTTGCATGTCTACCACAAAAAATGTGAAGTATTTTAAGACTTGTTCAAAGCATTATTTTAAATTTACTTCTCTTTTAAGATCAAGTTTACAGGTTTAGGTTTAATAAATAATTTCTTCAAAAGTTCCAGGAGATTGTGGTGTTTGTGACAAAATCTTGATATAAGGTAAAAATGAATATGGAAGCACCAGCAAATTCTCTTTTGCACTTTTTTGCTGTTGGATCAAATAAACACTCAGTCGTTGGTTTGATTTATTATAAATGAAGATCATGTAGGGAATTTTTAGTGATTTATCTATATGGCTCTGTTTAATAGTCAGACTTAAATAGATCATAATATGGTCGTCCTTAAAAGTTCAAGGTCGAAAAGAAGGAAGTTATTTGCATACTCAGGTGAGCGATGTAGGACCAGCACGGTACGCTTATACAACAAAAAATCATCAAAGACTTGAGGATAGCCATGGGCAGAACACAAGGGCTTGGTGTGTGTGTTAGACTCGGGCTGTCTGTTGACTATTGTTAGCTCGTTGGAGCACGAAGAGCTTCGGTCAGAAGTTGTGATCGATCAATGTTCGTGTGAATGTCTGTCCATCCGCCCGGAATAACAAATAGTCTCCTTCAAAACTACACAAACCGTATATATCTGGCATTTCTTTTGATAACATTGGAAATGATTGTGCAGTTTGACAGGGAAAATGTCGCCGTGCGATGTCCCTGCGGCGGCCTTAACCCTTGTCATGCTGAACCCGGAATATTCCTGCTTTGGCAGGAGCTATAGACAAACATCAGCCTGCACATAATGTGCAGCCTGATGTTAGTCTACACCACCTGTTTCTCACTTTCGGACCAGAATTGTCAATAAATTTAGTTTTTCAAATAAAAATTGACCTACAGTTGTTTCTTTCAGTGCTTTTTGCACTTTGATTTTGATGAAAATTTTTAGCTAAAATTTATTCAGCATGACAAGGGTTAAGATACATTTCGACGGGTCTACGGGTTACGGTATCCCCGCGGTCTTGCTATTTACAAATATATATAACTCTTGTTATGTAAATATTATGTTTGTTGATATATTGTATTATGGGCCGGAGGCCTTAACTTTCAAAATAAAACTCTGTTATGTTCTATATATACGTGACCCGTCACACGAAAAGGGACCATCTGTTACCTATTTAAAATATGTGTTGGCAAAAAGATTGAATCCGGCATAGGCTATCCAGAAGGCATATTTTGACAATAACTGGACTGTCACAAAGCGGACTAATTCTCCCCTATAAGTGCTTGTCTATGAATGGAAAACCATTTCCATCAAAGGACCATAACTCTGTCAAAACCCAATCGACCGTATACAAAATATCACATGTACATCTCTACCTGATACTGATCGCATTTGTAAAGTTTGAATGAACTCCGCCCATTGGTTGCTGAGAAATTGAGCAGGCAGGAAAAGGCTACAGACCAACCGAAAAGCCGAACAACAAGCTAAATTCTGCTTATCTCTCAACATAGTTTATGGGTGAATAATTATATATGAAGGAACAAAAATTATTTCAGATACAGAAAATTTGTTTTTAGCGAAAAGTTTCGTACCTGGCCAGTCTGCGCAGATCGCGCATTTTGACCAGGGTCGACACTTTTAGTATTTCCAAAATGGTACCTTTTGCGTGACGAGTTACCTCTATATGATTAAAAAATCGTGAAATCTACATCGCCCGTAAAATCGATCGATGATCAGAGGAACACCGTATGCGGCCGCGGCACGGGTACTGTGCGGTTTTGAGGTTACGTCGTATTTTAATAATCGGCTCTGTAAGTCAAAATTCAATAGAAACTATACTTTATGAAGTGGATCGGAACTGAGGTGCATTCTGACAGTTAAAATTCTTAAGAACTAATTCAGATAAAGCGTTTTTAAGATTACTATTTTTGAGCGGCAAAATAAGAATCGCCAGATAAAAAATAAGGAAACTAAGGTTAATCCAATTTGCAATCGCACTTTGCACGCTTTCTATGACAGATCTTTGCTTCTTTTGGTTATGCGACTTGCTTTATATTAAAGCTGCTTTTTCACAGATTGGGAAAATGTGATTTTTGAAAATTTTCGTAAAATCAATCGGAAGGAACGACCTGATCATGTTGAAGCGTTTAAAATGATAAGATTCAATCTGATAATGCGTGAAAATGAAGACCGATATTCCTGAATTTAGCGAAGTTCATTCTAAAAAATAAAGCAACTACTAACGCCTAAATAATATTCTTTAATTTCGAGCCAACTATTTACGTATGTGCATGTGGCATGTTTGTCTTATTCAGTCAAAGATTAAGTTAAAAGTATTTGACAACTGGAAACTTCATTATCAGTACAAGCTAAAAATGAAAGATTATTCACAAAAAGTAACGATTTTGTAATTCATATACTTGAAACAAATAGACTGGATCCCTTACTGATCTTGCCGCTTCGAAAAAAGAAATTATTAACAAAACTTTTGAAACATGTTAATTTCAGTGCCAATGCCCTGTGCCATTTATAATCGTCTAAAAATAAACACATTTCCGAATCTAAGAACGAGTTTTGTATTTTGCTATGTAAAACTGTGAAAGAGCAGCTTTAAATTCAACAAAAGGCAATAACTTAAACAATTAAGCAGTGTAGAATCTGTTCTCTTGCACTGCATCCCGTAATTATGAGGGGAAATGTAACTGCAAAGGTTGAAGTCAATCGGGTTTTTTAAAATTGTTTTCATTCACTAAAATGGAACCAAGTTTCCAACCCGGATTCAGAATGCATTGTTATTGAAAGGTAACATTAAATTGTTTTGCACCAGCAAGTAACTAATATAAGTGTATTACAAATTAGTCCTGACTTGTCCGAGCATTTCTTTCATAACTCAATAAATCTATATGTTGCATGCAAAAATATCAATCACGTGAACTTACGGAATCAGGCCATGCCCGGCTTATTGTCCCGAAATTATAGTAAACCTGCTCGACTTTCTGGTGGACAAAATGGTGCAAACTCTTTGCAAATTATACCGGCTGTCCATGAAGACGCAAGTGCAAAGCGGGCTATGTTTTGCATTTTTTTTAACTATTTCATCATCCTGAACGCAGGACAGGTTAAAGCTGAGCCAGTTAGTTTATATAGATTGAACTGAAACGCTTCTTTCAATTATCTTATAACTATACAAATATCTGTATGATAACATCCTGAATGATATTATTTATGATATCACATAGTTATTTTAGAACAAATATATAATGCGGTTATTTTTAGAAACTCGAATTTCTGTTGGAAACATCTACAAAAACAAGGCGAATAGAGGTTATAAGATAAATATAATACGTATTTAGTGAATTGTATGAAAAAATATCTAACTCGGTTGTGGGAATTGATAATTGTCTCGGCAGAGCCTCGACAATGATCAAATCTCCCAACCTCGTTAGATATTTTTTCTCATACAAAACACTAAATACTACAAAACACTAAATACGTATTATGTAAATATCCTCTTGTCGTTTCTATGTGCAATTTGCCTGTTTTCAGGTCGACATGACGCAGGGTGACCCCGCTAAAGGTAAACAGATTTTCATCAAGAAGTGCGCCCAGTGTCACAACGTTGAAAAAGGTGGTCGACACAAAGTGGGGCCGAATTTATATGGCGTATGGGGACGACAGACCGGCCAGGCACCCGGATATAATTATACCGATGCGAACAAGTTAAAAGGTATAGCCTACTGAAACGATGGCTCTTTGGTAAAATAAATTTCCGGTTGCTTCTTTTCTAAAATCTCTTATCTGAAGACGGTGTGTGTAAAGTTGAAGTTACGGGGGGGGGGGGTGTTAAGAAATCACCGCGGATACCCCGGGTTCTCACTATTTGCTGCGCTATATATAGCGTAGCAAATAGAGAGACCCCAGAGTATTCGAGAATTTTGCTTTCGTAAAGACACGTGTTTCTTTTAGAGCTTACATATATTTTGTTATACGATTGCTTTATTGTGGTTCTTAATGATGGATCGCTTAATAACAGAGTGCTTTTAACTATGTCAAACTGAACGTTTCAACAATTGACTTCTTTTTCAGGGATTATATGGGGAGAAGATACTTTGGAGATCTACCTTACAAACCCGAAGAAATACATCCCGGGAACGAAAATGATCTTCGCTGGAATCAAAAAGGACAAAGAACGTCAGGATCTGATCTCTTATTTACGTGACGTCACAGATCCAAACAAATGATACAGTTTGAATTAAAGCGCGGTTTTATTGACCCGAGTCTGACCCCTGCTATTTAGATGAATAACAAACTGATTATTCCTACTCGGCTTTGCATGTGATTTCATAGGAATGAATAAAAAACGCTACTGAAAGTAATATATGTTCTGTTAATTGATAAAACATGCCGGTAATTGTTATTTAAGCATTTTTTTCCGCATAGGTCAAATTCGGGTCAAATAAACCAAGGTATATGAATTCTTTACGTGTTCACGACTAAATCAGGAATTCCAAATATGAGGTACTTTGATTGGAGTTTACCGCTGTCAACGAAGGAATCGATCTACCATAAAAAAGCCTACAAGGGAGAAAGACGTTTGCGCCAGTTTTGTGAAATAATTTTGATATTCGACGACTTCATTATCGTAATTTCAGCTTGATTAGTGATGATTTACTAGTATTTTTCAACATAGCATTTGCATTTGCGTGGCATTCCAAGCAATTCCATATGTGACCCGTCCCGCGAAAAGTGACCATCTGGGAATTCTGTAAAAAAGATATTTGGAAAAGAGATTGCTTCTAGTGCAGGTCATCCAGAGGTCGCAGTTTCGAAAATTCTTCACGGGAAGGTAGATTGATCATTCTAGATTCAGAGAATTAGCTCAGTGCGAAACAACTCGACTCCAGTCAGTCTGCGCAGTTCGCTCAGTCTGACTGGGGTCAACCATTTACGCACTACCCAGATGGGCCTTTTTCGCGTGACGGGTGAAATATGTGCGTGATGGCCAGACATTTTGCTGTCTGGACAATGAATAAAAAGTATCCTCTGTCTGTGAGCAGAGAGATTACTTCCCTAGCTATCAATTAAGCTATGAAGACTCCGATCAGACTGTGCGGCTACACAGGCTGATCCGAGTCTTAATGTGAAACTGTTGGAAATGTCACGTACATGCTCAAGTGGCATTTAAAATCTGAGTAGGTCAGCAAAAGTTTATGTCAAAGGCGTGGCCAGCTTGCGTTTTGCTAATTGGTCGAGTGCTCATGCATTTCGATATGGCAAAGTCTGGCGTACACGGAAGTTTAAACTTCGAACCAATGATCTCTCTATGATAAAGTTTAAAGCTAACGTGTACGGTTACGACCACTTTCTGTTTAATTTCCACATTAGGCAGTGGGGAATATATATAATACGTACTTACTGTATTGTAAGAGAAAAAAAATATCTAACGAGGTTGGGAGAATTGAAAATTGTCGAGGCTCTGCCGAGACAATTATCAATTCTCACAACCGAGTTTGATATTTTTTTTCATACAATACACTAAGAACGTATTATATCTATCTTATAACCTATATTTGTCTTGTTTTTGTTTCTAACATATATGCAAGTTTCTAAAAAGTACCGCATTATATCATTGTTCTAAAAATAACTATGTGATATCATAAAAATATCATAGGGGATGTTTTCGCACGGATATTTGTTTAGTTATAAGATAAATAGTCCTTTTCATGGTCTCTCGAACTCGAGCTTTCAACTAACGTGGACATGGTAACGGATAGGCGTCGTTGTCGTAACCGAAACATGTACAAGTTTGTAAGAGACTATTAACTTTTATGTGTGAATTTGTACTGCAAACAAGGGAACGTCGACGTGAACGTAAATGTTGGCAATCATCACAAATTCATTGTAATAATGACTGATTATAAGAAATTTGATCATTGTTTTAGTTAAGAAATTTAACCTACTGTTCTTGAGAAGATCATGTACTAACAATACGGTACTTGAATATCCAGAAATAGATGATCAATGTTCATTGAATGACCAAATGTCAATTCCGTCTATACAGGTGATTTTAAAGACAGAATATCACTCACCAAGAGTGAACCGTCTGTATTTGCCTTTTAGCTCACCTGAGCCCAAGGTGCTCAAGATGAGCTTTACCCGTCCGCCATATGTCCGTCAAAAAGTCATTAAACCTCTCTCTACTAAACCACTGAATCAATGAAGCTAAAATTGGGTATAAATGTCCCTTTTGTGAAGTTTTACCAAAGTTGTTAAAAACCTTTAGTCCTGACAAAAACTCTGGTTGTCGTGGTAACAGAAAATCACAGAAAAAACGTTCTCTTAAATCTTTGGGCCAATCAATACCAAGGTCGTTCAAAGAATATTGCTCCGTCAGAACCCTTGTTGCCATGGTAACATAAGGGGCGGAAATTAAGAAAATCTTAGAAAATGGTTTCCTCTTTAACCATAGGGTAAATGAAGCTGAAATTCGGTAGGGACGTCCCTTGTTTTAAACTCTACCGAAAATTATTAATGTAGTTTAAATCAACTAAAATCTCTGGTTGCTATGGTAAATGACAGGCTAAGAAGAATGAAAACCTAAGAAAGATATCTCTAACGAAAACACTGGAACAATTGGACTCGCTTTGGATGTTGCTTTGGCAAAGCTTCTCTAAAGTTGTTAAAAGAATTTAATTCCATCCAAAACTCTGTCTAGATTTATATATTTTTGTTGTGGATTTTTGACCATGGTTAGCGTTTTTATGGTCATCATTGTACTAATGTTTATATATTATGTTTGAATTGTAATTGTATATTTTGCGTCAAATGCTCATCATGAAATGTGTATCTTTTATAAATAATTTGTTTGAATTATAACGAGATTCAAATGTTACAACAGTCTCATTTGTTTACACCAATAGAGATTACATAGTCAATTGAAGTAAAGGCATAAGGGAATTTTGTTTAGTGAATTAAATTGCTCAATACGAGCTTTTGTGACGGTCACCTTTGGACGTTGTCTGTCTATCAACAATTTCTTTAAACGTTTCCTCTTCCAAAACCAACGGGTTAATCAAGCAGACATTTGACAGGGGTGTTCTTTGTGTAAAGCAAATTTGCAGAAAGAATTTAATTCCATCAAAAACTCTTGACGCAATGGTCACAGAAAGACTTAGAAGCTTAGAATCAAAATTGGTTTTGAATGGGTGAAAAGATAGAGAGAGAGTGCAGACAGTAAATATTTATCAGTTTAAATAACAGCTTAAGATAATCTGTAGAAATTTAAGTGTCCGCATATATTTAGCAGTTTGTAGCTGACGTTGACTCATTTTTAATAATATGAAGACAGCCACTGTTTAATATATTACATAGATTGTACCAATAAAAATTCAGTTGGCCAAAATGACCACTGCAGATTTTGTTAGGGTCATAATGAATCCAATCCCTGATTTAAGGGTCAGACACGAGCCCTGGGCATTAAACACTACCGTTCAAATTAAAAAATAAATAGAGGATATTGAATGAGTGGTCATTGTATACCGAAATTATGAAACGAATCATCTGTAAACAGATAAAAACGATGCTGTGCCGAGTTTTTATCTGTTTTGGATGACGAATATAATAAATTCGGAATTTAATAAGCACAAATTTAATTTCGGCGCTATCATGTAATAATCTGACATGATTGGTGATAAATCGAAGAAATTTTGGTTATTTATCGATTCCAGTTATTCCTAGAAACATATAACGCCGTTTGCGAAATGACGTCACCAAATGCTCGATAACGTTTTGTCGTCATTTTCATAACGAAAATATTACGTTACTATTCACTTTTAGCACATTTTCATAGTTATTCCAGTAGTGTAATTACACCCGTGTAATATCACCCGTGTAATATCAATAATATTTAAACGGGGTTAATTACATCCCGCGACGTAGGTCATATTATGAACACTTATTTATAACCTAGTCTCAAGCTATATGCCTTTATTGAATAAATACGATTTAAATAGTTTAAAACTTATTAGGCCCTCTTTCCGAGTTCCACAAACTCGTCCAAGTTCATTCGATGATTGGCGCCGATTTGAAAAGCCACGATTCTTATGAACGTACGAATGCCGTGATGTGAAATTTTGAGTTAGATACGTTGTTTGCTTTTTTTAAATAAATGTCACTGACGGGATTTTTCTTAAGTTATGACATAAGGCCACATCTGTGTTTTTCATCAAGGGATTTCCGATTTCCAAAGCGACCATCCTTATGACCCTATTTCTGGAACACTCTGTAGTATTTCAAGAGAATGGGAGAATATTTTTACCAAATGATTACAAATTACCAAATGTTAACAAGACCGGGCGGACAAATAGACTGACTGGAACCAAGCCATCGCGTACGGCCTACCCAAGGTGACCGCCAAGTTGACAGCCGTTTCAGATTTTTCCCTACAGTTGCCACAAGTTTCAAAGTCTCTATCCGAGTTGCTATGACGAGGGCATATCGAGCCCAATGATACCCCGCTTTTAATGTGGACTTACAGGCAACATGGTTATCATTATTTTTATACGATCCACAAACGTTTGATACACGTTCGCAAACGATTTTGCATCCTGAACAGCGGGCACATATTCTTTAAGTAAAAATAACCCTATGATGACACTGATAAAAACAAGTTGAAAGATATATTTGAGCCCGCGCGTGACATTTCCAACAATTTGAAATGAGCGTAAGGTGCAAGCATTGCCCTGAGCAGAGTAGACAGCCTCATACTATAACTATAGAAAAACCTGTGTTTCTGCGAATACTTTGAGGCCTTATCTATCTACAAAACGCATAGTAAAGACTCTGGCCAGACTGTGCGGATGCACATACTGGTCAGAGTCTTTGCTTTGCGCCTATTCGAAAAAAGTTTTGAAAATCTCATGCACAGGCTCATTTTTCTTTGCTAGGCCAGTGTCATGTTTGTCTCACGATGAAAACCGGTGTTCGCGAAACAATTTAGAATTGCGATTCGTGCTGGAAATGCACGTGCACATGCATTCCGCATAGCGAGGTCTCAATTTAAAATGGTTTGCACGGCTACCCTGAAAGCTAGGTAGGTCCATTTTTAGCGGTTCCCGTGTCGAAAGATCGGGGGCATATCATTGTATTTCACTAGCTTGTCTAATTTCGGAGAACCCGAGATATTACGATCACCTTGGCGTCGTTTGCGATGGTGTTGTTGTACACTGTAGCTGTTGACATAACACACTTTAACCTTGGTCATATCTCTGTTGTTATTGAAGATACTTTAATGAAACTGGACATGTGTTTTCACTGTTCAACATCACAAGAGCTATCAAAATATCAAGGGTGATAACTCTGGAAGCATTTTGTATGAGTAATGCCTATTTTGCGACCAAGGTTAGTCCTGCAGACGAGCATTGCACCGAAGGCTGTGCCCTTGTTTTAGTTGTCCGTCTGCCTGTTTGAAAAACGAAAAAAAAAAACGCCAAAACTTTACCATTGATTGCCATTATTTTACGGTAAACCGACGATTCAAGATACCGACATGTACAATTTATCCGAATGTTATCTTAATCATCTTGCCAAGATGATAGTTCTCAATAATAACGCGGTATAAGGTGCTGGTTCAAAGGTTAAGTTTGTGTGGTGAGGTCAAGGTTATCATGAAGGTCAAACGTTAACCAAACTTAAAAAAAGAGAGGAATAAGATCAAACTAAACATTGTCATTCACCAGGTGGGCCAGTTTCAAGATAGGTCTGCATTGACGGTTCATGTTTGACATATCATATGCATCTGCCTCATACCTAGGTCGTGTGTTAAGGCCAATGTTATATATCAAGGCCAAACATTTGCAAAACTTAATCATAACTCGTAATTTCATTGCCGGATCACAAGTTTATTAAGCTTTTGATCCTTTAAAATCATATTGTAGTAAAATGTTCTCGTATATAGCCAGGGATATGATGGAAGCCGTTTGCGGCATATTCGACTGCATGCCCGTCTGTCAGTTTTGGCATGTGTGTAGATTTATTCATATCTTGATGCTTAGGTCACAGTTGTATCAGTGGCGGATCGTGGAGATGGGGGTGGGGGGTTCAAACGATCACACTTTAACTTGATTTAATAATCATGCAGAACTTGATGATTCAGCCGAAAGTGTACAGTAAACTGTTTAATTAAAGTGCTTACAGCGCGGTACTAAATGATTGAACCGGTCATTGCTGATTCGGGCGTTTAAATAGTCACGGTTGAATGAAAAATAAAAATAAAAAAGTTGAACAGAAAAACCGACCCAAACTCTAGTTTGTGTTATAGCCAAACCATACATGCCCACATTTGCAGATACATTAAAATTTTGCGGGTGATCGTTCACTAGACAGAAGATGTCACCAAAATTGGTTCAAGTTCTAACCGTGCCAAATATAGAATAAGCATTTGCATCATCTGTAGTTCTAGGCTTGAAATACCAGGGACTCTCAAGTATCTATTTACATGTATTTCGGGTCCCGCTGTGATATGTATCAACCTCAGCAAAATTATACATTATTAACTTCAAAATAAATATATATATATATATATAGAATTCAGAATTCGCTGATTAAATATATGAGAGAAAAAAATTGCCACCGACTTGAATTTAGATGTAAGAAATAAACAAAGATTTTATAATTATGAGTAAACTGGTCACGGATTATTACTCTTTAAATATACATGTGAGGTAAAGGGTCAAATTCATTGAGATCGGATTGGAAATGGACAATACATTATGTAATTCATCCCACAGTCCATTTCTGTAGCTTTTCCTCTCATAGGTATTAAGTGCAAATATCATCTGTATTTTAGGAAACTACACTAAAGTTTCCAGTTGTTAAATCAACTGTTCAAACCATTGTAGAATGTGCTGCAAATAAGGCGTGAATTAATATTCAGAAATGATCAGAAATGGATATGACTTGGGATCATAATGACAGGTTTCATCAGAATCGCTCTAATCAGTGTGTTCCTGCACATTGTTGTTTTTTGTGTTTTTTGTTTTGTTTTAATTCATGAAAGTACGAAACTAAAAAATCTAAATGAAGATTTTATTAGATCATGGCGAATCTGTTTTTGATTACATACCCCAATAAAAAATAATAATAAAAAAAAAAAAAGAGCGGCAGTGACAGGTACAAAACACCTAGTTGCGAAATATCATGTGACGATGAAAATAAAAAGATATTATTCCGCCTGCATCTCCTCAATTTCGATTAAATAAACTTAATGATATTTTTGATATGCAGAAAAGAGTTTCAGATAGCTTAATTTGGTGTGAGATATGGGTATCTTTGGTCAGCTTAATACTAACAATCCTATTTTGGAACTATTTTGTCATGCGTATGTTGAGAGTTTCAATGTGTTGTAAGGCTTTGTTTATTTTACAAGGAAGTGAAACTATACGTCATTTGAAACTTCAAAAATCGTAATATTTTTCGCGATTATAACCTGGATACAAAATGAAGCTGTTGCTGTCACTCACAACTTTTCTTCTGCTGTTTTGTTACTCGCTGTCAGCTTCAACAGGCGTTCCAAATACAAGCAAAGCGCCAACAGAACCGTCAACAAAACCACCGACCCAATCCACCCCAAATTCATCAGGTAAGCCACCATGTTACACAGGGTTTTAAGGAACACAGGTTTTGAGAGTCTAAGACTCTCAAATAAATAGCAAAGACCCCCAAAATTATCTGATGTGAGTCCCGAAGACCTTCTTGGGGTCAACAGTTGACAAATTCAGAAAAGAATAGAAGACTGTTGCAATGCAAACAGTCTTCAATTCTTTCTACCTACCTGTTGACTTCTGGGGACCTTTTTAACCCCTGATGGGTTGTTATCCCCTTCTAATGCTTGATATCACTTCTCCGGGTCCGGTCAAGCTAATACACTTTTCCTGAAGTTGAGCCTCAAATGGTCAATATACAATCAATACTTTCTTTACCTTCAACCAGGAAAAAGCTCTAAATTCACAAAAAGAATTAAATGTTAAAAAAGAGATAGTCTATACTTTAAGGTGGGACTCCCAAATTTTAAGAAAGGACTCCTAGGACCTCAATTATTGAGTCCTTTGGTCGCTGTTTTTGTGAAGCAAAACTAAAACTCTGGTTTCATTTAGATAATCTAAATGTACCAATCTAATTGGAGTTATATTGTAGGGTCATAAGGAAGGTTTCTTTTTGAAAATGAGGTTAATGCTAGGTGAACATATCAAAAAGGGCCTTAAGGGACAGGGAAAGGATGGTTGCCTAAGTCAAATTTAAGAGAAGAAAGGTGCTTGGTTATTGTCACTTGACACATTAACATTAAAGCAATAATGTTCCTGAATAATCAGATTAAAATGCTGAAAAACTTGAGTCTACTGTCAGTAAAACTTCTTTTGCCCTCAGGCTCATTATCTGTCTAATAGCCTACATCATAGCACAGTTGGTATTGCATCAGTCTGTCAATCTAGAGGTTCCGGGTTTGATCCCAGATGCCAGCATTCATCCTTTCTGACTATTTGTCTTTCACCAATGGGTTGATAATCATAGACCATGCCATCATGTGGGATAGCAGCTGGAGGCTAGGAAAGGATGTAATGGTGGTACTGGTGTGAGAAATACAGGAATCCAACTTTAGGTTCTCCAGCCGCCACGATTAAACTTAAAGATTGTTGAAAGCGGCGATAAACCCATCCAAACAAACAAACACATTATCTATAGTCCTTTTATTACTTATTAGTTTATTCTGTTGTTCTTTACTATTTTGCAGTAACCACAAGTTCTGTGCCTGTCACGACTCTTTCACCTAAAGATGGTAAGTACACACATGCATGACCAATCATGCTTAATCCTTTGCTGTTTAATCCCTGCTTTTTACGTGCCTGTGATTTTATGATTAAGAAAACGTTGTGAAAAAAGAAGAAATTGCTTCTGACAAGCAATTTCTTCTTTTTCCACACTATTTTCTACCCTACTGAAAGGTTATTTTTCAAATTAAATCCACAGTAAATTTTCGTCTGCAAAACCTTTGAATTTGGACAGGTCCAAAATTTTGTAAAACAGGAAAGGGTAAATCAGGGCTTGTGCTATTATTTGAAATTGGGGAGTCATTGACTCCTATGAAAAACTGATTTTAAAGAGGTCACTACAACAGAAATAGCAAATTATTGCCAAAATTTATAAGGTTTAGATGTCAATTGAATTTTTCGTGGAGTAATCAATTTATCTGTGAAATTTTACATATATGATTATAATGTACACCATTGAAAATTTCAGGGGAGAAAACAAGTTTTGACACTAAAATATTTCTTGGGAGAAATGTCTAAGGGTCAATGTGAGATATTTTTTGATGGGAAAGGGGGGGAGGGTCAAAACACTGGTTACAGGTCAAACAAGAGCTACTTATTTTCATACTGAATAGATACCTTTGTGAAATCACATTGAAACAAAAGTGCTGAGAGCAAAATGGGATGATTTTGATTTGGTATTCATTTAAAAAATATTGGTTTTAACCTTTTCTGGTTTAAAAAAGAATTTCAGTTGGTGTGGAGGCTGATCTTTGTCCATAGACTCCATACCTCCTGCCAAAGAAGGAATATTCTGGGTTAAGCATGACAAGGGTTAAATAAAATTATCATGAAGCCTGAATCAAATGTACAGGGCTTGTGCAAGTGGTTATAACATACTTATAGGAACAAGTGGCATCCTCCTCCCCCTCCCAGCTTTTTCACCACGGTAACTTGATAGCCAACACTTGACTGCTGATTAGATATTACTGTTACATACATAAACTTTCACCGAGATGTTTTACTGTGGAGAGATAACTTGGCTTTTCAGTGGTCTTTTATCCTAGATTCTTCTTTCATTTTCAGTGTTACATTTAATAATTTCCATATTTCTTAATTCTTAATTCATATTGCTACAACTTCAGCCCTAGCATCAGTGCCATTTACATATCAAAACATCTGTCTGTGTGAAGAATAATTTGAAGCTATGGATAGGTACACCATCTTCAACAAAAGAACTGCAACAAGTTACTATTAGAAATCGCATGAAACCCCACACAAACAAGATAACTTGGTGAGATATCTGTATATTAAGAATTACAGCTGATACAAGGAGGACCAATCTTATATCATTGTCCCCATGACTAAATGATTTTTCAATGAAATGTCAAATTTTGCAGAATAATCTGATCTGGTGTTTGTACTTTGTCTTTACTAAAGAATAACATCAATTTTATCTACCAGCTTTCATTCTTGTTATTAGGCAAAAAGAAAAACGAACACAGTAATATAGTGCACAATGTTTAGAATTCAGTATATTATTTAGCTTTTTCTGAAACCTTGTAACAACGACTTTTCAAGTTATAGTAAATATACTATATTTACAGTTAAGAACATCGTGAAATTGACAAGATGAATTATTTTGGAATGATCATGAAATGAAATTGAATGTGTGTGTGTGGAGTGAGTTTTGAGTGAAATTCAAGGGGGGTCATGAACAAAATAGGCAATATTTATTACCTCCCTTTAATAGAATATACATTTTTTATGTTACTGCGCCTTCTTGGACCTATCAGACATTATCGAGGATTGGTGAGATTCAGCTGCATTATGGAAAAGATATTATATGTAAATGTTCTTGTGAACGCTACTCCACCTTTATTTATGGACTGATTTAAATGAAACCTTCACAAAATGGACCAAGTTACCTGACCTTGTACATAATAAACAGGTTTTGTGAAAATCATTCTGGTCATGAAAAAAGGGATCTTAATGTCAAATTTTTTGTGAACGCAACTCCTCACTCTCCTCCCTCATTTACGGACCTATTGGGATGAAACTTTCACTAATTAGGTACCATAAAATGTTAAAGTATTCTACATCAGCTATGACATAACTACAATAGGGCTATAGTAATTACTATGACTTTCTCCAAAAAACAGCTGAGGTAAAACTGAACTTGACCTTGATGATAATGATAACAGTGAGGCGCAAAGGCTTTGTGCAAGAAATACACATTTTAAATATGAGAACACAGTTTCATTACAATAAAAGATGTTGCAAATAATTAGAGAGAGGGAGAGTATTAAACTCAATTTTAAGTTAGAACGACCTTGATCATCATACTAAATGTATTTGCTTAAATCTGTACTAAGAGAATGATTTTGTTACAAGCAAATCATTTGGAATAAACTTAATCTCTTTCAATTGAACGATTTCATAGACAATGAGGAAATCTATATTTTGCATGAATGTGACATTGAAAAAGACCTTGATTAATAACCCTGAAGAAAGTACCAACAGAAAATAGTAAAAGGCGATTTTTTTTCGATCAAAGTGCAGACAGTTCATAAATAACTATCCTTAGTGATTTGAATTTAAAAGGTCAGATGCAAAACCCGAAATCATACAGAATCATTTAGGAAAGTTTTAGGTCGTTCAGTTTGAAACTAAATGATGAGTTTAACACACAAAATGTGATGACTTCCTGACAGAAAGACAGACAGATGGAAAGACAGACAAACAGAAGGAATGAGAGAGGACTGAGTCATATCATAATAAACCCTTCCAGAAGTATGAAAACACTTTATAAACTTTTAGAATTGTCAACAATTTATGTGTTTACTCTCTAGAAGCCACAATAATGGGCCAATCATCATGAAACTTGGTCAGAATGAACCACATCAAAAATGGGAATGATCCGTGCCATATCATGGGAAAAGGAGCCTTCATGAAAAATTTTTGTTTACACTCTAGAAGCCAAATTAATGGTCCAATAAAACATGAAACTTTGTCAGTAGGTCACAAGAATGAACCCTATTGAAAATTTGAAGGATCGGTACCATATGGGAAAATGGGGCCTTAATGACAATTTAATTTTCTTGTTTAAACTCTAGAGGCCACAAATATGGTCCAATCATCATGAAACTTGGTCAGAATGATTGCCAGGTCACAAGGATGAACCCTAGTGAAAATGGGAAGGATATGTGCTATATCATGGGAACAGGGGCCTGAATGACAATTTTCTTGTTTACACTCTAGAAGCAACAATAATGGACCAATCATTATGAAACTTGGTCAGAATGTTTGTCGGGTCACAAGAATGAACCGTATCAAAAATGGGAAGGATACGTGCAATTTCATGGGAAAAGGGGCCGTGATGACAATTTTTGTTTATTTTCACTTTTGAGTTCACAAATTATAAAAGTACAATTATGACTTTTGATGGAATATTTGATGATTACCGAAACTAAGAAACGAAGGTGAGCGATATAGGACCATATAGGTCCTTTTGTGCTTTTTTTCGTTTTAGCTTCACTGGCCGAAGGTCAGCTAGCTATTGTTATGGCGGTTTGTTTGTCGTGCGTCCGTCCATCCCTGCTCACAGAAACATTTTTCCTTTAAACATCTTCTCCTTCCAAACCAATGAGCGAACTTTAATGAAACTTGGTAGAAATGACCCTTGGGTGACCTTTTTTTTTTAAACTGTTAGAGAAATTTTAATTTACCCCCTAATTATTGGCGTGGCAATTTAAAATTCTTCTCCCAAACCATTGGACCGATTTCAATGAAACTTGGCATGGATGCTCCTTGGGTGACCCTTTACATATCTCATAAAAATGGTTGACCTCTTATTATAGGCGTGGCAGGATGGGGCTTATTTTCTCTTTAAAATCCTTAAAAAGCTCCTCTTCCAAAGACATTGGGCCGATTTCAGTGATACTTGGCAAGGATGTTACTTAAACTGTTAAAGAATTTTTGATTGACCCCGTGGCATGGCCGGGACGTGGCAGGTTTGTTTTTTCACTATAAAATCTTTAAAAATCTTTTCCTACCAAACCATTGGGTCGATTTCAACAAAACTTTGCATTAATGTTCCTTGGGTGACCCTTGACTGTACTATTCAAGAAATTTTAATTGCACCTAAATATGGGCGTGGCAGGGTGAGGCTTTTTTCCACACTTAAATCTTTAAAATTCATCTCCTCCCATTTCTTTGGGTCAATTTTGATTAAACTAAGCATGAATATTTCTTAGGTGTACCTTTACTTAATCTGGTCCTGAAATTTTGATGGGCCCTTAAATGTGGAAAAAGCATTTTGAAATAGTTCAAAAGAGATTTCAAAGTGTTGTTCAGTCTGTGTAAGCTTTGTTAAATGAAAGTATTGAGATGTTAAAGTCAGTGGAGCAATACAGGCCCTTTTTGGCCTCTTTTTTTCTTTTTGCATTTATCAAATAAGAAAAGCTCTTAAAGCAAAATAATCCTCTTGTTGTACCAAGAGAGTCACATGAGGTAATCTGAAACCAAGACTGATAAGCCGTCAGCTTGGACCCTGTGTTTATTTTATTTATTGCCAGTGGTATTTTGTTACAGTAAGAGTTATCAGTTAGGTAAACAGCTTCTAAAATTAGTAACACCTTAGAATAAGGGATTTCTATCATTTGTGCGTAGAGGTAAACAGGGGTGTGGAATTCCCATGCCCGACTTGTCCGACTCAGGCTTTTGTACTTGCGGACAAGTAAATTTTTCATAGCCACTTGTCCAAGGACAAGTAAATACCAGGGCAAATCTTGGAATGTTTTTAAAAGAATTAAGAGAGAAATCATCCTAATGTTCATAAAATAGGGTAGAAAACATTGTTTTAATGAAGAAAATGCTGGATACCAGCATTTTCTTCATCAAAAGGTAATGTTTTTTTCAATTTTTTCTATTTACTCTGTAGTGGACAAGTTCATTTTGATCCTGGATGAATAGAAAATCCGCTTTTACTTGTCCAGGGACAAGTGGAGAAAACTCGTATTTCCACAGCCCTGGTTATAATGAGGGAGTCATTGACCCCTTAGCCGTTAAATTCAAGGGGTCAAAACATATTTTAAAAGGGTCAAAAGACAAGGAAGAGCTAATCATGAGTAAGAATTTCATGGGTCTAAGAGACATTTGGTCTTTTCTTTAAAAGGATTGAAGTGGGGAATTGATTTGTTAAATTTAAGATAGTGTATTTGACAACCTTTAAAGTTAAGATCCTCAGAAATTTCTCTCAAGGGGGTCACAATGTCCCCTTGGTAGAAATTTTTAAGGGTCAAAATAAGAAATTATAAGATTTTGGGAGGTCAAAACCCTGAATTCAGGGTCAAACACGAACCCTGAATGTATTTCTTTTGTTTTAGGAGTAAGGGTTTATGTACTATGCACCATGCAGTCAGTCTTTTTTCTGCAGGATGGGTCACATTTAAAAATCAATACAGTTTTTTATAATATGACTTTAATTGTGAGAGTGAAATAACCCCGTTGAATATTTTTGATATTACACGGTGTTATTACACTAGTGGAATAACTGCAAATGAGCTAGAGCGAATAACAACGCTATTTTGTAACCCCGAAAAATGCGACATATTGTGACGTCAGTTTTAAACGGTGTTATAAGTTTCACGGAAAATTGAATTGTTGAATTTCAGGAATTTTGATGGTTTCTTCGCAAAAATTATGGTCATATTATAAAAAGAATATAAAATTTGTGCTCAAAAAATACCGAAGCCTTGTTTTTATCTGTTTATAGATGACTCGTTTAATAAATTCGGTATTCTATGACCACTCATTCAATATCCTCTATATCTTCAATGAGGCTATTGTTTAATTTTCAGAATGTAAGAGAAACAATGAATCTTGTGACAAGTGCCTCAAAGTTGGATCTGGTCAGGTATGTTTGATTTTATTTGCTTTTAACTGGAGTCTACTTAATCAGGATCATTCTGTAAAAGATTTCTCGGGTGTGGAATTCCCAAGCCCAAATTGTCCGACATAGGCTTTTCTACCTACGGACACGTCCATTTTTCATTGCCAGTTTGTGGACAAGTAAATACCAGAGCAAGTCATGGAATGGTACTTAACCCTTGTCATGCTGACCCCGGAATATTCCTGCTTAAGCAGGAGCTATAGCCAAACATCAACCAGCACATATGTGCAGTCTGATGTTAGTCTACACCACCTGTATCTCACTTTCAAACCAGAATTGTCAATAGATTTAGTTTTTCAAATAAAAATTGACCTAAATTTTGAACTTTCAGTGCTTTTTGCCCTTTGATAATGATGCAAATTTTTGGCCAAAATTATTCAGCATGACAAGGGTTAATATATCTAATAGATTAATAGGGCTAATGTTTGTATCATAGGCTAGAAATTTTGAGGCTTTTTTACAAAGAAAATGATGGGCTCCAGCATTTTCTTCACTAAAGACAATGTTTTCTTAACATTCATTTATTTCTCTTTATTGCAAAAGTTCATTATGATCCTGGACAAGTATAAACTCATCTTTCACTTGTCCAGGGACAATTGCAGAAAGTCAATATTTCCACACCCTTGTCAGATATCTTGAAGCAAGCAATTTCTGCATTTCTCATTATATTTTCTTTCCTAAAACAGAGAATTGCTAGCTGAAAATTTGATAGATCAAAACAAGCCTTTGAAATTTTGTAAAGGTAAAAAAAATATATTTTCAGATTTTTAAGGATAAAAGCCTTGGTTTAATGTCTACCAGTGGATCACTGGCCCATCCCTTGACCTCTGTTAGAAATACTACCTCAGATATTTGGTGGTGTCCATGGTCAAGAGGTAGTGCATCAGCTTCTTGACCAAGGGGTCCTCAGTTAAATTCCAGCTATCCATCTTGGTTCTTTCATTGGCCCACATTTGGGGCGAGTACTGTTGAATTTTCCAGGAAGCAGAATCAAGATAGATTAATCAAATGTTGTAAGAAATTGTTTCCCTATTGATGTAGAATGAATAGTCTTAGACTAACACATCAAAATGTCATTTATCTCTGAAATATATGGCCTTGGATAGGAAACAGAAAACAAATCTTTAATGGGCCACCTAAATGTGGTTACCATAATAATACATAGATGGTAAGACCTTTGAGGGATCAGCCGCGCATCAAGATGGTTTAGCGTAAGACTGTACTAAGTGTAAATACATTGTATATACACTTAGTACAGTCTTGCACTAAACTAAATCTCCTTTTAAAGCTTTAGTTACTACATTTAAGTCACACATCTATGAAAACATTGAAGCAAAATGGTTGAAACTAGGGTCAACGGTCATCTTATTTAAAAAAAAATAATCATAATCATCAGTGTAAGATTGATTAATTGATATAAGATTCATTGATACAACAAAAGTGATATTTTCTTGAGTGGTGGAGCCATAAGTGACAATATAGCTTTTCGATGGTTCAGTTCAAAACAGTTGTAACTGCCTATAAACATATAGGCAGATACAACTGTTTGGCGCTAAGCCATAGTTTTGATGTTCATGAAATGAACTATCAATCAATCTTGCTCAAAAAACAAACAATTGTTCTTTTTCTTTTTTGCAAAGATGAGAGGTAATGTGAAAATTTAAGGAGGAATTTTCTTGAAGTGTGTCATTTTGCACGTGATTACTATGCAACATGCATGGTGATGTCACCTATTTGGCTCCACTTAAATGACATCAGATAGGATGAAATGACTGAAAGCAGGGTATAAATTTTTGAAAATTTCACTGGTTAGGCACTTAGTTTATCAAATGATAATCTACCACCATTTCTCCATAATCCATCGGAAAGAATTATAGAAAAGTGAGTACTTTGATTGGTCAATCAGTCTTTTTTTGACAGCAGTGAAATGTTAATCACATGCTCTAATTGGTTCTATTACAGTGTGTTTGGTGTGATTGTAAGAAAACTTGTACTCTTAAAGAGAAACTGGTGCCCATAAGTGAATGTGATTGTAAATTAGCAGACACCAAATGGGGAGTTTGCTGGGGTAAGTTTCTGGTGCCCATTTCTAAATCAAGCATTGTTTTTATAGTTGATGAGCAACCAAGAAATTCTATGATATCTCTGGTAATTTTACAGGTATTCACATGAAGCTTGGTATATATTTATATATATTTAATATCAGAAGAGCCACTCATAAAATCAACAGGGATAACTTTAAGTTCATTTTTGTCAAGCATGCTTGCTGTGAGCAATAACAGTTCATAGTTGGTATGTTTTACATCTCTTCAATTTATTACATCATTGGATGGATTTCAAAATAACTTGGCACAATTGTTCACCATCATGAATAGATGTTATTATGTGCTATTTGAAAAAAATTCCAGATAGGTCCAAGGTCACAGCTCAAAGTCAAAGGTTAAGATTGACCATGTGCTACAAATTTTCAGATTATTGAAAGGTCAAGGTCAGTTTGCCAAGGGTCAAATTTTGAAGTTGAGTCTGTATTCACTGTCAAGGTCAAGTTGGTGATGCATTGTGTGGTGTCCGTGAGAGTGTGGACTTTGAGACCAAAAAGTCCTGCATTTTGATTGCCTTGATCTTGGTTCTTTCATAGGCATACACAATCCATGCAAGTACTGGTTTATTATCCCCCGCCGTTTTCGGCAAGGGGATATAGTAATGGTCTCCGTCCGTCATTCCGTCATTTCGTCATTACGAGGTTCCGTCACTAAACTTGTCCGGAGCATATCTCCTTAAGTATGATAGCTATCAACTTGAAACTTTATGGGTGGATAGATCTTATGAAGGAGAAGTGCAGTGCACAAGAACTACAACTCTTGCTTGCATTATTTTGGAGTTATTGCCCTTTATTATTTTTCAATACTTAGATTTTGTCCGGAGCATATCTCCTAAAGTATAATAGCTATCAACTTGAAACTTTATGTGCGGATAGATCTCATGGAGGAGAAGTGCAGTGCACAAGAACTACAACTCTTGCTTGCATAATTTTGGAGTTATTCCCTTTGTTATTTTAAAGACTTAGATTTTGTAGGGGGTTATTTTCTTAAAGTACAATAGAATCCTTAATCTATTAGGCTTCAGTTTACTATCAAGCTTTCACGGCGGGGGATGGCCATGTCCGACATGGCTCTTGTTCTCCTAGAAGCAGAATTGAGAGGGATTAAGTTGTGTCTGAATCTGAATGATATATGCATTACGTTTCACCTGATGTCAAGGTTATGTCATTCGATTAAGGTCATATGTCAAGGTCAAATGTTTGCAAAATTTAACAAGAAAAACTTGCAATACTCATATTTAGGATGATTGATGTCATTCATTTGCAGCTGCAAGGTCAAGGCCATCAATTCAAGTAAAGTTTCTTTAAAACAAGAGGACCAAGATGGTCCTAGATCGCTCACCTGAGTCTCTATGACCCCCTGGGACATCACATTAATTAGATAGGCAGATGTCAAAAAGAAGATAATTGCCTAAGATCAATACCATGGAACGTTTTCAGCGAAGAGCAAGACAGATATGCCTTTTTGCTCTTTGATTCTATGTAAAAAGGGATGCACCCAGGTGGACCCCAAAAGTGACCCCAGGGTCTTGATATGAACAAACTTGGAAGAGGTCCATAAGATGATGCTACATTCTAAATATGAAAGCTGTCTGCCTTTTAGGTTTCAGAGAAGAAGATTTTTGAAGGTTTTCCCATTTTCACCCATTATGCTCAGATTAGCTAAAAGGGATGCGCCCGGGTGGAGCCCAAATATGACCCAAGGGTCTTGATATGAACAAACTTGGTATGCCCACAAGATGATGCTACATACCAAAAATGAAAGCAGTGTGCCCTCTGGTTTCGATTAAAGAAGATTTTAAAAGATTTTCGCTCTTTCAATCTATGTAAAAAGGGTTGCGCCTGGGTGGAGCCCAAATATGATCCTAGGGTCTTGATATGAACAATCTTAGTAGAGGTCCACTAGATGATGCTACATACCAAATATGAAAGCAGTCTGCCTTCTGGTTTCATAGAAGAAGATTTTTATTTAAAGATTTTCATTTTTTACCCTTTGTGCTCATAAGAGATAAAGGGATGCACCCCTGCAAAGCCCAAATATGACTCAAGGGTCTTGATATGAACAAACTTGGTAGAGGCCCACTAGGTGATGCTACACACCAAATATTAAAGCTGTCTGCCATCTGGTTACAGAGAAGAAGATTTTAAAAGATTTTCGCTCTTTGATTCTATGTAAAAAGGGTTGGGCCCGGGCAGAGCCCAAACATGACCCCAGGGTCTTGATATGAACAAACCTGGTAGAGGTCCACTAGATGATGTTACATACCAAATATGAAAGCTGTCTGCCTTCTGGTTTCAGAGAAGAAGATTTTAAAAGATTTTCATTTTTTAGCTCCACTGGCTAAAAGCCACTGGGGCTATTGTCATGGCGTTGTGTCTGTCGTGCGTCAGTCTGTCCGTCCGTCCGTCCGTCCGTCCGGTCGTAAACTTTTCTTTAAAAATCTTCTCCTCAGAAACTACTGGATGTATTTCAACCAAACTTCACCCTCTTTCAAAGTTGTTCAAGAAATTTTGATCCAATGAAAAACATGGATTTTATGGGCGTGGCTAATTTCCAAATATGGTAAAAAGTGAGTTTTCTCAGATTCTAATGTATGGATACCAATTAAATTTTACATGAATGATCCTTGGGTGACCTTTTATCAGTCAACAAAAAATCATTGTGATCGGATGGGAAATATGCATTTTATGGGCGGAGGTCAATTCTCTATATGTTTTATAGTGGAAACTTTGAAAATCATTTTCTCAGAATGAAACTGATGGATATCAACCAAATTTCACTGGAATGATCCTTGAGTGACCCTTTGTCAGTCTACAAAAAATCATTGTGATCGGATGGAAAATATGCATTTTATGGGCGGAGGTCAATTCTCTATATGTTTTATAGTGGAAACTTTGAAAATCATTTTCTCAGAATGAAACTGATGGATATCAACCAAATTTCACTGGAATGATCCTTGAGTGACCCTTTGTCAGTCTACAAAAAATCATTGTGATCGGATGGAAAATATGCATTTTATGGGCGGAGGTCAATTCTTTATATGTTATATAGTGGAAACTCTGAAAATCATTTTCTCAGAATGTAACTGATGGATATCAACCAAATTTCACTGGAATGATCCTTGAGTGACCCTTTTATCAGTGTACCAAAAATCATTATGATTGGATGAAAAATATGTATTTAATTGGTGGAGGTCAATTCTCTATATTTTAAATAGTGGAAACTATGAAAATCATTTTCTCAGAATGTAACTGATGGATATCAATCGAACATTTTTGGTATGATCTTTGGGTGACCCATTATCATGCAGCCAAACATTATTTTGATTTGATGAAAAATATGTCTTTTAAGAGTGGAGGTCATTTCTCTATTTGTTAAATAGTTGAATTTTTGAAAATCATTTCAAGATCAGTAGAACCCCAAATATCTAAAAATCTAGTCATAACATTAATTTGTTTTTACAGGAATTTCAAGCCTGCGGAGCGACACAAGCCATTCATGGCTTTCTAGTTTACCCTTCATGCTCATAAGAGATAAAGGGATGCACCAGTGCAAAGCCCAAATATGACCCAAGGGTCTTGTTATGAACAAACTTGGTAGAGGCCCACTAGGTGATGCTACATACCAAATATTTAAGCTGTCTGCCATCTGGTTACAGAGAAGAAGATTTTTAGCTCCACTGGCCGAAAGGCCAGCGGGCTATTGTCATGGCGGGGTGTCCGTCGTCCGTGCGTCCGTGCGTGCGTCCGTGCGTCCGTCCGTCCGTCCGTCCGTAAACTTTTACTTTAAAAATCTTCTCCTCATAAAGTACTGGATGGATTCCAATCAAATTTCACAGGAATGTTCCTTGGGTGACCCTCTATCAGATTCCTTCAAAGATTTTAAATCGGTTGAAAATCATAGCAGTAGTGGGGGGGCTAATTTCCATATATGGTAATAGGTGGCTTTTCTCAGAAACTAATTGATGGATATGAACCAAACTTCACATGAATTATCCTTGAGTAGCCCTCTATCAGCCTACAAAAAATCATTGTGATCAGATGAAAAATATGTATTTTATGGGCGGAGGTCATTTCTCTATATGTTATATAGTGAAAACTTTAAAAATCATTTTCTCAGATTCTAACCAATGGATATCAACCAAATTTCCCTGGAATGATTCTTGAGTGACCATCAACAAGTCTACAAAAAAATATTGTGATCAGATAGAAAATGTGTATTTTATGGCGGAGGTCAATTCTCTATATGTTATATAGTGAAAACTTTGAAAATCATTTTCTCATCATGATACTTGAGTGACCCTTTATCAGTCCAGCAAAAATAATTGTGATCGGATGAAAATTATATATTTTAAGTGCGGAGGTCATTTTCCTATATGTTATATAGTGTATACTTTGAAAATCATTTTCTCAGAATCTAATCAATGGATTTCAACCAAATTTTACTAGAATGATTCATTAGTGAAACTTAATCAGTCTATGAAAAAATATTGTGACCAGATCAAAACTATGTCTTTTTATGGGCAGAGGTCATTTCTTCAGATAGGTTATATGGTGGAATATCCAATATAGGGTAAAATTAACTATCCTGAAAGGTTAAACAGATATATTAGATATCATGGAAATTTTATTTCTGTGAAGTTGTATCAGTCTGCCAAAAATTGTTTTGATTAGATGAATAGCATATTTATTTTATTGGCAGAGGGTATTATAACATATAAAGTGAATATTTGATCTCCCTTTTGGTATCATCTCAATGATGATTTTTTCTAGACTTGTTCAATTTATAGGTGTAATGATTATAGATTAGAAGGAACAAAACCTTCGTTGAAATTCAAATGTATAGAAACATTAGTTGAAATAAGTTGCCCGAGAATACCCCCTCAGAATTGGTGAGTTTAGTTGAACGAAGGGTGAATCTGCACAGAGTGTAAAATGATGTTCTCACCTCCTGACATTATAAGTGGGGTAGAAAGAGTTGAGTTGACTGCACTCTTAGGCATTGGGCAGAATAAAATAAATATATTGGATTGAATATTTTACTTCTTACTATCATTAGTTAGAATTTTGTTTTGATGACAAACAATTGTTGTGAAGTAACATCTTTTAGTAGTGTTTAACTAAAAGTGGAAAGATCTACAATCAAAATTTTGCTGACAAAGTACCAGTATATTGTGCAGTGACATTCTGTTTGTCGAAATTCTTATATTTGGATTTTAACAAAATTTCTCTAGAATGATTCTTGGGTGACCCATTATCAGACTGCACAAAATTATTGTGATTAAATGAAAAATATTCGTGTAACAGGTAGAGGTCAATTTATTCACTGATCATGAGTTTTTTATGCAGAAATATTTCAGCATATGACCCTTATATACTTGAAATAAACATTCACTCATTCATTCACTTCAATTCTCATTTAAACAGCTTTATCATCCTCTAATAGTCATTATCAGGATATTCAGGCCTGTGGAGCGAATCAGGCGCTCAAGCGCCTCTAGTTAAAGATTTTCGCTCTTTGATTCTATGTAAAAAGGGTTTGGCCCGGGCAAAGCCCAAATATAACCCAAGGGTCTTGATATGAACAAACCTGGTAAAGGTCCACTAGATGATGCTACATACCAAATATGAAAGCTGTCTGCCTTCTGGTTTCAGAGAAGAAGATTTTTAAAGATTTTCATATTTTCACCCTTTTTTGTTAAGGGTAAAGGGAAAGTTAAGGATGGATTTCATTTATTTGAACAACTTTGGTAGAGCTTGACCCAAGGAACATCCCTGCCAAGTTTCATCAAGATTGGCCCACTGGTTTAGGAGGAGAAGATGTTTAAAGAAATTGTGGACGACGGACGACGCACGACTGACGACGCACGACGAACATTCTACGATCCCAATAGCTCACCTTGAGCACTTCGTGCTCAGGTGAGCTAAAAAATGATTGATTCAGGAAGCATTATTGTTTAACCTGAACAATATTTTTTTTATCCATTTTTAAAGCTGCACTTTCACAGTTTTTCATAGAAAAATACAAAACTTGTTCTTCGATTTAGAAATTTGTGTATTTTAAATCAATTAAGAATGACCCAAGGTCATTGGCACTAAAAACAACATATGTCAATAATTTTGTAACTTATTTTTTCGAAGCGGCAAGATCAGTAAGGTATCCAGTCTATTTATTTCGAGTCTATAAATTACAAAATCTTAACTTTCTGTGAAAAATCTTTCATTTTTTGATGTATTTATTTATTTATTCTCTTTATTTCCCCCAATACACTGGAGATTACGATAAATAAATAACATTACATGAAATACATAGTAAAGAATAACAAAAGAGAACATATTTACACGGACATGAGAGCTAGGGAAAACATTGTGACGTGTCTCTGATTTGAAGATGCTCTGCCATGGTTCGTAGTACAATACCTTGCACTCTGATCCTGGCACACATCCTCAAACCGATGTTTCTTATGTGTGCAGCTTCATACTAACATTAGAAATTATGACAGGATTATGAATCAATATAGATACCTGGATCAATATAGATACACTCATGCGTGAAAATCACCCATAAAACTGCATATAATTGTTCTCACGTATTTCAAGCATGAGTGAATGAATAGTTTATGGTCGTTCAGGTAAGAGTTAGGGAGTTCTCCGAGAATCGTTAAAAGAAAAAGTTCGTCATTGTCGATCATGCTCGATAATTCGGAGTGGAAAACTTCTCCGTGATTGATTCTGATTGAATTTAAAAAATTCGTTCTTAAATTATTGGTTTCTGGGCAAGATGCCGACAAATGGGCGGCTTGGTCCGTAGTGTATAAAATATTTTCGCAGAAATTACAAACATAATATGAGGGGTTTGGTTTAATTACAATTAGTTGTGATACCGCGAATGCATTTTTCAAGGACTCGGTCGAAAAAATTGAAAAAAATCACATTTTCCCAATCTGTGAAAGAGTAGCTTTGAGTGCTTGTCAACCAAGCATAAGCATCTGTATGCATTGTTCTTGTCTAAAACTTTGAAAATTGTGCCAGCAAGGAGAATGCTACGAGGCTAAATGTTTTACAAACATCATTTGTTCTCTATTACAGTGAACTACGAGGCCCTGATCATTGCCTGCAGCGTTGTTGGTGGAATCTTGATACTCGGATTGACTATCTGTATTTGTTGTTGTTGTTGCTGTAAGAAGGATAACTCTGCCAAGTAAGTGAAGTAACAATTGTTCGTATGATTGTGATCTCGGTAGTCAATCAGTCACCTTCAGAGAATCTAGGGACCTATGACAAACCCTATATTGTTGGTACTCAATCAAATAGTCATTTCTAGCTGATTTTAATGAGTACCCACATCATAGGGATTCAATGAGCAATAAAAATTTTAGACAGATTTAAATGTATTTTAGATCGCAATAAATCAACCACCGTGCAGCAAATCCTATATATTCATACAGTATGATAAGGTTTTTAGTTTTTATACCTCAATGAAATCAACAAATACTCTATTCAACGCTTAAATTATGATTAAAGAGTGAGTTTTCCTCTTCTTATGTAGGCCTATTTGAGATGTATAGAATATTGCCTAAACAGGCAAGAATCAAAGTCTTTTTAACATTTTCGTCATTTTTTCCCCCTTTTTTTTTGCTCATGAGTTCTTAACCCTTCTCATGCAGAACCCGGAATATTCCTGCTTTGGCAGGAGCTATAGACAAACATCAGCCTGCACATGTGCAGACTGATGTTAGTCTACCACCTGTTTCTCACTTTCAAACCAGAATTGTCAATAGATTTAGTTTTTCAATTAAAATTGATCTACAGTTGGTACTTTCAGTGCCTTTTTCCCTTCGATTTTGATGAAAATTTTTAGACAAAGTTTATTCAGCATGACAATGGTTAATGGTCATCAACAAATTTTTTTTCAGCTGTGCTCAGTTTAAGACTTGTTTGTTTATAAAAGTGGTGTAATCAAACCAATATTTATATCCCCCCATCTACAAAGTGGAGGGGGTTTATTAGTTTCACCTTGTCTGTCAGTTCATCTCTGTAAACTTGTTCATTTTCGTACTCTTACAAAAGAACAAATTGACCTAGAACCATGAAAAATACAATCAAACAATTGTTGCCAATGACCAAAAGAAGTGCCCTATTGTTTTATGGTCACAGGTCAAAGGTCAAGGTCATAATTGCAAACCTTTTATGGAACTTGGAAAAAGCACTGGTGGGGATAGTAGTCCACTTTGCAACAGATCTGGTTAATACACAGTTATAAACATGTATTCTTTAAAACTTAAACTGGCATAATGATTGGATATAAAAGTTGGAATGGCACAAATTAATTGTTAAAGCCTAATTAAGGATAAGAATATGCAATAGCTTTCAACTTATACAATCAGACATGTGAAAAGAAATACCAGTATAATTGATGCTCTTTTATAATTTCATTTGATATTATACAGATATGCTCGTGAAGATGCTAGAATAGAAAGACAGAAGGCTGACAGAAAGGCCAAACATGATGAGAAGAAAGCAGAGAGAAAGGCAAAAACAGACGAAATTAGGAGAAAATATGGTAAGTTAAAAATAAGCATTGTAATGAGTGCTGTTGTTGCTATTTATTCAAAAGATCTTTAAAACTAAATAAATGAAATTTTGAAAGAAAGGTATCAAAAATGAAATTCTTAATAGTTTTTGTCAGTTTAGATGGTGGGGCCGTACTAGATCCGCAAAATTTCGGACCACATGTTCGTTCACAATGTTAACTGAGGTTTCCTAATGAAAGAATAAGGAAACCTCGGTTAACACTGTTAAAGTTCATAACACCTGAAAAGTTGTGGAACTATTATGAGTCCACTACCTTAAAAAGTCTGTAGACATATTTTGCCAAGATTTGTCGTTGAACTGTTGTTTAAGTTAAACTTAGAAACTGCCACAGAAATACTTGACTAATCTGGAAGAGAAAGATCTCTTTTGTACACCATGCCTTATTTTTGACATCATGCAGGGTTTGTGTTTGACCCTTAAACCAGGAGTTTGACCCTCAACTATCTGAAATATCTGAAATGATCTTATTTGGACCCCCTTAAGAGAAATTTCAAATGGTCAAAACTTGTAATTTTATATCACTCAGATTTCAATGATGCATCTTATATACTATTCAGGGTTCTAAGATTTACATGAAAAGGTGTTAATTGGACCCCAATGTCATGTTGACCCCCTTAAGAGAAATTTCTTAAGGTCAAAACTGGTAATTTGGTATCACTCAGATTTCAATTACCGGTATGCATCTTATATACTATTCAGAGTTATAAGAATGAAAAGGTCATTTTATGCTAAAACCTTCAAATTTCTACTAACAATTATCTTTTCCTATTGTTTTGACCCCCTTGCAATCATATTTGACCCCAAGAATTTCATGGTTAAGAGGCAAATGACTCCTTAATTTCAAACATTAGCACAGCCCTGAATCATACTTGACATTTAAGGGATACAATCTGGAATTTTATAATTTTACCTATTCTTTCTGACTATTTGTCTCTCACCAATGAGTTGATAATCCTAGACCTAAGTGAGATAGCAGCTGGAGGCTAGGAAAGGATGTGATAGTTGTACTGATGAGAGAAATACTAGGAATCCATTGTTAGGTGCTCCAGCCACTGCGATATAACTGAAAAAATGTTGAAAGTGACGTAAAACTCCAATCAATCAATCAATCAATCAATCAATCAATCAATCAATCAATCAATCAATCAATCAATCAATCAATCAATCAATCAATCAATCAATCAATCAATCAATCAATCAATCAGGGATTTTACCCAGGTTGTGTATAATTTGTCTTGTATTATTGGTGGACAATTTGATTATTAAATTAACATAATGTTGTCATACTTGTAAAAAATACTTGATAGCTATTACATTGTGTTACAAATTTTAACATTTCATTTATATTCTACAAAGGAATTTCAATGGAAGGTAAATAGTCATTGTGGCAAACATTTTAGATAGAATTCTGTTTTTGAGTTGTTAGATTTTCAGTTTTATTTATCCCTAATCAAACAACAACGGCAGATTGTATAACTATCGTCTGTCTGTCGAAAACTTTCATTATTGAGAAGGCTGATATCTACATGTAGTTTGATGAACTGATAATGGTCACCATCATTGTATAGATTATTGTGGGCAAAACTATTTTTAATTGACAATTATTGGTTTTAATGTATGATTGATTTTATAGTCTATTTGAATCAAGTAGAATTTTACATATGAAATAGTCTGCATGTGGAAAAAATAGCTATTATTTTCATGAAATAAATATGGCTTTAAATCGTAATCTTTCTGACTAAGGTCTCCCACAAATGGGAATTAAATTTTAAACTTTAGGTAATGGAACTGTAATAGTTCAGCAAAATTTTCCCACTGATGAACTTTAACAAGGTTATCAAGGTTTCCTAATGAAAATCTTTGGAAACCTTGTTTAATATTGTTAAAGTTCATTACTAAAGCATTTCTGAACTATTACGGTTCCAGTACCTTAAGTGAGAATGGCTGCTGGAGGCTAGGATAGAATGCAATGGTAGTACTGGTGTGAGGAATACCAGGAATCAAGTTAGATGCTCCAGCCACCGCGATATGACTGACATAATGTTTAAGGTAGTGGACCCATAATTATAGTTCTGCAACATTTTAGACCCCATGAATTTTCACAATGTTGACTGAGGTTTCCTTATGAAAATCGGTTTACACTGTTAAAGTTCACTTACTTCCAAAATGTTGCAAAGCTATTAAAGGTCCACCTTGAAATAAATGTAATAAAGGAGGCCTCAAACAGAAATAAGACAATGCTCACAAAGACCATCTTTTGTCATTTGGTGCTGTCATGGCATAGTTCTATGGCTCAAGGTGAAGCAGTTAGAATTGTCTATAAACATATAGGCAGTTATAACAGTTGCGTGCTGAGCTATCATGTTGGTAGTCCTCAGACTCCAAATCTCCAATCACCCCCGTCATAGCACAGTTGGAAGTGCATCAGACTTTCAAAGTAGGGTCCCAGTTCGATTCCAGATGGCGGCACTCATTTTCTCTGACTATTTGTCTCTATCAATTGGCTAAAAATCATAGACCTATGTGGGATAGCAGCTTGAGGCTAGGAAAGGTTGTACTGGTAGAACTGGTGTGAGAAATACCATTAATCCTTTGTAAGGTGGTCAAGCTGTGCGGTATGACTGAAACATTGCTAGAAGCAGTGTAAATATTTAACCCTTTGCTGTTTAATCCCTGCTTTTTACATGCCTATGATTTTATGATTGATAAAACATTGTGAAAAAGAAGAAATTGCTTCTGACAAGCAATTTCTTCCTATTCCACACTATTTTCTACCCTACTGAATGGTTATTTTTCAAATTAAATCCACTTTAAATTTTCGTCTGCAAAACCTTTGAATTTGGACAGGTCCAAAATTTTAAAAAACAGGAAAGGGTTAAACAAACAAAATCCTTTGCCATTTATGATGAATTTACTTCATATAGAGTTACATCAAGTTAATTTGTTCAAAGTAATTAAGATTTGTTTTTCTAAATTCATATTTCTTTTGATCATTGTATTATTTGATTGTTATCCTTCATTATTAGAAATGTACTTGTTGTTCTTTTATTTTAAACTGCATGTGTTCATAGTGTAGAATATGCTTTCTTTATGGAATGAATGTTATTGTAAGGCCAATAACTTGGGCAAATTAATCAAGAACTTTTCATTTATCTGTTCATATACAATTACATGAACGTCTAGTAGAGCTTGAACTACAGTATATAAACATTCATAATTTAGGCTTTTTCCCTTGATGGATATTTTGTGGTGTAGAAACAGAAAAGCCAGCATGCATCTACAATTAAAATAAAATCACATATTCTGAGCTTAAAATCCTTTTAATGCAAAAAAATCTATTAATAGAAAAGTTAGAAGGTTTATATCAAATTGAGCAACCCTAGTTTGCCAGTGGTTGATACTTTTCCAAAAACCCTTCTTAACCCTTGTCATGCTGAACCCGGAATATTCCTGCTTTGGCAGGAGCTATAGACAAACATCAGCCTGTACATATGTGCAGTCTGATGTTAGTCTACATCACCTGTTTCTCACTTCCAAACCAGAATTGTCGATAGATTTAGTTTTTCAAATAAAAATTGACCTACAGTTGGTACTTTCAGTGCTTTTCCCCCTTTGATTTGGATGAAATTTTTAGCCAAAATTTATTCAGCATGTCAAGGGTTAACACCATGAACTCAAGGGTTTGTGTTTTGAGAAAAATCAAAGGTTGTGGATAAGACATTTCAGAGCCCCAGCCTTAAACAGGTTATACTCTGTAGGTAAATGGATAAGGGAATTTCTCCAAGATACTACTGAAAGATTGCCAAAAGCTAGGGATGGAAACAATTACCCGATTAATCAAGTACTCTATTGAACGTCCGAGTATCCATTACCAATTTCATTAATCGATTTATCAGAAAGAAAAATATTAGAAAAATGATTACAATACTATTTTTCTATAACATACATGTATTTCCTCAATTTATCGAGTACTTTATTGGAAAGGTCATCGAGTACTCAATTATTTAACTTGGTACTTGTTACCATCCCTAACAAAATCAAAATTAAACACCAATTCCTATCAAATTTAATATAATTCTTTGTTGAAGCATCAATTAGATATATTTAAATACTACTTTTTGCCTAAACCTTTGTTAAACTTCAAGGTCAAAATTAATGTTTTATCTCTTACTATTTTCAGGCCTAATCAAGGAGGATAACCCTTACCAGCGTTTTGACAACAACTAGACGACGACAAATACTTCTTCTCAACTGCTCTGCATTCTGGATGACAAAACGGTGTGAACTGTTTGCTAATTGTACCCAGCTTTGCACGCAAATGTCTGTGCAAAGCAGGGTATAATGTTCCAAACAGTTTGCACAGTTTCGTCATCCAAACCACAGGGCAGGCAAAACCAAATATAATAGTGTTCCAACAGTTTGAGGCAAAAATTTCATTGTTTTTGATTCTAGTGTAAAAAATCAGATGCCTTTATGTAAGTTTTTCTTCTTTTATGCTTCACCAACCTGGAAAGAACTTTTTTCACTTAGTCGTAATACAAAAATTATGTAAATAGATCAAGTGATTATAATTGTCAAGATAATTTGAGCCCATATGTGACATTTCCAACAATTTGAAATGTTGACGGGGTTCAAACATTCAGAGCCACAGACAGCCACTAACTCTAAAAATAAATTACCTCATGGTCTACAGAGAGTTTGAGACCTTGTCTACCTACAAAACGCATAGAGAAGCACTGGTCAGACTGTGCGGATGCACAGACTGGCCTGGGTCTTTGCTTTGCGCATATTTGAAATTGTTGGAAATCTCACGCACAGGCTCATTTAATTCATTAATTCACAACAAAATGGCAGTGCATTTACTTTTTGATGGGATGGTATTGAGAATTTAGGGAGGGTAAATGGTTAGGTATTCAAAATGTGCCTTTTTTGTTCAATGGTTGTAATCCTCCATGCCCCTCTCATCAATAAGATAGGGGGCATATTGTTTTACCGTTGTTGCTCTGTCCATCTGTCTGTCGGCAAAACTTGATAAAAAAACCCCTAACACTGCCAATAATGAGAATCATGTTTGGCATGATTATAGATTTTGCAGCTGCAGATACCAAGGTCAAGGATATTTAGATGGCTCAGTGCGAAAAAGTTGTAACTGCCTATGAACATATAGGCAGTTATAACTGTTTTGTGCTGAGCTATCAATTTGAATAGCTCAAGGTCATCTGCCAATGTCAAAGTTTGAAAAATTGGCTTTTTCAGAGGCATTTTTATTTTGCAAGCATATCTTGTTTTTGACAATTTCTTTACCTTTAATCCAAATAAAAACATTTAAGATCCTTCCAAATTGAAAGATTTGCAGACAACAATTTAAGGCACATTGAAATTGAAAAATAAATGTCATTTGAAAATAGTGGTGAAAACTACTGTTAGAAAAGGAGTAATAGATTTACATATATATGCTTAACAAATGCAATTTAATACCTTTCATCAACAAAAAGTTAACAACTTCAGTTTATTCAAGCTGTAATTTTGATGTGATACCCCTTGAAAGAAGGCTACTAAGAAAACTCCAAACAAATTAAACTTCTGTGTTAGTGGACTCCAAACAAATCCAATAAATGTGTTACTTAAAAAGTAAGAATACTCAAGTGTAACAATTACTGCAATAGGGAGTATTCAATACAAGTTTATATACATGTATTTATGTATGATATTTTGATGCATTGATTTGTGTATGCTGAATGAATCTAACAGGTACCCGGTAAATTTGTAATTTCTTTTCCTTATAGGGGCAAGGGCAAAATTATTGATTTTTCCCATAAGGACATTTAGTCATTTAGACATTTAGTCAATGTTCTTCCAAAACCCTTTAACTACAGCTTTACACAAGCTGTAGTTCCAAGAGTTTAGAAGAAACACATCAATCTAGTGGTTTTGTACTTGCTCTCTCAATTTGTAATTATGATTAATGTATTTTTGAATTGAAAGAATGGTTTGGATGGGAAGTTTTGAAATGTTACTTTAAGTATTAAACTATGGTGGAAATAAGCTTATACCTTTTTTACCATAAAATTAATGTCTATTTGTACCCAAAAGCATGATGGCAATTACCAAGAAATTTGTAGATAGCCAAGCAAATTTCCTAACTACATTTATAATATATTGCTAGCCTAGCAACAAGTTGCTTTTCAAGAAGCCGCCGTCATAGCGCAGTTGGTAGCGCGTCGGACTGTAAATCTTAAGGTCCCGGGTTCAATCCCGAGGCACTCATTCTTTCCGACTATTTGTCTCTCACCAATGGGTCGATAATCATGCTCAAGGTGAGCTTTTGTGAACATTGAATGTCTGTCATCAGCCATAAAAAATTTAAGTGTTTACACTCTAGAGGCCACAAATATGTACCAATTATCATGGTGAAACGAAGGTGAGTGATATAAGACCATCATGGTCCTCTTGTTTATCCAACACCTACAGCCTAGTGTTGGCACCCACAGGGAAGTTATTGCTGAATTTTTTTGCATGTTGGTTATGCAATATTTTATAAACATATTGTGATAAAGGTGATAATGATTGATCTCCTGGATAAATCAAAATGTATTTTTGTAAAAATTTGCTTTTTAATCACTGATTACACAAAAAGTTGTCAGTTAGGCATCCAACTGTATGAATTGAAACATTAATTAGAATGATTTTAGTACTGTCCTGCAATCAGGACCACAAAAGGCTTGTAAACTATTGGAAATTATGTTAGGAACTTTCCCACTATGTTTCTGATGGTGTTTGCTTTGTTTCAAAATACCTAAAATCATTGGCTTCAGTGGGATTTCCAGAGGGGGTTGGGGGATTTGTTTGAACCCCCTTGGTATCTTAATTACCTGTACTTTATTTTTCATGGAGAAACTCTCCATCAAATTAAAGATATCAGGGCCCAAGGTCATTAAACTTTTCTCTGGCTCAACTCAGAATTTTCTCAAATTTCAAATTTAAATAAATGTATGAAAATAAAAGATAATATTAATAAGTTGATATTCATAACAACTTATTAATATTTTCTTTTATGTTAATACATTAAAATGAGCATTAAAACAGAGTTACAGCTTTAATCTCAAATTGAAATTTGAGAAAATTTTGAATTGAGAATGAGAAAAGTTTTATAACCTCGTGTCCTGTGTTGAGTTTGAGTGTTTGGTCTCAGTGGTCTACATTGAACCCAAATTTTCGAAATCCTGAATATCCCACAGATTAGCTTGTGGAGCTAACTGTCGCCGTCATAGCGCAGTTGGTAGCACGTCAGACTGTCAATCTAGAGGTCCCGGGTTCGATCCCGACGGCGGCACTCATTCTTTCCGACTCTTTGTCTCTCACCAATGGGTGATGTGAGATAGCAGCTGGAGGCTAGGAAAGGATGTGGTGGTTGTACTGGTGAGAGAAATACCAGGAAACTAATGTTAGGTGCTCCAGCCGCTGCGATATATAACTGAAAAAATGTTGAAAGGGGCGTTAAACTCCATTCAATCAATCAATTGTAGAGCTAACTGCTTGGAATGTTCAATTTGGAACGATAAAAGGAACTGTAGGAAGCGCCCATTTATATGTTGTCGAATGTGTGAAAGCTTTATACAAGATTGTCTAATGTTTATTTGTGCCTATTTTAATCTCAGTTTAATTCTTAAACCTTGTAACTTTGTAGGTACAAGGTTTAAGAATAAAACAGACAAAAATACTTGAAAAACTTTGATATATTTTGATGCTTGTAAGATATAAGTATATATTTGTCAAAAATTAAAAGAAAATGAATTTGTTAAAGAGTTTTTTGGTTATTCTTCCATGTTCACTTGCAAGTTAGGTGCATGTATAAAGATAGTGTAAAAGTTTTGTAAGTGCCCTTGATATTTATTGGCACTTACAATAGTTTTGCAATGACACATTCAATACTGAAAATTCCAGAGAGAGGGACTGGTTATTATACTCCCCATCTTAACCCTTATCATGCTGAACCAAGAATTTTCCTGCCTAGACAGGAGCTTTAGACAAACATCAGCCTGCACATATGTGCAGTCTAATGTCAGTCTACATCACCTGTTTCTCACTTTCAAATCAGCATTGTCAATAGATTTAGCTTTACAAATAAAAATTTGCACTTTCAGTGCTTTTTGCCCTTTGATTTTAATGCAAATTTTTAGCCAAAATTTATTCAGCATAGCAAGGGTTAACAGAGAAGGGTATATCAGTATAACCATGTTCGTCTGTCTGTCCGCTCAGCCATCTGGGTATCTGCCCTGAAATAAATTCTACTTTGGCAAAAAACTTAGCTTATAAGTCCACTTTAAGACAAGTCTAGTTTTGAATTAAAAAATAACAAGTCACCTTTTGTAAAAAAAAAGATCAACCACTACGGTAACATCAGTAGCGTGTCAGACTTCAATCATGATGTCCAAGGCAGTGACACATTAAACCTTGTCATGCCGAACCTGGAATATTCCTGCTTTGGCAGGAGCTATAAACAAACATCAGCCTGCACCTATGTGCAGACTGATGTTAGTCTACACCACCTGTTTCTCACTTACAAAACAGAATTGTCAAAATAAAATTGATCTACAGTTGGTACTTTCCGTGCTTTTTGTCCTTCGATTTTGATGAAAATTTTTAGCCAAATTTACTCAGCATGACAAGGGTTAATAAAGGGCATCCGTCTGTTAGTGTATCGGAGTGTCTGCACAACTTAACCAAAATACTGGACATTGCCAATTGCTTGTTGTGGAATCCATCTATGGATCTAGTAATAGGAGAAATGCTATGGACAAGCAGAATTGTTACCTTTGGGTCTGAACTTTTAGCTTTCTAAATAATTCTTTTGCAGTGTGTTACTTACGAACTGTCCTCAACCGAAACATAGCTGAAAAAAATTCGACTTGAGCCGGTGTCAAACCCATGCAGATAACAATTAATATTCAAATTATTGGTTTTACAAGTCCCAATGCGCTAACCACTGAGCCAAAGAAGATCTTTCCTGAAGCAGGTGTAAGACATTGTATTTAAACCAGTGAAGCTATGCTGGACAGTGGTGAGAGTGGTCTCCCATAACAAGTGCCTCATACATTTTGAAGAAGTACATTAGTGCAAAATCATAATGAAATCCACCTAATGTTAAAAGAGACACCCATGGTCTGGACAAACATTGACAGAAGGACAAAACCTTGGCCTCCTGATTGGCCGCAGTCATAGTGCAGTTGGTAGTGTGTCGGACTGTCAATCTAGAGGTCCCGGATTTGATCCCTGACAGCAGCACTCATTCTTTCCAGCTCTTTGTCTCTCACCAATGTGTTGATAATTGTAGACCTATGTGAGATAGCAGCTGGAGGCTAGGAAAAAAAGTGATGGTTGTACTGGTGAGAGAAATACCAGGAATCATTTGTTAGGTGCTCCAGCCACTACGATATAACCGACAAAATGTTGAAAGCGGATTAAACTCCATTCAAATAATCAGCCAATTGGCCTCCTGATTGGGCATTTAAATTCATTATCAGTCAAATCCTATGTTGTGGGTACTCATTGGAATCGTCTTATGAGATGATTCCAATGAGTACACACAACATAGGGTTTGAACGAGATATAACGGATTAAGATCACACTAAGCTGGATCCCTGCTTCTGGGATAAAATGAGCCTGTGTGTGACATTTCCAACAATTTCAGATGAGTGCCAAGCAAAATACTTTGGCTACCTTGTTCATCTGCACAGTCTGGCCAGAGTCTTCACTTTGAAATTTGTAGATAGATGACATCTCAGGGTTTACTTAGACGGTCAGGTAATCCTCTAATTAAACTAAGTGAGTTTATACTTGCCCTACACACATATCAAATTGTTGGAAATGTCACATACAGGCTCAAATATTCTAGAAAGAGTTGTCACACTCTATACAAGCACTAAGTCCAGCATCGTTTTTGTCAACCTGAACGCAGGGCCGAACTGCAGATTAAGCCATTCATAAAACATTTGAAAAATGTTACCCAGATTTGCAGGTGAATTTATTTTGCATCTTAAATGAAGGTAAGTTTGACTAATATACGCAAGGAAAAAAATATTGCAACATCTAAATCATGGAGATATACATTTTCTTTCAATTCAAAATAATGAACCTCATTGAACATTGTGCGGGACATTATTTTGGAAAACGAATACTTGAACTATGACCTCAAATTCAAAATGCATCAATGTTATGAAAGGTGCTGCACAAGTAATGGAGGCATTGATGTACGACGTCTGATCTATGGTATAGCAAGAACAAGGATAATTCCTGTGAAGTTTGGTTGAAATTCATCCAGTAGTTTCTGAGGAGAATATTTTTAAAGAAAAAGTTTAGGACCGGACGGATGGATGCACGACGGACACAACGCCATGACAATAGCCCCAGTGGAGCTAAAAATGACATCTGTTTTTGTCAATGGATGTACAAGATAGTGACTTTATATCTATTTTTGATGGTTACTCTTGGATTAACACAATGAACATATTGAAAGCTCATCGTCAAGCATATTCAATGCAGCCGTTTTTAATCATGTGAGAATACATGTTTTTGTTGAAAGACATGCTCTTAATACAACGGGCATTATTTGAATGAAATGGCTGAAATTGGAATAAAAGCTTGTTCTCCCATTTCTCTAAAGGTTATCAGACGAGATCTTGATTTTGATTTGAATTGGGGTTTTACGTTACTTTCAACAATCTCTCAGTTATATCTCGACGACTGGAGCACCTAACGATGGATTTCTGGTATTTCTCGCACCAGTACTACCACCACATCCCTTTCCTAGCCTCCAGTTACTATTCCACATAGGTTTACGATTATCTACCCATTGGTGAAAGACAAATGTTGGAAAGTATAAGAGACGAGATCTAATGAAAATATTTTCTTGTGTATTTCATGCAACAGTTAACTAAAGTACCACTTTGTTGAGAATCATTTTATTGAAAATCTGGATGTTGCAATACTTTTTTCTTTGTGTAAATATAATTAGCACTGGGCATTAACAAAGAAACAACAAATCAATGTTCTTTCATTTATTACTACTTTTTTTTATAGTCATTAATTTTTCAAGCAGTGGTCTGGACATGAAGGGAAGCATAGGTCCTTAGGATTTAAAAAATCTAATTGATTAACATGTACTTCAAGCAAATCTGCTTTAAAATACCTAGAAATAAGCTTGAAAACATTGTAGAACAAAAGGAGCTTCTCTTTTTGTTTGTTAGTTTATGGTTTTATGCCACTCTTAAAGAGCTTCTCTTTTTGTTTGTTAGTTTATGGTTTTATGCCACTCTTAACAATCTTACAGTCATATCCCATAGGCAAGAGCACCTAACAATAGATTACTGGTGTTTCTAGTACCTTTTTGCCCTGCTATCCCACATAGGTCTACAATTATCAACCCATTAGTGGGGGAAGATTAGTTGGCAAGGATGGGTGCCAACATTGGCGATTGAACACAAGATTTTCAGATTGACAGTCTGGCATGCTAGAAACAGCCATATGAAGGTAGCCCTGTTTTTCTTTTATAGGGTGAAATATAGGTATGATGTATCCAAGGCTCAGTGCAAAACAGTTGTAACTGCCTATATGTTTATAGGCAGTTACAACTGTTTCACACTGAGCCATCGATATGTTGCCTGCAAACCGTGAAATTTCAATGCGTCCAAATTTTGTGGCCTTTAAACCTTTTCCCCTTGTTTAATTTCCCCGTTTTCCTTCAAATTTAAGGAGTTTGTATACAATGGACAATAAAAAGTGGGTATAAGTCAAAATAGATAAATGGTGTGTGTCAATTTGGACTTTATGGCAACAAGAGTAAATGTAGCGCCTTTGCTGCTTGGTTCTGTATAGTGAACATTATTTAATTCTAAAAAGGGGCATAATAAGTACAACATTGCATTAAGACTTATTCTCCTTGATAGGCTCGAGTTCTCTTTTGATAGTAAACATAATACATGTACATGTATTATTCAAGTTTCAGGTGGAAAGCTAGAGTCATAGCAAGAATTCAGAAATAATATTCATGCTCTATGGGCCTCTATGAAGCTAGGATATTGTGGCTCTGCTCTGAAAGCACCATATATAGCTGGTGCTGTTGCTCAGCTGTTGAGTGACGATTGTGGATTCAAAATTTCAGTAAAAAGCGGGGCATAATTCATACCAAATGTAGTGCTGAAGCTCTTCGGATGGTGGATGAAAAAATTAAAGGGGCATAATTAATATGAAAACACATTAGAGCTATTCCCTTTGATAGTATAGGTTTACATCACAGGCACTCTGTGGACCAATATCACTTCCCTTCCTGTCTAAACCACTAACAAAAACAAAAATATATCAACAAAAAAATTATAACACATAATTAGACAAAACATAAATCTGTACATGTACCTCATGTCATGAAAAAATCAGGCTATAAGATAGTCCACCCCAAATGAAAATTTGAGACGGGCACAATTCGTGTTTCGGATTATGTTTTAGTTTATTTAAATGGAGTTCAACACCACTTTCAACAATCTTTCAGTAAAGTTGCGGAGGCTGGAGTACCTAACAATGGATTTCTGGTAATTATCTCACCAGTACTATCATCACATCCTTTCCTAGCCTCCAGCTCTTTTGACAATAGATCTACGATTATAAACCCATAGGTGAGAGACAAATAGTTGGAAAGAATGAGTGCGGCTGTCAGGTCGGATAATGTATTTTTTCCTTCTAGATTGCTAGTGTAAGATAATGATATAGAATTTTCATAATTGATTTCATCATTGTAGTGCTTAAATGACATAAGTGCCTACACTTTGTATAGGCACTTATGTCATTTCAGTACTGCTATGACGAAAACGAAAAAAAAAAACTGTTTATATCAATTTATAACAATATCGTCCAAAATATCCCGACATTGAGCCTATTTCAACAATGTTTTCATTACGGGCAGACTACCTTAAATTAATGTCTGTAATCACTTTGCATTTGAATAAGTTCAAATCCACAAGCTAGCTCACTACTATTGTCAGTGTATTTAACTACATGGGCACTTAGAAATGATGTGCGCTAACCACTCGAGTTATTCTTACACTCTTACCTGCGGGACAAATAATTACCCATGATGATTTGCAAAATGAGCCTGTACATGACATTTCCATCAATTTGACATCTGCCTAAGGTGCAAACATTCCGCAGCAAAGGCAGTTACTTAGAGTAAGTAGAGGATTACCTAACTGTCTACAGATACTTAAACACCTTATCTGTCTATGAATTGCAAAGTGAAGACTCTGGTCAGACTATGCTGATGCACAGACTGGCTAGAGACTTTGCTTCACACACATTTGAAATCGTTGTAAATGTCATGCATAGGCTCAAATTATTACTAGCTTTCATGACCCTAATAACTTTAAAAATTTTGTAAGGAAATGGGAAATTGCTTCAATCAAACTAGTGGGGTTTTTTACTGCATTTTTACAATAATTCTCTTTTTCAATTACTTACTTTATTTGAGCTATTTATGTTTGACCAGTTAGGGGTCACAAAGTTAAACTGCATTCAGCATTAAACAAATAATTGAAAAAGTGAAATGTTTCAGCAGCAGAGGTCACCAAGAAAGTTCTTAACCCTTGTCATGCTGAACCTGAAATATTCCTGCTTTGGCAGGAGCTATAGGCAAACATTAACCTGCACATATGTGCAGTCTGATGTTAGTCTTCACCACCTGTTTCTCACTTTCAAACCAGAATTGTCAATAGATTAGTATTTCAAAATAAAAATTGGCCTACAGTTGGTTCTTTCAGTGCCTTTTGCCCTTTGATTTTGATAAAAAATTTTAGCCAAGATTTATTCAGTATGACAAGGGTTAAAATAAAATTGTTACAATAGAGAATGACAACTCCTGAGAATCTCCAAGTAGCAAGAAGTACCCACCCTGGTCTGTCTGCATAGTTTTTGCATTCTGAGCAAGGATCATACTTTTGTTCCTTTTTGATTAATGGACTATAAAAGCTTTATCAATAGAAATTTACGACAAAATTAAGCCATATACATGTATATACATATATGTATATACATGTATATGGCTTAATTTTGTCCTATATTTCTATACATGTACTTTTGAAAATTTCTTTTCCAAAATTTTGGAATCTTGGATGGTCAGTGTGGATTGATCTATGCTTTCACTATTCACATTTTGAGGTGTCAATGCAACACTAGTGTAAGTGCCCATCAATATATTGACACTTACAAAAGTGTTGCACTGACCCCTCGATTTATTAAATACATTTTATGACCACAAAAATTTAGACTTGTCCAATTTCAAAGAAGACACTGAAATCAATTTGATGTGGATTTCTCTTTTCTTCTACAGGGAAAATAATTTTGAAAATGTAGAAATTGCTTGAATCATTTACTAACAATTTACATTTTCTAAGTTATTTTCTGATCTCTATTTTTATCCTATAATAAGTTGGGAGATGTGAAAAGTGCTTCATTATGTTTCATATAGCAAGCCTTTTGTTTGCCTTTTCTTCAATCTTTTACACATGTTTCTTATGAATTATCAATAATAACAAAAGTCATTACAAAGCGATATGTCAGATATATAGAAATGGTGTCTTTTTTGTCAATGACTGGCTTACCAGTCTAAACTGATAATTGGCTTCCAGTCTAGAAAATATGGGGGAAAATCAAGGTGGTGAAATCTATCCAATGATCAGCTCTTTTCATTCTTTTCTGGTTTTCGTAATAAACCTCTCTCTCCCAATTTCTGCAATAAGAACGGACCATTGGTTTGACATATTCACTATGACAGGCTTTCTTAGACTTGTGTGATTTTCATAATATAGTCATTCTAACAATAGCACTTTGAAGAGCATAAATTGTATGGACTTCATGAAGGTTGTGTGTCAATAATAGCACTATAGTATGAATTTATGGGACTATAAAATCGTCAATGGGCAAGCAATACTTTGTGACTCCAGCTTTTTTAGCTGTAGTTAGTTGATTTTGGTTGTCCACCGATGAAATACACTTAATAAATTTTAAAACAAGACAAACAAAACAGCCATTAACAAAAATATCACAATATGCTTATAGAAAAAGTCACAGTCTTCAAAACAAAATGTGATCCATCGCATGAAAAGAGGCCATCTGGGAAGTGCAAAAAGAGTCGAACCTGGTCAGCCTGTGCGGTCTGCGAAGACTGACCAGGATTGATACTTTTAGCAAAAAACACATTTTCTGCATCTAGAACATTTATTTTACCCTCTAAAAAACTTCTGGTGGACCTATGATTGACCCAATAATTTTTCTTATATTCATTTCAAAGAGTTCCCAGATGGACCCTTTTTGCATGACGGGTCACAAATGATTTATAAATTTCAAGACTGGTCATCCCCTTTCGAATCCGGTTTCGTAGCCTTCGTTGTAGCATCAGCCGAACTTTTGGCCTTATCTTTCACACACATGTGCGAGTCAAGAGCATTAAGAAGAAATTTTTTCTCCGCCGTAAGGGACTCCAGATTTTGTCGGAGATCGCTATTCACAATCTCCTCCTGGTGAAGTTCCTAGGCAATAGAAAGAAGGAAAAAAGATGTCGCCATGGAAACAATATGAGAAATAATACAGCCTTCAAAACTACCAAACACCAAAAAATCACACAGTCTTAGAAAGCAAGTGCACAAAAAATAAGTTGTGCTCGAAAACACTTCTACTAACAAAAAATATCAGCTATATATCATTTACAAAACATGTTCTAAAAATCAATGAACAATTTGTTAAATGAAATAGATAACCAAACATAAACACATGCTTTACTGCACCTTCTTACAAGTATTGATAGTACATATAATTATCTATATGCATTAACAAAACTTCATCTCTTCTTATAGCTTTTCATTAGCAACAAGGCATCTCTTAAATGTTTGTCATGCTGAGCGAGCTACAACATTCCTGTTTTTGTAGGTGATATAGCTAAATATCTTGCTGCAAAAATGTGCAGTCTAATCTAGGTCTACACCACTTGCTTGTCCAATTAAAGTCATATTGCTTCTTCAGTCAATTTTTACAAGACAAATGTTTCTTCAAGTTATGTAAGTTATGTTTTGTAAGAGAATTTTGCAAGCAAAAATGGATTTGAAATTTGATTTTATTATGATCGCCATGTATAGTAAGATAATTTGATGGCCCAGCATGAAATATGAAATATGTGCAATGTTAAAACTTGGATCAGCCTATCTTTGAGCCCAATATAGTTCTACGGACCGTCAATCATGCTTGAAATTGCAGATATCTAATGTCAATATCTGTCCAACAGGCAAAATTGTTGGAAATGTCATGCACAGGCTCAAATTATAAATTCAATTTGAAATAAAGAAACAAAGGTGACCAGAGAAATTTACAATGATTATAACAGTATTCTTTTATATTATATAAAATACAGATTGAAATATGGCCTTTACCCAACTTTTTTCACAAGTTATATTATCAAACAACAAATAAAACAAGTATGAATTCTATTAGCCTCCTAACCCTAGCCTGAGCTTTGCAAATTCTAGAGTTTTCAATTACAATTGAACTAGATTGTCGCAAAGCTGACTACCCTCCCCCCCCCCCCTCCACACACACACACACACAAGTGCTTGTCAATAATGAAAAGCCATTTTCCATCAAAGGGCCATAACTCTGTCAAAAGTCAATGGATGTACCCAAAATATCACTTACACATCTCTGACTGATACTGACTAAACCCAAAACTTTTTGAATGAAAGAAAGGCAAGAAAATGAACAAGAAACAATTTGTCCAAACCCCCAAAGTAGCCATCAAAATTACAAAAGTAAATGTAACTAAAATCTGGACTAATAGCCCCCTACAGTGCTTGTTGATAATGAAATGCCATATTCAATCTAAGGGCCATATCTCTGTCAAAAGTCAATAGACTGTTACTAAAATAGGACATGCATCTCTCTGCTTGATACTGATCACATCTGTAAATTTTGAATGAGATCTGTCCTATAGTTGTTTGGAAATTGAGTGGACACGAAAAAACCTATAGCTGGACCGACTGACACAACCAACAAGCAGACTCCTATATTTCCCCATATTTGGGAAGTATAACTATATCATTAGTTTAATTCTAAAACCATGTACCTATAGCTTTTACCAAGCTGTAGTTATGAGGTTTTCAGAAATAAACCTACAATTTCAGATAAGAAGTATAAAAGCTTTGCCAATAATTACCTCAATTAGACTGTCAACAAGGTCCTTTTTACGCATTCTACTTCGCTGGGCAGCTTGTCTATTACACTCCCTCCGATAATCTAATTTGGCCCGTTCCTCATCAGTCATCTGAAGAGACGCAAAACAAGTTTATCACATCACCTGCCCTGCGTTCATGATGAAAATGTTCAATAAATGGAACCTGACTTTGCATGTTTGGTAACATACACGGCTAGGTACCATTTTGAATGTATGCAAGCAACATTGCACCCTGAATACAGAACAAAACTACCCCCCTTTTCAATGAAGCAGGAAAAAGAGGATATTAAATGAGTGGTCATTGGATACCAAATGTAGTAAATGAGCTATCTATAAATAGATAAAAACGAGGCTGCGCCAAGTTTTTATCTGTTTATAGATGACAGATTTAATAAATTCGGTATTTGATAAGCACAAATTTGATATTTGATATTTCATTTATAATATGACCCGAATTTTGGTGATAAAACGAGAAAGTTAACCATATTTATCCATTCATGTTATTCAGCAAAACATATAATGCCATTTGCAAAATGAAGTCAGCAGATTTATTATGACGCCATTTTCCTGACCAAAAATATAACGTTGTTTTTTGTTCTTAGCTCTTTTGCATATTCCAGTAGTGTAATAACACCTGTGTAATTTCAAAAATATTCAATGGAGTTATTTCACTCAAGCTATGCAGGTCATATTTTAATTAGTTTAAAAACCCTGATAACATGAGCTAGATCAAATGATTATAAACATAATGTGAAAAGTATCATGAAAATTCTTCAAAATGAGGGAGCAAATTTGAGCACCCAATTCACTTGATTTTAACATAGCTGAAAGCTCTGCTGCAAATCTTTGGAAAACATCGAGCCAATGTTTGGGACATTTAACAAGTCCATGGCTCAGCGATAAACAGCTGTAACTGCCTATATGTTTTATAGGCAGTTACAACTGTTTTAAACTGAATCATCGATAGTCCTAGTCATTGAAGTGTGCTTCTAGGTTTCCCACAATAATTAAGTACAGAAATAGGCAGTAAAGACTGAGATCGGACTGCACATATGTGCAGGCTTTTCTTAGGCTATACTGTCTGTCAAAGCTTTGAGTACAGAAAAAATAGCGCTTATTAGAGGGATAATGGTGAAGGTTCAAGAATATGCATGTACCATGAGGATAATTTTTATAGTGAAGACGATAAAATTATTATTTTTTTCTCCTACTTTTGCGATGTCAATCATCTTGACAAACCATATCAAATTTCATTGATCTATGTATAAAATTTCATTGATGAGTGTTAAGTTTAAAATTGATGAGAATTAAATTTCATTGATAAGCCTTCCAACATACCTCACTTGGTTCTGGAGACTTAAATTCGACAGTCAATTCTTCAAGTCCCTGAGAACGTCTTCGAGCGTATATTTTGTTCCGCAACTCCTTCCGTAGCAGGTCCAGATTCATCGCAGCAGCGCTAGATGAAGGTGTTGACGGGGATGGAATGGTGTCGTTACTAAAATCACTACTTGTCATTGGAGATGACAGGTCCTGGCCAGAACTGGCAGTGCTGAGAGATTTTTTGATGGTGAGATCCAATGTGCTGGGTGGGGCGTTTATGTCTGAGTCCTTTACGACCTTAACCGGGTCCTCCCTTGGAAGATTTTGTGTATTGGCAGTATTTAGGCCTGAAAAAAGATATTCATGATATAGGGTAAATAATCAATGAGCAAGATTTTCATTTTTGATAATACAGGGTAATTTTGTTAATAATTTTTTCAGTTTTTGGTTGCTATTACAGGGCTTGTGTCAGTGTGTGAATTTAAAGACATCGACTCCTCAACCATGAAGTTCTGGGGGTCAAAACGGATTTAAAAGGGGTCAAAACAACAAAAAGAGTAAATCTTCAGTATAATTTTGCAGTTTAGAGAGTCAATTTACCTTTCCTTTTATAGATATGAAGTAAGCAATTAATTTGTACAACTTAATATAAGATCATTCATTGAAAATTTGAAGGATAACACATAATTTTGACCCTTAGAAATTTCTGTCAAGGGGGTCAAAATGGGAGAATTTTTACGGGTCAAATAAATGTTTTTACAGATTTTTGGGGGTTAAAACCCTTGTTTAAGGGTCAAACACAAGCCCTGTATTAACCAGAAGTTGCTATTAAGAGAATTCCACTGTATTTCAGACTGTTATTTAGTTATTTTGTTAATAGCAACTCCAATTTTCTTCAGTTTTTGGTTGCCATTAACCAGAATTTGCTATTAAGAGTAGCCATTTGTTCTGTAAATCTATTGTTTGTACATGAAGTAAGTTGCAATTAAGCAGTGAGATGCTATCATCAGGGTTACAATAGAGAGAATTCCACTATTTATAGACTGTAATTTAGTAATTTTGTTAAATCAAACTCCATAATTTTTTTAGTTATTCGTTGCTATTAACCAGAAGTTGCTATTAAGTGAAGCTGTTTGTTCTGTAAATCTATTGTTCGTGGAGGAAGTCAGATAGAAGATATTTGATTCCAACAATTTCAAATGTGCGCCAAGCAAAGACTCTGGCCAGCCTGTGCATTCGCAGAGTCTGTCCAGGATCTTCACTTTGCCCTTTATAGGCAGATTAGGTATCCAAGTATCGTTAGACATACAGATAATCTTTAAATTGCAATATGTGACTGTCTAGGCTGCTCAATATTTGCAACTCACATAAATGTCAATTTGTTGGAAATGTCACACATAGGCTAATATATATTGTCCCTACATATTTTGACAGACAGGTCCTAACAAACATTGTAGATTCTTATTAAACTGCTCCTCAAGGACCTTGACAGATGACCTTAACCTTGTCACATGACCTTGGTACATGTATCTGTAGATGGGCATTATCGAGATCTTTAGTCATGCCAAATATGAGCATTGTATCTTGAATAGCCTTCAGGTAATTGGCAATATCAAGTTTTTTGGTTAAGTTTTGCAAACAGACAGACAGACAGACAGACAACAGTATAACAATATGGCCCCAATCCTCAATGCAGGGGCATAAAAATTCTTGCTGAACTAGAAATTCCAACTTACTTTGTGATCTATCGAGGACCCAGGACCTTTGATGTGCGAGTAGGCTGTGACCTTTCATCTGTATGGCGTGTAAATGTTCCTGAAGATGGTGCTGGTACTCGACATGGTTGTATATCAGCTTACCACACAGTTCACAGTGAAATGTGGGGGGAACCGGTGATGAAAACTTGGACCCAGCTTCAGGCGTTTTATTCAGTCTGGTTCCTGGCAGTTGACTAAATGGTGGTGAGACTGGAAATGATGGCATGGATGTTGGAAGTTTCTTTATTGATAAATCTTGAGGCATCACTTGTGGAGGTAATTTAATGTTTTTAGCCTGAGTGGGTGGGGAAGCCATGCTAGGTGACGACTGAGGTCGAGTTAATGTATGCGTGGGTGCAGATGGCAATGATTTGTTCATTAGCGGTTGTGGTGACAAAGAATGAATGGATTGTGACGGAGACATTGACGAGTGAGGTATCTGAGCCTTCATTAATAACGATAGACGCTCATGTAAAGTCATTTGTGATAGGTTCTGAAGGAACTGAGCTTGTGGGCTAAAAGTAGGGCTGTTAACACAGTCTTTACTTGCTGACACCTGGTTTGAACCCCTGATATCTGGATGGGCTAGCCTGGACAATCGTTCCTGACGGAGTTTTTCCGCTTCAGCAGCTATTTCAAACACAACAGTTGGTATCTGAGGAACATTAAGAATGTTTCTGTGATCACCTTTGGGTAATGGGGGAGACATAAGATCTGGTGACCGGTACGGTAGGGTTGGTTTATACAATTCAAAATTAGCACTTGGTTTACTTTGTGGAATGTTCACCATTTTGTTGTTGGAGTTTATAAGATTGGTGTTATCGGAATTAAATAAACTTAACACAGATCTTTCCCCTTGAACAATGTTTGAATTATCAGGTGTGCTTGAGTGAGTTGAAGTGTTACTTTGCAAACGACCGCGTTTCAAATTTGCTAGGATTTCAATTGTTTCCAGTTCTTTCTGTCTTTCCTCCTGCTCCTTCCTTCGAGTCTCCTCCTCTTTCTCGGCATTTCTAATATCACTACAAACGGCACTGAGTAGATTTAATGTCATGGCCCCAGAGCTAGAGACAGAGTCTACTGATTGTGGCCTCACTCCACTTTTCTTATTGTCGGATATATCTGGAACCTCTTCATTATCTGAAAAGTCGTTGAGGTCATTGAGACGACCTTTACCTTCCGAATAAATAAATGTTTTTGCGTCATCATTGTCTGAATCATAGTTTGTATTGAGGGATTGAGACGGACCAGGTGTCAGTACATTTTGGTCAAAAAACACATTTTCATTTTTCGAAATATCTTTAGTTTCACTGAAAGCACTTTGAATGGATATAGGTTCAGCTTTTAAAGCTTGATTAACCACAAAATTTAATGGATCTAGGTTCATAGGGTTTTCTGCTAGACTGAGACTCTTGGAATTGTTATTTTCAATGTCACTCTCTCTTTCCTCCTTTACTTGGAAACCCTCAACTTCATCTTTACGTTTATCGTAAAAACTTCCGTCAAGATTTGGCGGTATTCCATTATGAAGCTTCATGTGCTGATTATAGCTTTGTTTATGATGAAAACTTTTTCCACATGGAACACACTTGAGTCGATTTTCCTGACAACTTGTTTTTAGATGACGCAATAAACTACAACTCTGCGTAAAACGATGATTACAAATGCTGCATTCATACAAATGAGTTTCGACAGTGTTGTGAACAGTCATGTGGGATTTTAACATCATCACGTTTGGAAACTTTTCTTTACAAAAACGACATGAAGTTTGATAAACCCGAGTCTTGCGTGATTTTTTATGGAATGTATCACTGGTCCCCTCATTTGGTCCAAGTAATTCCTCAGAATATCGCCTTTTCCTGCCATCCAGATTGTTTTCCGACTGCAACATGTTGCTTATCACTGTATCATTCTCTGGATTAACTGTTTGTGCTGGTTCCTGTTTCACACCCACTAATGCTGGTTCTCTTTTCACATCCAGTTTAGCTGGTTCCCCTTTTCCATTTGGACTACTTTGGCAGTTTTCCCCAGTGATAACTGGTGGACTTAAATGCAGTGGATTTGTCGGAGCATTATTTGGTGTGTTGGCTGGCGACAGAACAGGGGGTAGGCTCACATCTTCTAACTTCACACGCACAGACAAATCTAAAGCATCACCTGCGTCTTTAGTTTCACCATTCACTGGAATACTTTGAACACAATTTGCTGGATCCACACTGAGGTCATCTAACTTTGTATTTTGTCGGAGCTGCTGCAGCCTTTCTTTCCGGAGCATGCTATATGTGTCCAACATTTTAAGCTCAAAATTAATATCCTCAACCTGTTGTTTTACACTTGGCTGATTGGGTTTCTCATGGATAACACGATGACGCATAAGACTACTCCTATGAATAAAGGACTTTCGACAGTCACAACAGATATGAGGCCGCGGCAGTTTATGAGTTGCGATGTGTTTTTCGAGAGTAAGTAGCCTGAAGAAAGATTTACCACAAATGTCACATAAGAAGCAGTTATCCTTGTGAATTAAAGCGTGCATTCGTAGCTTCTGTTTTGTTGTGTAGGTATTATCACACGCATGACACAAGTAACGTTTAATATTATCTTTTCCGATAATCACTTTAATTGGTGGATCGTATTGTCTATCCTCCTTGCTGTACGGATCGAAATATTCAACACAGTCTGAGATATGAGATTCATTGTTACTCTTAGCGTCTGAATTGTTTGCACCAAGTCCAGAGTTTACTGATTCCTTATATTTCGACATTAAATGAGATTCTGACGACATCCCAGATGGGGACGATAACGTTCGTTCAGTTATACGAGATGATGGAACGGCCTCCAACATAAAGTCTCTAAAGGCCTTACTCAACTCCTTCTGTTTCGCCATCTTTTCACTATGTACTCGCATATGAGAGTTCAAACTTTTCTGAAATTTAAACCCTTTCTTACAAATCTGACAGACGACATTCGTTTTCTGTTGTTGATAACCCATGGATTTCATTTGTTGAGCTTTTGCTTTCTTAAGCGACTGTAGCATCTGATTTTTCTTGTGTACTGCCATATGTAAAATCAAATGATGATTAGAATGGAATGTACGAGAACAAATTTCACACTTAACTCTTCTACCTCGTCTGCTCTTCTTGCTTTTTCTATTTCTACCTGAACCAATATTTGACAAACTGTTAATCAATTGTTCATCGATAATGGGAGCTAGATCCTCTGGCTTACCATCCAGATTGAGGTTCACAATCTCATCAGATTCTTCTACCTTTATGTTTAAATCTGCTACATCAGCTTCAGATAGTTCAGTTATTTCTTCACAAATATTTTGTTCATTCATATTACAGTCTTTTATGACAGTATCATTTCCAACATCCTCAAAAATATTTCTATCACTTTTAGTTTCAGCAGTCTGATTTACCCCATTGTTGGTTTGTTCACCCTTCATATCTTCAACAGGACTTTGTTCATCATCCTTTTCAGTATTTGTGGATTCTATTTCCATTTCAGCACTTTTGTCTTCACTTATCAGTTCAGTTTCATTTAAAGAATTATTAGCTGCTTTGTCATCAAAAGTGTCATGTACCATCTCATCCCCAGCATCTTCAATAAATTCATGTGTGATTTTAACAGTGTTATCAATTTCTTCATCATTTTGATCGCGAATCTTTGCTTCACATGATTGACCTTTGTTTGTTTCATTAAGAATTTCAGAATCTTTAATTTTGTAATTTTTAGTTTTTTCATCTAAATTATCGGTTTGTCGAGAAGTTACTTTCAATTCACCAGTTTCAAAATCAAGTTCAACTTCATCATCAGAAGTGTATGTTGGAAATGGATTAGGCTTGTCAGTTTGCTCTTTTTGTACCTCAGAGTTCTCTTCACTTGTTTCTCTTGATATGTCATGGTTTTGTTTGATGGGATGAAGGATGGCTATTTGATGATCAACACATTTACCACCCTCCAGATTTTCAGCTTGGCTACTAATATTGAAATCTTCACTATCAATTTTATCCTGTTTTTCATTAACGCTATTTTCCTGAGACAGTTCCCTTATTTTCTCATTATCCATGTTTTGCTTTAGATTTGAGTCCTTACAGAAGAAATTCTGATCTTTTCCAGAACCATGAGAGCTGTTTAATTCATCAGAAGATAGGTCAATGATTTCTATAGGAGCTGTGGGTGTGACTCCTGCAATGTTCCTTTGTTTACTGAGCAATGCAAGATTCATTCTGTGTAACTCTGCTATCTTTTCAGCATCACTCAACACATTATTAGCACTTTTACTATCCACAGAAACTGATCCACTTGAAGGAATTAACAAGTTGGACATTTCTTTTGTCCTACTCCCAGGAACCTTTTCAAATTCTGAAAAATCCATTGTGTCTTTTTTCACATTTAATTGAGTTAGTTGTTCTGATGCTATTAGACAATTTGGTCCGCTTTCCCGAACATGTTTACGGAGATGTTTATGAAGAAGGAAGATTGCCATGAATGTTTTCCCGCAAGCATCACATCGGAAAGGCTTCTCTCCACTGTGTTTTCGTTGATGAACAACTAGATGGTGACGATGAAGGAATCTTCGTTTACACATTGTACACTCATACTGACGTTCATCAGATGTCTTATGAACAGTTGCGTGTAGTTTCAATGCTGCTTTTGTTTTGAACGCTTTCTTACACTGGAAACAAGTGAACCCTTCACAAACATCTGCAGGGATCATTTTTGAGTTATCAAATACACCGTTAGAACCTGTCTGCGTCTGAAGGACATATCGCTCTACATCCCTCGGGTAACCTTCCTGTAAGAGTAATTTGTCCCCAATTGTTCCTTGGCTACTAGCAGTATAACGCAACTTGTCCTTATTGTTTATGCTGATGTGATTTGATTGGCTAACACTGATGGTTGTCTGACTGGATGTTTGACTCTTCGATTCCACATTCGATACATGTGGCTGTGGAGCGGTGATTGCGATGGGTTTATGGATTCCCTGAATTACTGTCACCGGTGGATTTGGATAAGAGAGAGGGGGTATTGGAAGTCCAAATGGACGTGGTCCCAAGTTGGCAAAAGGCTTTATCCCTCTTGAGGCTTCCAGAGCTGCAAGGGCTGAAATGGAAAACGAGAATTATGACAATGCTAAAATTATGAGCTAATTTTTTCCACGACAAAAATTTAGATCATTTTAAATGAAAAGAAGTAGCATAGAGCAATTTAGAGGTGATCAACTTTAAGAGGTAGTTTTTCAAGTTTATGAAATATGTGATTGTTAGAAGAACTGCTTGAGCCTATTTCATTCCAAGATTTAAATTACATTACACTTTCCAAAAGAGAATACAGAGCAAATTTAGAAATGACTCTATATCAGACAGAGCAAGGGCCCATTTTACTAAACCTCTTACGAAAAAAAATAATGGTTAGTCAAAATCACAAATCATACCTGATGTTTTCATTCATTGTTATATGCTGCCTTGCAATATCTCATTTAAAAGATTTTTGCATGGCAGAATTCCATATTTAGTTACTACTGTAGAGGCATTTTTAATTTTTGACTTGCCCAAGAAATGATTGTAAGATGTTTAGTAAAACAGGCCCCTGGTGCACAGGCTTATCCAAGTCATTTCTGGGTACATGTGTTCATCTTAATCTGTTAGAAATACCATTACCTTAAACGATGACCTTGAGCTATGTTCATATTCAAAACGTTCCTCTTTGTGACAAAATACTAATCCAGGGTCAGTGCAATACTATTGTAAGTACCTTTAAATATATAGGCACTAACAATAGTATTGCACTGTTCCCATCATAATTTTCTGTATAGCTGTACAGGCTGTTTGGTTGTCTAAAGTTCTTTATCTTATAACTATACATATATCCCTGTGATAACATCCCATAAGATATTTTTTAATGATATCACATAGTTATTTTTAGAACAATGATATAATGTGGTTATTTTTTAGAAACTTGTAATTCACTGAGAAATATCGACAAAAACAAGAGAAATAGAGGTAATAAGATAAACATAATACATACTTAGTGTATTGTATGAAAAAAATATCTTACTCGGTTGTGAGAATTGAAAATTGTCTCGGCAGAGCCTCGACAATTATCAATTCTCCCAACCTGGTTAGATATTTTTTTCAATACAAAACACTAAGTACATATTACATATATCAACTCTTCATACCTGCTATCATTCTAGCCTTTGAGTCCAGGTTTGCAGTTTCTGGCAATGCTGGATGCACCACAGTGCTGGGTGTGGTAGAGTTCAAAGCAGCTTGGAGAAGGCTGTATTGACCAATTGGAGGCTTAGTTACATTGCTGGAGGGTGGAGTCTGTGACATTGAGCGACCTGATTGGTGGATGCCACTTGAGATAGGAAACAGTCCCCTACTGGTGGAGTCTGCCTTGATTGCACTTGGTTTGGATAAATCAAGAGCCTCTGCTTGGCCTCCCTGCAAAAGAAAACAATTGCATACCTACATCTGTGGATGACCAAAACATTGTAACCACATCTTCAATAAGCAAGGTATTGAATCAAACAGAGATCATTTAAAGGAAGTTGACTTTCTTTTGAGCTAGCCAAGTAGGAACAGGTGGAATGATGGTATTTAACTCATAACCTTAGACTCCTTCCTTGAAGTAATTGACAATGTTAAGTTTTTTTGGTTAAATTTTGCAGACAGACAAATTGACTACTACAACAGACAGACAGATGGACAATGGTAAAACAATATGCCCTCGGTTTTAGAGCAGGGGAGAAGTTGGGCATGAAAATGTATATTCAAGCTGAACTTGTTTATGAAATTATTTCATTTTCATGTAGATGACGAGTCTGCTAATAAAGTCTGATGGAGGAGGAGTAAAATGCAAAAGGTAAAATTCAAGGGTGGAGCCCAGGTTTTTGCTTTGCATATAACTCCCCCCCCCCCTTATTCTTTGACATATAAACACAAAAATTGAATTGCAAGTGTCCGTGTCAAAAAAAAAATTTTGGATGTAAAATTAATGAAAATGTAATGATTATTTGACGTTGGGAGAATTTCACAGAAAGCGAAGCACGACATTGAGCTTGTAGGTTAAATGACTTCAAAAGAATGAATGTTTGCCCTAAAGATCATATGTTGCGTAAACAAGAGGGCCATTGGCCCTAAAGCGCTCACCTGATGCATGGCTAAACAAAAGTCAAAGAGATCAAGAAGAAAACATTTCAGTTAAAAATGTTGCCTCTAAAGTACTAAAAAACGTTTTTGACCCTCTATCAAACTTGTGTAAGATTTAAAGGCAATTTCAAACTGGACCTAGGTTTCATACAAACATATTGACCAAGTTCAAGATATTTGAGTAAATATTTTTTTCTTTTTTTAAAGATTTGACCCCTTGACCTCAATTTTGACCCCACTTGACCCAATTTCAAACTTGACCGAGATTTGATGGAGACAAACATTCTGACCAAGACATTTGGACCATAAATATGGCCTCTAGAGTGCACACAAGGTTTTTCTTAGATTTGACCCTTTGACCCCATTTTTGACCCTACTTGACCCATTTTTAAACTTAACTGAGATTTGATGAAGACAAACATTGTGACCAAGTTTCAAGACATTTGGACCAAAAATATGGCCTTTAGAGTGCACACAAGGTTTTCCTAAGATTGACCCCTTGACCCCATTTTTGACCCCACTTGACCCAATTTCAAACTTGGCCGATATTTGATGGAGACAAACATTTTGACCAAAATTCAAGACATTTGGGCCAAAAATATGGCCTCTAGAGAGCACACAAGGTTTTTTTAAGATTTGACCCCTTGACCCCATTTTTGACCCTACTTGACCCAATTTCAAACTTGACTGAGATTTGATGGAGACAAACATACTGACCAAGTTTAAAGACATTTGGGCCAAAAATATGGCCTCTAGAGAGCACATAAGGTTTTTCTAAGATTTGACCCCTTGACCCCATTTTTGACCCCACTTGACCCAATTTCGAACTTGACCGAGATTTGATGGAGACAAACATTGTGACCAAGTTTAAAGACATTTCGGCCATAAATGTGGCCTCTAGAGCGCACACAAGGTTTTTCTAAGATTTGACCCCTTTACCCCATTTTTGACCCTACTTGACCTAATTTCAAACTTGGCTGAGATTTGATGGAGACAAACATTCTGACCAAGTTTCAAGACATTTGGGCCACAAATATGGGCTCTAGAGTGCACACAAGGTTTTTCTAAAATTTGACCCCTTGACCCCATTTTTGACCCCACCTGACCCAATTTCGAACTTGACCGAGATTTGATAGAGACAAACATTCTGACCAAGTTTCAAGACACTTGGGCCTAAAATGTGGCCTCTAGAGTGCACACAAGGTAAAGTTTGACGACAGACGATGGACGACGGACGACGGACGATGGACGACGGACGACGGACGCCGGACATCAGCCCATCACAATAGCTCACCTTGAGCACTTCGTGCTCAGGTGAGCTAAAAATGGGAAGAGCTATCTGTGTACACAGATAAACACATGACAAAAGAATTTTACTGCGAATAAATTTCTTTGTAATTCTTCTTATTTCATATATGCGCTTTATACCATTGTGTTATAATTCCTACCTATGAAATTTTCTTCACAATAAGACCACTGTTCAAATCCAAGATATCAATAATTATAGAGAGTTTACATCCATCAGTGAATCATTGACCTACTTTTGATAATATATGCCATTTAATATCCTAAACCATACTTCTTTTCACATTATGTTTTTAGTATTATCAATATATGTAGTTTTATTTAGCCAGCCTAACGTTGAGAATTGATTGATTGTAAAAATTTAATTCTTTTTTCAACATTTTTATAATTCACTTAGATCTAGTCATCACATAGTTTCTTTTTTAGTATTCTAGGTGAACAGTAACCACAATGACATTGGATTGGAAACTCTTTGTCCTTATTTTTTCCCCTTTCTCAAGGATAAAACAATATAAAGACAAAAATCTCTCTTTTCCATCATGGTCCTAACTCATTCCAGATCCTACCATGCAAAGAGGCAGTGGATTTTTACCAGTCCACTGCTACCCGTTTTTACAGCTGGGTGACCTGCCCAAAAACACTACTCACCTCTGGTGGGGCTTGAACCCCTAACCATCAGATAATGAGTCAAGCACACAGTAACCACTGATCGTCTAATGAGCCAGACTCAATTTCATAATGATATGCATCTTCAGAAGCCAAGGATTACATTTTCACTATGTTCCTTCATAAGGAACATAGTGGAGTTTGAACCCTTGACTTGCGAAGATGACTGATATGAGCAATGCTTATATATAGCCCTCAAGTACTAGTCTACTACAGTATTAAGGCCACTGTCTATTTCGCTGACCTGTTTATCATACTTGTCCAGGTTTATTTTTTCTTTTAATTTGATTTTAGATGAGTCTATTGATAATAAGAGGTTGCGTACAACAGAGATCGACACTAACACCAGTCCTCTGGCCCCAGACCTATGGATTTTAGGGAGGACTGGTAGATGTTACCATGCTGCAGGTCCTTTAGGCCTGTACTAAATGGCAGTACTTAGTATTTCAAATCTGTCCAGTATTGAAAAATAACTAAATTTCGAAAAATTACCCTTGCTTTTCCAAATGGAAAACATTGTAGAAAAAGAATAAATTGCTTGTCAGAATCAATTTATTCTTTTCCAATAATGTTTCTTTGTAATTATTCTCTTAGATTGCTACAAATCAAACATGGTTTTCATGCGGGACCTGTTGTTGTCAGGGAGGACCTGTAATATTAAGGGCTTACAAGTCCTCCAGGCTGGTGGCAAAAAAGTAGTGTCAAACCCTAGAACAACAATTAAAATTTGGCACAATTTGAAATCAAACTACCTACATGGTATGAAATATTGTATGTCATAAACCTGGAAAATTGTCCCAAGGTACACTCATCACACTGCTGGATTTCAATGATGAAAAAAATGAAGAGGAATAACTCAAAAATTAAGCTAGGTAGAGATACGATTCTTGTGCACTGCACTCTGTAATCATGTGGTGAACATAACCACCAAGTTTCAAGTCAGTTGGTCATAAGATGACAGAGTAAGGCTCCAGACGAAGAAGTGGACGCCGCCTGCCCACCAGAAGCCAGACACTGGACACCACTAGTGATCACATGATATGTTCCGTCTTTAGATGGCGTATAACAAGGAGAAAATTGCTTGATGCAAGCAATTTTTTTCATTTTCCACACTATTTTCTCAAGAATCAAATCACTTTGATGATCGTATAATCCAGACTTAACTTGTTGTAGCCCATATCCCCAACGGGGCTTTTCCAGACAAACCATAAACATTTAAGTGCTGTAGCTAGAGCAACTGACAATTTCATCAAAGGGACATAATTAGGTCAAAATTGATTGATTCATTGAATGGATTTTTACGCCGCTTTGGACATTTTTTTCAGTTATATTGTGCGGCTGGAACACCTAACAATGGATTCCTGGTATTTCTCTCACCAGTAAAACCATCACATCCTTTCCTAGCCTCCAGCTGCTATCTCACATAGGTCTACAATTATCAACCCATTGGTGAGAGACAAATAGTTGGAAAGAATGTGTGCCGTCATCGGGGGCGACCAAACCCGAGACCTTTAGATGTCAAAGTTGATGGACAATAACCAAAATAGGTCAAGCAAATGATTAATCTCCGCTTGATACTGACTCTATTAATTGCTGAGAAATTGAGCAGACTTAAAAAGCTACAAACGGACCAACTAACTGTCAAGCTGACTCCTATTTTGTTTTTGAGGGCATAACAAACATAGTTTGGGAGAGTATAATGAGAAAGGGTTATATAGGTCATAATATGCATGTAGTAAAAGATAAACAGTTAGTTAACCCTTATCCTACTGAATTAAAATTTTGCTTTTAACAATTTGTCAATTTTCCCGACATTTCAAACAGATTTTCTCAATTTTCACCACAAAAATAAAGGATATAGCAGGCAGTGTTGTCTTAGATCTGACTGCACGTCCGTGCAGGCTGATCTTAGGCTAGACTGTCTGCAAAAACTTTGTGTAAAGCAAGCATAGGTTAATCAATAGCATGTAAAGGGTAAAAGTAATGGTATGATTGTATGGTGACCTTGATAAAAGTAGAACATTATCTTTTAATGATAAAGAATTACAAATATTTAATATATTTGCGGAAAACTGTTTTAGGTATTGAGTATTCTTATAGGCACTTACAACAATTTTGTGAAATCCACCGTAATATGCCCTAGAACATTCTTTTTACATGTACATCTGTCATTATCAAAATCTTCACTATTTAAATGAAGTTTGATTTTCCAGTCTTTTTTTCAGGCAACTGTAACTTATTCAAACTATTTGTTTGTAATTCATTTGAACTTTAAATAAGCCCACTGCGATAAAATCTTGACTTGAAAAATATTTCAGGAAAAATATGTGTTTTTGAATCAAATGCCCCCCAAAATAGATTTCTTTTTCCAATAGATTGGACTTAAAATTCAACCATGACATTGTTAAATGACCTTGACCTTGAAATTGAACAAACATATCTGTGAGAATTGTAATCATGCCATGTAAGAGCTATGTTTGTTGCATAGATTTGAAGAAATTGGTATTTTTAAGTTTCTTGGTTGTTTTTGACAAGTTTGCATTATTAGATGACAATGACCTTGTAAAATGACCTTGACTTTGAAATTGTAGATGTATTGTTGTTATTGGAGACCACTTTCACCACTGTCCTGCATAGCTTCGTAGGTTTTAATACAATGTCTGGCACCTGCGTCAGGGAAGATCGCTCAGTGGTTAGTGCATTGGACTTGTTAACTAAAAATTTGAATATTACTTGTCTGTGTGGGTTCAAGGCCGTCTCACGACGGATATTTTTCAGCTATGCTTCAGTTGAAGACAGTTAGTTTATTACATTGTCAACAAGATCTTTTGCTGTGCCAATTAAAGCCATTGAGCCATTTATGTCGGCATTGTACCAACTTGGATAGTTCAGAAAGATCATTACTGCCTAGATAGGCTTATCCTCATCAATCTATGATGACTCTTAAGGGGATGTGTGTTATGGGAGACAACTCTAACCACTGTACTGCATAGCTTTGTAGGTTTTAATACAATGTCTGGCACCTGCATCAGGGAAGATCATATTTGGCTCAGTGGTTAGCGCATTGGACTTGTTTACCAAAAATTTGAATATATTACATGTCTGTGTGGGTTCGAGGCCGTCTACGACGGATATTTTTCAGCTATGCTTTGTTTGAGGACAGTAAGTTTATAACATTGTCAACAAGATCTTTTTCTGTGCCAATTAAACCCTCGATATCCTTTTAAACTAGATAAATCTGAAATGTTATTGCTGACTCACAATTAGAGCATCTAATGTTATCAGTTACATTAATCTTAATACCATTTTGCCTAGTTTTTTTTTTCAACATGGCAAGGGTTAAAAAGAAACTTGATTGAACCTTAAGAAAGAATGAATCCATTAAAACTTACAACATTCTGTCTTGAGCTTGATAAGTCGAGTGCAGAATCTTGTGCTGTTGGCCAATTTTGGTTGGTTGCCATGGAAACTGGCATTTTTCCATTCTTCCCTGAAAGGTCAAGGACAAGACCACTGCAGTCATCCTTTGACCTGTCACTGTTCACCGAACTTGACCTTGAACCCACTTCAATTGGATTTGACCTTGACCCAACGTCTATTGGATTTAACCTTGACCCGACCTCTAAGGGGGAAGGAGAGGCATATTGTGCTGCATTGTATTGTATATATTTCTTCATAGTCTTATAAAATTGTCAGTTTTAGAGAAATCACTCAGTCTGTATGTGTCTACCCCATCCTTCTTGCAACTGCATCAATTTTTTTAAGATTCTATTTCTGAAAAGAGAAATATGTGATAGTTAACGAACTTAATGTATGTTGTAATGAGTTCTGATTTATTCATACATTCAAACCTGATTGAAGCAAGCACCCAAGGGACATTTAAGAAGAGCTTTTTAACACAGGTGCTTGCTTAATACAGGTAAATTTCAATAAAATTGCAACATTTGGGAACTCTGTGGTCATTGCTTAATACAGGTTGCTTGCTGAATACAGGTGGCTGCTGAGATGGGATTGACTGTTTAACAATATTCTATGGCTCTGTGCAAATCAGTTGTAACTGCCTATAAGTTTATAGGCCATTATAACTGTTTTACACTGAGCTATAGAATTGGATCCAACAGACTTTACCCAGTATTCAGGCTGACCACAATATCGAAAGTGATATTCAGAAATATAATTAATAAACAAAGTTAATTGTCTCAAAAATGCACATTTCTAAATGTTAGTACAACACCAATGCAAGCACTTAAACAAAGGCTTTCATCTAACTGACTAATTTTGAAATATTTTTATCTTCTAATTTCAAATATCTCAATTTCAAGATTGTAATAGCAAGAAAGGTTTCAAAGGGTGTGGAAAATGTAAACTATTCATTGTTCGTTAAACCAAAAAATGTTGTTCGATTTATAAGATATTTTTCATGCCATCTATGATAAATCTTGAAAAGCAGAGTCCAATCAGTTAACATACACTAGAATAGTGGCAGACACAAAGTGATAACTAATTAATGCCCTTAATGAGTATATATTCTAAAATAGACTTGACTCATGTACCTGGAAAACATAGACTGACTCAGAAACTTAGAACTATGAGTCAGAAAGCTTTTCCCAACTCCACCATAAATATGCATAAGCATGGCCTGTATATTTATAGGCACTTACATTAGTTTTTCACTGATCCCTTGATATTTTTTTTGAATTTCTATCGCCCTGTCTTAGTCTACTAGACATTACTTTTTTCAGGCGGGAATGTACAAAATTGTCTGGAAAGGAAAAAATTTGATTTTCTAGATTGACATATTGTACATAAGCTTGGTTAAACTAATATTGATATTTTGCATGTGCTCCCCAGTCAGTAAAAGCTCTGAGTCAATGTAGGCATCGCTTAACCCTTTCGTGCTTTACAAAATTTTGGACCTGTCCAAATTCAAAGGTTTTGCAGACGAAAATTTAAAGTGGATTTAATTTGAAAAATAGCCATTCGGTAGGGTAGAAAATAGTGTGGAAAAAGAAGAAATTGCTTGTCAGAAGCAATTTCTTCTTTTTTCACAAAGTTTTCGCAATCATAAAATCACAGGCACGTAAAAAGCAGGGATTAAACAGCAAAGGGTTAAACTGTCCAACCTGATTTTCTAAATTGATATGTTGTACATAAGCTTGGTTAAACAAATATTGATATTTTGCATGTGCTCCCCAGTCAGTAAAAGCTCTGAGTCAATATAGGCATCGCTTAACCCTTTGCTGTTTAATCCCGGCTTTTTACGTGCCTGTGATTTTATGATTGAGAAAACATTGTGAAAAAAGAAGAAATTGCTTCTGACAAGCAATTTCTTCTTTTTTCCACACTATTTTCTACCTTACTGAATGGTTATTTTTCAAATTAAATCCACTTTAAATTTTCGTCTGCAACACCTTTGAATTTGGACAGGTCCAAAATTTTGTAAAACAGGAAAGGGTTAATGGACTGCAGTGGAAACAAAGCCTAGGTGTCGCTATAGTATAACTAACTACATTTCAAATGGACGGAATGGAATTAAACGCTAACAAAAATCAATCGAGACCTTTGATATAATATTGATGATGTCATTACATGCAAGTTTTACGGGCTTCTCTACATAGATACAAGTTTATGGTGTCTGTGAGACAGAAAGCTGACTGAATTCGGGAAATAATTCACAATCAATGTTCCACCTAAAGTCCTCAAGTGAACACATTAAAGTAATCGCAATGCTGTAGTATGTTAAAGTACCTTAGAAGTTCTAATAGAACCACAGTATCTTAAAAGGTTTGAAGTTCAAGGTCACTGTTCAGGGCTTGTGTTACTGTTTGAAATTAAAGAGTCATTTACTGCATTAACCATGAAATTCTTAGGGTCAAAAGTGATTTTAAAGGGATCTAAACAACAAATAGAGCAAATCAAGAGTATGATTTTGCAGTTTAGAGAGTCAATTCACCTTTTCTTGTATAGATATGAAGTAAATAACTAATTTATAAAACTTAAGATAGGATATAAGATCATTCATTGAAGTTTGAAGATTCATGCATGAGCTTAGTAAGGTTTTTAGTTTCATACCTTTTAGAAATCAACAAATATTATCTTCCTACCTTATAAATTCATATCATGTAGCAAAAATGTAAAGATTTGTTGGTTAAGAAACTGATTTCTTATCAGACCACTCTTTGCAAAAGCTTACAAAACAGCTACATACTCAAAATTGTTTTCATTGGGGAATAAAGCAAACTTTTCAGCCAATCAGAATGCAGGAATATTGATGGACACAACTAAAATTAAATTATTTGTATATGGCTTAAAACAATCTAGACTGCTATACAAGATATTTAAATTTTTCAAAGTACATAGAATCTCAGTAGTAAGGAAATACGAGCCTGTGCTTGACATTTCCAACAATTTGACATGTGGGTAAAGGGCTCACATAAACTAATCTTGACTGCCACATAGTATGATTAGAAGTTTGTCTGACTTTCTAAAGACACTTGTGGACTTTATCTTTCTACAAAGTGCAAAGTGAAGATCCTGGTCAGACTGTGCAGATGCACAGGCTGGCTAGAGTCTTTGCTTGGCTCACTTTTGAAATTGTTGGAAATGTCACTCACAGGCTCATATTTTGTTTATGAAAAGTTTACGCAGCTCTAAAACAATCAATAGCTGCCTTATATTGATATATATGGCTGAAACAGTATAATTTGTAAACCCCGACATTCCATAATAGGTCTCAAATGGGTTTAAAAAGTTTGAAGTAGACGCTCTTCACCAAGTTTTATAGGTCTAAATTTAGACTTCTTACTGTGCCTTACGACTTGATAAATACTGTAATTATTCTAATAATTTGGATACCAAAAAGACAATATTCTTCAAAAATTCTTAGAGAGGGGAATCAAAACTGTTTTAAATGTGTCTGAATGAGCGAAAAGGTGAACCTTATAGGCGGTAGACTAGACCCTTATCAAATAGCTCCATGGTTTGTTTATTTGAATCTTCAACAATCTTTCAATTATATTGTGGTGGAGCACCTAACAATAGATTCCTGGAATTTCTCTAACAAGTACAACCATTACATCCTTTCCTAGCCTCCAGCTGCTATCCCACATTGGTCTACAATTCTCACATTTTTGGGAGACAAATACAGTAAACTCTCAGCAAGATAATCGAGATCTCAATACCCAAGGGTACTCAAGTACCAAATGATTACTGTCCATTTAAACATTCCACCAACTAAATACAAAGACAGACCCAGAATTTCTGTGCATGAGACCAAGAAAGGGGGACACAATGAAAAAAAAGAATCAAGTCTGCAAATTGTGCTTACCAGTATAACTTTTATCAAGAAAGGGGGACATAATGAATAAAAGAATTAAGTCTGCAAGATGTGCTTACCAGTATAACTTTTATCAAGAAAGGGGGACATAATGAATAAAAGAATTAAGTCTGCAAGATGTGCTTACCAGTATAACTTTTATCAGGAAAGGGGGACATAATGAATAAAAGAATTAATTCTGCAAGTTGTGTTTACCGGTATAACTTAAGGTTAAAGACAGGTGAATATTAGGAATATCGGAGTTAAGCGGACAAACCTTAGTCAAATTTAAATACAAACATTGTACATTGTATTTACACTCAATGTTTAAGTCGTTCATGCGTATCTCGGCTTTTCAAGTATATTATTATAAGCTACAAATATTTTTTCAATCGTAGAACAACCCATGCGTGCCGTCTTTTGTCCAATACAGGTATCTTCAATATCTTTAAAACCCATTCCCGTATAGTCCCTGATTTCTATGTTCATGTGATGATAAAACTTTAGAAAATATCATGGAAAAAAGATATTTCAACCACATTTTTTCTAGTCCAGGTAGAATGTGTTTTTTTTCATCTAATTATGCAAACCATACTAAATTTGCTTTGAAATCAATCTACTTGTAGAGGGCAGTTAAACTTGAATTGCAGAGAGCCCTATCTACCTTTGTTTTCATCAATTTACTGAAATGATTTCATGCACTCCCTCACTAGGTGTTCTTTCACCAGAGACCAAGCTCCTTGACATTTTGACCTTGACCTTTTATGGACTTAAAAAAACTTAAATCAAAAAACTTTAACCTTGCTTACATTTTTCTGCATGTTTTACCTTGGGACAATATTCCTTCATATACACACTCAAGTTCCTTGACGTTTTGACCTTGATCTTTTATGGACTTGTTATGTACATTATTATTACGAATTTATCATTTATATTATTCCCAAATCGAGGGTTAGTGCAACACAATTGTAAATGCCTATGAATATACGCACTTACAATTGTGTTGCGCTGACCCCTCCAAATGTTATAATATCAGTGGGGGAACTAATTAAACAAATCCTTTATTGCTTAATCATTAATTTTCATTTTTTGTGTGGAAATCCAATCAATGTTAGGCAATAATAGGACCATCCCCAACCGACAGGGCGACCCCATGACTCCCCTTTGTAAGCTTGAACCCGATTCTAAAAAATCATGCCGTGTCTTCAGAATCTCTTAAATGTTTGCTAGTAACACCTTAGCTAACATTCAGAAATTTTACGCCCACTTTACACGCATACAGACATATGGGTTTTAAGCCATATGCACTATTCCTGAGATAATTCACTTTTTTTTTAAATCTTGAAGGCAGAACTGGATCAACCATTGCATTTTCTTTAACAAGCTATAGTTACAAAATTGTCGCTTAACCCTTGTCATGCTGAATAAATTTTGACTATAAATTTTCATCAAAATCAAAGGTTAAAAAGCAATGAAAGTCCCGACAGTAGATCAATTTTTAAATGAAAAACAAAATCTATTGACAATTCTGGTTTGAAAGTGAGAAACAGGTGGTGTAGACTTACATCAGACTGCACATATGTGCAGGCTGATGTTTGTCTATAGCTCCTGCCAGGCAGGAATATTCCAGGGTTCAGCATGACAAGGGTTAACAAGCTGTAGTTACAAAATTGTCACTTAAGAGGGAAAAATGTTTACAGATAAGTGACCTTGTTCAACACGGATGTTTGATAATAGCCTATCTTTGTTTATTTCAACTTTAAGTACTACAGCCAGTTTAATCTTTTTAACATTTAATCACTCCCTTTATGTAACAATCGTTTAACCTTTGATGTTCTCTAAAATTCTGAAGAAGTTATGAAACAAACCAATGTCAATAAAGTCAAAATGCATCATTATTATTTTTTATATAATTTAATACAGCTGAAGTGTTACCATTATATTTTTTCCATTCTTAAAAACGATTCACTTTTTATAACAATGTTACAATAAAAATTTGACCGTAGCATGAGTTAGTAAAAGCACATAAACCTAGTGTGCCCCCAACCCCTGCTCATTGATCTAATGTATATTTATTGTATAATGAGCACAATTCACTGGAATATACAGGTAATATCTAATAAGCTTATTCCCTCTGATTGGCTCTTCATTGATTCGTGAGAATAAGGGAAGTAATTTCATACAATGAAAAGTCATATATGGGTTACATACCCTTACCTACATTCCATAATTTTGAGAGGTCAAAATACAATGTTTTCATACAGTTGAGGGTCAAAACCCTGGTATAGGGGTCAAACTTGAGCCCAGTCTTGTCAGTTAACTTGCTCCAAATTTATATAAATGTATGACTAAATCTCAAAGAATATTTCAGTATAGTGTCACATGACATGTACAAACTGATCAAAATAACATTATATTCTTCAGGGGTGTGGAATTCCCATGCCCGACTTGTCCGACTCGGGCTTTTGTACTTGAGGACAAGTAAATTTTTCTAAGCCACTTGTCCAAGGACAAGTAAATACCAGGGCTAATCTTGGAATTAAGAGAGAAATCATCCTAATGTTCATATCATAGGGTAGAAAACATTGGTTTTAATGAAGAAAATGCTGCATACCAGCATTTTCTTCATCAAAATGCAATGTTTGTTTTTTTCAAAGTTTTCTATTTAGGGCCTACTCTTTAGCGGACAAGTTCATTTTGATTCTGGACGAGTAGAAAATCGGCTTTTACTTGTCCAGGGACAAGTGGAGAAAACTCGTATTTCCACACCCCTGTTCTTAGATTTATCATCTATATTTATAACAAATTCAATTGATATACTAGATATTACAAATATTTTTTGACAATATACAAATGAATGAATCATGGACAGGGCTCATGTTTGACCCTTAAACCTGGAGTTTGACTCCCCAAAATCCCATTTTGACCCTCAAATATTTCCGACAGGGGAACATTTTGACCTTACGAATTTCCAGTGATGCAACACAAGCCATTTAACAGATTATTCAGATCAATTGTTTTCTTCATACTATTACAAATAATAATAATTATATAAATGATACAACATAAACAATAAAGTGTGTCTGAAAAACTAATTATTATGAGAACTGACCATTCAAGAGAAGTAAGTACTCTAAATATTGTTTTGAAAATGGTATAAAATAGTCAGGCAAAATTCTATCAGTTTTGGTAAGAAAACATAAATGGTAAGCAAATTGAGGTTAAATTGGAGATCAGAAAATGACATTGACCAGTGGCAAGTGTGACAACACCTGATATTTGCTGGCAAAAGTTGTCCATAATTAGCGCTGAGATCTACCGGTTTGTCACAGGGTCAGAACCAAAAATCAATATTCTGACGAATCCATTATTCACAGTGGACAATGACTAAAGGTAAGCTAAAGGACAAAGGGATAATTGGACTGAGCCAGAACAGAACAGAACAGATATTTTATTTCGAATATTGACTTGAACACACTATGGTTCATTGTCAATGTAAAAAACATGAATTATTATACATGGCATCTACATGGGTATGAACATAATTTCTTAGGAATATTTTGGACAAGTGAAGGAATTTTGCAGATGATATCTTGTAATAATCAATGCGTTCATTTTCCATACAGTTTTTAACGATTTTTTTCTCCAGGGTGTTAAGAAGTGTAATATATAGGTTAATTAGTCTCAATTTTGAATGTTACATATTTCATTGTAACCGATGTGACCAGTCCAGAAATAGCATCGCATTCCGAGGACAGAAATCTGTACTAATAGGTTAATTAGCTAGTCTCAATTATGGACGTTACATATTTCATTGTAATGGATGTGACCAGTCCAAAAATAGCATCACATTCCAAGGACAGAAATCTGTACTAGCTAATTACCCTAAAAAACGCTGGATCTTAACATAGGATATAATCACATCCTCACTTGTAAGTCATCTAGATTTAGTCAAGTTTTTATGCAAATGAGCCATTTCATGTTACTCCCGATAAGCAACCAGCCCTTCTAGATTTACGGTACCTAACACATTAGTTTCATTCAAAGCCTACCAATTTTATCCCTTTCCAAATTTTTCATAGCAATGAAATACAAAGGAAACTGATATTACAATGTCCTTCACATTTTACCTTCTTGTAAGAAACAATTTCTGAATCTCCTTTTACTACAATATTTTATATCAAGTTGTTCTAAGGAATTTGCACCCACTATGGATTGTCGGCTGCAACACCTTTGAATTTGGACCAGTCCATAAATTCTATAACCCGTCTGGGTAATCTTTTTTATTAAATGGATCTATGAAGGGCAGCATCTAATGAGACTAGTAGATACAACAAAAATGCATTTGATAAAAATAGACAAATTTGATGTCTAGCCTAATGAATCTTCGTTGTCGTATATTATTCCAGATGTAGTTACAATGAATTTGGTCGCGAAAAATAATTCAGGTATAGGTTTGAATGGTTAGAATCTAAAGTCTGTAACTGAAATCAAGTAAACAGCATGGCAGTTAAAAAAGAAAAGAAAATACCTCAAATTTTAACAACGTGTTCCGTAATCCCTAGCGTTTTTATTTCCGTGTACAGTGTCTAGTTTCTCAAACGCCGCACGTGAAATTCCGAATACACAACAACGATAATGATGCGTAGTAGAGAGTTGGGAGCTATTTTCGTGTTCACAAACAAGTTACAAAGCCAATCCACAATATTCATGTAGAATTTGTCGACTGAATAAGTATTTAGGTCAACCAACTAACGTTATCTGCTAAACACTATGCATACACATGACGGTAGGCGAGCGGGATCTATTTTTAGCACGCATACATAATACCTTCACTCAAACTACCTGTGTATTGCGGCATACAACGTGCTTCTCGTGACACATGTCTATCCACAAATATAAGAATACTCCTCACTTCTAAGTTAAACCTCAATCCAGACAATTTCAAAGTAAAAAGAACATTCTCGAAGCACGATAAGTGAAACTGACTAATAATATTTGTAAGCTACTTACAGTGGGCTGAACCTGTTTTTGCGTTACAATGAGGGATATATTATGAGGGGCGTTCAAAAAGTTTTGATTGTCGCAGATTTCTTCAGAGCTTGACAGGCGGTTCATCAAACAAGCAGTGTATTGTGTCCAAAAAAGTTTTTAATAAAAACATAAACAAAAATGTTTCACGACTATTTCTTTTCATATCAAAATATACCTCTTCTTTGTACATTCAGGTAGATTCTAATCAATACTGAAAATTAATTGGAGTGATCACATAGGCATATCTAGGCCTTTGAAATTTGTACGCACCCAGAATGAGACCACCATGACTATATAAGATAAAGGCGATATGTGGACTGTGACAAAAAAATGAATGCTTCAAAGCCGCTCATTTTTTATGATTTGAGCATTGGTGAATAATTAAATCATCGTAACTACAGCTTGAATAAGCTGTAGTTTCGATGCTTTGATCATTCAGCATCGATATTTTCCAACAGAGGATTATTTCTTTTACGCACTTGTGTAAATTGCGTAATGGGAGCTACGCCCTTGGATCACCTACCACCGGATCATTGGTAATAGAAAAGTTGCATCAAAAAGATAAAAAAAATTGATATAAAGGTTCATATTTTTGAAGAAAAAAAAAATAAATAAACGAATAGCTAAACAAATTTATTAATAGATGAAAAAAGAAAGAAATCTTATACCTTCCTAATTGTCGAGATTTTCTTCGGCTTGTGGCCCTATCAACATGTTTTCATGTATTCTGTCCCTCTCTCCGTTCCAGTCTATAGTAATCGGGGAAGAATCTTACCTAATTAGATCGCCAAACTTAGTTTTAAAAAAATCTTAAAACTATCTAGATCTAAACTAGTGCATTTTCTCATGTCCTTGGGATACCTTTTTCCTACTTGCTTTCAATGCTTCATGCTATTTCCAAGAAGTTGTTAAGGAAAGATTTCAATAATATCATGTCAAAGATCTCAATCAAACAGAACTTAACCAGGCATTCCTTCTATCGGTTTGCAATTTTATAGAAACTTATTGAACGCCCCTCAGTAGGTTAGAGTAAACATTCCGACAAGGTCGATACATATTATCGATCCAAAAATAGAACCCGCGCGTCCTGTCTAGTAAATGGAAAGCCCCTTACTCCGTTATGCTGGCGTTTTCAGATATCAAATGCGATATTATCATACGATTTTCTATATTATCCAATAAATCTTTGGATATTTGGCTTTTCAGCGTAATTTATATTTTCATTTTTCAAAGGGATAGAAAAGACTACAACAAACACTTGCTTCGAAACCTGTATTGGGGTCAAGGGTTAATCGGGGCTTTTGTAAGCTAGTCTAGGAGTGTATTGAAACCGCCTTTGTCGGGGGATATTGAATTTATCGTCTGATGACTAACTTTATCTGGGTAGGTAGCGACCACGCGCTAGCGGCCACGAGGTGATAATTTTTACGGTCGATTTTCCCTCCAACGGCGACAGGCGAGTATTTGGAATATATTTTCAATTTTACAGGGATCATTTTGGGGTGAGATATTGAGAGATCTCATTATTCTGCCAGGAATCTCATCAAAACTGGCTTTAAATGAGCGAACAATCTCAAGGTGAAATGAAATTTAGAGACGGATTCGGTAGAATTTCTCTCCAGACGTTGTTTTTAAGTCTCACTAGATTTTACTAAATGAGATTTTTTGCACATGTTATTCTGAGCCAGAATTATCCCTGATTTAGATAGGTTGATGCTTCAGTGGCGGATCAAGGATTTCTATAAATGGGGTTCGAACAAACAAAGGGGGTTGGTTTCCCTAGTCTTACACAATTTTAACCCTTATAACACAAAATCAAGTAGAAGGAAGGCAGTATATGCTAAGATCAGACTGCACAACTGTGCAGGCGGATCTTAGTCTATACTGTCGTCCATAGCCGGCCCTTATTTCTTACATGAATATTTCGTAAATTGCAGGAGAGGGGTTAATTGAAATTATAGATCTATTATAATAATTAATTGAGCGAAGATTGTTGAAACATGGCCGAGTTTTTCAATTTAAGGCTATGTAATCAACTTTAGGCCTACTTGGACGACAGTGTCAAGCACAGCCTAAATATAATCGAAATGCTGAAAACACTTTATTGCACTATTTGTGAGGTTTATTCCCACGTCGTCTAATCCCATTTCGTCTACACTATAAAATCAGTATTAGTTTAGACCAGAGACAGAAAGGTAAACTCTTCTTTTTCATGATAGTATAAGAAATATATATAACAAGAGTGCCATCGTCACAAAATACGCCGCCACTTTGCTGCTGTTTCACAGAAATAATTGTAGACACTACTTATTTTGACAGAACCAAATTGAAAATGACCAAGTTTCATTTAAATGAAGACAAAAAGTTAGGAGTTGCCTTCACAAGGCTGCAATTTCAATAAGCCCCAGGCACTAAGTTTTAAGGGGGCATAATTCAGGGAAATAAATGAGCCATAAAATCCTTGATCCATGTACATCTACAAATTATGGTGATGACATTAAGCCCTAGATACTAAGTTTTAAGGGGGCATAATTTAGGGTAAAATTAATGAACCATAAAATCCTTACTTCATGCTCATCAACCAATTTCGGTTATAACATCCACCAAGTTTCATTTAGATCCAGCCAGAAACTTAGGAAGAGTTGCATTCACTAGGCTGCATTTTCAATAAGCCCCAGAGACTAAATTTTAAGGGGGCATAACAGAGGCAATAAGCCCCAGAGACTAAGTTTTTAAGGGGCATAACTCAGGCAAAAATCATCAACCATAAAATCCTTACTTCATGCACATCTACCAATTGAGGTGATAACATTGACCAAGTTTCAAGAAGATCCAGCCAGAAACTTAGGAGGAGTTGCATAATTGACAAGAAAAGTGGACCCAGAGACTAAGTTATCAAGGGGCATAACTCAGGCAAAAATCAACGAACCATTAAATCCTTCCTATATGCACATCTACCAATTGAGTTGATAATATTGACCAAGTTTCAAGAAGAAAGTTTCAAGAAGATCCAGCCAGAAACTTAGGAGGAGTTGCGTTGACAAGAAAAGTGGACCCAGAGACTAAGTTATCAAGGGGCAAAACTCAGGCAAAAATCAACGAACCGTAAAATCCTTCCTTCATGCACATCTACCAATTGAGTTGATAATATTGACCAAGTTTCAAGAAGATCCAGCCAGAAACTTATGAGGAGTTGCGTTGACAAGAAAATTGGACCCAGAAACTAAGTTATCAAGGGGCATAACTCAGGCAAAAATCAACGAACCGTAAAATCCTTCCTTCATGCACATCTACCAATTGAGTTTAGAAGTTTAGGAGGAGTTGCGTTGACAAGAAAAGTGGACGGACGTACGGACGGATGGACGGACGGATGGACGGACTGACGGACAGACGGAGAAGATGACGCCAATATACGTCCGCCTCCGGCGGCGTATAATAACCATTAAATAAAGTTTGTTGTTGTGAACTTTTGGACCAAATGGGAAATTATCAAAGTACAGGTTTTAGACGAAATGGGAATTTGACTTTTAGACCAAATGAGATTAGACGAAGTGGGAATAACCCATTTGTGAGTCATTATTTATCGGGATTTCAATATGATTTTTTAAACCGTTTTCTGGTCGTAAAAGGAAAATCTTGTATGTAGACTAAGATCAGATTGAACATGTATGTGCAGGCTGATCTTTGTCTTCACCCGCAAATAGCACTGAGGAACCGATGATTCCGGGTTAAGCATGATAAGGGTTAAATATCAAAGCCGCCTGTCTTCCGTTTTCAGAGAGGATTTTCAACGGGTTCTGCAGGGTCCTTTCCTACAGTAACCAATGGTAAAACGGGATGTGCCAAGACAGAACCCTTAAACGACCACAGGGCCGTCGATACAGAACCGGCAAACTTCGTACGGTACCTATGTACGCCCGCAATCGGGAACCTTCGGCGATTCTACGGAATCGTTTGAATGGTCAAGAGGCCGGTGTTCCGATTGTCGCTCGACATACATCGGACATTGCGAGATCATATGATTTGCTCTTCTTGGAAAACAAGAGGACCATGATAGGCCTAAATCGCTCAAATGCCGGAGTCAAATCATAACTTCTCAACCATGCTATAAATACAAGAGATTGTTTGAATTTAAATTTAGGTTGGTTTTGAAACAGACTTTAATTTCGTCTTACCGAAGCTTATTTTTTTTAAATTTTCGTAATTTTTCAACATTTCTGTTAACAATTTTGGAAGTTTCAACCAAGATACGTCCCTACGAAGTTTCAGCTTGATCAGTGGCCCAAAGTTTCAGGAGATGATTTAATTCATTAAGATTTTCGGCAAATTTCCGCCTTTCTGTTACTATGGAAACCACATATTTGATGGAATTAAAATCTTTCAACAATTTTGGTAGAGCTTCACCCAAGACTGACGTCCCCATCAAGTTTCAGCTTGTTTGGACTAATGTTTATGTAGAAGATAATTTATTTCTTAGTTTTTTCGGCAATTTTCCGCCTTTCTGATTCTATGGAAACCAGAGTTTAAAATGGAATTAAATTTATGTAACAACTTTAGAAAAGTCCCACCCAAAGAACATCCTTCCCAAGTTTAAGCTTGGTTGAGTCAGTAGTTTTGGTGGATACTTTTTTTCTAAGATTTTCGGCCTTTCCGTTACCATGGAAACCAGTTATTGAATGGAATGAAATTCTTGTTTCAACTTTGGTAGAGCTTCACCCTACCAAGTTTCAGTTTGTGGTTTAGGACGAGAAGATTTTGGTGTTTCTGTTACAATGGTAACCAGTTTTTGTTGGAATGAAATTCTTTTTACAACTTTGAAAGAGCTTCATCCAAGGATCATCCCTGCCGAATTTCAGCTTGATTGGCCAGAGTAGATGTTTAAAAAAATTGTTGACAGTCTGACGAAGGATGGTGAGTGATCAAAATAGCTCACCTTGACCACTTTGTGTGCAGGTGAGCTAGATAGACTTATGATACTTCGTCTTCATATTTTTATGGTATTTAGGATGATGATCCAATTTTCCTGGATCTTAGGTTTGATGCTTATGGTCTCGAAAAGGGGGGGGGGGCGTACCAGCGTCATATGCCACCCTTTAAAAGACATTTCCAATAGTTTCATATGTGTACAACGCAAAGACCCTGCCAGCATATGCATCTTACTTGCTCCTTGCGAGAAATTATTTTTTTTCGTTGGGACTCTTTCCAAGTGTATCCTGCTTTGAATGCGAATTCACGTGCAATGCACGGTTTCAGAGAGTTCTTTCTTTCTTCATATCGACCAAGAAAAGGCGAAACACTTGAAGCAACTTCATGATACAAGAGAAATAACTCCTATCTAAATTATGCAAATAACTAAACCTGATTAACTCCCTTTAGATTTCATGGACAATTTGACTGCCTTTCACTAGAGTGACCCTTTATATGGCCACTGGTCACAAATCAAACAAAAACAAAAATATTGTGGCCCATCTAACATCTGCGTTTTTACCTTTTAGTTTTATGTAGGTAGTCAAACAAGCTCAATTTTCAAATTTGTACCTTGAGCTTGAAGTATCTGAAAAATTCTAAAGACACATCCCCTCATAATTTAGAACAATTGCACCAAATTGATGGAAATCCATCCATTAATGTAGATGTACTGAAGAAAGTCAATTTTAACATTTGACAATTAACTGTAACTTTGAGCTGTGACCTTCAATATGTTTTCAAAATGGCAATTCTACTAGATTTTGTTGAATGGGGTTTTACGCCACTTTCAACAATCTTTCAGTTATATCACAGTGGCTGAAGCACCTATGGATTCCATGGTATTTCTCACACCAGTACTACCATTACATCCTTTCCTAGCCTTCAGCTATCCCACATAGGTCTACGATTTATCTACCCATTGGTCAGAGACAAATAGTGGGAAAGAGTGAACCCATCAGGGATAGAACTCAGAACCTCTAGAATGACTGTCTTGCGACAATTCTACTAGAAGAAATTCTAGAAGAAGCAAAGATTTAACGAATGACTTTAGGTATTTAACCCAACACCTTAGAACTATCTGAACATTGTTTCAAATAGCACATCTGTCCATGATTGTGATCAGTTGTGCCAAGTTATCTTAAAATCCATCCATATGGATTCCAACAAAAACTATAATTGTCAAATGACAAATGTAGTGAAGCCTGCAATTTTTAGCTTGACTGTTTTCGGAGAAAATCCCAGGTATTGTAAAAAACTTTGGCTTCATTCTTGTTGGTTATGTTGTTGGTGTTGGCATAACAAACTTAAACCTCGGTCATATCTCTGTTGTTATTGAAGACAATTTCATGAAACTTGGCATGTGTATTACAAGAGCTATCCAGAATACCAAGAGGGATAGCATGTTTTTAAATAGTTATCCACCAGCACCTGCAGCCTAGCGTTGGCACCTGTGGGGGGTGCTCTAGTTTTCCTAACTTGACCTTGAACCTCTCATTTGAAGAATAACTGTGTTAATCCTTTTTGAAACCCAACCTTATATCGATAGCTCTGGGAGAAATAGTTGTTTGATAGCTCGGGGTGAAACAGTTGTAACTTCCTATAAGTTATACGTAGTTACAAATGTTTTACACTGAGCTAGCGATATGTCTGCAAAAGCTCATTTTTAACATTGACCTTTGAAGAATCTAAGGTTTGAAGAATCTAAGGTAGAGGGTTTAATCCTCAGCACTGTAAACCTTCAGCTGATATAAGTGAAAGTCATTGTGACTTAAATTAAAACAAGAGATGTTAGTAAAACATTTATGCCCCAGAACGTAGAATTATGATTCTAGGTTCATAAAATCAGTAAAGTGTGAAAAGTATCGACACTTGTCAGCCTGCACAGTCCGCCAAGTCTGACCAGGGACCACAGTTTACACACTACCCAAATGGTCCCTTTTTGCGGGACTTGTCACATATAATAGAAATACGTTCAATTTTAGTGGCAAAAAAAAGTATGGGTTTCTTTCAATTGTTTAAAGGACCTTATAAGAGCAGGTCAATGGCCTTATTCTTTGTCAATCAACAAAGGGCAATAACTCACAAAATATTAGCAGAGTTATGGTTCTTTTGTACTGCACTTCTCATCCATGTGATCTATTCACCTGTGAGGTTTCATGATTCTAGCTTGCATAATTTTTTAGAGATATGCTCCGGATAAAAAATGGTCTAAAGACAAAGGAACAGACTGACTGAAAAGTGTAAAAGCAATTTACCCCTCTTCTTTGAAGGGAGCATAATAATAAATTACATTGGAAGTACACTGCAACTCCATTAAAACGCTGTGGTCGGGGTCCAAGAAATGAAACAGCGGAAGAAGTGGATGTATCTGCTATAACGCTGTACCCCCCCTGCCGCCGCCGATCCCCCCCCCCCCTCCCGAAGCGACAATAACGTACCGTGGAAACGTAACATACACAGGGTCAATATTGATAACGATATCGGATATCTAAATAGGCCTATACATGTACATATCTAGGCCATCGCATTTTATATTTTTAAAACTCGGCAATGAATTGAAGAACAAACGCGGTGTATTACTTTGATGTTTTTATTTTAAGATCGTTTGGTTGTCCCCAAGCTAAACAAAACTATCTTTGATAAAGTAATCTAGTTTGTAGGGTTAAACGATCGCAGACTCCTCTAAGTTCTATGCATCCCGATTTCTCGGGCCTACCCGCCCGGCAGCTGAGAAACACCGATAACGACGCTCTCAAAAGCGTAGGGTTAGTAAAATCCATAAAATTTCATAATTACAACGAATTTCATATTTTAAATATTGTCTTCTCGAAAATAAACTTTATTATCTACGCAATCAAAATAAACAATACCCTACGTCCGATCGAAACTATACCAAAGTAATCGAATCTCTCGGAGTGCGGGACTGCATTCTTCGATGAGCGAGAAAAATTGCCGTAAATTCAATTAAATGAATCTGTAGTTACGACATTTGGATCGCCGGTTTGCAAAGATCATCTTCACGAGTCAAGGGGTATCGAAAGCTTCTCGAAAACCGTATAAGTAAAACGTTCGTAACCCTGGGTTTGAAAAAAAGCTATTTCACGGCTTTGATTATCAGGTAGTAGATCGTCAGGAGGGATTGTCAAGACTAATGCGAAGCGACGCGGTCACCAACAGTTTCGCGCCATTTTCAGTTTCTTTGTTCGACACATAGCAGTGGGAAATGTAGGTTTATATATAGCTTCCTGTTTAAACTCAATGCAGTTGTCTATTTAGTGGGAGATAAGAATCAACGGTAATAATTCAATCGGGCTTTGAACATGACTATATTATGAATAAGTTTAATGAAAAAGAAACAAAATTTTATCATATATTTAATAAAAACGTAATATTTATAAGAAAATTCAGCGGGATTGGCAAAGGGAGGTAATAAACCAATAAATTGGGTAAGGGGCGAGTCGCTTTTTGAATCGCTTGTCAACAGCGGTAAATGTTCGAGATTTGAGAATATAAAACGAAATTAGCTCATTTTGCGAAAACACGGCTTCTTCTGAAGTTCATTAACTTGGATTTAATCGCATGCGAGCTAGTCTTTTTTGTGTTCAATCGCGTCCCTGTCGTCGACAAAGAGCAGTTGGTAGCGCGCCGGACTGTCAATATTGGGATTCCGTGTATCTCCGACAGCGGCGCTCATTCTTTCTGACTATAAGTCACTCACCCATCGGTTAATAATCGTAGACCTAAGCGAGATAGCAGTTTGGAGTTAGGAAAGATTGTTGTACTCGTGCGGTAGTGATATAACTATACGTCATCAAGCTAGCCATTTCTCTCTGCCCTGAGGCATTTATCGCCACCACTGCCCCGCGGGAGGTGTGAAAAACAATTGTATTGATTTACCTGGCTTCGCTCAGTATCGATTTTTATCTCAGTGTTTTCACCCTTCGATCTAAAATCGCGATGAAAACAGCGTTAACGGCGGATCGGGTAACTTCGCCGCAGCATCCCAAAATGGTCGACCCCCCCCCCCCCCCCAATTTCGGGAGCCAAGCGGACCCCGCGTTATATTGGATTTAGCGCTCTAACAGATTTCGTTATAATGGAGTTGCAGTGTATGTATAAAACTGATTTTATTTCATATTCTTAATATCACAAAACAATTAGTATAACATACATTCACACTTTAATGAAAGAAGAAATGAAAATGCATTTCAAACTATTGCATTTGTGCGCGAGGCATAAACACTGAGCAGCATAGACAGCCAAACAATGCAAAAAGATCTCATGAGAGGGTTAAAACCTTATCTGTTGACAGAGCAAAGAGTGAAGATTGGTCGATTGTGCAGATGCACAGGATGGTCAACAGCTTGGCCTTGCACTCATTTGAAATTATTGGAAATGTCAAATGCACACTCTGTATTTTTTTATGAAATGCATCCCCCCCCCCCTCCCTGGCGAAGTTTTATCATCATACAATAAATCATATATTGTAGGAAAGAAATATATTTTTTTAATCAATCAAATACGATTTTCAACTAAAGTAGACAGAAATTTTATCATTACTGAAACAAGTCATTTCCAATTAATTTTTCTTCACTTTTTTTTAAAGGGCACAAATCTATTAGTAAGATCATAATTTTATTTGATTTGTTGTTTGCAGCTTTTGTTAATTAGGAACACTCTCAAAATTGTGCCTGGTAAGGACTTTTAGAACATGAAGCTGTAAAATAAATCAGACAATTTTGACAAACTCTGCAATTTTTACAAACTTTTATATTATTGGTTTTCTGATAAAATCTTGTTTCTACAGTTTGTATGTTGTTTAAAGCTGCAGTTAAAAGATTTTGAAAGAAAATCAATCATATGTAATGAGCACTCAACAACTCATTACACAGACGTATACACATACACACAAATGAACACAGTAATTTTTCGTCACACACTACATCTTCTTCCATTTAATCTAATTTCACTAAATATACACAATTCTTTTCTAACCTAGAATTTGAAAACTATCATTGATACAAGAATGAATCTTAGAAGATTGTAAAGAAATTTCATGTAGCTCAGAATCTCATATTTCTTCCTTTACCCAAGATATGGTATAAGAAAACTAGGATTCTGAGAATAACTATAAATTTCCTTAAGATATACTGTATAAATGTTAACTAGCTAATTTGAACCATATTTTTTCCTGTATAACTGACACTGCTTACAAGGATTATAAACAAGATGAATGATATAAAATTATTTGCTTCAAATCTGTTAAACCAGCAATTAGAATAGATTTGTGCTGCTAACAAATTCATCAAAGCAATTTGGTTAACCACAATTCTGGTTTGAGCAGTAAAACATGTACCAGCCCTGCATTCTAGATGCAAAAAGGTTTGTGAAAGTTTAAGATCAAGAATTGTAATACGTTTAGCACGTTTAGAGTACACATGCAAGGCTGGGCCACATTTCTGAAATGTTTTGTGAATGGTTTCATCATAAATGTAGGGATTGGCTTGTTCTAAACAGCACTTTAACAATTTTGTCTGATCTTCTACAAATTGATCTTTTCACATAACTAATATTCTAACATCAATAGGTACAGATAAAAGGGGGAAATCATGAATAACTTTAGTCTAAAATCTTGGAATTATCCACAAAAGCCTATAATTGTGAGTTGTTCAAATTGTCTCAATGAGCCAATTCAGATGAGTAACCACAACACTAGCTTTATACAAGTTTTGTTGAAATAATTTAATTCCAAATCAAAATTACCGCCTTTCATCTATAGCCTTAAATACAACACAATCTGTCATTCAAAAGGGACAATACTGGAAAAGCGCAAAGTATCTGGAAACTCTGGTCTGACTGCAACAGTGGAACTGGCTAAAAAGGGACAACAAATTTTGCTACGGGCAGATTTTTGTTTCATGTTATTATCGTCAAAAAAGTGATTGTCAAGATTTGGTTAACTTACCACATATGGGGTATAAGGAAGTCATTGTCACAATGAACTATTTTTACTGCGACAAAGAAATTTTAGTTATGCTCGATCTAATACTCTTCCTGAATGGTCCCTTTTCTCATGACAAGTCACAAATTTTCCCACAATTCCTCTTGTTTCAAGCTTCATGTGATAGTCAGAGCTTTATTTCAAGTCATTAGCTATGCATTTATTCATGAATGGGGGTGGAGCCTAATTGTTTCAGTACATGCCTCCCATCCCGCCCATTCCTCCCATACCGCCCATTCCAGCCATTGGATCCGCCTTCTCCTCTTTTGGAATTTCCGTGACGACACATTCTGCTGTACTTAATAATGACGCAACACCAGCAGCATCGACTAAAGCTGTTCTAACAACCTGAAGAGGAAGCAAAAATCAGTAAATACACTAGCAATACACAGATAGATCACTGTTGTCAATCAAAACACCTATTTATAATGTGACGGCTGTAGAACTCCAACAATTTCCACCATTTTGTTTCAATATTTTTTGTGAATGGGTGACTGAAATGTCGAAACTACGGCTTGAACAAGTCATAGTTTTGATGATTAAGTCACCCTCCAAGAATTTGCTCAAAATTTCATGTCTTTTGCTACATATTTTGCAGGTAAATGGCAAGTCAAAATTTGAGGAGTGTCATGACAGAAGTCAAGGGGAGGGGTAGGGATCACTTAATTGCAAAAGCAATGCTCTGGACAAGCTCAGTTTTAACATCTGACCTTCAGTTCTCACCTTGGCTTTTCTGAAATTTTGTTTAAATTGGTGCTTTAACTTATGATAAAGATTAAAGAACAATTGTGCACTCATTAATTATTTTAAAATCTGTGTATAAACGTAACAAGAGGCCCAAGAGGGCCTGTATCGCTCCACTGGCTTTAACATCTTAGACCAAAATTCTCAAGTTTCATTGAAATCGGCCACTTGTTCATCAGGAGATGTATTTCAAAGAATTCTGGCACAAAATAAGCCACACCCTGCCATGCCAAGGCCAGTCAAAATTTCGCAAAATTTTTTTTGAAAAGGGTCATGGAAGGAACATTCTGGTTAAGTTTCATTGAAATCAGCCTAGTGATTCAGGAGGAGAAGCCTTCAAAGATTTCGGGCTCAATTTAAGCCCCACCCTACCACGCCCATATTTATGGGCCAGTCAAAATTTTGTGAGCAACTTTTGGAAAGGGTGTCCTAAAGAATATTCTGGTAAAGTTTCATTGAAATAGACCCAGGGGTTTGGGAGGAGAAGTTGTTCATAGATTTTGGGCTAAAAAGAGCCCCACCCTAACACGCCCATATTTGGGGGCAAATCAAAATTTCTTGAACAACTTTTAAAGAGGGTCACCCAAGGAACATTCTGGTAAAGTTTCATTGAAATTGGCCCAATGGTTCAGGAGGAGATGTCCTTTAAAGATTTCGGGCTCAAAAAAAGCCCCACCCTGCCACGCCCATATTTATGGGCCAATCCAAATTTCTTGAAAAACTTTGAAAGAGGGTCACCCAAGGTAAATTCTGGTAAAGTTTCATTGAAATTCACCCAATGGTTCAGGAGGAGATGTTATTCAAAGATTGTGGGCTCAAAATAAGCCACGCCCATATTTGGGGGCCAATCAAAATTTCAGTAACAATTTTTGATAAGGGTCACCCCAGTAACATTCTGGTAAAGTTTGGTTGAAATCGGCCAAGCAGTTCAGGAGGAGAAGTCATTCAAAGATTTCGGGCCCAAAAAAAAGCCACGCCCTGCCACGCCCATATTTTGGGGTCAATCCAAATTTCTTGAACAATTTAAGTAGAGGGTCACCCAAGGAACATCCATGCCAAGTTTCATTGAAATTGGCCCAATGGTTTGGGAGGAGAAGATTTTTAAAGATATCAAAGGGAAAAAAAGCCACGCCCTGCCACGCCCATATTTGGGGGGTCAATCAAAATCTCTTTAACAATTTAAGAAGAGGGTCACCCAAGGAACATTTCTACCAAGTTTCATGAAAATCCGCCCATTGGATTGGGAGGAGAAGATGTTTAAAGAAAAAGTTTACGCACGCACGGACAGACGCACGCACGACGGACACACCGCCATGACAATAGCTCGCTGGCCTCCGGCCAGTGGAGCTAAAAATTGCAGTCAAGACAAATCTGGCCAACTTATTAACAAACATAGAAACATGAGCTTGTTATTGTGACGATAAGATGGTTGGTTTAACACAAATGCCCCCAAAATATTTTTTTTATTAGAAGTGTGACCTTGATAGTTGACCTTGATACATGACCTTGACCTTCAAAGATGAGGATAGACCAGATGAACCCTTATGCCTAATACCGGCATTGTAACTTAAATACTGTTTAAGTTTTGGGAAAAAGTTTTTAGCTAAAAGGTTAGGTTTTTACAGACAGACAGACATAGGATAAACAATATTTTTGATGCATAGGCATGAAAATGTCTGAGTCATCAAAGGCAAGAACAACAATAAATGCACATAATAAAAAAATAATCTAATTTTAGATGAATTCTGAATTTTAGATAACTTTTTGTACTTGGCTGAAAAATTGGTTTTATTTCTAAAAATACTATTTTTAATCTTTTACTTGTACATCCCCTACCTTTGTTGGATCTATAATTCCTCGTTTCATTAAATCTGTGACTTCCCCTACCATAGCGTCGTAACCCATATTGCCTGTTTCATTCAATACTTTTTCTACGATTACATTGGCCTCTATGCCTGTATTTTGGATAATAGTTGTAGATGGAACACGAAGGGCTTTTCTTACAATTTCAACACCTGTTATAAAACAGAAGGAAAATAAATTCTATCAATAATGAGATGTGATATAAAAAAGAAGACACTCTCTCAAAATGAGGCATTATTCTTATCACAAACACAACTTTCATACTTTAACAAAATGCAGAATTCAATAACATCTCAAAGGTCTAAATTATGTTATTCTACTTTAAAGAGCTCTGTTGTAAAACAGTAATACCCCCCCACACACACACACTATTTGTTGGAAGGGGGCATAAATCTTTCAGAATCCCTTACTTGTGGGTACTTATTTGAAACACTCTCTAGACCATTAACTGAATACGAACTAACACTACTTATGTCAGTATTTCAGTCATATAGCGGAAGCTTGAGCATCTAACAATTATATTTTCTCATACCAATACTATCACAACAACCTTCTTGCATCTTGTGATCATTGATTAATTGAATGGAGTATTACCCTGCATTCAACATTTTTTCAGTTATGTCGCTGCAGCTGGAGACCCCAACAATGGATTTCTGGTATTTCCCCCACCAGTTCTACCATCGCATCCTTTTCTAGCCTCCAGCTGCTATCTCACATAGGTCTATTTTTATCAACCCATTGGTGATAGACAAAGAGTTGGAACGAATGGAAACCGCCATCAGGGATCAAACCAGGGACCTCTAGATTGACAGTCTGACACACTACCAACTGCACTATGACAGCCCTTGCAACTTGTAATCAAACCCGAGGTCTCATGGTGGAGAGACCAGTACACTACCAATTGAGCCTTTGCTTGACATTTCTAACAATTTCGAAAGTGCATGAGGTGCAAACATTCAGCAGTCCAGACAGTCATATATTGTAAATAAAAAGTTACCTGATGGTCTACATATATCTTATCTATCTGCAGTGTTCCCAAAAACCCTTAAATAGGGGTGATTTACCTCCAAATTGAAGCTTGTACCCCCTATTTTTGCAAGCAGCCTTCTTTGTCTCATACAGAGGGGGTACATGCATACTGTAAAATACCCTTTTTCATCCCCAGATTGAAGCAGCAGTGGGAACACTATCTACTAAGCATGTATTGAAGACTGGTCAGACTGTGCGGATGCACAGGCTGGTCAGATTCTTTGCTTTGCAAATATTTGACATTGTTGGAAATTTCATGCACAGGCTCGATTAAGCTTTTGCTTCTGAAAAGACTAGTTCAAATTCATTTACACCGTACCTGTCTTTTGGTCCTCATTGGCAGTCTGAAGATCTTCTAACGCTGGCAAACATCGTAATAATGCAGTGCCACCACCAGGGACTATTCCTTCTTCTATCGCTGCTTTTGTAGCGTTCAGCGCGTCAGTGACTCGATCTTTCTTCTCATTTACTTCTACCTCACTGGTACCTCCAATCTGTTGTGTAAAATATTGGATTTGTCACAATTGTTTTATCTTAGTGATACATTGATTTTATTTGTTGGTGACGGTCTGGATGACTATTGATGTATGGGTTCAAAAATTTTGACATGAAATTTTAGGTGTAACTAGGACTTTGATAGTTATACACACTCAGAATGCGACCAACATAGAATATACCGAATAATGGCAATATGTGGACTGTTACAAAAGATGAATGTCATTTTTCCACTTCCCTTTTCTATGATTTGAGTGTTAGAGAATAATCCAAACATCATAACCACAGCTTGAATAAGCTGTACTTTCGCTGTTATGATGATTCATCAATGGCATTCTTCGAAAGAAAATTTCTTTCTATTATGCACTTGCGTAATGTGCATTATGGTATGCATAATGGTAGTTACTCCCTTGGAATTATGAGTTTAAATAAATTCTGTACTAACTAGTCTCATTACAGTTACAGTTTCTCTCAGATTTAAAATAGGAACAAAGATCATCATATCAAGGGTTCAGTGCAAGACTGTACTAAGTGTATATACAGTGTATATACACTTAGTACAGCCTTGCACTGGGCCCTTGATATGTGAAGTCTGAGGTTATTCTTCACCACCTAGTCATTCCCTATAACTATGACAGTTACAAGCTATAACAACTTACCCGTAACAATGCAATACCACTGGACAATTTTGCTAATCTTTCGTTCATTTTTTCCTTCTCGTATTCTGACGTTGAGTTCTCTATATCTTCCTTGATTTGACTGATTCTCTTCTCTATTTCTGCTGGATCTCCTTTTCCCTGAAAATATAATTTGAACCTGTGCGTGACATTTCCAACAATTTGACACTTGCGTGAGTTGCAAACATGGAGCAGTCTTGACTGTCCCATAATGCAATTACAAGATAATCTGCCGATCTAAAGATACTTGGAGACCATATCACATGCTGGCCAGAGTCTTCCCTTAGCACACATATGAAATTGTTAGAAATGTCACGCACTTTCGCTTTTGATTTTTGAATGCACTATGACAGCGGCCCGAAAACTAACAAGTATGCGATCCACATATAGGATGTTTGTTTGAATAGGGTTTTATACCGCTTTTAACAATCTCTCAGTTATATTGTGGCAGATGGAGCATCTAACAATAGATTCCTTATATTTCTCACACTTGTATTACCATCAATCCTTTCCTAGCCTCCGCCTGCTAGCCCACATAGGTGTCTTAAGCGAGCACTTTTGAATGTCCCTTTGGTGCTTGCTTAAGACAGGCTTAAGACACCTAATATCCCAATTTTTTCTACTGACAAACTCAAGGCAAAATGTAATAACATCTTTCACCTGCCTTTTTTTCAACTTGCATATTACTCACTTTCATTAATAGAGTATCATCTTTAGTTATTGTGACTTCTCCAACAGTTCCAAAGTCTTGTATCTGGAGCTCCTCAATTTTGTACATTTCTGCTTCATCTCCAAAAACCACACCACCTGTTGCTATGGCGATATCTTTCAAAGTATTTTTTCTGTTATCTCCAAATCCTGGTGCTTTTACTGCGGCTACTTGAAGAGGGATCTTTAATCTAGAATACATAGAAATTTTACTTTTAAGAGTATGTTATTTGATTTGTTTGTTTGTTTGAATGGGTTTTACGCCGCTTTCAACAATTTCGCAGTTATATCGCGGCGGTCAAAGCACCTAACAATGGATTCCTGGTACCTGTACTACCATTACACCCTTTCCTAGCCTCCGACTGCAATCTCACATAGGTTTACGATTATCTATACCCATTGGTGAGAGACAAACGTTGGAAAGGATATTTGCCGCCACCGGGGATCGAACCCACGACTTCCAGATTGGAAGTCTTATGCCTAACCAACTGCGCTATGGTGGCGGCAGTATGTTATATGAGCCTGTGCATGAGATTACAACGATTTCAAATATGAGCAAAGTAAAGACTCTGACCAGCCTGTGCATCCACACAGTCTGACCAGAGTCTTAACTATGCGTTTAGTAGATAGATGAGGTCTTATAGTATCTGTAGGCCATCAGGTAACTTCATATTTACAGTTTGTGCCTGTCAATGCTTTTCAATATTTGCATCTCACGAACATTTCGAATTGTTGGAAATGTCATGCACAGGCTCATATTATTTTGCCAACTTTTAATAGGACAAGCTTGACTGCCAGACCAACAGAAGGACAGGGGTAAAACAGTTTGCCTCTCAATTTATGAACAAGAACTGCTTGAGCAGCTGACTTGCTCCAGAGGCCTGAATCTACTGATTTAATTATAACAAGAGCCATGTCAGACATGGCCATCCCCCGCCGAAAAAGCTTGATAGTAAAACTGAAGCCTAATATATAAATTATTTTTTTGAACTTTAAGAAATTAACCCCCTACAAAATCAAAGTGTCAAAAATGACAAAGGGCAATAACTCCAAAATTATGCAAGCAAGAGTTGTAGCTTTTATGCATTGAACTTCTCCTCCGTGAGTTCTATTCACCCATAAAGTTTCAAGTTGATAGCTATTATACTTTAGGAGATTTGCTCCGGACAAAATCTAAGTATCAAAAGTAACAAAGGGCAATAACTCCAAAATTATTCAAGCAAGAGTTGTAGCTATTATGCATTGAACTTCTCCTCCGTGAGTTCTATTCACCCATAAAGTTTCAAGTTGATAGCTGTTATACTTAAGAAGATTTGCTCCGGACAAAATCTAAGTATCAAAAGTAACAAAGGGCAATAACTCCAAAATTATACAAGCAAGAGTTGTAGTTCCTGTGCACTGCACTTCTCCTTCATGAGAACTATCCATCCATAAAGTTTCAAGTTGATAGCTTTCATACTTTAGGAGATATGCTCCGGACAAAATCTAAGTATTAAAAGTAACAAAGGGCAATAACTCCAAAATTATGCAAGCAAGAGTTGTAGTTCTTGTGCACTGCACTTCTCCTCCATGAGACCTATCCACCCATGAAATTTCAAGTTGATAGCTATTATACTTTAGGAGATATGCTCCGGACAAAATCTAAGTATCAAAAATAACAAAGGGCAATAACTCCAAAATTATTCAAGCAAGAGTTGTAGTTCTTGTGCACTGCACTTCTCCTCCATAAGATCTATCCACCCATAAAGTTTCAAGTTGATAGCTATTATACTTTAGGAGATATGCTCCTTACAAAATCTAAGTATTAAAAATAACAAAGGGCAATAACTCCAAAATTATGCAAGCAAGAGTTGTAGTTCTTGTGCACTGCACTTCTCCTCCATGAGATCTATCCACCCATAAAGTTTCAAGTTGATAGCTATTATATTTAGGAGATATGCTCCGGACAAGTTTAGTGACGGAACCTCGGAAGGACGGAATGACGGAATGACAGAATGACGGACGGAGGGTATTACTATATCCCCTCGCCGAAAACGGCGGGGGATAATAAGAATTTAAGTGAATTAATAAATGCTTATTTTAAGTGTCACAAATGCTGAAATACTTTTGCAAAGAAAAATTCAATATTTATGAACAGCATATAGAAAACAGACCTCCATGTTTAATACATATTTTCATCCAATCACAAACAACTTGTATAGTCTGAAAATGGGTCACACAAGGATCATTCCAGTGAAATTTGGTTGATATCCATTGGTTAGATTCTGAGAAAATGATTTTTCAAAGTTCCTACTAGGGCTAGAAAATAGCGGTGGTCTGAGATCCGGGACATTCAAGTTCTAAGATGGGACTCGCCAAAAAAAACAAACAGGTGAAGGTCAGATGGACCTGCCAAAATGGAGGTTGGACTCTGTCACTTTCCTATGTTAAAAGCCCCATGCCAAATTCCAAATTGGAAAAAAATTGTATAAACCTTATAAAATCATCTTGAAAGGCTTGGCAATGCTGGCAAATATAATTGTCGCCCATGAAATAAAAGTTAGATCGTTTTTCGAAAGGTGATTCCGGCCACTTTGTTTTAGATTACCTCTGAGCATTATTTATCAACACTTTTCCTGTTTCTATACTGGTCCCCGATTTGTGATGATATCAGTATAATCAATAGAGCGGTAAGGCCAGTATTAATTTACTCGTTTTAAGAGACTGGACAGTTAATCTGATTATTTTGTATGTTTATATTCTGTCTTGTGTCTGACAATAAATGCAATTCAACAAAAGACCATGAAAAAGAGCTTAAAAATTTCCAACCTGAGAAAGACAAAAAATAAGATTCTCAACAAGAGAGCCATCGTCACAAAATACGCTGCCACTTTGCTACTGTTTCACAAAAATAATTGTAGACACTACTTATTTTGACAGAACCAAATTGAAAATGACCAAGTTTCATTTAAATCAAGACAAAAAGTTTGGAGGAGTTGCCTTCACAAGGCTGCAATTTCAATAAGCCCCGGGCACTAAGTTTTAAGGGGGCATAATTCAGGGAAATAAATGAGCCATAATGATAAAATCCTTGATCCATGTACATCTACAAATTATGGTGATGACATTGACCAAGTTTCATTTAAATAAAGACAAACAAGAGGGCCATTGGCCCTTAAACGCTCACCTGATGCATGGCTTAACAAAAGTCAAAGATTTCAAGAAGTTAACATTTCAGACAAATATGTTGCCTCTAAAGTACTAAAAAAAGTGTTTGACCCTCTATCAAACTCGTGTAAGATTTCAAGACAAACATACTGACCAAAATACATAATTTTCAATCAAAGAGTGCACACAAGGATTTTATTAAATTTGACCCCCTGATCTCATTTTGGGCCCAACTTGACCCAATTTCAAACTAAACCTAGGTTTCATTCAAACATTCTGATGAAGTTTCAAGATATCTGAGTAAACAAGGTTTTTCTAAGATTTGACCCCTTGACCCCATTTTTGACCCCACTTGACCCAATTTCAAACTTGACTGAGATTCGATGGAGACAAACATTGTGACCAAGTTTCAAGACATTTGGGCCAAAAATGTGGCTTCTAGAGTGCACAAAAGGTTTTTCTAAGATTTGACCCCATTTTTGACCCCACTTGACCCAATTCCAACTTGATCGAGATTTGATGGAGACAAACATTCTGACCAAGTTTCAAAGCATTTGGACCAAAAATGTGGCCTCTAGAGTGCACACAAGGTTTTTCTAAGATTTGACCCCTTGACCCCATTTTTGACCCCACTTGACCTAATTTCGAACTTGACTGAGATTTGAATGAGACAAACACTGTGACCAAGTTTCAAGCCATTTGAGCCAAAAATGTGGCTTCTAGAGTGCACACAGGTTTTTCTAGAATTTGACCCCTTGATCCCAATTTTGACACCACGTGACCTAACTTCGAACTTGACTGAGATTTGATGGAGACAAACATTGTGACCAAGTTTCAAGACATTTGGGCCAAAAATGTGGCTTCTAGGGTGCACACAATGTTTTTCTAAGATTTGACCCCAATTTTGACCCCACTTGACCCATTTTCGAACTTGATCGAGTTTAAATGGAGACAAACATTCTGACAAAGTTTCAAGACATTTGGACCAAAAGTGTGGTTTCTAGAGTGCACACAAGGTTTTTCTAAGATTTGACCCCTTGACCCCATTTTTGACCCCACTTGACCCTAATCTGAACTTGATCGAGATTTGATGAAGACAAATATTCTGACCAAGTTTTATGACATTTGGGCCAAAAATGTTGCCTCTAGAGTGTACACAAGGTTTTTCTAAGATTTGACCCCTTGACCCCATTTTTGACCCCACTTGACCCAATTTCGAACTTGACAGAGATTTGATGGAGACAAACATTGTGACCAAGTTTCAAGACATTTGGGCCAAAAATGTGGCTTCTAGAGTGCACACAAGGTTTTTCTAAGATTTGACCCCTTGACCCCAATTTTGACCCCACTTGACCCAATTTCGAACTTGACCGAGAGTTGATGGAGACGAACATTGTGACTAAGTTTCAAGACATTTGGGCCAAAACTATGGCCTCTAGAGTGCACACAAGATGTTGACGGACGACCGGACGACGGACGCCGGACACAGCGCGATCACAATAGCTCACCTTGAGCACTTCGTGCTCAGGTGAGCTAAAAAATAAGGAGGAGTTGTGTTCAAAAGGCTGAAATTTCAATAAGCCCTAGCTACTAAGTTTTAAGGGAGCATAATTTAGGGTAAAATTAATGAACCATAAAATCCTTACTTCACTTAGATTCACTTAGATTCTGAGAAAAGTCACATAAAACTGTATAAGGAAATAAGCTCAATAAACCTTGAACATTTTTGATAGAGGGTCACCCAAGGATCATTCCTGTAAAGTTTGGTTGAAATTCATCCAATAGATTCAGAGAAGATTTTTGAAAAAAAATTTACGACCTCATGCACTGACAGACAAGGATATATTTTGCAGACAATGATTTTAAAATATTTGAGCGTCATCGTAATGACGGGATGTCATAGGGCAGGGCATGTGACCCATCGATTACGTGGCTCAGCAAAACCTACCTGTTGAGTACAAGTGTTGTAAGAGCTTCACCATCAATATCTTCTGCTATAATTAAGAGTGGTCGCTTGGCTTGATTGGCAAGTTCTAAGGCGGGAACAATAGAGGCAAAACTGGAAATCTTCTTTTCATTTAACAAAACAAATGAGTCTTGGAATTCACATTTACCACCTGAAAGATAAAACAAACATGGCTTTAACCCTTGTCATGCTGAATAAATTTCAAAGGGGAAAATGCATTAAAAGTACTTACTGTAGGTCATTTTTTATTTGAAAAACAAAATCTATTGACAATTCTTGTTTGAAAGTGAGAAACAGGTGGTTTAGACTAACATCAGACTGCACACATGTGCAGGCTGATGTTTTGTCTATAGCTCCTACCAAAGCAGGAATATTCCGGGTTCAGCATGACAAGGGTTAATATAATAGGACTAATTTATTCTGAGTTATCATTCAACTGGCAAGGTGTGGCTAGGCTGCAACATAATTTGGTCATTTAACTTTACAATTTTTGGGGTTCTTGCAAAAGTAAGTCCGCAATTATCATGCAAATAATTGTAATTGTAAAATAAAAGCTTATTTATCTTAAGTGCAACGACAAGTTACTTAAGCTCGCCCTGCCAGGGCAATAATCATGGATTCAACAAAGTCCTTAAGAACATCCAACATTGCTAAATATTGCAGGGCATAACCTGCAGTGTTGTGCCTAGGCAACGCCATCGAGGGATTCCCGCAAATTCATTCCCAATGTCCCCTAAAGTCTAAGCCATTGTGGGATTCCGGGCGCACTCAGAATTCCGCATTCTTTTATTTTCCGTAATACTTACGGAAAAAGTCCTGTTTGATCGGGGTTTGTATTTGTTATCATAGTATATTTCACGCATTATCCAATATTAGGCGTACATGGCGCACCCATAAAGACTTGACTTAGAATTGATACTAAAATTAACAAGAGCTTCGCAGAGCGGCGCATATACGCCCGATGGGGCTTGTCAGTAACCTTGGCTTGTCAGTAACGTGAGCTTGAATGATAGCTAGAAAAATTGCAGACAGACAGACAACTGGGGCCATAACATAGTATGACCCTGAGTGTAAATTGAAAATGGTTTTATGCATAACTGTACGCCAAACAGTCATTTTGCAAATTTCAGTTCATTCCAATTCAAAGTGTGACCATTTGCTCACAAAAGAAATATAATGAAATTCAAACAATTCAAGGGCAGATAATACAAGAAAGACCCAAGCCTTTTGAATTTCTGAAGTCTTAAGTTCAACCAAATATCAGGGTTACATTGTGGCAAGATTCATTTCAATCCAATCAAATTTGTAGGAGTTGCGCACACACACAAAAAAAATCTGTAATTTTAAACTATTTTGTGAAGTAAAGGGCAGATAAATCAGGAACTTCTTAACATGTGAAAAATATTTAGTCCTAAGCGCAAATAGACAACCTACAGAGTCATTGTGGCAAGTTTACTTTTATTCCCTCCAAAATGTAAGAGAAAGTGAGCCGACATTTTTTTATTTATTTTTTTTTATTTCATTCAACTCAAGGGCAGATAATTCAAGATTTCTCAGGAATGACTGGAGCATTTTGAATTGAAAAGTCTTATGCACAACTAGACATCATAGAGAGTAATTGTGTCTAGTTTCAGGTCATTTCAATTGATAGTTAAGTAGCTGCACACAAAAAACAGTGATTTTTGTTTAATTCAAGAACAGATAATTCAAGATTTCTCTGGAATGACTGGAGCCATTTGAATTTCTAAAGTCTTTACACAACTAGACATCATAGAGAGTAATTGTATCTTGAACTCTTTCACTGCAATTGGCTTTTGGAGGAGTTCTGTGCACAAAATATAGTGATCAAAATATAGTGATTTTTGTTAAATTCAAGGGCAGATAATTCAAGATTTCTCAAGAATGACTGGAACGATTTGAATTTCAAAGGTCTTATGCACAACTAGACATCATTGGGAATAATTGTATTTAGTTTCAGCACATTCCCATTGATAATTTAGGAGGAGTTGCACACACAAAAAACAGTGATTTTCGTTAAATTCAAGGGCAGATAATTAAAGATTTCTCAGGAATGACTGGAGCGATTTGAATTTCAAAGGTCTTATGCACAACTAGACATGATAGAGAGTAATTGTGCCAAGTTTCAGCTCACTCCCATGGATAGTTTAGGAGGAGTTGCGCACACAAAAAACAGTGATTTTCGTTAAATTCAAGGGCAGATAATTCAAGATGTCTCAAGAATGACTGGAGCGATTTGAATTTCAAAGGTCTTATGCACAACTAGACATGATAGAGAGTAATTGTGCCAAGTTTCAGCTCATTCCCATGGATAATTTAGGAGGAGTTGCGCACACAAAAATTGCTAACGGACGGACAGACAGACGGACAGACAGACGGACGGACAGACGGACGGACGACCGAGGCCATAACATAATACGACCCTTCGGGCGTATAAAAATGGGTAAAGGGCAGATGCTCTTGACTGACTTTATATTGGGAACAAGAGTGCCATCGTCACAAAATACGCCGCCACTTTGCTGCTGTTTCACAAAAATAATTGTAGACACTACTTATTTTGACAGAACCAAATTGAAAATGACCAAGTTTCATTTAAATCAAGACAAAAAGTTTGGAGGAGTTGCCTTTACAAGGCTGCAATTTCAATAAGCCCCAGGCACTAAGTTTAAAGGGGGCATAATTCAGGGAAATAAATGAGCCATAAAATCCTTGATCCATGTACATCTACAAATTATGGTGATGACATTTACCAAGTTTCATTTAAATCAAGACAAAAAAGTAAGGAGGAGTTGTGTTCAAAAGGCTGCAATTTCAATAAGCCCTAGCTACTAAGTTTTAAGGGAGCATAATTTAGGGTAAAATTAATGAACCATAAAATCCTTACTTCATGCTCATCTACCAATTTCGGTTATAACATCCACCAAGTTTCATTTAGATCTAGCCAGAAACTTAGGAAGAGCTGCATTCACAAGGCTGCAATTTCAATAAGCCCCAGAGACTTAATTGTAAGGGGGCATAACTGAGGCAATAAGCCCCAGAGACTAAGTTTTTAAGGGGCATAACTCAGGCAAAAATCAACAAACCATAAAATCCTTCCTGCATGCACATCTACCAATTGAGGTGATATCATTGACCAAGTTTCAAGAAGATCCAGCAAGAAACATACGAGGAGTTGCGTTGACAAGAAAAATGGACCCAGAGACTAAGTTTTTAAGGGGCATAACTCAGGCAAAAATCAACGAACCATAAAATCATTCCTTCATGCACATCTACCAATTGAGGTGATTACATTGACCAAGTTTCAAGAAGATCCAGCCAGAAACTTAGGAGGAGTTGCGTTGACAAGAAAAGTGGACCCAGAGACTAAGTTATCAAGAGGCATAACTCAGTCATAAATCAACGAACCATAAAATCCTTCCTTCATGCACATCTACCAATTAAGGTGATTACATTGACCAAGTTTCAAGAAGATCCAGCCAGAAACTTAGGAGGAGTTGCGTTGACAAGAAAAGTGGACCCAGAGACTAAGTTATCAAGGGGCATAACTCAGTCAAAAATCAACGAACCGTAAAATCCTTCCTTCATGCACATCTACTAATTGAGGTGATTACATTGACCAAGTTTCAAGAAGATCCAGCCAGAAACTTAGGAGGAGTTGCGTTGACAAGAAAAGTGGACCCAGAGACTAAGTTATCAAGGGGCATAACTCAGTCAAAAATCAACGAACCGTAAAATCCTTCCTTCATGCAAATCTACCAATTGAGGTGATAATATTGACCTAGTTTCAAGAAGATCCAGCCAGTAGTTTAGGAGGAGTTGCGTTGACAAGAAAAGTGGACGGACGTACGGACGTACGGACGGACGGATGGACGGACGGACGGACGGACAGACGGAGAAGATGACGCCAATATACGTCCGCCTCCAGCGGCGTATAATAAAAAGTAGAAAACTAGCAGATGACACTGAATTGACGGAGACGGCTGCGAAAACTACAAATCCAGCGCAGTCTATGTCTGCCTTCAGAACTGTACAACAAGAGTGCCATCGTCACAAAATACGCCGCCACTTTGCTGCTGTTTCACAAAAATAATTGTAGACACTACTTATTTTGACAGAACCAAATTGAAAATGACCAAGTTTCATTTAAATCAAGACAAAAAGTTAGGAGGAGTTGCCTTCACAGGGCTGCAATTTCAATAAGCCCCAGGCACTAAGTTTTAAGTGGACATAATTCAGGGAAATAAATGAGCCATAAAATCCTTGATCCATGTACATCTACAAATTATGGTTATGACATTGACCAATTTTCATTTAAATAAAGACAAAAAGTAGGGAGGAGTTGTGTTCAAAAGACTGCAATTTCAATAAGCCCTAGATACTAAGTTTTAAGGGGGCATAATTAAGGGTAAAATTAATGAACCATAAAATCCTTACTTCATGCTCATCTACCAATTCCGGTTATAACATCCACCAAGTTTCATTTAGATCCAGCCAGAAACTTAGGAAGAGTTGCATTCACAAGGTTGCAATTTCAATAAGACTAAATTTTAAGGGGGCATAATTGAGGCAATAAGCCCCAGAGACTAAGTTATCAAGGGGCATAACTCAGGCAAAAATCAATGAACCATAAAATCCTTACTTCATGCACATATACCAATTGAGGTGATCACATTGACCAAGTTTCAAGAAGATCCAGCCAGAAACTTAGGAGGAGTTGCGTTGACAAGAAAAGTGGACCAAGAGACTACTTTTTTAAGGGGCATAACTCAGGCAAAAATCATCAAACCATAAAATCATTCCTTCATGGACATCTACCAATTGAGGTGATTATATTGACCAAGTTTCAAGAAGATCAAGCCAGAAACTTAGGAGGAGTTGCGTTGACAAGAAAAGTGGACCCAGAGACTAAGTTATCAAGGGGCATAACTCTGGCAAAAATCAACGAACCGTAAAATCCTTCCTTCATGCACATCTACCAATTGAGGTGATAATTCTGACCAAGTTTCAAGAAGATCCAGCCAGTAGTTTAGGAGGAGTTGCGTTGACAAGAAAAGTGGACCCAGAGACTAAGTTATCAAGGGGCATAACTCAGGCAAAAATCGACGAACCATAAAATCCTTCCTTCATGCGCATCTACCAATTGAGGTGATAATATTGACCAAGTTTCAAGAAGACCCAGCCAGTAGTTCAGGAGGAGTTGCGTTGACAAGAAAAGTGGACGGACGTACGGACGGATGGACGGACGGACGGACGGATGGACGGACGGACAGACGGAGAAGATGACGCCAATATACGTCCGCCTCCGGCGGCGTATAAAAACTGTTACAAGAAATAGATTGCAGGAGAGCAATTTGGCAATCCAGCAAGGACAGAAAATTATACTGAAATTAGACTACTTTTTTAACAGTGAGAAACAGTTGTTTTAGTTTGTCCCTCAAAATTTCTCAATGTCCCCTTGAAATTTAGGTAGGGGGACACCTGTGTCATTGTTAAAAAACTTCACATCGTCATAGTTCTTTTTGTTGATTTTTAATATTATCATCAAAGTTCTGTGTTATTTCACTGGCTTGGTGATTATTTCTAGACAGTTCACTAAAAGGCATTAAAGAAACCAGCAAAGAGCACCTTGTACAGAGGTTCTTACCTTTAGCATTTATGAAATACGGAGACACATATCCTCTGTCAAATTTCATACCCTCGATAACTTCCATCTCATCTTTCATAGTTTTACCATCCTGTACGCAAAATGATAGACTTTAGTTTATTGTATTTCCCCTTATAAAATCCCCTTTCATACAAGAGGACCATGATGGTCCTATATCGCTCACCTGACTCTCATTGATCACTTGAACATCACATCAAGTAAAAAGGCAGATGTCTTAAAGAAGATAGTTTTTTACATAAAACCAAGTTTCACCAAGTTTGGGCCATATTTGTGGCCATTAGACTTATTTCAAGTAAATTATCATTAAGACTCCTTTTCCTGTGATATAGCATGAATCCTTCCCATTTTCAACAGAGTTCATTCTTGTGACCTTTCAAACATTCTGACCAAGTTTTGTGAAGATTGGACAATAATTGTTGCGTCTGGAGCTCTAAAAAGAAATTTTCACTAAAGCCCCTTTTCCTGTGATATGGCACAGATCCTTCCCATTTTCAAAAGAGTTCATCCTCATGACCTAACAAACATTCTGACCACATTTCATGATGATTTGACAATATTTGTGGCTACTAGAGTGTAAACAAAAATAATTATCATTAAGGCCCCTTTTCCCATGATATGACATGGATCCATCCCATTTTCAAAAGAGTTCATCCTCATGACCTAACAAACATTCTGACCAAGTTTCATGATGATTGGACCATATTTAAGACTTCTAGAGTGTAAACAAAGAAAATGTCATTAAGGCCCCTTTTCCCGTGATATGGCGTGGATCCTTTCTATTTTAAATAGGGTTCATCTTTGAGACCTAGCAAACATTCTGACCAAGTTTCATGAAGATTGGACCATATTTGTGGCCACTAGAGTGTAAACAAGAAAATTGTCATTAAGGCCCCTTTTCCCATGATATGGCCTGGATCCTGCCCATTTTCAATAGGGTTCATCCTTGTGACCTGAACAACATTCTGACATAGTTTCATGAAGATTGGGCCATATTTGTGACCTCTAGAGTGTAAAGAAGAAAATTGTCATTAAGGCCCCTTTTCCCTTGATATGGCATGGATCATTCCCATTTTCAATAGGGTTCATCCTTGTGACCTTACCAACATTCTGACCAAGTTTCATGAAGATTGGACCAAATTTGTGGCCTCTAGAGTGTAAACAAGAAAATTGTCTTTTAGGCCCCTTTTCCCCTGATATGGCACAGATCCTTCCCATTTTCGATAGGGTTAATCCTTGCAACCTGGAGAACATTCTGACAAAGTTTCATGATGATTGGACCATATTTGTGGCCTCTAGAGTGTAAACAAGAAATTTGTCTTTTAGGCCCCTTTTCCCGTGATATGGCAAGGATCCTTCCCATTTTCGATAGGGTTCATCCTTGTGACCTGGAGAACATTCTGACCAAGTTTCATGATGATTGGACCATATTCGTGGCCTCTAGAGTGTAAACAAGAAATTGTCTTTTAGGCCCCTTTTCCCTTGATATGACACGAAATCTTCCCATTTTCAATAGGGTTCATCCTTGTGACCTGGACAACATTCTGACAAAGTTTCATGATGATTGGTCTATATTTGTGGTCTCTAGAGTGTAAAGACCTAAATTGTTGACGTCTGACGACGCACGACGGACGACCCACGACGGACGACGGACATCCAATGATCACAAAAGCTCACCTTGAGCACGATGTGCTCCGGTGAGCTAAAAAGTAGAACTCCTACATTTTTATTAGCAAAAAAGACCACACTTCAAATGCCTAAATTTTAGGAATTTTTTGAGACTTCTCTAATTTGATGTGAATTTCCTATATGATTGTTTAGAGAAAATTCACCACAAATTAATGGGAAAAGAGCATAAAAGACATAAATCTATGTTTTTTAATCAATATATTAGGGATGGGAACGAGTATTCGATTAATCCAGTACTCGATCAAACGTCTGATTGTCGATTACCAATTTCACTAATCGATTAATTGACAAGAAAATGAAATCATTGGAAATTTGTTTCCAGTCTCATTTTTTCGTATTTTCTCGAAATATATATTTTTCAAATGAAATACTGTACAGCTACAGATGATGTATGCAACACCTGGTCGACTGCCAAACAACTTATCTATTTATATTTTCCGAACTTGCAATCAAGTGCCAACTGTCATTGTTCTTGCTGTCAAACAATAAACGTTATCACGTAACTTTTCGCACCTTCGACTTTTGGTTTTCTGATCTGGGACAGTAAGATTTACTTGGGTTTTGGATCAACGGAATGTTGCATCGTCGTTCCAAAATCAAGTAACGAAATCTAATCGACGTTGTAGTTTCTTGGTCTTTCTCTAACCGAAAATCATATATCAAACCGATGAATATTGTATTATAGAAATATTTCCAAGAATTGCAATTTTCAATATTTTCAAATTATTATTATTAATAATGTTTTGTTATTTCAACTGTCCTTTGGACCGTAGATATGCAACAAATACCTTGAATCTTTACGCTTGAAGACCCAGACTTCATTATCAAAAGTTATCTGTTCTATCTGAGTACTCGAGTACTCGATCGGAAAGGTGAACGAGTAATCGATTAGTTTAATTGGTACTCGTTACCATCCCTACAATATATGCATACTTTATAAAAGCTATACAACCATGTTATGTATAGCTCCCGGGAGCATTTATTACAAGAAATATGGTATGTTAATTTATTTTAGTTTGATGGCAACATAAGCTCAAAGGTTGCAGAGGCACTATCAAAACAATCAATCCTGCCTTGTGTTCAGGATTACTTAACAATGTAAACTTTAAGCAAATTATACCCCACTTTGCTCACAAGTGCACATGCAAAACTTGATATAATTTTGCAAGCAGTTTGCAACATTTTGTCATCCTGAACGCAGGGCATATGTTTTAACATCCCTGAGAGAGAGGTTGTAGATTTAATCCTGCCAACTACTTCTATGTGAACAGCTAGGTTAACCCCTAGCTAGTGGTACTGTATTAGTTCCGCAACGTTTTGGAAGCAATGAACTTAAACAGTGTTAGCCAAGGCTTCCTTATGATTTCATTAGTTAACCTTGGTCAACATTATGAAAGATCAAGAGTTCTGAAATGTTGCGAAACTATTACGGGTCAACTTCCTTAAGTGCTTTTTCCCTAACACAACAAGGTGAAGCTTTGGCTATAATCACAAACCTTCAGGTCTGGCGTTAAGTACCTAAACCACTCAGCCATTGAGATAGTCAGGATAAAATTTGTATTCAATGAAATTAATAGAGGATAATCGTTTGTTTCAGTGTAAGATCGATCTATATTCATTGAGTGAACAATAAAAGCTATATTTTCACGAGTGGCAGGGCCACGAGTGAAAATATAGTTTTTATTGTTCACTCAATGAAATATCAATCGATCTTACACGAAAAACAACAATTATTCTACTACTTTAATGCAAAAATGAGACAAAATGTGAATTTTCTAGGACATATTTCTGTAAAGCGCGTCATTTTGCTCGTGATTGCCATGCAACTTTCATTGCAACGTCACTTATTTCGCCCCACATAGATGACGTCAGATAGGATGAAATTCACAGAAGCAGGGTATAAGTTTTTCATAATTTCACTGCTTTTGCGGTGAGATTATCAAGTGTTAATCTACCGCTATTTCTCGATAAACCACCGAAAAGCATTAAAGAAATATTGTTAATTCTGTATTTCTTGGCAAGTTTCATTTTGGGATTGAATTTCCATTTCACAATTTTCAAACTTTTGATCTGGGCAAAACCTGAAGGTTATAGAAGAAACAGAAATTTTGAGCAGTTTGGAATGAAACTGTTTTTAGAGGTAGAAAATATTCTTTCAAATACTACTAGAATGCAATTTCTCCTTTTCCTCTTTTTGAACAAATTGTAATTACAAAGATTTAGTCATCCACTGACAAAACATAGGCTGTAATAACACCACCTTTACCAACTTTTTTCATGGCATTAGAAATTGATATTGCTATTGAAGTGTCACCGTTTGATTATAACATACAGTTACACTAAGTCTTGTAATAAACTAAGCACTAAAACTTTTTTTTTAAATGTTACCATTTCCATAATGTCTTAAACGTAAATTGCTAGGTGACGAATTTCTTATAACTACAGCTTGAATACAGCTGTAGTTATAAGATATTGGTTATCAACTGATACCAAATAGATTTAAAACAGTACATTACCTTAACTGTGATAATGGCATCTCAACAAACTTTTTTTATGGCATTAAGAATTGGTTTTGCTATTGAGCTGTTACCATTTGATTATAACATACATCTACACGAAGCCTTGTGATAAGCTCAGCACTAAAAACTATTTTTTTAATATAACCATTTCCATAAATATGTCTAAAATGTAAATTGCTAGATGACCAATTTCTTGTAGCTACAGCTTGAATAAAAGTGTAGTTACAATGATTTGACCGTCCACTGATAAAATATACTAGGTTTTAAACAATCCCCTACCTTTACTGTGATAACGCCATCTCTTCCAACTTTTTTCATGGCATTAGAAATCAATTCACCTATAGAGCTGTCACCGTTAGCTGATATTGTTGCTACCTGTAACAAACAAGGTTGAACATCTTTATATAAATTATAAACATTACTTAGGGTCGGTGAGTGAGTGTGAGTGTGTATTAATATTTGTTTAGCCTTGCTACCATAGCATATGCCCAAATGAGCAACACCCTCAGCAGTCGGTTAGTTGTTACGGGGGATATTGAATGGATACACGACGTAACTACAGCTGATAAACAGAAACCCTCATGGTTTTTTAGTATGCATGATATTAAGTATCCTCCCACAGAGCCGTGGTCTCATTAGAAAATTTTGTTAGTGCCAGCCTGGGAATCAAACACATGATATGAACCAGTGTGTGACATTTCCAACATTTTCACATGTGCCCATAGCAAAGCATCTGGCCAGCCTGTGCACCCACATGGCTGACCAGAGTCTTTGCCTTGCGCCATGAAGATAGATAAGGTCTTTACACCTCTTCAGGAGTGCAGGGGATATATATAATACGTACTTAGTGTATTATATGAAAAAAAATATCTAACGAGGTTGGGAGAATTGAAAATTGTCGAGGCTCTGCCGAGACAATTATCAATTCTCACAACCGAGTTTGATATTTTTTTCATACAATACACTAAGAATGTATTATATTTATCTTATAACCTCTTTTTGTCTTGTTTTCGTCGATGTTTCTTACCGAAATGCAAGTTTCTAAAAATAACTGCATGATATTATTGTTCTAAAAATAACTATGTGATATCATAAAAAATATCATACGGGATGTTATCATACGGATATTTGTATAGTTATAAGATAAATTCTAATAGCATTATGTGGCTGTTCATGTTGTTCAATATCTCGGTAGTACACACACGAAATCATTGGAAGTATCACATACTCGCTCATATTAAACTGCAATTGTTTTTTAGTCGGGTGCTCAAATGACTGAGCTTTTAGGCCGGTGAAAAACTTTTTCCAGCTTTCATTTTATCGCAACTTTATGTCTTGCATAATACATGTAAATATTTTGCCCTTTCTACCAGATTAGTTCAAACACATGAATATTTCTTTTTAATGTTTTAATTGGTAGCAATCCTTTCTTTATGTCCTCTTATTTGCTAAAGATAATTATATTTTAGAGATAATTTTCGGCTTCATTGTTATCAAAACAGTACTGTATGTTTGTATCCTTTGGAATTACAAGACTACATTTGAATTTATCTTAAATTGCAATGAATATCTATGCATCATTACTTAGTCGATATTATTTATGGCTTGAGAATTTGTTATTGAAACTGTTTATGTTGTATAAGACAATTGAAAAATGTCTATTGTGTTTTGCATATTTTTAGTTTTACCAAATTTTCCTATCACTCATCCCCTCTCTGAACAAGAAGTTGCAGATATTTGTATAAAATGTGAAACATCAGTGCCAAGTAGGGTAACATATATCTTGAGAAAAGAAGCAATGCTTGTTTCTTTTTCCACAATGTTATCCAAACAATTTGAAATCAGCCCCATAGACAAATTGTCAGAGATTGTTCAGATGGATAGTTGGTTGGACACTTAGATAGAAAGCTGTAAACCAGTATATCCATATGGTCATAGAAAGAGGATCATCACTTGTCAATCATTACTCTATTTCTTCCTTTCACCAAATGTTTCTCCAGTTTTCATTTTTATTAAAATACCAAAGTGATTATGAATAACAATGTTTTTTGTAGAAGCCAAAAAACATTCCAAACTTTTGACAACTCCCAACCACCTGGGTAACAGACATGGCAAAGGATCCAGAAAAACTGTCAGACATTCGGCCTGACAGACTGAAGCAAGACCTGTCAGACCTAACATGTTAGGGGTCAAATTATATAATCAGTGTTTTCTTTCCTCATTAAGATTAACTAGCAGTAACATTACAGGCCTAACAAGGTTGTCAAAATTCCTCTCAGTGTTTTCAGTGCTTTGATTTAAAAGCTGAGAATCTGAGATTAAGTCAGAAGGTTACAGTCACTTGTGGTTTTCATTAATAATAACAACAGACATAATTTGATGGGTCGAACATTCTTGGGTATGAATAAGCAGAAAAACATTTTAGTATGTGTTCTTTTAATACTGGAAAAAATGACCTTTTTATTAAACATTTTAGTATGTGTGCTTTTAATACTGGAAAAATTGACCTTTTTATCAGGAGGTGGATATCATTGAGATCTACCATTATGCCAAAAATAAGCAGAAAAATATCTTTCATTGTGAATTGAGTACAAATGAGTATGTATCTAGTTTGTAAGCTTTGGCAGAAAAAAAGTTCCCTAACAATCTGTCTTCAAGACTTATTATGGATAAGTCTTTCAGATGTTGCTTCACAGTAGTATTTGTTGATTTCATTGAGGTATGAAACTAAAACCTAATCACTCTCTGTATGAATCACATATTCATAGTTTTAATTAGGTTTTAAGTTTCATGTCTCAATGAAACCAACAAATACTTTCTTCGTCTCTTAAATGTAGGGGCATGAAAATTATTTCATACCTGTGAAATTTCTTCTGGTGTTGTAACTGGTTTGGACATTTTCTTTAATTCTTCAACCACTGTGTCTACTGCCATCATTACACCTGGTTTTAAAATAACAACACATAGAGGATAATTGTTTAATTTAGTTTAAGATTGATTGATATTTCATACAGTAAACAACAAAAGCTATATTTTCCCCATGAAAATATAGCTTTTGTCATTCACTAAATGAATTATTTAATTAGTTATTGAACTTACTCAAAAAACAAAGGATTACTCTATATCTTTAATGAAAAATTGAGACAAATGTGAAAATTTTGGGACAATGTTCTGGCACCCTTTATAGGCCCCATTCCCAATTGAAAAATGCCCCAAATTTTTCTGAATAATGAATAAAAATTCCCAAATACAAGCAGGGGTGTGGAATTCCCATGCCCAACTTGTCGGACATTGGCTTTTCTAACCGCGGACAAGCGCATTTTGCAAGCCCACTTGTCTGTGGACAAGTCAATACAATGGTGAATCTTGGTTTCAGCATTTTCTTCACTAAAAATAATGCTTTCTCAAGATCTAATCTATTTTATTTTTCCAGACAAGTTCACTTTAATCCTGGGCAAGGAGAAAATCACACTTTACTTTACTGTCCAAGGACAAGTTGAGAGAATCCGTATTCCACACCCCTGACAAGTTATATCATCAGCTATGTAAATGTAACTGAAGTGAAAAAAATGTTTTTCCTTAATTTTTTACAAGATTTTTTTTATTTAATGATAAGAAATTATTGATACTATTCATGATAAAAACTGCATGAAGGGGATTTTGAAGAAATCTTTTTGAAGAAATCTAGTAGGAATGCAAAAATATAAATATTTGAAAATTTCCCAACACATATATTATCATTTTGTCGATAGCTTTTCCCCCAAATGATTGCAAGGTGCCTTTTCCCATAGAACTTGGCAAAAAAAACTGCATTTTGCTATGCAATGTCATGGCACAATGTGTTTATTCAGCACCATTTGATAATGTCAAAAATGGTGAAGTCACCCGTAGCAGGGTATAAAATTTTGATAATTTCAATGGTTTGAGTTCATCAAATGATCAATCCATCTTTATTTCTCAATACATCTATTAATACATGGGTAAACATTAAATAAATAGAGTGAGCCCTCGAAATACTGGATTATTATCCTTTTTAGGCAGTTATGTTGTGTGTCAATGGGGTTAAACACCACTGTAAACAGTTTTCCATAAAGCATGGTAAATATAAATAATTAAAGCAGACTTTTCAGGGTAAAAAACAAGTCATGCAGGCTAAATTCAGTATTAGACTGCACATTCTGTGCAGTGATCTTCATCTATCAGGGAAAAGACTAAAAGGGGTCCAGTGGCCTATGACCCCTAGATTATGGACCGAGACCCTAGATATTTGGCAAAAATACCCATAGCCCATTTCAAATATTGAATTTTTTTCAGTTTGGGCATTTAAGTTAAAATTGTTAGTCTTTTCCCTGTGCCCTCTGCCAAAACAGCAATATCTTGGATCCATTACAATGGTTAAACAAGAGCACCGCCTACGGGTGCCTACGCTCGGCTGTTGAGTGCTGGATGGTGGGAAAAAATCTAAGACAAAAAAGGGGCATAATTTGCACAAAATGCATCTAGAGTTATCCCCCTTGATAGTATAGGTTGCTCTTTTGATGGTGAACATGTGTGCCAAGTTTCAAGTGAATTCCTTCCGTAGAACCAGAGATATAACAAAATTTCAAAGTTTTTGCACGACGACGACAACGACACGGAGGCTATAGCAATACCTCGTGTTTTCTCCGAAAACAGCCGAGCTAAAAAAATCAACAGCATCAAGAATGGGGTTTACTGCCACCTTCAACAACCTTTAACTTATATCGCGAGGATGGAGCACCTTACAACAGAATTCCTGGTATTTCTCAAACCAGTACTACCATTACAACCTTTCCTAGCCTCAAGCTACTATCCCACATAGGCAGGGATCATTTTGGGGCAAGATATTGAGAGTTTTTCTCACTTTCTGCCAGAAATCTCATTGAAACTGGCTTAATGAGAGAAAAATTTCAAAGTGAAAGGTAATTTATAGAAAGATTTGGTGAAATATCTTGCAAAAATTTTTAATTTCTCATTATATATCCCTAAATGAGATATTTTTGCTCATGATACTCTGAACCAGAATTACCCTGGTATGGTTCTTAAATGATCAACCCATTGATCAGAGACAGGTTGTCCTTAAGGATGTGTGCCGTGACCTAATGCTATCCCAATCATAAGGTCATAGGTCATGGGTTTATACCCGGCAAATAAATGAAGTTTTAGAATAAATGACAAATATATACCTGGTATTAAGGGGTCCGCACACCACTATAGTAAGTGCTTATAAATGAATAGGCACTTAAAATAGTGTGGCAACGGACCAACTTCTTATTATAAATCTCTAATGGTAATAAGGGTCCCTTATGTTCATGCTGATTGTTCTAACCTCTGCATTTTCAGTTTAATATAAAAGATTTTTTTTCAATTATCTAAGACAAAGGTTTAAAAAGACAAAGACTGGATTTGTACCTATTCTTTTCTTTGAAAAGGCTATGCAAATTCATTGTAAAATTGACGATTATGATTATGTTGACTGTATATTCACACTATAACAGTTGTCTACATGAATATTGTATGGTACTTTAATTAGCATATTGGAAAATTTGTACATGTGATACCTTTCCTAATTTCAATTGGGTTAGCTCCCTTACTAATCTTCTCAAACCCTTCTTTAGCGATAGCCCGTGCCAGGACTGTAGCTGTGGTGGTTCCATCACCAGCCTCTTCATTTGTGTTGTTTGCGACATCTTGTACAAGTTTGGCTCCAACATTCATGTATTTGTCAGGAAGTTCAATGCCTTTTGCAACTGTAACACCATCTTTTGTGATCTTTGGCCCACCCCAACTTTGTTCCAAAATTACATTTCTGCCCTATGAAAAAAATAGAATAATACACTTTTAAAGATCAGTATGTTTGGGTTGTACTACACTGTACTTTAATATGTGGATTCTTTTGTGAATGATTTTGACAAAGTCAAGAATCCTCCTTCTTTGAACAGCAAATCATTTCTACTAACTAAGTTGAAAACTAGTGTACCTTCTTCTATCCTATAACTACAATAAAACAGTTATATCGGGTCCAAATTTTATTATGTTGCAGACAACAGTTTCAAGTCATTTCCATAAATTTTTAGTTAAAAAAACATTGCAGAAATTAAAGAAATTACTTGTTATAAGAAAAACATTGTGGAAAATGATGAAATAAAATAACATGATGTACGTAAATGCTTTATGATATTAATCCAAGATGATGGACAGCAACATTGTATTGTTGTTTTTTTGCCTCTGATGGCTTCAGAATTTCTTTGTATATCAGAGCAACAGATACTAAGAGGGGGTATTTTTGATTTTAAATTACAATTATTTTCAATAATTTCAGATCAAACCCAGTGTTGATAGTACTCATTGGAATCGTCTAGTGGAGATGATTCAAATGAGTACCTACAATATAGGGTTTCATTGAGAAATAAAGATTTTAGACTGGCTTAATCCCCTCTATTGAATCTGAAATAAGCTGCCTGAGTTGTCCGACTTGTCCATGAAGCTGCACAGACACACAGATTTTCTTTGCTTAGATTTCCATGGACAAGTGAAAAATCTCAAGAAAAAAATCTAATATTTTCACAAAGTAAAGCCTTTTTTAAGGTTAGCCGTTTTCTAAAAATGAGACTTAAATAAATACCTTAATCCTTAAAAGAGTAAATGAGACTATTTTATGGATGCTTCAAGTTCTTATAGCAATACCGATGTTACTTCAATATCATAAAAAAATAAGACAATTTATTTTGACAAAATAATGCCTATGACAAAGAATGGACAAGTTGGTTTTTGATACGGACATGACAGTTTGTGATTGTCACTTGTCTGTGGACAAGGTTACTTTCAAGATATTTCAGAACCACTGCCCTCTTATCTGTACCTCCGGTATATGCAGGGCTGTGGAAATACGAGTTTTCTCCACTTGTCCCTGGACAAGTAAAAGCAGATTTTCTACTCGTCCAGGATCAAAATGAACTTGTCCACTACAGAGTAAATAGAAAAAAATGAAAAAAACATTGCCTTTTGATGAAGAAAATGCTGGTATCCAGCATTTTCTTCATTAAAAACAATGTTTTCTACCCTATGATATGAAAATTAGGATGATTTCTCTCTTAATTCTTTTAAGTAACATTCCAAGATTTGCCCTGGTATTTACTTGTCCTTGGACAAGTGGCTTAGAAAAATTTACTTGTCCGCAAGTACAAAAGCCTGAGTCGGACAAGTCGGGCATGGGAATTCCACAGTGACACCCCTGATATGACTTCAACCTACCTTCGGTCCCATGGTGACAGCCACCGCATCAGCCAGTTTGTCCACACCCTGGAGCATAAGGGCCCGCCCATCTGCACCAAATTTGAGATCTTTAGCATAATGTCTGACCAACTGTGGGGCCACCTGTCTGGAAGGTCGGATTAAACTTGAAAGTCTGTACATGGCTGAAAAAGATATCATTTTGTATTGAATAATAATTTGCTGTGATCTGTTGACCCTTGAGATACACCTACTGTAAATTATTCAAACTGATATAAGATCCCAAGTAATAAGCAAATCTCTGTTAGGAGGCCACCTCAATGACTTATAAAACTTTTCTCATCCTCAACCCAAAATTCTCTCAAATTTAAATTAAACTTGAAAACTAACTCTTGTCATGCTGACCCGGAATATTCCTGCTTTGGCACGAACTATAGACAAACATCAGTCTGAACATATGTGCAGTCTGATGTTATTCTATACCACCTGTTTCTCACTTCCAAACCAGGATTGTCAATGGATTTAGTTTTTCAAATAAAAATTTACCTACAGTTGGTCCTTTCAGTGCTTTTTGCCCTTTGATTTTGATAAAAATTTACAGCCAAAATTTATTCAGCATGACAAGGCCCTCAAAAACGAAACGTACACATACAGATACAGAAAGGTTAAGCTTTTATTCCTTTGTAATACTAGTACATGAATAAATGTATGAACACAAATGTCCCCGTAAGAGCATTTTTTCAAAATATTTACCTAGACAGATAACCTGACACCTTGTTAATACTTGACCTTGATATCTGCAGAATGATGAATATCATTAAGATCTTTCATCATGCAAATTATGAGAACAGTCTAAAATAGGCTTGAATGAACTGAACATGTTAAGTTTTCGGGTAAAGTTTTTAAGAAGTTTGACCTTGATAGATGACCTTGACCTTGTCACATGACCTTGACTTCAGCAATTGCATATCATTGAGCTCTACTATCCTGCCGAATATGAGGCTTTTATCTTGAATGGGTTTTAATTATTGGAAACATTAAGTTTTTTGGTTAAGTTTTAGAGTTATTAGACCTTGACAGAACCTTTACCCTGGTTTCAGCAGATGTGTATCACTGAGATCTATCTTCATGCTAAATATGAGGCCTGTATCTTGAATAGGCTTTTTAACATTGGCAATGTAAAAATTTTTGGTTAAGTTCTGCAGATAGACAGACAGACCAACAGACCGATGGACAGACAAAAAGACAATGGCAAAACAATATGCCCCCGACTTTTTGATGTGGGCGCATAAAAATTTCATTTGGCTGACTAATACAGGTGGCTGTTCCATCGCTTTTAAAAAAAAATACGTGGATATTAACAATTAATATGTAGGATCAGCCTTATTTCCAACTGTTGATCACTCAAACCTGTCACTCTCTTGTCAATCAGTAATTTCAAACCTGCCTGATGAAATAAAGACAGCAAACAAACAGCTGATGCAAAATTTAACAAAGGTAGATAACTCTAGAAATTTCTAGAACACTTTATGCAGGACTACCAAGTTTATGTAATCAGCATTAGCATAACAGACGTACAATTTGCAAATGCCTTCCAAAAGCATTGTTATCTCGTGTAAAAATTATCAAAGAAGTTCCAAATAGCTAAGATAACGTTTGTAAACCGCACGTCAAACTCAACCCAAAGAAACAACACGTGTGTCCCAGATTCACGTGGGGCACTGTCATATTTGTTGTACCTCTTTAAACGCTTAAGTTTTCAATATTCACAAGTTACATGACATTAATTATGCTATGACATAAAAATACTAACCTGGTGAATTTGGTAATGTCTGCTTTTTTGACGTGAAATCTCCAAATTGGATTGCAGTTATCTTCGACCTTAGCCGGCTCGGATGTTGATCGTAGCGCTTTGATTACGATATTACATGACCTTTGACCTCATTCGAATCGAGCATAACTAAAACTAAATTTTAGATCATTTCTCAAAACTTTAAACAAACTTTTTTCAATAAATTGTACACAGTTTTATCTTTTATGAATATAATTTTTATAAGAAAACCCGATTATAGTTTGATGACATTTTATACATTAAGAATATTCTCAAGTGATGCAATTACATGTTTTATATATGCATGAAAAGGGCCATCGTACCCAATTTAAGGGATGAATTGTTTTATCATTTTAAAAATTTCTCAGAAATACGTTCATTATGAATTCAAATCAAGTTTTGATACAAAATAACAAAATATAATATTTATAGGTAGTTTTATATACAATGCATTGTTAAATATTCATATTTCACTTTAAACGTGATAAATATATTTACTGACATTGATGTCTCCCCAAATCAAGGTCAGACTAAACACATGTGCCGGTAGTCCAGAAATTTCTCACAGTCAGATCTTCATTTCATAACACAAGATGGTAAGTAGTGTAACTTTTCTGTGTTAATAACAAAAACTTGATTAATTTTGAAGTTGCGAAGTAAAAGAGATGAGAAAAAAGACACAGTTTGGTTGAAAAATTATTTTGATTTTCTGTTTGCACGATGCAAATTTGTCATGCATGTTGTTCCATAATATCAACATTGCTCCCGATATAATAATTGACTGAATACACGTTATCTAATTTCAAGGTAAATTTGCCATTGCAGGCATCAACGTGATCAGCTTTAATGATAACTATTGAATGGGGGTAATATTAATGGAAACCGTAGTGATTATAAAACATTTATCTAGATTCCCAGATGTGCTCTAGAAATAAATTGAAAATATGCTTTCTAATAATCAAGCTCAAGCTGCAATACATCAATATTTGATACAAAATACAAAATTTTATTTATAGTTGGTTTTCAGACAAAAAATTAACATTAGCGAAGTATCACTATTTACCAACTTGTGATATTTGTGGTGATGTACAATCTGGTCAAAACCATCATTGTAAGGCTACAACACCCTGAAAATCGCAGCATATTAAGCTTCAATTTTGGGGTAAATCACGCCCATTTGAGGGTTTTGGGGAACACTGATATTAAGCTGTAGTTACCAGGTGTTGGTCTCTAAGTTTTTTGATAGTCCCTAAACAAAGGTAACAGGTTATGGTGACAATAGAAGCCTTCAATCTCGACACAGTTAAAGCACAGACCGTGAGCAGGTAGCATGTTGTCATAGGTAGATCCAGTATTTCTGTAAATGGCAGGAGGTGAATACTAAGATCAGACTGCACAACTGTACAGGCTGATCTTAGTCTTAACTGTCTGCCAAAATTCTGTTCACAACAGGAAAATGTCTTGAACAGCAGTAGGGCTAATTGAATTTTTCTATGAAATGAAATAATTGACCGTGGAAATTGTCACAAGTTATTTGTTAGATTAAGGACAATCCTTTTTCCATTTTTCCTAGTTAACTTAATCTTAAAAGCATTTTAATTTTTCAGGCTCGAGCTTTCAAGAAATTCCTGCCAATGTTTGACAGAGTTCTTGTTGAGAGATTTGCTGCAGAAACAAAGACAAAATCTGGTATAATCATCCCAGAAAAGGCACAAGGAAAAGTTTTGGAAGCAACAGTTGTTGCAGTTGGAGAAGGTTCAAGAAAAGATGTAAGAAATGTAATCAAACTAAAGGGTTTGGAATCAATCACTAGAATCCTTCATCGTTTATCAACATTAGTAAAATAAGAACAATCTGAAATGACTATGTTGATTTCTCTCAAACAGTATATTGCAATTGACCATTGTGGAAAAAAGACACAGTGTTTATTTGATAAAGGGATCTTGATACATGTACATGTATAATCTAACACTCACAATACTTTTAAAATTTGGCACCCTAACCAATGACTTACAGTTTTTATTCCAGCACAGACGCACACCTGCCAGTAATACCCGACAGGGGAGTTAGGCAGTATATATAGATAGATAATCATAAAATACATGTATGATCAAATTTATGCGCAATTTCAATTCACTATTCAGTAACACTTTTATTAAGACAGAAGCACAAGAATTCAAACTTTAAAAGTAAATACATGTATAACAGACTGCAAAGAAATTTGTTTTACAAAATATTGGACCTGTCCAAATTCAAAGGTTTTGCAGATGAAAAGTAAAAGTGGATTTAATTTGAAAAATAACCATTCAGTAGGGTAGAAAATAGTGTGGAAAATGAAGAAATTGCTTGTCAGAAGCAATTTCTTCTTATTTCACAATGTTTTCTCGATCATAAAATCACAGGCACGTAAAAAGCAGGGATTAAAGAGCAAAGGGTTAAACAATGAGGTAGTGGAACCGTAATAGTTCCACAACATTTCAAAAGTCATGATTTTTCACACTGTTGACAGAGGTTTCTTAATGAAATCATTAGGAAATCTTCGTTAACATAGTTAAAGTTCATTACTCCTTAAACGTTATGGAATTATTACAGGTCCACAACCATTATTTCTCCATAAATTCTACATGTTTTCAAAGCCAAAGTAATATTATGTTTCAAATTTCACCAATTAACCCTTGTCATGCTGAACCTGGAATATTCCTGCTTTGGCAGGAGCTATAGACAAACATCAGCCTGCACATATATGCAGTCTGATGTTAGTCTATACCACCTGTTTCTCACTTTCAAACCAGAATTGTCAATAGATTTTGGTTTTCAGTTAAAATTTGAACTACAGTTGCCGTGAGTTGGTACTTTCAGTGATTTTGCCCTTTGATTTTGATGAAAATTTTAGCCAAAATTTATTCAGCATGACAAGGGTTAAATACTTTCCAAAATTGAGTTGCTTGTTTATTGAATTGCATGTGTTTCTATTCTGTAGGGCCGCCGTCATATCGCAGATGGTAGCGCGATGGACTGTCAATCTAGAGGTCCCGGGTTCAATCGCGACGGCGGCCCTCATTCTTTCCGACTACTTGTCTCTCACCAATGGGTTGATAATGGTAGACCTGTGTGAGATAGCAGCTGGAGGCTAGGAAAGGATGTGATGGTTGTACTGGTGGGAGAAATACCAGGAATCCATTGTTAGGTGCTGCAGCCACTGCGATATAACTGAAATAATGTTGAAAGCAGCGTTAAACTTTATTCAATCAATCAATCAATCTATTCTGTAGGGTCAGATTGTTCCAGTGTCCGTGACTGTGGGAGATAAAGTTTTATTACCAGAATATGGTGGAACCAAAGTCCAAATAGAAGATAAGGTAAATGGCATTTTGATATACTCACACAAAACTAGTTTTTCTGTCAGATCATTAAAACTCTCTCTAAACTGTAATTTGCGAACTAATTACCTTACTCAGTCAAGTAACGTATCGAGGGTTCAGTGCAAGACTGTACTTAGTGTATATACAATGTAAATACACTTAGTAGTCTTGATCTGAACCCTCGATATGATACATGTATTTCAGGAAAGTCCTTGAGACGTGTCATCTTAGACCTTAATTGTTCCCTATCAAGTATTCCAACAGTCCTGAGTGCTTAAGGTAGTGGACCCTTAATAGTTCTGCAACATTTCAGTATTTATGATCTATCTTAATGCTGACAAATGTTTCCTAACGAAAATCATTAGGAAACCTAGGTTAACACTGTTAAAGTTCATTGCTTCAAAAACGTATTGGGACTATTACGGGTCTACTACCTTAAACAGGGATAAGTCTGGCTAAGAATATCATGAGCAAAAATATCTCATAAAGCCAAATCTAATGAGAAATTAAGATTTTTTTGCTAGAAATTTAACCAAATTCTTCTATAAATTTCATTTTGCTATGAAATTTTTCTCTCGTTAAGCCAGTTTCATTGAGATTTCTTGCAGAAAAGTGAGAGAATCTCTCAATCTCTCGCCACAAAATAATCCCTACTTAAAGCATTGACATTTGTACTCTTGTTTGTTAAAATTTTATTGTAATTATGGACTATATATATGTTTGTGTTTATTTTTTCAGGATTACTTTTTATTTAGAGACAGTGATATTTTAGGAAAGTTTGAGTCGTGATCAACAATAGTTTTGTGACAGACAGACAAGTACCATGTAACTTTGATTTAATCAGAGGAAAAGTTTCATCATGTAGAAATATACAACACAGCCATGAATTTTTCATTTGTATTATTTTCATATTATGATACAATTGTAATGTAGATTTGATAAATGAAAGATTTACCGGAAAGCAAACTTTTGGACTGGTCCAAATTGAATGATATAGCTTACAATTTTCAATTCTTTCGAAAATTCTTGATTAAGTAGACATTGTGAAAAGTGAAGAAGTTGTTTGTCACAAGCAATTTCTTCATTTTCCACATTGTTTTCTTAGCCTTATTCACAATGGTTTAAAAGATGATAAGGAAGAAATGCCAGTGGAATGTGCATTTTACTTTCCTGAAAAATCAGAGGTATAATTTATAGGGTTTAGGGTCAAAAAGGCCCAATGACAAAAAGGCCCAGTGTACAAAAAGGCCCAGTGACAAAAAGGCCCGGGTCAAAAAGGCCCGGGTCAAAAAGGCCCACTGTGAAAAATGACCAAAAAGGCCCACTGTCAGAATTGAATAAAAGAGGATTAAAATGTGATGCCATGGAATGTCAACTTTGGTTATTGTTTGAAAGAAAAAGAAACACAAATGTCAGAGCCTGGGAGATATTATATTGATAAATTTATGACAATGTATATATAGCATATCTCCTGCTTCGTAGGATCTTTCCCAATCCTCACACCTGTTAAATATCATGTCAAGCTAAAATATTTCACTTATGGATGATACATGTGCCTGGCAGATTAACATGAAACTATTATTTCGTGGCTGACATATGTAAAATTATTTTTATCCATTAAGTGTTCCAAGTGAAACTAAAAGGATAAACAATAGGATGTTTTAGAGTTAAATTATTTTAAATGAGTTAAAAATAAGGTTTAATAATTATCAACATAAATATATCTAACATGTATATGAAGCATTGCAGATCAATTTGTGGGCAAATTGTCACATTCAAGAGTGGGCCTTTTTGGACTGGGCCTTTTTGGTCAACTCTGATAGTGGGCCTTTTTGACCCGGGCCTTTCTGACCCGGGCCTTTTTGTCACTGGGCCTTTTTGACCCAACACCATTTATAGAATAAGATGTGCAGAGGATAAGGGAAGCAATCCAGTACTCCATTTGTGTTCAATTTGTTGATTATCCCCCTTTATATTACAGACTCGGTTGAATTTTAGAACAATTTCTTTGAGTTTGAAGACAATAATTTCATAGTGTTTTTGCGAATTTATTTGATTTGATCCCCGTAGACCTATGTGAGATAGCAGCTGGAGGGTTAGGAAAATATGTGATGGTTGTACTGGTGAAAGAAATACCAGGAAACCATTGTTAGGTGCTACAGCCGCCGGGATATAACTAAAAAAATCTTGAAAGCGGCGTAAAAACTCAATTCAATCAATCATTGATTTGATCCCACATTTAGCATATCTTTTTACAAGGAACTAAGCATCAATTTTTAAAGCTCAATTAGTAATACACGTCACTATCCGTTTTAACTAGAAACAATATTTGTTTGATTAAGAGTAAAGAATAAAGATTAAGAATATATTATACAGATATTTAGTTTAAATATCCAGTTTTGTTTTTGACATAAAATTGTGTATGAGATGTTTGTGATAGTAAAATAAATGTGAATAATTTATGATAATTGTTTTATATTTTAAACCAGGTTTGAACCCCTATTACATCACACATCAATTTGACATTTGTTTTCTACCATCAGCCCCCTATTTTATGAAAGAAATCCATTGGTTTGGTTTTAATCGGTGGTTAATTTCTACCAATCAGGATTGTTGTTTCAAATGAAACAACAATCCTGATTGGTAGAAATTAACTCCCAGTTAAAATTTAACCAACAATTAGATTTTATAAAACCAGGCAGGCCTAAGTGAATAATTGTTAACCCATGCGAGACGAGCAGCTGAAGGCCTGCGGAGACAGTAGAGTATATGGTGGTAGTGCTGTTGTGAGAAATTATTAGGCGCTTTACACACAGTGGCTGAACCGAGAGGGGTTCAAACGAAAACCCCTTTGAGGAGTTTGAAAACGACCCCCGGGATTTAGATATGATTTTTGGGAATCAGCTTCAGAAAAAGAATTGAAGCCTGTTTAAAATTAGTCTTCGATACTTTTCTGAAGTTAATTTCCAGATGGTTTTGCTGATTAACAGGAGATATTTGTGAATATCGAACTTGTACAATTTGCGTCACTTCAAACCCTATCGGAAATTACAGTAGTATGTTCGAACGAACCACCTTTCCAGAAATTCTGGATCCACAATTGCTGGCTCCACGATATACACAAAAATATGTTTAAAGGGGATATCAATCCTCATACAAAGAAACAAAATGTAACTCGTAAAAAAGGTCTTGTTAATATTAAAGATACACATTTTAAAAGAGCAACGCGTCGGATTCTCAATCTCGAGGTCCCGGGTTAGATCCCCGACGGCGGCCCTCATTCTCTCTTGACTATTTTTCTCTCACCAATGGGTTGATAATCGTAGACCTATGTGAGGTAGAAGCTGGAGGCTAGGAAAGGATGTGATAGTTGTACTGGTGAGAGATATATCAAATCCATACTTAGGTGCTCCAGCCGCCGCAATTTAACTGAAAGACTAAATAAATGATTTATAAGAGCAAATCATAACCATGCGAGGCACTGCATCCTTCAAAGCGTTAATCAAGCCTGTATGCGGTGAGCAGGACTTAATCGTCACTATGGCAGGTCGTGTATGTGTGTTAGTCTGTCAGTCTGAGTAACTCCTACATTTATTGATGCATTTTTCGAGAATACCACCCATATATCTCACTAAGGAAAAAGGCAGTGCACAAGAACGACAACTACACATATTTTGTTAGTTATTGCCCTTTGCGGGCCCGACAAGTTTTTTTCCCTGGACAGCCAAAGGTACAAAAGGACGCCCCACAAGTTCATGAAAAGTGTATAGGGGGCATTATGTGCTTTCCTGATAGGAAAACACAATATTGATCGTTTCATTCGTCCATCAGTACGGCGAATTATGGACGTTAACGAGGCCAGGGGATTTTTTTTACGTCTTACTACTGCGGTTTGAAAGCATAAACTCTATCGTAAAATCAAGTGTGATTTTCATTTAGACACAAATTTTTTGAATATCGCACTTGATTGATTGGCAGAGTTTATGCTTTCAATCTGCAGTAGTAGGACGTGATAAAAACAACAACATCGTGATGGATGATAAATTGAGATTCTTTTGCTGTCTCTATCAATACCAGCCTTGCGTTCAGAGTGACAAAACGGTGCAAACAGTTTGCCAATTATACCCCGCTTTGTACTTGCACATGCATGCAAGGCAGTGTAAAAATGGCGGGGAAAATGCACCCTTTTTATCCTGAACGCATAGCGCGTCAAGCGAAGGCTAAAGAACACATTATTCAATACAGCTTGAAAGCTAGAATTAACCAAGTTCTGTCCCTATGTGCATTTGTCCGGATAATCCATCTCAGTAATATCTATTTCGGTATATAGCGGTTAATATGATACAATTCGTATAACCATCTTACGTTAGCGCAGAATCGCCATTATTTAAGCCCACATGAACCTCTGTGCAAACTTACACATTGTAAATCTGTTATGTGTATGATGGCGATTGACTTGCCTTGAGTTTTTAAGGTTTTGAGGGTTAAATGTTATTCTATCATGACACGTGAAACTGTGTCTATAAACTGCATGTAATCGCATCGTGGTTAAATGAGCGTCAATCATTGAAAAAAGTTCCGTATGGCTGTTCAATTCCGCCCTAGTACAAATCAAAATTTTGATCCCAAAAGGTGAAAAAATTGTGTGGCCAATGCAACTATCTAATCTAAAAGTTATTTAAAAGAAAAAGTGTAATCACGGGAAAAGCCGAGCGAACTACCTTAACTTGGATTTTATCAATGACGTGGTTCGTGACGTATTTTACATATGTAGAATCATGACGTGTACAAAAGCGATCGTTGTTTACACAAGTTAACCTTATCCGGATGCATTGATCGATTAAAAACTGAATATTTAAACGACTAAGGATGAATTTTGGTGACAGATTTGTAACTTATCTATGCCCATCTCGTGATATGCAAGCAGGATTAGATTTCATTGAGGTTTGCTAAGTTTGAGCTGCACGATACAAAATTATGAGAAGACAGTTGAGATGGACGATCGACAAAAAAAAAAAAAAAAAAAAAAAAAAAACTTCGCGCATATGTACTTGGTGATTAAGGTACGTTTGAATTGTACGATAGTTTGTTTAGTTGTTAAATGTCTCATTATTGCATTTGAGTGTTCGATCTGCTTGCATTTAGGCCTTGTCCAACGCCTAATCTACCAAACACTAAGCTATCAAACAAGTCATGATGAGAAAAATAAAGACATTCCTGGCCCACTTGGAATTTAAGATTGAAGATAGCGTGTTAGATTCAAATGTGAGTCTGTTGGTATTGGCATAATCGAATTAAGAATAATTAAATGTGCAATTTCGTTTATTTCGAATTACTAAATCAAGAGGCAAATATAAAGGATAGCGTCGAATATCATTGCTTACCGTCGCTTACGTTGGTGGAAAAGGAACAGCGTTATATATATTGTCGAAGAAACTAGTACGCAGTTGTAAGACGTGTTATCTCTCCGTCTAAATTTCATGAAATAGTGAAGATTTGGTCATGATAGAATTATAATAACAAATTCTTGCCGTTATTTATTGAAAATTTAACTACGCTTCTGAGTTCTAAGGCTCAGTGAATAATCCACTCGAGCTAAAGCTCTCGTGGATTATTTATTGAGCCTTAGAACTCAGAAGCGTGGTTAAATTTTCAATAAACGACGGTAAGAATTTGTTATTCTATAAATTACGCTGTCTTGTTCAAATGGTTAAAAAGAAGCGTCGATTAAAAGCGTGATAACGTTAAGGAGCCAAATTGGGCGACGTCTTTATATTGTACCTTTCGTATTGATAGAGAATAGATGTTTGGTGACTTGATATGGAAAAGTTTATCGGGCAAGGCGTAGGAATTTATCTGGTGAACCGGAGGCGAACCGGATAAATTCCGCGGCCGAGCCCGATAAACTTTTCCAACTCAAGTCACCTATCATCTATTCTATTTATCCTGTTACAATCTTTTTTTTTAAGTCTATTTGTTATTTATTTACGAAAAATTAACCCGATCCCGATTTACAACTCCGAGACTCGGCGAGTCCTCATCATACGGGTAAATGGGTAGATGAGGTGGGGGTGATCGCTAACGGGCTAAAGAACTCGACAATCGAAAGGATTTCTGATACTGTACCATGAAAATGTTTTACAAAAGAAAACTTGAGTAATACGTACATAGGGGCCTATAGTGTAAAATCATTGACATGACTGACCGTCACCTCTATTGGCATACAGCCGCCGTCATAGCGCAGATGGTAGCGCGTCGGACTGTCAATCTAGAGGTCCCGGGTTCGATCCCCGACGGCGGCACTCATTCTTTCCGACTATTTGTCTTTCACCAATGGGTCGATAATCGTAGACCTATGTGAGATAGCAGCTGGGGGCTAGGAAAGGATGTGGTGGTTGTACTGGTGAGAGAAATACCAGGAAACCATTGTTAGGTGCTCCAGCCGCCGCGATATAACTGAAATAATGTTGAAAGCGGCGTAAAACTCCATTCAACCGACCAACCTCTTAGCATACATTACATGCTACACTGATTGTCACATGGTAACTCCGTTAGGTCTCGTTTAACTTCGTGAACCAAGTTTCATAATTATACCTATTAAATGACACTGTGATGAGTAGATACTTGTCATTGCACGTGGAAAGGTTAAAGAATCAGAAGACGAAAGACAGTGGTTCGAGTCACTATGACAGCATATTTATTTTTTCTCTAGATTTCAATCCATTTTTTTTTCTCTTTTGAATAATGTTGAATATCACTCGATTCTCAGAGAGATTTGCGGTATGTTATAAACTATTTGTTTTGCCAGTTAGTTTCTTCTTTTATTTGTTTGAATGGGTTTAACGCCTCTTTTTACATTTTTTCGGTCATATTTCGGGGGTAGAAACGATTAACTATGGATGCCTGGTATTTCTCTTACGAATTTTTCCATGACAACTCTTCTGAGACTCAAGTTGCTAATCCCACATAAGTCTTTGATTTTCAACCAAATTTGCTCTTTAAATTGGCCATTTGACATCGGTTTGTGTTTTCCATATTTGAGTTCAGGAGATATACCTTGGTTTATTTGACCTGAACCTGACCTCTATCAAAAATTGCTTGAAAATCAAATACTGACATATTTTATCAATTTAAAAAACCTACTTTTGGTTCTATATCGTTCGTAATTTCATGATGTAAAAGCACGTGCAAAGCTGAGTAGACATTATCAGGTTTTTATTAATCTTAAACACAGGGGTCAAGTTCAAGTAAATAAAATCGCGCTATACAATGCGATAATTGAAACGGGCTGTGCAAAACAATTATTGTCATTCAAACACGAGATAACTAGTCAAATGTGGGCTAACAGAAAAAAGAAAATAAAAAGAAAATAATAATAACAATAAATAAAAAAAACACACACACGCACACAGCGGGATGAAAGCAGATTCGAACTCATTATCCCTGCACCTGTAGTAATCAGACTAGACCCTTCAGCCACACAGTCAAACAGAGTGCATTGGAACTATTACAATATACAAACAATTTTAAAACCCATACACTACTCGGATTTACGATGTTTTTCGAAAGCTTGCGGCTACCCTCGATGATAAATACATGTATATTCATCGGTTAATTTATTCATTGCATAAAGTTAAAGTCATGTCAATAATTTCACACTATACCTTAAATGATTAAGAAGATATGAATCGGGTGATTTTCGCAATCTCAAACGTCCTTTCTTCTCCGAAGTTTTGTTGTCATGCAGCTAAAAGCAAATCCCAATTCAATGCCTTCCTTGCTCTTAATCAGAGGATGGACATGGATTGAGATCAGATGCAAAGCTACTTTCGCCGAAATCCTCCTCGGACGAATAAATCTGCGTTGAATCCACTCAGATAAATGTTTTAAATTCTTGACAGCTTTCGAGGTCAAATGTAAACACTGAGATAAGCTTAGTCACAATTTTATAGATTACGTCATCAGTCATGTACTACGTCATCAATATGGTCACGATTTGGTTTTAAATACTGTAATAGCCAGTACTGTCAAAACCTATGTACTATCCGGATATAGGTGCACTTGAACGCCTGTCAAGCTGATTTATTAGGAAATCGGGCTTCTCTGAACTTATCCGGGCATGGAAAGATAGATTATTACGTAAACTCACGATGCAGCATAGTTTTTAGTGATGTTGAATCGTAATTTGGTCGCTATTACGATCGCCAGCATTTTGGTAGTTCGGATATGTTTTCGTCTTTCTCCCGGTCGACTTCCGGATAGAACGCTGAGTAAGAATTTATCGGATTTTTGTTATTATCCATAATTTCCCTTGCTGCCGCGGCGGCGATGCTAATATTTGGGTTGATTATTAATTTTATACATAATTTGTATTGTTCTCGAGTTATTTTCCAGTCGAAAATTCAATGCTGGCGCAAACTACTTTCTCGGGCGTAATGCTGCCGATGCCAGCATTATGCTGGATTTGATTTTTCATGTATTTTAATCGTTTACTCCCACACGAATTATGTACGAACATGAATGGGAATATCTGGAGATTGTGTTACGGCACTTTTCTAGATTATTTATTGGTAACGTTTTATGTAATTGGCCTGTGTTGTGGGTTTTGACCGAATCACTCGTCCAGCAATCCAGCCGAGACCGAATCGTGGATTCTGATTGGCTGAAACGTTCGCCAGCATCCACTCGACTATAAATAGACGGTGCGTTAGTGAGTCGGCATCAGTTGCTCAGACGGCTTCAACAAGATGACAACAAATAGACCAGCAAATTAGAACTTGAAACAACAAACAACAAAGACTTAGATCAGCATCAACTTTATTAGAACACAACATGTTAAGAAGAAGCCGTCTATTCAACGAGCAACTGATCACCCCTCTTCAATACAACATCTAGTCACTGGTCATCTTTCTCTCTCCCACACATTGTTTCTTGAAACGTCGTAGCTAGACTATAGGTTTTAGGTATAAGACAAATGATATTGGTAATGTTAGGAAATGGAAATTTGTTAGGCATATGAACCACTGGAAGTGTATAAGAATAAACCGAATCATTTTTATTTATAGAAACGTTTTGAGTTTTGTCATTCTTTGTAAATACAGCCCCTAAGACGACCCCTTTCATTAACCCCCCTTCATGTTGTAAGTGGCCAGCCAATATTCAACCCAGCCATCCTGCATCGACCATCAGACTAAGAGACCAGCCAACATAGAGTTTGAGATAGAATTTAGGGCTGGCTGCTTACAATACATAGGAAAATCGAGAGAACTATTTTTTTTTTTGTCAGTAATAGACACTCAAATTCAAAAGAAAAAATGTTAGAGAGGACGGTTTTCAGACCTAATAGCCGCAAAAAAAAAAAGATCCGGCAGGTCACGTGACCAAGTGACATGATAAAGCTGTCACGTGATCAAGTGACCTGATATCAATAAGTTTATCATACCCACTTTTATCAGGCTATATTTATAGCTAGTGACAGGATAAAAGATGACCCTTATTCGACACCACTGCACCGTCAATGATCAGCTAAAGTCTTAACTTGCCTTCAATTGTAGATAAACTCTACAAAATTTGCTCAACGTTTGACAAGTTTTGGTAATGTACGATGTACTTGCTTTTCTTTGCCTCGTTTCACCACTTTCTGGTACAGAAGAATTTTTTCTATTGAATTTAAGTTCTAAAAAAAAAGAAAAAAAAAAGACGTAAATGTAGCATTTATTTTTAAAAGAGCTACTACATACTACAGTAAGACTTATATTAAGCAGCCACTTACGGGACCACAAAAAAGCGATCGATAAAGAGAATGTTTGCTTAGTACAAGTTTTGTTTACTAATAGAAAACATAATTTTTATAGAATATGTAAGATTTTTTGAATTTCTCAATAATCCTGAGACGATTCTTTTACAGGGATGAGTGTCTTTTTCACTGCGTTCATTGGGGTATAAAGTGCAATTGCCTTAGCACATGGCAAATAACGCCCGTATGGCGTTATATTTAAGCCATGTGCTAAGGCAATTGCACTTTATACCCCAATAAATGCAGTGAAAAAGACACTCGTCCCTTATAATTGCAATCCTCTAGATCGAAGAAACTATTAAAATATTCGGCAAAATATTAAAGCTTCAAGTCTACTTTCTGCGCGTATAGATTACACAATCTATTTTTAGATCTTGTACACTTTATCTCGCTATCGAAGTGAAATGTCATTAAGTAAAACAAATAATACACAAATAAACGACAACTTTGAAATTCGTAGCGGTACTTATGACAAAAAACTTGTTTCTGCCAAGTAAGTCTGTATCTTTAAACGATAACGGCGTGGCCGGTCTAAGTTGAGAGGATTGCTTGATGATCTTCGTCGACTCGTTGTTTTCTTAATAGTTTACGTCGGTTCAGAATCAGTACTGCATGCTTGTAGTCGTAAATTCTTTCGAAAATATCTTAATTTATAATAGATTAAATAGAAATGTTGCGTTGATGATCGGGAACTATGTTAATTCGAGTTCCTACAACAGAGGACTTGCAGATCGAAGGTAGGGGGTTTCCCGAAAGACCTATTGCATTTTATACAGAAATAAAGTGCAATGGAATTCCCCACGTGATGCGATTTAAACCAATCAGAATTCTTTATTTTATTGGATTGCAATTATTTAGTTTTAACAACAAAGGATTGAATTATGATAAATTTTAGACTATTAGAATACTTTGTAGGATGTTTTGAACTGAGAAATGGGGTTCTAAAAACGGTTGCTTAGTAAAAGCAGTCGCTTAAAAGACGTGGTCGTTCGAGCAAGATAGACTGTATACCCCACAGTGAGATGTGGACTGATCCTAATCTTTATTTCAGGCATGTACCATGAATCCTATAATTATCAATTTCGTTAAAAAGACAAGGTGGTGGATCTAAGAATGATTTTGGAATGAAATTGAAAGAGTGCGAAGAGTGAGTTTTGGTTGAATTTAAAGGGAGGTAAACCAATATAGCTTATTCTGTTCAGGATGGGCAAAATTAGCTATATTTATTCCATCCCTTTATAAAATTTGCACATTAGTTCTATAGAAAGCTTCCTATTGCTTCAAGAACCAATACATCTTCACGAGTCAAGGGGTATCGAATCGACAGCTCCTCGATAACCACGCGTACAGAAATTACCCATTCAATCGACCAAGGGTAAGATAAGTAAAACGTTCGTAAACCTTGGTTCGACAAGATAGAACCAATCAGGGGCTTTCAATTTCAATAATGTCAACGGAATCGGTATTTTTTTCTAGCTATATTTATTTTGAATGTAGTTGTTGATATTATCTTTTTAGTCATTCGGCCAAGGGTAAGATAAGTAAAACGTTCGTAAACCTCGGTTCCACAAGATGGAAACAATAGGGCGCTTTCAATTTCAATAATGTCAACGGAATCAGTATTTTTTCCAGCTATATTTATTTTGAATATAGTTGTTGTTATTATCTTTTTAGTCATTTTGAGCGTTTTTGAGTGTAGTTTGGAATGAATTGAGCAATGAGAGAGCGATTTAGAATGGGCTTGATTGAGATGAATGTCACATATCCTACGCACATTCGGCATGGTGGGTGGAAGTCATTTGCAGGCTCTATAATGTTAAGTCTATAATGAGACGAAATCATTTTAGACTGAGAATTACCTGGGGATGGATGCATGACCAAATACGTTTCAGTGCAATCGGCGGCACGGCAAAAATTTTAAACCATTTTCATGTAGATAGATCAAGTTCACCGCTAAAACCACTGAGCTACTTATCCGTGGTGTAGTTAACAACATCGTGAAATTGACAAGGTGAATGTTTTTGGAATGATTTCGGAATCATATCTATTTAATTGAATATGCAAACGGGTTCTATAGAAAGCTTCCTTTTTCTAACAGATTTAATCAGACGCTTATAATTTAAATTATGCAAGTGAAATCGCGAATTTTTCTAGCTATAACTTTTTTGAATGAAGTTGTTGTTCTTATCATTTTAGTGATTTCGGAGCGTTTTTGAATGGTTTGAGTGTGTGTTTGGAATGAATTGGAACGATGAGTAAGCGATTCAGAATGGTTTTGATTAAGATGAAGGTCAATTTTACGATTTTATTGACAAAGTTGTTGTCACAACAGTTTTATTCAAGCTACAGAAACGTCAATCTGGTCGCAGAAAGACGGTACATTCCAACAAGGTTACATGACCCCCCAACCCAGACCCCCACTCCCATACGCGTAGGTTTTATATCAAATAAAACAACAAACTATGTAAATATTCATAAAAGATTTTAACTTTTATTTTTTTTCATGAAGTTACTTTTACAATAGCACAAGACTGAAGAGCATTTCCTTGTAAAAGCTCAAATAGAACAAAGAAAATCGAATGCTTTCGTGAATAAACAGTTCAGGCACTAGGACAAAATGCTCATCATTGGAAATCACTCGTTAATTTCCGTACATAATTGGAAATCTTGGAAACCTTGCGACCCGTACTTTATGTCCACTGAAGTATTTGAATGAATAATGAAGTAATGAAGTTTCAGCCAAAGATTATTTCGAATAAAAACAAAGTATGGACAAAGTCAATGGACCTTATTTTGTCCTAGTGCCCAATGACACAAATATATGTGTGACCCGTCATGCGAAAAGGGACCATCTGGGATTTTCGTTAAATAAATATTTGAAAAAGAGATTAGTTCTAGATCAGGCTAACCAGAGGTCGCATTTCGAAATTCTTTTATGGGAAGGTAGATTGAATATTCTAGATTAAGAAAATTAGTAAAATGTGAAAAGTTTCGACCCTAGTCAGTCTGCGAAGTCTGCGTAGTCTGACTAGGATCGACACTTTACGCACTACCCAGATGATCCCTTTTCGCGTTACGGGTCACATTTATGACAAATAATAAATAACCTTAACATGATATCAACATAATGCTTTATTGCACGAGCCAGTGTTTAACACTGCAAAATGAGTCATGAAAAAGAAATGAGGAAAATTTACATAACGAGAAAAAAGCTCAAAACTATTGTACGTGCCTATTAGTATATAAGCACTTATAATAGTTTTGAGCTTACTCATCAATTTATAACTAAATCATGTACACGCAAGTTCACAAATTCAAACATAATAATGGCGTTTTAATCCATTAATCTCGCAAATACATCTTGAAGATATCTGTAGTTACAAGGTTTTAGAATTAAACAGACAGTATATAGAAACGTTTGCGAAAATAGTTACTTGTTCTTATTAAAAAAAAAAAAAAAAAAAAAATAGAGAATCAACAACCATGCTATAGAAAAGGGGGAAATCATTTTTACGGCTATTTCTTTCTGAAAAGTTTCTTTCCAATTAGGTACATATTAATCTTAAAAGTCTAACGTTACTTAAGTTAGAACTCTTTTAAGTTTATAAGTAGTATGAAACCAAGACCGAGTTGTGTTGAAAAAGAAAGCGCTCGTAACTGCCTTGTCATTTTGACGCAAATCTTAACCGCTTTTGAGCAATCGCATACTCGAGTATGTGTCTTTACTGTTTGTTAAAGATGTTCTTATATTCTTCAATGAAACGAGTCACCCATTATTCAACCGATTATCTAAATGAGTATTCTAAAGGGTAATCCAAACATGCTTTTTCATGTATGAATCCACTTCATATAACTGATATGTTTTTGAGAGCATATTCGAATCATACTTCACTTCTCTATGAAGTAGGATCAGGATTGTCTGAAAAGCTCACACAGCAATGTCAAGCTTTTAGTCATATTGTTTTATTTTGTTACCAAAACATCATATCGACAGCTTTGTTCATGCTGTAATTACAAGATTTCGGACACCCATAGTATGTTAAGCGCTTGAAGATCAAACATGACAGTAAGGCAATTTTGTTTTTAATAATGGCCAGCTTTTTTTTCTTTCTTCCTAAAAATATGAAGAAATTCAATTGTATTGGCGATATTGGCACATGTGACCACGCACGCTAAAAAAAATCAGGTGCAAACAACGTAAAATACCCAGTGTATAAATTCCGGTACATTTCAAACGGAAGTTGCAATCAAAATACCTTATACAGAGAGTTAGAAGGAACATTCAGAATTTACAAATTCAGCATAGTGCGTAAAGTTTCGGTCCTATTTAGCCTGCGCAGTAAGCGCAGTCAGACTAGGCTCGACACTTTACGCATTCCGCAGATAGCCCCTTTTCGCCTGACAGATCACATATCTATAATCTATTTATACATGTATGATATGATGCGGTCAACGACTTGTTTATCTTATAAAATTAACGTGGTCAAGTCAAATTAAGCTGAATATCTTATTATTTAAACAAATAAATAGTTTAATCCCTGTTGGGCAAAATGAGTCAGCAAATCGAGAAAATCTCGGTAAATTCCGAAACTCTACGGAATTACCCGAAGAAAGCCGATTGCTGCTTTCGTCAAACAATACACATTTCTAGAAACAATGCCTATACACTACTAGGAAAGTAAGGAATCTCAAAAGTTCCTTTGGTCAAAAAAGACTACGGATTTCATATACCTGTACTTGCGTCTTATTTCCGTATTAAGGTAGAACAACCCCGATAAACAAATCGTGAAAACCTCGTGTTTCTTCGTGTGGTGGCTTTTCCGCTTAGATAGCTAGCTGATGATGACGTTGTTATTTCGTCACTGATCACGTCACAGCATTACTTAAATGTCGAAAGTGTCTATATATATATATATATATATATATATATAATACATACGTAGTGTATTATATGAAAAATATATCTAACGAGGTTGGGAGAATTGAAAATTGTCGAGGCTCTGCCGAGACAATTATTAATTCTCACAACCGAGTTTGATATTTTTTCATACAATACACTAACTTTGTATTATATTTATCTTATAACCTATATTTGTCTTGTTTTTGTCGGTGTTTCTAACTGAAATGCAAGTTTCTAAAAATAACCACATTATATAATTGTTCTAAAAATAACTATGTGATATCATAAAAAATATCATACGGGATGTTATCACATGGATATTTGTATAGTTATAAGATAAACACTGTATAGGCATTTGCGACAATAAAGTACAGCTACGACTAGGATGTAAAAACCGAAATCGTTTAATAAAACTCAAATATAACGATTTTTCCCGAAGTTTTCCGAACCGATTTCATTTCTATCCCATTAGGGATGAACAACCTTAGAAGCCTCGTTGAGCACGGGCCTATTTTACTAAACATCTTACGATAATTTTTGCGTAAGTCAAAATTTTAAGTTGCTTGTACTGTAATAACTAAATATGGGATTCTGTCATGCATCATTTCATCGGAATTGTCTTGCAAAGACGATTCGAGGGAGATATTGCAAGGCAGAATATAACAATGAATGAAAACACCAGGTACGATTTGTGATTTTTTTTTTTACTTACGATTAATTTTTTCGAAAGAAGTTTAGTAAAACGGGCCCCTGGATTTTGGAGATCCACTGTTTAATCCTTTACCTACAATAAAACGACGCACACTATTGTTCATATAATAAAGTTAATAAATACACTACGACTACTTCTTCTACGTCCGACGGCGAATGTTTATTCGTCACAACGTTATAAAATGGCGTCTAATATCTGGCAAGCAGCGGCTTGTCTCTATAGCCTATATCACCTCCAACTTTGGAAAAATCTGCAATCCAACAACTTTCGTCTGACAACGTTTGAAACGTTTTATTCAAAACTCGTGCCTGCATCCCTTTTCAACGTTCAGACATTTACGTGATTTACGTTCATGAACGTAGGATAACGTTTTTCTTTTATCAACGTTCAGACCTCTTCGTAATTTACTTGAATTAGCAACGTTCCCTTCACATAATAGCACAACCTTTTGCCTCTTTGTGTAAAGTCGTTTTGGCATCGTTTATTCCACTGAATCTTTTCTTCTTCATGGCGGATTTGTCTCGTTTGCCCTTGTCACTATGACGATGCTGTTTGGAGCCGAGAGCGGACAATGCCGCCACTTCAATAACGTCCTTGACACTCTTTTCGCATGTTTTCGCCGAAGTTTCAGAGTACACTAGAGCTTCGACTTCTTTGGCTGTTTTCAAACCCTGAAATGAATATTGAAACATTATTTTAACGGTTAAGTATATAAAACATATAATGACATGAAGCCATTTAGGACTTATTAGAATATTGGCAAAATACATATTTATTTATTGTTTAAAAAAAAAACAAGCATGAAATAGGCCAACATTTAATCTGAAACTAATTATTTCTTTCAAATTGGAACAACATTTCAAAACTGAACAATATTTTTCACAATGACAATGTATTCCTTTTTTTGATTTTCACCGTTAAAAAATATGGACCATTAAAGATATTAAATCAACACAGTCGTTTGGAAAATACTTCGTTCACATTTGTGTATGTGCGGGAGGAAGATGGGTAGTTATTGGCCGTTTGTATTTGCTATTTCTTTCTTTTTTACATTCATTCAAGTATTTAAACCAAGAATACCAAATTACCTGTTCGTATGTGACTGGAGTCTGCTTCTGTCGCTTTAATCGTTCCAGAACTGTTTCGTCAGTGCGCATGTCTGTACCACAACCCACGATCATGATTGGTGCGTTTGGACAGTGCTCTCTAACTTCCGGTATCCACTGAAATTTTCAATGTACCGTGATAAATATTTTTTAAACAAAATATTTATCTAGAAATGTTTAATACATGTAGTTTGAAATCGAGTATGCCTATAGATTTTTGAATATTCTTTGTGTGCGTTCTTCAAACTTTTCATAATGTGTTCTGTTGGTATTTTTAAACTGATGTATGTGATAAATAAGTAGAGTAAAAATTGTCTGGTGGCATCTTCAAATGTTGGCAGGTATTTCATAATTTTTTTTATTACAGTTCTTTCGTCATAAAAAGTAAAAAAGGTATATACCTTTTTGCAGGGATAAACACCGGGCATGGCAATAGCAATTTCATGTTCTTCTTTAAATTAAACCACTGTTAAGATTAACAGAATTGGATTGATGAAATGAACAATTTAAGATGTAGCATTTACCTTAGAAACAATATTGTAGAGAGTATCTGGGTTTCCTATTGAGAAACAAACCAGAACAATGTCAGCACCGTTATACGAGACAGGTCGAACTATGTCATACTCGACGTCACCTGAAAATAGAAAGAGAATTTTATAACAGATACAGTTTGAAATGGTTAAAGGCCCTCCTCCCCCCAACCTCCCTTCTGATCTACAAAATAAATCAATTTTGTCTGTACTTTAACGTTCCGATCAGATGCAAAGAACTTTTGATATTTTTTTAGATGAAAACAACCATTTACAATGTAGAGAGACAGTAAGCAGCAAACTTTCAACACGGCGAACACTTTTGTTTGAATAATTTCACGATCATATGGCAAAGTCGTAGTTGATGTTTAAAACGTTTGCAATGTTCAAATATTTATGATTCAATAAAAGCGTCTTCAAGAAAAAGTAAAACAAGCATATTTTTTCTCACTATTTTTATGAAAAATAAGACGACTCTTACTATAACAACCCAACTATTAAAAGTTTTCATTGGATATTGATGCAAAGGCTTAATTGTATTTGTACAGAATTTGATTTTGTCTATCCAATAATTCTCTCTTTCTTTCGCCAATCATATAAAACTTATGAATATATTTATTTATTTGAAAATAAAAAAAAATGAAAAAAAAAAATAAATAAATAAATTATTTAATTTTTTAAACGCTGTTACGGAAATATACGAAGGCACACGAGGTCAAACTTTCGGAAAATATCGACGAGGAGTGCTATCATCAAACAAATTTTAAATCAGATTATAACATAGGGAGTTTCTTTAATGATTTAATTCTATTATCCGATTCAGTTATTTCAATCCTAAAAGGTGAATTTAGGGACACGCGTTTAGAACGTTTCATTCATTAGTATAAGCACATCTCTGTACTTTTGAATGTTTCGCAATACTCTTCTTTCACGAAGGTCAAACTTCTGATGAAACCGTATTTAACCCTTTCCTGTTTTACAAAATTTTGGACCTATCAAATTTCAAAGGTTTTGCAGACGAAAATTTAAAAAATTAAATTTGAAAAATAACCATTCTGTAGGGTAGAAAATAGTGTGGAAAAAGAAGAAATTGCTTGTCAGAAGAAATTTCTTCTTTTTTCACAATGTTTTCTCAATCATAAAATCACAGACACCTAATAAGCAGGGATTAAACAGCAAAGGGTTAAAAAGGAAGATGTATTCAAAGCCTTGGATGGGATCTTACTTACATTGAATTTAAAGCATAGATGTAACTATCTTTTTTCTAACTCAGAACTTTGGCTTACAAATATGCCTTATTGCGATTCAAGACCATGGGTTTTATAGTGCATTGGAACAGTTTAGTCAATTTTAAGTCCTAGAATTTCTAAAGAAAAAAAAAAGAAAAAAAAGGTTAATTAACCCCTTGCTTTTTAATCTCCGCTTTTTACGTGCCTATTATTTTATGATTGAGAAAACTTTGTGAAAAAAGAAGAAATTGCTTCTGACAAGCAATTTCATCTTTTTCCACACTATTTTCTTCCTTACTGAATGGTTATTTTTCAAATTTAATCCTTTTTAAATTTTCGTCTGCAAAACCTTTGAATTTGGTCAGGTCCAAAGTCTGTAAAACAGGAAAGTGTTAAATTAATGAGTAAAGAAAAAAAGGATTTAAGACCTAATTGCTGAATTATTCAACTCCAAGATCAAATTCACTCCTTTTTCTAAACGCAGGCAGCGCTGCATTCCGTATATGCTCAACTCCGGTTAGCCAATCCTAACACCACGTGTGCGGCTCTGTTTAAACCAACCCGACCAGAAAAATGGGCTTAACAATTAATCCAATTCACCCCTTTGATTTTTCAGGTGAACGACATGGCGGTAAACCCCGCTTGGTTTTGTCGTTTACATTTATTGTGTCCTAGCTAGACGCGCCCACGTTGAATATGTTAGATCTAATACTTCAGCAAATATTCGACATGATTTACGAGCAATCTTTCATTTCTTTTCAAACGAGTGTATATTGGTAGATAAGCGATTAAACTAATTTTTTCTCACAATAATCGTCATTTTTATGTTATAGTGGTGTTTTTCAAAGTACGTATCAATAAATGATAGTGTTATTGTCATTAGCATATATGAATATCATTTTCAAAATTATCTGGGTCGTTTCATAGTTTTATGTCTTTGTCATATCCAAACCCAAAGAAATTTGAAATGAGTGTCAAAAGATGAGAGTCTGTGGACAAGCAAGGGCCTTCTCTGTTCTAAATTTAAAGAAGTGAACTGTTTTAATATTATCCTCAAATGTCCGAAATTAAATGCTTCGATAAATGAAACCTTTTTTCCGTCGCCCTCCCTACATGTAAAAGATTTTAGGTCGAATTTCTTCGAAAGATAAGACATCAATTTATTCAATAGAACTGGGAAGGGCGGGGGTAATTTATTCGGCTCACCGGCATATTTGTGGATTAACGGGATTAAACTGCATTACAATGCAGAAAACTAAATCCGTTAATCTAACCCCATTTCTAAACCTACTTCAGATAAAATTCCTAACACCGGTAGGTATTGAAAACTTGGCACTACTTTTTCATTCAACAGCCAAACTTGTTATCTCATTTGCATATATGCAAATTAGTCAATCTGCCTTGACATTATTCAATTGAATAATCTGCTTTAACCGTTTGAAATACTTTAAAGTCTTTTCTTACCAAATTTTGATAAAATCAGAGGGAGAATCGCTCGTAAAAATGAACAAGACAGATCATGATATCTTTAATTTGAGCCTGTGCGTGACATTTCCAACAGTTTGACATGTGTGTGAGTTGCAAACTTTAAGCAGCCTAGACAGCCACGTAATGCAATCAAAATATTGCATGTCTGTCTAAAGATACTTTGGGGCCTTTTTCTATGCACAAAGCGCAAAGTGAAGACTCTGGCCAGACTGTGCAGATGCACAAGCATCTGCACAGTCTTTGCTTGGTAAACATTTTAAATTGTTGGAAATGTCAGATACTGGCTCATTTGGTTCTTAGTTTTTTTTATTCAAGAACGAGGGTTTTGATTGGCTATTGAATTTTGTTGACACCTTCGTGAACAAAATTTTGAGTATGCAACTATTTTTGTATGATTATGCACTAAGTTGTTCAACGAGAAAATTAACTGAAACCGGCAAGATCTGTCCTTTTGTTTTTTGATAATATTATATTGAATCATAAGAAATGCATACAACATATTTGAATTCATTGAAACTAAAAACCTAACCACATTGTACGAAACAGCGAAGCAGTGTGATGAGTTATTAGTTCCAAGCCTCTTTGAATTCCAAAATATCATTTTTGTCTCCTAAATAACTTCATGATATTGGATATATATTACCTACTCAGCAGATTGATTTTAAAACAAGGTTTTAAGTTTCAAATTTTTATCAATTATTATTATTATTACGCAAATCAAGAGTATTTGAATAATTTAATTATCAGATCAAATTCTTATGCAACCTATTTCTTTTTCAAGTAAATGTCAAAGAATCGAGCTTGCCGATATATTCGCTGATTAGAAATATTAGACTTCTTGCAGAAAACTAATGATCCATAAGAGCTCAACAAAAACCGGGACGCATTCCTTTAAGACAGGTCTTCAAAATACATATTATGAATTAAACAATCCCTAAAAGAGATAAATCGATAAATCAATGGCAATCAATTCGATCTTGAAAGACAATCTGAAAATTGTTTCCGGATAATTAAACTTGAGGAATGTACGAAATGTCTGCTGGGTTTGAGGTACCAAATCTTTTTTACTTGTTGTTGGCCACTATCAGAATGGTGTAACTAAAGCGTGTTTCAAACTGTAGTTGTGATATTTTTGATAGCCGTACCAAGATATGTAATGTCAACCAGGTGTCATCGGTTTAATTCATGTCGTTGGAAAATTTGCCAAACTATTTTGCTGTTTTGACATATTTCTATGATTTTATTTTTGCGAAAAAAAATGCTGATAGACGTTAGGTTGGACATTGCTGGACATTAAAAAAATCGCAAAATAATAAAGCAAATTATCTTACCATTTTAAAGGTTTAATAATTTAAAGGCTTAAGAATGTATCTCTCTCTCACTCCCCCCTCCCTCCCCCCTCTCTCTCTCTCTCTGAAAAGGGTAAGTTTAGTTCCCAATCGAGTTTGAAACAAGAAAGATCTAACGCCCCGCTTGCCCAAATAATTTGAATTTTGATTTTTATCACATACATAAGGTAGACCTAAGTATCAACTATATTAAATTACAATCCGTCCTTCTACGAGGAATTTACTTTTGATAAGGCCCATTATTAATGAATTCCCTTTCTTTTATTCTGCATACCTAAGGCCTATTTTAGATAAATATTTCGATTCATTGAATAATAGTTCATTTAATACTTGCGGTGACAAATTATTTAACATTAACTCATATTCATTTCAAATAGAATCATAATTATATCATTTTATAATTATGATACTATTTGAAATGAATATAACAAATTTCAGACAGAATTTGAAAGGAGCCTTTGAATGACTTTTCCAAAATTTCCGTATTCACACGTGCGCAGCCTTTAACAGCATAGGCAGCCATACAGTTAGATAAGGAAATTTTTTGGCAATCTCCAGAGAAACCGAGAGATTACCTATCTATGTACAAGGCTTATCGGATGGTTGAATGATCGGATCGTCTTATCTGTATCTTAATAATTGCTGTGGTAATGACGTTTTGGTCTGCTACAGGCGACTTAGTGAATACACTGGCGTAAATTGTTGGAAATGTCAAGCGCAAGCTCAATTCGACGGCTTATAGTGAAACAGTTGTAACTGCCTATATGTTTGTAGGCAGTTATAACTGTTTCGCGCTGAGCCATCAAAATGGTCATCTATAAATCATCATCCACGATGAACTACCAACCACCCTTTCACAGAACACGTGCATCGGTCAATTTCACCACGCAATTTACGACTCAAAATTGTCCGATCAATTTTTTTGAATATCACGCGAGTTGAAAGACGCAAAAGATTATGTCGTAAGACGATTTTTAAAATGGTTGATAATGAAAATTGGGCTATGTCACGCGTTCAAGATGAAAAAACATTCACGAAACGTTTGAAAATTGTACCCCGCTCTACATATAAAGTTAGGTACAAAGTTACGTAAAATTTCACAAACGATTTAATGCTGAACTTACAGGGCCTGGTCTTGGAAAGCTGTTTATCTCAAATTAGGATGTTAAATATTTCATTGTCGGGTACCGGATGCGAACAGTAAAAAAATAAAAAAAAAAGTAGGAAAAAATGCCAATTTTCTAAAAATATACACCCCCCCCCCCCAAAAAAAAACAAAAACAAAAAAACAAAAAAAAAAAAAAAAAACCACACCTCTCAGTTTCTAGCCCCTAGCCCCGACTCCCTTTCAAACTTGATCAGTTTTCTAATTGGCCATCCCAATCCTCGAAACCGATTCCTGCGTACATAAATTCTCTTTCTTAATTAGCAGAGAGATTTGAAAATTACCCTGAATGCTTAATACAACTCTGTAAGCATTGGTGTTGGTTATTTCAACTGTTCCACTTAATTCTTGCCGAACTGATATTCTAAACGATCGTCAGATTGAGGAAGATGGGGGGAAAATCCTTCGTCAGCCAAAATCTTTCCAGCGAGTTGTCTGTCTGTCTGTCTATTGATCGACATACCATTTTATTTAACAGAACAACATACAAACAGATAGATAAGATCGTCAACTTACCCGTAGTGTCCCAGATGGACATCTGTATTTTATAGTTTCCTGCTAGTTGATATGTCGTATTGTATGTATATAAACCGTTTGAGGTATAACCCTAGAAAGAGAAAATGTATATAATGTAAATTTAGAGCTACATTAATGCCAATTAACTCATGCATTTCACAATCTCATTATATTTTCCGATGTCATATTTTTACGTTTCACCGTTTTTGTTTTTGTTTTCCTTCTTTTTTTATTGAGAGTAACTGTCTGTTTACTTGACTGTTTGAAAAAAAAATACGCCGCTTTTAACAATCATCTTTTATTCATATCTAGTTAGAGACTGGATCACCTAACAATGGATTCCTGGTACACATGTATTTCTAACACCAGTATTACCAGTTCACTCTTTCCTAGCCTCCAGCTGCTGTCCCACTTAGGTCTACGATTATCAACCCATGGGTGGAAGGAGACACTGTACCATCAGTCAGAACTAATAATAAAATATTTCAAAAGTACTTGAATTGCGAAGAATCAAATTATTTACACTTACGTCTGCGTACGAGCTGTTAACGTAACGTTTGATTAACGTTGTTTTTCCACACCCACAATCTCCGACAACTACTAACTTTGTCTTGAACTCAGTCGTTTCGGGATTTTCTGTTGTTTGACCCATAGTTGTTCACTTAATAATATCCTCTCGTTCACAAGACAATCACAAAAAATATCAAAGGTAAAACACAGAAACAATTTTAACGTCGCTTCCTCTTTCAGAAAAAATCACTTGTCATTGTCTAAGTTCCTGAATGAATGCCGGGCATTGCCACTCTGGCGATCCCAGTGTCGTAAGCTTTATTTTTAAGTCCGTCCTTCAATAAGTAATTCTACTGAATGAATGATAAAACAGCTTTAATCTATCTTTAAGAGGTTATTTCATAAGCAATTGTAAGTTCTAATTAAAGATAGCTCTTATCATACAAGATAATACATTAAGTATAAATAACCTTTACTAAAACCGCAAATCCCACTATATATGTCCTATGTATCCCAACTTTCAATTCCTAAAATTTTGTTCAGTTTTTTTTTCTCGGTAAAAGTGATATCAGTTTCAACTTTCTGATGCAAAAGGCGTGTCCAAATGCCCTCATCAATTGCGAACACGTTGATATAGTCTGAACTGTGCAGTTCGAATGAAATATTTAATAACCAAATGGAATGTGGGTTACCGAAACGTGAGAAAATTATACATGGCGACACTTAACAATACTGAATGGACAAACGACTTAGATAAAATACCAATATTTCGTATGAATTATATCGTTGTGCACGATGCGATTTTAACAATTTCTTGCACAAATATGATCAAAAAGTATATGTTTATAGAAATAATCTGATAATTCAATAAAAAGCGAAATGATAAGCTTAAATAATGAAAAATCTTAAACTATAAGATATGAAATGTAGAAACTTAACACCTATTTCCTAGTCCCAACAATACCTTATATGGAGTTTAAGTTCAAAAAGAATTGATTACCTTAAGTATTTATAACTTTTCAGTGTTTTGGAATTTTTCACAAATTATTCTGTTTCAAAGTTGATGCTTTAAACAAGTTTATGCGACTAGAATTTGTATCAGTCGCGGAATTTGCGTAGAAATCAAAGTGAGGTGTACTTCGAATAAGAGTCAGATATAGGATTGTTAATGAACGTCAATGGAGTACCACGTGGTCTTTCAAGTGTCCAATAAAGAGCGCTTGACTAACGCATGCGCATTGCCGAGGGTGTATACTGGTTGCCGGTTCCTTTCAGAGCATGAATCGAATTGTACGTAAAAACCGGGTAAAATCATTGAGGAATTTTAAGCATGAACGGGCGACTAAACATTTACGTTGAAACTTGGGTAACCGGAGATAATAAAAAAGTTAAATATGTAAATGAAAGCTGTGCAAACACCCGAGTGTACCGAAGTATTTCGTCATGGGCGTTAACTTGAAAACCAAGTTTAATTAGGTGTGTCTTTCTTGTAAAATTGGTTTGAACCCACTAGATCTATATCATTTTGAAAAGAATGTTCAAAGCATTTAAGGCAAAACCACATTTTTAAATTTATTTTAACCCTCTCCTGTTTTACAAAATTTTAGACCTGCCCAAATTCAATGGTTTTGTAGATCAAAATTGAAAGTGGATTTAATTTGAAAAATAACCTTTCATAAGGTAAAAGAAGAAATTGCTTGTCACAAGCATTTTTTTTCCCCCACAGTGTTTTCTCAGTCATAAGGCTTATGGGCACGTAAAATAAAGGGATTATACAGGAAAGGGCTAAAAGGGATAATGCTACGTATTATACTTGTTATTTTCAACAGATTCGACTCAAAACCATACACCAGAGCCATTAATAGAACAGTGAAATGGACTTTGAAACGAAGATGTCTCAGCGCGAAACAGTTATTATTACATATTTGTTAATAGGCAGTTAATATTTTTTCGCGCTGAGTTATTGATATTTACTTTGGTATATATAGAGGATAATCGTTTGTTTCAGTGTAAGATCGATTTATATTTCATTGAGTGAACAATAAAAGCTACATTTTCACGAGTGGCAGAGCCACGAGTGAAAATATAGCTTTTGTTGTTCACGAAATGAAATATTAATCGATCTTACTCGAAAAACAAACGATTATTCTATTTCTTTAATGCAAAAATCAGACAAAATGTGAAATTTCTATGACATATTTTCGTAAAGCGCATCATTTTGCGCGTGATTGCTATGCAACGTTTATTGTGACGTCACTTATTTCGCCCCGCATAGCCTAGATGACGTCAGATTGGGTGAAATGCACAAAAGCATGGTACAAGTTTTTGATAATTTCACTGCTTTTGCGATGAGATTATCAAGTGATAATCTATCGTTATTTCTCGATAAACCACCGAAAAACATTAAAGAAAAAACGTGAAGTAGGAGTCCTTTTTGTTAGTGTATTCATTCAGAAAGAAACTCCAACCAATATCGATCAAAAGTAATGTGGAAGGTAACGAATTAGATCAGATTTCAAGGGTACCCACGAGTTTAGAATTAACATTGATGGATAGAGCAGGGACGAGTAGAAATTTAGTACCCGGGCACCCAAGCTCGTTACCCACGGATATTCGTTTGCCGATGGTTATTGTCCATATATTTATTTTATCTAATGAATACAAAGGCGTACCCAGAAATTCCGTAAATTGGTCGAACATACAGATTCTTACATGGTTATAAGGGACGCAGGTTTTGCGAGTCTGGGACTCGCGAATAAGTAGCCAGGACTCTCAAATCTATCTGATGTAAGTCATTAGGACCACCTGGAAATCAACTTCAGAAAAGAATTGAAGACTGTTTTAAACAGTCTTCAATTCTTTGTTGAATTTGATCCCCATATGAACATAGTAATTATAAAATAGTCGGCTAACGGGTAATGGTTCAGGACCCAAGCAGGAAAGTTACCCTACCCGGTACTCGGTACTATAGTGGGTTTAGGTAATTCTGTCATTTCATAATTGTGTGAGAAACTAGACACTCGCAATTTCATTTTCTCCGAAATTCGTTATTTGGCTTGGAAAACGGATCATCGAAGTTAGTAAAATATTGGAGAAATTTCCGACAATTTCTGAGACTAGAATTGTGATTTTTCTCTAAAAGGTGCGTGCAATTATTCACAAAGGAGGGTCCTCGTCTATGATCGTTTGCTACAGACACCAAGGACAATTTTTCGAACCCATGTTTCCTCCCAATAACACCAAAACGAGAGGTCATTCATACAGAAGTAATTGATCTTTTATCAAATGAGCACTTATATGTAAACTGTGACATATGCGCGTCGGTCGTTTAGACGTTAGTTTCAGGAATTTTGTATGTCCCTAATTCGTCAATTACAAAACAAGGGACGCCAAATTATAAAGGGGCACAATCACAGCAAATCAGTCCAAACTTTCCTTTTAAAGTGCACAATCTGAATATAATCTGAGGCAGTCAGCGCGATTAGCTCAGATGGTAGAGCACTGGACTTCAAAGACATCGAAGTTCGACCGCGTGGGTCCGATTCCCTGGTTTGCACACTATCAAACTAATTGTCTTTCGGATGAGACGTTAAACCGATGTACCGTGAGACGGTGCTTTACACCGAGCACGTTAAAGACCCATGGCGGATCTCAGCATTAGTTTCGTAAAGTATCCTTGCACTATCCCCCGTAACAACTAACCGTCTTCTGAGGCGTCGCTCAAATGAGCATGTGGTGTGCGTGTATTTCCGTTTATTTATCGTCGTTACTGTAGCATATGCTCATATGAGCGACGCCCCATGAAGACGGTTAGTTGTTACAGGGGATAGTGCAAGGATACATGACGAAACTACTGCTGAGATCCGCAATGGTTCTTTAACGTGCTCTGTGTAAAGCACCGTCTCACGGGGCCTTGGTTTAACGTCTCATCCGAAAGACAATTAGTATTTGTTAGTGTACCAGTCCGGGAATCGAACCCACGCAGTCGAACTTCAATGGTTTTGAAGTCCGGTGCTCTAATCGGGCTGGTCACGGTAGCGAGCACGAGCATGTGCTACGGTAACGACGATAGATAAACGGAAATACACACATAATCTGAGGCTGTGCGTTTCGTTTCGAACCAATATCTGTCCGTCGCGCTAACATTGATGGTAATGCCACGCAAAGGCTCACATGAAATCAAACGCGTAATCCGAGCTTCTCTAAGGTAATAGACCAGTGATAGTAATAAATTTTAACAGTGTTAACCGAGATTTCCTTATGGTTTCATTAGGAAGTCTCAGTCAACATTTTGAACGATAATGAGTCCCGAAATGTAGCGAAACTATTACGGGCCCACTTCCTTAAGCTGTAGGAACGAGGTCAGTTTGACATGATCAAAAGACAACATATTTTGATTTAAAGATACCCTCAACATTACTGTTTTCTCGCTAAAGCCTCGTTTACATTTGGCCTACGGAGCCCGTATCTCGCCGTAAGCATAAAATCGTGCGGAGCCCGTGCGGTGACATACGGTGCCCGTGCGATCATCGCACGGTCTTACGGGCACCGCAGACACCTGCGATCTCGTTTAAAAAAATGTTATACACATCTTTAAAAATCGCAAGCCCGTAGCCTTGTGCGGACACCGCACGGTCGCCGCACGGACATCGCACGGAGGCCTTGCGATGATCTTGCGGAAATCGTACGATATCTTAACTATCAAACATGCAAAATAAACCCCGTAGAATCGTGCGGTGACCGCACGGCATCCTCCCGATATCCGTACGGAACCCGTACGATCTCCGCACGGGAATCGCACGATTTCCTCGCGATATCGCACGGGACCCGTACGGTCACATTAAGATATGGTCTCTCTCAATGATTTTCAAAATCGCACGGTCACCGTGCGGCATTGTGAACACATACGCCGCAGACCGCAGCTGTCTGCGATGTCCCAAAAATCGTACGAAAAATCGCAGGCTGCGATATCGTACGGCGACCGTGGCAAATGTAAACTAGGCTTAAGTGATTTCAGTAGGATAATCCATCCCTGCGTTTGGGATAAAAGCGGAACGTTTGAGAAATTGTACCCACTTCGCACGTGTACTGTAAACGGGATATTTTTGGAGGTGTTTTTATTTTTGCTATATTGGCGGTCAAGCTAAGATGCGCCAAAATTAATCGACCGCTAATATTTATCATTTGTAAATGAAAAATTCCTTTCTTATAAGGGATATGCAGTTTCCAATGATGCATATTTTAGTCAATCTTAATCAAACTTAATTTCAAAGATATGCAGGCCATTTATACTAAATCGTAATAAGAAAATCTACTTATAACGTTTAAATTTTTAAACATTTAAATAACTGATTTATAATAATCATGTTGGTTGATATATTGATGAAAATCCGGTGATAATGTGTGAAAAACTTGAACACGAAATACAACAAATAAAAGGTGTGAAAACAATCTATTGTTAGTTTGTAGAAAGCTGACAAAACTGCAGAAAATAAACATCCTTATACTTTCGCCGTTTTGAACATTTGGAAAATACGATTAAAATAAACAAGTCTTTATTTTCAGACTTATACATATACAGTACATCGTCTTTATAAAATATGAATTATACAGAATTATATCATGTGATACAACCTCGCCCTCTCCCGCAAACACAAATAAGTTTTCTCTTTCTTCACTCTTTCTTTTATTCATGACAGTTCACAAATCTATTTATGAAAAGTACATTTAAATGTGTATGATAATAATATGAGGCGCTTTATTTTGGCGGTACATGTAAAATGCGCCAAAATAAATCACCGCCAATAAATCGAAACAGAAAAAACGCCAAATGTGGACACCGCCAATATTAAGCCGTTTACAGTATATAAGTGCCAAGTTGGGGAAAAATTACTGAACGTTCGCAAACGTTTTTGCTTTCTGAATGCAAGAATGAATAATTACATTTTGTCCCTTTAAAGTCCGCTGAATCTTATTCGACTAAGAAATTTTGATTATCCATTTCCGAAACAAGCTGTAGTTTCGACGTTTGTTCTCTCATCGATCACATTACCTGTAATATACCACATCGACACCGGGCAACATTCTCTGGGATCAAAGCTGGAAAAAAACCAATTCTCGTCACTTTGCACGCCAACGTTATTACTTCATTAATCCGCGCCACAGAGAACCCGTTATACAGAACGTTCAAAAGGGAAAATGAACGAATGTGAATTAAGGTAGTGGAACCGTAATAGATCCGCAACATTTCGGAACTCATTATCTTCAACAATGTTAACCGAGGTTTCCTAATGAAAATCATTAGGAAACCTCGGATAACACTGTTAAAGTTCATTACTTACGACACGTTGCGGATCTATTACGGGTCCACTACCTTAAACCGGTACTCTTTTGATGATCTACCGTTAATTCTCGATAATCTACCAAAGCGCCTTAAAGGTTCACAATTTAAGCTTATGAATGTAAATCTAACGGTCTACCAGTGCTCTCTCTCTCTCTCTCTCTCTCTCTCTCTCTCTCTCTCTCTCTCTCTCTCTCTCTCTCTCTCTCTCTCTCTCTCTCTGTCTCTCTGTCTCTCTGTCTCTCTGTCTCTCTGTCTCTCTGTCTCTCTCTTTCTCTCTCTCCCCTCCATCTTCCCCTTTCTCTCCTCTTTCTCTCTCTCCCTCCCTCTTCCCCTTTCTCTCCTCTTCCTCTCCCCCTCTCTCTCCCTCCCTCTTCCCCTTTCTCTCCTCTTCCTCTCCCCCTCTCTCTCCCTCCCTCTTCCCCTTTCTCTCCTCTTCCTCTCCCCCTCTCTCTCCCTCCCTCTTCCCCTTTCTCTCCTCTTCCTCTCCCCCTCTCTCTCCCTCCCTCTTCCCCTTTCTCTCCTCTTCCTCTCCCCCTTTCTCTCCACTCACTCCCCCTTCCCCAATCTCTCTCTCTTTCTCTTTACTTACTATCTCTCTTTGTGTCTATCTCCTCACTCACTCTCTCTCCCCCTTTCCTCTTACTCCCCCATTTCCCCCTTCTCCATTCTCTCCCTTTCCCTCCTCTCTCTTTCGCTCCATTCGCATTCCCCACCCCCTCTCCCTCTACTAACTCTCTCTCTACTTTCTGTCTCTCTCCTCACTCACTCTCTCTCTCTCCCTTACTCTCCCCCTTTCCCTCTCTCTATCTCTCCACTCGCTCTGCCCACCTTCTCTCCCCACTCAATCCCTTTCCTCTTCTCATTCTTTCTCTCCTTATCCACTCTCTCTCTTTCTTTATTTCACTCTCTCTCTCCCTCCTTTTCTCTCTATGTCTCTCTCCCTATCATCTTATGCCTCTCTAACACATTCTCTCCCTTGTTTATACCTCCCTTTCTCACTCTACCCGTCTTTCTCTCTCTCATTCGCACGTGCGCTTTTCTTTGCCCCTTCTCTGTAAACCCTTTCTCTCACACTTCTTTCTATATATCTCTAATGTCACACTAAAAGAGGACCATTGTAATTGAGTACAATATGCATGCATTACAGAATTAAAAGCTATGAAAGTCATTGACAATTTTGGTTAAGTATTGTACGTCAGATATACTTTCTTCATACTATGTTAAACAGCATATTTGATACTGGAATTGCTCCGACGGCCGTGCAGTCCAGTCAGATGTATACTTATAAAGCCGCAAGTAGTCCCCTTCTAGCGTGACAGAGGAAAACCATATGATTATTTAGAGGGATAGAGCGAAAGAGAAAGATAGAGGAAGACCCTTTCGGGCACTCACTCGAAAAAAAGTGCTTTCACGAGACTATGAATGCACTTGAAACGGCTTATCAGCACTGACTTTACGGATAAAGTTCGGTTTTTTTTGGAAATCATATTCCTTTTTGCTGCTTTCTTTTGATGAATATTTAATACGACCTTTTCAAATAGTTGAAAACAGGTACTTCGCTTTTATATTAGTATAATATTATTTCAATTGTTACCATCAAGCCTAAAAGGAAATAAGATTAAATTAATAAATTTCCTTTTCTATAATCGTATATAAGAGAAAACATTCAAAAAAGGAACTTGTCTTTTTAGGAAAATGAATTTTTCACTCTGGAATAAATTGATTTTATAGCCCCCAATAATAAGTCTTCTCAAGAACCCTTTTTTCACATCTAGGATTGACCCGCGGATTAGCTGTGGGGGCTAAACAGAAGGGCTATTTCATGTCACTTAATTTTTTTCCCCTTATCAGTGGTAAGTTCGATCCCGAGAAACGCTAGTTGTAGAATACTTTTCACAATTTGTCAATCAAAATGATTTTTTTTAAATACTATTTATACTTTTTGGCGTCGGAATTGAATAAAATGAAATAAAGAAATAAAGAGAAGAAAGAAGACACATAGTGAAATAAGTCATGAAAGACGAATATATTTCTTAAATATAGTTTTTAAATCTTAATGGAAAATATTTTTTTCTCACACAATCTGCTTTTGCAAGATATTACATAACTCTCTGATGAGAGAAAGCCTATCTATCCTGAAATAAAGTTCTTGAAAATCCAAATATCAATATTTGACCTCTTCTTTGGCCATGACCTTTTAAGTTTTGCCCTAAATTTCAAAAATAAAGGTTTTGCAGTCATAAGTAAGTTAGATTATGTTGAATATCTAGTCAAACTGACCTTTGGTTCTAGAGATATATAGAAAAAGTCAGAGCTTGACCTTTGACATCCATATGTGACCTTGACCTTTGTTTGGGGGATTAAATCCAATCGTTAAATCTTTTGACGCACAAGGGTAAACACGTGTGTGAAATATTATTAAACTATCTCCATATATAATTATATATTTTTGAATGATAATTCAATTATTAATTTCGGTTAGGCATAAAATATTCCCTCATCATTGCAATTATACAATACACCATTTGAACCTAGGAATGACTGACAGTCATGACCGAGGTCAACTGAAGGAGATATGTAAACATTTGGTCTTAACGCAGACAGATATGCCTAGCCATGCCTGCTTTCACATCTACTTAAACATTCAGTGTAAACGCTCATTAAATATAAACACCAATCCTTTATTTCGAGTTGACAATTTAGAACGGGTTTATAATTTAGGTATCCTCAAAATTGCACGACCCTTTGTACAATGCAGTGACGTGATTTTTACAGATAAACCGAATTTGATCAACATCCATATGCTTATATATCATAGGTAGGCCTACAAATAATCGAAATTAGAAAATAAGTTAAATATGTGAAGTAAGACATGTGAAATATTAATAGAAAAAAATGAAACGGATGGATGAATATATCAATTAGGAAGCAGCCGAACAGACGAATGGGTGAATGAATGAGTATATGAATGAATCTATGAATACACTTAGTTTCATCGTGGAATTGACATTCATTTCAATAAAAACCATTATAAATCGCTCACTCAGCGCTCCATTCACTCATTCCAAACATTCACTCCAATCGATCAAACCCGCTCCAAATGACAAAAATTTACAATCAACAGCTACACTCAAAATAAATATAAATGGAAACAAATCGCGATTTCACTGATATAATTGAAATTTTAAGCGTCTGATTGGTCCTTGAAGAAATAGGAAGCAATTTACAGAACTTTTATGCATATTTTATTAATGGAAGGTAAAGAATATCGCTATTTTTTATTCATCTTGAGATAAGATCTTGAGATTAAGATAAGCAAGAGAATTTCAGTACTTCCATTTTCAAAAAGAAACGGATATCGATATGCATGACGGGAAAGTTCACGGTTTTGTAATAACTTACTTGCCGTAAAAACTACATCGAAAATCAAAACAGCCAACCAGATTTCCGTAAAATTTATACTTTACCCGTTGTCTCTCACAGACAAGGGCTACCAGTTTACGTAAACGAGTGCGTGATATCAAAGAAGCCGGAAGTTCCTGTTGCGCAAAAAAAACCCCAACAAGCTTTCAAGAGCGAACTTCCTTAAGATACTATTGAAATTTTCCAAGGATTAAAGAAAATCAAGCTAAATATCTCAAAAGGGGTCTAACTACAGCCCCTTGTCTTGCCGGGTCTGATGCACAAAGGTTTTTTAAAGAATTTTAATGTGCATTGAAAGACATTTTAGCACCTAGCAATAAACAGTTTAAAAATCGTTAAACTCTTGCTGACGTCAAATGTTACTTAAGAACGTTATGAGCCAAAATTGGGTCTATGGAGGCAAGCCATTAAAAGTAGTCGTTGCGCTATCAAAAAAAGATTCAAACCATTCCCGGAACTTGAAGGATCGTTTTTAAAACATTCAAGCTGCTTCGAACAGTTTTCCGATAGAATTTCAAAGACTGGTACAACTTACCATGTGTTTTAGTCTTTACTCGTTACTGCAATGACAAGGTACCGACATCAAATCGTATTGTTATTTTTCAATGGCAGACGTTCTGTTGATTATAAGCATACTGAAAAATAACAAAACTTGTCGACAATATGATTCCTGTAAACGCCCAAAATAGCGTCTTATAAGCCTATTTTTTAAAGAAAAAGTGCGCTTTTAAAAACCCGCTTGATTATTAATACCTGTAACTCTTCAATCGTCCTAAAGCATTTATTTCCAAGTTTTATCCCCTTTCAGACTGGCTTTCACAATAATCACAGAATGAATGCTTACCCCACCCACTCTCCAACCATGCAATGTGAGTTGGTTACGATGATCTGTTATATATAAACTATAAATAAACCTAATGGTATTTACCGTGTCTATTTTTAGAATTAGTCTGGGAATTTTCCAATTACCTTGACTAATAGGTAAATGTATGTAGAAGATTTTAGATCTTTCTAGAAAGGACTTTTAGAAAGTGATTCAGACTCTAGAGTATTCTTATGTTCTATGCTATTCCAGATTGTTCTATAGTATTATATAAAGGGGTTCCTACAGCATTCTTGGTTCACTTGATTTAGACTAATGGTTTCATTTAGTAGTATTGTGTTAAACTAAAAGGGGATTTCTTGTTATCTTAAAAGTGTGTTTGAAAGCGTGTTTGATTTAAATTCAGATATTATTGGACTTATTATTTGTGGACCAGGAACTTAATTAAATTGGAACTCTAGGATTAAACATTCAAGGTATTGTTATTTGTTTTTGTATTAGTTTCATATTGTCAATAATTCTGTAATTATTGTCAATAAATATTGTTAATTGTAAAGTTTGTTGCTGGCTTCTTTGTTCTTGTTACATTGGCACGTAACAATTGGGGGCTCGTCTCGAGATACGAACATCAGACAAACAAACAAAACAAAACAAATCAAACAAATTCTTTATTTAAATCTGCTGTTCAAAATTATTTAACCCTTTCCTGTTTTACAAAATTTTGGACCTGTCAAATTACAGGCACGTAAAAAGCAGGGATTAAACAGCAAAGGGTTAAGAAATTAATTTCATATTTCAATTTTGATAACTCTATAGTGCACTTTCACTATTATTTATCGAAATCTTACATTCTTATTTGAATACAGCAACAATCTACCATGTCTTTTGACTTAGAAAAATTTACGCACGAACCTTCCGTGGAGTTATTGAATTTGGGTAAAAAGCCTGATTTGCTCAATCTTGCCAAGCATTATGAATTAAAAGAAGTCAAGTCCTCATTGCGAAAGCATGAAATTAAGAATATTTTGGTTCAATATTTTGTTGATGAGGACATTTTTGATGAAAAGGCTCTGTCTCTCATTGTTGATGTTCCATCAGTTTCTAGCTCAAGAGAGCTTGAACTGTTGAAACTTCAACAAAGGGAGAAGGAATTGGAAATAGAAAGAGAGAGAGAAGAGAGAATATTACAGGAAAAACAATTAGAAATTGAAGAGAAGGAAAAAGAAAGGCAATTTCAAAGGGAAAAGGAAGAAATTGAAAGAGAAAGAGCACAAAGAGAAATTGAAGAAAAAGAAAGAGAAAGGCAATTTCAAAGAGAAGAAAGAGAACGAGAAGAAGAGAGAGCAGAGAGAGAGCGAGAAAAAAAAACGAGAATTTCAATTACGATTAAAAGAAATAGAAATACAAGATAGAGCAAATCAGCCCAGATATATGTATAATGACCATTTTGATGTAACAAAACATTTTAGGCTTGTTCCTCAATTTCAAGAAAATGAAGTTGATACATATTTCGAACATTTTGAAAAAGTTGCAAATAACTTGAAATGGCCAAAGGAGCACTGGACCTTACTTCTTCAAAGTGTCTTAGTAGGAAAAGCTCGCAATATTTATTCACAACTTAGAACAGAACAAAGCAATGATTATGATACTGTAAAAGAACTCATTCTCAAAGGTATTGAGCTGGTTCCAGAAGCATACAGACAACAATTTAGAAGTTGTAGAAAAGAATCTGGCCAGACTCACGTTGAATTTGCAAGAAACGAAGAAAAATTATTTGACAGGTGGTGCTATTCTAAGAAAATAGACCAAAATTATGATAATCTTAGACAACTTATATTAATTGAACAATTCAAAAATTGCATTCAATCTGACATTAAGTCACATTTAGATGAAAAAACTGTTGAAACTATACATGAAGCAGCTCGTTTAGCTGATGATTACTACCTTACACACAAAAATTCTTTCTTTAATAAAGCAAAACCTGCGTCCTCACATCCCCAAAATAAAACTATGTCTGGTGATTCATCTAGCATGTCTAGTCAATCGAATTCACCTAAACCAAAGTCTACTGGTGAAACCAATGCTCAAAACCCCTTATCTCGAGTACATTGTACTTTTTGTAAAAAACCAGGTCACCTTATTTCAGAATGTTTTAGATTAAATAGGAAGAAGGAACTGAGTGTAGCCAAACCTACAGGGCTCACCAGCCTTCAGCCTAAATCACAGCCTTCTTTTGAGTTAAATTCAATTGTTAAGGCAGAACCAAATTCTGATTCCTGTATGGAGATTTTTGAACCGTTCATGTTGGATGGTTTTGTATCACTTTCAGGTGATATGTGCCCACCTACCCCTATTAAAATTTTAAGAGACACAGGAGCTTCTCAATCTCTTATTTTAGCAGATGTTCTGCCTTTTTCTGAGAAGACTTCGTCTGGTACTAGTGTCCTTATTCAGGGTGTAGAGTGTGGTGTTATTAATGTTCCTCTTCATAAGGTTAATTTTTCCTCAGATTTGGTTACTGGTTCTGTGGTTGTTGGTGTTAAACATTCTATACCATTTAAAGGTGTACATTTATTGCTAGGCAATGACTTAGCTGGAGATAAGGTTGTTGTTAATCCTCTTGTAACTGACACACCTAATGAAGGTCAAACAGATGATTCTATTTTGCAGGAAATACCTGATTTGTACCCTTCATGTGCAGTAACTCGGGGTATGGTTAAAAAAGCTTCCTTGAAAAATTCAAATGATATTGACTTAACTGATACTTTTGTTGGTCAATATTTCAATGACGAGATTAAATAGTCTTTTAATCTTAGTCTGCCTGATACTCAGACAGACTCGTCAAAACTTTGTCAGTCCTCTCCAAGGTCAAATGACCAAGGTCATGAAACGCATTCAAAGTCAAAGTTAATCCAGGAACAGCAAAATGATCCTGAGATTTCAAAGTTAATTGATAGGGCATTACCCGAAAAAGAAATGTCTCAGAATCCTGTTTGTTACTATAAGAGGAATGGTATTCTGATGAGAAAATGGCGACCATTTGATGTCCCAGCTGATGAAGATTGGGCTGTTCATCACCAAATTGTTGTTCCAAAGTCATATCGCCATGAAATACTTAGTATAGCCCATGAAAGTCCAATGTCTGGTCATTTAGGTGTAAACAAGACTTATTGCAAGATTATGACTCATTTCTTTTGGTCTGGAATTAAATCGGACGTTTCCAAATATTGTAAAAGTTGCCACACTTGTCAAATGGTAGGGAAACCTAACCAAGTTATTCCAAAAGCAAGGTTACAACCCATTCCAGCTTTTGATGAACCTTTCAGTCGAATAATAATAGACTGCGTTGGTCCTTTACCAAAAACTAAGTCAGGTTCTGAATATTTGTTGACAATTATGTGTGCTTCTACTCGCTTCCCAGAAGCAATTCCTTTAAGAAACATTAAGGCAAAGTCAATTATTAAGGCTCTTGTCAAATTCTTTACTTTTGTTGGCCTTCCTAAATCAGTTCAGTGTGATCAAGGATCAAACTTCATGTCAGGCATATTCCAGCAGGTTATGCATGAATTAGGTATCAAACAATATCGGTCATCTGCTTATCACCCTGAAAGTCAAGGTGCTTTAGAACGATTTCATCAGACCCTAAAAAATATGATAAGGTCATATTGTTTTGATACTGAGAAAAATTGGGATGAAGGTATTCATTTGCTATTATTTGCAGTCAGAGAATCTGTTCAAGAATCTCTTGCCTTTAGCCCCTTTGAGTTAGTTTTTAGTCATTCTGTTCGTGGGCCATTAACACTCTTAAAAGAGAAATTTCTTGCTGATGATGAAACACCCTTGAACTTGTTACAGTATGTTTCTGACTTCAGAAATAAACTGTCTAGGGCATGTGAGGTTGCTAGATCAAATCTTAAATCATCACAGAGCAAAATGAAGGCAAGATATGACAAGCATAGTGTTGATAGGAAATTCGAACCAGGTGATAAAGTCCTTGCTCTTTTGCCAATACCTGGCCGACCCTTACAGGCAAGATATTATGGCCCGTATACTATTGATAAGAAAACAAGTGACTTGAATTATATTATCAATACTCCTGGAAGGCGTAAAAATAAACAAATGTGTCATGTGAATATGTTAAAAAAGTATTTTGACAGAGATAGCTCTATTTCAAAACCGGTTACAGTTGTAAACACTGTCCCACAAGAATCAAATATGATTGAATCAGAAGTTAATTCAGACTTTAGTGAAAAATCTGTTCCTGGTCCACCTAAACTTGAGAACTCTGAACTACTAAAGAATCTTGACGACTAACTTTCACATTTGGAGCCATCTCAACGAGAAGAGCTGAAACAGTTGATTAATGAATATAAACACTTGTTTCCTGACATCCCCACAAGAACTGATAAAATATATCATGATGTCATTGTGGAAGATTCTCAACCAATAAAACAACATCCTTATAGAATGAATCCAGTGAAACAAAAAGCCCTTCAAGATGAAGTAAATTACTTATTGGAGAATGATTTTATTGAACCCAGCCAAAGTAATTACAGTTCACCATGTATATTAGTTCCAAAGCCAAATGGAACATACAGAATGTGTACTGACTATCGAAAAGTGAACTCAGTGACAAAAACTGACTCTTTTCCAATACCAAGAATTGATGACTGTATTGACAAAGTCGGTAATTCTAAATATGTCACCAAATTTGACCTTCTCAAAGGATTCTGGCAAATTCCGCTCACTGGTAGGGCTAAAGAAGTATCAGCATTTGCTACTCCAACTGGTCTGTACCAGTACAAATTTATGCCATTTGGGATGAAAAATTCTCCTGCGACGTTTCAGCGGCTTGTAAATATGGTTATAGCTGGCTTAGATGGCTGTGACGCATACATCGACGACGTCATCATCTATACAGACACATGGAGTGACCATATTTAAGAATCAAACAATTCTTCGACCGTCTCAGTGATGCAAAATTGACTGTTAATCTTGGAAAAACAGAATTTTGTCATGCTACTGTTACTTTTTTAGGACATCTTGTGGGACAGGGTCAAGTTAAACCTTTAGAATCTAAGGTCAATGCTATCTCTGAGTTTCCTGTGCCTGCTACTAAAAAGCAACTGATGCAATTTCTTGGTATGACTGGCTACTATAGAAAGTTTTGTAAGAATTTTTCTATAATAGCTGAACCTTTAACAAATTTATTAAAGAAAAATGTTAAGTTCAAATGGAATGATAACTGTCAAGTTGCCTTTGATCGCTTAAAAGCCATACTAAAGAGCACACCAGTTCTTTTAGCACCTGATTTTGACAAATGTTTCAAATTAGCTGTTGATGCAAGTGATGTGGGCATTGGTGCTGTTCTTTTGCAAGAAGACGATGATGGAATTGATCATCCAGTTTGTTATTTTTCTAAAAAATTAAACAAACACCAGAAAAAACTACTCCACCATTGAAAAAGAATGTCTTGCTCTGATTTTAGCAATCCAACATTTTGAAGTTTATTTAACATCTGCAACTTCTCCTATAGTTGTATTCAGTGATCATAATCCCTTAAGTTTTCTCCACAAACTTAAGAGTAAGAATCAAAGATTATTGAGGTGGAGTTTGTCACTTCAAGAATTTGATCTTGATGTAAGACACATTAAAGGAAAAGACAATATTATACCAGATGCTCTGTCAAGAGTCTAAAATTTGCAATTGTCTTATCTTTAATACTTAAATTGCATTTAACAGTTACATTTCACATTTTTTTCTTGTAAATATGTATGTATATATGTTTGCATATATAACTCTTTTTCAATTCTTTTGATGAAAATTGTTTGTATTTTCATACTAGATGTGCTGAAATGTTTCAACGAATCATGGTATTATTAATTATGTGATGTATATTATCATTGAATATGCTAATGATAATGCAAAAAGAAAGATTTATTTCATAAACCTTTCTTTTTTCTTTCAAGGGGGAAAGTGTTATATAAAAACTATAAATAAACCTAATGGTATTTACCGTGTCTATTTTTAGAATTAGTCTGGGAATTTTCCAATTACCTTGACTAATAGGTAAATGTATGTTTAAGATTTTAGATCTTTCTAGAAAGGACTTTTAGAAAGTGATTCAGACTCTAGAGTATTCTTATGTTCTATGCTATTCCAGATTGTTCTATAGTATTATATAAAGGGGTTCCTACAGCATTCTTGGTTCACTTGATTTAGACTAATGGTTTCATTTATTCATTTAGTAGTATTGTGTTAAACTAAAAGGGGATTTCTTGTTATCTTAAAAGTGTGTTTGAAAGCGTGTTTAATTTAAATTCAGATATTATTGGACTTATTATTTGTGGACCAGGAACTTAATTAAATTGGAACTCTAGGATTAAACATTCAAGGTATTGTTATTTGTTTTTGTATTAGTTTCATATTGTCAATAATTCTGTAATTATTGTCAATAAATATTGTTAATTGTAATTCCTTCTGACAAGCAATTTCTTCTTTTTTCCACATTTTTTCTACCCTACTGAATGATTATTTTTCAAATGAAATACACTTTAAAATTTTGTCTGCAAAACCTTTGAATTTGGACAGGTTAAAAATTCTGTAAAACAGTAAAGTGTTAAATATTATTTCAAAGGAAGGTGGAAATACCATTCTACATTTGTAAAAATCAGCCGAGTGCTTGAAATATCTACCCCTGTCAGACTGTGCAATCCGCGCAGTCTTACTAGGATCGAAACTCTACGCATTTCCCAGATGGTCTGTTTCATCAGACCGGTCGCATTTTATGATTATATTGTAGATAGCATAGATAACATTTAAAGCTGTATTATGATGGACAAGTCACAACCGATGAATTCCTTAGTTTCCCACAATGTTTTCTGCTCAAAAGAAACCTTTTTTTTGTAATTTTCCGTCGCTCTGAAATTCATAATTTCTTTCAGATTAGACCAGTCTAAATTTTGGTTATCTTGTAACAGCTTCAGACAAATTAGATAGTCATCAATTCATAGACCAAAAAAAAAAAAAAAAAAAAAAAAAATAATAATAATAATAATGATAAACAATCCTAGGTTTGATAAGCATTATGGGTCAAGTTTTGTTTTGAAAATCTTATATAAACTACTTAAAGATTATTTAGGTTACTAACCGTAACTAAATGAATGAATGTGATTAACTAAAACGTGGACAAAGTTTAATTTCAAGATTTGTACATCCTGTTTGGCTGAGACATTGGGTCGAGTCCTAAAAATGAAAACTATAATTAGCTCCAAATGAAACATCCACAATAAAAACTGACGCAATTAAAACCTTTTAAACGTATTATATTTTTTTCATGTTTGGTAGAAAATAAAAACAAATGACATTACAAATCGTCTAATAAAGCACTTGTTAAAATGAACTTGGATTAAAGAGGGAGGTAGTAAAATTACAACAAAAAAAAAAATCCTGGAAATGCTAACTGAAACCGACTGATACGAGTCTAACGGAGGACATTCATCTTTTGCCACAATCCACATATCGCCTTTAGCCTAAATATTCTATGTTTGTCGCCTTCTGAGTACATATGAATTTCAAAAGCCTAGTTACTCCTATAATCAACCATAGACTTGGTAAGCTTTATGGGTCAAGTTAGGATTTACAATCTTTAATAAAATCCATGTAACATTGCTAGGTTACTTTATAAATGAATGTAATTAAAGAACTGGACCAGTGATAATTCCGCAACATTTCGGAACTCAAGATCTTTCACAATGTAAACCTGCTGAGTCACCAGCAAAGTAACTGAAATGTGACTTATAACAAAGGAGAAGGAATCTGCAGGTAATCCGCAATCAAAAACAAAGATTATCATACCATAGCTTTTTCTACAGGACGGACGCTACACGTTTAATAAGCAAATTCGGATTTGAGTGCCGTTATCCATCTACAGGTATGGATGAAATGGTTCTACAAGCATGCAATTCATGCCAAATGTTGTAAATACAGCTTGATCCGTTAACTTCATTTTTTGTCGCCCATCGCCATATTACTTCGTTCACGACAGTGTAAAGGGAGACAAATTCATTCAAATAATAAAAAAAGACAGTCAGTAAGTATCAATTATCTCCCATTCATTATTTGAAATAGGATCAAAAATAAGAACAGAACAAAACAATCGTTTTAAAGTTTATGAACGGGTAGGGGGGCCTAATGCATAATCACAATTTCATTACATAGTATACATATCCTGAAATAATAGTGCCCTTTTACATGTACATTCGAAACATCGCTCCCGATTGCCCTTTTTACTCTTCCCATTCGTCTGCTGTCAAAATCTGTTCTTATTTTTTGTCCTTTTTCAAATAATGAATGGGAGATAATTGATACTTACTGAGTGATTTTTTTTATTTAGATACATTTGCCTCCCTTTAAACTTTCGTGAAACATCGCCCCCGACTGCCCTTTTTACTCTTCCCACTCGTCTGCTATCAAACTCTCTTTCGACCCTCTTTCCCCTTTCTCACTTTTAAACATCAAAACAGATATTTGATTTTTTCCCATTATTTTTGAAAGATATATATTGTTTTGCAGTTTTTTGTTTTATTGTAAAATTCCTTTAAAACAGAAATAAATATTCCGACTTTGTACGCGTATTTTATCTTTTTGCTTTACCCAATAATTGAAAAAAAAAATGTAAAAAAAAACCCCAAAAACAATATTATCTCGTACACACGAGATAAATAGAAAAGGTAAAAAAAAGCAAATGTCACTACTATCAAGACATATATTATGTGACCTGTCACGCGAAAATGGACCATCTAGGTTTTGCGAAAACTGTCGACACCCAGTCAGACTGCGCAAACTGCGCAGACTGACTAGGGTCGAAACTTATCGCACTTGGAAAATTTTCCAAATCTAGAATGATCATTCTATATATCTGTATAAGAGTTTTTGACATTCGACCACTGATGGACCTCTACTGGAACACATTTCTTTTCATAATTTTACCTAACGGTCTGAGATGGTCCCTTTTCGCGTGACGGTTCACATATGTTTCTTTCATTCCTTTTTACCCTATTATGTTCTGTCGACACAGTTTCCCTCGGATATTTTATACAAATTGTACTAATTCACACAAATTTCCCATTATCCTTATTTACGCAAATTACCCATTATGATATTTATCTGCTCTATCTCAATAAACCGAGAATTACGAAACAAATATTGGAGTCCTCTGGCACCGATTACTTCATTACCTTAAGTCAAAACGTTTTTTTAATATGTCCTACGGTGTGGAGTTGAACTTAACCCGTTGCCAATTTTACGGGTGTTATTACAATTGTGATTAAACTGTTATTTAATCTAATTAAGAACGTGTTTGTGACGTATTTTCAGAAAGAAAATAAATGAATAATAAAAATAGAAATAATAAAAATAGAAATAATAATAATAAAAATAATAATAATAATAATAATAATAATAATAATAATATAATAGTAATAATGATATTTGAATAATCTGATATTGACTAATCTTGATGGACACTACATAAATTAAATTAAATTATTGAGTTTTGTTCATGTTACATCGTACATCGAAAGACTAAAACTTCTCGATTCTGCTCCTAGACAAATCACTTTGTAGCGAAAAGTATATTTTTTGGCAAATGAAAAGATCGTTATCAGCTGGGGCACAAAGTGACCTTACAATGAACTTCTTGATCGAAAAGCAGTAGGTCAACCTTATGAAGTTGTACATTAAGGTAGTGGACCCGTAATAATTCCGGAATGTTTTGAGAGTACTGAACTTTAACAGAGTTAACCGAGATTTCCTAATGATTTTCATTAGGAAACCTCGGTTAAGATTGTGAAAGAATATGTGGTCCGAATGTTGCGGTACTATTACGCTCCCACAAAACTTACCTTTAAAAGACACTACTCTCTACCAGCCCGGTAGAGCACCGGACTTCAAAACCATTGAATTTCGACCGCGTGGGTTCGATTCCCGGGCTGGTACACTAACAAAAACTAATTGTCTTTCGGATGAGACGTTAAACCGAGGTCCCGTGAGACGATGCTTTACACCGAGCACTTTCAAGAACCATGGCGTATATCAACAGTTGTTTCTTCATGTATCCTTGCACTATCCCCCGTAACAACTAACCGTCTTCAAGGGGCGTCGCCCATATGGGCATGTGCTACAGTAGCGACGATACACAAACGGAAATACACACACACCACTGTCTTATGATGTAATTTCGTTTGCGACCCCGCTTTCTACCCGAGTACACTTGCAAAGTTGGTACCGATTGCCAAAGGTTTCGCAAAGGGTTTTTCTTCGGAAACGCGGACGTCTCTTCCAGTTGCGAATCCAGTGTTTTTTTTAAAGGGGGCTCGAATGTACAAAAAGGGGGTTTGTCTCCCTAGTCTTACACAATTGTAACCCTAGACTGACCGCAGTCGTTTTTGTTAGCATATTCAGAAAAAAATGTAGTTCTATTACAAGCCTCTTTAATCCAAGTTCATAGTAACAAGTGCTGAACAAAAACTCGATTTATTTCTCTTTGAAAAAACACTGTACAGAAGAGTTTGGCAGCCAGATAATTGTACCCCATATCTTTCTTAATTTAAATATTTCTATTACCATAACAATCGAGTAAAAGACAGACAGTATATGCTACGATCAGACTGCACAACTGTGCAGACTGATCTTAGTCTATACTGACTTCCAAAGTTTTTTCCAACGGGAATTTTTCGTGAACAGCAGGAGAAGGGTTAATTGAATTGAATAATTGAGCTTCGGGTGGGGGGGGGGGGGGGGCGTTTGAACCCTCTCTGGACCCGCCACTGTCTTCGTTACATTTGCTTTGGCGAAATACTAAAATTTCGAAAGAAAAAATCTCTTCTTTGAAATTGTTCGTTACATCCGCATACAATTTATCCTATTGATAACATCATTATCATTTGACCTTGTAACAATATCAGAGCTTATCAGTTCATTATTCAAAAAGATAAAAAGCAAACATAAATCAGAAAATAACTGAGAGGAAAATTATGAGAAAAGAAGATTAATGAGAAAGATAAAATAAGGGCAAATTAACTTCTTATCATGATTTACACCATAGGTCAATTATGTAACTTGTGCCAAAAGGTTAATTTTCGATTTATTGTTGAATTATATCAGGAACTATTTGAATAAAAAAAATGGCCTAGTAGGTTTTGGGGGACTTTTACGGGCAACTGGGCATTCACGAGGGACTGAAAAGTTTGTGGAGACTCGAGAATATGGCTTTTCATTCTAAACGGAAACCAGTTTCTAATCGGCTACTGTATGTTTCTCTCATTTCGACACATTTACAAGTAAAGAATTGAATAGAACATTGCTTTCATGCAAATACAAACCAATCTCAAGGGTTGTGGTAAAACAATTGTGTAAAAAGGACCGACGGGACGCTTTTAGCAGACAAACGAAGACACCAACCGTACTTTGAAAAAGTCACAAAACTCACGAAATGCAGAGAATTTTCAAATTTTCAGTCGAGGATATACCGTTATGTTGTTGAAAAATCACTATCCTTTCGATGCCTTATGAGTAGCTGAATGAAAATAAGCAAAGAAATCATTATTTAAGCCATTTATTTGCATAAATGATGTGATTTTTTCATATTTACCCCACCCACCAATGGTAATTTTGAAATAAGGGGTACCAATGTTCTCGTGCAAGTCAATTTGCTTTCCTCGCAAACTTTTCTTGTGGAGTTTTAGTTTCGCTATCTACACAGTAAACGGGCTATCAGAACCCATAAAAAACTTGCATTTTTAACATAATTGAACAACACTTTTCGTGCTTTATTTGGGTGACCGTTTATAAGTTGGTTTCAGTTTACCTGGTTGTGCTCACAAGGCTATTTGCTTCTTAACGAGCTTAAAGATTAATTAAAGTGACCTTAGCATATTGGTGAAAATTGGTAATTAACATTGACCTTGCCAGATTTCGTTTGCCTTAACCCTTTCTCGTTTAAAAAAAATGGACCTGTCCAAATTCAAAGGTTTTGCAGACGAAAATTAAAAGTGGATTTAATTTGAAAAATAACCATTCAGTAGGGTAGAAAATAGTGTGGAAAAAGAAGAAATTGCTAGTCAGAAGCATTTTCTTCTTTATTCACAATGTTTTCTCAATCATAAAATCACATGCACGTGAAAAGCAGGGATTAAACAGCAAAGGGTTAACATTCAAAAATGTGAATCTATGAGAGGAACCCTCGTGTTATACAGGTATTGTAACTTGTGATGAAGTTTCAACAAAAATTGAAGTTCAGAAATTAATTTTTGCAGACAGACAGTCGGAAAGACTGACAGCTGCAAAACAAAATGCCCCTCATCTTTCGATATAGAAAGGGGTGAGGGTGAAAAAATGAAAATATGAGAAAATTTGCCGATGTTAGAGATTAGCCATTATCGGGCTGCAAAATTTGTGCAGTCTGACAAATGTAAACCATTGCCATTCTGAACCCAGAATATTCTTGTTATAGCAGAAGGTACAGACAAAGATCAGCCTGCAAACATGTGCAGGCTGATCTTTGTCTATACACCTGACTTAGCTTTTTCAAATTTGTGTTTACAAGATAATTATTGACTCACATGCAATTAGTGCAACCGGTTCTTTCATCACTTTCATTTACTGTAGTTTTGCCAAATTTTTGTTCGGCATGACAAGAGTTAATACAATTTCCACATGTCAGTTATCATTCTTGATTTGGTGAAAAATCGGCGTAGCCTATCAATACATTCATAGACCTGCAAATTCAAAAGAGTGATTAAAGATCAATTCTACATTGAAAATGATGGGAGATAACGGTTTCTCGGACCCCACTCTTTCTTGTGGAACCATAGCATGCTTTATTTCCATTCGATTGTCTCGTTTTGGCGACCACATATCCTGTTAACCCGGCGACAGAATTTTAGACACGTCAAAGAAAGTTTAAGTTTCCTAACAATTTAAAGAAACCTGTATTTCTGCGAGATGAAACGTTGTGGAAAATGGAGAAATTTCTTGTAAAACAAGTTTCTAGAAACATTCTCTTTTGAAGGGTCATCATAAAAGTGGACTTTTATGGGAATGGGACAAGGTCTAAAGATACCAAATTAAAAAGCTTTACTCGGAAACAACGGATAATTTTATCGAATTACTCTAAGAAACTTTCTCCTTTCTATGCAACTGACTCTTCGGGGAGGCAGCTTGTGTTGCACTCACCGAATTTTGCGAAAAATGCAGCTAATATCGATTACAACTGATGCCATTACGTAATGATAGAGACAAAACTATGAAATATGATAAAAATATAGCTATCAGCGAACTATGACATTTCATCTATCATGGCCGCATTTGCCTGCTTTTTAATCCCGTTTTAGCCCATTAAATGATTATGTATGGATTACGTTATGAAATAACAGGGGTGCATTGGAAATGTTTGCATGCGATTTAGGTAGTGGACCCGTAATAGTTCCGCTACATTTCGGACCTCATGAATTTTTACAGTATTGACCGAGGTTTCCTAATGAAAATCATTAGGAAACCTTGACTAACACTGTTAAAGTTCATAACCTCCGAAACATTGCAGAACTATTACGGGTCCACTACCTTAAGAAAACGGTTCTGAAACTTCGTAACTAGCCAAGGCAGATGCTAACTAGGCGTTCTATTTCTCCGTATCAAAGCCATAAAGGATCTTTCATATAGAGAATAACATGTAAGTGTCTTAAAATATCAATGTGTTCTGGTCGAGGTTGGGAGAATTTATCGGGACGAGACTCTGCCGAGTCATGATAATTTCTCACAGCCGAGACCAGATAGCATTGATATTTTAAGACACTAACATGTTATTCTATTTTTCATGCAATCATTTCAAGCGCTTAATCATAATAAACCCTAAAAAAAGTCTAAGAAATTCAGGTGAAAGTGTATGCAAATTGTTTCTAAAAATAGACTGACTGATATCATGTCATGTTATCAGACAGGTGCCTTATCAGGGAAATACAGGCTTCATTTCATGATAAATTTTGTTTTAGGCAAGCTGATCCTAACCTCGTATAGAATACAGCTGGAATAATAGCATTTTCTTTTCTATTCTCGATTAAGACCAGACTGCCTCAAACAAAATCTAACGACAGATCCCATATGTTTAAAAAAAATCGAGTAACAGATATGAGCCTGTGCGTGACATTTCCTTAAATTTGATAAGTGCGTGAGGAGCAAACGTTTTGCAGCTTAGAAAGATATATTATGGAATGCCGAAGTGATTTTTATAATTTTGAAGTTACTCTTAAATCTTGAAGTACGGTTAATTGTCTTGATGGGTTTATGAATTTTGTTTTTGATATATTCGCATCTTGATGACTGTTTGATCAAGTAGAAGTGATTTTTATTTTTTTGATGTGATGATATGGTTTTGAGATGAAGATTATTTTATTTTGATACAGTTTTATAACTCTCGAATGAATTATTACAATGTCTTGATGTAGTTTTAATTATCTTGATAGAATTATTGCAATATTTTGATGGTATTTTCATATCTTGAATATTTCCCGTTTTGGCATTCCATAATATACAATGTATAGCGGAATTAGAAAATTATCCAACTGTTTCCAGACCTTACCTATCTAGAAAGTGCAAAGTGAAGACACTTGTCAGACTGTGCGGGTGCACAGTCTGACAAGAGTCTTAACTTGTCGCACGTTTGAAATTGTTGGAAATGTCACGCACAGGCTCATATAACAATTTGAACCATTCATTGGGACGTTCGGATGACAGAAAAAACGCGAGAACGTACGTTATATGACGTCTCTTTGACGTAAAGAATGAGATCACACACATATGAGTCTATGCATGACATTTCCAACAATTTCACATATACACAAAGCAAAGCTTCTGGCCAGTCTGTGCATTCGCCCAGTCTGACCAGAGTCTTATCTATGTGCTCTGTAGATAGATACGGTCTTGTTCCATCGTAGGGCTGTCAGTGGACACTCTTATTGTATGATGTGGTTGTCTAGACTGGTGAGTAGTTTCACCTCGAGCACATGTGAAATTGTTGGAAATGTCAAGCACAGGCTCATATGTAACACGAGGATATCTCTGATGGTTGTTCTTTTAAGGTAGTAGACACGTAATAGTTCGTCAACAATTTTGGAACTCATGATCTTTCACAATGTTGACCGAGGTTTCATTATGAAACCTTGATTAACACTTTTAAAGTTTATTACCCCGGAAACGTTGCGTAACGGTTACGAGTCCACTACCTTAAGGTGGCAATGGACAGCGGCCTCCCGACTCTATGTACCGGAAGTGGGTCTTCGTTTATTTTACGGCTCTTTTTGCGCGTTGTTCAAAAAGACCGGTTTTCGTAAGATTCTGCTAATGAAAATAACGTAGAATAATGATGGTAAAATTTCATAACTTAGTTTCTTTTCAACATTTGATGTCAAATGAATGACTAGATTATTAAATTTAACTATAAAAATGCGTTAAAAACGTCGTTCAATTAGGAGGGGTCACTGTAAAATAACGAAAAACTTTCTTATTTGCATGGAAAGGTATGCTGAATTTTTTACAAAATAAAGGCAAAATATGGGTTATAAACCTATCGGAAAATAAGAAAAATTCATTGGGTAATTTCTTCAAAAAATAGGGTTTTGGGGCATTTTTACCCCGTAAAATTAAAAAATTAGGGCATTTTTAACTTTTGAAGGCAAATTGTGCAAATGCATTTGATCAAAGAGAAATTTCCTTGGCAACAGCCATTGTGTACATATATAAGGTCTATCAAAATGTATTTGCTTTATAACTATAGGCTGTTATTGAGTTTATATTAGACCTAAAACGAATATAAACGTTTTACTGAAAAATGGCCAATACCACTCAAGGGCAGATAACTCTAGCATGAAAACGAGCATGGAAAGGTACCTTCAAATTTTGATATAATGACTACACAATGTTAATCTACAACATATGTGACCAAGAAAAACATTCATTGGGCGGAAAAAATTGACGCCATGTGTCCATTGCTACCTTAAGACGACCGAGGAGTATGTGAGAAAAGAATTTTCTATTCATTCGGTTACTCTCAAGGGTCCGTGATTCATATTATACATGCCGTGTTAATCGCCAATCTATCTTCATTTCCGTCCTTTTACTTACATTGTTTATCCTCCATTGACACTTTCCATAACAACCCGACTTTTATCCGTCATTGTAGGGTTTTTGTTTTGAGAGGTATATGACGTTCTAATACGTACGAACTGTTCTCAACCGAAGCATCGCTGAAAAATATACGTCGTGAGCCGGTGTCGAACCCACGCGGACAACAATTATCAAATAATTGGTTTACAAGTCCAACGCGCGAACCACTGTGGTATAGATGGATTTTTTGCGGTGAGTCGTGAAATCTACGTTTAACGTTTAAATTCTCCCCCTATTCTTTCAAAATAGATTAAATACATAAAAAGTCACAAATTAGGCCTACCTTTCAAATGAAACGTATTGCTTGTCTTAGATTGTAAGGTTGACTCATTCTTTTACTTTCAAAGTTCAAAAGGAGGGATCACGTTCAATTCCTATCATATGCTTTCTAAATATACCCGATATACCTATTGTAATGGACTCAACGCCTACGTCAGAGCTCAGTTTTGAAAATACACCTATAGGACATTAGACTTGTAAAATAAAATATTTGAATATTGTTGTCCGCATGGGTTCGACAATGGCTCACGACGGATATTTTCCAGATATGCTTCGGTTGAGGACAGTTCGTTTATAACACAATGGAAAAGCTGAGAGTGGGTCATGTGTTCGATTACTGTTCGTGGCGAATGTCTTTTTCGACACGTGACTATCATCAACTGCGATGGTAGTCGTAAACTGACTTAAGATTTGTAGACCAAATGAAGGCTCGTAGCCGTGGTAGTACTGGTGAAAAAATGTCATCCCTGCATTCAGAGTGACGAAACGCTGCAAACCGTTTGCAATTTGTACCCTGCTTTGCACGCAAGGTGGCGTGCAAAGCGGGATATATTTCAAACAGAGTGCACTGTTTTGTCATCCTGAAAATTGATTGAATTAGTATTTTTTCTGTTATATCGCGGCGGCTAGAGCACTTAACAATGGTATTCTAGTATCTCTCTCACCAGTAAAACCATCACCTTCTTTCCTAGCCTCCTGAAAACAGGACAGGAAACAATGCTAATATGGTACTCCAGCCGACCGTTGTTTTGTTTTCCCCCTTTGATGTATGACATATGTAGTTTTTTCATGATCTACATATAACCAACTGACCAGAATGAATTTTTCGTTATATATATATGTGTGTTAAATGTTGTGAGCGGCCCTTTCTGGCACTAGAACTAAGCACATTGTGTAAGCCAACAAAAACGACAGAAAAATGTTTGTTCTGTACAAAACGAACTGCAGAGGCTTACCAGGACCAAACCTTTTCATTTTGAGTTTCCGACAAATTTTCTGATAATTCCACCAACATAGAAAAATAGTGTTTGACTAAGAATCTAGTTACATCTCTACTAGATCCGATTCCCGGCTTTTCATTTTGTTACGGTTTTCCTACTGGTTCATTTTCGCACAGCGGGGGCACATATCTATTCCATTTGATTTTTTTTCCGCATAGGTCTAGGGCATGTTAATTGATAGAGGGCGCAGCCAAGAAAAACAACGAATAATTGGTAATATATTAAAAGGCATGTCAATCATGTTAATCGGTTCATTACATTTTTTTTCTTTTCGCCAAGTCTTTACAGTTTATAGACCTTTGGCCACGCCCACTCAAACGGGAGTTAACTCCAAAGTAAACGGGAGGCAACTCCAAAGTAAACGGGAGGTATAGTCCGTTTGACTTCTATATGGACCAACATTTTCATCAATTACATAAAATTGCGTTTCAATGAAGCATTTTTATGTGGTAAAATCTTAATTTCAGCATAATACCATCCCAAAAATATTTTTTGAAAATAAAATGATTTCAAAATAATGATTTTGTCTATCTAGTTAATGATAATATTTCCGCTTTTTTCGCTTTTAAACACGAGGTATGATGAAGGCTGTTAAATGGTAAGAAATTGTAAACATATTGTAAAAACATGTGGTTTTATACAAAACATTTGACAGACGAAATGTACATTATTCCTTATTTGGACATGCTAATTAGCATATCAACGGTCATGTCATCTTAATCATGAATATCACGTGATTTTCACCGTTATTACTTGCCTTCTTATCAAGTTTTCCTCGTGAAATTCCCAACGACTTCGTGAGATAAAGCTTTTTTGATTGGTCTTACCATGTGAATATTGGGTTCATCTCAGAATAGATAAAAACAATTATCAATTATCTGGTCCAACGGTTTCTGAACAAAGAGAGAATATATTCAGACTTAATATCCAAAGGTAGTAAAAACCTTCGACGAACTCAATTTAAAAAAAAATAAAAAAAAATACTCGATTTTATTCTTAAAAAACTCGCTTAAATTCTTTAACACTTTTGACTCGGCCCCTATGCAAATCAGTACTATTTTTGGTTATACAATTCGCTGTTCCGTTTAATACAGATACAAGAAGGTGTGGAAAGCTAAAAGTTAACATGTAGACGGACGGACAAAATCGTCATTTTACGATAAAAAATTCTAAAAAAAACAAGATTCGTCATGGTATTAGTTGGAAAATATGATGTGACAAGAAAAGATACGTTTCATTAATCCAATTCTGAGATTTTCGGCGAAATGTTGGTCCATATAGAAGTCAAACGGACTATAACTCCAAAGTATTTTGTCTGTGTTACATGTCGATAGTTATTTGTCTGTGCTTAACTTTTCCAACAATTACTCGCGTGCGTGAAAGACTGACTATGTTTACATTTTTATTTTGGCTGTTTTCGGAGAAAACAAGATGCATTGCTGAAGCCTTGGTGTCGTCGTCGTCGTCGTTTAGGTCGTCATTCGAAAACTTTGACATTTTTTTGTGATATTTCTTGTATTATTATGGGCATTAACTTGAAACTTTGCTCAGAAGTACCAAAATATTATCTTTTCGGCGATAGGAAGATCTCTTTAATACATACACGAATAAGAAATAATTGTAGTGATTTAAAGTTCGACATGTTCTCAAATTATATATAAGTTCACGCTAATTGTAGTTGTGGGTATCCTCGAGAGGACGCTGAACACTATTTATTCCAATGTCGTTTGTTTACTGCACAAAGAGTCGCACTTTTTAGAAAACTACGTCGTTTCCACCCATTAAACAAGAATTTACTTCTGAATGGATCATCTGAGCTTAATAACGAGGAAAATTTTGAAATATTTAGTAGTGTGCAAAGTTATATAAAAGATACAAAAAGGTTTTCTTAAGTTCTGTGACAAATTATGGAAAAAACAATACATTGGCTTCTCTGTGCACAGGTTCCGCTGACGGAGAATTTGTCTCGTAGACACAAAAGGACTGAATTCCCCCCCTTATCGAACTATAAACTAACCTTTTTGAAATTATAGCCATTACAAATTTGGCAATCCATAACTGGGACAGAACTGTCTTCAACTTTTTCGAACAGTATACAGTCAAATATCTTTACGTCGAATGTTCATAAGAGGAAGTTATCTCTACGTCGAAGTATTTTTCAAGTCCCGATCTATTTACTCTTTATTTCTATGTACATGTACTTTTGTATGAATTTATTTTAGCAAAACGCGAAGACAGTAAAAAGAGTAGATACATATTAGGGAATGGCCGAATCTAAGTTGGAGAACTTGTGGCCAGACCCTTTTGCCTTTTGTTAAACTGTGTTGATAAATATAGATGTTTGTAGATACTGTATAAATGGCAATAAAATATGTTTAAACTAAAAACTTTGCACTCACGTTCATGATCAAAAGAGCAACCGATACCTTCAAGGACATAAACTCTAATTGCATTTCGTGCAAATTGTTCCCCCTTTTCGATTTTTTAAATTCATTATTAAATCCAAGATTTTCTAAAATATTCTTGACGGAAGCATAATACGATTTTTTCATAGAATTCGAATTGCTTTCAAATAGCACGGATTGTTCTAGATATACTTCATGCATCATCGACCCTGCATTTCGTTTCATTTTTAACCAGTACTTGATTGATCTTATTTTACATAGAACTGCGAGTGGAAATCGACCAAGCTCACCTAAAACCGCGGCATTGTATGTTTGTTGCTTTACCCCGAGAATTTGTTTACAAAATTTAAAGTGCAGTTTATCAACCTCTGGTGTATCATATACTCCCCAAACCTCTGAATTATATAAAATAATTGGTACAACAAGGGAATCAAACAATTTCAATTTGGTTTTAACATCTAATTGTATGCGACTAAAAATAGATAATAGTCCATTCAATGCACGTAAAGCTTTGTCATTCAAAGTTTTAACCACATTTCTTAAATTTCCAGTACAGTGGAAATTAACTCCTAGATAACAAAAATTGTCAACAACATCTATGATCTCGTCACCTATTGTCCAATTTCTGTTATTTTGACTTTTAAACCTTTCGGAAATACAAATTTTTGTTTTCTTTGTGTTTATTTTCAGACCCCATTTCCGAGAATAAGATTGAATAGCATTTAATTGATTTTGAAGGCTAATAGGATTCGTCGTAAACAGGGCTATATCATCCGCAAACAGTAATAAGAACACATTTAGTAGTCGTAGATCAGACTCTGCTAAGATGTTGACGTCGACAATATCTCTGACGTCATTAATAAAGAGTAGGAAGAGCAAAGGCGAAAGTGGCTCACCTTGCTTAAGACCTAGCGTGACGTCATAAAAATCCGAGTAGGAGGTATTAGAGTTTTTTATACAAGATTTTACGTTATTGTATATGACTTGCATCATTTTGATAATTTTGCAACTAATTCCCCTTTCGACTAATTTTATCCAAAGAGCTTCATGTTGAATGGTGTCAAAAGCCTTTTCATAGTCTATGAAACAACAATATAACTTCGAATTTTGTGCCAGGACATTCTGAATGAGGCTCTGGAGAATGAATACACAATCAGTGGTACTACGTTTACTTCTAAATCCAAATTGATTTGGGATGTAAACATTTTCATTTTCTGCCAATTTATCGATACGATTTCTAAGACAAAGTGAAAATATTTTAGATATAACGTTTATGAGGGTTATATCTCTGTAATTAGAAGGGTCGTTTCGGTCACCTTTTTTGAATAACGGCACAACAATTCCTTTTCGCCATGCATCGGGATATATCGCATTATCAAAAATGTGGTTAAAAATTTTAGTTAAGAAGGGACTAATAAAATCTTTCGATTCAATAAAGAAATCTGCCACATTATTAGTTAAGTCACAACTTTTGTGTCTTTTTAGACTAGAAATAGTATTTTTGATCTCTTCTTCAGTGAAGGATTGATCCAATGCATCAATTCTTAGGGGGGCCTCCCTATGAGTGTAACCATTAGCATCAAAATCGCTATAATGCGGTGTCAATTCTCAATGTCAATTCTTATCAATTCTCCAAACCTCGTTAGGTGTTTTTTTTCATACAGAACACTCAGTACGTATTGTAAATATATAAATGCGAGAAACGACCGAGATTCATTGTAAGTTGTATCAGTCACGATATATAAAATACCGGAGTTGGCGTGAAAGCCAAGTTACAACAGTTAAACTAGAAGAAGTATACATTTTTGCGTCTTTATATTTCAGAAAACTAGTCTTAAAGGGAAAAATCGAAAAATCTCTTTTTCCAAAACTTTACTTTTTTTTAGACATTTCCTTTTTACATTTTGATAGACTTTTAAGACATTTAAAGCATGGAAATTTGATCATTTTTAATGCTCAAATTTTCATGCTTTAAGTGTCGTAAAAGTCTATCAAAATATAAAAGGGTAAAGTCTAAAAAAGAAAAGAAAAACAAAGCTTAAAACATTTCACCTACCGCAATGCAGTGTAGTTTACTTTTACTTTTAAACTGAAAGCAGTGAAATAGGACTATGAATAAACAAGACTTCATTAAATAATTATTGACAGTATGATAAGGGATCAAAACATATACATTTCATTAGTGTTAGTAAAACCGTAAGGCACGCGTAAATAGCCCACGGCGTAACGTCATTTGTCAGCCGTTTACGTCATACACGGAAGGCAAGCCTTACTACATGTTTTACCGCAAATCTCAAAATGTTTGACCATTTCACAAAACCAATCCAAATAGGCGTGTTTTTTTTAAATTCAATTAAATAGTTTATTTCTCTGACTTGACCATAAATGTTCCTCGACAATTCACATTACATATATTACACGCAGAACAAAAGAACAACATCAAAGTACAAACAATAATAAATGTATCAAAATATTGGATCTTCTACTTTTTGCATAGTTGATTTGTGAAAAAGCGGAAGATGCTTCAAAACTTATATTTTTTAATGTTGAATTTTATAGAGAGCGTTTTGATTCGACGAGACTTTGGCTTGACCGGGCAATTCTCTTGAATTTTTTATTCAATATGGTTAGTAAATAAGGACACAATATCCATAAAAAAAGCATTAAAAATTTAGGCCTACCAAACATTAAATTGATCGATAATATAGGAATAAAAAGATTATCATAAAACGGAAACTGATTTTTTTTATATCAATGCATTAGTCGTGAACTTCTCGATCAGTTTTACGCAAGTATCACCGCTCCAGTAATTTTCAAATGCGAATGAAACTTCCCCTGAACTACAGTTGGAATATCTTGAAATGAACTAGATGAATGATTTTGGAATTATCTTTGAGTGAAAATAAATGAGTGTGTGGGGCGAGTTTTGAGTGAAATTCATGGACGGTAATCTTATATCGCTAATTTTGTTCAGGAACAAAATTAGCGACATTTATTACCTTCCTTTAATAAAATATGCATACAGGTTTAATAACTAGCTTTCTATGTCTTCACGAACACATCATTATAGGGATGAGTGTCTTTTTCACTGCGTTTATTGGGGTATAAAGTGCAATTGCCTTAGCACATGGCAAATAACGCCCGTAGGGCGTTATGTTTAAGCCATGTGCTAAGGCAATTGCACTTTATACCCCAATAAAAGCAGTGAAAAAGACACTCGTCCCTTATAATTGCAATCCTATAGATCGAAGGAACTATTAAAATACTCGGCCATACATTTAAGCTTCAAGTCTACTTTCTCCGCGTAAAAAAATTTACACGATCTATTTTTAGATTTTTAGATCGTGTATTGTTTATCTCGCTATCGAAGTGAAATGTCATAAAGTAAAACAAATGATACACAAATAAACGACAACATTAAAATTCGTAGAGGTACTTATGACAAAAAAGCTTGTTTCTGCCAAGTAAGTCTATGTTTTTAAACGATAACGGCGTGGTCGGTCTTAGTTGAGAGGGTTGCTTGACGGTCTTCGTCGACTTGCGGTTTTCTAAGTTTACGTCGGCACGGAATAGAACTGCATGCTTGTTATCGTAAATTCTTTCGAAAATATCTTAATTTATACTAGATTGAATAGAAATGTTGCGTTAATGATCGGGAACTAGGTTAATTCGAGTTCCTACAACACAGGACTTGCAGATCGAAGTTCGGGGGTTTCCCGAAAGACCTATTGCATTTTATACAGAAATAAAGTGCAATGGATTTCCCCACGTGATGCGATTTAAACCAATCAGAATTCTTTATTTTTTTGGATTGCAATTATACACTTACAATATTCAATTATGTTAGTGAAATCTTGGATTATATCTACCGATTTTTATTTTGAATGTAGTTGTAAATCTTAGCAATTTTAGTGATCTTAATCCCATTTTGAATAGTTGGAGCGAGTGTTTGAAATGAATGGAGCGCTAAGTAAGCGATTATGAATGGTTTTGAACGGAATAAATGTCAATTTCACGATGTTACTAACTAAACGACCCACAAAAATTACTAAAATTTATACCTTACTTCAACGGAATACAATTACTCAAAATGAGTCTGGCTATCATTATCATTATAATTATAATTATCATTATCATTCTGTCTATCTATGGTAAACCTACAATGTCAAAATTGACCAAAAATTATCAATATTTTACAGAAAAGAATTATCATGTATAAGACTGTTATCTGAAAATTTTCCTATGAAATAAATGCAAAACTCAAAACGACACCTTTATCTCTCGAATATTGCATTATATGTAATTTATGAACATATGGTTAAGTGATAATTAGCAAATATTATAGATATTTGTTAAATATGTTATAAAGTAGCAAATAATAATTCTATGACTAGACTACATCTGTATGAAATAGCCAGCGGTGAAAGTACGCGAATGTACGTTCCATGAGTCAAGTCAGTCCAATACACGAAAACTTTTTGAGTGAAACGTCATGAATCGGATACACTATTCACAATACACGCACGGACTAGCAGATATTATTTTATGTGATGTATTAACTTTCTGTGGCTAGCTCATTGTTTTGTTTTTGGATTTTTTTCATTTGAACTTCCGGACATGGATTAAAATCTAAATGATAATCATGTGAGTATTATTTCCACACCTAAGTATTTTATTTTGCGTATTTTCGTATTTGCAGTTCATCGTATTTTTACAATGAAACTTAACTAAAAGTTTGATCTTATGAAGTTTGAAATGGTCCTGATTCTGAATTCAATCAGTCCAAAACAATAAATTATAATAATTATTATCAAGTTGATTTTTAATTTTTCTCATTTTGATTATTACTATTGACATTATTATTAATTTACTATTAGGTCATGTTAGGCTTGTATACAGTCAGTTTCAAAAGTTTTCTTCTTTCTTTATGAAAAAATCCATTAACCTAATTTAAAAGGAGGTCCCGGGCTCGATCCCTGATGGGGTACTCATCCTTTTCGACTATTTGTCTCTCGCCAATGGTTTGATAATCGTAGACATATGTTTGATAGCAGCTGGGGGCTAGGAAAGGATGTAATGGTAGTACTTTTCAGAGAAATACCAGGAACCCATTGTTAGGTGCTTCAGACGCCGTTATTTAACTGAAGGATTGTTGAAAGGGCCGTAAAACCATCAAACAGATAAATAAGTCTTAAGGAATAATATTATGTTGACTGTTTCCTACGAAATTGGCAACGATTTCAAGTTAACTTAGAGACTTAATAGTAAATGAAAGTGGAGAAAAGCGTAAGAATTATGGGCGGACATTAACCTTTAGCCCCCGCTTAGTTACAAATTATACATGTACAGGTATTAACATCGTGAAATTGACAAGCCTAATTATTTTGGAATGAATCAGAAATGAAATTGAATGAAGGTGTAGAGCTAATTTTGAACCAAATCGAAGAGATATTATGGACGAAATTATCGATATTTGATTACCTCCCTTTTAAAAATATGTACTTTTCTGTGTTGTGTCCAACAGTCCAACCAGACGCTTAAAATATTAACACCAGCCCCCCCCCCCCCCCCCCCCCCCCCCCAAAAAAAAAAAAAAAACCCCAAAAACAAACAAAACCGCAGTATAATTTATTCGATTTGAATATAAGAAGAAGCTAATGTTTCGATCGATTTCGAAGTGTTTTTTTTTTTTAAATGATATAAGGTCGTTTTTGGAACGCAGGGCAGACAAACGATCAAGATGGAAAAATAAATGATCTAGTTGACATTTAGGAGCGAATCAGTCAGTGTAAAAATGTTAGAGAAATTGAATGTCATCAGCGAAATTTCTGTAATCAATTACATTTATCTTTTTTACCCATTCTTCTTTTTTTTTTTTTTTTTTTTACTCCTGAACAATGTAACAATGATACCTTTTTTAGAAGTTTGACATTGATAATTGACCTTGACCTTGTCAAATAATATTGAGCTTACCTTCAATTTTGAACATAACAGAAGAATTTTTATGTCAAGTTTCAGCATTGTAACTTAAAAAGTGTTGAAGTTATGAGAAAATGTTCAGTTCACATGTTATGTTTTCTTAGACCCACAAACAGACAGACGAAGGGACTGACGGATGGTAAAATAAGCAGGCGAACAGACGGACACTGTAAAGACAGTCGATCCATCGATTTGGTGGTATTCAAAGGGGTTTGCCGTTAAAATTATACGATTTATTAAGATAGGAAGGATAATTGAGAATGTGCGTGACATTTCCAACAATATCATGTGTGCGTGATGGAAAGACGTTGATCAGCCAGGACACTCACGCGGTGCATTGAAATTAATTTTGGGTTGTGAATATCGATTTTATGGTGTGTAGCCATCTATTGAGCGCAGAGTAAAGACTGAACAGACTGTGCAGCCGCACAGACAGATCAGAGTCTCAACGTCGCGCACGGATCAAATTTTGAAAATGTCACGCACATGCTCAATTATTCTTCAGTGTAAGATCGGATAATCTTTGAAAGAGTGAATAAAAAACTTTATTTTTAAGTTCTGCGAAGCAACAATAAAAAATAAAGCTTTAGGTTTCGCGAAATGAACGAAAAATAGATCAACAGACGAAAATCGTCGATTTGTCGGTGCTTAACACTAAGCAACGTTAAACGACTATAGAAGGAAGTCTTATTCGTAGAAGAGGTAGGGGCGTAAAAAGCCACCTCTCGTTGCATTCGGTTCTTTCTCTCTCACACCATATATGCCTACAGAACGGAGGGATCTATATCTAAGAGCCAAGATGTACAATTATTTTAGATATATTTTAGATATAAGATTATTTGAAATATATTTTAGATATAAGATTATATTAGATGAATTTTAGAAATACTCTAGATGACCCTTTTTAATTTACTGGTTACAAATTGAACAAACATCGTGAAATTGACAAAGGGAATAATTTTGGAATGGTTTAATAATGAAATTGAATGAGTGAGAGGAGTGAGTTTTTTAGTGAAACTAAAGGGGGAGGGGGGTTAATCCAATATCGCTAATTGTTGTTCACGATGAACAACATAAGCGATATATATATATTACCTTTCCTTAATAAAATATGATCAAAAGTTCTTAAAAAAGCTTCCTATTTCTTCCAGAACCAACCAGACGCTTATAAGTTCCATTTTGTCAGTGAAATCGCTATTTTTTCGTAGCTATATCTATTTTCAATGTAATTTTTGATCTTATCTTTCAAGTGATTTTGGAGCGTTTTTGAATGGTTTGAGTGAGTGTTCGGAATGAATGTGTGGAGCACTGAGTGACCTCTGAGTGAGCGATTAAGAATAGTTTTGATGGAGAGGAGTGTCAATTCCACGTTGTTATTAATCGTAGGCCAATAAAATGTCGTTTTAGTGGGCAATTGTCTACTTCTGAATAATTGGTAATAATTTGGTAAAAATCCGTTACCAAGACGTATGTCTTTTCCGTTTATACCTACTAAATACTGTATTTTTCTGAGGATAATTATCTTGTTATTATTCATCCTCAAAAAATCTCTTGCCTGATTTGGACAGCATCAACATCATTAGGAATACAGCCGCGATTATTTATCGTCTACTTGAAGGGGGTTTATAAGCTTTAATTACCCTATCTCTATGAAATAATGAGCTTTTCGATGAATAAAAAAGTGAATTTTCTTTTTCATATGCTTCATTTACCATAACTATACGAAATTATTAGCATTTTAAGGAGTAAAAATTCCCTTTTATCGGAAAATGAGTTTTGGTCTGACTTATTATTTGAAAACTAATGCTTTAACCAAAGACAGATACAACCCATTTTTTTTAACAAAAGTCTATAGCTTCAGAAAAACTAAAAAAAAGAAACTTGTTAGTCTGCACACCAAGTACTGTAGCCGTAAGTATTTGTGCACACTATAACACAATTGGAATGTCACTTTCTTTAAACATCATCGTTATATGATCGAGATTGGGAGACTCGTCCTCATGAGACTTTGTACCAGTCATGACACAGGTCAACTAGGGGTCGTATTGCATTTGGTTATAGCCAGTTAAACAGACAGACAGAAAAACACATTTCATTTTTTGTTGACTAGTTCAAAGGACTATATGAAGCAATTCTAGATTTGGAAAATCTGCTTATTTCGACAAGCGTGGATTCGCTCCCGCGATCTGAACGTGGTCGGCATTTCACACACTTCTGAGATGGTTCCTTTTTTCAAATGATGATTTTCATTTGTGACCCGTCACGCGAAAAGAAGCAATCTTGGCAGTGCGTTAAGTGTTGACCCTGATGGTCCCTTTTCGCATGACGGGTCACATTAATAAAAGGAACTTATAATAAGAGTGGCCATTTGCCTTTTGTTCAATTGCCCGGACACTAATTACCACGTCAACACTGTATGTTACCGGTATTAATAAATATCAAAGTACCGAAAGTATTGAAATTCAAAGTACCGAGAATTGTGGAAAAATAGGCACCTTTAGAATGCAGAATGGTGCACGTGCTTAACACAATTTTAGCTCACCAATTGAGCACAGGGTGCTCGAAGTGAGCTGTTTTGATGGATTACCGTCGGTCATAGGACTTAACTTTTGTCATTTCATAATTTCTTCCCCTAAGCCACATGGCATATGAAGTTTAAACTTTGCAAAGATGTTCCTTTGGTGAAGCTCTAATTAATTTGCGAAATATTTTTTATCTTGACATTGATTCTGATTGGCACAAAAAAATCGAAATTCCGGACAATAAATAGAAAAATTTAAACACTTCTCCTTCTAATCCAGATCCTTGAAACTTTTTCGAGTGACATCATATCACGGTCCCCTACAAGTGTTGTAAAATAAATAACCCCTTGGCACAAAATGGGCAAAGACCGAGAGCACCTATCTGACGCCGTACTTCTTTAAAAAATATTCCTCCTTCGAACAACTAAGAAATACCGGCTTGATTATTTTGCATGAGACATATTGATGGTCCTCTACAAAGTTTCGATAATAATACCACTAGAGAGACGAATAAAGACAAAAAATGAAAACTTAAAAAGAATCTTCGCCTGCCAAACCATAAGCCTTCTAGATTTGATGTTTCATGTCAAATCATTTGGTAAAGTTGGCAAATATAGTTAAACTATGAAGTTAATGACGACTTCTAGTCTCCGCGCTTGCCTACAAGTATATTATATAAAAAACAACAAAAACAAGACGGTAACATTTCAAAAAAAAAAAATCCATTCCCATGATATAACGTCGAAGAAGAGGGAAATATTTAAACACTTATTTTGCTGGCCTTTACGCAGTGAAAAGTATTCCTTTTTAGTGTAATATATTCACGAGTTGTTTACTGATTAAGATAAACTCAAAACGTTTTCAGATAATACTACCTCCAAGAAAGGAAATCTCATTAGAAAGCTGCAAACAATCTATTTAATTAAAACAGAAACAATGTCCCCAATATATAAAACGTAATCCAATTCCCTGAAAATGGCATGAAAAATATTAATTCATGTTGTTTTAGATTCAAAATTTCATTGCATTTTAGTAGCCCGTTCGAAAAAAAAATGGTATTACAACAAAGACCATTTTTAATAAGATGTATTTGTTTATTTTAAGAATCGTATATTGGAAAGATATTGAGAAAAAAACTTTGTGCGGAGAATTTAATATTGCCGCCGTAACAGTTATAGCAAAGCTTTAGCAAAGCCCTACAGTTCCAAAGGTTAATGAAAGAGAGTCGTTAAACAGCATGTTTGTATAAGTGCAATAATCTTACGTAATTTCATTATGAGTGCTATTTCTTGTAGCACAGCGGGCAACACAATATGTGATGATTAGAGATAAGTTCATATTGTCACATTTTGTTAGTTTCGTAGCTTTGCATCTCTTTCTGAAATGTCAAAAGTTATGCCTACTTGGTTAATCATTTGTGACCCGTCACGCGAAAAGGGACCATATTGGAAGTGCGTGAATTGACACACATCTCAAACAAAACCATTCTAAATCGCTCACTCAGCACTCCATGCATCCATTCCAAACACTCAGTCAAGACATTCATAAACGCTCCGAAATCAAAAAAAGGTGAGACCAACAATATATGACTAGAGAAAAAAAATCGCGATTTCACTGACAAAGTTGAAATTATATGTTTGGTTCTTGAAGAAATAGGAATCAATTTATAGAACTTGTATGTATATTGTAGTAAGGTAGTGGACCCGTAATAGTTCCACAACAATTTGGAACTCATGATCTTTCACAATGTTGACCGAGGTTTCCTAATGAATATCATTAGGAAACCTCGGTTAACATTGTTAAAGTTCATTAATTCTACAATGTTGCGAAACTATTACGGGTCCACTACCTTAAAGGAAGGTAATAATTATCGCTAATTTTGTTCATCCTTAACAAAATTAGCGATATTGGATTGTCTCCCTTAAATTTCACTAAATTCCACACCCATTCAATTTCATTCCAAAATCATTCCAAAATCATTCTAAAATCATTCACTTTGTCATATTCTCGATGTTGTCAACTTGGAAGGTTTTCTCCTAGGCAATCTCTATAGAAGATGCACATACATCTTGCACTTTTGCATGAAATTTTGTATCCGTAATCTGAAATCAGAATACATTCTAGCAAAAGAGATTGCTGAGGCAGTGTTTAATTCCAATTCTTGAAATGACAACATTCTCCGAAAACAATTTAAATGCAGGTGTAATTCTATTGTTTAATAAAGCCTGAGTGATCGTTTATACTACTGTCAAATATTTATGTAATATATTATCGAGAAACTGTGCTTTTTGTAAACAATCTAAGGTGGCTTTTATACATACGTGCCTCTGTTTCAAGGCAATATGCGAATTCAAGACTAACTTTCGCAGTTCTTGAAATTATTAAAATAAATCCTCTCTACACGAGGGGAAGCCCCAGGCAAAACACCAAAATTATGACCAATCCTCGGCTGCGACGAATATATATACTTTCTTTTTAAATTCGGGCGAATGTTCAGTAAGTTTTAACCATCGTTACAGAGAAACGGGAATCCCTGCCAATAAAATTTCAAAGATGTAGTTAAAATTTACTAAGACTCGAACCAATTTTCCTTTACTTAACTTTCTTATAGGTTGGCCGAAAAATCTCACGGTGAGTAATGCGTTGTGTTTAACACGAATAAGTTTCTTAAAAAAAAATGTCAAAAAGTCCCCTTTAACTTAAAAATCTCATTTACATATAGTTTTTTCCCTTTAACACAATTTTAGCTTCAGCTTTGGATATAATAAACTTGCCATGGGATACATTTGCTAGCATTGTCACCACAATTTATAGTTTTTGACATGCCATTTACAATATGTTACCATTGTCACTTGGAAACCTTTATTTCACAAATGTTATCAATTTTGCAAAACCTCCCTTAGTCCCCACTTTCAAATGCATTCTTTCCGATTTGTCTGTCTAAATCTAGGTTTTTTTAAACCATTTATTTGTGAAAGAAAAAGGTTCACCAGTGTAACTATGTAAGGAACACCCAGTAGGTTCTTAAAAGGTTCTAAATAAAGTAGTACCCATTAAGATTCAATCAAATATTTCTTTAGACTTCTTTTCGCAAAATCAATGTTTATTTCGTTAATGGCGTAATATTAGAATTCTTTATCATGTGAAGATAATGAAAATTGCCCTAAAATGCAAAATGAAGTATTATATTTTAATCGGGCGTATGGATGATCCGCGGAAGCATATCGAGGGTTAAAAGTGAAAACAAAGTTTGTCTTTATAAACTGCATAGATTTTTTATCTGAGCCCTCGACATTGCAACGTATAGTTATTTGCTGGAAACATGTGTTTCTAGGTAGTAACCCCCTGAACTTTTTTCATCGTATATACCCAACGCGTAATAGCATTAGAAACGGTAACCAGTCTAGTGACATCCGCGAACAACGAATGCCTTACGACTTTTACCGAAAATGATTCGCAAATAATAAAACGACGAATGCGTGACGATTTTCACCTAAGATGATTTGCAAATAAAAGAATACTTAATAAACAGCATGCAATCGCATCACGGTTAAATGAGCGTCAATCGTCGAACGTTCCGAATGTAAAAAATACAAATCATAAATTGAAATCACACTAGGTTAATAATGCTAGCATGAGAACCATCTAATAAAAATACTTAATTTCAACTATAGTTTGATTCTATTTATGAAATGACGAAAAACGCAACATTGCATCAGTCTGCAAAGTTCCTTTTCTGGCAAACTAAAGCATGCATGGATGTTATCCAAATCTCACAAGAATGATGTCAGGGAACACTTAAGAAGAAGAAATTTATACTATTCTAATGAAAATCCCTAAATGTATGAGTTCACCATACTATGCGAACAGGGACGTTCGCCTTCAGCACTTTTATTAGTGCTTTGATTTACTAGGGGAATCCTAAATACATTTATAAAAGACGGGGCCCAATATGTCTATTTTCACAGCATGAACTGGTTTCTTTTGAAACCTTCTTCATACGTACCGGATGATGCCATCTGTTTAGATGAGCCTATTGCATGATATGTCAAGTTGTTGGATTAACTATGAAAAACCCATGTGGCGTAATGTATCCATTCATAACGTGGTCTCGTTTTGATCCGGACAAATTATGGTCGTTAAAAGCTTTGTGACAGGTTAATTCGTCAATGTGAGAGAAGGAAAGCCAATCAAAACGCTTGTCACGGATATTAAATGTCGTTTAAATTTAGTTGTGTCCATTAAGGTTCGGGTTTTATTTTTGGTTGAAAATGTGGATTTATTTCTTAATGAAAACATTTCTGCGTACGGAGCTATTTTGTTTAAAAAGCTTACGCGCCAAGTGTTCCAATTAAAAATATGCTTTGACTGCCTCGGTGGCCTAGTGGTAAATGCACTCGACCCGTGACCTAGAGGTCCGTGGTTCGAGCCCCACTGTCGCCGGGATGTGTTTATGGGCAAAACACTTAATAGCCAGCCCCAGTTCACCCAGCTGTAAAAATGGGTAGCAGTGGATTTAAACCCCTGCCTCTCTCTCGGGGACGTGAAAACATCAAGATTGAGTGTTCGAGAGTGATTCTATAAGCTTAAGCTTTCGTCGCAATCGAACTAAAATAAATTAGTATAATAATAAAAATATGCTTTATTGAGGATAAGAATATATATTTCTGCTTCATGATATTAGATAATAAGACATGAACTTCGCATTTGTTGATTGAATGGAGGTATGAAACTGAAAACCTGAGCTATGCGAATACAGCGTGATTAGGGTTTTAGTTTCATTCCTCAATTGAATTATCAAATACGAAGTTCTTCTCTTCAAAAAATACACGTGAAAAATTCATCCTTCCGGTTAAAAACCTGCTGAAAGGTATCTGCTGTTTCGAAAGAAATTACGTTATATATATGTGTGACCCGTCATGCGAAAAGGAACCATTTTGGAATTCTGTAAAATAAATGTTTGAAAAAGATATGTGATCTAGTAGAGGCAAACCAGAGGTCGAATTTTAAAAATTCTTTCACAGAAAGGTATATTGGTCATTCTGGATTCTGAAAATTAGCAAAAAGCGAAAAGTTTGGATCCTATTCAGTCTGTGCTGTCCGCGCAGTCTGACAAGGGTCGATATTTTACGCTCTTCCTAGATGGCCCCTTTTCGCGTGAAGGGCACAATTATTTGTTTCTAGAAATTCCGGGAAGTATCATTTGGGGTGACGTTTCATGCTTATTAATAAACAGTGAACCGTAAATCCGCACTAATTTGTATACACTTGAGAATACTGCCCACTTAGAAAGGAATTATCGAATATGAAATAGCACATAGCTTGTAAATAATCCCTTATTTTGATGGACATTTTGTCCCGAGAGAATGAACGAATACTTGGCTACTAAACTGATGGCTACAATTACTGGAAAAAATGAAGATCGGCATTTAGTAGACCAGTAAATGCCCGGTCTCCGCTTAGTTCGATAAGGCGTAAACCGGCTTTTCTTTAGGGAGTAGATATTAACAGCAGTTCAGTTTATTTGACCTGAGTTTGACCTTTTGAGATCAAAATATCCATATAGAGAGGTTAGTGCAACGTATTGTAAGTGCCTATAATTATATAGGCACTTACAATAGTGTTGCAATAACCTCTCGATATGTTTAGACGCAAAAAGGTTTGACCTAGTGCGTGTCATTTCCAACAATTTAACACATTCATAAGGCACTATAGGTTTTATTTTCGAAACTGGGCTCTTACATGGGCGCCGAGTCCATTACAATGGTTAAAATGGGTATATTCAAAAGCAAAAAATGGAATTGAACCTAATCCATTCACTTTAATTATGAAATTACATGTATGAGTAAACCTTACGATTTTAGGTAGTCCGACGCCACTAGTAAGCACTTGTTCCAATATTTATTAAACACATATTTCGTAGAATGTACCCATACGATAATTTGTCGTAAAAAGCAGCCTAGCTTTCCATTCATTTTTCGTGAAAGTGGCGATTTTTGAAAATACCTCCTTTTCTAGCAAAATGTAACAGAATCTAACAGATAGTACTTGATTTCACGGCTCATCGCGCAAAATCTACCTATAACATTGAACAATTTGGAGAGCAATACCATGCAACGCAAATATTCGTTTACCGCCTAAAAGTGGGGTTTAGACTCAATCTATCTACAAAAGTCGCCGTCATAGCGCAGTTGGTAGCGCGTTTGGCTGTCAATCTAGAGGTCCCGGGTTCGATCCTCGACGGCGGTACTCATTCTCCCCGACTAATTGTCCACAGCTGGAGGCTAGGAAAGGATGAGATGGTTGTACTGGTGAGAAAAATACCAGAAAATCTTTGTTAAGTGCTTCAGCCGCCGCGTTATAACTGAAAAAAATGTTGATAGCGGCGTGAAACTCTATTCCATCAATCAATCTATCTACAAAGTGCATGGTGAAGACACTGGCTAGAGGCTTTGCATTGCGCATATGTGAAGTTGTAGAAAATGACACCTACAGACTTGTATACATTAAATGTAAATGTATATCAAGCATTAGTTGTTTACTCAGATATTAGCACAGTTTTTTTCCAAGGAATTCTACATTTACGTATTAGTTATATGGGTTCACTTCTGATAGCTCAGTTTCAGCTTGGAAAATTTCGGAAATACTTCTGAATGCTGGTGACTTTCATTGAAATGGTTTTAGTGTTTTGTAGGCCTAATCTTTGAATTACCGGCTTCCTTATCGACCCAATCTATTTTGTTAGCCTAGAAAGTCGACGAAACTTTTTCCAGATAGGAAAAAAATAACTCACAGTAAGCAGTTGGGATTTCCATGTAATTTGAATCCAACTTTTTTTTATTCGTGTTTAATATCCAATGAACTAGAATGTGGCATACTACTAAATTTGTGCATTTGCGTGACATTTCCAACAATGTCAAATGTTCGCAACGCTAAGACTTAGATCAGCCTGTGAAAACGCACATGTTGATCAGTCTTCACATCACGCCGCAAAGAGGGCTATGCACCTGTAGTTAATGTTGACAATACCAGATTGTTTTAAGGTAGTGGACCTGTAATAGTTCTGCAACGCTTCGGAAGTAAAGAACTTTAACAATGCTAACCGAGGTTTTCTAATGATTTCATTACGAAAACTCTGTGAACATTGTGAAAGATCATGAGTCCCGAAATGTTGCGGAACTATTACGGCTCCACTTCCTGCAATGTTTTGTGTGATTGCCCAGCATGCTCTATATCTGTCTATCAAACACAAGTTAATTCTTTGAAAAGCTCACGTACATGCTCTTTTGAACATCTTAAACTGTCCTGCGTTCAGGATGACAAAACGATGTAAACTGTTTGCATGTTATACACCGCTTAAGACGTGAAACTACGTTCAAAGCAGGGTATAATTTGCAAATTGTTTGCATCGTTTTGTCATCCTAAACGCAGGACTGCTCTCGGTAAAGATGACAAAACGGTGCAAACTGTTTGCAAATTATGCCCCGCTTTGTACGCAATTGCAAGTGTAAAGCGGGGTATTATTGGCAAACAGTTTGCACCATTTTGTTATCCTGAATATAGAAAATTTCGAAAAACTGTTGACTTGCATCTGCATTTTTTGAAAATATTTTTGATGTAGTTCCATGAAAAGCCTCTAAAATCCAATTTCATATTATCAAGCGCTGAACAAAATTTCTTTTCAGAGAAAGAGGAGTTAATTGAATTTTTGTAATGACTTTTTTCAAATTTAGTTCCCTTTGAAGAGATACTGTATAAAAGAGTCTTGCAGCCTCACAAGATCAAGGCTTAAAATGGCTCATGGCGAGAAAGTTACCAAAAAATGTTTCACTTTTCATAGCGGGTGCCTAAGGTTTACTACATCTAATAAATCTGTAGAGTTTCTCCTTTGATCTTATTTTATCTTTTACTTATCATGAAAACATTGTACATTTCCACGACAAAATGAGAGAGTAGGGAAAAAATAGCTGTCGATATGAATGCAAAGAATTTCGACTGGTGAAAATGAAAATCAAGAGGGCCATGGTGGCACTTAATCGCTCTCCTGAATGAACTGTCCAAAACTCGTTTAAAGCTCGTTTGGCCTAGCCTTTGAGCCTAATTGAATCAATTTCAAACATATCCGGGATTTTATCAAGAAAAACATTCTGATCAAATTTCAGATTGGTTGGGCAAAGAATGTGACCTCTTTAGTGCACACAATGTTTTTTTTTAGTTTGACCCTATGGCCTAGTCTTTGACCTCAGTATACCCAGTTTGGAACTTGTCCAAATTCTTTTCAAGACAAATATTCTGACCAAATTTCAGGTTTTATTGGGCAAAAAATGTGGCCTCTAGAGTGCATATTTTCTATGATTTGATCCCATGACCTAGTTTTTTACCTCACTTGACACAAATTTGAACTTGTCAAAGATTTCATCAAGACAATTATTTATCAAACTCGTCATCTATAAACAGATAAAAACATGATGACTCGTTTTATAAATTCTGTATTGCATAATCACTCATTCAATTTCCTCAATGTAGGGGAGACCGGGGCAAAATGTTACACGGGGCAAAGTACTACGTTTGAAATATTTTCTTTTTGAACTGTTTTATGACCCAAGTGTTATTTCTTAGAAAAGGGCTTTTTGATTATGCATGTTTTGCTGTATGTTAGGGACATCAAAAAGAAATGTCTACTTAAGAAGAATCAGAAAACGATTTTTGTGACACAAAAGTAAATTCTTACCATCTACGTAAATATCCGCCTCGTATGATATAAAAGCACAATAAATAGAAAAGATATGTGTTTTTTGGAATACTCTGATCCAGTGGCTAACTAATGTGTACTCATTATTGTATCACTAACCTTTCTTTTCTTTGCAAGATTGTATTTTCCGAAAAGTTGCGATAGGGGCAAAGTGTTACACAGGACATGGGGCAAAGTGTTACAGTGTAACAATTTGCCAAAATTTTGTTTAACATCATTATTCAATTTCCAGATAACAAGAATTAGACTGAAACGCATTACAGAGAAGCTTCAGGCGATATTTTACGTTTCTGAAAATTGTTTTACATGTAATTATATGAAATAGAAACCGGTGTAGGAAAAGGATAAATTTCCTGTTGCTAGAGTAACCACCTTTTCTCAAAACGCTTTGTGCGCTATATATTCGGACATGTTGAAATGATGAATTGGCGGTCCAATGGGCTAATTACTAAATGTTTGTGGTAAATTACAGATTTTTATATATATAATTTCATTAATGTAGAGTTAAAGAGACTTAATAGGAGTAATTAATGCATTTTAGCCATTATCAAGTTCTGTCGTGGAAGACTTGTTCGAAGCTACAGTAGGTCCCAGTAGTCACAAATACCCTTAGATTTTATTCAAATGGCCATACAATACGAACTAAATGGTTTTTGTTCTTGATAAAAAAGAGAAAAAAAGAAATATTTTAGGATATGGTCTGGGTATCTTATCATTAAGGAAACATCTTGAAACATGTGGTTAGGCGCAAGAATGGCACTTTTTTGTCATGGGTGAATAAGTCAGTGTGTGCGAAACTTTCAGTCTGATTTAGAAAAATATTTGGCCTAAAAGCCTTTCATGTTTATCCCGGTATTGAAAAAGCGAAAAGAAGAATTGTTCGTGGCGACTGCCATACCATGTAACACTTTGCCCCCGGTAGGTGTAACACTTTTCCCCAAAAGCCTTGTGCAATGTGTTACATTTATCGCTTTTTTTGCTTTCGTATAAAATTTATATAGTATGGTGAAATTGTTTAATTAAAGTAATTTTTATATTGAGATTTGTTGAATTTTCGAAACATATATTAAAAAATTCAAAAGAGCTTTGGTGTTGGAAAATTTGTGAATTGTTTGAAAAATGTAACACCTTGCCCCGGTCTCCCCGGCCCATAGCACCCAAAACCGAATTATCGGATACAGCGGGTTATATGTGTAGACGAGTACCACACTAGTTTTGGATATTTCGAAGCAAATGCAGTTCATTTATAATAGTCTATTATAGATCTTTTTTCTGAACACGGCACGTAATCTTCATCAGGTGTTTTTTGTTCAGCCCGTCTGTGTTTTATCCCGTAATTTACTGATAAGCTCCAAAACCATTTCAAGGTTTATCCTTACAGTGTTTAGTAATATGACATTATCTTATCCACGAGGCTGACTCAAGCCGTCTATCATATTTTCCGGACAATAAGCCGCACCGGCGTATAGCATTCGGAACATGGCTCGGACCTTTCCGTAAACTGAAAATTACCTCGGACGTAAGTGTAGCAATTTTGTGTCATTTTTTTAGGTGATTCGGCTCCTGGTGGTACTTCGGTTAATACGCTAGAAGAAAATCACATTTTGTTAATTCTCTCCGGTCGTCTTTGGAGATCTCTTAGGCATATTTTAATTTGATGACAAACCGCAGTAAAACACTGTGTTTTGTTATCAAATTATAATATGCCAACTTTTATTCTTTCGATGATTTTGTTTTATGCAACGTCATCCTAAGCGGGATCGTTGATGTTTGTGCGTCATACAAACCCGCGTGCGAAATGGCGCGCTTTCATGGCTGCGTCCGTATTATTCCCGAGGTCTATTCCGCAGAATCGCCGAGGGTTCCCGATTGCGGCGTATTGGTAATTTTGCTGTAGAATTTTGATCGGACGTAATCCCTTTACTCACTGACTTGACAAAGGCACTAGACCGTTACGCTCGACTGTTGCAGTTGTACTTGTATTCCACATAAATTTTGATCTGACAACTGACAAGAGCACTCGACTGTAGCGTTAGTATTTTGTGTAACACATAAAATTTCTTCAGAGCCCGACATACATCTTCCTAAGCCGTTTTATCTTAAGCCAGGCTGTATTTTATCTAGATATTTACTGATAAAATCCGACATCAATTCAAGGTTACACTAGTGCCATGACATGATCTTATCCATATCACAAGGATGGCCCGAGCCTTCGACTTTTATAGTAGAATTGTGTTTACCACATAAATCTTGACACATATTGTAACTATCTGCTGTTGCTGCAGCGATTTTTTATGGTAGTGGACCCTTAATAATTTCGCGACATTTTGGCACACATCATCTTTCAAAATGTAAACCGAGGTTTCCTAATGAAATTATAAGGAAAACTCGGTTAACACTGTTTTAGTTCTTTACTTCCGAATCGTTGTGGAACTCTACGGGTCCAATACCTTAATCTCACCTACATGTAAGTCGACTACAGTTATGAGCCTCGTGAAATTAATAATAAGCGATATTTGATTACCTTTCGAAAAATATACTTTTTTTACTGTTTGTATGTCTTGCCGAACCAATCAGGTGCTTTTAAAGTGACACCAGCCAATTAAAGTTGTGTACTTATTTGATCGATTTCAATAGATTATTGATCGTTTTTTGAACGATATCGGGGCGTTTTTTGAACGATATCTGGGCGTTTCTTGAACGATATCGGGGCGTTTTTTGAACGATATCGGGGCGTTTTTTTTAACGATATCGGGGCGTTTTTTTAACGATGTCGGGGCGTTTTTTGAACGATATCGGGGCGTTTTTTGAACGATGTCGGGGCGTTTTTTTAACGATGTCGGGGCGTTTTTTGAACGATATCGGGGCGTTTTTTGAACGATGTCGGGGCGTTTTTTGAACGATATCGGGGCGTGTTTTGAACGATATCGGGGCGTTTTTTGAAAGCTATGAGTGAGTGTATGGAATGAATGAATGAATGAATGAATGAATGAATGAATGAATGAATGAATGAATTAATTAATGAATTAATGAATTAATGAATTAATGAATTAATGAATTAATGGAGTGCTGAGTTTGAGATTTTGAATAGTTTTGATCGGAATTTGTGTCAATTTCACGATGTTATTAAATGTATGAATCATAGGGAGCCGACACATGATGATTTAGCCATAATCAAATACTTTTGAAAAACAAATGTGTATTAACCCTTTGCTGTTTAATCCCTGCTTTTAACGTGCCTGTGATTTTATGATTGAGAAAACATTGTGGAAAAAAAGAAATTGCTTCTGACAAGCAATTTCTTCTTTTTCCACACTATTTTCTACCCTACTGAATGGTTATTTTTCAAATTAAATCTACTTTAAATTTTCGTCTGCAAAACCTTTGAATTTGGACAGGTCCAAAATTTTGTAAAACAGGAAAGGGTTAATATAGACAAGGGATTGGACTAGACTAAGGCCATTCCAACCCCCTTCTTCACACCAGACTCGAATTCTAGCACATTTTAGCACATTTTAAAGAGGGTTCTAAACTAAAATGGTGGATAACAACCCGAGTCATTTTTTTGAACTTTGTAGCTATGCTTTTGACCACAAAGTAATCTACCTTAGATAAATACCAAAATAAACTTATGTAGTTTTATTTTCTGCAACCTGTTTCAAAAATTTTGTCGTCTGTTTAAGGGTTTAAGGATTGGACAAGGATTTTAAATTTTTCTAATTTAAATTAATCCATTACAAGACGACAAATGTTTAGACAGGTCCAAATCGTAAAGGGCTGCAGATTACATACAATATGTGGGCAAATTAAAAAAAATTGTAGCAGAAAGGGTAGATACTATTAGGGAGAAAGGAGAAAGTGTTAGTTAGCAGCATTTTCTACTTTTCCCTATTAGCAAGGTCATCCGTCAAGATCAAATATAAAAGCTATGTATCTTTAACACAGCAGTGATTTTGGCAGTGATAAGTAAGAAAATATCTGGCATACATGATAAGGACAAGGTGAATAATCAAGGTTTTATCCAGAAAATTGACCTCGTGTGTTATTTCGTCTATTCAGATCCATCGCCTTCAGTACTATCAATACTTTGATTTTAGCACAGCGTAGTGAAATACAAGCACTGCGTTGAACACACAAAGCACTTCGTGTCGCACAAAAGTTGAAGATGAAAACTAGACATACTTTTTTGCTCGCACATGAGCAGAAAAAAGCTACGTAGTACACACGTTGTTCGGTTTTTGACTCGATTATCTTTTTCCTAGGCAATTTCAAGGATACAGGGTTGTTGCCTATGGACTGCTAAACCAGGCCAAAAATGAGCATAAACCGATTTAAATGTTCAGGCCTCATGCTTCAGCAAAAACCTTGGTCACAAAATAACTAAATCAAAGCACTGAAAGTACTGATAAGTTGGAATGCGTTCAAGAGACGGTGACCTTAAGCCCCTAGCGAAGCTGACGCCTCCCGCACACAACAGTGATTACACTTAATATGTCTCGTCTTTTGAATTTAAAGTGAAAATAGACCCTGCCTAACACTTCATAACTGAGAAGATGCAAAATAAGCCACGCCCTGCCATGCTCAAATTTATGTGACAATCAGAATTTCGCGAATAATTTGTGAATTAAGGTCACCTAAGGAACAGTCAGGTAAAGTTTCATTGAAATCATCAAAGTGGTTCAGAAGGAGATGTCGTTCAAAGATTTTAGGCTCAAAATAAACCCCGCCCTGTCCCGTCCATATTTAAGGACCAATCAAAATTTCGCGAAAGAATTCTTGAAAATGGTCACCCAAGGAACATCCTGGTAAATTTTCATTGAAATCTGTCAAATGGTTCAGGAGGAGTTGTCGTTCAAAGATTTTGGGCTCATAATAAGCCCCGCCCAGCCACGCCAATAATTATGGACCAATCAAAATTTCGATACCAATTTTTGAAAAGGGTCACCCAAGGAACATTCTGGCAAAGTTTCATTGAAATCAGTCCAGTGGTTCAGGAGGAGATCTATGTCGATCAAAGATTTCAAAGTGAAAAATGCGACGCCGAGCCAGGCCCATACTTATGGCCTAATCAAAATTTCACGAACACTTTTTGAAAAAGGTCACTTTAGGAACATTCTGGTAAAGTTTCATTGAAATCGGCCCAGTAGTTCAAGAGAAGAAGAAATTTTCAATTTTGAATGACGGATGACTCAGAGTGATCCTGAAAGCTCCTCTTGAGCACGTTGTGATCAGGTGAGCGAGCTAAAAATCAAAGATTTTTATTGCCTAACTGTAGACAGAGATGTACAATATATAACAATTTGTTAAAAGTAAAATGTGTAATAAGGTCGATCAGAAAGAAAAACTAGACGTTTAAAAGAATCTATAGCATGATTCTACGAAAAACAGGTCTCGACATTACCAAATAAGTAGATCACGTGATTGGCCTGTGCTATTGCCACAATACTGAGAATACAGATCGCGACATTACCAAATAAGCAGATCACGTGATTAGCTAGTGCTCTTGTCGATAGCTGACTTTATTGGACTTGACTTATCAAATGATTCCCAAATATAGTAATGCAAACATGCGATACTAGTAAATTCGTACGCAACTTTCAATAAATATCGATTAAAACATAAATTAGCTTATTAATGATATACATGAAGTGATAGCTGTGTAATTGTATAGCATTATTTCTCTTTGGTGAAATAAACTGTATGTCTATGCCAAGTTTAGACGTACAAAATAGCCGAAGTGTATTCACATCCTGTTCACGTGATATGTGTTATCAAAAAAACCCGAAATGAAATTATTTTGTGTTCATTTTGCGGTTTTGTTAAATCTAAGTTGAAATTGCTCCGCATTCCAACTTAAAAACAGTACAGTACATGGTAAACACTTGCTTATTCACCTTCATAATCTTAGATTATTAGGAATCACAACAATATATTTTGACGGTAATCATGCGACTATAAACTTTTTATCGTTTCATATTTTTCAGGACGAGAACTAGTCGATGGTATGGCTGGGTACCATTCTTCCTGGTACTGCTCTTCTATCAGAAGAGTATTGCCAGTTCGACAACTCCGGATCTCCAGAATTCCCAAACAACAACAACAATAACCTCAAATGGTGTTAACGCCATTGACCCATTTGGAACGACAATTCAAAACAATAATGTGAATAAAGACAATCGAATTCCAGTCCTGCAGACGCCAACTGTCCCGTCTGCTATTGAACTAAGTACTACCCAACCATCTAATACAAATATGGCACAAGAAATACCAACTTTAGATACGCAGTTGTTCGTTATAAGACCAAAAGGACGAATCGATCCGGTTCGCTTGCCGACTACAAAAAGTGGAGAACGGCGTCTTGGCAGTATTTCCTTTAACGACGTCAGAAACGAGACAATATTTGATAACCCAACTGTCCCCTCCACCGTACGAACTGACGTTGGTGAGATAGACTCTGAAATTAAAGATAATGACAATTATGTCTTCAATTCTGAACAGCTGAAGTATCTAACCAGTTACGTGAAACATAAGTTTGGAGCCGATGTTGACTTCGCAAAACTGTTGACGCAGTATACCAACGTTTGTCCAACAAATGAGCAATGTAACTTTTTGGCGCCAAATATTCAGAACTTCTCCAGTTCATTTAAAAATGAATTTGATTGCCCTTACTATTGTGATTGTGAAACTCAGTGTGTCGGTAAGGGGAACTGTTGTCCTGGTAGTATATACGCATATACAGACCATGAATGTATTAATGTCCGAATGCTACCCGAAAACAATCAGTTTGGATTCGACATGGTCGCAAAATGTCCGTCAACATTCAAAGATGGCGTCATTGCGAAGAAATGTGAGACACACACCGACCAATCAAACACTCAGCCTGTTACGTCACATGATACATTTCTAACCTATAAAAACATTTTCTGTTCAATTTGTCACGGCGAAGAAAATATTACAGAATGGAAATTTACGGTTAAGTGTCCTGCATCAAAAGACTTGGATGAAGACTTTCAATCATTCGCCGATATGAAGAAGCAATTGATTGAACAGAATTGTGAAATCGAGTACGATCTGGATAAGGAAGACTACAAAATGAAGCCATTAGCTTGTCAACTGAAGAATAGTGCAAGAGATGGGATTAATTTGATAGACCGGTGTAACGTTACTGGGCTTTGGTTTGAGGCAGATTCTGACATTGTTTGGGCGTGTGAACATTTCAATGGAATTAGGTACCTCAATTATAGGAATATTTTCTGTTTCTTGTGCAATCCTAGTATAGTTTCAAGCAACATGCCAATGATATATGACCAGTGTAATATCACGGATAATTGGTCGAATTATGACGATGATTTGGAGAATGCTTGTCTCACCCAGCCAGCAATACCACGGTTATTTCCATACAAAAATGTGTACTGTATCATTTGTAATGGTGTGAAAACGTTGTCCCAATATCGAAGGAATATGTATAAAACAAATAAGATGGAGGTCGCAATTCTCGAAACACTGAAGAGTGAACAAGCCTCGCTGTTAACTCTGGATATTGATTTTATTGGTGAGGATAAAGTAGCGAACCTTGTTGAGTTTATAACAAACATGTACGGTGACGCAGCTGCTATGGATGTAAACGTGACCAACATGTTTGAAAAGCCTGTTATTCCTGATGAAGTAATTGAAGATCAACTGAAAGATTACATCAGTATTTGTGGAAGTCCGTGGTCATGTGAAAACTCCGTTGGTTTCATTCCCCCTGTGAAACTTGACAACCATGTTTGTTCTGGACTGAAACCCTGTTCGTGTGATGAAGATTGTATAGAGAGAGGAAACTGCTGCACTGAACTGATACTAAAATATAGACCATACACGTGTCTAAATATGTCAAATATACTTCATTATACTGCAAACCATTCGACATACAATGATATTGCTTCTGCATACGACGATGAAGATCGTAACTGCTACAGTTTAGTTGACAAATGTCGACTTAGATCGTTAAAAGAAGTTCAATTGAATATAACAGAAGACAAAATGAGGATGATATCTGTTTTACCTGTTAAACACGGTAAAATTACCTATCGAAATATCTCATACATGATGTGCAATGTAAAGGAATTCGAGAGTATTCACATAGATATAGAAGTTGAGTGTAGTTCATTTTTCCAGAAGTCACTTGTGAATGGTTTGGAACATTTAGAAACACTAATAAATCTAACGAAGGCATACTGTAACTCAACATTTATAAGCCGGTTCTCGAAACTAGACGAACAAGAAGACGATAGTAAATGGGGTTATACTAGATCAATAAAAGTATTGGAAGTATCTTCAAATGAGAATGAAACATATTTAGCTAACATACCAATGAGTTTGTTGTTAATAGTAGATAATACAAACGCTAGACTGGACACTTCAGAGGGTCAGCTTAATGAAACGATGTTTTCTGTTTGTAATCAAACTGGATTATGGGCAGTGAATGACGAAAATACAAGAAAAATATGCGAGGACACGGAGTACTTAGGGACGAACCTCCCTGAATATAGAATAAATGGGTTGGTGTATAAAAACTATGCGTGTTATATATGTAATCCCGAGATTGATGAAACAGTAATTACCGTAGAAGACATCATAACATCTTGTAATGTCACGGGGCTTGCAGTTAAAGACACAATGCCGTTGGAAGAGATGGAAAGATTATGTCAACAGACAGAACCTCAACTGAGATGGTTGCCGTTTAAAAATTACTATTGCAGTCGATGCAATCTACCACATCTGTTGATTGTAAGTCTCGTGTTAGTTACCATACTTTCCGGAGAGTAGGTCGCACCGGTGCATAGGCCACAGCAGTCTTTGCCTATTAAAAAACAAAAATCCCGACACAGGCCACAATTTTGCATACGACGCACCCGGGATAGTCTTAAATGTGACCCGTCACGCGGAAAGGGATCAGCTGGGTAGTGCGTAAAGTGTCAAACCTAGTCAGACTGTGCGGATAGCGCAGACTGACTAGGGTCGAAACTTTTCGCAATGGGCTTATTTTCTGAATCTAGAATGTTCAATCTACCTTCCAGTGAAGGAATTTTTGAAATGCGACCTCCGATCGTCCTGTACTAGAATCAATCTCTTTTCCAAATATCTATTATAGGAGGTTTTAGATGGTCCCTTTTTGCGACACGGGTTACAAATATTACAACAAATTAACCGCGGCTTATTGTCCACATATCACCTATATATGGTATAATACCTGTATCTTGTTATTCTATCATGTAAGCCTGTAGTGACCTGATATCACCTGCCTGGTAATATGAAATCATATCAGACAGTCTATTTTAAGAAACAATTGAATACTCGTGATCTGAACTTGAACTACTCTCAATTTTCTGAATTTCTTTGATTTTAAAGGTTTCATAAGATTTTAAGTCCTGAATAACGATTGCATGATAAATAGTTAAATATTTTTGTTACTTCAATATAAATCATTTCTTGACCCGGTTGCGATAAATTATCATGATTCGGAAAAGTCTCGTCGTGATAAATCCTATCAGCCTCGACCAGATAACATTGATATTCAAAAATACTAACATATTATTTTATATATGATTATTACGAAACAACATTATCTTCAAAAATCATAATAGGCATTTGTTTCCTATCGAAAAATCAAAGTACTGAAAGTACTGATAAGTTGGAATGTGTTCAAGAGACTATGACATAAAGCCATTAACGAAGCTGACGCCTCCCGCCCAGGTGATCACATATTACGTCTCGGCTTTTGACTAAATTATTCACCAAACCGCGTTAAAATATGCGCTAGGTCAGATGACTAGGAACATTTTGTAAAAGTTTCATCCAAATCGGTCCATAAATAGAGGAGGAGTTGCGTTCACAAGATTTTTCTAATGAAGGCCTCTTTTTCCATGACGCGGCCAATATTCACCAAACCGTGACAATAGACACTAGGTCAGGTAACTAGAAACTTTCTGTGAAAGTTTCATCCGAATCGATCCATAAATGAGGGAGAAATTGTGTTAACAAGATTTTTTTTTACATTAATGCTCCTTTTCCATGACGCGGCTGAAATTCACCAAACCGTGACTTTATGCGCAAGGTCAGGTGATTAGGAACATTCTGTGAAAGTTTCATCCAAATCCAACCAGAAATTTTGGAGGAGTTGTGCTCACAAGAAAAGTGGACGGACGGACGGACAGACGGAAAAGATGACGCCAATATACGACCGCCTCCAGCTCTGTATGAAAATGAAATCCGAGAAAATACTATGCTTGTACGGTCAAAATCGCAAAATTCAAGACTAGCCTTTAGGTAACGCAAATGTATGCGTAAATTAAACGATACATGTTTTTTGAAAGCCAATAATGTTTCTTGAAAGCCAATTTCAATCGCACGATTGCGATACGATCAAATTTCGGTCGTAGGACCTTTCTTGAACGTGGCCCCTGAAGGCAAAATACGTGGGGTTGGTAAACTCGTTCAGATATTTCATAAAAACAAAGGGTGTAGTTAACTTGTGTTAATCTTCAATGATATTTAAAGGATTGCGCACGTGCGCATTTTTGCACAAGTGAATTTATGTCTAAGCAATTTTAAAGAAAATGGACAAAAGCAGAAAGAGAAGATAAATGTTTGCCTATAGACCCGCAATTTAGAAAGAGTGATCAAAGGTAAATTTTGTCTATAGACAAAATTGACCTTTGATCTATCACTTAAACTTGTGGATCTATACCTCCATCGATCCTTGCTGTGTCCACCATCAAGTGAAATTGTCGCTCGATTTGGAAATGTGGTTCCATTTTTTAAGAGAAGTAATAAAAAGAGAATATTTGCTGGATCGGGTTGTTAATACAGATAAATAATCTGCAGATTTTTTGCTTTTCTAATAATGGTTTACGAAACAATTAGATAAACTACGGTATTTTGTTGAAGTGTGAAAAAAGTTCGTTCAGAAAGAGAAACTTGACCTATAAAAGAAGCTATAACATAATTCTACGAAAAACAGGTCGCGACGTTACCAAATAAGTAGATCACGTGATTGGCTTGTGCTATTGCCACAATTCTACGAAAAACAGGTCGCGTATTACCAAATAAGCAGATCACGTGACAGTGCTGTTGTCAATGGCTTACTTTATTGGACTTGACTTATCACATGATTTCCAAACATAGTAATGAAAACATTTGCTACTATTAAATTCATACGCAAGTTTCAATAAATTTCGTTTAAAACATAAATTAGCGTGTTAATAAATTACATGAAGTGATAGTTGTGTAATTGTTCAACATTATTACTTCTTGATGAAATAAACTGCATGTCTGTGTCAAGTTGAGATATACAAAATAGGCCGGAGTGTATTCACATCCTGACCACGTGATATGTGTTATCAAAAAACCCGAAATGAAATTATCTTGTGTTCATTTTGCGGTTTTTTTAAATCTAAGTTGGAATTGCTCCGCATTCCAACTTAACGAGGGGAAATGGTTTATATCTTGCACGGTCGTCGTTTTTGTAAAGTTAGCAACATCATGAAATTGACTAGATGAATCAGCATTTTTTCTCCTTCTTTTACTGGTACCCTAAAAAGGACCCGTTCCCAATGCCAAAATGAGACATTTTTTCCCATAATTATGAACAAAATTTCCAATTTACATAGGTCGAGGATCTTTCCACACTCTTAAAATGGAAATTAAGAATCAATCATGTTGTTTCTCAGTTTGAGTTTAGTTTGAATTTGAATGTCTTAAGAGACAAAGACAGCTTTATTCTGGTAGTAAATTATACACAATACCAATTGTTTTGTCTAAAACCACTACAAATTTTTTTTTTACTCCTATTTTGGTGAAAATAAAGCATATTTTTCCAATATGCTTGGTTTTGGAGTCGTTCCCAAAAGCCTGAGAAAAAACGCTGTGAATGATGTTTGAAGGATTTTGGAATGAAAGTGAATGAGTGTGTGGAACGAGTTTTGAGTGAAATTCAAGGGAGGTAATCTTATATAGCTAATTTTGTTTAGGATGAACAAAGTTAGCGATATTTATTACCCTTTCCCCCCTTCCAATTGATAAAATAGAATATGCATACAGGTTCTATGAACAGCTTTCAATGACTCCACGAACCCATCATACGCTTGCAATATTCAATTATGCTAGTGAAATCGTGGATTTTATCTACCAATTTTTATTTTAGATGTAGATATAGATATTATCATTTTAAGTGATTTTAGACCGCTTTTGAGTGGTCGGAGTGAGTGTTTGAAATGCATGAATGGAGCGCCAAGTGAGTGATTATGAATGGTTTTGAACGGAATGGCAGCCAATTTCACGATGTAATTTACTGTAAGCTGAAGAAGATTGAATTTGAAACAATTTTGCTTAAGCCGATTAACCTTACATGTTCCTGAAAAATGGAGTACACCGAGGTTTAATGTAAATAGAATATATTGCCTTTTAGTCCCAGGTTGATACCAGAGTCTTTGTTCACCAGTCCACCAACCGATATCACGATATGACGTCATACAGAACATTATTCTCGCTTTCGATGGCGGAGTTTTCCAGCATGATGAACAAGGAGCCCATCCCAGACTGCGTCAACGGAACATATGATTACGCTTTGGTATGCATCGATTTCCATTATATCTTGATACACATTTTACTTCTATAATACGATTCTTCAGTTACGAACCTAATGTTAATATTGTAATGTTCCTCAAAAAGTTCACCTTGCCTTCTACAGCGAACAGTCGTCAGATATAGCATTGCATTACACAATAGTAAGATCATTAATAATATGACCGACGTCGCGAGTGAAAAAAAAAAAAAAAAAAAAAAAACCGTTGAATATTTTTGATATTACACGGGTGTTATTACACTACTGGAATAACTATGCAAAAGAGCTCAGAACGAAGAGCAACGCTGTTTTGTAACCGCGAAAATGATGTAATGATATATATACATTGTGACGTCAGTTTACAACGGCTTTTTCAAGTTTCGCGAAAAACTGAAATGTCGAATTGCACGAATTTTGACGATTTTTCGCGAAAATTCGGGTCATATAATAAATAGAATATCAAATTTGGGCTCATAAACTACCGAATTTATTAAACGAGTCATCTAACACAGATAAAAACTCGGCGCAGCCTCGTTTTTATCTGTTTATAGATGACCCGTTTAATAAATTCGGTAGTCACTCATTCAATATATGGTTAATTCACGTTTTTGAGGTGTTAACATTTACAGACACCCGAAAATGAGTGCGAAGCACGAGGGTATTAAAGCATTTTGAGGGTCTCTGCAAATGTTAACGCCCGAAAAAACGTGAAATGACGCTATTATTGCATAAAAAGATAGATAAGAGTATAAATTCAAATAAAGATGCGAAATAATTTCATAGAAACGATGTAAAACCAGTTACAAAACTACTTAAATGCCGTCATGTATTACACCGACCATCTTGTTTATACCGACGTTGCTTGTTTAATTTATTACGTCACAAAATTTAACGCGGGATTTGCAACAACGTCTTTAGGTATGTTCTATAATAATATTACACAAAGAAACTGATAAAGTGTATAAGCCCTGACTTTGGATATTTAAGTGAAAAAAGCCGGGCATTCACGACACGTGAATTTAATGATTACTGGTTAACGCGCGGGTTTTGTCCGTTAACGTATGCCTTTAACGACCCCAAAACATACATTTTATGCAATAATATCCTCTATATTCTAAACGACGTCATCTAAGGCATGCTCTCGTTGTATTTCCGTCATCAGTGCGCTTCATTTTTTTAACACGCAAAAGGTTGTTGAAATGAGCAAAAGAATCTGTGACTCGATTTTTTTAGACAAGCTTATCTTAACATTGTCTACGATAACCTCCTCGATAACCTTGAAAAGGTTTTAAGCTCGCCAAGGCCCGTTTTTCAGTTCTAGACCCGGTTAAAATCAGCTTGTCTCGAATAAAATCTTATATCAGATCATATAACCTTACTTAATCAGACAATTCTATGCATGGAAAATAATTCAGACTAGAATATTATTCAGTTTAAAAAGATTTCGGTATGACTATTCGCAACTGTTAACTCTTATTGTATTAAGGTATCAAAGTCTTATTTTCGCTATTTTTGAGATTGGTTGAATTTGCTAAATTATGAGTTTTATTTTAGCAAAAAATAGAAATGAAGAGTAAATGATTTTATAAATCAAACATCAAAAGATTTCAAAACTTGTCACTCTAAGTGAGCGAAAGATAAAGGGAAATGGACAGACAGGCAGTCAGAAAAAGACAAAATTAGATGTTGTGGTGTGATTACTTAAGTTGTCAAATATCGCTTAAAATTCAATAACAAATAGCCTACACATTTTCTAAACTTGCTATCTAAATCGGCCTTTGGAGGTAAACGAAAAATCTAAACGGACATTGGAATTTTTAAAACTAAATATCTTATAATTTCTTTCCGACTTTTATCGGAATATATTGAACCATTTTGTTTCTAATGGCTTACTCAAGTATTACCCATTGCAAAGTCTGAAGATATTTTCATCATGCAAAGAAGCCTGTATTGACCTGAACACCTGTCTGATAACATAACACGATATCAGGCGGTGTATTTTTAGAAACAAATTACATACAAGTTCACCTGAATTTCTTTGATTTTGAAAGGTTTATTATAATTTTGAGCGCTTAAAAACGATTGCATTATAGAAAAAAATAACATGTCATTGTCTTAGATATCAATATTATCTGGTCGAGGTTGGCAGAATTTATCATGACGAGGCTCTGTCGAGTCATGATAATTTCTCACAGCCGAGACCTGATAACATTGGTATCTTAAGACACTTGTAAACATGCTATTCTACTTATCACGCAATCATTTTGAGCGCTTGATCATAATTAAAGAATTTCAAGTGAAAGTGAATGCAAATGGTTTCTTAAAATAGACTACCTGATATCATGTTATGTTATCAGACAGACGATATCAGGTCAATACAGACTTCATTGCATGATAAAAGAATGTTTCGTGTACTTAAATTAATATTTTGATATGTGAACTTAACGAATCCTACAGTATTTAACCATTTATCAAAAGCATTAATTGAAGTTATCAGAACATTTATTTTACTTTTCTTTTCAGAAAATGTGTAGGCCACTATTCTGTAGGACTGGGCGGGTTCTACAAAACAATACGTGCCGACCTCTTATCGAAAATGGCGAGTCCTTGTCGTATGAAATTGGACTCAAACTTCATCCAGTAACTGGAGAAAACCCGGACAGTTCTTTAACCAACACCTCCTGTAACTCGGATAGAATTGGAAGAACGGACACTCTTGATTTGGTCACTGTTTTAGAACTATTTAAGAAAACTGTGTCAGAAAATCTTGTTCACAAAGAAGAAACCGTTCAACATTCCTTTTCCGGATGTGAAATATACTCAGATATCCACTGCCTTCATCCAACTTCCGGTGGTGACACAAATGTTTATCTTAATTTACTGAAAGAAATCCGCATACAGTGCAATTTGTACGTTTTTAAAACCACCAATAAATCGATTCTAGAATCTGTTCTAGTAGATGCGTTAATGGATTCTTACGAGATACCAACAGTTGAAGGTCACAATGTTTGTCTTAAAGCTACTCCTAAGGACGACAGCGTGCTTCATTCAGATTTCGTAATGGATCAGAAGTGTGTATTTTTCGAACCGCGACACATTTTCCTAATTTCTAGAGAATTTTCAGTTGATCGCTTCTTCACGTGTGTTCAAATCAAGCTGAGTGAGGATGAATTCGATGTCAACAATAGAACGGGAGAATTAGTTATAGAAAACTTGAATGTTTTTGTTAAACAGGAGTATTATTATATCAATGGCAGCGAAGCTAGAATGTGTTTGGAAGATTACGTGCTCCTTACGTCGAAATCCAATTCAACAGGACCAGAACCGATTGATTCGTTTTTGATAGCATATAACAGATTTAGTGAAGTGTGTACAATATTGTCAATGGTGTGTTTGTTTGTTACGTTCGTTACTTACTGTTTGTTTCATACGTTACGGACGCTGCCGGGTAAAAACAATATGGCGCTGTGTTTTGGTCTATTCTGTGCACAAGGGACCTTACAGTTCGGTATTAAGTCCCAAAATATTAATAACTTTCCTCTTTGCATAATCATGGGTGTATCAATCCATTACTTTTGGTTGGCGACCTTTTTCGCTATGAATATTTGTTCTTTTCATATGTTTCGAGTGTTTTGCAGCAAAGCGCTGTCAGTACCGAGCTCCTCCAAAAGACGATTCTCAAAGTATTTATTGTACATATTTGGAATGCCGCTAGTAATCATTGCCGTTACGTTGATAGCGTTCCTTGTCTCATCAAACGGAACATTCAGTGGTTATGGCAACGGTCGTTGCTTTTTGACAAATATCTATGGTGTTATATGTGCTTTTATCTTACCTTCGTCAATTATCTTTATTACAAATATCATATTTTTCATTATCGCTTTTCACAAAATCCGAACTTCGCCAAGAATCCAAAGTTCCGGTGACAAACGTGAGTTTTTCGTGTATATAAAACTGTGTACCGTAGTTGGGTTAACATGGCCGTTACAAATTATTGATGCTGTGTTGCCTTTGACATTGTTTTCGTTCTTTGTGGTCGCCATTAACGCCTCACAAGGCGTGTTTGTTTGTTTGTCGTACGTATGTAACAGAAGGGTGTTCTTCCTGTATAAAAAGTGTTGTTCGAAGGATTATTCGTTGACGACGGCATCTTCGTTAAAAACAAGTTCGACTGATTTGCATCTGACGAATCGCTCAATGAGGAACGGAATTTGAATCAGATATCTGCCACCTTGTAGCAATGATGTAAACTGCAATAACCTTATTTTGATTCTTATTTTGATTTACAATATGAGCCGAATCATTACATAGAACGGTCTGTTCACCTAATTATAATGCATACCGACAGACGTGTGCCCAATCTTGACTAAGGCTAGTTTTCATGCCATAGGGGAATTTAAGCCAAATTGAGATTTCTTAAATCTAGTCATTGTTTATGTTAAGATTACATGTTATTTTTGTTTCATAAACAATAAAAATCCTTTAGATTCACTCATTATTTAATTCATTCAGGGTGATATTAAACCCTCTGGTTGTTTCATTATCAAAAGGCATTAGGATAATAGCTTCAGCTATTTGGATATGCAAATGACTTGTGGTTAAGACTATTTACTTAGCGTTAATGGAATTGCATATATGTTAATTAGACAATCTTTAACAGAAATAAAGACGACTCATTATCGCTTTTATTTGTTTAAAGATGAATCGATGATGAAAAAAAAATCAATTGAATTATAGGGCGACCCATATATCATCAATAGTATCAACACTGATATGAAATCAAAATGTTTTTAAGTTTCATTTTATCTTGAGTAAAGTCTGGTGGAGTTAAATGCAAAAGGTAAAATTCGAGAGCGCAACCATTGTGAAGGAAAATGAAATTTACGGATATTTTCATATCGAGGACATACTAGAAAGAAAAGAAATACGTCTACAACGACCATCATATTTAACTCCTCAGGTTTGTCTCCGAACCAATTGATTGAAAACCGTAAATCTACATGGAATAGCAACTGAGGCCTATGATACAAAAAAGTAATAGTAGTACTGGTGCGAGTAATGCCAGAAAGATATTATCAGGTGGTTCAGCCGTTGTTAATTAATGTTGAAAGCCGCATTAAACCCGTGCAAACAAAACAGACAAAAACAAACAAACAATCAAACAAACAAAAAAAACCCCAACGTTTTGTCGACGTAACGAAACGCTATCCTATAGAATGCAGTTTCGACCGTGTAAGATCATCGATTTGTCTCTTTGGTATTAACTATTATTAAGTTAAGTTTACAGAACCAGATAAATGTACCATTCAAAATTCCGGAATCCAACAACAGACATTGTACATGAATAATTATAGCTCGGCGCAAAACAGCTGTAAACTGCCTATATGTTTATAGGCAGTTACAGCTGTTTGGCACTGAGTCATCGATATTTGCTGTTTAAAAAATGTAATTAAGTACCGAAAAGAATGGTCGTTCCTATATTTAAATAATAGATGAAATGTTAAATATCTTGGTAATTTCCATGGTATAAGCTTCTCATGGTTTGAAGATGAATTAAGGTAGTTTACTATGGTGGCATATTGGTGCCACGAGATACGAGATAGCGTTATCAAACTAATATTAAAAAAATATTGCCATAGAATTAAGTTTCCATGAATTTTTATCTTGAACATATTTTTTCTTGATAAAAACATAGTTATGTTCATATCTGTTATCTCACTTATTTAACAAATAATGCCTACTCTAGACATCAAGTAAAGTTTTGCGCAAGAATTTCCGACTTAATAAATAGAAAACCCATTCTGAAAAAAATGACATCGGCATGACTCGCGTTTTTTTGTATGACGTCATTTTTCTTTTCATTTTGATTACTAGTTGAAGATGATGACGTAATGATTCATCGCTGATTACGTAATTTCGTGCTTCAAAAATGTCGTAAGTGCCTATAGCCTATATAACCAGCCCGATTAGCTCAATTGGTAGAGCACCGGACTTCAAAACCATTGAAGTTCGACCGCGTGGGTTCGATTCCCGGGCTGGTACACTAACAAAACTAATTGTCTTTCGGATGAGACGTTAAACCGAGGCCCCGTGAGACGGTGCTTTACACCGAGCACGTTAAAGAACCATGGCGGATCTCAGCATGTATCCTTGCACTATCCCCGTAACAACTAACCGTCTTCTGGGGCGTCGCTCATATGGGCATGTGCTACGGTAACGACGATAAATAAACGAAAATACACACACACACACACATAGCCTCTATTACCACTTGCGACATTTCAGTAACTCTACTGCTACATCGGTGACGTAAAAACAAAAGTGGTTGGCTAAACAAAACAAACAAACAAGCAAAAAAAAATCAATTTAAGATTACAGCCGTAACTCTGTTCAAACACTCATTTTAAAGTATGAACGTAAAAGATAATATTAATAAGTTGTTATAAATAACAACTTATTAATATAATCTTTGATATTCATACATTTTTTTAAAAAAATATAATTTGAGAAAATTCTCAGTTGAGCCTGAGAAAAATTTTTTAACCTCGGGCCCTAGTGTAACATCTTATGAATAAAGCTCTACAAATTTCAATTACATGTATCTTTGATATCATATAACTTGAGGCAATATTATTTTTTTTCGATGCGTGAAGACATCATATTTTGTCACTTTAATCTAAGCCTGTAGGGTGATTACATACTTTGATAAATAAATGAGGGTTGTTCTGAAAGTTTTCAGACAACACTTGATAAATTCAATTGATTGATTGATTGAATGGGGGTTTACGCCGCTTTCAACATTTTTTCAGTTATATCGCGGGGGCTGGAGCAATGGTTTCCTGGTATTTCTCCCACCAGTACAACCACCACATCTTTCCTAGCCTCCAGCTACTATCTCACATAGGTCTACGATTATCAACCCATTGGTGAGAGACAAATAGTCGGAAAGAATGAGTGCCGCCGTCGGGGGATAAATTCAAAATTGGAAAAAATCACGCACAAATATAAATCGATGAATGTTGAACTATTTCTTCATCATTAAGGATGTAAACTTTCTAGTACTTTATTATTCTAGGTTAGTTTAAGGAGCTATTTTAAATACACTACATGAAAGACCTCGTCTCGAGATGACGTTATTTACGAGACGTCAAATTGAAATTAAGACCGATACGCAAGTAAGATATATTTATCATTTTTCTCTGCAAATATCGGCCTGAGACAAAAAAAAAAAAAGGCAAAAACAACAACAACGTTGAATGAATTGTAATTGAAATAAAAGATATTACAACCTGTTCTATGACTTTAAGAATAAAGTGAATTTTATTGAACCTTTAAGAAAAGTGATGGTTGTTAAATGTTGGTGAGATATTCAGATTTGTACGTCGGTTTGTCTTTGAATAATATTGTGGCATCGCCTCAAAACTTTACGAACGACCCTTGTAAGTAAATTCAAACCAAATATGTAAAGATGATTAATCATGTTTGACAATATCAGTTACCAGGCACTCTTAATATACAGTATGTCTAGGGTCTGTGCAAGTACCAACAACATTTCAAATCGAACTATTCCTGTGAAATTCGGTTTGACGATGCGCTTCAAGTTAAGGCAGTCTTCGAAAAATAAAATTTAATGAATAACTATTTAGTTTTAATGAGCCATTCGTCAACACCGCCAGAATTAGCTCCCTACATGACATCGTCCTCGAAATTTCCCGTGAACTACGAAAATTACCGAACTCTTGGGTCGAGCTATTTCACGACAGGTTCACCTTGATCTATTTATTGGTCCGCCAGTTTTATATCCGTGAACCATCTTTGATGTCGTCACGGTCGAGTGAATCATGAATTAATACTTCAGCAGAAAAGTATAACATTAAACAAGATCGGTGGATACTTGATACTTTCTTTGTGAATCTACATAATTCAAAGCGGTATATAATTTTGATGTCGTATTCGTTTAGGGTAAGTTTGCTTTTACTTTTGCCGATGCACCGTGATTCACTTTCAATGTTATAGCGTGCATTTCAGTGAGTTTGCAAAATTTCGCTTTATTCGCCTTGCCTTCGAATTTAGGTCGTTTGGTATAGGTGACAAAAATCTGCATTACTTTCATGAATTGAAAACGCTTACAACTTTTTTCAAATGGTACTCCACTTTGCACTTTTCACGAACGGTTTCGTCAATTCAAAGCCGCGGCAATAGCGCAGTTGGTAGCGCGCCAGACTTCTAATCCAGGGGTCTATGTTCGCACGGGTTCGATCCCCGGCCGTGGCACTTATCCTTTCCGACATTTGTCTTCCACCAATGGGCAGATAATCGTAAACCTATGTGGAATAGCAACTGGAGGCTAGGAAAGGGATGTGGTGGTAGTTCTAGTGTGAAAAATACCAGGAATCCATCGTTAGGTGCTCCAGTCGTCGCGATATAACTGAAAGATCGTTGAAAGCGACGTTAAACCCCAATTCAAATCAAATTGTCAATTCAAATGCAGGGGTGGCCTATAGATTCTATTGTCCGAGACCCTGCAATGATTTCATTTTGGTAGGTGGTTTAACGTCACTTTCAATATTATTACAGATATGTCACGCCGGCTTATGCACCTACCCATGTTGTCGTTTCTGACTCCAAGACTCCAGGATTGACACACCGATGTGTTACCGCTGAGCTCGCCCCGATAACAAACTACTTAAAATGTATGATACACATTCATAAAGGTTGCGACTACAGTTTTTCTCAACATTTGCTACACATTGAACGATTAAAGCCAGGATGGATGGGTCGCGATAGCGCCCTTTGACCTCCGTCATCACACACCCTCAAATGTTTGTTGCCCGTCACACAAAAGGGGACCTGCTTGGGAAGTTCGAAAAGAGTCGACCCTGGTGAGACTGCGCGATCTGCGCAGATTGACCAGGGTCGAAACCTTTCGAAAATAACAAACGTTTCTGAATCTAGAATGATTATTTTACATCCCCGTATAATTATTTCCGAAATAAGCCTTCTGGATGACCTATTTTGGACCAAATCTTTTTTTCAAAAAATTTATTTTACGTAGTCCCTGATGGCGCCTTTTCGCGTGACGGATCACATTTAAGCACTATTTCTCTGCAAACTATATAGAAATGGACATGAAAATAAAGGGCAAACCGATTTTATGTTACATAAAGGCCGTAAATACAAGAAACAGTTACTCAAGCTGTAGTTACGAAGAACTTACGACGTTGAAGTCACCATTTTTCGAAAATATATAAGTCAAAATTTCGGAAAATTAAATGTCGGAGTTTAACATTTATCTAATTATATTTGAGTGTTCTGATTTCAATCGATTTTTAGATTGAAACAGCGAACAGTTAATTTTAATGGAAGGGGTCACCACCAGGCATCCCTTGGCATGATCTTTGAACCAGCATGCCTTGCACTGCTTTATGATTGATACTGTTACAATCCTGGGTTCTTGGTGTTTTGAGTATGATTTTCGGCTCGACCAACATGAAGCATCGGATAAATCGACAAAAGTTATTGTGACACGCCTAATGTATTTTATGTGATTGGCAAACGATAAAAGTACGCCTTTTTTGGATGATCTGCAAGAAGCTGTGATGACGTTTATTTTTACTGGTTTAGGTTCACCAACCGCCACGATATAACTCATCCTCGCATATCCCGGGGTCTCCCTATTTGCTAGATTGACTGAAATATTTCTGAAATAAACAAAGAGAAACGGACATGAGAAGCCACTGTTTGGTTGTAAATTTCCCAAACTATGTACATGCACTCGGTGGTGGCACATATTTTTTGACATTTGTCCCTCACCAATATAGATGGGTAATCGAAAACCCAAGTTGGATAGCAACCGGGGGCTAAAATTGGATAGATTGGTGCTACAGTTAACAACATAGTGAAATTGACGAGGTGAATGATTTTGGAAGAAACGGAATGAGTGTATGGAGCGAGTTTTGAGTGAAATTAAAGAGAGGTAATCCAATATCACCAATTTTGTTCGGGATGAACAAAATTTGCGATATGTATTTCCTCCCTTTTATAAAGTTCGTCTACAAGTTCTATAAACAGTTTCCAATTTCTTCAAAAACATTAGACGCTAATGATTTCAATTATGTATGTGAAATCGCTATTTTTATTTTGAACGCAGTTGTAAATCTAATTTTTTAGTGGCTTTGGAGTGTTTCCTAATGGTTCGAATGAGTGTTTTGAATGAATGATGTGATCGCTAAGCGAGTGATTTTAAATGGTTTTGTTCGAGATGAATGTTATAAACTGTACTGGTACGAGGGAAATCAGGAATTAGTTAGTGTTCCAGACGCCGCGTTTTGACTGGAGAATCATTTAAGGCGACGTCAATCAATTTTTAAAAACTAAATATGTATTATAGGTTATTGAATTTATATGGGAATATATTGTGTCGGACGAGTTCTTTTGGCAGAGTGCCCGAGCTTGCGAGGGCAACTACGCCAAAAGAACGAGTCCGACACAATATATTCCCATTTAAATTCAATAACCTTTTTATTGTTTACTTTGATATTGTTGGACGATGCTCACTTCTTATCTATTAATTTTTTTACATCACCTATACTTCAAGAACGATTTTTTTGTTTAAATGTAAACCGCTTTTTAATAACAGATACGTCAAAGACCTTTTCCCGCAAAATCCTTTCCGTTATATTTTTACGTTCGGATGAATACATCGGTTGCTATGAAGTAACTGTGTAAACAAAAAGGACGACGGACCTTTTTTGTCGATTCGCTTTTTCGATTTTTAAATACGCGTTGATTTCGACTTACTTAAAATATAAATGAAATATACATGTTAATAAATACTTGTTCATTTGTTATTCTTACCAGTTACATAATCCCGAACCTACTCAATCGGCGTACTTGATACCGCACCAGACTAGCGATAGTCACGAAGGATAGGACGGAGTGAAAGACGAGATAAAAGAGAAAGATACTAGAATAATGACAGACACAAAGAGGTGGACATGAATTAGATTTGAAAAAAAGTGATAAAATAACATAGGTAAAGGAGAAACAAAAACTGTGATTTGGAAGAAATTCGAGGGGGGGGGATCTGAACAAAGACGGAGAGGGGGAGGGGATGATTTCTCGGAAAAAGTTTTCAAAAAGATGAAAACAAACAATGATATATTGCCCTGTAGGCGTTCAAAGAACTTGAAACGTATTTCTTTACTCTGACATAACTATATCTCGAATATTGCACGCAAAAAGAAAGGGTTGATTATGTGATTTTTATGTTGACATTGCGAGGTAGCAACCAGAAAGTAGTCCTATCCATTTGTGCACGTGAAAATAATCTTAGTGCAATATCAAAAAATATTGCACACTTTCCTCCCGTTCAAATACATAGAGACAATATCAAAGTATATAATAATTTAGGTTATTGAATTTATATGGGAATATATTGTGTCGGACGAGTTCTTTGGCAGTGTGCCTGAGCTTGCGAGGGCAACTACGCCAAAAGAACGAGTCCGACACAATATATTCCCATTTAAATTCAATAACCTTTTTATTGTATACTTTGATATTGTTGGACGATATTCACTTCTTATCTATTTTTTTTTTACATCACCTATACTTCAAGAACGATTTTGTAGTTAAATTTAAACCGCTTTTAAATAACAGTTACGCAATAGACCTTTTCCCGCGAAATCCTTTCCGTTATATTTTTACGTTCGGATGAATACATCCGTTGCCATGAAGTGACAGTGTAAACAAAAAAGACGGCGGACATTTTTTGTGTCGATTCGCATTTTCGATCTTTAAATACGCGTTGATTTCGACTTACTTAGAATAAAAAAGAAATAAATATATTTATAAAAACTTGTTCATTTGTTATTCTTACCAGTTACATGTTCAAGAACTGACTAAATCGGCGTACTTGATTCCGGAGCAGACTAGCGATAGTCATGAAGGACGGGACGGAGTGAAAGACGAAATAAAGAGAAAGATAGGAGGAAGAGAGATAAATACTAGAATTATGATAGACACAAAGGCATGAAATAGTTTTGAAAGAGTTATGTTTTAAAATAACAAAAGAAAAGAGAAACAAAAACAGTGATTTGGAAGAAATTTGAGGGGGGGGGGGGGGCATCTGAGTCGACGGAGATGGGGAGGGGATGAAGTGGTTTTTTTCTCGGAAAATGTTTCAAATAGATGAAAACAAACACTGGTGAATTAACCTTTAGGCATTCAAAGAACTTGAAACGTATTTCTTTACTCTGACAAAACTATTTCTCGAATATTGAACGCAAAAAGAAAGCGTTGATAATGTTATTTTATGTTGACTTATGGCGAGGTAGCAACCAAAAAGTAGTTCAGTCCATTTGTGCACGTGAAAATAATCTTAGTGCAATATCAAAGTATGCAATATCAAAAAATATTGCACACTTTCCTCTCGTTCAAATACATAGAGACAATATCAAAGTATATAATAAGGCCAAATATGGTATTGTCCTTAATCGAAAGAAACGTCGTAGTTGCTGCGAGATATATTTTGCCTGTTGCTGTTTATCGTTGCCGTTTTACTTGTTGTTGTTAAATACCTACTAGTCCGAGGCAAAAGGGCGGTAGGTAGTGCACAGGCATTTTAATCACAGGGTCACTTGTTCAATACCTGACTGAGACTTATAGAACGTCTTTTACCTCCGCCGGGATAGATTATCGTAAACCCGATTTTGGTTGATTTTGTTTGTTTGGTTGAGTGGGGTTTAACACCGCCTTTAAGACTTTTTCAGTCATTTATCGGCCGTTAGAGCTCCTAACATTAGACTCCTAGTACGCTGAGGCGATGCTTATTTGAACAATTCCAGACATTCATGGTCAGAGGTTCCAGCCTCGCCGATATGAATGAAATACTATTGAAAGTGACGTTACTAGTATATCTTACGATGACTAGAGGTCCCGGGTTTGATCCCCGACGGCGGCACTCATTCTTTCTATTTGTCTATCACCCACGTGTTGATAATCGTAGACCTATGTGAGACAGCAGCTGGAGGCTAGAAAAGGATTGATGGTTCAACTGGTGAAAGAAATACCAGGAATCTATTGTTAGTTGCTCCAGCCGCCGCGACATAACTGAAAAAATGTTGACAGAGGCGTCAAACTCCATTCAATCAATCAATATCCTATGATGAGGAGGTATACAAATGTAAGAGAGACAACTCTCACAAATAAGCAATACATTGACGTTGGCAGGATTACATACCTTGTAGCGTCACGTTACTACTGAAAATGACCGCAAAACGTTTGAGAAACACACGAGTAGCATTTCAAAACCTTTGCAGTCTTTTTTTGCATCCCGACGCAAGGGAAGAAAAATACCTATTCAAGTTTCCTTGTAGAATTCTGAATTCTGTGACAGCCCTAGAGTAGATTTTGAGGTTTTCAATGTTTTCAGAATACATCACATCTGAAAAAAGAATAATTGTGACCCGTCACGCGAAAATGGTCCATCTGGGAACTCCATGTAATAAAAGATTGGAAAAGAGATTGGTTCTAGTACGGGTTACCAAGGAGTCGCATTTCCAAAATTCACGCACAGGAAGGTAGAATGATTATTCTAGATTCAGAAAATTAGTTGATTGCGAAAAGTTTCGACCCTGGTCAGTCTGCGCAATCCGCGCAGTCTGACAAGGTTCGACACTTTACGCATTACTCAGATGGTCCCTTTTCGCGTGACGGGTCACAATTATATAGTTGTTAACTACCTTAATATCGTACAACAGTTGGAATCAGCTGTCTTAGCAATTTTTCAATCGGAAAACGCAGGCAAATGCGCCATTTGCATTTTAACTCAAAGTATTCTCATTTACGCTACAAAGTCCATGATGATTATTTTTCATCCTTGAAACTTTCACAAAAAGGTTCTAGGGTCATATGGAAGATTCCTTGCGAAAATGGTGATCGATCTTTCGGAAAAAAAGGGAAAATGGGATTTATGGATTATGAATCAAAACAATTTCGTTGATGCATTAATATCCGCAAATATCATTTGATTCCCTTGCATCTTCTAGAGGAAGGTTACAAGATTATAAGAATGCCACCTTCAAAAATGGCGATTGATCTGTCTGAAATTACGGCAAAATAGGCCTTATTGATTTCTTCTTAGATATTTCAGTATGTCACATAAAAGCATCAATTAAGTTAAAACAAGTTTAATCACAGAAAAAAATATTTGGCACTCCGATCTTGACTTATACTTTTTTAACAAACATGAAGGTCCGTTTTTGCATGAGATGTCACGTTCATCAATATTTAAGACCCGGATATTCGATTTCTCTGGTTGAATTGATATTGAAACCTCTAAACAATTGGGTGTAAATTACCTAAAGAGTCACGATTTTTTTTAAAATACACATGTTCTTAAAACAAAAGGAATCACGATTTTCTTAATAATTGAAAATTATCGACTCGCTTGTATGTAAGTCTGACCAGAATCTTCTTTTATGATTTGCAGATAGATACTTAGGTCAGCGATCACCCTTATTGCATTGCAGTCAATCTTGCTGGGTCGACAGCGTCTATTTAGCGAACTTTTTAAACTAAGCGAGCGTTTTCGAAATCCCTGTCTATGGAAACAGTTGATGTCATTGGTCCAAAAACTATTGAAAATGAACCTTATGTTGTTAAACTCATTAGAATCGTCTAAACAAGACGATTCTAATGAGTTTTAACAACCTAAGTTTGTTAAGAAAACCGTAATTACTTATATATTCAATCAAAATTACATTTCTTATTTGTAAATAAACCGTGTACTAAGCGACCATTTTCTTTAACAACCATCTATTCGTTATTCCGTTAGTGGTTGCTTAATACAAGTTTTACATTTGGTGATTGTGTAGCCAGAACAATGGAACTTGGTCACGCACAGTCTAAATTGTTAAAAATATCACGCATGGGTTCATTCTGAAAATAGACCGTTTTCACGTGACGTTTATTGATTGGTATTTTGGACAATACGATAGAACTTCCGCCGTATCCTTCAATGAAATATATATGTGTCCCGTCACGCGAAAATGTCTGACCTTGGAAATCCGTTAAATGAACATTTGAAATGTAGCCTAGTTGTAGTGCAGGTCAACAAGATGGCGCATTTAACATTTCTTTTGCGGGAAGGTATTTTGATCATTCGAAGTTCGGAAAATAAGGAAAGGGCGAAAAGTTTCTACCCTAGTCACTCTGCGCAGTCTGACTAGGATACACTCTTTACGCACTACCAAGATGGTCCCATTTCGTGTGACGGGTCACGTTTAGTAAATCAATGTTAATCGGAAGGGATTGATAAAGACATGATTCATGTAGGCCATTTATAAAAAGCACAATATGTAAAGTAAGTCTTAAGGTGGAGAATCGAGTAGGAAACGGATTCACGGTTGTAAGGGTTACACTTTTCTCTTTTTCTGTTACTTTTTCAATATTTGGATATGCTTTAAATAATTTTGTTCTGACATGCTTCAAACAGGAAAAGGTATTGCGCTCAGGACTTTGTATGGATTGGAGACCGTTTTTTATAAACGGAGTAAGAGACACACAGAACCGTTTTATGTAACCAATGATAAATAACTTGACGAGGATGAACTGCATATTGTCAGTTACAAGGAAATAAGTGTCCGCTAATTATCTCACTTTTTTTCTATTTTCAGAAAACAAGCGGCCATGTCAGCGGGCAATTACTACGCAGGAGAAGACTTTGTGTGTGTTTTGCGGGGAACCATCTTACTCTTCTTCGGGTTGGTTATGTACAACAGAGACCATGCACAGGGAACCATCGACGAGCTATACCAAATTCTCCTTACCTCTAAACTGTTTAACTCGGTTTATTTCGAGACAATATGGGCGACTATCAGTTATACAATTATCATAATCGCGTTTCCGATATTGGTGACCAAATTCGATTGTTTTGATGTTTTTAAATTGTCTAAAAATGCGAGTTATAAAGGGTTATCGAATATACAAAAGGGTAAAGAAGCATTTTATTATATGGCGCCATTAATGTTACTCGATACATTTATGGTGAAAAAGTACTGTGGCGTGGAACGAGAAATATGGAACGAGAAACGGAAGCATTGGGTCCAAACTACAAGAGCACTTCCGGTAGAGCCACCATCTTTATTTGATGTTTTCTGTGAATTATTGTTCAGTTTATTATTATTTGACATTCTGTTTTTCGTGTTGCATTTTGCAATGCACAAAAATTACTTTCTGTATAAATATATACATAAACATCACCATGATCACGAGTCTATGCACGCTCACGTGACGAACCAACTATCAGTCGCAGAAAGGGTAACTCTAGTTCTATGTGCGAACTTCTCTCTAAAAGTGTTCAACAGTCACCCTCTTACGAGATTTTTCTTTGTGCCAGTCTTTCAATTTATTCTCGTGGACAATCATTCTGGATACGACATGCCTTTCGGTCTCCATCGGCTTATTCCGTTTGGAATCGCTGGAGGCTCAGTGAAACATTTTGAACATCACGTGACAGGCAAGCGAGCCTATCAACCAATACTGACTTACCTTGATAGATTTGTTGAAATTTACAGCAAAAGAGGAAAATTGAAGCTTAATTGATTAAAATCAATTAAGGTGTATTAAATTTGCTCAGAATAAAATGTATTTGTTATTACACCTAGAGCATTTATTAAACAGGCGACATTCCTTTTTTGGGGCATTGGTGGTTCTCATGATTTTAATTTGAGACTGTGCGCGACATTTCCAACAATTTAACAATTACGTGAAATGTAAACATTAAGCAGCTTAGATTACCAAAATAATGGGGTTTCAAGGTAACCTGGATACCTTGAGACCACATCATAGGCGTAGCTAGGATTTTGAATTATTTACGCATTTCGAAAGCGACTACCAAAGAATAGGGTAAAGGCGACATGTCGACTGTGACAAAAGACTAATGTCGTCCACCCGCTCCCCGTTCCTATGATTTGAGCGTTGGTGAATAATCAAACATCGTAACTACAGCTTGAATAAGCTGTAGTTTCGATGTTATGATCATTCTTCAACGAGATTTTTCGAAAGAGGATTTATTTGTATTACGCAATTGCGTAAAGTGCGTAATGGAAGCTACACCCTTGCACATCAATCTACAGAGCGCAAAGTGCAGTTTCTGGTCAAACTGTGTGGATGCTCAGGCTGACAAGAGTCTTTGCTTGCCGCTCATTTTCGACCATCTCGCGTAGGACGTTGCATAAAACAAAATCAACATTAGAAGTTTCTTACTTCGTTTTGTCATTAAATTGCATGTCCAAAAGATATCCACAGACGATCGGAAAGAAATCACAAAATGTGGTTTTCTTCAAGCGTATTTTATAACCAAAGTACCATCCTGAAGCCGAATTACCTAAAAATGATATAAAACCTACACTTGCATCCGAGGTACTTTCAAGTTTGCGGAAAAGTCCGAGCGATGTTCCGAATGCTGCCAAAATTGATGTTAACCGGATGTCACATTTCAAAAACTCTTTTACTGGAAGGTAGAATGTATCTTCTAGTTTCAATGTTCTCCTTTCGCAGACTAGTATTATATTCTTTTTTCACACAAGAAAATTACAAATGTATATACAGAATAGCAAAAATAATGTAACAAAATAGCAAAATAATGTATCGCTTGTTAAGGATATGTGAGGGTTGATTTTAGTATCAGTTTTAGTGAACGAGTTGAATGAGGTTGGTATTTTATTAAGGTTCATGTAAAGTGTTTGATACTCAATTTTAAGGGCGCTTCATTAGGCAAGAAAAGCGGTATGTCCAGGTATAATGTATATCAAAATGAAAATGTTGAAATATCTGCCAATTTTATCCAACAGTCTTGCAGTTGCTTGTTCTGTACAAAATGGCCCTTTTCCACAATGTTTTGGCTATATCGCCATAGCTATGACAGTCTTGTGTTGCTTCATTTTGATATATGATATACCTGGACATACTGCTTTTTTCTTGGCAAATGAGGTGTTTTAAAATTGGGCCTCAAACACTTTACATGAACCTTAACAAAAACAACGAAACTCTTGAAATTCCTTGATCGAAATTGTCCATATAGGCATATATAACGCCGTTTATAGAATAACGTCATCACGTCCATACATTCGGAACACCACTCGGCCAATCTTACGACCAACTTCGGATGTACATAGACGGACTATTTTAAAAATAACGAGAAAATATTGGAAAAACTCGATGACGTCATTTAAAATTGCGTTAGCTCTCGAATATTTGAGTGAAAACATTCGACGTTGCCAACGCTACTCGTGTAAGTCCTTGACGTGAAACCATCGTATCCTTATATAAATATCTTAATGTTTTTGAATAACGACTGAAAAATCTTATTTTTTGCGAATGATTTGTCATTCTCAAAAATTAAGGTTTTTCAGGCGTTATTTACTGTAGAAATATTATTCTAAAGATAGCATCGGTTGTTTCCGCGCTAGTTTTTGGTGAACGAACGTCGTTCACCAGTGTTATATACCATGTCAGGAAAATCCTGTTGGATGTTAATACATTTGAAATAAAGTAGCGCCTCTTAAAATTCAATTTAGTATCTTTCAATATTTTTCTCCGCAAAATCACTGTTTTTTTCTTAAATGGCGTGTTTCTAGTATTCTTTATCAAGTGAAAATAATGAAAATTCGCCTTCAGAAACACAAAATGATCTTGCAATGTTTATCAAGAGAATTTTTGATCGGCGTAAGCTTGTCGATAGTTTAAAGCAAAAACAAAGTTTGTGTCTATACACCTTAGAGACAGATACTATGTTTTTGACCCAAGCCTTCGCTGGTGCAACTTGTAGTAATTAGCCGGAAATACGTGTTTATTTAGGTCATGTCCTCTTGAACTTACATTCGGCAATACTCGGGCGATCTCCGACGGCTCCGATTTAAATGTAGGTTAGAGGAATCGGCCGAGTTGAGACGAATGACACATCAAGACACCTTGTGTCATTAGAAACGGTAACGCGGTTTTACATAACTTTTCAACTAGCGACAGTCAGTCTCGAGACGGGTTTTAAGAATGATTCGACATGTGTTTTACATGTACAACCTTTCTTGTACTTTGATTTGAATAGGGATGAACGCCGCTATTAAGATTTTTCTGTAAAATTGCGTTGGCTGAAGTAGGGCTTGTAAGGATACACTCAAATATTCGGTGAACTTATTCCTAGCGAAAACGTTTCGTATTCGTCTGTCTCAGAAGCGAATATTGCCGAATACCAAATGCGACAGGCACGGAAGATATTTTATTGGGGCCATTCTACTTTGCATTTTTTCAATCTGTAAAACCATATCAATTCAAAATTCTATTTGAAAATTAAATAAATGATAGCTAAATATTCAACCCTAGATACCACTCGAATTGACGAGTAGATATTGCCGTGGTCAAGGGAGGGGGGGGGACCAGATCCGTCATGCACTTGTTTACAATTCGACAGGCGGGTTTAGTTGTTAAATTATTCCGGAAAAGTCATTGCGTTTTTACAGAAATCATAAAAATCTTAATCGATGAATAAAAACTGGCTCCATCCTTCCCAAAATACGTTTAGAATTGGTTACCTACGGTTTAAGCAAAAACTAGCTCCGAGCAGAAAGTCTAATATCAGCCGCAATACTGTAATAAGATATCGATAGTGAGTGATTTTACAAGCATCCAAACTCTTGAAGGTAAACAATAGGTTCTCGTGCAAAAAATAAACCGACAATTGTAAGGATTCTCAATTCTTTTTGATAAGAAATTCGGAAGGAAAAAACATTGTATTGTACTTAAACATAGTCATAGACATAGTCATGCAATTATTACCTCCCTTTAAAAATTAAACTTCTTAAATAAGATTCTTATTCGCTATTGATGTAGAAATTACGTTACAAAAATAATATTTATAAAGACTTTAAGTATGCAATTTACCATAGAGCAATTGTTTAATATAAAAAAGTTATACTTTAATTTCTAAACCTTAAACAGAAATTATCTATGAATTATAACAATAGGGCACTAGACCTCCTGTAACCTATACCTAAATACTTCTCATCGTGCAGTGATATAAAATTGAATAACGACATAAGTGTCAACCACGGAAGTGGTTATGGCTTCACATATGATAAAAACTAATCTCTCAGGTTATGGTTGAAAATATAGTGGAAGCATATTGACCTAAACCTGGCCTTTGTGATTTAAATAAATTAAATACCGGTCGTTTCTCCTCGGCAAAACACGACTTATCTGCAGAATCCAAACGTAAAGTTGGATTGCACGTTTTAGCTTTGTTAACCCGTTATCGCACATGCTGTTCACTGTAACGGCGATATTTGGTCACCCTCATGAACTAGTGAATCAATACATAAATTGAGTTTCTTATTTAAAAATCATTAGATGCGGGTGAGAAAAATATAAATTTTCAAAATTTTTTAAATGCAATTTATGTGTTTTGAATGGGAATGAAATGAAATTCCCTCTCTCAGTCGCAATAATTGTTTTTGAAATAGAATCGTCTGCTACATGACTAGGCGCCCCGTATATAGGTAAACTACTAACTCCACGCATACCTATAATTTGTGCAGTATAACGGAATGTCCATGCTTTATCGTCACGTGTCGAAGTTTCTTCGGAATTTATTCATGGGCCTAATTATTTATTCTGCATAAAGGTCAGGTTCAAGTTAATATGCGCCCGCTATACTATTAATAAGTTAACAAATCATAACTTTAAACAATGAGTACAGTTCAGGACTGACTGATATTCATAGGTGTTTCTTTAGTTGGTACCCAAAGACCTTTTCATCCTCTGAGAAGAAACAAAGATAGTTTAAAATGTTTAAACAAATACAACAAATTTACTTGAAATAAGCTTAAACATGATAACAACTACTTTTGTAAAAACAAACACCATTGGATATAGGTTAAGACAGTTTTAGATAGGATTAAATTGTTTTCTCCATTTATGTTTAATTAATAAATGTACCTATTTCAAGTGTGTAAAAAAAAATTCACAGAGTAACATCTCATATTCTAACAAATATTTTTCTAACAGGATTTTTCCTCTCTTTGAATTTGCAGTGAAATTTCCGAATAACGGAAATTTTGTCGAGACAATTCTTCCCTCTTTTTTTACATTCGTAATTTCTCTTTTCTAATTGAATTCAATATATCACTCTAGATACCACCAGGTTCGTTCACCATCAGTACTTTCAGTGCTTTGATTCTTACACTGTATCTGGCTAACAATTTTGTTACGTACCCATCTGCCTTATCCGAGGTCTGTTATAGTGTGCGAAAATGACCGAGTGATGTTCCGAAAGCACGTCCATAATGACAGCATTTTCACGGTAACAAAAAAACCGTTGTTAAGCTCAGTTGCATAGGACTGTGTGGTAAAAAAAACGTTAAATATCAATAGTATCCAATGAAGTTATTCCACTTCCGCAACGTAGGTCAAATTATAATTCAAGAGACGTTACATGACATTCCTAACAAAGCCATGGGTGCGTGATGTGTAGATGTTAAGAAAGTTGACAGCAACACACCGCAAGGAAATATTTCGATCTTTGTCTATAGAAACTTTTCATAGTCAATATCTTTAAACAGAGAGCAAAAATGAAGTTTCTCGTCAGACAGCACGGCTATACAGCCTTTTATCTTATAACTATACAAATATATGTGTGATAACATCCCGTATGATATTTTTTATGATATCACATAGTTATTTTTAGAACAAATATATAATGCGTTTATTTTTAGAAACTTGCATTTCTGTTGGAAACATCTACAAAAGCAAGGCAAATAGAGGTTGTAAGATGAATATAATACGCATTAAGTGTATTGTATGAACAACATATCTAACTCGGTTGTGGGAATCGATAATTGTCTCGGCAGAGCCTCGACAATGATCAATTCTCCCAACCTCGTTAGATATTTTTACTCATACAAAACATTAAATACGTATTATATATATCCGAGTCTTTACTTGTCGCGTGGTAAGCGAAAAATACATGCTCATTTAAAAACTGTTGGCAAACTTTATTGGAAAATCTTGACGCTTCTTTGCCTTAATGTGGCTAACAAAATAAAGGACCGCTGGTTCTCGTCCACTCATCTGAGATAAAAGCTCTATTAGCAAGGTTAATATCATTCGGAACATCGCTCGGACTTTTCCGTAAACTGAAAAGTACCTTGGACGTAAGTGTAGTAATTTTTGGACATTTTTCGGTAATCCGGCTCATGACGGTACTTCGGTTAATACACTTGAAGAATAGTTTATTCCTTTAATGGTTTTAGATCGTCTGCGGAGATCATTTTGGCATGTTATAATTTGAAAGCAAAACGCAGTAAAACACTGCGTTTTGTTTTCAAATCATAAAGTGCCCAATTTTAACCTTACATTGATTTTATTTTTCGCAACGTCATCCTTAGTTATGTTTGTGACGTCATACAAACCCACGTGCAAAATGACGCGCTTTCATGGCTGCGCCCTTATTATTCCCGAGGTCTATTCCGTAGAATCGCCGAAGGTTCCCGACTGGGCTAATATACCCGCCAGAGATCAACACCAACACCGGTCATCGAGTCCCAGACCTATGGACTATAGGTAGGACTAGTAGAAGTTACCTTGCTGCAAGTCCCTCAGGCCCATGAGAAATAACCTTATTACTGATATATACTTGAAAAATACTAAAATTCCTTTACTCATTGTTAAACATTGTGGAAAAAGAAGAAATTGCTTCCTTTAATACCTTACCAATACTGAAATTCCTTTACTCTTTGAAAAACATTGTGAAACAAGAAGGGATTGGTTGTCACAAGCAATTTCTTCCTTTCTGACGATGTATTCCTTAGTCCTATATAATGCTTAAAAGATAAGCATAGTTTTCCTGAAGGACCTGTTTTAATCAGGGCTGAAGGACCTGTTTTAATCAGGGAGGACCTGAAATATTTAGGGCTAACATGTCCTCCACGCTTATAGCAAAAAGTGGTTAGTGTCCAACACTGTCCGCAGAACAAGGTTCCTTCATAGGATACCAAAGGGTGATGATTCTAGCATTTTTTCCACTCAGCAGTATTGACCTGATTTTAGCTGCCTGATTATATAGAATAAAATAAGGCATTCTATTTTAGCTTTTCTGACCTTTAGAGCTATAGCGATGGCGTGTTTAGCGGTCGTAATTCCATTCTTGTCTGTCTGTCCGTCCGTCCGTCTGTGCGTCCGATAATTTTTCTTGTTTACGCGATAAAGTCTTCAAACATTATCCGATTATCTTGAAACTCTTATATGAGCCTGTGCGTGACATTTCCAACAATTTGTAATAAGTGTGAGTGGCGAACACTGAGTAGCGTAGACAGCCACTTACTGTATAAATAAAGTTACCTGATGGTCTACAGATACTTTGAGACCTTATCTATCTACTAAATGCATAGTAAGACACTGGTCAGACTGTGCGGATGCACAGGCTGGTCAGAGTCTTTGCTTTGCGCATTTTGAAATTGTTGGAAATCTCGCGCACAGGCTCATATGATTGTTGTATGGTCAAAAATCGCCGCATTCGAAAAATTGGGACGATCCGTTGGATAACACGGGAAAAGGGGCCCTCTGGAAATTCATTAAGGAATTTCACTTAGTAAAATCTTGGTTACGTTATAGTTGCCACGAATATAATCAGACTCTCTTTAATCTGTCAGAGTGATTGTCCAGGAGTAAACATCGTTGCTTTCGAAAAAGGAGTTAATCCGTATATATAGGCCTATATTCACATGGTAAATCGCGAGGCTAACACTAAACTTTTGATATGCAATTTGGAATGGAATTAGTGTATTTATTTCAATTTCTATATCTGTATATCCCTCAATTGCTCCCGACCACTATTTTTGACGTCACAATGTGTACGCAACCGCGTTTTTGCGTAAAGGTCGATACGCTAATGTTAGTTTTTTTATAGGCCCCACGCACAAAATTTGACCGATGGTCCTCGTCCGATATCAAGATTGTAGGCCTTATCGTTCAGGGAGAGATTCTTTAGAGATTACATTTGGTACTTTTACAGGTATTTTTTCCGGAATCAATTCTTTAACCTTTCTTAAAAAGTAGAGGTCCCGGGTTCGATCCCAGACGGCGGCACTCATTCTTTCCGACTATTTGTCTCTCGCCAATGGGTTGATAATCGTAGACCTATGTGAGATAGCAGCTGGAGGCTAGGAAAGGATGTGATGGTTGTACTCACGGGCGTAGACACGGATGCGGCAGGTGCGGCATTCGCCGCACCAATAATTGCCGTAGATGCGGCATGCCGCACCAATAAAACTGGATTATGTTGACCGCTAAATGACTGAAAATGTATGTGAGCATATAACGGATGAATAAAACGTTTATAAAACATGATGTCTTATAGTTCTTTTAATCCACCATACACAACGAAATGCCAGCATCCTGGGATGACTCATCAATAATCTAAACTTCCAAGCGTCTGTAGAATGGTAATTCTATTTACTTCCGTTTTCTGTTGATGTCAAACATGGTCAGACCCCACCCGATCTTTGGCCTTCTTTGTTCTTTATAAAATTGGTCAAATTTCAGGTGCTGCAACGCATTCCACAACACTTCTCTTATATATTACGTCATTAGCGCTTCATCTACATTCATAGATCTATCTTTTGAGACTAAAGAAACTTGGTCAAATCAGGTTATCTTTTGGACTATTCAAGCGAGAGTAAAGGCACCGTCTTTTTCCCACCCATGAAGAGGACAGTTAGTTCGGGTACGCCCCCCGTCCCTTATCCGTCCTCCCGGAAAGGAAATCGTGTACAAAAAAGATCGAACCAAGCGTTATATTAAAGAAGAGATTCAAAACTAGCAAAAAATCACATAAATATGCACGTGGATCACTATTCTCCACTTCAAAATGCCATTTTAAAGACGAACTATTTTTTCTTTAAGATCTACTTTTACCATACAATGACCTCCGGAAGTAAATTCCAGTGAGGTCACTCCACATGCGATTCCCTGTGAGTACATGGTGAGTTGTTAATGTCATTATCGATTAGTCCTCGTACTAGGGTTAACCCTTTCCTGTTTAATCCCTGCTTTTTACGTGCCTGGAAATTGCTCTAAAATGACTCAAAAATTGTGATCAAGTATAGTCTAGAATGCACCAAATCGCACCATTTTTTCAAAAATTTTCCGGGGGGGCATGCCCCCGGACCCCCCTAGAGGGGCTTCGCGCCTTCGGCGCTCGCATTCGCTCCTTCGGAGCTCAGTTTTGCCGCACCAATGTAAATAACATGGCTACGCCACTGGTACTGGTGAGGGAAATGCCAGGAATCCATTGTTAGGTGCTCCAGTCGCCGCGATATATCTGAAAAAAAATGGTGAAAGCGGCGTTAAACTCCATTTAATCAATTCTTTAAAAGTAGAATAATGAAGAAAAAAAATCTGCCAAATATATTTTCTGATATTTGCAGCTGTTTTTTGGAAGACGTCGCTTGAAACAATTCTTAGTTTCCGTGATATAGGCCCAAACCCGTTGTGATCCGCCGGTACTCCTTCCATTTAGACCTGCCAAGGCCCGGTTGTGTAGCCTAATAAATAACAACATGAAATTGACATTGCGAATTTTAAAGGATTTTTGAACATTTTTAATGGTTTGAGTGAGTGTTTTGGAGTCAATGAATGGAGTGAGTGCTTTAGAATGATTTTTTATGTAAGTGTCAATTTTACGGTGATACTAACTGTAAATGGTGAAAACATTTATCGTCGATAGTGGGATGGTGGGGTATAAAGTTATCAATTCTCCATCTCGCATATATCTCCATGTATATTGAGCAAAAGTAAAAAGTTTACACTTATTTAAACTTCGGAGTTCTAACAAAAGACTATGTAGTGAACTTTCATAGAACTTTTATCATATTTCGATTTGGCCATTTCATAGCGATTTGGCGATTTTGTACAGTTCAACGTGATAATTTAACGAAGCTATAGTTGCTTGTTATAAACATGCTCGATGTAAATTTATGAAGATTTACTATTTTGAACATTTCATATCAATACTTTATTGTGCTTTTCTGTTAAAATAGTTAAAAAGAAAGTAGCGAAGAAACAATAGCCTAAACGTCAGAGAGTGCTACTAGGCCCTTTTATTTTTCGATGGCTCAGCGCGAAACAGTTGTAACTCCCTATAAACATATAGGGAGTTACAACTGTTTCGCGCTGAGCCCTCGATATGTGCATCTCTATTTGAAGACGACCATATGTAATTCTACTCTACCGACAAAGGTCATCTAACATCCGTTTTAACTGCCCTCCTATCTGTAAAATCTATGCACCGTATAATCACTTTAACCCTTTCCTGTTTTACAAAATTTTGGTCCTGTCCAAATTCAAAGGTTTTGGAGACGAAAATTTAAAGTGGATTTAATTTGAAAAATAACCATTCAGTAGGGTAGATAATAGTGTGGAAAAAGAATAAATTGCTTGTCAGAAGCAATTTCTTCTTTTTTTCACTATGTTTTCACAATCATAAAATCACAGGGACGTAAAAAGCAGGGATTAAACAGCAAAGGGTTAAATAGTACATGCATATTTGAATTTTACTGCTTTGTTTCAACACTGTTTGGTAATGGAAAAAAAAATTTGCTTGGTTTTCTTTACCACATTTTTCTATAGATCACACACATTTGAAAAGAACCACTAGATCGTTTACATGTTGTACGTCTAGGGCGATTCCTTTATTTCTTGCATTACCTCAAATCGACATTTTTCTTGCAATGAAATCTATCTTGTTATCTTACATAGTCTTTTAGAAAGAAAGATTTACAAGATATTGTAAAATGAAAGGTGGATACCTTTTTTTGCTCAGTATATATTAATCAAATTTTAGTTTACTTTCACTTACGGTAGGCCTACATTTGGCGTGTTTTACGAACCAGAAAGTAGCTAATCAAACTGATACCAATTTAAACTGTTAGATAGTTAGATAAGAGATAAATTGTTAAAGCTGGTACGTAGGCAATACGTTTCATTTTTTCTTTCTGTTTAATAGTTGAGTATGGTGGGACGCTTCTGTCACAGGATACGAGTTAAAAGAATCGTAATAACGTGTTTCACTTCAAATTAAAAATGGGCCAGTGCGTGACATTTCTAACAATTTGAAATTATCTTGAGGTGCAAACATTGAGTAGCGTAGAAAGCCACGTACTGTAAATATAAAGTTACCCGGTGGTCTACAGATACTTCGAGACCTTATCTATTGACTAAGCGCATAGTAAAGACTCTGGTCAGACTGTGCGGATGCACAGACTTGCCAGAGTCTTTGCTTTGTGCATATTTGAAATTGTTGGAAATCTCACGCACGAGCCCAAATGATATTTTATTACCATAACTCAAATAAACACGAAACATGAGTTAAATAAACCCGCATAGCCTGATAATTTTTGCAAAAGGGACTGGTCACAATATCTTACAACTTAGATTTAGTTAATAGTAATTTATTTTTGCTCGCCGATGATTGTGACGAAAGAGTAGCTTGTACAGTCGCTCTCGCCGGAAACACCAAACACAGAGTCTTTTCACGTCCCAAAGCCTGAGAGAGGCAGTGACACGGTTTAAGGTGGTGGAACTGTAAAATTTACGCAACATTTTGGACCATTTGTTCTTTCACAATGTTAACCGAGGTTTCCTAATGAAAATCATTAGGAAACCTTGGTAAGCACTCTTAAAATCATTACTCCTGAAACAATGCAAAACTATAATACAGGTCTACTACCTTAAACCATAGCTGTCCCGAGAATTCTACAGCAGCTGGGTGAATTGGGTTTGTCTATTACGTGTTCACCCATAAACATAATTTAAATTCATTCATTTATTCATCTTCGGTTTCATACCAGAGTGGGACTAGTTTTAGGCCTATAATTTCATAAGTCCATGAACTTGATCAGCAAACACTGAATCTTTTTTATATCTGATACTTTTAATTTCACGTATAGGGGAGACCGGGGCAAAGTGATACATTTTTCAAACATTTTACTCATTTTGTGACACCATAGCTCTTTTGAATTTTTTTAATATATGTATCGAAAATTTAACGAATTTCGAACTAAAAAATACTTTAATTAAACAATTTCATCACACTATATACATTTTATACGCAGGCAAAAACATCGGTAAATGTAACACATTGCCCCGGGCTTTTGGGGCAAAGTGTTACACTTACCGGGGCAAAGTGTTACATGATATGACAATCGCCAAAAAAGAACTTCTATTTCCTTTTTTTAATACCGGAATAAATACGAAAGTCTTTTTGGCCAAATATTATTCCCAATCGGACTGCAAGTTTCGCACACACTGACTTAGTAACCCATGACAAAAAGTGCCGTTCTTGCGCTAATCCATATGATTCAAGATATTTCCTTAATGATAAGACCATATCCTAAAATATTTCCTTTTTCTTTTTTAATCAAGAACATAAACCATTTAGCTCGTATTATATGGCAATTTGAATAAAATCCAAGGGTATTTGTTACTACTGGGACCTACTATAGCTTCGAACAAGTCTTCGACGACAGAACTTGATAATGGCTAGATTGCATTACGTACTCCATTTAAGTCTCTTAAACTCTACATTTATAAAATTATATAAAGAAAATATCTGTAAGTTACCACAAACATTTAGTAATTAGCCCATTGGACCGCCAAATCCCCATTTCAACATGCCCGAATATTTAGCGTAAAAAGCATCTAAGAAAAGTTGGTTACTCTTGCAAAAAGAAATTTATCTTTTTCGTACACCGGTTTCTATTGCATATAATTACATGTTAAATAATTTACAGAAACGTTAAAACTTTGTCTTAATCTTCTTTGTAGTGCGTTCAGTCTAAATCGTGTTATCTGGAAATTGAATAATGGTAGGAAACATAATGTTGGCAAAATCTTACACTGTAACACTTTGCCCCATGCCCTGTGTAACACTTTGCCCCAATCGCAACTTTTCGGAAAATACACTCGTGCAAAGAAAAGAAAGGTTAAAGATACAAAAAATTGTACACAAAAGCCAGCTTCTGGATCACAGGATCCCAAAACCATACATCTTTCCTATTTCTTATACTTTTATATCATACTAGGCGAATATTTACGAGGATGGTAAGAATTTACTTTTGTATCACAGAAATCGTTTTCTGATTCTTTTTTAGTGGACATTTCTATTTGATGTCTTTTACATACAGCAAAACATGCATAATCAAAAAACCCTTTTCTAAGAAATAACACCTAAGTCATCTATGATGTAAAATAGAAAATATTTCAAACGTAACACTTTGCCCCGTGTAACACTTTGCCCCGTGTAACACTTTGCCCCGGTCTCCCCTACTGGCTTGAGAAATGTTAAGATTTGTCCAAAATGAAAACAAAAAAAAAATCTTAAGGGACAAGCTTACCAATTCATGATCCGTGATACAAGATACAAAATTTCATTTCAGTCGTGATTGTCGGTTTAGTGACAACATATTAACGTCAGTGAGTTCAGGGCCTTGGTGCAACAAAACGAAAAAGGCTCAGGTCATAGCTCGCGTTTTGATAAAAAAAAATATTTGCATTTAGAAATGCAACCTATTTTCTAGCCAAACAGAATGCGCTAAAATTATGGAATCCATTATCTAGTTTTGGACTCGGCTAAATTGACTAGAGTAGATCAGTCGAAATTTGCTTTTACCCGAGTTTTTCAACCGAACCAAATTTTGAAAGCGTCTGCACTGCCAACACAATATTTTCGATTTGTTAAAAAAATTAAAAAAAATCTAAAAGCCGATTGAAGAAGGTAACTAGAGTAATTTGAATCTCATTTTGCATCTCTAAGAAAAACTACACAAAGATTTTTTGATTTGTCCCTAAAAAATGCAGTGTCTTCCGTTCGTCATCACAATGTTTCGTACTGTACCTTGTATCAAGTAAATTCTTCTTTTCTAAAGTTTCTCTTAAAGATGGTTTTGCTTTTAAAATACTTTTAGATGCAATAAATGACATCTTCGTGCCTTTTGTAGTGAACAGATCTTAAGTTTTAAAAGGGTTCACCCCCCGGTTGAAATGGAAACTGCCCTGTGCATTCGTTTTTAAACATCTTCACACATGGGCTAACTTGCAAAATGCATGAGTCCTAACTGGTAAACAAGGAGTCTTTGACTCCAAAGCACCCCTTAATGTAAAACCATGTTTATCATTTACTGATATAGTCTACTTAGATGTTATGGTGGCCAAAAGAGGCTATATACTCCTTGACCATATTACCGGTGGTCTAAATGTAAATTGTCTGTGTTGAAGAATCTCTTTATCTTTTCTTGGAATATTTTATATCATCACATAGGCAAATCATTTCTTAATCGAAATCAGTAATTTTATTTATAGGAAAATCCATTTCCAAAATATTCTAATAGGTTGGAAATAACATGACCCTAAAGATTTGCTGGAACTACTTTTGTACCAATTATTGGTGTACTTACGAAAACCTTCAAAGATGAAAAATTATGAACCCTTTCATACACTTTTTATACATTATAAACAGACTTGGACCTTTTTGGGTGCAATCCATCATATTTTCTGTAGCAAACATTGCTTAACTTAAGCTGAACAAATGAAATAAAGAAACCACCATATCTAAATTTTGTTTTCATCTGTGAAATAGTGAAATTGAATGATGAATGTTTTAAAATAATTAACGGGATCTAACTGGGGACAACCCAGTTTAATCATTGTAGAAAAAGGTAAAACTAAAATTTTAAAACATTGTCTGAAGTATTTCTTTATTTGAAATTCGAAATTTATTGCTACACCGATAATTGGTATACCCCGGTAATAGGGTAACTGATCATAAATGAATAACTTGGTTAACTATCAATTTAAGTTTGTCTAAAGCTGACATAATCAAAAGAAGTACTTAATGCCCTATTGTCGTATACAATATTATTAAAACAAAAGGACTTGAACAATTAAACATATGACTAAGAATATCTGAACTTTGAATCACATTCATACATTATAAATAGGGAAATGAAAATAACTTCCTTGATTATGCTATCACTAAGTATCTTAGTTCTCTGTACATCATACGTTGATTTAATATGTGAGATAGGTAGGTTATAGTTGTACTGAGAAATCTATGCAAGTTAAATCCGCTTATAAAGTTTGATTATAGTTTGATAATAAAGTTTGAAAAGGTATGTGATATGTTTTCTTTTTAACTCATCTTTACCCTTGTCATACTGAATAAAAACCTTTGCAAACTTCCATTTGATTAAACACACTGAAAGCACTGAGTACACTTTTTGTCTGCCAGTGTTTATTTTAAAAATTTAAATGTTAACACACAGTTTAAAAATCAATATTTTTGATGGAATAGACTAAGATCAGACTGATCTTAGTCTATACCTCCTGCCAAAGCAGGAATATTTCGGGTTCAGCATGACAAAGGTTAAAGTTACTTTTTTGCTTCTTTGTATGCTTGCTGTGATAATTTACATATTAAAGTGTTATATTATAGTAATTGCGAAATTGCAAAAAGCTTTCATTTGCACCTAAAAAAATTAAGAGGCTTATGTCATTGAGATTGGTTTGGTTTAAAAGAATTATTTTTTTCTCAATATCAATGTATTATAACTTTTATCTTTCCTATCATGAAGTTTACAATTTTAAACTGGCCTTAGATGTCATGAGCTTCAACTTTAAATCATTTCAACCTTTCTTTTCAAAGGTAAACTTAGCCAGTGTCTGTTCTAGAGCGAGGATTGCTTCACCCATTATTTTCTTGTAATCTCAACATTTTACAAAATTAAATAATATATGGGATTCTTTACATTTTAAAAATATAGAAAGAAAATCTTGGTGCCATATTCAATCTAATTCTCCCAGGTTCCATTCAAAACATGGACAGGTAGCTTTTGCTTGGTATCTGTTTTATGATGAAATTGATGGCTAAGCGCAAAACAGTTGTAACTCCCTATAAACATACTGTATTTCTCCTATTAAACGCGCCCGGGCGCGATGCAAAACGTCATGGGGGCGCTATTATTTCAGACCCTTTTACTTAATTCGAAAAAAACCATATTTTGGTACCGAAGAGAAGGAAACTGTTAACATGTTCGTAATTATCGATTGAAATACGTGCGCTTTCCTATTTATCTATTAAGGCTATAAATTTAAAAATTGAAATAAAATGTTAGCTAATGAATTGTTATTCTGTCATTTAAAGTCATATATCGAAATACGGTCACCTTCGACCATTAATTGCAGCTTTCAAAAGCAAGTGATTGTGTTAGCAGAAGCCAGGTTTATCATTATTGTTATTATTTGTACAAGATAGGAAGTTCCAGACGATGCAATATTCAATGTTCCGCTATCGATGGACATAGAGGTCTAATAAATCATTACCTATTCACGTATGAAATAAATAATCCTGTATTAAATCCAAAAATTTTGTGATGTGTAAATGCACCCGGTACATGTAATGAAAGTGTTTTGTAGTGAAAACACAACACGTCTGGAGCTAGCTGGGTCACCGTGTGTCAGCACCCTTTGAAGTCCCCAGATTCTTGCAAGCGGCGACGTCGCTTTTGAAATAATTCACACACGAGATTTTACGGAGGATTTCATTTTTTAACAGTATGAATTGTGACTAGGATTTAATCATTTGACTCGGATATTTTTTATATTTGCAGAAGGTACAATTATTTCAGAAAGGGGATTTTGTTCGCATGTGACTTATGAAGAATGACGAGAAATAGTTTTCATTTTGTGTTAAATTTTAACCTTTCGCGCTTCCGGAAAACTGCGCGATTTAGGACGGGCTAGTTTTTCACATGTTGAACGATCTTTTAATGACGCAACCAGCCTTATCCTGATAGGAATTTAAGATAGTTAACCCACAATCTATTGAACATTACTTCATGGAGTGGCAGCTAATTAAAATTAAATTCGAGACCGGATTTTTCACCATGGACCGTGGACGGTTGGATGTTGTTGATCGTATAGTCAAGGGCTTCGGAATCGTATTTATGGGGGAGCGCGTTTATTAGGGAGGGCGCGTCTAAAAGGTGAAATACGGTATAGGGAGTTACAACTGTTTTGCGCTGAGCCATGGAAATGTATACATCAAATAAAAGCAATAAAAGGGACGTCATCTTGAACGTTGCATAGAGATTACATGCAAAAAAACCCCAAAATTGCTTTAAGAAGATTTGTTTTAATATTTTTCATATTTTGTCTCATTTAACCCTTTCCCAAACAAGACATGGTTTTGACGTCTCTAAAGGAATAGGCTTAGGAAAACATCGAGGCAAAAGGAGAAAGTGCTGATAATCAGCACTCTCTCATATTTTCTCAGCTATAACTTGCATATTTTTGCCTTTTGATTTGATTTTTTTTGTCGTCTGCAACTCCTTTCAAACTGGACCACCCTAAAATATTGTCGTTTGGGAAAGGATTAAGCATTAAATAATAATTGTTTGTTTTTTCGAGTAAGGTCGGTTGATATTTCATTTCGTGAACAACAAAAGCTCTATTTTCACTTTTGGCTCTCTCACTCACAAAAATATATCTTTTGTTGTTCATTCAATGAAATATAAATCAATCTTACCCTGAAACAAACAATTATCCCCTATATATAAGCTACATTTTCATATTGGTAAAAAATTACACAAACCTTTTGCATTTCTGTTCAGAAACCATCAGTCTCCTTTTCTGTTGGAAAGAACCTTTAACAAGGATTGTGTCGGGGACGAGATATTGAGAGATTTTCTTATGTTTCTGTCAGAAATCTTATTGAAACTAGCTTAACCCTTTGCTGTTTAATCCCTGCTTTTTACATGCCTATGATTTTATGATTGAGAAAACATTGTGAAAAAAGAAGAAATTGCTTCTGACAAGCAATTTCTTCTTTTTCCACACTATTTTCTACCCTACTGAATGGTTATTTTTCAAATTAAATCCACTTTAAATTTTCGTCTGCAAAAACCTTTGAATTTGGACAGGTCCAAAATTTTGTAAAACAGGAAAGGGTTAATGAGAGAAAATTCTAAAAGCAAAATGAAATTTTGAGAAGGATTTGGTAAATTTCTTGCTATAAATTTTTCATTTCAGATATTTCTCATTAGATTTGGCTAAATGAGATATTTTTTAACATGATATTCTGATTCAGAATGATGCCTGCTTTAGGGATCATATAGTTTTCATATGAATCAGAAGTTATTTATAATTTATTAAATCTTTCAGACCATATTTGAGAGATGGAGTGGACAGATATTACCCCAGAACACTTGATGATGGTAACTCTGGCTGTAATAGCTGGGACAGCTGGAGTTATGGCCCTTAATATCGTAGCAAAGAATAAAAGAATAAGAAAGCGAATAACAAAGAGGCAAGAATTTTGTAGACAGGCCAAAGCTCAACTAGAGGAAGCTGTACAGAAATATGGAGTAAGTTAAGATATAAATAGCTATTTGACAGTATTTATTTACTGTATCTATTTATTTTGTATGTTTGTGGATCAGTATTCTATTCTCCCATTGATTGTAATTCTGAAAATTTCCATGTCAGTTTTTAGAGGAATACCTTTACCACTTATTTTTAGTTATTGAATTTTGGCAGTCTATGCCCCTAAGTTGTACATGCAATTGTGAATATTAATCTGTGAAAATGAAATCAGCAAAATGAAAGACTGTTTTATTTAACCCTTTCCTGTTTTACAAAATGTTAGACCTGTCCAAATTCAAAGGTTTTGCAGACGAAAATTAAAAGTGGATTTAATTTGAAAAATAACCATTCAGTAGGGTAGAAAATAGTGTGGAAAAAGAAGAAATTGCTTGTCAGAAGCAATTTCTTCTTTTTTCACAATGTTTTCTCAGTCATAAAACCACAGGCACGTAAAAAGCAGGGATTAAGCAGCAAAGGGTTAAGAGCCACTAACAGTCTTATAACACCAGAGATTCTTGGCCAAACTACTAAGTTTGCCCTGCGTTCAGGATTACAAAACAGTACAATCAGTTCCCCAGGGTTTTAGTTTCACATCAACAAATTGGGGTCCCAAGGACTCAATAGTTATGCTCACAGGGGTCCTTGCTTAAGTATTGGAAGTCCCTGCTATAAATATGGACTACATGTATTTTCTTTTTAGGTATCTTCAAATTTATGTTGAACTGTTAAATTTTCTCTGGATTAGCTTTACAAGGTATTGAATACATATATTTTTTAGTATCAACTTTAGAGAAGAATTGAAGACTGTGTTAAAACAGTCTTCAATTCATCTCTGAAGTTGATCCAAAGAGGGTCCTGGGGACTCACATCAGAATGTTTTGAGAGTCCTGGCCGGTTATTTAAGTGTCTCAGACTCGCAAAACCTGCATTCCTTAAAACCCTGGTTCCCCAATTATACAATTGCACTCAATCGCACATGCAAAGCGGGGTATAATGGAAAACTGTTTGCACTGTTTTGACATTCTGAACGCAGGGCTGATCTTTATTCTGAAATTAAAAGACTTTCTTACAATATGTAGTGCTCAGTCCTGAATGAATAGCCTTCCAGGCCTTTGATTTAGCATGACAAGGGTTAATATCAAGGATTTCTTATGTATGTATTTGCCTTTTTCCCAGCTTTCAGAGAAGCAGAGAGATAAGATTGTTGGTTTGAAGTTTAAAGAATTACAGAAAATGCTCCAGACAGGTGAACTGTCTTCAGAGGAAGCCTTAAAGGCATATCAGTCCAAGGTATTTTTTGCCTAAATTTCATATCTATATAAACTATTTTTTGTTTCATCAAAGTACATACTGTTAAACACAATCAAAATTTATGAATCTTCTAAATGGTTTTGTGCAAATATGTTATTTTTATGGTTAACATCTAGAAATAAAGCAACAACAAAAAATGGATTCTCTTCATCTCTTTTAATCGAATAGTATCAAGCAAAGCCAATTAGAAAAGTTTTGATTTCATTTAGGCAGATATGAATATTTTATTTTATCTGATGAATTTGATTATTTAGCCCATACGCAAAAAATCATTTGCAAAAACTGGTCCTTTCTTTTGTGAAAGATTATGAAGAACTAACCATAATAAACTTCCACAATATAAAATATATATTAGAGTATATTTCACGCTTTTTGGTGGATTATTTAGAAAGTAAGTTAGTAGTCGCCCCCCAAATCAGTGAAATTGTAAGAAACTTATACCCTGCATTCTTTCATTTCACCCTATCTGACATTATAAATGACTTCATCATAAAAGTTGCATAGCAATCATGGGCAAAATGATGCGCATTAAGAACTTTTTCCTCATTTTTTCACATTTTCTCATTTTGCATTAAAGAAAATTAATAGAATCATCATTTGTTTTTCAAGTAAGATAGGCTGATATTTCATTTTGTGAACAACAAAATCTATATTTACACTCATGGCTCCACCACGTGTAAAAATACAGCTCTTGTTGTTCACTCAACGATATATGAATTGATCTTGCACTGAAAAAACAATTATCTTCTATATCTTCTTGTAGGCTGTAGAAACAAACAAGGTGCTAAACTTTATGGTAGAACCTGTACAAGAAGCCATGGTAGGTTTTTGTCGTATCTGCATATTGTTGGCCAATTATGTAGGATCTCTCATGGTAAAGACAAAACTAGGATTATGAAATTCATACGCACTCAGAAGGCGACCAATATGGAATATATAAGATAAAGGTGATATGAAGGTTGTGACAAAAGATGAATATTCTTTGTCCTCTGCCCTATGATTTGAGTGTTGGTGAATAATCAAAACATTGTAATTACAGCTTGAATAAGCTGTTGTTTCGATGATGTGATTGTTCATTAACAACAATTTTAAAAGAGGATTTATTTCTTAAACGCTCTTGTGTAATGGTAGTTTAACCCTTGCATGAAATTAGGGCCTTGAACGAAATTATATTACAGATTTTTTTTTCTCACATAAATATCTATGTGTTAAAATCCATTTTTGGAAATCCTTGATAATAGAAATACTGCGAAAACATGCTGTAGATGATGTAGTGATGACGTCATTACGAATATTATTGTAGATATAAGTAAGAGGAGGATATCTCTGATGGGTTTTTAGCTTGAGGTATAAGTTTTGTTCATACTACCGGTCATATCAACTACATTTGCTGATGATTTAGTATGAGTAGTCTGCCAACATGAGCAGGAGTGCCATGTCAATTTTACCTAACTACTCTTGGGAGTCAAAGAGAAAGGTCACACTGCAAGGTCATAGATTTGTTCTTACCATAACTTCTAAATTTTAAGCTCTGTTGTCCAAAAAAAATCTTCAAGGAATCTACCCGGTTAATTTACAGCAAATTTCACAAGAGTAATTATTTTCTCAGAAGCTGCTTGATTGGTATCAACCCTTGAATATTTCTTGTTCTTCTTCAGCCATCAGCAATAGCTATTAGACAGAGTTTACTTTGAATTTGGATTTAATCTATACATTTTACAAGCTAACTATCTCTGTTTTGTTATATCTTATTGTAAATTGGTGTTTGCACATTGAAGTTGAGGGAAGGACTAACAATTTATTCACTCTCTTGCAGGAAATAGCCAAAGCCTGTGATAAGAATAAAAAAGAAAAGAAGAGACCTTTGCATGGTGTACCAATTAGTATAAAAGAGAATTATTTCATTAAGGTATAAAGTTCAAGCTAATTGACCAAATTAAGTTCATCTCCGCATTATGGAGAATAGATGGTTGGCTACTTGAGATGGAAAAGTTTATCAAGCAAGGCGTAGGAATTTATCTGATAGCTGGAGGCAAACCGGATAAATTACACAACTGAACATGAAAATGTTTTCCATCTCAAGTTGCCAAACATCTATTCTATTTACTCAAAGTTTTTTAAAAGTCTATTCAACACAAATATATGAAAATTTAATCTGATTCCAAATTACCATAATCTTATAATGCTTATCATAAGGGTGAACGGGGTACGGACAAAAGCCCCCTAGGACAAAAGCCCCATGGACGAAAGCCCCATGGGACAAAAGCCCCATGGCCTTAACTGGAAAGTGGACAAAAGCCCCATGGTTATGAAAATTGTGTTTTTTGTGAATTTTTTTAAAAAATCTTAAAAAGTTATGATTTTTGTATGAATTTGTGAATATTAATGAATTAATTTTTTAAGGAAATTAATATTTTAGTCATTTTAAATTGAATGAAAATAAACATTTAAAGGGGGGGGGGGTTTAATGTATTCCCTTGTGTATAAATATCTGTGAAAAGATGACTTGGAAATATCTTCCATTTGGTTTTATATTTCATAATTAACTTGTTATAAAAAATGATTTAAAAAAAAGGCATAACAGGAAGGAAAAGACAAAAAATATACTGTTTTCATAATCAATTTTGTCAACACCTTCTATATTGTGAACTACATGTATAGTTATACTTGGGCTCTCGAAGGTGTGAAAAAAGTCAATAACAAATATGGATAAAGTTTCAATGATGTCAAGAATGTAAAATGTGTGAATAAAAGATAAAAAAACACCAATAAAGGAATTACTTTTTAGGTTTCTCCTTTTCAATGTACATTTCTTTGATTGCTGGAATATCTAATAAATTTTCTTATGATGAAATTCAAACAAAACTGATTTTGAGTTGTTTGAAAGAGAAGTGGTGATTTTTATTGCTTAGAATTATTAAAAAAAATCACCTTATACAATGGCAAATAAAACAGAATAGGACCCCCTTTTTTTAAATGATTCAGTTAAAAGTTAAAGAAATTTGAAATTTGTATACCAATACATGTATTTATTATATTGTGGGGCTTTAGTCCTTGGGGGCTTTTATCCTAGGGGGCTTTTGTCCCAAGGGGCTTTCGTCCAGGGGGCTTTTGTCCCAGGGGGCTTTTGTCCTACACCCGGGTGAACGGATGGGTGAGGTGGGGTGATCCCTAACCACTCAAAGGCTCTCAAATTATAAGAAGATGTGAATCAGGTGATTTCTAGTCAGTTGCCATCTCAACCGTCCTCTTTGTTCCCAAGTTTTGTTGTCATGCAGATAAAGGTAAACCTGTATTAAATGATTTCCTTGAAATTAATCACAGGACGGACATAGATAGAGATTAGAAGCAAAACTGCTGTGACATGATAAAGCTCACATGACCAAGGGACCTGATATCAACAAGTTTATCATACCCCCTTTTATCACACAATATTTATAGCTAGTAACAGGATAAATTAGTATATCAGTCATATTGGTGTGGTTGGAGATCCTTTCAATTGTTTACTTGATTTGTGGTATTTCTCACACCAGTGTAAAAACAACATACTTTTTAAGTCTTAGCTGCTTATCACATTTATGTTTACAATTAACTACCCATTAGTGAATGATAAGCAATATTGTCTGTGGTCTGAAATTAAATCTGATAGAGGGTCCAAGACTTGTACAAAAGAAAGACTGACAACCTATAAATGCTTTTTAAGAATAGAATAGATAGAGGTAAATTGTTTGTTTTCTGATAGAATTGATTGATTCGTCTTTCATTGAGTGAACAACTAACTGCTATATTTTCATTAGCAGCAACTGTAAAAAAAAGCTTTTTTGTTTGCAAAATGAAAATTATACCAATTTTACTTAAAAGAATAACAATTATTTTGTCCCTCTCTGAAGAAGAGGAGGTATATTGCTTTGGAATTGTTGGTCAGTCCATCGGTCTGTCTGTCCATAGACCATTTTGTCTGGAGCATATTTCAAAAAGTAATCAAGATAGAATCGTGAAACTTTACAGGTGGATAGATCTCATTGTGCAGTACACAAGAGCCATAACTCTACTCATCATATTTTGTGAGTTATTGCCCTTTGTTGATTGACAAAGAATATGCTATTGACCTGCTTTTATGGGGGCAACATCTCTTGTTCTACTTATTTTTTGTCTAAAAAAGATGAAATTGAGAAAGTTTTTGTATAAAAGAGATGAATTGAGAACATTTGTAAGAAACTTTCCTAAAGAGCATCATTTCCCATGTGATTACTAGACAACATAATGACATCATTTGTTAAAAGGGACCAGCTTAGAGATCGACAAATAGGGTGAAATTAATATAAGCATTGTATATTCTTTTTGTTATTCCACTGAAAAATCTACCAATGTTTCTCCATTATCTGCCAAAAAGAAATAAAGAAAAAAGATTCTACTGAAAGTGATTTAATTAGCTTGATGGTACTGAATTCTAGAATTTGGTTAGGTTTTAGGTTTGATTGCTTTGGAATAATAAGAAATCTGATAGTTGCATCATATTTTTACACAGGGCTATGATAGTACAGGTGGAATGAGTTATTTACTGGAAAGACCTGCACAAGAGGACGGAGTAGTATTAAAGGTGTTAAAGTATCAAGGTGCTGTACCGTTTGTGAGGACAAATATTCCTCAACACATGATAACGTAAGTACAATACAATGATATCTATGTTAAACAAGAATTTATGCCCCACATCAATAGTTCGGGGGCATATCGTTTAAATGGTTGTAATATTCTTACACTATGTGTTTTTCTTTCAGAACAAAATAATTGGTTCCAATAAGATATTGGTAGATTGATAACTAATAATACAATATGTGTATAAACATATATATTTTTATTTACAAGATGTAATGTCCAGTGTCAGCTCATTAAACCCTAATGTTTTTGAGCTTTTCAGTTGAGATAAACCACTTATACAGGTAGATATTATTAGAAGGCAAGAGTCGGTATGAGCTAAACTATTTATAGAAATGTATTTTCACTACACTAGTGTCTGCCTGTCTGACTGTTTGTCTTTCTAAAAACTTAACCTGCAAACTATCATTTGTCAAAAACTTCAACTTTATTCAATTTACATTGCTCTTTCAAGGTTCTTCTTATTAATCCTCATCTTTGAAGGTCAAGGTCATCTGACAAGATTGTTAATCAAGGTCAAAACATTGCCATTACACAGGACTTGGGCTAACTTTTAAATTTCAGAAGTCAGAGACCCCTAGAACATAAAATTTTTGGGGTCAAACTAGTTTTAAGGGGTCAAAAACAGTGCAAACTAATATATATCATCAGTTTGATAGTTTCAAATGATCTACATACATGAATCAACATAATTAATAAAGTTTCCTATAACACTTTATTGTTAATGTTGACTCATTTATATAGATCCCTTATTATAAAATGAAGAAAACAAATGATTTATGTAATCTTGCATTGGTTACATTGATGGCAATTCATTAGGCAAAAATGACCCCCTACAGGAATTTCTGAGGGTCAAACTGGAAATATTGGGGTCAAAACCCTGGTTTAAGGGTCAAACATGAGCCCTGATTTCAGGGGCATTAGTGTTTAATGAGCACATCTTTTTAGCTCACCTGAACACATTGTGCTCAAGCTTTTGTGATCATTGGATGTCCTTTGTGCATTGTCTGTCGTCCGGTGTCAACAATTTTCTTGTTTACACTCAAGAGTCCACAAATATGATCCAATCTTCACGAAACATGGTCAGAATGTTGGCAGGTCACAAGGATGAACCCTATTGATTATGGTTTGGATCCATGCATATCACAGGAAAAGGGGTCTTAATAACAAATTTCTTGTTAACACTCTAGAGTCCACAAATATGGCCCAATCCTCATGAAACTTTGTCAGAATGTTGGCCAGGTCAGAAGGATGAGCGCTATTGAAAATTGGAAGGATCCATGCCATATCACAGGAAAGGGGGTCTTAATGATAATTTTCTTATTATTATTCTAGGGGCCACAATTTTGGCCCAAACTCATGAAAGTTGGTTTTATGTAGAAAATAACTCCTTTATGACATCTGCCTATTTAATTGATGTGATGTCCCATGTATCAAAGAGACTCAGGTGAGCGATCTAGGACCATCATGGTCCTCTTGTTTCCTTTCAGAACTGAATGCTCTAACCCTATTTATGGAACCACAGTAAACCCCCACAACAAAAACAGGGGACCAGGAGGGTCATCAGGGGGAGAGGCAGCCATCTTGGGATCTGAGGCGTCCATATTGGGATGGGGTACAGACGTTGGCGGGAGTTTGAGAGTACCCAGTGATAATTGTGGTATTTGTTGTCTGAAGCCCACTAGAGGGAGATTAAGGTAGGCTTATTGTTGATTAAATACTTTTAAAGCAATTATAGAAAAATATTTGTATAGTATTTGATTCATAGGAGGACTATGTATCATCAGGTGCTTTAGTAAAATCTTGGTCATGTGACCAAAGATATGCCAAAAAATTACATAAATGTGACCTGTCACGCAAAAAGGGTCCATCTGGGAAGTGCGTAAAGTGTCGACCCTTGACAGACTGCGCGGATTGCATAGCCTGACTAGGATCGAAACTTTTTGCTAATTACTTTATTTGAATCTAGAATGATTAATCTACCTTTAGAACTGTGAAAGTATCTTTGAAATACGACCTCTGGTTGATCTGTACTAGAACCAATCTCTTTTCAAAAATTCTCTTTACGGAGTTCCTGGATGGTCTCCTTTTGTGTGACGGGTCACAAATATATCCAAAGAAAGGGAGTGTTGGTATTCTGGCTTTAAGTGAAATGATGCCATGATCTTAGTTTCCTGGTAAATGACAGGTGTTAGGTTATAAGATGATTTCTTAATGGCTCTATTCTTCTAAGTGGACTTGGGATTCATGGGGTTATATTTTACAAGTTAGTCTGATGGATTGTAGACTCCTTACTGTAATGGATTCCTTACTAACAAAAAGTTAGTGTCGATCCATCATTTGACCCAAGGGTTGAGATCCCTACATGCTACAGTTAAAAACACCGTGAAATTGACTGTCATTCCATTCAAAACTATTTGTAATCAATTACTCGGCGCTCCATTCATTCATTCTAAACACTCACGTCAACCATTCAAAAATACTCCAAAATCACTTAAGATGATAAAATCTACAACTACATTTAAAATGAAAATAGGTAGATAAAATCCACAATTTCACTAACATAATTATACCCCCAACCAATAAAGTAGAGAGGGGGTATATTGGTTTCACCATGTCTGTCTGTCTGTCCATCCATCTGTCTATCTGTTGACCTTTCCCTTTCCAGACTTTAACTCGAGAACCAAGAGACCTACAATCATGAAGCTTTATGCAAATGATGCTTATGACCCAAGGAAGTGCCCTATTGTTTTTGGGTCACACAGGTCAAAGGTCAAGGTCTGTCAATTTTTGTCCAATTTTCTTTTTGGACTGTAACTTGAAAACCAAGTGACCTTGAATCATGAAACTTTATAGAAATGTAGCTTATGACTCAAGGAAGTGCCTTATTGTTTTGGGGTCACATAGGTCAAATGTCAAGGTCACAGTCATTTTTTTTAAAATTTTCGTTTCTGGACTCTTTTTCAAGAACCAAGTGGCCTAGAATCATGAAACTTCATGCAAATGCTGCATATGACATCAATACTTGTTACAAACACATCCTGCACTTATTGCATGTACATTTTGACAAAGTGCTAGTGGGGGTATAAGTCTGCTCTGCGACAGTTCTAGTTGAATATTGTAAGTGTATGATGGGTTTGTGAAGTCATAGAAAGCTATTCATAGAACCTGAATGCATGTCTTGTTAAAGGGAGGTGATTAATATCACAAATTTTCTTCATCCTGAACAAAATTAGCTATATAAGATTACCTTCCTTGAATTTCACTCAAAACTCACTCCACTCTCTCATTCAATTTCATTCCAAAATCATTCCAAAATCATTCATCCTGTCAATTTTATGATGTTCTTAACTGTAAAATTTTTGTACTGATCTTAGCTTATTTATTTGAGATATCTTTTATGATCAAGATGTAGTTTGTATTTCAACTTTGTATTTCAGCTGTAAATCGTGTGAAGAGCTTGGAGAGGGTCAAAATGTTGGTATGTAAATGAGGGTCTTTGGTGTTTATGTGTGCTTCATAGAGAAATAGATTTTGTTGTTCACTCAATGAAATATATAGAGGATAATTGTTTTAGTGTAAAATTGATTGGTATTTTATTGAGTGAAGAACGAAAGCTATATTTTCATGAGTGGCTGAGCCACAAGTGAAAATATACCTTTTATTATTCACTCAATGAAATATGAATTTATTTAACTAAAAAACAAATGATTATTGGATCATTTCAATGCATAAATGAGACAAAATGTGAAAAGTTTCATTAGGCTCTGCTAAGATAACGTCAGATAAGGTGTAATGAATGAAAGAAGGGTACAAGTTTTTGATAATTTCACTAGTTAATGAGTTTATCAAATGATAACCTACTGTTATTCTCGATGATCCACCGAAAACCATTAAAGAAAATTCAATCTTGCACTGAAACAAAGGATTATACATCCTTTATTTATTTTCTTACGAAGACTAAGATCAGAAATCCATAAAGAGAAAGTGATTTTAATGGTGACACATATAATATTTTTATTTGTAAATTGGTATGAATTTCTATTCCAAGTCTTGCTATTTAGAAATAGTTTTGATATCTTTAAAAATATCTTAACCCTTGTCATGCTGAATCCTTAATATTCCTGCTTTGGCAGGAGCTATAGACAAACATCAGCCTGCACATATGTGCAGCCTGATGTTAGTCTACACCACCTGTTTCTCACTTACAAAACAGAATTGTCAATAGATTTAATTTAATTTAATAAAAAATTGACCTACAGTTGGTACTTTCAGTGCTTTTTGGCCTTTGATTTTGATGAAAATTTTTACCCAAAATTTATTCAGCATGACAAGGGTTAATGTGTACTTTAATTCATACTTCTATTGCGCTATTATATTTGACAATTTCAATGTATATCTAGAAATCTATTTCAGTTATACCCACGTGTGGACCCATGGCTAGAGATGTTGATACCCTGGTTGAAGCTATGCGAGCTGTTCTGTGTCAATACCATTTTGAATTAGACCCTGATGTGCCACCTATACCCTTTAGAAATCAGGTAGAGCAAACTTTGTAGTATAATACATTTTTAATAGACTTACATTGCGGGTGTGAATTAAACCTGTTGAATATTTTTGATAGTACACAGGTGTTATTACACTAATGGAAAAACTATGCAAATGAGCTCAGAGCGAATAGCAACACTATTTCGTAACCGCAAAAATGATGTCATAATGTTTATATTGTGACGTCAGTTTTAAACGGCTTTATAAGTTTCATGTCAATAATTCTGTCAATAATAATAAGGTATTACATGATATATCTCTTAAAACATTTTTGAATTCATCTTTCAAGTTTTTTAATACCCAGGTATTAATAGATCAGGAACATTGTTTTTGATTCGTCTGTCCATTTTGTCTTTGTTGATTTCTATTTAATTACAATACTTGTTCTCTTCCACAGATTTACGAGTCGATCCACTCACTAAGGATAGGATATTATATTCATGATGGAAGTGTTCAACCTATTCCTGGAGTAGAGAGGGCCGTTCTAGAAGCCAAAAAAGTGCTGGAAAACAAGGGACATACTGTAGGTATAATTAAATACTTAACCCTTTGCTGTTTAATTCCTGCTTTTACGTGCCTGTGATTTTATGATCGAGAAAACATTGTGAAAAAGGAAGAAATTGCTTTTGGCAAGCAATTTCTTCTTTTTCCACACTATTTTCTACCCTACAGAATGGTTATTTTTCAAATTGAAACCACTTTAAATTTTCGTCTGCAAAACCTTTGAATTTGGACAGGTCCAAAATTTTGTAAAACAGGAAAGGGTTAATCCACTGATTCTTGTATATTCAGTGGTTGATCCAGAGGGGGTTCGGGGGTTCAAACAACCCCCTCTGTGTCCAAATTACCTAATTGTAGAGGACAAAATTTTGCAACACAAGAAAAAACGACCCCCTTCTGCTCTGTTCGAATCACAGGATATTGAAATTCTATAAATAAAAGATATCTGATAAACAAAACTTATGCATTTATTCCTATCTATATAGATATTTTCATAATAATTACTACAACACGTATATTTCTTATTATTATTTTAAGTACCAACGTTTCGGCATACGCCTTCTTCAGAGTACATAACAATATACTCTGTATTATTATTACACAGGAATATCCCTATATAGATAGGGATACTATGGGATAAATTACATGAATTCTATGCTGACATTGAACCTCCCTTCATAGAAACCCTGGATCAGCCACTGTATATTCAAGCATTTTCAGGAAAGGTAGATAAAGATCAGCCTGCAAGTAAACCTGCAAGTCAAAAATGTGCACATTGTGGTTAAAGTAATGTTTGTGTAAGCAAATTAACAATACTTTTACTACATATGTGACCAGTCACGTGAAAAGGGATTTTCTAGGTAGTGCATAAAGAGTCGATCCTAGTCAGACTGCGAGGATTGCGTGGAATAACTAGGGTTGAATCTTTTAGCATTTTGCTTATTTTCTGAATCTAGAATGGATAATCTACCTTCCATTGAAAGAATTTTTGAAATGCGACCTCTGGTCGGTCTATGCTGGACCAAATCTCTTTTTCAAATATTTGTTTTACAGATTTCCCAGATGGTCCCTTTCCGTGTGATGGGTCACATATATAGTAAACCTTGTATTTAGCGACCACTTACGGTACGATCAAAAAGCAGTCGTTAAAGAGAAAAGTCGCTAAGAACATGTTTTGTTTACAAATAAGAAAACATAATTTCAATTGAATATGTATGTAATAAGAATGAATTTGTCAATAATCATTTGTTGTTTAAACACAATAGAATCGTCTAAGTGACAATTCTATTGAGTTTTAACAACATATGATTCATTTACAATACTTTTTAAACCAATTATGTCTAATTCTTAAGATATTTCCATTTAAAGAAGGGGATTTTGAAACCGGTCGCTTAATACAAACGGTCGCTTAATAGACGTGGTCGCTCGAGCAAGATGGACTGTAGATGGTAAAGATACTAGCAACATGTGGTAAAAATACCTTAACTACATCTGATGAAAGCTTTAGAGGTTTTATTTAAAAAAATGTTTTGACTCTGTTTACAATCAGCAGCTAAATAAAAAGTTGATGCAAACAATAAACCAACTTACATATACATAAAGAAGTCCCTAATGATTACTACATACATTGTATATGATTAGCTATAATGTTAAGTCTTGTTTCGTGATGGAGGCCGAGATATATTGTCAAACATGTAAGATTGTCTCTAATTATCTTACTATTTACAGCTGGTACCTATAGAAGTCCCTAATAGTGACTACATGTTTGGTGATCTATTATGTAAAGTTTTATTTGGTGATGGAGGCAGAGATATACTAGCTCACATGTAAGATTATCTATTTAGTTGATAGTTTATAAGCTCCACTGGCCGAAGGCCAGCAAGCTATTGTCATGGCGTTGTGTCCGTTGTGCGTGCGTCCGTCCGGTCGTCCGTCCATCTGTACATCCGTGCGTAAACTTTTTCTTTAAACATCTTCTTCTCCCTAACCACTGGGCAGATTTTCATGAAACTTGGTAGAAATGTTCCTAAGGTGACCCCTCTTCTAAAATTATTAAAGAAACTTTGATTAACCCCCAAATATGGGTATGGCAGGGCGTGGCATTTTTTCACTTTGAAATCTTTAAAAATCTTCTCTTCCCCAACCATTAGGCCAATTTCAATGAAACTTGGCATGGATGATCCTTGGGTGACCCTTTACTTAAATTGTACAAGAAATTTTGATTGGCCAATAAATTTGGGCGTGGCAGGGTGGGGCTTATTTTGAGCCTAAAATCTTTGAACGACATCTCCTCCTGAACCACTGGGCTGATTTCAATGAAACTTTACCAGAATGTTCTTGGGGTGACCCTTTTCAAAAATTGTTCATGAAATTTTGATTTGCCCATAAGTATAGGCGTGGCAGGGTGGGGCTTATTTTGAGCCCAAAATCTTTGAACAACATCTCCTCCTGAACCATTGGGCTGTTTTCAATGAAACTTTACCAGAATGTTCTTGGGGTAACCCTTTTTAAAAATTGTTCGTGAAATTTTGATTGGCCCATAAGTATGGGGGTGGCAGGGTGGGGCTTATTTTGAGCCTAAAATCTTTGAACGACATCTCCTCCTGAACCACTGGGCTGATTTCAATGAAACTTTACCAGAATGTTCTTGGGGTGACCCTTTTCAAAAATTGTTCATGAAATTTTGATTTGCCCATAAGTATAGGCGTGGCAGGGTGGGGCTTATTTTGAGCCCAAAATCTTTGAACAACATCTCCTCCTGAACCATTGGGCTGTTTTCAATGAAACTTTACCAGAATGTTCTTGGGGTAACCCTTTTTAAAAATTGTTCGTGAAATTTTGATTGGCCCATAAGTATGGGGGTGGCAGGGTGGGGCTTATTTTGAGCCTAAAATCTTTGAACGACATCTCCTCCTGAACCACTGGGCTGATTTCAATGAAACTTTTCCAGAATGTTCTTTGGGTGACCCTTTTCAAAAATTGTTCGTGAAATTTTGATTGGCCCATAAGTATGGGGGTGGCAGGGCGGGGCTTATTTTGAGCCCAAAATCTGTGAACGACATCTCCTCCAGAACCATATGTTTTAATAAAATGGGTAAAGGGATGCAGGTTCATGGGGATTGAGTATTTTGGTGCAATGTATGCCATACCCAGTTAATTATTATAAAATAGGTCTTAAGAGACTCCAAGTGTTGTTTTGATTCAATGAAAGCTTTATTTAATTAAAGTCTAAAAATGTTAAAGCCAGTGGAGCAATACAGGCCCTATTGGGCCTTTTGTTTCAGAGAATTAAGATGGCATAATCTTGAGATCTGCATAAGATCATGATTTCTTTGATTAAAAACATATCATTTAGCAATTCTTCAAATTGCCACTAGAGATAGAAAGACCTAATGAATTATCTATAGCAACGCCTAAAAGCTAATGTTCAACAGTCGCGAAGCGCAATGCTGTATCCACAGAATCCAAAGATCTGGCTGATTTCAAAATATTGCACTGCCCATTTATTCAGTATGTAAAATTCTCAATTGTCATCAAAGTCAAGATTACTCTCCACCCAACTCTTTTTGCAATTTATTTACTGAATTTGCATGTAATCTCTCATTTCTTAACAAACAGAAATACTGCAACACTTAAATCATGACTTTTCTTCATACTGTAAGTTACGAAGTTATCTAACATTTAGACTAGTCAGGGATCGACACTAACACTTTTCCTAGGACCCATGACCTTTAGATTTTAGGGAAGACTGGTAGATATAACCATGCTGCATGTCCTTCAGGCCTGTAGTTAATGGCAGTACTTTGTATTTCAAATCTGTCGTGTTTTGAAAAATACTTGCCTTTCTTATACTGAAATATGTATTACCGAATGGAAAACATTGTAGGAAAAGAAGAAATTGCTTGTGAAGAGCAATTTCTTCTTTACCAACAATTTTTTTCAAGCTGACAGGTCCTTCAGCCTGGTGGCAAAAAGTTTTTAGTGTCAAACCCTGCTTATACTTATCCTTTATTTGCTTTGCCATCTTGAACCAGAGTTACAGATAAAGTGGGTATTCTGGATTTTAGATCAAAGTATCTCAATAATTATAGCGTAAACCCTATGTTTTTGGTACTCATAGGAATCATTTCAGCCCCACAGTAATGGATTGGAACAAGAATAATTGGAATAATTTAATTCAAGGTAGTGGAAACAAAAATAGTTCTGCAACATATCAGAACTCATGAGCTTTCTCAATTGTGACCGGGGTTTCCCAATAAAAATCATTAGGAAACCTTGGTTAACATTGTAAAGTTCATTACTTTCAAAATGTTGTGGAACTATTACAGGTCCACTACCTTAAGATCTAGGTAACCTCCTCTAGCTTGACCTCTGGAATATTTATAACCCCCACCTAAGAAGTAGAGGGGGGTAATATTGGTTTCACCATGTCTGTCTGTATGTCCATCAGTCTGTCCATCCATCAGTCCGTAGACCTTTTCTTTTCCAGACTATAACTCAAGAACCAAGCCACCTAGAATCATGAAACTTCATACAAATGCTGCTTATAGCCAAGGAATTGCCCTATTGTTTTTGGTTCACATAGGTCAAAGTTAAAGGTCACAGTCAGCCTTTGTTCAATTAACAAAGTGTTGGTGGGGGTATTAGTCTGCTTTGCGACAGATCTAGTTTAATTTTTCTCATACATCATAGAATTTACAGTTAATCTTTAGATGTGGCAGGTTTCTTGTAAATTCTACACTAAAATGTGTATCTTAAAATGAACATAAAACTTGAAAACCAAATTTAAATGACGATTGTGATATGATCATGTTTCAATTGTAGGACCTTCTTGAAAGAGGTCTTTAGTTTGTTTGATTATTATTTCCACAGGATGTAATTTATGACCAGTACTGAACTAGTTTGCCTGATGGTTTGGTCTCTTATAGTCAGAATTAAAGTAATTTATTCTTTTATTTTCAGGTCAGATGACTTTGTAGATCCTTCTATACAACTTATCGTTACATCCTACAAACTTCCAATATTTATACAAAATATCATCATTTTTCTGATGAACACTTTTTCTGGGGTAAGTTGGTCATTCTGCTTTAGTCATCAAGTTGAATTAAATAATCTTTCAAGAAAATTAGTAAAGATTTATTATTTATTTATTAATAATCTCTTCTTAATCCAATTGTGTTGAAAGCTATCTGCAAAGGAAGCTAATATGATTTTAATTTACAGCTCCGCATTCAGGCTGCTTGTGCAAAGTGGGGTATCATCTCAAAGCGCTGGTGAAAGGTTTTTACATCCTGATCACAGGGCAGGTAAAATAAAGGGGAAAAATTGTTTGATGTATATTTTTTATTAAGATTCAAAAGCATTAAGCTTTGTAATTCCATTGTAATTCCATTTAAAATTAAAGAGAAAAAAAACCCTCTGAAATTCAAGATTTTTAGAACAGCAGGACCAAATCAATGAAGATAATTTTAACCCTTGTAATGCTGAACCAGGATGAAACTCATTTTCATGGTAGGCAAAAATTAGTCTGCTCAAAAATGAAGTCTGATCTTTGTCTGCAACACACTTGTGTCCCTGTCTCAATCAACAGGGGTGTGGAATTCCCATGCCCGACTTGTCCGACGCGGGTTTTTTTTACTTGCGGGCAAGTGCATTTTCCTAGGCCACTTGTCCGTGGACAAGTAAATACCAGAGCAAGTCTTGATAAAGTACTAATAAGATCTAGGAGAAAAGTCATCCTTTGTTTGTATCAAAGGCAAGAAAACATTGTCTTTAATGAAGAAAATGCTGGGTTTCAGCATTTTCTTCTTTAAAAACAATATTTTTTCAATATTTATCTATCTACTGTTTTGGGGATAAGTTCATTTTGAGCCTGGACAAGTAAGAAATCAGCATTCATTTGTCCAGGGACAAGTGGAGAAATTCTGTATTTCCACACCCCTGAACAATAATACAGTCAATCTTGCTTGAGCAACCACGTCTATTAAGCGACCATTTTTATTAAATGACCGCTTCCAAAATCCCCTTTTTTAAATCAAAATATCTGTAAAAATGATGTCACTGGTATAAAAATTTTGTAAATGAATCCTATGCTATTAATAAGACGTTTCTGGTGAGTTTTTACATCATAGGATTCTTGAAAATTTTGCAATGATATACATATTCGATTTCTTAATTGTAAACAAAACATGTATTAAGCACCAATTTTCTTTAACGACTGCTTTTTGGTGGTCCCATTCCTGGTTGCTTAATTCAAGTTTTACTGTAGTTATACCCCCCACCTACGAAGTAGAGGGGGGTATATTGGTTTCACCATGTCTGTCTGTCTGTCCATCCGTCCGTCCGTCCATCCAGTCGTCCGTCCATCCGTCCGTCCGCTCTCATGGGGAGTGATTTCTGGTGAGACGTATAGGTAGACTTTTGACTTATGATGAAATTTTCAATTTCCGAGTTGCAACTCGGAAGTAGCATTAAAAAACTCACAAATTTGGGCCAATCAGCTCTAAAGGGATGGACAGTTTGTCAATCATCACAAGTTTTTGGACAATCGGACATGGCCGTTAGTTACGGCCAAGATCACATTTTTTTCAAGTTTGCCCTCTAATATTGTACCAAAATAAATTGGCGGGAATAAAGAATTTTGGGCATGCGCATTGTATGTTTGTAAAAGCACCTGCTCATATTTAGACCTGCTTCATTCATGTTCATTATTGATAAGACGGGTACCAGCCAAGAAGTCGGCAAAAATCGTGGGAAAGTGTTTCCGCGGCCATTTTCTTAGTAGGCAGAGGAGCTGCCGGCAGAAAACGAGTGGTAAGCATTATTATCGTTTATTATTTTAAATATTTCATAGAAGCATCTATATCTTTCTCCTAAAATCACAACAGTTTAGAAGAAAGACCTCCCAGTTGATCGTCGAGATTGAAAGTTTACAGCTTGAGCAGTAATTATTCAACTAAGTCGGTTCGTTTCAACATTTCCCTGACCGTGAATTTATACCGTTTCCCTTTTTGATTCTTGACAAGAAAACACATACATATAAAACAAAAGAACAGTCACACACTTTAAGATTAGTTTATTAGGTATATTTTTTAATAGAATTTATGATCGATCAAATTAAATCGATTAATTTTTGGAACATTTTCGGAAAAAAAAAAAAAAAAACTAATCGAGCATTTCCGGTTATGTCCGCCATGTTGTAATATCTGGTAACTTTCATATCCCCACGATACGAATATTCGGTCACATCCTAAATTCGGTCAGCCCCGGAAATGGCATTTCGTAAACAGCATAACGCGCACGCGCCGACATGCGCACGAAGATTTGTTTACATTGGTAACACTTCATTGACTCGCACCGCTTTCTCGCCGAAAATGGATATTAGACAGGTAAAATACTTATTTTTAAATTCCTATCGATGAAATTACGTATTTTAATTGACCTTTAATCTTGCATGTGTTTTAAGTCATTTTTTGATGTAAAAACTGACAGTCTCACCAATAAAATGATTTTCGTCTGCAATATTGATTTTTTCCAGGGCCCACTACGATCCCGCATTCCATTGTATACTGTTCAATAATTGTTAAGGTCTACATAAAGTCATGACCAACCTTATTAATTTTTGTTATCCATTTTAATGAAAGGGCAAAGAGAAAATTTTCTTTTTATCAACTTACCTCAAATATTTAATAACATCAATTATCTATTTCAGCCCAAACCAGGAAAAAGAGGTTGCTATCGCCCTTATGACCCAGAACACATCTCCAGGGCAGTGAAAGCAGTGCATATGGGGAAGATATCTGTGAGAAAAGCAGCCCAGCAGTTCAATATCCCCAAGTCCACCTTAATTGACAGAGTCAGTGGGCGTACAGATATTGATTGTGTGAGGTCCGGAGTAACTCCCCTGTTCACTGAGGGACAAGAGGACCTTCTCAAGAATCATCTTGTTACAATGGCTGAAGTAGGATATGGATACAGCCGACAAGAAACCATCAATTTGGCTAGTGACTATGCATTCCATCTTGGCCTCAGGGATTTTGAACATCCACTGACTGGCAAATGGTTGCAGGGTTTCCTTCACCGGTTTCCGGAGTTAAAAGTAAAAAAACCAAGGAGTCTTGAAATTGCCAGAGCCTGTAGTGCAACTAGACCAGCAATTGACAATTATTTTAAAGAACTGGATCGTATAATGACCAAGTATAACTTACATGACAGGCCACATGCAGTTTTTAACATAGATGAGAAGGGCTTGAGTTTAGAACATAAACCTCCCAGAATAATTGCAGGAAAACATTATAAAGCACAGGCTGTAACAGCTGGTAGATCAAAAACTGTTACCCTAATTGGATGTGTCAGTGGTGTTGGGCAGCTTATCCCGCCTTTTTTTGTATTTCCCGGTGCTCGGATGATCAACGAGCTGATGGAAGATGCCTCTCCAGGAGCAATTGGCACAGTGACACCATCTGGCTGGTCCAATACATTGGTTTTTGAAGAGTACATGAAAAAACATCTTATTCAATTTCTTCCTGCCAGGAGCCCTGAATCACCAGTCTTGGTTTTATATGATGGACACAAAAGTCATGTGTCATTATCATTAATAGAGTGGGCTAAAACAGAGCACATCATCCTCTTTGTCCTTCCTCCACACTGTTCCCATCTGTTGCAGCCGCTAGATGTCAGCTGTTTTGGACCATTTGAGATATCTTGGAATTCAGCTTGTCACAGGTACATAAGAGAGTCTGGTGGACAAATGGTTACACGTAAGGAAGCTTGTAAAATAGCATGCAAAGTCTACTCAACTACCCTTACAGTTCAAAATATCCAGGCTGCATTCAGAAGGGCAGGACTCATACCTTTTAACCCAGATATCATACAGGATCACCAAATTGCCCCTTCTTTATCGTTTGCCAAACCATCAGTGTCTTCTAGCACTACAAATACAGAACAAACCACAGTAGATGCAGAAAAATTTTTAGAAGAGAAGGGAGGAAAAATTCTGGAAAATGTCACAGTGGCCAAGAAATCAAGGAACACCCTAAGTAAAGTTGTTGCGGGCAAAGCCATCACAGAAGATGATATTATTTCCAAGATAAGAGAACATACAGACAAATATAAGCCAAAAACAAAAACTGTTAATAAATCCCTGTCACCAAAACCAAGCACAAGTGGAATGTCTAAATCTAATCCTTTCAAAAAACCTAGAAAGTCATTAGTAGTTGAAGAATCAATATCAGATAGCTCAGATGAGGAAATACCAGACTCTGAAAAGTGTATAGTTTGTAAAAGGGTTGAGCCGGACACATCAAGTAAACCATATCTTTTCATTATAAATTGGGGCAGATGTGATAAGTGTAACGGATGGGTGCATCTTTCATTCTGCAGCAGCATAAGGGTTCTTAGAAGGGGCGATCATTTTCTTTGCCCAAAGTGTTCAAATTAACAATCTTAAAACTCCACTAAAATAATTGCACAAACATTTTTTTTAATAGTTTTGACAATTTTTTACTGTTTAATCCCTAGTTAAGACTGTTTTTATTGTTTTCCTGATGTTAACACCATTTAGACCCTTAACAATTTCTGAAAGTATAGAAAACAAAAAGTGACCGAAATTATGATCTAAAAATAGAAATGATGTATTTTGGCGGACATGTTTGATTCTTGAAAATTTTGACATTTGGGAAGTGTTTCTTGTAATAATTCTTGATTTTTGGAAGGAAATGGATCACTGAATGAGATTTAAGAGGTAAGAAGTACTTTTATTCACTTATTGACAAACCCTCCATCCAAGCGTACTAAGTGACCGAATTTAGGGTAAACCGGGATATTATAACTCGATCTTTTAAAAAATCTTTCGATTTTTTTAAACCCATTTAACCTATTAAAACATTATAATCAATTTTTTTTAAGCAAACGATTGTCTAATGAAAGCTGTATATTTTTTTACTTTGCCCCTTCTGATTTGCAATGGTAATTCGTGGATAGAATGAACCTGGTTTTGAATCGAGGTCCTGTGTAATTACGACGCGAATCACTGCATCCATATTTACCCTGTGCCGTTCTATACCTGTTTCTTTTAATTTAGAAATTAAATTTGAGTAAATATTGTAGTAAAGGTCGAAATTGGTTGTAATAAGCCATTTCTTCGTTTTCCACAATATTTTCTACCCAACTGAATGGTTCATTTATATGATCAAATCCAATTTTTACCTTTCTTGAAACTATTGTAGCAAAGAAAGAAAACATTTGTCACAGCAATTTCTTTATTATACACAATGTTTTCCCAATAGTTTTTCTTAGGGGTGCCTTAAAGTGTCATTGTTTTTGAATGGGTTGAACAGGGAATTCTTATTTTTCTTATTTCTGTTAAATGACATGGCTTCTGTAAACATGGCCCATTTTTCTTATTGTTGAAAAACACAAGCAACAAATGTAGTAGAAAAAAATGAATTAATGGGGTTTTACACCAATTTAAACAGTTTTAACCCCTGCCGTTTCAGCAAGGGGGTATAGTAATGCTCTCCGTCGTTCATTCTGTCACTCCGTCATTCTGTCATTCCGAGGTTCCGTCACTAAACTTGTCCGGAGCATATCTCCTACAGTATAATAGCTATCAACTTGAAACTTTATGGGTGGATAGATCTCATGGAGGAGAAATGCAGTGCACAAGAACTACAACTCTTGCTTGCATAATTTTGGAGTTAATGCCCGTTGTTATTTAAAAGACTTAGATTTTGTTCGGAGCATATCTCCTAAAGTATAATAGCTATCAACTTGAAACTTTATGGATGGATAGATCTCATGGAGGAGAAGTGCAGTGCACAAGAACTACAACTCTTGCATATCTCCTAAAGTATAAAAGCTATCAACTTGAAGCATATCTCCTAAAGTATTAACCCTTTCCTGTTTTACAAAATTTTGGACCTCTTCAAATTCAGAGGTTTTGCAGACGAAATTTTAAAGTGGATTTAATTTGAAGCAATTTCTTCTTTTTTCACAATGTTTCCTCAATCATAAAATCACAGGCACGTAAAAAGCAGGGATTAAACAGCAAAGGGTTAAAGCTATCAACTTAGCTTTTTGGGAGGATAGATCTCATGGAAGAGAAGTGCAGTGCACAAGAACTATAACTCTGGCTTGTATAATTTTGGAGTTATTGCCCTTTGTTATTTTTAAGACTTTGAGACTATTTTTAAGATTTTGTCCGGAGCATATCTCCTAAAGCAGGGGTGTGGAAATACGAGTTTCTCCACTTGTCCCTGGACAAGTAAAAGCGGATTTTCTACTCGTCCAGGATCAAAATAAACTTGTCGGCTAAAGAGTAAATAGAAAAATTTGAAAAAAACATTGCTTTTTGATGAAGAAAATGCTGGTATCCAGCATTTTCTTCATTAAAAACAATGTTTTCTACCCTATGATATGAACATTAGGATGATTTCTCTCTTAATTCTTTTAAGTAACATTCCCAGATTTGCCCTGGTATTTACTTGTCCTTGGACAAGTGGCTTAGAAAAATTTACTTGTCCTCAAGTACAAAAGCCAAAGTCGGACAAGTCGGGCATGGGAATTCCACACCCCTGCCTAAAGTATAATAGCTATCAACTTGAAACTTTATGGGTGGATAGATCTCATGGAAGAGGAGTGCAGTGCACAAGAACTATAACTGTGGCTTGCATAATTTTGGAGTTATTGCTCTTTGTTATTTTAAAGACTTAGATTTTGTAGCTTCAGTTTACTATCAAGCTTTCTCGGCGGGGGATGGCCATGTCCTACATGGCTCTTGTTTAGTCATATCGTAGTAGCTGGAGCACCAAACAATGAGCCCTTGTCATTTCTCAAAATAGTACTACGACTGCACCCTTTTCTTGCCCCTGGCGGCTGTCCCACTTCAGTCATGGCGAAGGTCTGGCCAACATGTCTGACAAAAATTCTCCAGGTCCAATAACCTTTATGATTCTGTCAGTCCGAATGTCCAGCACTTTATTTTTTACCAAAATGCATTGTAACAGTGAATCATTTCTGTCATTTTGGAAAATGTAACAGGGTTGAGTATAAGGGGTGTTTGTACTCTCTTGCCGTACAAGCTTGCTTTTATAGTGACATGGTAGAGCACTCGCTTAGGGACAGAGAGGTCCCGGGTTCGAATCCCAGTGGAGTCAAATATTTATCTTCAGGTTACATTTACAACATTATGAAGCTTACTATATCCTTTTGTTGGTTAGATTGTCGTAATCGCAACAACAAGATGATACTAATAAATTGCTACCAAAATATCTTGGGAAGTGAAGAAATCCGTCAATTCAGTAGATCGGTCTGAAAATTGTTTTGTTTCTTGTTCAAAAATTATTGAAACAAAATGGAAAAATGTTTTTTCAGGGGCTGTGCATACAAATAAAATTCTACTTACAGATCAACATCCTTATCTTTATCCTAAAAATCCTAATTTACATATAAACACTGTCCTAACTAAAATGAACTCTGTGCACAACACAGTCTAGTTCACTTATTGATTTCATCACTCGAGTCACAGTTCCTAGTCTAATCCATCACCACGTTGTCAGAGTACCACCCAAAACGGTCCAAATTCAAAGATTAGCGCTTGGATATCTCTCTTCCCCCCACGACAAAAATTCTGTCCTCAGTTTGATTGAAGAGAAAAGGGTAGAAGGGTAAAAGTCAAATCTAACCGTAACCTGTCAGGCAAAATCAACAGGTAAATCATGAAAAATAAGTTGCTAAAAAAACCATCTCAGGATCAATACAGATAAATATACCCTAAAAACTGCATTTGTGCAAATTTGGAGATGAAATTTCGCAACAATATATATATAAGCAAATAAATAAAAAATTTGATTTTCAATTATAAATGTTCTTTGAATTATACAGGAAAAGGCCACGATATTGTATGTATAACAATATATTGTTACTTGACCACTCATTTTACCAGTATTCAGGGCCCTGAGTTATTACTTATATCCTGACATTCTGACATCCTGACCCTTTCCTGTGTAATCCCTGTTTTTTATGTGCCTGCGATTTTATGATTGAGAAAACAGTGTGGAAAAAGAAGAAATTGCTTGTCACAAGCAATTTGTATACCACATATTACTGTAAACGGCTTTATATTGGCGGTGCCCACATTTGGCGGTTTTTCAGTTTCGATTTAATGGCGGTGATTAATTTTGGCGCATCTTACATGCAACGCCAAAATAAAACGTCTTATCTATTTTTCATTTCTCGTTTTAAACCTTGAAAATATAAGAAAGCCAATTTTCTAGAGTAGTGTCATTTTTTTACAAACTAAACAATAGTTTGTTTTCACACCTCTCGTAAGAGTAATAATTCATGTACCAGTTTTTCACACATTTTCTCCTTGATTTTCGTTACCAATACTTAAACCAACCTGAATCTGCAATTTTGGAATTAATTTTATTAGACATTTACAAACGTTGTCAGCCGATTTTTCTTATTCATATTCGAATAAGAATGATCTGAATATCTTTGAAAAAAAGTTAATCAATAAAACCTTAAAAGTATATCGCGCAAGATAACATTTTCCTTACAGTAAACGAATTTTTCATTTCACAATGGCAAATATTGGCGGTGGATTATTTTTGGCGCATCTTAGCTCGACCGCCAATATAGCCAAAATAAAACCACCGCCAAAATTACCCCGTTTTCTACCCTACCGAATGGTTATTTTTCAAATTAAACCCGCTTCAAAGTCTTATATACAAAACCATTGAATTTGGACAAGTCATATATTTTGTAAAACAAAAAAGGGTTAATTTGTGTTTTTGTTTTGTTGGCACTAAAAAATGACTTCAGATATAAGATTTTTTTTCAAGTTCTGAATACCAAAATAAATTATGACAAAAAAGTTTTTCATACCTAGACTTTGTCTAGAGCAGATCTCTGAAAGTATTTCAGCTAATACCATGAAACTTTATGTAAACAATGTTGTCGTAAACTAACTCTTGTGGGGTTTTTGTCCATTACTTTTGGGTTGCATATCTTGTCCTTAACTTGTGAGAAAAAAATGAAACCCACAATTCTTGGCCAAAATACAAAATGTATTTTCTTACAACTGGCTGTACTGTCAAAAGCTAAATATTGTGGGGGGTTTTGTCCATTACTTTTGGGTTGCATATCTTGTCCATAACTTGTGAGAAAAAATGAAACCCACAATTCATGGCCAAAATACACAAAGTATTTTCTTACAACTGGCCATGCTGTCTTGAGCTAAATCTTGTGAGGTTTTTTGTCCATTACTTTTGGGTTTCATATCTTGTCCATAACTTGAGAGAAAAAATGAAACCCACAATTCTTGGCCAAAATACTCAATGTCTTTTCTTACAACTGGCCATGCTGTCTTGAGCTAAATCTTGTGAGGTTTTTTGTCCATTACTTTTGGGTTTCATATCTTGTCCATAACTTGAGAGAAAAAATGAAACCCACAATTCTTGGCCAAAATACTAAATGTATTTTCTTACAACTGGCCATGCTGTCTTGAGCTAAATCTTGTGAGGTTTTTTGTCCATTACTTTTGGGTTGCATGTTTTGTCCATAACTTGTGAGAAAAAATGAAACCCACAATTCATGGCCAATTTTCTTACAACTGGCCATGCTGTCTTCAGCTAAATCTTGTGGGTTTTTTTGTCCATTACTTTTGGGTTGCATGTTTTGTCCATAACTTGTGAGAAAAAATGAAACCCACAATTCTTGGCCAAAATACACAATGTATTTTCTTACAACTGGCCATGCTGTCTTTAGCTAAATCTTGTGGGGTTTTTTGTCCATTACTTTTGGGTATCATGTTTTGTCCACAACTTGAGGACCCAGATGTCCGCACTTTATATTGGTGCATTTTATTTAATAAAATAATTATTTTCAGTTTACTTGAAGAAGAAAAAACAGTTGGAAACACTCAAATGCTTTTCGTCGGACATAGAATGGGCAATATGGGGTAAGTAAAGATTCATCCTCAATGGTCCCAAGTCAATTTTTTCTAATCGAACGATGATTAAGTGCAAATATTTGAAGTAATTAGTCCCCTGCCGAGTGTACACAGGGGAACTATAGTTTTGCCTTCCATTTATAAGCCAATCTGTCTGCTGACATCTGATAACAGATTGATAATTCTCAAAACATCATACCCATGATAACTAGCTTTTTAAAAGGAAAAAAGAGCTGAATTTTTAAACCAAAATTTTGCATGTTCTGACCTGTTGGGATTGCAGGGCGCCAAATTATACCTCTATACAGTCAGTGTTTCTCTTAACTTAAATGTTTAGGGTTATTTATTTTACCTGAGCACATCATGCTCACAGTGATCTATTGTGATCAGTCTATGTCTGTTTCCATCAATAATTTCAAACAACATAAATCGCAATATTCCTAGAAGAGAAGTAATCTGTTTTCGGCATAATATCTTGGTGATACTGTTAAACAATGATTTCCAATTATAAAAAGACTTTAACCTACAAATGTGCAAAGGACATTTTGATAGACATGGACTTAGAGAATAGCAATGCTCTTGTAATCAGAGTATTAAATATAAAAGTTAAATTCACTGACAAAAAAAGCTCTATAAATGAAAATGAACACATGTTTATTTGCAGGGCTACAAGTGATATTCTTGAAAGGACTGCAAAGATTCTGCTCTTGCAGGACCATGCCAGGGTTGGGGACTTTTGCAACAAAAAGCTTGAAGACATACACCTAAGTGGTAAATATTTACATACATAATAATAATTGTTTTTACTTACATATATAGATCTATGTTATGTATTTTGTCGCTTGAGTATGCACTTGACGTGTCACACTCAGTTTGATGAAACTTTAACAGTAGTGTCTATTGGGCATCTAAATGATGATTTTTATTCTGTTATGGATTTTTTAGTCTGCAAGAATTTTATTGTAAGTGTAGATGATTAGAATATGTAACCTCAGCATACATAAGTTGAATAATAAATTATTTGCGTGTAAACTGTTCTACTCAAGTTCACTTTGTTACAAGCTATATTTGAATTCATTGCAGACATTGTGTTCTCAGACGTCTGCACCCACTCTTGAACAAGCCAATTTTCACCTTGAAGGTGGTGGTGACATTGAAAACAATGATAGTGACCTAGATAGTATACAGGAAGCACTCTATGAAGCTGAAGAATTCTTTGCAGAAGAGAAGAACGAGTTTGGGCCTTCAAGAAAAAATATCTCGGAAAGTGGCAGTTAAAAAAACTATGTGAACTGAACAAGAAGAAGAAGAGATTAAACAAATTTTAAAAATTTCTTCGAGAACAATACTAGACCGGAACCAAGTTTTCGCTTAACCCTTTCCTGTTTTACAAAATTTTGGACCTGTCCAAATTCAAAGGTTTTGCAGACAAAAATTTAAAGTGGATTTACTTTGAAAAATAACCAATCAGTAGGGTAGAAAATGGTGTGGAAAAAAGAAGAAATTGCTTATCAGAAGCAAATTCTTCTTTTTTCACAATGTTTTCTCAATCATAAAATCATAGGCACGTAAAAAGCAGGGATTAAACAGCAAAGGGTCAAAGGCTATTGCCAAAAGCAAACAGAATGGAGTATAAATTCAACATAGGAAAAGGATGTTTTAAAGAAAAAAGTATTTATAATGATTGATAAACTTAAGTAATCTATGTTTTCTTTAAGATATCTTTTTTCCTATGTATTGAGCTGAGCAAAAAGTTTGTATTATTTCATCATATCTTTTTTACCTTTTATCTGATTGCATTTTTTGTCAACTATGTAATTATCATATGTCTTTATTAATGCAAACAATATTTCTTCTTTTCGTTCAAAGGTCAAAGCACAATATTCAGGAGCACGATGTAAAACCACAGTTGTAAAGCTCAATGAAACAAGTATTTTCAAATCATGCCAAAGCAAAACTTCTAATATCTTATTTTGCGTCAAACGATGTTGCTAAAAATGACAAACGTCACAGCATGCCCCGGGTACCCGATTCCTTATATTTTTAAAGAGTCATGGCAACCCTCCCCCATATTTCAATCAATCTCATTGAAACTTACAACATTTACAAACTTTTTGCTGAACCCTCGTACGAGTGGTGAATCTTGGAATCAGCCCAAATTTAAGGGAGCTGGGACTTCATGTTTTAGGAGCTAATAAGAAAATATTGCTTATTTGAACACAAAGATTTAATATGCATTTTAGATCCCATAGCTTGGAATAAGTTGGGAGAGGGTGAGATGATCTTTATAAAGAAATGATATGTGAGCAAAATAACATAAGGAATTGAGGCCATGTTGACCAGCATTTTCTTCTTTCATCTCAATATTTTCCAAATACTCGCCAATGTGGGGCATCAAAACCCTGTCTTGTTCGGGAAAGTGTTAAACACAAAGACATTAGTAAATATATCTACTATTTACTGAAAAATCTTAAACATTGGTCTTTTGTTGTTTGAAAGGGTTAATGGAAATACATGCCAATCAATTAAATTGATAATGCATATCATGGCTTTTCAACGAAAACCTTGTAACTGCAGCTTGGTTTAAGCTGCAGTTACGAGGTTTTTGTTGAAAAGCAGCGATATGTTCCTTTCAATGAAACATGCGATAAAGCAAAAGATAACTGGAAATAGTAATTGATTTGGAGTTTAGAAAAGGCTTACAAGTCATTTGTGTTGAAAGAATTTTTTGGGGGAAATTGAACCGGTAACTAAGTTTGAAAAAATTACAACCCAGCATTAGATCAGGGGGGGGGGGGGGGGGGGGGCTAACTCTAGCCCGGCCGCCACCATAGCGCAGTTGGTTAGGCATAAGACTTCCAATCTTGAAGTCGTGGGTTCGATCCCCGACGGCGGCAAATATCCTTTCAGACGTTTGTCTCTCACCAATGGGTAGATAGATAATCGTAAACCTATGTGAGATAGCAGTCGGAGGATAGGAAAGGATGTAATGGTAGTACAGGTGAGAGAAATACCAGGAATCCATTGTTAGGTGCTCTGGCCGCCGCGATATAACTGAAATAATGTTGAAAGCGGCGTAAAACTCCATTCAATCAATCAACTCTAGCCTGAAAACAAGCATGGAAAGGTAACTTCAAATATTAATATAACAACTATACAATGTTAATCTACAACATATGTGAACAAGAAAAAAATTCATTAGGCAGAAAAAATAGCGACTTGTGTCCATTGCTACCTTAGTCATGAACCATAACTTTTAAGCTCACCTAAGCACAACATGCTCAAGGTGAGCTTTTGTGATCCTTGAATGTGCGTCGTCAGGCGTCAACAATGTTTTCTCAATCATAAAGTAACAGGCATGCAAAAAACAGGGATTAAACAGTAAAGGGTTAAGTGAAAAGTAAAATGGTTGGTTTACAACCTTAAGTTGTTGCTATGGCATTTAGGTTGTATAAATGAATAGTGTGATTGATTCTTTGACAATGGCATTTCATCGATTAATGTGTAGCAGTATTTTCCTTGTCAAGATATTTTCTTGTGGTATTACTTACTGTAATTGATAGTTCTTTCAGTTATATTTCTATTTGCGAATTTATTCATTATTTTAAGGGAATAAAGGAACCTTACATTTATTTCTTAACTTAATTTGATTAATGCCTTAAATGATGCAGTTCCAAAATATGACCTAGTCTTCATAACATGGGTTGCCCTATCGTTTACTCTTTAACAAATTAAATCCGGTTTTAACATTCTTAGGGATGATGATTTTGCAACCATTGTAGAAAAAGAGAAATAGCTGGTTTGGAATCTTCTTTTCGTGCAATGTTGTAATAGAAAAAGTAGTTTACTCAACTTTCAGGAGTCAATATTTTTTAAATACCTTGATTTTGGAATGGTCTATAATTTGAGTACAGCAAAGTTGACTATCAGAATTGTCTCTTCTGCAAATTCTATGAACATTGGCAATTACATTGTATTCAAGTATTTTGAAAAAGGGAATTTGGACAGTCCTATTGATGTACCACAGCACTGTTTTCAGCTCTATGAGTTTAACTCACCTGAGCACAACATGCTCAAGGTGAGCTTTTGTGATCACCTTTTGTCTGTCGTCTGTTAAAAGTCGTCAACAATTCTTTAAACATCTTTGCCTCAGTAACCATTGGGCTGATTTTAACAAAATTTGGCAAAAATGTTCCTTTGGTGACCCTTCCTAAAACTTGTTCGTGAAATTAAATAGACCCCCAAATAAGGGCGGGGCAGTTTTGACCCTGAAATCTTTGAACATCTTCTCCTCAGTGATCATTGGGCTAATTTCAACGAAACTTGTGAGAAATGTTCCTTTGGTGACCCTTTTGAAAACTTGTTTGTGAAATTTCAATTGACCCTGAAATAGGGATTGTGGCAGGGCAGGGCAGTTTTTGACCCTGAAATCTTTTAACATCTTTTCAATAACCATTGGGCTGATTTCAACCAAACATGGCAGAAATGTTCCTTGGGTGACCCTTCTCAAATTTGTTTTTGAAATTCTGATTGACCCCCAAATATGGGCATGGCAGGGCGGGGCAGTTTTCAACCTTGAAATCTTCAAACAACATCTCCTGAGTAACCATTGGGCTGATTTCAACCAAACTAGGCAGAAATATTCCTTGGGTGACCCTTCTCAAATCTTGGTTGTAAAATTTTGATTGAATTCAAATATGGGCATGTTAGTGCAGGGCAGTTTTTGACCCTGAAATCTAAACATCTTTTACGAATTAACCATTGGGCTGATTTCAACCAAACTTGGAAGAAATTTCCTTGGGTGACCCTTCTCAAATCTTGTTCTTGAAATTTTGATTGACCCCCAAATATTGGGGTGCCATGCTGGGCTTATTTTGAGCCAAAAATCATTGACTGACATTTTGAAGTCTTGGAATAACTGCTCGTCAACAACTAGGCAAATGTGAATGAAACTTTGCCAGAAAGTTTCTTGTTAGATCCACTTGACAATTCAGGTGAGCGGTTTAGGGCCATTCCGGCCCTCTTGTTGTGGTCTAGTTGTGTCTGTTGTTGGTTGTTTGTCACTAACATTTTATATGCTTTTTACAGGCTACAATTTAAGTGTTATATTTTGAAAATTGGTCAGTATGTTGGTCTCTGTGAAAACTTAGACAAGCTTTTGGTCACATGGCGTAAAGGGGTAGATTAAAACTTAGATATAGCTCGTGTGCATCCTTAATTAGATTTAAAGTATAACATATATATTGTTTGTACTTTAGATTAAATTCTGGCGTCAATTAATGCCATAACCTAAGTGCATTTTGAGCTGTACTTTCTATATTAAGAGTGTACTTTCTATATTTAGAGATAATCTAGATGTATATATAGATCAGATTCAATACACAATTTTTGGCATTTTAAGCATTAAAGGCAAGCATTTTTCCACATAACTTTAATCAAGTTAAATGGTATTTATCAGTGAATAATAACTCATAGTATCAGGTTATGTCAGTAGGTCAAACTGCACATTATTATCTTTAATGAATGGGACAGACTCATTTGATACCAAAAAAACAATTTCTACTAAACTTCTGGGTAACTTGACCCTGAAAGATTCAGGATAAAAGACTCAGACAAACAAACCTCAGAAGTTCAATCAAATAGACATCAGAAGTTTTTGACAAATTAACCACAGTAGTTTTAAGAAAAATTTTACCCACAAGTTATCTTCATCAAATCTCATTTTTTCCATTTTCTTTGTAAATTTGCAAATCATTATCATTCATTAAATTGTACTGACTCTTTTGTTAATGACACAAAGACAACTTTCTACTAAACTTATTGATTGCTTTACCCGGAAGGTTCAGGATATAATAACATCAGAAGTTTTATATAAACAAGCCTCAGAAGTTCAAGCCTCCAGACATCAGAAGTTTTTGACAAATTAACCTCGGTAGTTCTTAGAAAAATCTGCCCCACAAGTTTCCATCACATCTCAAATGTTTCCCTAGTGAACCAGCATGACATCTTTAATCACTTAAATATGTGTAGAATCACTCTTTAAATGAACTTATCTGTTCTTTAACTGACCCTAAGAGTATAAGAAGAAATAACAAAAGGACATTTGTGGTTTAGAATAGATTTACAACAAATTCTGAGAAATTTTGGCCTACCTCAGTAATATCAGAAGTTCAAGTCATAATGCACTTAGAGGCGCCGTCATAGCGCAGTTGGCAGTGCATTGAAATGCCAATCTAGAGGTCCCGGGTTCTATCCCCAACGGGCCGGACTTCTAATCCAGGGGTCTATATTCGCACGGGTTCGATCCCCGGCCGCGGCACTTATCCTTTCCGACATTTGTCTTCCACCAATGGGTAGATAATCGTAAACCTATGTGGAATAGCAACTGGAGGCTAGGAAAGGGATGTGGTGGTAGTACTGGTCGGAGAAATACCAGGAATCCATCGTTAGGGGCTCCAGTCGTCGCGATATAACTGAGAGATTGTTGAAAGCGACGTAAAACCCCAATTCAAATCAAATCTATCCCCAACGGCGGCTCTCATTCTTTCCGACTTCTTGTCTTCCACCAATGGGTCTATAATCGTAGACATATGTGGAATAGCAGTCGGAGGCTAGGAAAGAATGTAATGGTAGTGCTGGTGCGAGAAATATCAGGAATCCATTGTTAGGTTCTCTGGCCGCTGCAATATTACTGAAATAATGTTGAAATCAGTGTTAAACCCCATTCAAACAAACAAAACATAATGCACTTAGAAATTTCAGACAAATTGACCTTAGTGGAGTTTGATAGAATGTGCCAAGAAATTTAAAAATACCCCAAACTCCCGGATAAGCTGACCTCAAAATTTGAAACCAAAAAGTCATTAAGGATTCTGAAAAATCAACTCTGTAGTTTAGATTGTTTTACCCCAGAAGGCCAAAACAAACTAAACAAAGTTTGGACAATCCGACATCAGAAGTTCTGGATAAATTGACAACAGTAAAGTCATTGTGGAAGTTATGGACAATTTAACCCAGAAGTTATGAACACGTTTACCTCAGAAGATAAGAAGAAGAATCTCCTCATAGGATCTACAAATGTGAACACTTACCACATTATACCCCCACAAAAGGATTTTTTGGGTAAACTAGAAATCAGCCTGTCTGTCTGTGTGTCCATCTATCTGTACAAAATACTACCAATTTTGAGTCACAAACTTCTCCTTCAGTTTTGCTTCAAAACCATTGAAACATAATACAAAGATTAACATCATGTTGAAGTTTTGCAAGACGCAACTTTGAAGACTAAATTCCCCTTGGTTCAAGAATTATCTCCCCTTGAACTTAGACATTATTTAAATTTTGTAGATATATACAGCTAATTGTACTACCAATTTTGTGTCACAAACTCCTCCTTTCTAGAAAAGCAGTCAGTAGCAATGTCCTTGTATTGTTAAAGCTCTCAATACACTAAAAGCACTTGCTAGGTATTTAGTCACATACTGTGACAAGTCCTAGTTTATAATTCAAGAACAGGAAGAAAATGAAAATGCTTTCGGAAAGCAGAATTATTCTAGATTATTTTCAAAGCCCTTTTTATTCCCTTTTTTTTGTCGACAATTTCATTCAGCACGACAAGAGTTAATTATATAAACATAATAACAATGATAACATGGCCATACTTGTGTTAAATATAGAACAATTTTGGACAAATAGAGCCACGTGATGGCCACTCAAGGTGCTACTCAGAAGGTAGCTTTGTACATTAAGCAACTCACAAGTCATTATCCTCGAAAGTACCCCCTCATTCGTACGTCCGTCCGTCCGTAGACCTTTTCGTTTCCGGACTCTAACTCAAGAACCAAATGACCTGCAATCAAAGGTCAAGGTCAAAGTCAGCCATTGTTAAATTTTCGTTTCCGGACTGTAACTCAACAACCAAGTGACCTACAAGCATGAAACTTTATGCAAATGTTGCTTATGATCCAAGGAAGTGCCCTACTGTTTTTGGGTCATATAAGTCAAAGGTCAAGGTCACAGTCAATTTTTGTTCAATTTTCATATTTGGACTCTTTACTCAAAAACCAAGTGACCTAGAATCATGAAACTTCATGCAAATGCTACATATGACCTCAATATTAGTTACAAACACATCCTGCACTATAGCACTTGCATTCTGACAAAGCGCTTGTGGGGGGTATTAGTCCGCTCTGCGACAGTTCTAGTTATTTTTGAACTGATTTTCACAGGAAATACTCCCTCACAAGTTGGTTTTAAAGTGGTTTCAACTACAAAGTATCTTGAATAATTTATAAAAATTCAAACTTTCTTATGCATGTTGTTTTAACACAATGTTTCTAAATTTTGTAGGAAAAGCTACCTGGAAAAGTTATGAAATCCACTCAAGGGGCTAAGTATGTATATACTTCTTATATAACCCATATCCTGAATTTGAATTTTATTTCAAACAAATTGCTAATTTTTACCCTTGTCATGCTGATCCCGGAATATTCCTGGTTTTGTAGGAGGTATGGACAAACATCAGTCTGCACATATGTGCAGCCTGATCTCAGTCCATACAACCTGATTTTCCTTTTTAGACCAGAAAAGTTTCAGAAATTATATTTCAAAATCAAATGCTGACTAACATTTAGGAAATACAGAGCTTTCAGCACTTTGATTTATATATAATTTTGCCAAGGTTTTTTATTCAGCATGACAAGGGTTTAGCACAGCTGTTTTTGGAGAAAATACAAGGTATTAAGTTCATCTTGGCGTTGGTGTTGTTGTTGGCATAACAAACTTTTGACTTGGTCATGTCTCTATTGATATAAATGGCACTTTGCATGTGTGATAACCATCAAAAAAGCTATCCAGACTATTAAGGGGGATAACTCTGGATGCATTTTTAAGGTGAGCTATTGTGATCGTACAATGTCCGTCATCAGTCGTCCATTGTGCGTTGTCCGTCGTCCGAATTTTCTTTAAACATCTTCTCCTCCTAAACCAGTGGGCCAATCTTGATGAAACTTGGCAGGGATGTTTCTTGGGTCAAGCTCTACCCAAGTTGTTCAAATAAATGAAATCCACCCTTAACTTTCCCTGTACACCTTAACAAAAAGGGTGAAATATGAAAATCTTCAAAAATCTTCTTCTATGAAACCAGAAGGCAGACAGCTTTCATATTTGGTATGTAGCATCATCTAATGGACTTATACCAAGTTTGTTTATATCAAGCACCTAGGTTCATATTTTGGCTCCACCTGGGCGCAACCCTTTTTACATAGAATCACAGAGCGAAAAACTTAAAAAATCTTCTTCTCTGAAACCAGATGGCAGACAGCTTTTATATTTGGAATGTAGCATCACCTTGTGGGCCTCTACCAAGTTTGTTCAAATTAAGACCCTGGGGTCATATTTGGGCTTTGCACGGGCACATCCCTTTTAGCTCTTCTGATCACGAAGGTTAAAAAAATGAAAATCTTCAAAAATCTTCTTCTCTGAAACCAGAAGGTATACTACTTTCATATTTGGTATGTAGCATCATCTAGTTGACCTTTACCAAGTTTGTTCATATGAAGACCCTAGGATCATATTTGGGCTTCACCCGGGCGCACCCTTTTTTACATAGAATCAAAGAGCAAAAATCTTTAAAAATCTTCTTTTCAGAAACAAGAGGGCTCACAGCTTTCATATTTGGTATGTAGCTTCATCTAGTGGGCCCCTTCCAAGTTTGTTCATATCAAGACCCTGGGGTCTTATCTGGGCTCCATCCGGGCGCATCCCTTTAGCTCATTTGAGCAAGATTGGTGAAAATAGGAAAACCTTCAAAAATCTTCTTCTCTGAAACCAGAAGGCAGACAGCTTTCATATTTAGTTTGTAGCATCATCTAATGGACCTCTACCAAGTTTGTTCATATCAACTCCCCTCGGGTCTTATTTTGGGCTCCACCCAGGTGCATCCCGTTTTACATAGAATCAAAGAGCGAAAAGGCATATCTGTCTTGCTCTTGGCTAGAAACATTACATGGTATTGATCTTATGTAGAAATTATCTCCTTGTTGACATCTGTGTATTTGATTAATGTGATGTCCCAGGAGTCAAAGAGACGCAGGTGAGCAATCTAGGACCATCATGGTCTTCTTGTTGTAAGAGTTATGACCCTTTTTTACTATGGTTTTATAATTGTAAATCCAAGAAGGATAGCATCTTGAGGTTAGGAATGGAAAGAATGGTAGTTTAGGTCTGAGAAATACCAGGAATCCATTGTTAAGTGCTCCAGCCAATGCGATATGAAAATGTTGAAAGTGGCATTAAACCCAGTCAATCTAACAACTCAAACCGTGGGAAGGTGCTCAAGCCTCTGCAATATAACTGTGAAAATGGTTTTAAATCCTCATGCAACCATACAAAAAATCTTTAACCCTTTGCTGTTTAATCCCTGCTTTTTACGTGCCTGTGATTTTATGATTGAGAAAACATTGTGAAAAAAGAAAGAAATTGCTTCTGACAAGCAATTTCTTCTTTTTCCACACTATTTTCCATCCTACTGAATGGTTATTTTTCAAATTTAATCCACTTTAAATTTTCGTTTGCAAAACCTTTGAATTTGGACAGGTTCAAAATTTTGTAAAACAGGAAAGGGTTAAATCAGATCCAAGAATAATCAGTGTTTCCAATCTAGGTCAGTAACAGAATGGTGGGAGTTGGTGGCCAAAGTAGAAAGGTACAGATCAGAATTTCTGTCAATGTGGAGAGACCATCAGCTGGATGCTGTTATATGTCCCACAATGCCTTATGTAGCTGTGCCAACAGGCTGTGTCAAATATCTACTAGGTATATTCAATGAAACTTGTGTTAAGCGACCACTTACTAGTTACATAGACTAAAACTTGTGGTAAGCAACCACTTACTGGTTATGTAGACTAAAACTTGTGTTAAGCAACCACTTATTAGTTACATAGACTAAAACTTGCTGTCAGTGACCATGCAGGGGACCACTGGAGAAGCGATCGCTTATGGGAAAAGTCGCATAATACATTTCATGATAGATCTGCCAGGCCATTTTGAAAGTATATATAGATTGTTGCATATTGAATACTGAATCCAGTTATGCTAGAGCCCATTAGAACCATCCTATTGAGACGATTCTTATGCATTCGAACAACATAAAATTCAATAATGAACAATTTTTCATGGAAGAAAGTTTGTTTTTTCAGAGAATCTGCTTATGGTGAATGAACTTAAATTAAGGGTCGCTAGAAATAGTCCATTGAGCAGTATCAACTGTATAAAAAAAGAGAGTTTTCAATCTGCTTGTAACAACCAATTCCTTCATTTCCTACAATGTTTTTTTTTTGAGAAGACACTCAAAATAATTGCAAGTTCTTTCAATTTGGACCAGTCAAAAACTCTGCAGTGTTGTAATGGGTTAAATCTTTTTGGCCAATTTTGATACATGTATATTACTTACTTACTCTATGTCCGACTCATTTTTGCAAAAGCCAGAAATGATTTTGTTTAGAATTTGAGATCAAGGTCTATGCACCTTTCTTTTGAAAATATAATTTATCAACGACTCTTTCTTAAAAAGGACAGTAAGTGATCTAACAGAAAGACAACACAAAAGAGAAAGCTAAATTTTGCTTATGCCTCCAGGCTCCTGCAAAAACTGGCTACAGTTTTTTAAAAAAGCATTTTGCTCATCTTTTGTGGGTGGCATATCATATTGTTCATTGTAAAAATTATCAAACTATCCTGTACACTGTGTATTAGTTACCAAATAACTGCTGTGAACCAGCCCTGCATTCAGAATGACAAAATAGTGCCAAATGTTTGCAAAATATACCCTGCTTTGCATGTGTACTTGTGTGCAAAGCAGGGTATAATTAGCAAACATTTGGCATCATTTATCATCCTGAACCGAGAGCATCTTTAACAGTCCTGTCTATCTTTTGTAGGTGGCGTGTCATATTGCTCATTATATAATTTATTGAACTATCCAGCTAGCTGTGTACCAGTTACCAAATAACAGCTGTCAACCAGTGCAAAATGTTTGCAAAATATCCCCTGCTTTGCACATGCACATGCGTGCAAAGCTTGGTATATTTTGCAAACATTTGGCATCATTTTATCATCCTGAACCTAGATCAGTCTTAACCCTTTCCTGTTTTACAAAATTTTGGACCTGTCCAAATTCAAAGGTTTTGCAGACGAAAATTAAAAGTGGATTTAATTTGAGAAATAACCATTCAGTAGGGTAGATAATAGTGTGGAAAAAGAATAAATTGCTTGTCAGAAGCAATTTCTTCTTTTTTCACAATGTTTTCTCAATCATAAAATCACAGGCACGTAAAAAGCAGGGATTAAACAGCAAAGGGTTAAACAGTCTTGTCTATCTTTTGTAGGTGGTGTATCATATTGCTCATTGTATGATTTATTGAACTATCCAGCTGGCTGTGGTAACAGTAGTATTACTAGCCCTGTGTTCAGAATTACAAAATAGTGCAAACAATTTTCAAAATAGACCCTACTTTGCACACGCACTTGCGTGCAAAGCAGGGTATAATTTGCAAACATTTACCACCAATTTGTAATCCTGAACCCAGTGCAGGCTTAAATCTTTTTTTGGTGGTATGTCATATTTTCCATTATAAGATTTATTAAACTACCCTGTAGGCTGTGTATTTGTTAACCAGCCCTGCATTCAGAATGACAAAATAGTGCCAAATGTTTGCAAAATATACCCTGCTTTGCACATGCTTTTGCATGCAAAGCAGGGTATAATTTGCAAACATTTTGCACCATTTTGTCATTCTGGACCCAGTGCAGGCTTAAATCTTTTGTAGGTGGTATATCATATTGTCCATTGTATAATTTATAGAACTATCCTGCGGGCTGTGTACCAGTAACCAAATAACAGCAGTTGACCAGTGCAAAATGTTTGCAAAATATACCCTGCTTTGCACATGCACTTGTGTGCAATGCGGGGTATAATTTGCAAACATTTTGCACTTTATTGTCATCCTAATCCCAGAGCGGGCTTAAACAGTCTTGTCTATCTTTTGTAGGTGGCGTGTCGTATTGCTCATTGTATAATTTATTGAACTATCCCGCCGGCTGTGTACCCGTAACCAAGGTAACAGCAGTGGACCAGGCCAAAATGAAGGACTATCCTACAAATACTACTACCCATCAATATATTAAAAAAGTAGGTTAAATTACGCTTCTTTTTTGGGGAATCATATGTGACCCGTCATACAAAAAGGAACCATCTGGGAACTTCGTTAAATACATTTTTGAAGAGATTGGTTCTAGAACAGGCCAACCAGAGGCCACATTTCAATGATTCTTTCACAGGAAGGTGGATTGATTATTCTAGATTCAGAAAATTAGTAAAATGCGAAAAGTTTCGACCTTTGTCAGTTTTTGCAATCCCCTCAGTGTAACAAGGGTTGCCACTTTATGCACTTCCAAGATGGTCCCTTTTTGCATGACAGATCACATATAATTATAAGTTAAAAAAAACCCTGTCATGTTGAAATTGAAATTTGTTTCCAATGATTCACAAGACTATTTGTCTCTCACCAATGGGTGGATAATCGTAGACCTATGTGAGATAGCAACTCTAGGCTAGGAAAGGACGTGGTAGTTGTACTGGTGAGAGAAATACCACGAAACCATTGTTAGGTGCTCTAGCCGCGATATAACTGAAAAAAAAGGTGGAAAGCGGCGTAAAACTCCATTCAATCAATCAACCAATTATTCATAGATTTTTGAGTCATTTCAACCACTGGCTTAAGTTTTTCTCAGTGATTAAGTAAAAGGCTGGCAGAGTATCCTGAGATCTGCCCGGCGTTCAGGATGACGATACGGGGCTAACTATTTGCAAATTATACCCTGCTTTGCACATGAGTGCATGTGCAAAGCAGGGTATAATTTAAAACAGTTTGCCCTCTTTTTTCATTCTGAACACAGGACAGGCTACATGTTTGTTCAGGCTGATTTTAGTCTTCACTGATTGCCAAAGAGTCATATACAGCTTGAATATGAAGACAAAATGTTAAGCCTGGTATGATTGATGATTGATCAAAATTACATATGAAACAGCCTTTTGATAGAAAGATAATGCATAGTACTAAGAGTAATAATTTCTGTGAAAAGAGGGTGTTGTCTCAAAGAGTTTCTATATTTCAATGTTTTCTTGATAATTTTGATATTTTTCTAAGATCATCAATATTTGATATTTAATTTCATTTGAAAATTCATGACTTTCAAAGCTGAGTCTGGATAGCTCAGCAGAAATGCATGAGGCTGCCAACCCTAGGGTCCTGAGTTTGACCCCTAACTTAGCCAATTTTTATCCAACATTTGAAAAAAGTCAATGTGCTACAAGTCATTTGTCTCCCACCAATGAGTGAATTATAAGTATAACACTCAAGTGAGATGAGAAGCTGCTGGCCTAGATGAAAAATGATCTTACTAGTGTGAAGAACGTGAGAAACTATGGGAAGGTGACCAGTCGTTTCTATATATTTGCAATAATGTTGAAAGTGGCTTTAAACCCCATACAATTAATCAATAATGTACTTTCAGTTTTACAGCTCAGACACAGGTGGACTCCCAGTTGCTGTGCAATGTGTAGGGCTGCCCTTTCAAGAAGAGCTTGTATTACGAGTAATGAAGGAACTTGAGACGGGAGTGAAAGAAAACAAACAATTATAGCAGTACACAACAAATAGGGACCACTGGAAGTTGTCACTGTAGAAATGGCTGTTTTTCCCCTTTTCAGCTTTTTACACCCCCACATGGATGATGGCAGTACAAAACAGCTCCCAGTTGTGTAAAAGATAGTCTTTGGTTAAATATATATGGAAATTAATTTAAACCAATCAGGATTGTTGTTTCAATTGTAACAATTGAAACAACAATCCTGAGTGGCTTAAAATAATTTCTGTTTGAAATTAAACCAATAGTTTTCTTTTAAATAACTAAGATGGGCAACACTAGATGTTGTCACTGAATTAAATGACAGTTTTATCCCTTTCCCACTTATTTGAAATTCTAGACTAGTCCACAAATGAAAAAGGTTGCAGATGACTGTAAAATGAGAACGCTATTTGAAATAAAGCCATCCTCTTTGATAGTAAAAATTGTTGCAAAGGGAGACAATTAAATATGGCAGTTTCTTCACAATCGTAAGGAATAACTGGTGGTGTTTGGATGAAAAAAAATGGCAGTTTAATCGATAGCTCAGGACTAAACAAATGTAACTCCCTATAATGTTTATAGGGAGGTCCAACTGTTTCACCCTGAGCCATGGATATGCTCCAGAAAAGGACATACATGATATTCATTTGACCTTTAGCAATGATCTTGACCTTCCAATAAAAACTTTTGCATGACAATAGTACTTACACAATCATGTAAAAAGGGACCATATAGGAACTCTGTAAAACAAATATTTGGAAATGTGATTGGTAAAAGAAAAGGTTAATTATGAGTTGTGTATATAAAATTCTTTCACAGAAAGGTAGATTGATCATCCTAGATCCAGAAAAGCAGTAAAGTGCAAAAAGCTTCGACCCTAGTCAGTCTGCGCAGTCCGCACAGTCTGACTAGAGTCAAAATTTTATGCACTACCCAGATGGTCCCTTTCTGTGTGACGGGTCATGAATAAATGGGGGAATTTGTGCTATTCATGAAAAAATGGTCACATGCTCATACAAAGACAGAGGTAATTCTACATGCCCATAGTCATTTTGATGGCTCAGCGTGAAACAGTATTATTGCTTATAGGCAGTTACAACTGTTTTGAGCTGAGCCAACGATCATGATTGGAGCATCAAAAGGGACTTTAAGGCTTAGTTCCGGGACACAAATGTTTGCCTTATAAAGATTGTCTCTCAAGATAAGAAAATTAACAGAATATTTTCATAATGTTACCTTTTATTTTGCTTCAAAAGCTGATTATGGGAAAATTTTGCTTTTTAGCTTCTTTACCATGTTGTAACAAATGAAAATTATATTGTTTTGACAAAGACGTATTAAATATATCATTGCACTCTTCAAAAATATACATGTATTTACAATGCTTGATATTTAGTTAATGACAAGCACTAAAAAAGGTGAGCTATTTTAATATACACAGCATTTTTTTCTTTTTGTACATGTATAATTATTTTGTATTAAGGTAGTGGATCCGTAATAGATCATCAACATTTCGGCACTAATGAATTTTCACAATGTTGACCGAGGTTTCCTAATGAAAATCATTAGGAAACCTCTATGAACACTGTAAAGTTTATTACTTCGGAAGCGTTGCAAAACTATTATGGGTTTACTACCTTAAGTGTTAGAGTTTTGAACTTTTCAAGTGTATTTTTGCGGAAATTAAGTATATGTCTATTTATTGTTGCGCCATTTTCTGGTTGATACTTAATACTCAAATTTTGGTTTTATGAAATGAGCCTGAGCGTGACATTTCCAATAATTTAAAAAATGCACCAAGGAAAGACTCTGGCCAGCCTGTGCACCACCACAATCTTGCCAGACTCTTCACTTTGCGTCTTGTAGAATGAAAAGGTTTGAAAGTTTCTATAGACAGACAGTGAATCTTCTAATTATACTGTGTAACTGGCTATGCTTCTTTTCATTTGCCCCTCACGCATGTTTCAAACTGTTGGAATTGTCACGCAGAGGCTCAAATATCTTGGATTGTAATTTTAAGCTCAGTTGTTTTTGGAGAAACCCAAGGTGTTGTCATCACCTTAACATTGGCATTTTAACCTTTATCATATTTCTATTTTATTGAAGATATCTTCATGAAACCTAGCATGTGTCAGTGTGCTCACCATCATGGCCCGAGGTAATAAACTTTTCTCAGGCTAAACTGAGAATTTTCTCAAATTCTAAATTTAAATATATGTATGAAAATAAAACAATATTTAAAGGTTATTATTTATCAATATCATCTTTTATGTAAATACATTAAAACGAATACTAAAACAGAATTACAGCTTTAATCTCAAATTGAAATTTGAGTAAATTTTGAATTTAGAATGAGAAAAGTTTTATAACCTGAAGAGCTATTCAGACTTTCAACAGGAAATAAATCTGAAAGTTTTGTCTAAGAATTATGTCCCTTTTTCAACTTAGATTTTTTGCACTGCCCAGCACCTGTAATTGAGCTTTGGGCTGGTAGGCAGTGCTCTTGATTAAAACTTTTAAGCACAGATATATTTAGAGAAAACTTGAAGGTATTGCTCTTGCTTTATCAGCATCTGCATGTTTTTTCTCATTAGCTAACCTGAACACGAAGTGCTCAAGGGAGCTATTGTAATCGATTCAATGTCCAGCATCGGTATGTCCTTCATGGCGTCAACTTTTTGTTCAAACCACATCTCCTCCTAAACTAATGAGTCAAAACTCTATTGAAAATGGGAAGGATGTGTGCCAAATCACAGGAAAAGGGGCCTTGATGACAATTTTCTGGTTTACACTCTAGAAGCCACAAATATGGTCCAATCTTCATGAAACTTGGTCAGAATGTCTGCCAGGTCACAAGAATGAATCCTATGGAAAATGGTAAGGATTCATGCCTTATCATGGGAAAAGGGGCCTTAATGACAATTTTTTTTGTTTACACTCTAGTGGCCACAAATATGGCCCAATCTTCATGAAACTTGGTCAGGATGTTTGTCAGGTCTCAAGGATGAACCCTATTGATAATGGAAAGGATTCGTGCCATATAACGGGAAAAGGGGCCTTAATAACAATTTTTAGCTCCACTGGCCGAAGGCCAGCGAGCTATTGTCATGGCGGTGTGTCCGTCGTGCGTCCGTCCGTCCGTCCGTGCGTGCGTAAACTTTTTCTTTAAACATCTTCTTCTCCCAAACCAATGGGTGGATTTTGATGAAACTTGGTAGAAATGTTCCTTGGGTGACCCTCTTCTAAAATTGTTAAAGAAATTTGGATTGACCCCCAAATATGGGCGTGGCAGGGCGTGGCATTTTTTCACTTTGAAATCTTTAAAAATCTTCTCCTTCCAAACCATTTGGCCAATTTCAATGAAACTTGGCATGGATGTTCCTTGGGTGACCCTTTACCTAAATTGTTCAAGAAATTTTGATTGACCCCCAAATATGGGCATGGCAGGGCGGGGCTTATTTTGAGCCCAAAATCTTTGAATGACATCTCCTCCTGAACCACTGGGCCGATTTCAACCAAACTTTACCAGAATGTTCCTTGGTAAACCCTTTTCAGAAATTGTTCCTGAAATTTTGATTGGCCCCAAAATATGGGCGTGGCAAGGCGGGGCTAATTTTGAGTCCGAAATCTTTGAGCGACATTTTCTCCTGAACCACTTGGCCAATTTCAATGAAACTTGGCATTGATGTTCCTTGGGTGACCCTTTACCTAAATTGTTCAAGAAATTTTGATTGACCCCAAAATATGGGCGTGGCAGAGCGGGGCTTATTTTGAGCCCGAAATCTTTGAACGACATTTCCTCCTGAACCATTGGGCCAATTTCAATGAAACTTGGCATGGATGTTCCTTGGGTGACCCTTTACCTAAATTGTTCAAGAAATTTTGATTGGCCCATAAATATCGGTTTGGCAGGGTGGGGCTTATTTTGAGCCCAAAATCTTTGAATGACATCTCCTCCTGAACCACTGGACCGGTTTCAACCAAACTTTACCAGAATGTATCTGGGGGGACCCTTTTTAGCTCGACTATTTGAAGAATAGGGGGGCTATTCCAGTCACCCGGGCGTCAGCGTCGGCGTAATGCTTTGGTTAAGTTTTTACGTGCAAGTGTTTGAAATCTCTGTTTCTATTAAAGCTAGTGCTTTGAAACTTTGCACATGCTTCTGTGACCATAATATCAGCATCTAGACAAAGATTCATTACTCTGATATTGAATTTAGTGGAATTTTAACCCTTTTCGGACTTAGAAATCTTGGTTAAGTTTTTACGTGCAAATGTTGTTTATCTGTAATATTTCTGTTTCTATTAAAGCTATTGCTTTGCAACTTTACACATGCTTCTGTGACCATAATATCAGCCTCTTGACAAAGATTCATTACTCTGAAATTGAATTTAATGGAATTTTAACCCTTTTCGGACTTAGAAAATCTTGGTTAAGTTTTTACGTGCAAATGTTGTATTTCTGTAATATCTCTATTTCTACTAAAGCTATTGCTTTGAAACTTTGCACATGCTTCTGTGACCATAATATCAGCCTCTAGACAAAGATTCAATACTCTCATTTTGAATTAAGTGGAATTTTAACCCTTTTCGGACTTAGAAATCTTGGTTAAGTTTTTACGTGCAAATGTTGTACATCAGTTATAGCTCTTTTTCTACATAGGCTTTTGCTTGGAAACTCTACACATGCTTCTGTTACCATGATATCACCCTCTTGACAAAGATTTATTACTCTGATATTGAATTTAGTGGAATTTTAACCTTTTTCAGACTCAGAAATTCTTGGTTAAGTTTTTACGTGCAAATGTTGTACATCAGTTATATCTCTAATTCTATTAAAGCTATTGCTTTCAAACTTTGCACATGCTTCAATGTTCATAACAGCAGCCTCTTAATAAAGATTCAATTCTCTGGTATACAATTTAGTGGATTTTTAACCCTTTATGGACTTAGAGATTCTTGGTTAAGTTTTTACGTGCAAATGTTGTATTTGTGTAATATCTCTATTTCTACTACAGCTGTTGCTTGGAAACTTTACACATGCTTCTTTGACCATAATATTAGCCCACAGAAAAAGATTCATTACTCTTGATATTTAATTTAGTGGAATTTTAACCCTTTTTGGCCTTAGAAAATCTTGGTTAAGTTTTTACGTGCAAATGTTTTATGTTAGTTGTATATCTGTTCCTACTAAAGCTATTGCTTTGAAACTCTGCACATGCTTCTGTGACCATTATATCAGCCTCTAGAAAAAGATTCTTTTCTCTTGACTTTCATTTTATTGAATTTCCAATGTTGATATTGATTTGATGTTACTATCCAGCACTAGGAATAGTCGAGCTTCGCTGTCCTCCGACAGCTCTTGTTAAAAATTGTTCCTGAAATTTTGAATGGCCCCCTAATATGGGCGTGGCAGGGCGGGGCTTATTTTGAGCCCGATATCTTTGAACGGCATTTCCTCCTAAACCACTGGGCCAATTTCAATGAAACTTTACCAGAATGTTCCTTGGGAGACCCTTTCCAAAAGTTGCTATCAAACTTTTGATTGGCCCGTAAATATGGGTGTGGCAGGGTGGGGCTTATTTTGAACCCGAATTCTTTGAACGACATCTCCTCCTGAATCACTGGGCTGATTTCAATGAAATTTTACCAGAATGTTCCTTCTCTGACCCTTTTTAAAAATTGTATGCAAAATATTTATTCGCCCTTAAATATTGGCATTGCAGGGTGTGGCTTATTTTGAGCCCGAAATCTTTGAACCACATCTCCTGATAAAGGTTGGGCCGACTTCAATGAAACTTGAGAATTTTGGTGCAATGTGAGCCATACCCAGTTAATTAATATAAAAAAGGTCTTAAGAGATTTAAAAGAGTTGTTTTCATTCAAAGAAAGATTCATTTAATGCCAAGTCTAATGATGTTAAAGCCAGTGGAGCGATACAGGCCCTCTTGGGCCTCTTGTTTTGTTAACACTCTAGAAGCCACAAATATGGTCCAATCATCATGAAACTTGGTCAGAAAGTTTGTTAGGTCATGAGGATGAACTCTTTTGAAAATGGGAAGGATCCTTGCCATTTCATGAGAAAAGAGGCCTTAATGGCAATTTTCTTGTAAGAGATCCAGACGCCACAAATATGGTCCAATCTTCATGAAACTTAATCAAAATGTTTGCCAGGTCACAAGAATGAACTGTGTTGAAAATGGGAAGGTTCATGCCATATCACAGGAAAAGGAGTCTTAATGATAATTTACTTGAAATATCAGGTGAGCGATTTAGGGCCCTCAGGGTCCTCTTGTCTTACAAAACTAGTGAGATTATGTTATCTTTGATATCGTTAAAAACCTCCTTGTCATGCTGAACCCGGAATATTCCTGCCTTGGCAACTTTTACAATCAATATGGTTAATTCTAAATGCTTCAATGCTTTTTTGTTTGAATGATACCCTTTTTACAACTAATACTTTTTCACCAATTTTCCAGCGCCGAACAGTAGACTATTTGCACCCACAGGCAGTACTCTAGTTTTGTGGGTACATAGATTGGTCTAACCAACAGAACTTTTCCAGAGTATGCCACAATGTTTAGCTCACCTGAGCGTATGTAGTCAAGTTTTTTCGTTAAGTTTACAGTCCATAAATATTACCAATTCTTTATGAAACTTAGGAACAGTGAATGTCAGGTCACAAAGTTGAATCATATAGAAAATGGGAAAGATCCATATGATATCACTGGAAAACAGGCCTTCAATAATAATTTTCTTGTATACACTTTAGAGGCCACAAATGTGGCCCAATCCTTATGAAACTTGGTTAAATGTTTTAAGGTCACAAGGACAAATCCTATATCACGAGACAATGGGCCTTTTGATGACAATTTACTTTTTTATACTCTACAGAGGTCATAAATGTGGCCCAATTTCCATAAAACGTGGTCAGAATGTCTGCCTTATCACAAGGGTGAACCCTACATAAAATAGCCTTTAATAAACACTGGAATATGGCCTTAGTGACAATCTTAAATATTTCTGTTCTAGGGTCCAAGAATCTTCGTCAGAATGTCAATTTGTTTGTCTGTTCCAAAGGATGAAACCTTCATGAAACAAATTTAGAAACAGTTTAAAACCAACAGGGATCATTAGACGATCGTAAAACTTAAATGATAACTTTTGCTGAAAAAAGGATTTAAGTGATCCTCAGGCATTTCAATGTGCTAAGGGAGGAAAAGGGGACAAAGGTGAGCAATAAAGGACCATTATAGTGCTCTTGTACCTAATTGTGTTGTATGGTCTTAGGAATACAAATGTAGTTGTTGTAAATCATCCATGGTGCCAATAAAGAGAATTGATGGATAGAATGTTTGTTGTCAATTTTTAATTCAGCCCACTTGCAGAATACAAGACATTGATATCACAATGATGAGATGTTAGACCGAGGTCCAGTGAGACTGTGCTTTACACCGAGCACGTTAAAGAACTATAGTGATTCTCGGTAATAGTTTTTTTCATGTATCCTTGCACTATCCCCCGTTACAACTAACAGTCTACTGGGGGTGTCACTTGTATGGGCATGTGCTACGGTAGCGATAAATAAATGGAAATACACATCGATTGCTCAGCGGGAAACAGTTGAAACTGCCTATATGTTTATAGGCAGGTACAACTGTTACGCACCGAGCCATTGACATGTTTTGTCAACCATATTGGTCCTCTTCAATGTTGAGAGATATCCCTTTGATCCACCTTTAATCATGCCCCTGTATCGAGAGATCAGGGGCATATTATTTTACTCATGTCTGTCTGTCCATCTGTCTGTCTGTCCGTCCATCTGTCTGTCCGAAAACTTAACCTTGCCAATATCTTCAAGCCTATTCAAGATACAAAGCTAATATTTGGCATGATGATAGATCTCAATGATCCGCATCCGCTGGTACCTAAGTCAAGGTTATGTGACAAGGTCAAGGTCATCTGTCAAGGTCAAACTTTGAAAAAAATGCCGTTACGGGGGCATTCATGTTTCACAAACACAACTTGTTAGCTTTTGCGATCATTGAATGTTGGTCGTGTGTCATCCGTGTTTACACTCTAGAGGCAACAAATATTGTCCAATCTTCATGAAACTTGGTCAGAATGATTGTCAGGTCACAAGGATGAAACCTATTGAAAATGGGAAGGATCCAAGTCATATCACGGGAAAAGGGGAAAGGGGCCTAAATGACAATTTTCTTGTTTACACTCTAGAGGCCACAAATATGGTCCAATCTTCATGAAACCTGGTCAGAATAATTGTCAGATCACAAGAATGAATCCTATTGAAAATTGGAAGGATCCATGTTATATCATGGGATAAGAAGCCTTAATGACAATTTTCTTGTTTTTGCTCTAGAGGCCACATATATGAACTAATTATCATGAAACTTGGTCAGAATGATTGTCAGGCCACAAGGATCAACCCTATTGAAATTGGGAAGGAACCGTGTCATATCACGGGAAAAGGGGCCTAATTGACATTTTCTTGTTTACACTCTAGAGGCCACAAATATTATCCAATCTTCATGAAACTTGGTCAGAATACTTGTCAGGTCACAAGAATGAACCCTAATGAAAATGGGAAGGATCCATGTCATATCACGGGAATAGGGGCCTTAATGACAATTTTCTTGTTTACACTCTAGAGGTCACAAATATGGTCCAATCTTCATTAAATTTGGTCAGAATGTTTGTTGTGTCAGAAGGATGGATGGTTTTGAAAATGGGACGGATTTGTGCCATATCATGGGAAAAGGGGCCTTGATGAAAATATTCTTGTTAACACTCTAGAGACCACAAGTCTTAAAAGTACAATTATGACTTTTCCTGGAAAATTTAATAATAGTAGTTAATTTAGACAAAGATACACAGGTGAGTGATTTAGGACCATTATGGTCCTCTTGTTTTTCCCACTCATCAAAAGATCTGGGGCATATTGATTTAACGTTGTCAGTCTCTGTCTGTCCACAAAACTTGACCAAAATCTTAATATTACCAATTACTTCTAGGCTATTCAATATACAATGCTCATGATAGGCATCTCAGCGGCTGGTGACAAGGTCAAAGATATGATTGTGTCAAGGTCATATATAGAAGAAAGATGTTTTGGGGGCATTCCTGTTTTACATACACACCTTGTTTACGAAGACATATTTTAAAACACAGATCTTGTATAAGACAAATAAAATTTCTGATTTATCTTTGGATTCACATTGCAAATCTTCAAAAGGATGATAAGATACGGTCAATGGAGTAAGAATGTTTTGAGCTCTTACCGTTGTATCATATGGAGAAACATGTGAGTAATTAAGAGATGAAGAGAGTATTTGTTTATTTCACGGAAGTATGAAACTAAAAACCTAATCATAGTGTATGAATACGCAGTGCGTTTTCATAAATGAGAGTGATTAGGTTTATAGGTTTCATACCTCCATGAAATCAACAAAAAGTCTCTTCATATCTTAAAATTTAATTTCTTGAAGCATCAATGTAAAGATTTACTCTCAAATACACGGATTATTCATGGGACTAATTTCCGCGGAAGCCTACAGTAAAACACTGCGTAATCAAAAAACTATTTTCCGCCAATCAAAATACGCGAATCTTGATGAACACAACTAGAAAAAAATCATTAGACATTTAACTTCATTCTTTATATATATATTTTTTTTAACTCGAGGATATCACAACATAGGGTAGAATGACTCTTATTTCCATCGTGGTCCTAGAGCATTCCAGTTCTTAGCCTGCACATAAGAGAGGCAATGGTTTCTAACCACTGCTACCAACTTTTACAGCTGGTTGGACTGGGCCCTGTCTGCCCAAATACACTACCTGCCCCGCAACCCCCAGGCTACAAGTCGAGTGCGATAACCACTTGGCAAACAAGCCAGACCGATTTTGACTGAATTTGACCATTTACGTAGTACCAAAAGTATTTACCCTGGTCTGACTGCACAGCATAGTCTGGAGTCTGACCAGGGTTGAAACTTTTCACTTACAGTAGATTTTCTGAACCTGAAAAGAGCAATATAACTTACTATCAATTTAACCCTTTCCTGTTTTACAAAATTTGGGATCTGTCCAAATTCAAAGGTTTTGCAGACGAGAATTTAAAGAGGATTTAATTTGAAAAATAACCATTCTGTAGGGTAGAAAATAGTGTGGAAAAAGAAAAAATTGCTTGTCAGAAGCAATTTCTTCTTTTTTCACAATGTTTTCTCAATCATAAAATCATAGACACGTAAAAAGCAGGGATTAAACAGCAAAGGGTTTATTGTGAAATTTGACTTCTGCTTGATAAAATATATTTTTATGCCCCGGCATCAATAAGGTCGGACGTACTATTTTAATCTTGTCCGTCTGTCTTTGTGTCTGTATGTACGTCTGCAAAATTTAGCCAAAAACATTGCAAATTACTTCAATGGTATTCAAGATCAAATGCTCATATTTAGCTTGATACAGAAGTCAAGGTCATGCGACAAGGTCAATATAATCTGGCAAAGTAAAAATTTGAAGAAAAAAAAAATGCTTTTGAAGGTGTGTGTGTGTGGGGGGGGGGGGGGGGGGGTACGAAAACGTCGCGTTTAAAGATTGATTTTAACTCACTCGAGAATAAATTGCTCAGGAAGGTAGAATGGCCATTCTTGAATCAGGATATCAGCAAAATGCGAAAGTATCGGCACAAGGACGATTTTACGCACTCAAATGGTTCCTTTTCCTCCGACGGATCAATTATTTTCCTTAAAAGTGACATGTGAGTTATAAAAGCCTTCCATACCATCAAAGTGGAAAAGGTTTTACATAAATGCATTTTTGAAGATTTTTTTAAACTTTTCAATGTCTTGATGAAAGCACACGCATACGAACGTGACACCTTGATGTTTGCGATGATCTTTATTCCTTAATTCGATGAGGGAAAAACATCAAGTAATTATAAAAGGCTGTTTTGACAGTCATATGATAATCAAAGAAAAAATGAACCGTCATCGATTTGTATCAAGTCTTAAGAAATGTTGATAAATAGGCTTATGTTGGATCTACATAATTAAGGGTTATTTGTTATTTGATAACGTGTAAATGATTAAGAAAAAGATTGGTCAGAAAATCAAAGCATGTTTCGTCATAGTCTTGTGATGACTAAATAGCTGTTATATCATATAATTTTATTGTTGTTACTTGTCTTTGGGTAATTTTCATTAAAAGGATAAATTAATGCTATAAACATCAAGACAATTGCTTATAAAAAAAGGGGTCACCTAAATTTGATTTTCTACGAAATGAATCATTTTCATTTATCTATTTTCAGTATGATGTTTTTTTTTTTTTTTTTTTTTTTTTTTTTCAAAAGTTACAAAAGATTTTCCTCTTCTTTGTAGATCTCGATGAAATATTCATAATCTTTGCGATTCTACGAAATGTTATAACCGTGTCGAGTTTTGACAGTGCAAAATAGAAATGAAACAGTGCGTGACATTTCCAACTTTTTAAAAAAAATGCGCCAAGCAAAGAGTCTGGCCAGCCTGTGCATCTGCACAGTCTGTCCAAAGTCTTTGCCTTGCGTTTTTTAATGATAAAAGATCTAAAGAGTCTCTAGACAGACAGCTGCTAATAGCAAGTAACAGTCTGTGACTGGCTAGGTAGTTGGTCGTTTGCCACCTCACGAATGTTTCAAATTGTTGGAAATGTCACGCACAGGTTCAAATACTAGAAAAAAATAGGACCCCTTATGATAAAGTATAGGCATAAAGCAGCTTACCGCCCTCATTTTGCTTTAAGAATAATTGATAGCCAATAAAAGCCGAACAAGTTGATAAAGCTTCATGTATACTTCATTCCTAGAGATCACGGGTTCGATTCTCAGATTGGCAAACTAATTAAGATACTAACTGTCTTTCTACAGTTTGGTTAAACTTATGATACGGTGTTGTGCTGGGTTCATCTGCAAAACTATATTTCTACTTTAGCTTAACACAATAAGTGATCTCTGTAAACTGAACTGTAAATTCAAAATTACATTGCTAATTCATTAATTGTTCGAATATTACGTAGTTCAAATTATTGTCAATGCAATTATTTAAAACATGTTGTATTCTGGGCCGGAGGCCTTTATTTACTAATAAAATTCATTGTATTGTATTGTTTTGTATTTCGGAGGAGGCGTCAGGAAGCCAAGTTACTGTGTAACAATGCTTTATATCGAGTACGTTAGGGAACCAGTGCGAACCTTGGCATCAGTTTCTACAGGTATCCTTGCACTATCCTCTATAACGGCTGAACGTCTTCTTGGGTGTCGCTCATATCAGAAATGCTACGGTAGTGACCATAACTGAATGGAAATACCAGAAATGCATGAAGTTTTGACTTGGTTTTATCTACTGAATACAAAGTGGAGACTTTGAACAGACTGTGCGGATTCACGTGCTTATCTCGGTTATAACTTGGCCTCTTTGTGTAATTATATAAAGAGTTCCTTTTTTTATCTGAGCGCAGTTGGTAGCATGTCGGACTGTCAATGGAAAGGTCCCGTGTTCGATCCCCGACGGCTGCACTCATCCTTTCCGACTGTTTGTCTCTCACCAATGGGTTAATAATCGTAGACCTATATGAGATAGCAGCTGGAGGCTAGTAGAGTATGTGGTGGTAGTACTGGTGACAAAAATCTTTTGTTAGGTGCTCCAGCCGCCGCGATATAACTGAAACATTGTTGAAAGCGGCGTAAAAGTTTCGACTCTGATCAGCTGGTGCATTTTTGAGAGGAACTGAACACAGAGATTTTTTTAGGTCGACTTATCTTTCATTGAGTAACAATAAAGTAATATTTTCATGAATAGCTATGCTAAAAATTGAAAATAAAGCCTTTGTTGTTGACAAAATGAAGTTTTATCGACTTCACAAAAAAATTCTCCATACTCAAAAAAAAAAATAATTATTTCTATTCACTTAATGCTAAAAAGAGACGACTTATGATTTTTAAAACATTTGCTAGAAGCGCATCATTTTGCACGTGAAAACTATGCCACGAACCGACGCCGTTTGTTTATTTGGCTTTCTTAGTACACGTTTCGTTTACAAATTAGAAACATATCTTTGATTGAATATGTATGTTATTGCGAATTTTTCAAGAATCCTTTGTTGTTAAAACTTAATACAATCGTCTTATTGGGACGATTCTAATCAGTTTTTATAACATGAGATTAAATCGCTATATTTTTTAGCCAAAAAAATATCTACTATTTAAGATAGTACGACTGAAAGAATGGGGTTTGAAAACGGTCGATTATTTAAAAACAAAAAGGGGGGGGTCGCTTAATACACGTGGTCGTTCGAGCTAGACGGCATTATCTTCGTTTCTTAAATTTGATATAATCCAACATAGAAATTAAACAAAAGTCTTGCCAAGGTGATACATGGTTTTGGTATTTGGATCCAACCGCGATCCTTTTCTAAGCGGGAGGAAATCCATGAAACTGATTTTCACTATGCTGGAGTTTTGATTGTAGGCCCTATGTACCTTATTTTTGACAGTGAACTACGGATATTTTCTCTTTTACATGTAGGCCTACGTGGAACTAGTCTTCTTAAATCATGAATTATAATTCCTGAAAAGTATATTTTTTGTTGAAAGATTCGTCCTTAGGTGACGGATCCAAACCTTCTCTCGTCCGTCTCACTTTCGAGTATCAAAATGGTCAATTTTGATGATTGCCAGCGGGGCCTAATCAAAACGTGATATCGTTAGAGTCATTCGGAACATCAGTCGGACGTTAACGTAAACTGGAAAGTACCTCGGACGTAAGTGTAGTAATTCGGGTCATTTTTAGGAAATTCGGTTCTGGTGGTAATTCGGTTATTGAATCCGCTTGAAGAAAAGGAAAAAGTTTGTTAATTCTTTCAGAATGTCTGAGGAGATCTTTTTGTTATATTATAATTTGATGACAAAACGCAATAAAACACTGCGTTTTGTTATCAAATTACAATGTGCTCACTTATATTCTTTCGTTTATTTTGTTTAATGCAACGTCATCCTCAGTGGGATCGTTAATGTTTGTGACGTCACAACCCACGTGCGAAATGACGCGCTTTTATGGCTGCGCCCGTATTATTCCCGAGGTCTATTCCGTAGAATTACCGAGGGTTCCCGATTGCGTTAGAGTATGACAAATATGCCCCTGAAAGCACGTTTCATCGTTGACCGAGTTTTTAAGACATATAAGGTCTAATATATGAACTCCAGGCATATTCCTACAGGTCGAGGGAATAAAGATCAGACTTAGTGAAGATCAGATCTGGGGCCCGTTTTACTAAACATCTTACGATCATTTTTTGCGTAAGTCAAAAATAAAAAATGCTCTTAAAGTAGTACCTAAATATTGAATTCTGCCTTGCAATATCTCCCTAGAATCGTCATCTAAAGACGATTCCAATGAGATATAGCAAGGCAGAATCTAAAGATGAATGAAAACACCAGGTACGATTTTTGATTTTGACTTACGATTAAATTTTTCGTAAGGAGTTTAGTAAAACGGGCCCCTGGATACTAGTGATTTGCTGGCTGGCCCAAGAACGTTCGTATTATCTTTTGAGGACCATTGTTGACAAAATATTATTTATTAGGCATGCGCACAGCATTTTTGAACTTGGGGACTTGATGTGGGGCAAAGTTCATATACAAACTAGAAAGTACCACGGATATAAGCTTGGTAATCAAGTATAACGGTTTCATTCGAAACTTTGGTCAAAAGGTTTCAAATAAAAAAATAAATGTCTTTAATGTTTGTCGATCTATGGAGATCTATTTGACATATAATGATTTGATTACAAAACGCAGTAAAACACTGCGTTTGTAATAAAATTAAACTATGCTTAGTTTAAATCTTACGTTGGTTTTGATTTACTCAACAACATCTTAGTGATTACGACCTCATATAAACTCCTTTATTATATGACCTACATCGAGGGAGTAAAATAACCTCGTTGAATTTTTTATATATATATCACGGGTGTAATTACGATGGTGCAATTACAATGCAAATGAGCTCAGGGAAAATAACGCTATTTGGTAATCGCGAAAATGACGTCATAATGTATTATCACCGAGGTATATTCCGTAAAATCGTCGTGGTTTCCCGATTGATTTCCTTGGTGTCGTCGTCGTCGTGCGAAAACATTAACAGTTTGATATCCCTAGTATTACTGAAAGAATTCACTTTAAACTTGACACACACGTTCACCGTCAAACGAGCAACCTATGCTATCGTGTAGGGGTAACTCTAGATGCATTTTTTCCAAATTATCCACCTTTTTATCTATTTTAATTAACTATCCAGCAACCAAAGGCCGAGCGTTGGCAACGAAAGGCTGGTTTCTAGTTTTATATTAATATATAAATTAGTTGAAATAGGTAGCCTGAGAATAATCCCTGAGAATTGGTCAGTTTAGTTGAACTAAGGGCGAATGCACAGAGAGTACAATAGGTGTGAAATATATTCTGACTTACTGAGGTTCAGGGAAGGGTATAAAGAGTTGAGTTGACTGTTCTCTTAAGACATTTGGCAGAACAAAATAAATATATTGGATTGGATATTTAACTTTTTATCATCATTAGTTAGAATTTTGTTTTGATGTCATACAATTATTGTGAAGTAACATCCTTTTAGTAGTGTTTAATGAAAAGCGGAAAGATCTACATTCAAAATTTTGTGGACAAAGTACATTGTATATTTTGCAGTAACATTCTGTTAGTGTTGAAATTTTTATTTTTTGTTTCAACCAAATTTCACTGGAATGATCCTTAGGTGACCCTTTATTAGACTGCACAAAATTATTGTGATTGGATGAAAAATATGTATTTAACAGACAGAGGTCAATTTTGAATATGTTATTCATTGATCATGATTTTTTTCTTTGCAAATATATTTCAGGAAATGACACTTAAAAACACTTATTTACTTGAAATAAGCATTCACTAATTTATTCATTTCAATTCTTTTTAAATAGCCTTATCATCCTCTAATAATTATTTATCAGGATATTCAGGCCTGTGGAGCGAATCAGGCGCTCAAGCGCCTCTAGTTTTAAATTTGCAATCTATACATCTTGTTTAAATGCTTTTGCCTAAATCGATTATTGAGGTCCCTAAAAAGGTCGATTAAAATAAGTTTTGTTTACTGTGTTTGAATTATTTCGCGTCATCCATAGATACTGACTTATTGGAATCAAAGCGCTAAAATCGCTGAAGCCCTGGTTTATTGAGAGGCAATGCGACATTTGAAGGCATGCACTCCAATTTTTTAATCTTTTTAGCAAGGCTTTTTTTAGGCGAGGGAAACCAAGGGTTCCATTTACCAATAGGGATCGTAAGCCACATGCTCACTATATAGCGCTGAGTCCGCCAAAAACAACTATTTCTATAAAGGTATAGGTTACTACGCCCGATACCGCTTTGCAGATAGGCGCGTTTTTATAATTTTTGTTGAGTTGATTGGTTTGCTACTTGTCAATTTATCCATTCGATCATTCCGTCTAACACTCGTAGTAATGCTGTTTTTTCTAGGGGCACGAGCTCGTCGGCTCTTTCTTTTACATTGAATTGAATTCCATAAAGAAGTTGTATTTTACTGTGGGCACACAAGAAATTGATAGGTTCAATTTCTCCCTTTTCCCACAATATTGTCCACCCTATACTTATACCCTATTATTATTATTATTATTTTTAATTTCTACCCTAGATATGTTTCAAATTACATTCTTGTTGATTCATTGTCTGCAACCTGTTCAAAGTTGGTCTAGTCTAAAATTTTGTCGTCTGTTTAAGCGTTTAAGTCTGGGACAAGGCTTTTAAATTTTTCTAATTTAAATTAATCCATTTCAAGACAACAAATGTTTAGACAGGTCCAAATTTTACAGGGTAACAGATTACATACAATATGTGGGCAATTTGTAAAATTTGTGGTAGAAAGGGTAGATAATATTAGGGAGCTAGGAGAAAGTTTAAATTAGCAGCATTTTTTCTTTTTCCCATTAACAAGGTCATTAACAAGGTGAATAATCAAGGTTATATTCCAGAAAATTAACCTCGTGTGTTGTTTTGTCTATATGGTTCCCTCGCCTTCAGTACTATCAGTGCTTTGATTTTAGCACAAGATAGTGATATGCGAGCACTGCGTTGAACACACAAGGCACTTCGTCTCGCACAAAAGTTGATGACGTATACTAGACCTATAATTTGCGCGCGATAAAGCACAAAAACCTACGTAGTACAAGCGTTGGTCGCTTTTTGCTCGATTGTATTTATTCCTTGGTTATTTCCAGGATACAGGGTTGTTTCCTATGACCTGCTAAACCAGGCCAAAAAATGGATAAAAGTTTTGAGACTAATTGAGATAAGGTGGCAAAATGTTATAAGATACACACGCCACACTGCTGATTATTGACTGGAGGGGGGGGGGGGGGGTATTTAAATTGAAGTCTGAAAATTCAACAAAAGTTATTAGCTAAAAAAAAAAAATAATAATAATAACAAAAGGAGAGTAAGGAGAGTTATGTTTCTTGTGCATCGCACTCCGTAATCATGAGAGGAATATATCATGAGCGCTGTAAAATAGATACTTAAACAAAATATAAGATCCAGGAGATGTCATCTGTGTAAGCATTTCAAAGATTTTCTTACGGCAAGGTAGAATGACCATTCTAGACTCATAAATTCGACTGCACAGTCTAGCTAAGGTAACTACCCGGATGATCCTTTACCGCCTGACGTATCTCATTGCAACCCAGATTGACTAACCTACGAATGTCCATTCGTAAATAGAACTTCCTTTTCAAATAAATGTTCTGGTCTCAGATTTTTTTTCTGACTGTCCTCTTTAACTGGACAGCTGACGCATTAATAGATCTATGTGAGACATTAAGAATAAAAAAAACCCTTTTAAGAAAGATAAAAAAAAAACATGTGTGAAGAGGAAATAAATTTCTTGTCTAACCTTCTTTTTTGATTGGTCATAACGAAGACGCCTCTAACTTGTATAACGTTGATTTGTAATACTTCTCAATTCGGTCAGGTACGTTAATGACAAATAATAGTTTGTAGTGATGAGATTTACATAGTGATACATCATCGATAGTTGATGAAAGATGAACCATATCTTATCTAGCGGTATTTAGAACTATTTACAGATTGCTCATACAAAAAGATGCCTCATTGAATGTATTTAATTGCTTTTGCTCATAATTCGGTCAGTTATGTTAAAGACAAGTAATACTACTACATTAAGTTGAAAATAATGTCAAAAATATGGAATAACCGATATCATATGTTTTTGAGTTGATAATGATATTTTCTCATCTTTTAAACATTTAATTTTTGTTCCAATAACAAGACATTAAAATCATAGTGATTTGCGGCCCATTACGCAAAAAAAGACCTACTGGGAACCAGAATAATACTAGTATTAATGTAGAAAACAGATTGGGTACAGTACAGGAGCCAGTTTCATCAAAACATTAAAAGTATTATAAAAATATTATAAGTATTATTAAAGACGCATTTTTGTCTGACCGATGACTTACCACAAATTAAGGACAAAAAACACGTATCATCAATTTATCAATACCTATGAAATGTGATTGTTATTGGTACTGTTGCGAAAGTCAACAGTAAGACAAAAATACATCTTAAATGTTTGATGAAACTGGCCACAGGTCAAGTTTAGGTCGCTTTTCAAAAATTCTAATGCATGAAGGTAGTATGGTCATTATAGATTCAGAATATTAGTCAAGTACAAATAGTTTCGATCCAAGTCAGCCTGCTCAGTCTCCGCAGTCTGACCAGGGTCGATACTCTAATAGATACAAAGTCGGTCCTTTATTGCGTTACGGGTCAGATTTATATCAACGAAATGAAGCCCTGAGTTCAGGATGACAAAACACTGTCAACTGTTTGCAAATTACGACTCGCTTTGCACGTAAGTACACGTGCAAAGCAAGGTATAATTTGCAAACAGTTTTCACCGTTTTCTCAACCTGAACGCAGGGCAGGTTTATTTATAAAGCAAATTGATATCGACACCACAATTGACATCTAGATCTTGTATGGAAGTTGAAATATGAATGTTCACAATACACTTCAACATGCACATGTGCTTAAAACAAAACAAAAAAGAATAAACTTCTGAAGAAACGACGCTCAATCGACCGTAAGAGATTTGTCATTATATCCGAATATCGTTAAAACCGATGTCCATTCTAGTTAAGATTAGATAGTCTGATGTGGCCAGTAAATTAACTTCGTTACAAGCGATATATCATGCACATTTATAATTTTCAGAAGATCGCAAGTAACCTTTCTTAACCATCAAAACAGGAAAATTTTGTGAAAATTTTAACTCTCTTGACAATAGTTTAGTGCAAAGCCGCAAAATGTTGATTTTTTGTTAGCCATTTACTTTTCGCTTCTCCTTTTGTTTCTTTTCGGGAATGAATCACGATTCTATTTTATATCCTTATTTTCACTTATTTTGGGTTATAAATAATTACAAAACAAAAAGATGTCTTGTGGTTCTTAGCATTTAACTCTACGTTTTCGACAGATTTCTTATTAGAAATTGCACAATGACCCCCCCCCCCCACACACACACCAACACCACCACCACAAAAAAATGCCGTGCATTTAAGATGAAAGCATTTGCAAAAACGTTTTCGAAGTCATAACCCACTTTAAACGTCCAGGGCTTGTACAATTTCTAAAAGTTCAAAAGCGTTATGGCATCCTATTATTGCCATTGTTGGTCAGTCAGTGCAGACCGGGCAGCCTGATGATAGTCGGTACTATCCGCACTTCCCAGATGGTCCATTTTATAAGTGGTATGGAAGAAAGTTAAGCGCTCTCGAGCGCCTCCAATTTTAGACATGCCGGTCTAGATACGACACATTGGAAAATGTAGGGCACCAAATGAGATGCACGCGGGTGCATCTAAATCGCTTGTGGGCGCTTTGTTATTCTTAATTCGGGACAAGTTTTATACTCTACATATTTTCAAGAATGTTCTTTTCTGCGTGAAACGTCGCATATAAATAAATAAAGGTTAATATTTATTCCCTTTCTTCGCTTTCTCATCCGCGCCACAAAATTGAGTAATGATTAAAGATGTCTCATCTATTGCTATAAATTAGAGTGGAAGCTGTCTGTCTCTTAGGACACAGATCATACATAGTGTTACTGAGCATTCAAGAGTTTTTGTGGACTTACCCCATTGAGGTATATTGTTTTCCAAACAAATTGTTACATTTAGAAAGCTTGATTTAAACAACCGGTAATGTGGTCGTACTTCACATATGAATTTAAGCCTAGCAAAAGTAGCCTTAGGCTTTTTTAAAGACAAAATGCTCTAATAGTAGTAAATTTTCTCTTTTGTAGTAGTCTTGCATTTAAGATAGAGATCCATCATAAGGTTTGTATATATATATATATAACGTATGGTTTTCAATGGAGTACTTACTAGTATATAATTAAGCTTGCAGCTATATAATTATTTATATTCTCATAAAAAAGATAAACATGTTCTGTAAATCTATATTATTTATTTATTTATTGTGTAATGAACCCTGTTTTCACCTGATATCGCCTGTCTGATAATACAAAAAAAATGATATCAGGTAGTCTTTTTTATTTAGAAACAATTTGCATACACTTTCACCTGAATTTCTTCGATGTTAAGGTGGTGATTATATCAAAGCGCTGAAAAATAGCTGCATGATAAAAAGCCTTGTCATGATAAATTCTCCTAACCTCGACCAGACAACATTGATATTTTAAGACACTAACATGTTATTCTCTATTTATCATTTGATTTTTATTTACAATAACCTTTCGACCTTTTATACAGAGGTCAACTTTATAGCAAGGAAACAAAAAGCAGCAACCTTTTATTTTCTATCATTAGGCACTCTCAGCAAAGAACTTTTTTTCCGTCAAAATTGGTGATTTGATCGTTTTCTCTTTCCGAACTTTGAAAACCGAACTGTTAATAAATTAATAATAAGAGGTTATTTAACATTATGGGGCACGATTCTGGATTCTATTGGATGAGTAGCCTGTAGAACCAGTCTATATTTGACGAGGCGATAGCCGAGTCAAAATATAGTCTGGGCCTGCAGGGTACGAATCCATTGAATTCAGTATTGTACTCGATCAGGTAAAATGACATCTCTATTTCACACCATACACTGAAAGATCCTCAATTAACGATTTACGACATTGGAGAGACAAAAGGAATAGAACCAAAATTATCAGGAAAAGGAAATTGAAACAAGCATTTGTTCTAAAAATACGAATCCACGTGAAATGCTTATTTCAAGTGACAAATCAAATAGCTTTCTGATTAAAATTTATGTATGTAATTGACATAAAACAGATTGACGTCCCGTCGTCGCTTGAAATGTACATTTTCATGTGAACAAACATATTCTAAAATCAAGAAACAACAACAATTTTGTGTCCCTCTTTGACACTTGCATTCTTCTTTTACTTGCTTAACAATGTAACAAATGAAGAAATCAAGAATCTTCTCAAGATCAAACTTATTTCAATACCTCGCAACAGTGGGTTTAATACATTGAAAATGCTGCGAAAAGTGGTGATAGCCATATTCGGAACTGCAGCCTCGCTTTCATCGTACAATCGGTCGTCTCGTTTTGGAAAAAAAAATCGGTATTGCACAGTAGCCTCGTTCTGGTTGTACAATATGGATCTAGATATTTCAAGATCACGTGATGCAAATTAAGCGATGTCATTGGCCTTAATTGTTTAGGTGTGAAATAACACCAGTTATATAGTTAAGTTTATTTGACCATAGAAGGACCTTTAATGAAAAGATTGTTATTTACATTATAACTATTGACACATTTATCAATTCACAAAAGAATAGTTTATTCAGATTCTAGCGCATGTATTGTCAGAATTTAAATGAATTTAAAAACAGCATTAAGTCAATATAGGTTCAGTAAAATCGACCTATATATATCACCAACCATAAGATTATCACTTAATTATTCCAGTTCTTAAAGATGGATAGCAAGCTTCTGGTTGTATTACTGGCTGTATTATTCGTGAGCGCGACTGTCCGGGCTGCGGCTGTCAAAGAGTTTAGTCTAATGGACGGGATAAAGGCCGGAACCCAATGGCCCTGCTACGGCTATAGGGTGTGCATGGGCCGGTGTAGAACCGAAATATTCTTTGGTAACTGTCAGCCAAACCCTATAAATGGCATATGCAGGTAGGTGGTACAGTTACGAACATCGTGAAATTGACATTCTTTCAGACCCAAATCAGTCTAAATCAAACACTCATCACTCCATTCATTTATTCCGAAAACTCACTCAAAGCATTCAAAACGCTCCAATATCACTTAAAAAGCTTAATACTATAGTCAAACGGTCAAACAAAATCTGTTATATTACTGATTTCACCAGGTTCAAATTTGAAGGCGTCTGATTGGTTTGCGAAGATGGGCCAACTTATTTCTGACCCTCGGCGGGTATTGATACCCGCTACATCAGAGTGTCTCTCAGACAGCTACCAGCTCTAGACTGGTCCAATTATCGACCATAAGAATATCCTAGAAAAGGCTATTCTTATAAATTTGACAGTGAGACCAGTCTTCACCCTATCCGAAAGCGGGCCAGAAATAAGTTGGGCCTTATATATAAACGTTTATGTATATTATTTTAAAAGAGGGGGGATGAGCGCAATTAGAGATATCGGCTTTAGATTCAATAAAACTCGCCCCTCCCATTCATCTGTTTTTATTCCGAAATCATTACAAAATCATCCAATTTCAAATTCACGATGTTTTTATTGTAGGGTTGGGAATAACTTTTGGTTTAGATCTTTTTAAATATTTCATAAATGTGACCGTCACGCAAAAATGGACCGTATGGAAAGTGCAAAATGTATTGATCCTAGTCTACCTGCGCAACTTGCGCAGGTCGACTAGGTTTCGACACTTCGGGGAGTCGGGGAGTCCAATACTCCTTATTTTCAAGTTGGGACTCCCTTATTTTTTAAGTCAGGAGTCCAAAGGACTCTCTTGGTCATAGAAGAATAATTCAACAAATTAACCAACTATCTTTTTTTTTTTACCTCAATTCAGAACAAGGGATGTTGTAGAAAACATTTCATAAAGAAAAATGGAAAAAAAGAAATTGGTTTTAGCAAACAATTTCTTCTTTTTCAAAATGTTCTTCGAAATATGATAATTCGGACTCCTTGCTTTGAGTTTGGACTCCATGATTTCTTATGGTTGAGTCCACTGGATTCCTTTCCCAAAAAAGTTAGCGCCGAACCCTGTCAACTAGACCGAAACTTTTCGCTTTTTGAGAACTTTCTAAATCATGAATGACAATTCTACCTTCCTGTTAATGATTATTTTTAATGGGACTTCAGGTTGGGCTCTGCGGGAACCAATCTTCTTTTTACAAAAATATTTTAAGGAGTTCCCAGATGGTGACAGAAATTTTTAACTGCGACCCATTCTCTTTTCCAATATGTATTTTGCCGTGTTTCCAGATGGTACCCTTTTTGATGACATACCACAGGCGATTGTTTCATAGTCACCTTTTGTATTATATATTATTATATATAGGTCTGATATAATAGCCTATAAGACAAATTTTGTGTAGTGAAGCAATTGCCTGTGTTACATATTCGCTTGAATTTGTATCTTTTCAGTTGTATGTGACCATGCAATGAGGACAAGAAAAGAGTAAAAAAATGACGAACCAGTTACACTTTTCTGTCAGACGAAAATGTCTTCATAAACTTTCTTTTGGGTACATCTGTATATCTACATATTGGGTTTACGCCACTCTCATTATTGCAGTTATATCACGACAGCGTATGTACCTACCCATGGTCTCTTGACGTCTCTCACACTAGTAAAACTATGACATTTCAGGAAGCCAGCAGCTGCTCACCCCACTTTGGCTTCCTATTTATCATACGTCCGTTTGAGTGGAAGACGAATGACCCATGTCACATTTACTGTTGTCAAACGTTCATGTATGGCACGCGAAGATGGAACCGTGCCCTAGCCCGAATGCAAAAGGTGTCGACGCTCGTCAGACTGAGCAGGATGCGCAAGGTGACCAGGGACGAAACTTTAGGCAATTTTCTGAATCTAGAGATATCGATCTCCCTTTTGCGAATTGTTTGTTTATTTGTTTAATAGCGCTATTGTTGTTTTCCTTAGAAAAAAATAACAAAGAAACAAATAAAAGAAATTCTGGTCGTCATTCTTTAAATATGACCCGTCACCAGACAAGTCCGTATAGGCGATATATCTTTTGAAAACATCATGGAAAGGTGGGGAATTTTGCACAATTTCCCGTCATATCTAGAATAATTCTCATTGATATGCCTGGTTATAAAACATCTGTCGTCTGCAAACTCTGTCAATAAATAGATTGTTGCTGTCAATAAACAAGAATGCCATGATGGTCCTAGATCACCCACCTGAGTCCCTTTGACCCCTGGGACATCACATGAATTAAATAGACAGTTGTCAACAAGGAGATAATTTCTAAATTAGATCAATACCATGGAATTTTTTCAGCAAAGAGTAAAAAAAAAATATATACCTGGGCACAGCCCTTACATGAAAATATGGGCATGATAACAAGTTTTTAAGATTTCCTCCCTTGTGGCTAAGTAAAATAGGGTGGGTACATTCAGATCCCAAATATGGCCTCAGGAGCATGACATGAAAACATTATAGCATATAGCATTACAAACAAAATATGGAAGATGTCTGCCTATTGGTTTCAGAGAAAAAGACAGTTTGAAGTTTTTCCTCTTTAAACCTTTGTAAAAAGGATTGTCCCCCATGGAACCTAAATATGACCCCAGGGTCTTAATATGAACAAACTTGGTAGAGGTCATTTAGATGCTGCTACAAACAAAATGTGAAAGCTGTCTGCTTTCTGGTTTCAGAAAAGAAGATTTCTAAATATTTTTGCTCTTAGATTCTATGTAAAAAGGGTTTTTCCTCGTAGGAGCCAAAATACGAACCCAAAGTCTTGATATGAACAAATTTGGTCGAAGCCCACTAGATGATGCTACATACCAAATATGAAAGCTACCTGCCTTCTTCTTTCAGAGAAGAAGATTTTTGAAGATTTTCTTATTTTCACCCTTTTTCTGAGGTAAAAGGGAGATTTAAGGGTGGATTTGATTCATTTGAAAAACTTTGGTAGAGGTTGACCCAAGGAACATACCCGCCGAGTTTCATCAAGATTGACCAACTAGTTTAGGAGAAGATGTTTAAAGAAATTGTGGACAACCAACGATATCCAAGATCCGTCTGCTTTGTCTGGGTTCATGGGATGTACAGTTAGTAACATCCTGAAATTGACATAAACCTCCATCAAATACATTCTAAATCTGTCACACAGCGTTCAATTCATTCTGTTCAAACACTCACTAAAATCATTCAGGAACACTCAAAACCCTTCAAAATGTCCTAGAATTATTCATAGTATTCAGCAACTTTATTCAATTTGCACAAATCATTTTTATTTTCTTTCATAAATAAGTATTAATGTGGGAGCGTCCATAGAGACAAACAAGCTTTTAATACAAAAAGATTTTTTTAAGGGAGGTAAAAAATGGACAATTTCATCAAATTTGGATAATTAGCGATATTGTATTACCTTCCTTGAATTTCACTCATTACTCTTTCCACATTCAATTTCATTTGAAAATCATTCACTTTGTCAATTTCACGATGTTCTTGACTAGCCGACGACCCGTAAAATAGAGATTGTTGTGGAAAGAGTCAAAACTCAGTTTTGTATAGACAAAATACACAATGTTTACTATTCTATAAATCATTTTTATTGTTTTTACTCGCTTTTTTATAGAATTCTTAAAAACAAGATTGCACAATAACAACAACAGTTTGTATAAGTATAATGATATACATGACATATAAAATAGAAAAACATGTAAAATAAAGTGATCTTTTATGAAGCCTCCCAGCTTGATAAACATGCAAGCTATTTTCCACACAGATCCCAGTGATAAAGATTTAGACTTATCCGAATTCAAAGAGCTTGAAAACAGTAGTACCAATCTGGTTGAAATTCATCTGTGACCATTTATTTGACAAAAATAAAACCTCTAGCTATGTTAAGGTAGTGGAACTGTAATAGTTCACCAACATTTTGAAACTCATTAACTTTCACAATGTTGACCAAGGTTTCCAAAAGAAAATTATTAGGAAACCTCGTTCAACTCTGTTCAAGTTCATTACATGCGGATGATTTCACTTGTTTTGCGGTGAGATTATCAAGTAATAATATACTTTTATTTCTTTATAATCACCAAAAATCATTAAAGAAAGTCTCAATATAATGATTTTTTTTATAATTCCGGACCCTTTGAAGCATATATAATATTATCTCATAGAAACTAATCATGTTGACTAAAATGAATTAAACACTTCAATGCTGAAAAATAAATAATAAATATGAACATAAAATTATGCAAATGAGGTATCATATAGAAAGATTTGGTCAAGCAAGTGCTCATATATACACAAATCAAGTAACTATCGCAAGAAGGGACCTATAAGAACATGTGGGTTCATGGCAAAATAAAATATCAATATTGGTCGCAGTGACCTTTTGCTAGCCAGGGATTTGTTACTTTGAATGGGGTTTAACGAAACTTCAACAATTTTTCAATCATATCGCACCTGGCCATGGATTCCTGGAATTTCTCTTACTAGTTCTAGCACACATTACATGACTTATGAAGCAATGGCTTTTGTCATATGAAATTTAGCCAATCCGGGGATCAAACTTGTGATTCAAGGATTCACAGCCCGATGCTGTGCTTACCAAGCTTAGCTTATTGCAGACAACGATTTTATGTCAAATTTGTGGATCTTTCAACAGATAACACAGAAGAAAAAGTATTTTCATTAGGGGGAACAAAGAAATTGCTTATTGACAGAAGTTCCTTCATTTTCCTTCATGAAATTGCACTTTATTAGCAATTTCTTCATTTTCCTTAGAGCATTCCCAAACTTAATTCTTGGCATGTATAAAATGGGGTATGGGTAAAAATAGGTCATTTGACATTTGATATCTTTATACTAAAATGTTGCTTGAAAATAACAATTTACTTGTCACATGAACCATTCTATTTCCACAATGTTTTCTGCTAATGGTTTGAGTCAACTTCAACAATCTTTGCTTTACTTTGAATTCAAGACAAAAGCTTTGTTCAAGCTTATCACTTCATACAAATATACACACACCATATCTATCCAACTTCTCTATGGTTTATTCCCACTTTGTCTCATCACATTTTGTTAACACTAAAAAATATTAAATCATATTCACTGTCCATTGCAGCATTATTTTTCACTAATAAGTCAGTCTATATTTGAAAGACTTTTTAATGTTCATGTTGCAATAAAAAAATTGATGAATACCCTTAATACAAAAAATACTTATATAGAATAATGTATAGACCTTTAGCATTTGGATAGTTTGCTTGTTTGAATAGGGTTTTACGCAGCTTTCAAACATCTTTCAGCTATTATGGCAACTTGAGCACCTAACAATGGATTCCTGGTATTTCTCACACCAGTACTACCATTACATACTTTCCAAGCCTCCAGTCGCTATCCAACACAGGATTTTGATTAGATCCAACCAATGGTGGAAGACAAATAGTAGATAAGGATGAGTGCCACTGTCAGGAATCGAACAGAATTTGGTCAGACTGGTCCTGATGGTGGCACTTACATATGTTAGACGTAAAGTTAGTAAATTCTGTTTCAAGAAGTATACATAAGAGATTGCCCATAATGATAGTAAATACTACCCAGAAAACTATTAAACTCAGCAAAGGATGTGTGGTTGCAGTTGAAACGCCTGTTAGAGAGCATTGTTGTGTCTCTTTTAAAATGGAATTTACTGCTACTGACCAGAAATTAGATTTGTCAGAAAGACTGATAACATTTATGTTTTGTCTTGATGGTATGCACCCACAGGCATACATCTTGAAAAATGAAGATGACTCATGTTACAAGGTAAGAGGCACTGATTCTTCGATATTTTCTGTATCTAATGAAGGCAGAGTCAGGAAGAGAGTGCTATCCAATATTTAGGTCCGGACTCAATAATTGATATTTGAGCCTGTGTGTGATATTTCCAACAATTTCAAAAGTGTGCAAAGCAAAGACCCTGGCCAGCCTGTGCATTCGCACAGTCTAACCAGAGACTTCACTTTGCTTTAGAGATAATAGACAAGTTCTCAAAGTATCTTTAGAAAGGCAGACAACATACTAATTGCACTGTAGGAGTTTCTAGGCTGCTCAATTTTTGCAACTTTCACAAATGTCAAATTGCTGGAAATGTCACGCACAGGCTCATTTTGTATGAGGAGGAGGAGTGGTTCTTACATTGACAGGCATTTTAAATTTATATGAATAGCTTTGTAATATGCTAATTAGGGGAGAGAAGGTTGGAAAGAGAGTGGTAAAATCTTTGAGAGAGATGAGAGGTCATATGATATATAGCGCTGCAGTGAAGTTGGAAAAATTAGGAGAGAGGAGAACAATAGGGGATTAGCAATTTGGGTGTGATGTTGTATCGCTATCTTGTATCTTGTATTTTGTACAAGTGAAGTTGTAACATACAGAAAATATGGAGTTATCGTTAATATCTCATCTACAAGTTCCACTTTACAATTTGTTTTCTATATAATTACATAACAAAATCATAACGTAACATGATCTGATTCCACTCTTAACAAAAATTGTGTTTCTAAAATCTTAGGTAATTATTGTAAATGAAAAGTTGAACTATATGGATAAACTATTTAAGGGATCTAACTGAAATTCTGAAAATTGAATTTTAGACCAAATGCCATCAGACAAAGTGAGTAAACTATCTCTCTCTCCCACCTCATATAGACTATAGTAAGTTACATGTTATTTGGTAACAAAATGAGATCATAACAAACACTAACAACCACATAAATAATACAAGAGGGCTGGGCCATGCCTTACTTTGCTCACCTGGAACAGTATTCTTTACATGGTAATATCCTGATAAATCTTGATAAAAGTTGATAAGTTGAAAAGTAAAAAATTCTGAAGATACATGTGACCGGTCACGCAAAAAGGGACGGTCTGGGTAGAGCGTAAAGTGTAGCCCTACTCAGACTGCGTAGTTTTTTGAAATGCAACCTCTGGTTTTCTTGCACTATAATCCATCTATTTTCCAATATTTATTTTACGGAGTTTCCAGATGGTCCCTTTTTGCATGACAGGTAAGATATGTTGAATAAATAGAGGAATTTGAATGAGTCGTCATTGAATACGGAGCCCATGTAATATCAAAAATTTTCTACGGGATTTTTTTACTCCCACGACGTAGGTCATATTATAAACATCTTTTTTCTTTTTATATCACATTTTTCGTGTGTCTGTGTGTTGTCTCTATGAAGTTGTTCTTTGTCGTTTTTGTGTTTGTGCAATTATGATTTTGCTGATTCTTTCTAATTTTGTCATACATTAAATCAACAATTTTACCACAAAGTGATAATCTAAAGGAACAAAACTTACTTAATTTTCTCAAGCACACTGGCATTGATAAAATACAAGTTTTAGTAACAAGTTCAAGTTAATTTGATGTGAACGAATCTATTAAAAGTACATATATATCTCGAATTGACCAGAATTTTCTCCTTTTCCATAATGTTTTCTAACATTCTATATATTTATTGGGGTTTCGAGTAATAATAGTAGAGGCAGTGTAATGCCCAATTTCAAAATCCGTCTTGCATTGTTATTTCTTTATCTATTTCATATCATTCTAAGTGCATGGATTTGCTAGCAGAATTAACCCTAGTCATGCTGAATAAAAAACCTTGGCAAAATTATATATAAATCAAAGTGCTGAAAGCTCTGTATTTCCTAAATGTGAGTCAGCATTTGATTTTGAAAATATAATTTCTGAAACTTTTCTAATTTTAAAGGGAAAATCAGGTTGTATGGACTAAAATCAGACTGCACATAAATTATGTGCAGGCTGATGTTTGTCCATACCTCCTGCCAAAGCAGGAATATTCCGGGATCAGCATGACAAGGGTTAATGCCATAACAAATTCCTCAAAGCAATGCCTAAAATGGTAATGTTAGGTCATCCTGAAGTGTCAAATCATTGCAAGAGGATTTATGAAATCAAGCCGATAAAAAAATGTGCATTTCACAGTTTCTACCTGAAGTCAGCAGAAAATGGACAAAAACTTACTGGGGTTTCGATTCCAGGTGAGCATAAATAACCTTCTAGATCTACACACTATAATAATTTATAAATAAATAAATGCAGTAGTTGGTATGCAAGCCTTATCTAAATAAGACAATAAAAGCACCTTCTAGCAAAATACATAAACATATTAATATCATTTTATACTATCTTCCTTTCATATTCTAACTAAAAACATGTTTTCATGAAAGCAAAGCATATCATAACCTGTACTAAATTCAAGATAGAAATGTTTGTGAAAGGTTTATGAAATAGTACTCATTTTCAAAGTCACATCTGTGAAAAGCAGTAAATCTTACTTAAACATTTGTGCAGAATTTGTCATCTTCAACAAATGACTTCTTTTATTTTTATCTCAAGATTTATATGATTCCCTCATGAAAGCATGTAAATAAATCGACAGGTCATTGCAAAAGAGTTGTAACTACCTTTATATTTATAGGTAGTTACAACCGTTTTGCACTGAGCCATCAATTATTCTTGGAAAGAACATGAAAGAACAGTTTTTAAGCATTTTCTCTCCCTTTTCCAACATTGTATCAAAAATGTCACTGTGGTAGGAAAAAACACACAAGCTTGTTTTTCTAAATCACATTATCAAACAGCAGATTGTTGGAAATAAGAAACATAATCTAGCTAATATTTATAATTTGACTAGCCTTGCTTTTTGTTAACTGAATATTAAAACATCTTGCATGGATACATTAGCATAAAAGTTATTACTGAGTTGCATTGATCTTCAGGCCCTTTGAAACAACCATGCGTTTAACCTCCTGTTTAACAAAAATTTGGACCTGTCCAAATTCAAAGGTTTTGCAGACGAAAATTTGAAGTAAATTTAAGTTGAAAAATAACCATTCAGTAGGGTAGAAAATAGTGTGGAAAAAGAAGAAATTGCTTGACAGAAGTAATTTCTTCTTTTTTCACAATGTTTTCTCAGTCATAAAATCACAGGCACGTAAAACGCAGGGATTAAACAGCAAAGTGTTAAGATGGGAATATTCTCCAAATGTTAAAGAAGTTACACCAGGAATTAATTTTCAAAAAATTTGTGAGAGTTTTGCAAGCCGTATCTTGTGATGATTTGATATTCTTATCATGTTCTAGAAATCTTATTTCATCTTTCCAGAGAAAATTCATCCCTGTGCTCAGGATGACAAAATGGTGCAAAGTTGTTTAGTTAGTGGTGCAAACAACTTACATATAAAACCCTGCTTTGCACTCAAGTCGACATCCAAAGCAAGGTGTAATTTTCAAACAGTTTGCAAAGTTTTGTCATCCTAAACACAGGGCTAATTTCAAAATTGCTTCAACAAACAGTTTAAATCATATCAAAAATGATCTCATTAGGCCTCAACATTTATGCACCAGAGTAATTATTGCACATCTACATAATGTATTTGTCATGAACATAACAAAATGTCATGGAACATCAAAGCTACCCAAACAGTAACATCTATGAGATTTCTTTCATCAAATTAACAAGTCCTCCCATGTAATAATCATGTCATAAGACAGAATAAAGACAAGGACAATTGAAATGGTGGTAAATCATGGGGTCAGTGCAACACTATTGTAAGTGCCTATAAATATGCATACTGGCATACTGTACCCAAATTTTCCTTCTTTGGCAGGAGATATTATTAGTTATAGGGTTTGTAAAAAGTGACGTCACATGCAGTTGAGTCATCACACTACTATATTCTGCGATTTTGTGATATGAAAGCAGTTCTTGGCTGAATCTACGAGAAAGTTGGCACTTTAAATAGACAGATTAGTAAAATTTTAAGATATTTACTGGAATTTATATTATTTTTATTATTTGTATGTTATTAACTGACATGCTTTTAACTGTAGCATAATATGCTTACTTGAGTTGTGTTATCAGGGAAGCAAGAGGATCATTGCTGCCATTACTGTTTTGAATCTTTGAACATGTTCCAGGCCAGTGCCTTAAGGAAATATAAGTTATACAGAGTGGCCGTAGATATCAATGTCTGTCAGGTCAGCATTAACCAATGAAGATGCTAGAATTTTCTTTGCAGTATCATAAAGAAACTTATAATGAGCATACAGAAGAGGGATTTTAGTATTTGACCTTGACCTGTGATAGGATAACCTTCAAGTAATCTGTTAATTGTTTCTAAAGTCATGTTTACTCAAAAAATGAGGAGCAAGTGGGCCAAGTTTGTTTAACTTGTTTGTTTTAATGGGGTTTTAGGCCGCTTTAAACATTTTTTTCAATAATATCTCTGCAGCTTGAGCACCTAACAATGGTTTCCTGGTATTTCTCACACCAGTACAACCATTACATCCTTTCCTAGCCTCCAGCTGCTATCTCATATACGTCTATGAATAGCAATCCATTGGTGGGAGACAATAGTCAGAAAGAATGAGTACCACCGTAAGGACCAAGTTAATTTAAAATCAGTTCACAAGTTTAATATTTGACCTTGAAATTTGACCTTGTTACTATCAGGTTTGTTTTGAATGCCATCTCTTCTCATTACCGAGAACAATTATGCCAAGTTATTTTGAATCCATTTCAAATTTAGGCGTTTCCAACTGCAAAATTCAATTTGAATATCTAGCACAAGTACTGCTTCACATGTGTAAGACAAGGATATCTCTGAACGCTGTTTTCTTATAAAAGACCAGGCCAGCTATGTGAGAAAAATGAATCTTGAAGTAGAGTCCAAAAAATACACAAGTCCAAAACAGTCGTTTTTAGCATGACATGTCTCCTTAATAAATAAATAATTTTAGCTATCTAATACATAGTCATTGTCCCTCCTGCTTTAATTTCTTTATTGTATTTTTCAAAGCCTGTCTTTTATTGCAAAACCATACTCGAATAACTTCACGGTCGTAATTCAATTTATCCGCTAATTCTGTCATTTCTGCACCTGGAAATAAAATAGATGTTGATGTAAATATATAATATAATAATAGGTTAAACCTATAGACGGTAAAAGTAATTTGAAGAAAGAATCATTCTTGATTTACTCCTTCACTCAACTTAAGTCTGCCATGATTTAAAAACAAAGCTTCTGCACCCCAACTTTTTGCTGTATCAACGCGGATGAATGATGTATCAAATTCAATACAGTGTATTATGTGTCTGTCTGTTCCGGCCGCTCTTTCTTTTTCGCTTGAATGGGGTTTAGCCACCTTTTTCATTTTTAAATCATATTTTTTCTGCTCCGAAGATATTGTCACTTGAAAAAAATAAGTGCAGTTTTAATGTGAGGTAAACTAGCCCAAGTGCTGTATAGAACATGCACATAATAACTCATTTTCCGAAGACCAAAAAAGGCTATTTATCAAATCGATATTTATTTGCTTTTTCTCATTTATTTCTAGTTTGATTTCCTCAGTCACAGAAATTTAGATTAGTACTAACATCGGAACAAATAAACCTAATATGAGTGAAAGATACTCAATACAATTCTTATTGGTTTTTCTTCGTAAAGAATGTAAGGGGGGTACTTTAAGTGTGGGCGCAAGTATCATACAAACTTCGCCAGGTCTTAATCTTGAAGGATGCGATTCCGACAAGATGTTGACTGGCATATCTTTTAGCTTAAATAGCTGTATTTGAATTTTTTTTAAAAATCAACCTGCGAATTTTGCAAATTTTGTTAAAGATTTCATCTTTTTTCAGGTCTAAACTGGGAATATTGCTGTAGAGTTCATCTCTCTCAAGTCTTATCCCGTTTTACCCCGACGTAAAAACGCAACAACAATGACGTTACTTTAGCGGGAAAAAGTAGCGTTTTATTTCCCCAAAGTGTAGAATGACGTCATTTGCGGAGGGTAAAAAGAAAACGTCATCCACACGAGATTCTAAGCAAAAATGTGCAACTTTTTTCCTGTAATGCTGATTTTTATCCTAATTTTACGTTCACTACAATATAAATTTTGATAATGATCGACAGAAATAAAACAAAAAAGTAGATAAATTAGAATAAATAATAAAACAAAATCGCGAAATCTCGTGAGATCATCATCCTCCATGTAGGCCGCCATTATGACACAAATTTAAACTTTAATGGTATGTGTATTTCATTTTGGTTATTCAAATGTTACACATGTGTTATCTAGAAGCGGGAAAAGTTGCAAAGCCCTTTGGGCGCTTGCGTTACTTTTCCCGTATTATTGACATAACAAGGGGTAACTCCCATTATGCAATTTACGCAAGTTCTTAAAAGAAATAATCATCTACTGAAAAAAATTGTTGATGAATGATCATAACATTGAAACTAGTTTATTCAAGCTGTAGTTACGATGTTTTGATAATTCACCAAAGCTCCACTCATAAAAAGGGCGCTGGTGGAGGGCATTGATCTTTTGTCACAGTCTACATATCACCTTTATTCTATAATATTCTTTGGTGGTGGCCTTCTGAGTGCGTATTAATTCTTAAGTCCTAGATACGCCTATGATAACATTCAAATATTCTTTTAGCTCTACTGTGCTATTCTTTCATTGCAATCTTATTTACTATTTACTACTTAATTGCAAATAGCTTTTTTTGCACATATGCTAGACTTTTTTTCAACAAATGCAATCCTCTGATAGCAACAATTTATACAAAAATGTTATTACAGTGATAATTGTGTAATTAACTATATTTATACAAACCAGAGCACCACCCAAGGGAGCCAAAGCTCAGCTACAGATGCTAGATAATGGGTAAAATCTTAGTTGAAATAGGGGCATAACTCTTACATAAATACTTTTAGAGTTCCATCCTTTATAGTTTAGATAGCGATTGTAGCAGTGAACACACATGCTAATGCTCATGAAGATATCTTCAATAACAACAAAGATATGATCATGGCTAAAGTTTGTCGTCCCAAAGTCAACAACATTGTCAACAACAACAAGGTGCCAAATTGTCACAAGATACGCCCGTCACACTGCTTAGTATAAACTGGGGGTTTGAATAGAACTGAGGTTATTTTGAATGAATGTTTTTTGCACCCATGAAGTTTCATGATCCTAGATGTTATACTTTGAGAGATATACTCCGGACAAGATTCTAGTATGAAAAACAACAATGGGCAAAAACTCAAAAAATAGGCCAGGTAGAGTTATGGTTCTTGTGCACTGCACTCCCCCTTGATGAGATCTATACACCCATAAAGTTTCATGATCCTAGCTATTATACTTTTACAGATATACTCCGGACAAGATTCAAGTCTGAAAAACAACAAAGGGCATTAACTAAAAAAATAGGCCAGGTAGAGTTATGGTTCTTGTGCACTGCACTCCCCCTTGATGAGATCTGTACACCAATGAAGTTTCATGATCCTAGCTATTATACTTTTACAGATATACTCTGGACAAGATTCAAGTCTGAAAAACAACAAAGGGCAATAACTCAAAATATAGGCCAGGTAGAATTATGGTTCTTGTGCACTGCACTCCCCCTTGGTGAGATCTATACACCCATGAAGTTTCATGATCCTAGCTATTATACTTTAAGAGATATACTCCGGACAAGATTCAAGTCTGAAAAACAACAAAGGGCAATAACTCAAAAAATAGGCCAGGTAGAGTTTTGGTTCTTGTGCACTGCACTCCCCCTTGGTGAGATCTATACACCCATGAAGTTTCATGATCCTAGCTATTATATTTTAAGAGATTACTCCGGACAAGATTCAAGTCTGAAAAACAACAAAGGGCAATAACTCAAAAAATAGGCTAGGTAGAGTTATAGTTTTTAAGCACTGCACTCCCCCTTGGTGAGATCTATACACCCATGAAGTTTCATGATCCTAGCTAGTAAACTTTTAGAGATATACTCCAGACAAGATTCAAGTCTGAAAAACAACAAAGGGCAATAACTCAAAAAATAGGCTAGGTAGAGTTGTGGTTCTTGTGCACTGCACTCCCCCTTGGTGAGATCTATACACCCATGAAGTTTCATGATCCTAGCTATTATACTTTTAGAGATATACTCCGGACAAGATTCTAGTATGAAAAACAACAAAGGGCAATAACTCAAAAATTAGGCCAGGTAGAGTTATGGTTCTTGTGCACTACACTCCGTAATGATGAGAAGAACACAATTGCTAAGTTTGAAGTCGATCGGACTTCAAGTGACAGAGTTATGCTCCAGACAAAGAAGTGGACGCCGCCGGACGCTGGACACCTGGCGCCCGGACGTCACGGGCGATCCCATAATACGTCCCGTCTTAGACGGGCGTATAAAAATGAAAACAGCCGAGGTAAATTGAGCATTGTTATTTGATACAAAAGAATTTAGGAACCATTCTTGTATGCAACTATTTTGGTGCAGTTCATTATTCACATTGCTCTCAAAAAGCTCTAAAGTATTATCTACTCCCTTTTTCTTAAAAAAAAGCTAAAACAAAATATTATGGGTCGACCTAATGTCATTTCTTCATTGTATTCTTTTTGTAGATTAATAAGGTCTCAAAGTATCTGTAGACAGTAAGGCTATCTTCTAAATACATCATGTAATTGTCTGGGCTACTAAGTGTTTGTATCTAACGGGGATGTCAAATTGTTGGAAATATCACCCACAGGCTGAAAGCAATTAAACCAAGTTGCATCTAAAATTCCACCAACCTGAAGGATGCGTATTTCTCTCAAAGTATTTGTTCAGCAGTTCTAGAGCTTGAGGAGTAAAAGATGTCCGCCGTTTACGTTTCTTTGAAGGTTCACTTCCAATAAACTCGGTGAGATTCTGCATTCCATTTTTGTATCGCTCTTCTGCCTCTTTCATCCATCGCTCCAAAACTGGCTTAATTTTTTGTGCACTTTTTGGAGTAATGTCTAATTTTTCAAACCTGTAACAATAAAATCTTGCATTTCAATTTTTTCTAAAAAAAACCTCTTCTCAAAATAAATCTAGTTCAACATGAGAGAAGTTTGAATGCAAAGATGATGTGTTCCTAAAACACTTAACGTAAAAATTCTAATAGAATGCCCTAATAAAACCCCATCCCCCCTTTCGGAGGCTGAAATCAACTTTTTTTAAGTGATTTTACAAAATCTTAAATCCTTAATAAAAGCCCATGCCAACAAAATCAAGCTCACTTAAAATTCAACAGAGGCTTATCATTGCGCCTTTTCCCAATATATTTTAATATTTTGTGTAGATAATATTTATTTTGACCATTTTTTCATCATCTTAACAGGTATTGATGTCTCAATGCGAAACAATTGTTACTGCCGATAAACATATGAGCCATTGGTATTATGTTGCTTAGCCTCTAATAAAAGCCCACCCCTTTCTAACGGAAATTTGATAATTCTAATAGAACCCCTGCTTTGTTTTTTTTCTAGATTTTGACCTTGATATTCAAATAGGTAGGCTGAGGAGATAAACCTTTATGCCATTTATGAGAATTGTAACTGTAATAGTGTGGATGTGAAACAAAATGTGTTTGTAAAAAAGTTATAGAATTTTTTCCCTAGTTTGACCTTAAAAAATGACATTTAATTTGACATAATTATCATATAAACCTTAGTTTCAGCATATGCCTATGTTTTTTTCATGGGGTTTTATGACCCTTTCAACAATCTTTTAGTTATATTGCGGAAGCTGGAGCACCTAACAATGGACCTCTGGTATTTCTCACACCAGTACTAACATTACATCCTTTTCTAACCTCCATCTAACATAGGTTTACTATTATCCACCCATTGGTGATATACAAATAGTCTGAAAGGATGAGAAGATGTATCATCATACAAAATATGACCATTAGGTTGAATAGGTTTGCAGACAGACTAACAGATGAATGGAAAAATGTACAGACAGGGGGTAAACAATACACCTTTGATCTTATTGAAAGTTGGGTTTAAAAAGTTACCTGCAAATTGCCGATTGTGAATACGCTGGCCCTTCTGTCGCACTCAAAGCTTGACCCACTTGTGTTTGTGTCAAACCAAGAGAAAGACGTCGAATTTTAAATTGTTTTGCAAATTCTTTTATCTCGTCTAAATTTATACCGTCCACTGTCGTACTCTCCGTAGAATTTCCAACTGTGTCTGTAATAAAAGGGCAACATGTGAGGAGCAATTACAATCATAATTGAGCCTGTGCGTAACATTTCCAACAACTTGAAATGATTGTGACATGTAAACATTGAGCGGTCCAGACAACAAAAAAACGTGAATATAAAGTTACCTGATGGTCTACAGATACTTTGAGACCTTGTCTATCTACTAAACGCATAGTGAAGACTCTGGTCAGACTGTGCGGATGCACAGGCTGGTCAGAGTCTTTGCTTAGCGCACATTCGAAATTGTTGGAAATCTCAGGCACAGGCTCAATTTGTGTCTCACAAAGATGTTTTTAATTTGTATGCCAACTTCTTTGTTTCTTTTTGATGACCTTGTTATTGACGTAAATTGATGTCAAGGACATTTCCTAAAGCTATCTCAAACTATTTTAATTCAGTTAAAATACTCCTATCTTCAGGTTACTTTTTTGACAGTAAAGATAAATTCGAAGTTTCAATTAATAAAATGATTTTTAATAATAATACTATATTTATACACTAGCTTTCAGCTATTATTTTTATTATATTTTTATTATCATAAGTATATATATCAAGAAGACAACTTTTTATTCGAATAAAATGATTGATTGAATGGGGTTTACCCCACTTTCAACTAACTTGGTACTACCTTTGCATCCCTCCCTAGCCTCCAGCTGCTATAGGTCTACAATTACCAATTCATTGATGGAAGACAAATAATGGAAAAGGATTAGTAAAGAATGAGTGAAAATTAATGGAAGAATTTATTCTTCGATTAATGGAACGAATGATTAAGTCCACAACTTTGCAGTATTTAGCAGCATATAGCCGCGATTTGATCGCCGTGAAAACGGTTCAACAAAAGTTTCTATTTATTTAATAAATGGTTAGAAGAGATTTTTATCTATGTTTTCATATGGTCCTTATATCTGGGAAAAATCTAAATACTAAGGAATATCAGTTTTTTACCGACAAAATTCCCAGAGCCTATGGAAAATTCGGTAAAATTCCATGACGTCATACGCCATGACAACCGTTCCGCCATGTTTGGACCCGCCATGTTTTTATTTTCTCGACTCGAATTAAAATTGTTAATTGGATGACATCTCAAATTCTTAAAGGTAATTGATCTATTTTTGTTGAGAAGGAGAAACTTTGTGTCCTTGTTTTTACGAGAAGAAAGACAGTTGATATGGGTCGAGAAATCTGAAGACGGCGAGCGAATGCGAAGCCGTCTTCAGATTTCTCGGCCCATATCAACTGTCTTTCTTCTCGTAAAAACAGTCTGACATAGATCAAAGCTTCTGATACATCGTGAAACTGTAGTTATTTGTTTATTTTTTTAGTATTTAAGAATTTTTATGTCACCAGGCAGGCTTATTAACAGGCAACAATTAGTCCCATTTTTGTAATCACACGTCCACAAAAGAAAAGCAGTTTGGCAATAAAATTTACCCGGGGGTACCCAGAGACACCTTCATACTCAGTATACAGGGTTTTAATGGACGTTTCCTGCGTCTGATACATAGAATAGTGGCAACAGATTTGCCGAACTTGCAGATCTGGGTCCAATTTCTGAAAACATCCTCAAGTTTACTGTAATTTCAATGTTGAAGCATATTGAAAGCAGGGGTTTGGGTATGAGGCAGAGCCACCTGATCAATAGGGAAAAGTGTCTACATCTACTTTTCAATCATAGAAAAAAAAAAGATTAAATGTCTTGCACCCTTCACTTTTCTCATGATAATAAAAAAGCCACCGTCATAGCGCAGTGGTAGCGCATCAGACTGTCATTCATGAGGTCCCTGGTTAGATCACTGACAGGCACTTATTCTTACCAACTATCTGTCTCTCGCTACTTGGTTGTTGATCATAGACCTATGTGAGATAGCAGCTGTAGGCTAGGGAAGGATGTGATGGTTGTACTGGTGGAAGAAAGACCAGGAGTTCATTGTTCAGTGCTCCAACCACCACAATATAGCTGACAAAATGTTGAAAGTGGCGTAATACTCCATTCAATGCAATTTTTCATGATATTTTCACTGTTTCATAATTTTCTAGATTACAACTCGATCTTTAATTTGACAGGGTTGTGGGCAGGGCCCAGACAGGGATTTTTTTTAAACTACTAACCTATTACTGTTAAAATTTCCAGATGTACCATGAGATAAATAACTGAAATGTCTTGTCAACTTCAGCATCTATTCTTTTTATATCTTAACTATTATCATAATCTTGCTGGTCTATGATATTTTGTTCACAGAGGAGAATTTTTAGAAACAATGTATCCAGTTTATTTTGCCTACTGAAAGATTTAATTATTTCAAAAGATTGCTATGTTTTTTTGTAATCATTTTACCTTTTGTAAATTCTTTTAATTTGCATGGGGGTTTGGGGGCAGCGCCCCCAACATGGATTAATAATTTTTAATAAAAAAAATTAACAATTTCAAAAGTATAATAATAATAATGAATTACTATTGTGTGTGTTTGAAAGTTTTATATTTTGCAATTTTTACACTGGTTTGTCTAAAATATTTCAGTGATAATTATTTAACTTATTTGCAAGGGGGGTTGGGGGCAGCACATGAATTTTTAATGGATTTATAATTTTTAACCACAAATATTTCAGAAGTGTACCAATAATAATTTATTACTATAAATTAAGTTGTGTGTGTTAGAAAAGTTCATTTTTGTCATTTTTACATTGGTTTGTCTAAAATATTTCAGTGTAAATGGGAATTGAGAATGGAAGATGTAAACCTGAGCAGCTAAATTAACCCTTAAAAACAGAAATACTATTGAAATAAAATATTTTGCTTTTGAGGAATGATACAGATTTTAAGCTAGAATTTCCTCATTTTGCTTATAGCATTGATTTTTTTTCCCAAAAGATTATTGATAAATGGACTTTTTTATGCTTATTTAATCATAGTGTTGGGCAATCGTTTTCAAATCACAATTGATAATCGGTTTTTAGTTGGAAGAGTAAATCAACTAATGATCGATTGCACAATCGTTTTCTGAGAAATAATTACAGAAATCTCAGTATCATTCCTTTGAAGAATAGAATCAGAAAGTTTAGTTAAAACTCATGACCTAAAGACTCATCCAGCAATTTTTTCTTATAAACTTCATGGCCCAGCATAAATCAGTTGTTACTGCCTATAAACATATGGGCAGTTACAACTGTTTCATGCTGAGCCATCAAACTGATGTCAGTTCCGTAAAAATATATATAATGGCATTCATTTAAGTGTTAGGACCCGATTAATCAATTCTTAAATTTCATTGTTGATTAGCACAATTGGAAGCCCAAACTAACTGATTATTGATTATAATCAATCAATCTGCCCATCACTAATTAATCATCATTATAAATAGAAAATAATTATGTTCCCAACTGATTTAGCATGCAAAAATATATTGATTTCCTTGCTCACCAAACTTAACAGTTATCAGCTTTGAAAAATACAAGTGTACGGTATTTCAACTATGAGACGCTCCCTCCCTTAAAAACACACCCCATAGACCAAAGACATTCAGTGACCCTAAGCTACCTCCAGACATGTTGTGCTTTCACTTTCACAAGTTTCGTTTCCAGTACCAGGTGCGTTTATACATCACAAATTTTTAGGATTAAAAACAGGATTATTTATTTCATTAATGAAAAGGTAATGATTAATTATACCACTTTTTCCATTGGAATCAGAACATCAAATTTGTTATTTGTCTGGAACTTTCTATCTTGTACAAAAATATTATCTTGGCTTCTGCTCTAACAATTACCTGCTTTTGAAAGCTGCAATTAATGGTGGAAGGTGTCCTGTATTTCCATAGATGAATTTAAAGGACCGAATAAAAGTTCATGAGCTAACATTTAATATTTTTTTTTTCATTTATTTCATAGCTCTGATAGCCAAATCTGGCGTGTCTTATAGGAGAAATACTGAAAGACTTCCAGTCTATTTTCAGTAAAGAACAACAACAGCTTCCAAACTCAGAAGCTACTTTGGGGCTAAGATCAACTTTCTTAGACAACAAGTTCCTTTTGATTGATATAGCCCTGGACTCCTGAAGCTTGGGTATGCAAGATATGATTTAAACTTCTTGGTTTTAATTATTTCCATTAAATACAGAAACTTCTCCATTAAAACTATTGGGGGATTATTTCTCCCATAGATGTCTTCAAATCTGAATATGACCCGAATATGCTGCTCATAAATAAAAAATCTGTGGTAGACAGTTAAGACTAAGATCAGCCTGCAGTCAGAGGTACAAATAAAAGGGGGTTAAGCCTGTCTAAAATCTTAAATCCTCAATGAAACCCTATATTGTGGGTACTCATTTGAATTCTCTCGACAAGACTATTCTAATGAGTACTAACAGCAAAGGGTTTGTGCTATATTATACTTTAATCTGATATCCAAAATACCCTCTCTTTTTAGCTCTTGTGCAGTGCACAAATATGCAGTCTGATCTGAATCTAGGCTGCTATTTCCAAATCACTTTTGCCCTTATTCATGTTTGCCCCCTGAACTTCCCAATGCACTTGGTCAGTTATCTCCATTGTTTATCATATATATATTTATTGCCTAGAAATGCTTGGTTTTTAAAACTAATTGATTGTTTTGAGACAAGAAAAGGGATCATACATGAAGTGGTTTTTTGCTGTTGTACCCATTTTGAGACAAGAAAAGGGATCATGAGGTGTTTATTTTGCTGTTTTACCCATTTCTTGGTGACAATATTACTGAATATATTTATAAAGTTAAAGGCTACAATGAGAGCCAGTTTTGCGTAAATGCTTTAATAATTAGACAGGGGCTCTGAAATATTTTGAAATTTAACTTGTCCACGGATAATTGACAATCACAATTTGGCTTGTCCATATCAAAAACCTTCTTGTCTGTTCTTTATAATAGACTTGTTTTTTCTCCAAATGAATAGTCTTATTTTTTTCTGACATTGAAGTTACTTTGATATAATACTATTACTAAAAGAAGCCTTCAAGCATCCATAAAATAGTTTCACTTTATTGTTGACATAAGAAAATTTTATAGATTTTTTCTTGGGATTTCTCACTTGTCCACGGACAACTTAGCCCGAAATGTCTGCTTGTCTGCACAGCTTAAGAGACCACTCGGACAACTCAGGTAGCTTATTTCAGAACCACTGTTAGAAGGATCTATTGAATTATGAGTTGAAGCTGGACATGCCTTTCTTTGTGCTGTTTTTGGGGCAGAATTTCAGCCCCATTCCCATCAGAAAAAAATACCTTTTCCCCATATTTCTGTAAAGTACTGCTAAGAGCTATTTGGGTTCACAATTTGACATGCTGTTACTGAAATACTGTTGAAAGTGGCAATAAGACCAATAAGACCAATTAGAGCATTAATGTTTTTATATGGAAGAGGGAATACGGATAGAGCTAAAAGTGAACAGTTCAAATAGAGACGTCTTTATTTTATTTCAGACATAGTTGACAAATATGGAACCAAGGAAACTGCCTTAGGGTGCTTAACCCAGGGGGATTCTTTGTCAGCACCAGATACCCCATATCCTTGACAAGAAATGTCTTCTTTCGAAATGCTGATCAGTCTGCATTTGTTACTGCATCTGAGGCATTAAAGCAGAAAATGGTGTATGTGTTTTATAGAAAGGTAAGCATTTTATAATTATTACTGACACTGTAAATATCAAAATTTTCACATTTGCAGGTGCAAAACTTCATAAGCAGAAATTATTGTTGTCCTGGGCATTTCTCCTACACTATTGCATGTATTGACTTGAAATTTATACATAATGTGTATCTGCCTATTAAGTCTTGCACCTGCAAATTTGGAGCCCCTGCTGACTCTCAAAAATTTCTGAATTACTTGCCCTTGAATTTGCAAATATTACTTAATTATTGTTGTCCTGAGCATTTCTCCTACACTATTTCATGTACTTACTTGAAATTAATACATGATGTATATCTGCATTTCAAGTTGTGCACCTGCAATTTTGCAGTCCCTACCAAGGAAAATGACTAACAATTTTCATTTAGGGACCCAAGCTTCAAAATTTCAATATTTAACATTAGAGATATAGGGATTTTCCCAAAAATTAAGGGGCCCAGCCCAAAATAGCCATGGGCGACTAGGCCCCTGCTAGTCTTTTTCCCTGCCTACTATGATTTGTTGCTTAATTCTCTCCCCTTGAATTTGTTATTATCACCTACAATATTGCACATAGTGGTTGCCAAATAATCTCCCTTGAACTTGTAATTTTACTCAATTTTCATATGCTACCAGAGGGGGCAGTATATTGGCACCATCTTCTCCGTCTGTCCGTCCATCCATCTGTCTGTCAGTCTGTACAAACCTATGTCCTTTTTTTCTTGTGAGCACAACTCCTCCCGAGTTCCTGGTTGGATCTTTTTGAAATTTGGTCAATGTGATCACCTTAATTAGAAGATGTGCATGAAGTAAGGATTTAATGGCTCATTGATTTTTATACCCCCCCACCGACAAAGTAAAGGGTGGTATATTGGTTTCACCATAGCTGTCTATCTGTCCATCAATAGATCTTTTCGCTTCTGGATTCTAAATCAAGAACCAAGTGACCTACAATCATGAAACTTTATACAAATGTTGCTTATGACCCAAGGAAGTGCCCTATAGTTTTGGGGACACAAAGGTCAAGGTCACAGTCAATCTTTGTTCAATTTTCGTTTCCGAACTCAAACTCAAGAACTAAGTGACCCTTAATCATGAAACTCTATGCTAATGTTGCTTATGTCTCAAGGTATTGTCCTTTTGTTTTTGGGTCACATAGGTCAAAGGTCAAGGTCACAGTCAATTTTTGTTAAATTTTCGTTTCCAGCCTCAAACTCAAAAACCAAGCAACCTAGAATCATGAAACTTTATGCAAATGTTGCTAATGACTCAAGGAAGTGCACTATTGTTTTTGGGTCGCATAGGTCACAGGTCAAGGTCACAGTCAATTTTTGTTCAATCTTCATTTCCGGACTCTAGGTCAAGAAATAGGAGACCTAGAATCATGAATCTTCATGCAAATGCTGTATTTGATCTCAATTGTTACAAACACATTCTGCACTAATAGTACTTGCATTTTGACAAAGTGCCTGTGGGTTTTTAAGTCTGCTCTGCCACAGTTCTAGTTGCCTCAGTTATGCCCTCTTAAAACTTAGTCTCTGGGGCTTATTGAAATTGCAGCCTTGTGAATGCAACTCCTCCTAATTTTCTGACTGGATCTTAATTAAACTCAGTGGATGTTTTAAACTAAATTGGTAGATGTGCATGAAGTAAGGATTTTATGGATCTTTAATTATTCCCTGAATTATGCCCTCTTAAAACTTAGCATCTTTGGCTCCTCCTAACTTTTTGTCTTGATTTAAATGAAACGTGGTCAATGTCATCACCATAATCTATAGATGTACATGGACCAAAGATTTTATGGTTCACTAATTTCCCTGAATTATACCCACTTAAAACTTAGTAACCGGGGGACTTATTGAAATTGCAGCCTTGTGAACACAACTCCTCCTTACTTTTTGTCAGGATTTAAATGAAACGTGGTCAATGTCATCATCATGATTTGTAAATGTACAAGGATCAAAGATTTTATGGTTCATTGATTTTTGCGAGAGTTATGCCCCTTGACTTGCACTTAGTCTCTTGGTCTTTTAGTGTATATTTGTAAAATCTCTAAAATTATTTTGCGAAACGGAAGCAAAGTGGTGACTATGGCACTTTTGTTCTAATCATGTTGCAAATAGATCATGTACTGAAAGCACTTATACTGGGAAATAGCCCTGGTAGGAAAAAGCCCCAGTGGGGGATATCAGTCCGCTTTGCCTCAGTTCTAGTTTCATACGACTATGAAATAAGAAAGTTATATTTTTATTTCTAATAAGTTAATGACATCAATAGACAAACAAAATACAAACAAATAGATATCTTTTTTGGAACTTAATAGTTTGTAAACACGTGAAATAGGAGTAAGCTGAAAATTACCTTCATGAAGATTTGAATAGAAAAATTAGCAGACAAAATAGCTTTTCAAATATTAATAAAAAAGAGTGTTTAAATCTTTTGTTTGTTGTAAGGCACAAGTTACAGTTGTATAAATGTATACCGGTATATAAAGCAAGGAGCCTTGCCATAATTGAGTACATGGTATGCAGTCTGATCAGGATCAATATTTCATTGTTTAGGTGGATGTTCTGAAAGATTAAAAAAAGCTATCTTTCAGCTCACCTGAGCAGAAGTGCTCACCTGAGCTATTGTGATCAATCAACATCCATCTGTCCCTTGGTCCGTCCTTCTTCAATTTTAAAAAAATCTCCTCCAAAACTATCCATCAGAATCCAAACTTCACAGAAATGATCCTTATTACAAGGACTTTCAAAATACTTCACAGAATTTGAATCCATGAAGAATTCTGGTTGCCATAGAAACCAGAGTCGAAAATCTTCTCCTTCCAAACATCTTCTCCTTCCAAACCGGAGGGCTAGAGCTTTCATATTTGGTATAGAGCATTGTCCAATGCTTTTTTACCAAAAAACTTGAAATTATTACTTTATCTTAAAAATCTACCCTATGTTGTAGGATCCCGGATTTCAAATCAAATAAAGCACAAAACTATTTGAAAATCTTCTACTCACAAACCATAAGTGTAATCAAAGTGCTGAAAGCACTGTAATTGTGCAGTACTGAATAATGACTGAACTGGTTGTTGTTGATTTAGGACTTTTAATGTATCTAGTTTTGAAAAAAAACCAAACCTAAACTAAACTTCTTGTTATCGATATAGTCTAACCATTCAAGCCACACATAAATACAAATACAATGTATAAGCATTAGCATTTGCTTCATACATACTTTTAGGTTTGAATATACAGATAAATGCACCTCCATTTTTTTGATGCAGAAATTTGAAAATAACAAGTGTCCAGACAGCTGATAAGCTACTTGTAAATATGCAAGGCATTCTGTATTGTAATTCTTTGGATAATTTAGACAATGATTCCTGGTGCTACATTTTTAGCCCTACTGACCTAAGGTCAGATTAATTGATTGATTGAATGGAGTTTTAAAATGGTTTCAACATTTTTTCAGTTATATTGCTGCGGCTGGAGCACCTAACAATGGTTTCCTGGTATTTCTCTCACCAGTACAACCACCACATCCTTCCCAGCTTCCAGCTGCTATCTCACATAGGTCTTTGATTATCAACCCATTGGTGAGAGACAAATAGTCGGAAAGAATGAGTGCCGCCGTTGGGGATCGAACCCGGGACCTCTAGATTGACAGTCCGACCCGCTACCAACTGGGCTATGACGGTGGCTACCTAAGGTCAGAAGAGCTATAGCAATACCAGTTTTCTATTCCCACATCTATCTGTCTGGCTGTCTGTCTGTTAACTTTTGCTTGTTAACACTATAAGAGTCCACAGTTTTAATCTGATTGTCTTTAAACCTTGTCAGAATGATTGGACCATCACCATCACAAGGATGGTTCCTTTCGACATTGGGTCAGATACGTGAAGTGTCATGAGAATAGGAGCCTAATTAAGATTTAATTACAAAATCCTCATATAGATTGATAAGGGCTTTTGGTTTCATATATCTTGGATACGATGTCATAGACACTTTTACTTTTTGGAATTTTCATTGTGTGTTGTCTTATTTCAAAATTAGGGTCGTAATGCCCCTAATTAAACAAAATCATGTATGAAGGTTCGATTCCTTCCCCAGACTGTATAAATTGCTGGTGCACAAAGGGACAAATTGTCTGGAGGTCCCACATGATTTTGATATGAAAACATAAATATATGATTCTAGAAGAAAACAAAGAAAGCTGTGTTATAACAAAGCTCTAAAAGTACTCAAGGTGGATGTTTTTGGTGGCATGGCGTTGATAAAAACGGGAAAAAAGTTATCTGAATATCATATTGATGATTGCAAAACGTTAAGATACAATTCTAGCAAAGTATCAGTCTAAATGCATTTTTTCATTTCAAGTTTGTTCAGAAATATACCATTACAGGTTGAACAGAATGGACGGATACTTTACTGGAATTAAACTAACTAAATACTTGAACTTTGATCTTTAGTCCAGTGCTGTCTGTAACAAGCAGCAGTTTGGGGGAGCTTAGTTGTCCACGGGCAACTCTTGTAAACTTTCAACCGAGACAAGCTCCATCAAACTTGCGAAGGAAATTTTAAAAATTGAATATGTTGTTTCAAAAACACATCTTGTTTATTATATGCTACCTAATGGCATCGTATTTTGGTATCATCTCGTGCTGTCTGTCGATTTATCTCCAACCTTAATCTATCAACTTTGAAATGTCGTGAATGAAAAATAATACGATCTTCATTTTCACTCATTCTTTCCCGCGAAACCCTTGAGGTGTCGCCATTCTTGTTAAGCCGTCTGGGACAGGTTTCAAGAAAATATCTTTTGTAATACCAGATATATCTAAAAATGTAACATTTTGAAAGATGATACTGTAAATCAGTGCTCCAGATAATTTCAAAGGCCATCAGTACAGTACTGATTGAAATAATTTTCAATCAGTACCTGATATGGAGGATCAGTACAACTTTCGGTAAAGAGCAAATGGAAGAAAAGTGAATTTTCATTTCTTTCTTAATTATAACCTAAAAAACAAGTTTTTGTACCTGAACTGCTTTAACAACAATACAGCAACCCTTTCATTAAATGTAGTTTTCTTTTCTTTTAATCATTGAACATTCTTTAAAAAATACCTTTTTTTTGTTTTAAATTCAATAATCAGGGCTTGAAAATTCTTTCTACTCGTCCTGCTGTATAAAAGAATATAGTGATACATTAATTTCATTAGTGAAATTTTGCAAAATCCACTCGTCCTGCTTATATAGACAAAGAAGGAAAAATCATGCAGGACGAGTAGAATTTTAAAGCCCTGATTGAAACAGTTAAGAACAGAAAAATACCCCCCCCCTTGGATCAGTTAAATGTACGATATTTCATTGTATTGAATTTTCTTAAATTGTTTTCTTTCATATCTTCCATTTTTTCTATTTTTTGTTTTTTTTTCAGCAAAATTATCATCTTAATATTTTATAAAATATGCGTATCTGCTTGAACCAGCGTAAGCATCAGAAAGCAAAGTCTACTTTCACTTTACCTTCTCACGGTCGGAAGAACGATGATAACATAGCACTAGAACTGATGAATTAGGACGAATAATTAATTTTGAACAGCAGATTCCAGATCAATAGTCATTTTTACTCAGAATCTTGATTTCTCTTGTCAAAGCAGACATTCAAACCGTCGAAAACGAATCTGCTTGCCGCGAACCTTCGTCTTACCGCCTGAACTTTTTTCAGTGATGGAGTATGTTATTTCGTCCATGAACGATTTGATAACTGATCTGGGATTTAGTGAGGTTTTTTTTAGTAATCCATTAAAAAAAAAATCCCTGACGTTTTATGTTTATCTGCCGATTAGCGTAATTTTGCTGTAATTTTTGCGGTCAGCAGATCAGCTGGTCTCGTAAGCACCTCGATGCTGGGTACCGCAATGTTTACAAATAATTTTCCCACGGTCCGCATTCCATTGTCACGGGAATAGTCGAAAACGATCGGTAACTTCCGAGTGCGTATTTACAACGTTACTAACAATCGGGAAACTTCGGCGATGCTATTTTCCAGTTTACAAAAAAAGTCCGAGCGGGTAACGTAGATGCTCGTCAATATCGGGAATAGCCGAAATTATTATCTTAAATTCTACAAAGTGACTTCCCTTTGATTTACGCGTTCGTACCCAGAAATATCCGTACACGCCAAAAACATTCCGTATCTTTTACGGAGTTTTGCTAAAAATGATCCGTAACCAGTAATTTTACATCCGTAAATTACGGAAAAACGGAGCTTATCTAGAGCGCTGGTAAATGGCTTTATATTTGTGGTTATATTTGTGGTTACATTAATTTTGTGGTGATTTATTTTGGCGCATCTGACTTAAACGCCAAATTAAAAGGCTTTATCTATATTTCATTTTTTCGTCATTCAAAACAATGGGAGTAAAAGAGAGTCAATTTCTAGAGTAATGTCAACTTTCTACAAACTTAACGATAGTTTGTTTTCACACCTTTTGTTATAGTTATAACACGTGTATAAGTTTTCACACTTTTTCACTGTGATTTTTCATTACAGTGTATCAACCAACTTGGATCTGGAATCTTGAAAATGATGGTTCAGCGCAATACGATTGTAAGTGCCTATAATTTATAGGTAGTTACAATCATATTGTGCTGACCCGTCGAAGTGTCTACGTTGTCTGTAGATTTTCTTATTCCAATTTGAATTAGTACGGTCTGCATATCTTTGACATAAATTTAATCAACATTGACTAAAAACGAATACATTTCATATCCATCATAATTTAAAAAAATCTCTTTTTATAATGAAAAATATTGGCAGTGGATTAATTTTGGCGCATTTTAGCTTAACCGCCAATATAGCCAAAATAAAACTACCGCTAAAATTACCCCGTTTACAATAACTAAGTGGACAACACCAACAACTATGCCATGGCAAAACCAAACTGGGTGTTTGCTGAAAACAGTGAAGCTTAAACACAGAAACGGAATAAACAATAGATCTCTTACTTGGCATAAGTCCTTCCAATGAAGATGGCACATGATTGATTAACTGTGTAGATGAGACCCGTGTCGCTAAAATCTGATTGGCTAAATTGGTTGCACTTGTTTGCCCGGCCGCACCGATTTCTGATAATTTACTGAGTATTTGCGTAGTTGTATTCGGAGTGAGATTATTTTCTAATGATGTTCCCGTATTATTTAAAGTCTGAGTCACTACTCTTGTTGTCGGTTGCACACTTATCCCGTTTTGACCTCCGCTGGCCGCAGATAAAGTCTGTTGTATGGAGTTAAGAACGGCTTGCGTTTGATTGGCTGATGGTGATGTGGCTTGTGCTGATTGGTTCTGTAAGCTATTTGATGAAGACTGGGCTAATGATACCTGTGACAGCAACTGAAACATACAGAATATATATGTGACCTGTCACGCAAAAAGGGACCATCTTGGAACTCTGTAAATGATTATTTGAAAAAGAGATTGGGTCCAGCATTGGGCAACCAGAGGTCGCATATCAAAAAGTCTACTGGAAGGTAGATTTAACATTCTAGATTCAGAAAATAATCACATTGCGAAAAGTTTCGACCCTAGTCAGTCTGCGCAAAGTGCGCAGTCTGACTAGAATCGGTACATCATGCATTACCCAGATGGTCCCTTTTGGCGTGACGGGTCACATATATCAATGACTCAGTGCAAAACAGTTGTAACTGCCGTTTTGGGAGTTAAACAACAATATGGTAAACACTAATACTAATGAATGTCAACTAATGTTGTTATGACATGCTGTAGGGATTGTGGAGCAGAATTATCACAATTGACTATTATATTCATTAATTTATTCATCTTTAGTTTTGTGAACAACAAAATATATGTCTTCTCTCACAGATCTTCCATTGGTAAAAATATAGCTTTTGTTGTTCATTCCAAACCTATGACCTTTTACTTATCTGAATATTTTTTCAAAATAGCTCATCAACTCATGATTGAGATCAATTCTTGTGAGATCAATTCTTGTGAAAAGTTGTTGTTACTTCAAACCATTAATTTTGGGAGCTATGCTCGATACAAGCTATATTTTTACATTTGACCTTGACCTATGACCTTGGAGCTATCTGAATGTATGTTTTTCAAATATCTCACCTTCTAATGATGAAGAACCATTGTGCCAAGTTATTCTGAAATCCATTCATAAATGTAGAAGTATTATACCGACACAATCAGACAGACAGATAGACACTAATACACACACACAAAGCCATTACCATGACAATTATGTCATTTGCTACATGTGGGCTTGACAAAAAACCCTTACCTGTTGTCCTAGACCTGCTAGTAACTGACTCTGTGCTCCTGCTGCCAGGAGTGAGGGAGCCACAGCTGCAAGATGATTGGTTAATGCCTGATTGGCTGTTGCATTCTGGGAAGATGAGTTCTGAAGTAATGAAGGGCTGGTCAAATTGTTCACTGAAAAACAAAATGTCTGTTTCAATGATTTTTGTGTACCGAGTTTTGACCATCTATGATGTAGAATTTACTGGTTTGTGTGCTTTCTTGTTATCAGTGGTACTGGGTTTGAGTTCTACAAACCTATTTAAGAACAAGGGTCATGTGATTAGACTAAAACCAACAGCTATCCATGTTTATATCCAGCCCTGCGTTCAGGATCTCAAAACGGCACAAACAGTTTCCCAATTGTATCCCGCTTTGCATGTGTGCTTGCATGCAAAGGGGGGTATAATTGGAAAACTGTTTGCACCATTTTGGTGATCCTGAACGCAGGGCAGGGCTTAGCACAAGACTGTACAAAGCATCTAAACAATGCATAGACACTATTACAGTCTTGAGCTCAACCCTCGATCATTTGATTACAACACTATGATGTCAAACACAATTTTGCACTCAAATATTGATATTTGACCTTGAAACGTAGCCTTGATAATTCCTAATTAATGTTCAGTGTTTTCAAAACTCTTACTCCTTCTGTTGAATGTCTCAAGATAGTCTTAAATGTACAGACAGTCAAAGTTAAATTATTATTATTTGAGCAGCGTAAAAAAGATTGGCCTTTGATGATGTAATATCTTTTTCTTTGATTTTCTTTCACATTTTCTATGAGAGAGCTCTAAAAAGAGATTGCCTATGAACAAACAAGCAGGTACATAGGTTGATATCTATCTAAATACCTAATAGATAAACTCCTTTATCCAAGACTGACCTGTATTTGAAAGCCCCGCCAGATTGGCAAGGTTTGTAGCCACAATTTGACCGTTTGATGTAGTGAGTAGCTGTATCTGTTGGTTACCACCTGTTGCCATGGAAACTGGAATGCTTATAAACTGTTGTGTACCATTACCTGAAACGTAGAAAACAATAAACTATCAGGACATTTTGGGGTAAAATAGATTATTATGCATTGTCTATTTTATCACTAACTTAGAGCAAGTCACTTTTAAAAATGTTTGATTAATCTTCATGATAGAGTGTAATTAATTGTTAAAAAGGTGATAATGGGCCAACTTATTTCACGCCCTATCGGGGCCGGTTGTTCTTGTTTTTTCAGCTTGAAACCCGCCCTGCATTCAGGCTGAAAAATGTTGCAAACCGTTTTCAAATTATACCCCACTTTACACACAAGTATACAGGTAAAGAGGGATATCACTTGAACCGGTTTGTCATCCTGAACGTAGGGCTGGATTCAAGCTGAAAAACAACAACAACGGGATCCGATAGGGGGAGAAATATGTTGGCCCTAAAAAATCTACGATACTACTATGGGAGACCACTCTCACCACTTTCCAGCATATTATATAGTTTCTATGGTTTAAATACAATGTCTGGCACCTGCGTCAGGGAAGATTTTTTTAGGCCAACTGGTGAGTGCACTGGACTTGTAAACCAATAATTCAAATATTACTTGTCCACATGGGTTTGACACTGGCTTTCATCATTAATTTTCAGCTATGCTTCAGTTACAGACAGTTTGTTTGTAAGATGGGGGCTTGTTCGCGATTAGGCCATTGAACCATTTATGTCGGCATTGCACCAACTTAGTTAGTACATGAAGCAAATTACTTCCTATATAGGCTTATTGTCATCAATATATGATGACTCTAATGGGGAGTATGTTATGGGAGACAACTCTCAACATTGTCCTGCATTGCTTCATAGGTTAAAATACATTGTCTGAAACCTGCGTCAGGGAAGATCTTCTTTGGTTTTGTGGTAAGCGCATTGGACTTATAAACCAATAATTTAAATATCACTTGTCTGCATGGGTTCCACACTGGCTTTTTGTCAGTAATTTTCAGCTATGCTTAACCCTTTCCTGTTTAACAAAATTTTGAACCTGTCCAAATTCAAAGGTTTTGCCGACGAAAATAAAAGGTGGATTTAATTTGAAAAATAACCATTCAGTAGGGTAGAAAATAGTGTTGAAAAAGATGAAATTGCTTGTCAGAGGCAATTTCTTCTTTTTTCACAATGTTTTCTCAATCGTAAAATCACAGGCATGTAAAAAGCAGGGATTAAACAGCAAAGGGTTAAGTTGGGGACAGTTTGTTTTTAAGAAAACTTTATTACTTGATTGGCCTGTCTACCTACACATCCCCTAGTTTTCTATGGCAACATGGGAAACTATACTTCCAAATTAAAATCTACTGATTGTCATGGCAGATTAATGAATAAACTTCAGGTATAGCCTCCAGCTGCTAGTCCACATAGGTCTACGATTATCAACCCTTTGGTGGAAAACAATAAGTTGTAAAGGATGAGTGACTCCATCGGGGATCGAACCCTGGACCCATCGATTGACACTCCAATGCGCTACCAGCTGCACTATGACAGTGGCTCTTGGTATGAAAGTATGCATTAAAATTTTGATGGATCAAGGCAAAACTATTGTAAGTGCCTATGAATATATAGGCACTTACAAATAGTGTTGCACTGACCCATCAATCTATAAGTCCTCCTAGTTTACCTGTTGAGACTGGGATCAGCAACTGTTGCACAGGAACTGAGCCTGACGCACCCGTCTGCGACTGTAGAGCACCGCCGGCGAGGAAGAACTGTGGTGTGGCAACCTGCGGCTGACCAAACAAATGTGTAGGACTAGAAAGGGAAGATATTGCACCTGAAAACGCAAGGTTCAAACATCAGTAAGGAAACTTCTACCTATCAATTTAAATGCAATACAAATTCTTTATTTCGATGGCTAAGCGCAAAACAGTTGTAACTCCCTATAACCATATAGGGAGTTACAACTGCTTCTTGCTGAGCCATCGATTTGCTATTAAAAGCGCCCAACATCAGCAGAAAATTTTACAACCAATCTACCATAAAGATTGTGATAAATGCATGGGTATTAGTTGATATATTACAGAGAACAATTGATCGTTTCAATTATAAATAGATTTATCTTTCATTGGATGAACAATAAAAGCAGTTTTTGACACCAATCACAAAAATAATCACCAAATTTTAAAATATAGATTTTGTTTTCACAAAATATATGATTTAGGGATTTTACACAAACTTTCTTTAAGGTGACAAATTAGCTATAATCATTGATGACAGACACTAGGCAATGAATGTTAAGTTATGACATAAGCTCATGTAGTGCTCCCACGATAAAAGATAGGATATTGCTGATATTGAACATTCCTTTAGAGTTAACATTCTTTAAATAATAAGTCTTGATTTAGTCTTATTTATGAATGATGAGTTACATAAAAATACAAATCAATCGACAAACAGTGGCTTTTTCAAGAAACACACAATCTGTTGTATACAGTATTATATGTAAATGAGATTTTGATCATGTGAAATACGCCCACCCCAAGGAGTGGTAATGCGCTCTATTCAAATTGAAGTCTGAAATATTGCAGGTCATTAATATACATCAAGTAAGGCATATTTTTAGATCTTCGCATCACAATCATTTGCATTGCCAAATATTGGAATGACAAATTCAAGCAAATCTTTTGAGAAAGAAAAATCTAGTTTTTGTGTTGTTTTGAATTACTGTCTTGCCCTTCAGAAATGTTCACTAAGACAGACGGGGGCTTAAAGTATAAAAAAACATTGAATGACATAAATAGATTGAAACAAAATCAAGGTCGATAGAAAGTTGCCAATAGTTACCATTTTGATCAGATTTTAAATCTGACGTGACATGTGATGGATCGAGGGCTGTGACCCCTGGAAGAAACAGATGATCTGTCAAGTTCAATCCGGCGGATCCCATGGTAACCGACGGCATGGTGAATACCGACGACTGGGTTGCCAGGGGCGACTGGGTGGTGGTGGCTGATAGCATAACATCCTGAAAGACAGAAAGCAAACATTTGTAATCAACAAGAGGAATCTTTATTAGTAGTTGCATAATGATAGTGTTAGCATATATAACTAACACTAGTCATTTAGCATGCTACAAAGAAGGAAATAGTGAATTTAACCCTTGTCATGCTGAACCCGGATTATTCCTGCTTTGGCTGGAGCTATAGACAAACATCAGCCTGCACATATGTGGCACATATGTGCAGTCTGATGTTAGTCTACACCACCTGTTTCTCACTTTCAATCCAGAATTGTCAATAGATTTAGTTTTTCAAATAAAACATTCTGCTAAGTGTCAAGTCAATAGGACATAAGGTGACAGAGTAATGAGGCAGACAAAGAAGTGGACGCTGCATGTGCCCACCTGCTGGATGCCTGAAAGCAAGTCGCCATGTGTGATCCAAAAATATGTCCCGTTTTTCAACTGCAATAATTATAGAACTTTTTGGCAGATCCAGTATATCTGTTAGAGGGGGTTGTTGTAGTATCATTTACTCATGCTTGATTGAAATTCTTAATGAACAATTAGAACTCCAAAAGGGGTTGATATAGTTCCCCTAACCCCCTTCTGGATCTGAGAAATTCAATTCTGATCTTTATGGTTTAGCTTTAGACGCAATGCCAGTAAAATACACATTGTTCAATTAAAACATAGCCTATATTAATTGTAATTATCATTTCAAATGCCCCGATGTTACGTTCCTTCCAATAAAATGACGTCATGTGGGTTGATATAGCTCCCCTTAACCCCCTCTGGATCTGCCACTCAAATTACAAGGCTGTGTATGAAACTATATTTCAAATACAAGTTCTATGGAAGACTGGCTACAGTCAGTTTTTGCTAGCATTTATATCATATTGAGTATTTTTTGTGAATTTTCATTTATTTAACAATGATAATATCAGCTACTATTATCTACTGCTGCACAAATTTTTTTTCTTCTATAATGAATGAATCAATTGACTATTTATAATTGACTGACTGCAGGGGTGTGGAATTCCCATGCCCGACTTGTCTGACACAAGCTTTTCCACTTGCATGCAAGTACATTTTTTCTAGGCTACTTATCCATGGACAAGTAAATACCCTGGCAAATCTTAGGACAGTAACTTCAAAGATCTTGGACAAAAGTCATCGTATTGTTTATATCAACAGGTAGAAAACATTGTCTTTAATGAAGAAAATGCTGAGTTACAGCATTTTCTTCATTAAAAACAATGTTTTTCAATTTTTTACCATTCCATTTTTTTGTGGACAATTTTATTTTGGACCTGGACAAGTGAAAAATAAGAACTCTGTTGTCACAGGACAAGTGAGAAAATTCATATTACCACGCCCCCAGACTGACTTTTTTCATTTTTTAAATCATTAATTACAATAAAAGGGTTTGGCAGCAAGACTAAAGTTTAAACAAGATTGAAGGGTGGTCTATTACTGGTTAATTGATTGTTAGTGTGGATCATGATCTAATGCTAACAGGTTATTGATTTATTGGTAAACTGTCTGAACTGTTTGTTCACTGGGCTGCCACCATATTCTTGACTTTTGGTGGCAATAAAAGATTTTGTGTACAAAGAAGAAATGCTGGTAACAAGCATTTTTTTCATTTTCCACAATGTTTTTCAAAAAACGTTTTTTCTTCAGGGGGGGGGGGGGGGGGGGGGTGTGTTTAAAAAAGTAGGATTGCCTGGGGAAGGGTAAATTATATCAGTAGATAATGATCTAATGCTAACAGGTATTGATTTATTGGTAAAATATCTAAATTGGTGCAGTTCCCATCTGTTTAAATCTATTGATTAATTCTTACAGAATCCGTTCAATCCATAACATCCAATTACAATAGCAATTAATGAAATCTAACTTTTATATTAGCAGCTAATAAATGGTTAGCTAACACTTTGAAATTCACTGTATTTAGCACTTGTCGATTATGGAAATATTTCATTATTTGACGCTCTGAAGAACTATCTCTTCTTTTCTCACAATACATGTATAATGTTAAAGTCAATTTAGATTAGACTTAAAATTTAATTGTACAGATTCCAAGAAATTTCTTCAAATAACTCAAGATTTCATTGCAAAGTTTGACTCGTCTGATTAACATATACCTATATTTTTTATAACATGAAAGACTAAGCTAACATCCACTTCAATCAATAGTAAATTCCAGGTTGAAATTCCAAGATATTATTTCTTTTAGAAGAAACACTATGGTATTAATTGTCTTTTTTGCTAATATATAAATATAGGCATTTGTTTTCAATAATTTTGCAAAAGAGAAAAAAAATATGTCAAAGTTTAACAGGAATGACGCCATTAGGAAATTGTCAATACATTTTGTACTTGAGTGACACCACCATAATTCTTTCCATTTACTGATTACAAGCTGAATATAAAACAATTGCGCCTCTTGGGAATACACTTTTATCTCTCTCATTACAAAATACAAGAGCTTTTTACAGTGCTCGAGATATAGTAGGGGTTATTTCATTTTCCAAGGGTTCAATTTTATTCAAAAAGAAAAAACCTTATGTTGTGGGTACTTATTGAAATCATCTTTTTGAGATGATTCCAATGAGTACCAACAACATAGGGTTTGGATGAGAGATAAAGATCTCGACTGTCATCAAAATCTTTTATCTGAATCTCCGATTTTTACGACCACATGTCATTAGAGACATTCACCAACTTTTCCAATATCTTCCAAAAACAATCAATAATCCCATATTGGAGTTGGCTGTAAATTGATAAATAGCCTGGCAGGCATTTGGAAACCCCACAGAGACAAGATTCTAGGCTTTTATTAGAAATTTGATTTCTATTCTTGACTAAATATTGCGTTAACACAAAACTATTGCAAGTGCCCATTCAATTATAGTTGCTTATGATACAATAAAATTGATGTTTAAACCTCCTAAAGCACAATCATGACTACAGTACGTCATGTAGTATGAAATATTCCTTCTTTAGTTTTCAATCTCATTTCGATTTAGTTTAGCCACTTTCATTCAAATCCTATAAAATTTTAAACACCTCACCAAAAACAAGATTCAAATATAAATTGAATGATTTTTTTTAGTTTTTCAAACAAGTGTTTTCTCGATTTCTTGATTTTCAGCTTACAGAGCTTAAAACACCCTACAAGAAATCAAGATATCATTCAGCAGGCAATTTACACTGAATTAAAAAAGTTTGAATACAAAGAGCTTCTTGAATAATATATGTTGGACCACTGAAATGCATGCAACCTATTTGATTTTTTTTATTCTTTTATTTTTACTCTTATAATTGGAGTAACATTTTTTAGCCCTTCATCTTTATCTACATGATATTTTTCCTAATTGCTTTACTACACTAAGCAGGGTTTTCCATGCTTCATAATGGGAGAACATTGTGGAAAAGAAGAAATTGCTTGTTATAAGCAATTTCCTCTTTTCCACAATGTTCTACCAAAGAAGAGTTTTATTCCCAAAACAATACAGGATGCAAGCAAATGTTTTTCTCCAACAAGTTTTGTGCATTTGTTTTTCAAAATATTTCCTTCCAAGCCTAGGAGTCCAGCGGACTCCTTTCTTGCAAATCAAAGGAGTCCAACTGGTAAACAAGGAGTCTCGAACTCCCAGACTTACCCTAGTGTCGAACCCTGATGTGTAGCTCACGGGAGTGTTGATTAGGAGATGTACGGTTGGTAGATTCATAAATAGGTCTTAAACCTTAATTTGATACTTTTCTAGCTGTCTATTTCATTTGAAACATATGTTTTATAATCCATGATTTTTGCCCTGGCAGAGCAGAGCCTTAGTAATGGGTCCTTGCACTTAAGGTGAAGGTAAGACAGCTTTATTTATTACTTACTTCTAAAGATAGTCGAAATGAATAACTTAGACCATAAAATGTAGGTTGGTAACCAAACCCTTGTAACGGCTTGTCCAAGCTGAAGTTACAAGGCTTTGGCAACCAAACAATGAAATGTGTTCACTTTCACTAAGCATGTAAATTTGTTTGGTTATAGGAGACAGTTTTTTGCATGAGTTATGGAAAAGTACCAACTGTAGGTATTCTGCGCAATTAATGAACTGGCAGGGCGTGGCTTAACCGTGACGTAATTTGGCAAGTTTACTTTTCAATAGTTTGGGTTCTTTCAAATTTTAGTCGGTAATCATAGTTAACACGTGCAAATAACTGTATCCTAAATACTAAAGGATTCATGTGCTTTGAAAGAGCGAAGACATTTCATCGTTTGGTTACCAAGGTCTCGTAACTTCAGCTTGATTAAGCTAAAGTTACGAGGATTTGGTTACCAATCTATGATTTAAGGTCTCGAGTTATTCATGTCGACTCTCTTTAGAAGTAGGTCATTTTAGATTAAAGCTGATTTCCCTTAACCTTAAGTGCAACGACCCGTTACTTAGGCTCCGCCCTGCCAGGGCATTTACTATGGATAATAAACCATGCTATCTGAATGTTTATAAACAGACTTTCGACAAGTTTTATAAAGAGAAATTGGGACCAACAAATTTTTTGCAGTAACGGTCTGTTTACTATACTGAAGGATCACAGAATACAAAACTACTGGCATTTTAGCCATCCTTTGAATTACATATATTTTTGTCATGAGTCAAAGCGCAAAAGTAACATTCTTTCGAAACCGACTTCATTGTGGAGAAACTAAAATTGAAACGACAAAAAGCATTGAATATCGATTGGGAGGAAAAAGTAGATGTTTATTTTGATTTGTTTAATGGAATGGGGCGCTAAACCACTTTCAACAATCTTTCAGTTATATTGCAATGGCTTTAGTACTTAACAATAGATTCCTGGTATTTCTCACACCAGAACTGCCATCACATCCTTTCCTAGCCTCCAGCTGCTATCTCACATAGGTCTACAATTATCAACCTATTGCCGAGAGACATATAGTCAGAAAGGATGAGTGCCTCTGTCGGGGATCGAAACTAGGACCTCTAGATTGATTGTCAAATGCGCTACCAACTGCGCAATGACAACGGCTCAATTTTTATTTTGAAAGACTAAGTATAATTCTAATGATTAGCATGCAAAGCGGGTTATAAGTTGCAAACAGTTTGCAAATTTTGTCATCCGTAACACAGGGCTGATCAATCTCTTCATGAGTAAAAAGATCACTGAGTATTCAATCAAACAGGTCCAAACAGTCATTCTTCAATGACTGTTTGGTCCTGTTTGATTGAACTAGAACTGTCGCAGAGCGGACTAATACCCCCCACAAGCGCTTTGTCAGAATGTAAGTGCTATTAGTGCAGGATGTGTTTGTAACAAATATTGATGTCATATGCAGCATTTGCATGAAAATTCATGATTCTAGGTCGCTAGGTTTTTGAGTTAGAGTCCAGAAATGAAAATTGAACAAAAATTGACTGTGACCTTGACCTTTGACCTATATGACCAAAAAACGATAGGGCACTTCCTTGGATCATAAGCAACATTTGCATAAGGTCTCATGATTCGAGGTCACTTGGTTCTTGAGTTAGAGTCCGGAAACGAAAAGTGAACAAAGGCTGACTGTGACCTTGACCTTTGACCTATGTGACTCAAAATTAATAGGGCACTTCCTTGGGTCATAAGGGACAATTGTCTAAAGTTTCATGATTGTCGGCTACTTGGTTCTTGGGTTAGAGTCCGGAAACGAAAATTGAACAAAGGCTGACTGTGACCTTGACCTTTGACCTATGTGACCAAAAAACAATAGGGCACTTCCTTGGGTCATAAGGAACATTTGTATAAAGTTTCATGATTGTAGGTCATTTGCTTCTTGAGTAAGAGTCCGGAAACAAAAAGGTATACAGATGGACAGACGGATGGACGGACGGATGGCTGGACGAACGGATGGCTGGACAGACGGATGGACAGACAGACAGACATGGTGAAACCAATATTCCCCCCTCTACTTCGTAGGTGGGGGGGTATGATAATCAGGGTCAATAACCTACATGTGTAGACTTAAGGTAGCAGACCCGTAATAGTTTGGCAACATTTCGGAACTCATGAAAATCATTAGGAAACCTCAGTTAACACTGTTAAAGTTTAATACTTCTGAAAAATGGCAGTAATGGAACTATAACAGGTCCACTACTTTAATCATTTAAGGTTCTGGTAATTGCTGGAAATGTTAATTCGGCAAAGGGTAACATTTCGTTATTTTATTTTACCTGTGAAATACTGGTTACTTTCCCTGCCAATTATCTGACAAGCTTAATGGATTTTTTGTTTGATTTGATACCAAGTCTGCTAATGCACCTCTTTCACTTTTCAAAGTTGTTAATCTATAATTATTCCATTTCTATGATGCTCTATAGGGATATGGCTTGCATAGAAATATCCAATCATTTTCTCAATTTGATCTATTTCAAGCCACTTTTAACAGTTATTCAGCTATATTGCAGAGACTGGTGCACCTTTTCATAGCTAAATATTTTTTCCATTTTTCACAAGATAAAAGCCGCAAATTACATGTTCAAAACCAGTTGCCCCTCCTAACTTGATATGGATGGCTTGGCGCAAAACAGTTGTAACTTTCTATAAACATATAGTCAATCTTGCTCCATGTCTAATAAGCGGCCAGTTCTATTAAACGACTGTTTTTAAAATTCCCTTTCTTAAATCAAATATCATACACAGTAGATGGTATTAGTTTAAAAATTATCATGAACTACCTAGTAATCGTATTTTGTTAAAACTCAAGGAGTGTCACAACATAGGATTATTGAGAATTAAATTTAAATTTAATTCAATTCACTTTTCTTATTTGTAAAAAAAACATGCACAAAGCGACCGTTTTCTTTCATTACCTCTTTTTGATAGTCCCTTAAATGGTCGCATTATAGATCATCATTCTTACTAAATCTACAGAGTCTCATATAAAGACTCAGATCAGACTGTGCGGACACACAAACTGATCTCGGTCTATACATGGCACACGAAAAACCAGTTCACGTTGTCATAGCTAATTCACTTCAGACTTTTGGTCGTAATATAAACAGATGTTCAAATATTACTTTCTGCTAATTTAAAATTCAAAGCACTTACATAAAATCCTTTGTATTCCTTGAATTTAGGTTAAATTCCCTAATACAAAACTTAAAAGGTATATAAGATATAAGTCCATGAAAACAGAAAACACTTAAAAATGTCAAACACAAATCCAAGAAAGTACAACAAATAATACTTGATTATAATAATTTAAACACAACAATTTTTAACAATCATTTAAAACTATCTCCTGCTATTCACATAACGTCAGTTTCTCACTAAACTTACACTTTAAAGCTTGTATCTGCTTGTTTAATAAAGCAGTAGTTACCTACTTTTAAAATGATCCATATTTTTTTTTTCCTAATCGAAAATTCATGCACATATATTTCAGCTCTGTCTTATCAAAATTGTGGGAAAAGGTTAAACTACATGAATATTAATTAAATTAATGAGAAAAGAAAGTCAATAGTTGCCAAATATCAGCATCATTCAATTCAGTCAAATACAAAATTGTATTTAAAATAAGTATGTCAAATAAGTATCCCTGTTTTTCAATAACTCATTTGGATCAGTTCATTTATGATACAAAACTAGGGGAGTATAGGGTGTTTTTTTACTTCCGAGGGTTAAGCTCAAAACTATCGTAAGTGCCTGCTACATTAACAGGCACTTACAATAGCTTTTTGCTGATCCCTCAACCTGTAATGAAACATGTACATATTTTAGCAACGGAGAGAAGTTTTCACCAGTCAATGCTAGTTTAAAGCCTATATCATTAACATAGATTTCCTAATGAGCACAGAAATTATGATGAACACCTGTGCGGGAGGAGAGCTCGGGAGGAGAGCTCGATCTGGAGAGCTTAATCTCTTCCAGGGAAAACAGTCAGACTTTTGTTGTGCTGGGAGAAAGATAGCTTCGATAAGCATTTTAGGCTTTAACATAGTTTTTGGTAATTTTTGAGCATAAAAGAACATATTTTTTAATGTCTTTTTATTTGTGCTAGGGTAAAAATGGATATGATACACATTTTAGGCTCTATTTACATTTTTTGGTATATCTTAAAACATGAAAGAATTTTTTTGGCCTGTCAGGTTTTTAGGCTTTATTTGTAGTTTTTGATAATATCAAAAGATAAAAGATTTGTATTTTTTGAAAGAAAGGTTTTTGTTGCTCTGGGAAAAAGATAAATATGATAAGCGTTTTAGGCTTAATTTATATAGGCTTCAGGTTATATTCTGAACATAAAAGAAAATTTGGACAGGTACAGCAAAACATCTTGAAAGAAAGATCATAAAATTTAAGCTGTAGGATTACTGATTATTATACTATCATGCTTATTTCATTGGAAAAGAGGATGTTATTACATTTTTTTTCAAATTGGGTGGAATATTAATTTAGCTACATATTGCAATATTAACACTTATACAGTGATTTTGCATTTAACAAATAGGAAGGCATAGATAGAAAAAAATACTGATTTTTAATGCAAAACAGTTGTAAGTGCTGAGAAATTAAATAGGCTCAAGGGCCTGTTTTGCTATGCAAATTTTGATGGGTTGGCTCAAAACTTTTGTAAGTGCCTATAAATCTATAGGCACTAAGTGCCTATATATTTATAGGCACTTACTATAGTTCTGTGCTTACCCCTCAATTTGAATTACTAATTATTCATACCTGTTTGATAATGGCTGCCTGTGCAAGTTTCGCAGCATCTGGCTTCGTTTCTCCGTTCAACGCATCCGCTATTGTACCGTCGTTAGAGTCGGCATCCATATTGTCCAACACGACTGATTCCGGAGAGAGAGCCAGCTTTCATGAAGGACACGGCACAATCAGGAAATAAGAACGGAGGGAAAGGAAAGCGCACTGGAACGTTATTCCTGTAAAAACAGAGTAAATCCATTTAAGACTCCATAATTTGCAAACAAATCCACCTCTAACTTGAACCTCTAAATGCAATCTGGTTAAAAGTATTGGAAAAAACTTCTCCATTTTCACTTTTATCAATAAAAAAGCTATTCAGATTGCTAATTCCAAGCTGAATACACATTCCTCGACTCATTAGACTACGTTAATTAATAATTCAAAATGACAAAAAAATTTTGAATAATAAATTAATAAATACGAAGAAAATGTTGATGACATACGTGGGTGATTATGATAATATGGTCTCACCGCACAAATAATAATATTCCAATGCAGCCCACGGAGTTGAGAAAAAACTCTTTTAAGACATAGAAATCAACCAATAATCGTGGGGCTAGCAACTGAATGTTGGAAAATAAGTCAGAGGGGGCTTTTGGAGACAAATTCCAATTTTCTGGGAAAATCTAGAGACGTGGAAAGATTGTCAATAATTCCGGATTGTCCACGGACGACCTAAATGTTAATTTGTAACAGAGCTTCCACAAAATTCTATGCTAATGGTTGAGTCACATAATATTTGCATTTCTCCAGAGAAGAGATATCCAGGAGATGATTGAGCTAGTGTTATATTGGACACACACTGCTTGCTCACATAATGATATCGCTATAGCATGCTTTTAATTTGTATGACAATATCATTCAATAAGATGCACATAAGTTATGTGTCATTCTTTTCAGCCATTAATTTTAAATGTTTTGTATTCTTTTTGTAAATTGCTCCTTGGAAAAGCGTCAGAGTGGATAAACTTGTTATCAATGTATGAACATCTAATTTTTTCACTTTTTGTCATTTAAGAAACAAGCTGCTTTTGACTTTAATAAGCAATACACTAAAGCTGAATTCCCTTTGACAATTCATTTACAAATATATGCATCAACCTTGAACATGCATTATCATCATTCAAAAACCTTTTTTGCCATATTTTCATTTCTTTTTTGATATTGTACATTTTTTATTTCTTTTCTCTATTACCATGTAGATCAAGGCTAATAATGCATGATAATAAATTAATTTTGATACCATGTTTAATCCATGTAAATGTATGCAGGAGATTAGAATAAGAGCAGATAAGAGCAGTTGAATCAAGTCCAAAATCTTTATTTCTCAATGAAACCCTGTGTTCTTGGTACTCATTTAAAAGTCTGTGTGGCAAATTTATCAAACTATTTGACATATAATCATAGGCGATCTGAGATGATCACTATATATGAGCATGTCATTCTGCACTGGCCCCGAAAGACAGTACTACATGTTTATATATCGAAATAGTAATTTTTTCATTTTCATAATTCACTGATTAATCTCTTTGAAACATTTGCAGTGATTTTTCAAAAAGGCATTCAGGGGTGTGGAAATACGAGTTTTCTCAACTTGTCCCTGGACAAGTAAAAGCGCATTTTCTACTCGTCCAGAATCAAAATGAACTTGTCCGCTAAAGAGTAAATAGAAAAATTTGAAAAAAAAAATTGCCTTTTGATGAAGAAAATGCTGGTATGCAGCATTTTCTTCATTAAAAACAATGTTTTCTACCCTATGATATGAACATTAGGATGATTTCTCTCTTAATTCTTTAAAGTAACATTCCAAGATTAACCCTGGTATTTACTTGTCCTTGGACAAGTGGCTTAGAAAAATTTACTTGTCCTCAAGTACAAAAGCCCGAGTCGGACAAGTCGGGCATGGGAATTCCACACCCCTGGCATTTCCACGAAACATATCTATTTAACTCAGAGCAAAACAGTTATAACTGTCTATAAATATATAGGCAGTTATAAGTCTTTGCATTGAGCCATCGGTATTACAAAATTGAGACAGAATTTTTCAATGAGTAAATTGGTTTCATTCATCTGTCATGCAAAACAATTATGTAGATAATCAATAGTTACAGAGGGTGACTGGTTAAAAATCAATGGATCTGATTAATCATCAACATGCAGCATGTTCACAACACTTCACTTAAAGGCAGTACTCAAGATCTCCAATTTACTTGAAGAACTTTTCTTTTTTCACCAATATATTTTTTGAATTGATAATGAAGACCCTGAAATTTTATTTATAAGCATTTTTTACTCTGAACACAAAAAAATTGTATGATGTACATGTACCCACATGACTGTATGCATGTACTCATTTTTAATATCATCCCATTTCCAATTATACTTTTCGACATCCATTGAGAAAAGGCTTTAGAAAACAGTGTGGAAAATGAAGTAACTGCTAAAAACATTCAATTTTTTCATTATCCATTATGAATAATCATATATGGTTACTAAGATGGATAATTTCATTGTACTTTTTGAAAAATTTTCATGACATTGTAACTTCTTCATTATGAGTTTTCTTCATGAATACATACTAAACTAAGCTGATAGAGGGAGATTTGTAATAATGCCAAGGATGTTCCATATTTAGACAAATTTTCCCTGGAAAAGTCCCGCTGTTGATCAAGCCGCTCTATAATCAGCCGTCATCAGACCAGCGGAATGTATTGATTTTCGCTGCCACGAGTGATGGCATCTTCATTTTCTCTGAGAATGGTGTTATTCCTTATTCAAGAAATTCCGTCATCTATTTTATTCGGAGTTATTTTTTTCTTTCTTGTTGTTCATTTCTATAGAGTTCTATAGAATGTCTGTATTAATATTATCGATCAGAAGAAACTCTTTTTTGATTGCATTGAGGCCCTGACTAGTGTGAATTCAAACTCTTTTAATTATCTTTTATTGTCCTCACAATAAAGATATGTAGTCTTCCTAAGCATCTTAAATATTGGTGTGCCATTGGTATTGATGAGCAGATTAATCGATTATTTTTGATAATCAGTTGGTCTGGGCTTTTGATTGTGACATTCGACTAGGAAATTTCATAACTGATTAATCAGTTCCTAACACATAAATGAAAGCCATCATATATTGTTTTCGAAGCAGACACCAGTTAGATGGCTTAGTCTGAAACAGTTGTAACTGCCTATAAACATATAGGCAGTTACACTGTTTCATTCTGATCCATGAAGCTAGTAGAACAAGATGCTCAACAAGGCCTGTATCGCTCCACTGGTTTAAAGAAAAGTTAACTGACTTACGGACGCACAGACACACACACTCACGAAAGACACAAGGCCACAACTTAAGTCCTGCTTGACTTTGTCCAGTGGAGCTAAAAAGCTGCATTAGGTTTTTAAGTTAATAGTTTTAGCTAAACTTTTACTTTCTTTTCTTCAAAGGATGATACTGGGAGATCTTTATTATTAATTTCTAAGAAAACGATTGTACAATCGATCATTAGTTAATTTACTGTCCAAACTAAAGATCAATTGATTGTGATTTGAAACAATTGACCAACACTAGCAGTGGTTAAGGTTATTGTATTTTAGTTTTTTGTCTGCCTTTATATTCATGAAAATTGAGAAGCACACCTTTGCTGTTTTATCCCTGCTTTTTATGTGCCTGTGATTTTATGATTGAGAAAACATTGTGAAAAAAGGAGAAATTGCTTCTGACAAGCAATTTCTTCTTTTTCCACACTATTTTCTACCCTACTGAATGGTTATTTTTCAAATTAAATCCACTTTAAATTTTCGTCTGCAAAACCTTTGAATTTGGACTGGTCCAAAATTTTGTAAAACAGGAAAGGGTTAATGTGTTTGTCAAACAAGAATTCACCTATAACAGGTTGTTTTTTTCCTAAACTTTGACCTAAAAGATGACCTTGACCTTGTCTTGTAACCTTGGTATCTACAGATGGGTATTAATGAGATATATCATCACAAGCATATTGCATCTTAAAGTAATCATAGCAATGTTAAGTGTTTTTTTTTTTAAGTTTTGCAGACAGACAGATATTTATAAGCACTCAGAAGGTGACCAACATAGAATAAAGGCGATATGTGACAAAAGATGAATGTCCTTCATCCGCTTTCCTTTTCTATGACTTGAGAATTGCTGAATAATCAAAACATTGTTAGCTGTAGTTTCGATGTTATGATCTTTCATCAACGGCATATTTCAAATGAGGATTTAATTCAATTACGCACTTGCCTAATGTGTGTAATGATTGTTACGCCCTTGGTAGTTACGTCATGAATCTTAAATCGTAAATGATGTTTTCATTCATTGTTCCATTCTGCCTTGCAATATCGAATCAGAATAGTCTTTAGAATTCCATATTAAGTTTCTACAATAGAAGCAACTTTAATTTTTCACTCAAGCGAAAATTGATTGTAAGATGTTAAGTAAAAGAGGCCCCGATCTTTGTCTTTACCTCCTGCCAAAGCAGAAACAATCTGGGAACAGCATGACAAGGATCAAAAGGGTACGTACTGTACCTCCACTCAATCTTCATAATTTAGGAAAGGATTGATCCAGGCAAAAATCTCCTTCAATTTATCATCCAGGGTTTTATCAATTATTCAAACATATTTGACATTTAATACCATTATCAAAACCATTAATCCAGGAAAAACAAATATTCCCAAATAACATTAGAATTTCTAGGTATGACATCGATAGATTTGAATTTCAAGGGATCGATCAGCCCAACACTAGTGTAAGTGCCTTTAGATATAAAGGCACTTACACTAGTGTTGCTCTGACCCCTTGATTGGTTTTGTTTAAAGGGGGTGTTATGCGACATGAAATATAATTGATGATATATATAGCGGAAGCTGGTGCACCTTTCCATAGTTTCTATTTTGAAACATTAAAGATGTACCCATGTATACAATGTACTTGAACATGGACATGCAACATTGGACAATGTACTTGTCTGCAATTATTAATGCCCATGTCGGACATGTGATTTACTGCAGAATGAGGAATAATTCTGTCAATATGCAACCAATTTACATTTGACTGAAGCAGAAGAGGTGAACTAGTGTCAGGAACTTGCTGAATGTGGAAGATATGTTAACTAGAAAGCCATGAATGGCTTGAGTCGCTCCACAGGCTTGAATTTCTTGTAATAGTAAATCTAAGTTTTGACTAGATTTTGAGATATTTTGGGTTCTACTGATGTTGAAATGATTTTCAAAGTTTCCACTATATTACATATGGAGAAATGACCTCTGCCCATAAAATACATATTTTTCATCTAATCACAATAAGGTTTGGCTGCATGATAAGGGGTCATACCAATGAAGGTTGATTGATATCCATCGGTAACATTCTGAGAAAATGATTCTCAAAGTTTCCACTATATAACATATAGAGAAATGATCTCTGCCCATAAAATACACATTTTTCATCCCATCACAATAATTTTTGGGTAGACTCATAAAGGGTCACTCAAGGATCATTCCAGTAAAATTTGGTTGATATCCACCAATTATATTCTGAGAAAAAGATTTCAAAGATTCTACTATATAACATATAGAGAAATGACCTCTGCCCATAAAATACATATTTTCCATCTAATCACAATAAGGTTTGGCTGCATGATAATGGGTCACCCAAGAATCATACCAATGAAGTTTGATTGATATCCATTGGTATCATTCTGAGAAAAATGATTCTCAAAGTTTCCACTATATAACATATAGAAAAATGACCTCTGCCCATAAAATACACATTTTTCATCCCATCACAATAATTTTTGGCAGACTGATAAAGGGTCATCCAAGAATCATACCAATGAAGTTTGGTTGATATCCATTCGTAAAATTATGAGAAAATGATTCTCAAAGTTTCCACTATATAACATATAGAGAAATGACCTCCGCCGATAAAATATATATTTTTCATCCCATCACAATAATTTTTGGCAGACTGATAAAGGGTCATCCAAGAATCATTCCAGTGAAATTTGGTTGATATCCATCAATTACACTCTGAGAAAATGATTTTCAAAGTTTCCACTATATATCATATAGAGAAATGACCTCCACCCATAAAATACATGTTTCATCCAATCGCAATAATTTTTGACAGACTGATAAAGGGTCACCAAAGGATCATTCATGAAAAATTTAATTAGTATCCATCAGTTAAAATCTGAGAAAAATCACTTTTTACCATATTTGGAAATTAGCCACACCCCTTAAATCCAAGGATCATTCCTGTGAAGTTTGGTTGAAATTCATCCAGTAGTTTCTGAGGAGAAGAATTTTAAAAAAAAAGTTTATGACCTGACGCACAGATGCACGGACGGACACACGACGGACACAACGCCATGACAATAGCCCCAGTGGCTTTCAGCCAGTAGAGCTAAAAATCTGCTAATGAAAAAGTTATTGACGACCCAGTAAAACATGACTCAATGCCTTTTTTGACATCATCCAGTAATTTCAAGGTTTTCTCTACTCAAAACTTCAACTTTTTTTCAAATAGGTCAAGTATTTTCAGAATTATTGAAAATATTGAAAAACTTGTGTTGCAGGATTCCCTGTCCATGAGAATTAAATCCACACCCCTGGGAAGGAAATTATCCTAAGGTTATTTAAGGACAAAGCAACCTAGAATCGCATTAAATTTGCATGGAAAAACAATATCCTAGTTTATCTATAGTCTGCTTGAATATTCAATTGTAGGGAATCTTCCTTTTATGGAAACAAGTTATTGATTATTCCAAGCAGCATCCTCAAATGGTGATTTATTATAAAGGCCTGAAAGCTATGACTACAAATTGAACATCTACCACCCATCTCCTATTTATTTTTGAAATGTTTGACTGTTCAAAATTTAAAAATGATGCAGACAACAATATAAACACTAGAAAGCCATGAATGGCTTGAGTCGCTCCACAGGCTTGAAATTCTTGTAAAAGCAAATAAATGTTTTGACTAGATTTTTAGATATTTGGGGTTCTACTGATGTTGAAAATGATTCCATCAGTTACATTCTGAAAAAATGATTTTCATAGTTTCCACTATATAACACACTGAGGAATGACCTCTGCCCATAAAATGCATATTTTTCATCCAATCAAAATAATTTTTGGAACACTGATAAAGGGTCACTCAAGGATCATACCAGTGAAATTTGGTTGATATTCAATATTAAGATTCTGAGAAAATGTTTTGCAGATTTTCCACTATATAATATATAGAGAAATGACCTCCACCCATAAAATGCATATTTTTCATCAGATCACAATGATTTTTTGTAGACTGATAAAGGGTCACTCAAGGATCATTCCAGTGAAATTTGGTTGATATCCATCACTTACATTCTGAGAAAATGATTTTCAAAGTTTCCAGTATATAACATAGAGAGAAATGACCTCTGCCCATAAAATGCATATTTTCCATCCGATCACAATGATTTTTTGTAGACTGATAAAGGGTCACTCAAGGATCATTACAGTGAAATTTGGTTGATATCCATCAGTTACATTCTGAGAAAATGATTTTCAAAGTTTCCACTATATAACATATAGAGAAATGACCTCTGCCCATAAAATGCATATTTTCCATCCGATTACAATGATTTTTTGTAGACTGATAAAGGGTCACCTGAGGATCATTCATGTAAAATTTAATTGGTATCCATTGATTAGAATCTGAGAAAACTCACTTTTTACCATATTTGGAAATTAGCCACGCCCATAAAATCCATGTTTTTCATTGTATCAAAATTTCTTGAACAACTTTGAAAGAGGGTCACCCAAGGATTATTCCTGTGAAGTTTGGTTGAAATCCATCCAGTAGTTTCTGAGGAGAAGATTTTTAAAGAAAAGTTTACGACCGGACGGACGGACGCACGCACGCGCGGACGGACGGACGCACGACGGACACAACGCCATGACAATAGCCCCAGTGGACATTCTGAGAAAATGATTTTCAAAGTTTCCAGTATATAACATAGAGAGAAATGACCTCCGCCCAAAAAATGTATATTTTCCATCTGATCACAAAGATTTTTTGTAGACTGATAAAGGACCACTCAATGATCATTCCAGTGAAATTTGGTTGATATCCATCTGTAACATTCTGAGAAAATGATTTTCAAAGTTTCCACTATATAACATATAGAGAATTGACCTCTGCCCATAAAATGCATATTTTCCATCCGATCACAATGATTTTTTGTAGACTGATAAAGGGTCACTCAAGGATCATTACAGTGAAATTTGGTTGATATCCATCAGTTACATTCTGAGAAAATGATTTTCAAAGTTTCCACTATATAACATATAGAGAAATGACCTCTGCCCATAAAATGCATATTTTCCATCCGATTACAATGATTTTTTGTAGACTGATAAAGGGTCACCTGAGGATAATTCATGTAAAATTTAATTGGTATCCATTGATTAGAATCTGAGAAAACTCACTTTTTACCATATTTGGAAATTAGCCACGCCCATAAAATCCATGTTTTTCATTGTATCAAAATTTCTTGAACAACTTTGAAAGAGGGTCACCCAAGGATTATTCCTGTGAAGTTTGGTTGAAATCCATCCAGTAGTTTCTGAGGAGAAGATTTTTAAAGAAAAGTTTACGACCGGACGGACGCACGCACGCACGCACGGACGGACGGACGCACGACGGACACAACGCCATGACAATAGCCCCAGTGGCTTTCAGCCAGTGGAGCTAACAATTAAAAATGAAACATATAAAACACATGCATAAAACAAACATCATACTTTGGTTTCCAGGGGGAAGGGGTCCATAGACACACACCCCCCCCCCCCCCATCTCCAGGGATCAACCCTCAAAACCAAGTAATGTAGAAGAAATACTAGAGGCCCAAGAGGTCCTGTATAGCTACACTGGCTTTAATAGCCCAAGACTTTCACCCTGCCACACCCATATTTGTATGTCAATCAAAATTTCTTGAACAATATAAGTAAAGGGATGTTGTTCAAAGTTTTCGGGCTCAAAATAAGAGGAGAAGATATTTAAAGAAAAGTTTATGCACCAATTGATGCAAGCACGCACACACACATGCAAGGCGGACACTAGGCCATGACAAAAGCTCGCATTTGGCCAGTGGAGCTAAAAAGGGCTCCCAGGTGGTTATCTGAGGGATCCCTGACATAATATAGAGGGATTTCTACGGAATCACATAAAAACAAGATGTGTTTGTGAAACACTAATGCCCCCGTAACAGCAATTTTTTTTTCAAAGTTTGACCTTGACAGATGACCTTGACCTTGTCACATGACCTTGACTTTGGTACCAGCGGATGCGGATCATTGAGATCTATCATCATGCCAAATTTGAGCTTTGTATCTCAAATACTTTTGGAGAAAAGGCAAAGGTTAAGTTTTCGGACAGACGAACAGACAGACAGACGGACAGACAGACAGACATGAGTAAGATAATATGCCCACGATCTCTCGATACGGGGGCATAAAAATACTGTCAACCAGGGTTTTAATTTGTCATCACCTAAATTGGACCCAAAGGACTCAGTTTTGGGGATCTTAGGGGTTCTTTCTTAAATTTTGGGAGTCCCCGCTTTTGATATAGACAATTTTCTTTTACACTATAATATTCTAATTTGTAGATTAAGAGCTTATCTCTGGTTAAAAGTAAAGTAAAGAAAATTTATAGAAGTATATTAATACATGTATTTCGGGCTCAACTTCAGGAAAGAATTGAAGACTGTTTGAAGCAGTATCTTTTCTTTACCGAAGTTGAGCCTACAGAGAGTCTAAGGGACTCACATCACATAGTTTTGAGGGTCATGGCTACTTATATTTGCGTCTCAGATGCGCAAAACCTGCCTCCCCGAAAAACCTGCTGTCAACCGCTGATTAAGGTAGTGGACCCGTAATAGTTCCGCAAAGTTTCGGAAGTAATGAACTTAAACAAGGTTTCCTAATGATTTTCATTAGGAAACCTCGGTCAACATTGTTTAAGATCATGCATTCTGAAATGTTTCGGAACTATTACGGGTCCAGTACCTTAAGGTCAAAAGTAATGTGATAACTTGTTATCTTTTTCATACTTGGTGCCCTTGTTAGGTCAAAACTGCTTCTGAATATTCAGCACTATTGAACTCAAACTGCCAAATAATATCGACAGCATTTGCCGATTTTACCGGAGGTGTTAATAATTCTGTTAAGAAATGTAACTGGTCATATCTCATATTCTCGCAATACTGTTTGAAATATGTCTAATACGTCTATAAAGACAATGTTATATTTTGCTTCAAGGCATTAATTTTTAAAATATAAAGAGAATATTTTTTTCATTTCATGGAGGTATGAAACTTTTAATCCAAATCACACTCTGGTATGAATCCTCATTTCATATTCATATAGTGTAATGAGTTTTATAGTTTCATATCTCTGTGAAATTAAAAAAAAATCTCCCTTTATCTCTTTAGAAGTTAAAAGAGCTGTAGATGACTGACTTAAGACCTCAAATCTAGCAGCAAATTCCAAGGCTGAATGTAGACAGATTCACCAAAGAGATATATATCGCCCAACGCAATTGTCACTCAAGCAGGGCCTGTCTGGATTTATTCATGCAATTTTCATACATTGTCTTCCATATAAGGAAATAATCCCAGAATATTGATCTTTGCCTGGAACATCCCTCCCTACAGGAAAACAACATCAATATTAACAGCATTGATTTTTGTGCTGTTCTCTCAGCCTAATTGTTCTGTATTGGAAATTACTGAAGGTATCACACCAGTCAATTATCACAGCAAACTGTTCCGTCTATTTTATGGCAATTTTTGAAGGTATCACACCGGTCAGTTATCAGAGAGTAAATGTTTGATAGTTTATTTTTCTATCTTGTCCCAAGACAAGCAAACAATGATTTTCTATTTATGTGAAATCAACAAGAACTTGTCCACAAAAAAACACAAAACATTCTTCTGCTTTTGCAAGACGCAGCAAGGACTTTTTCATGGTGTAATTTCAGTTTTGAAAAAAAAAAAAAACCCATTGATTTTTAAAGTAGAAAATACTGGACTTTGGCATTTTCTACATTTAAAAACTGTTTACTACCTTTTTATATCAATATAATGATAAAATATCTGTTAGATCTGTTTAGTACCATTCAGAGATTTTTCCAGGTATTTACCTGTCCATAGACTAGAGGCATAGCATGTACCAATTCTAGTCTGCTGGGGTTTCCACACCCCTGTTTTATATGACCATTGATATTAATTGTAAAACACCAGTCTATTATCAGAGTTAATTATTCTGTCAGTTTATGGCAATTATTGAAGATGTAATACCATTCTATTATATGAACTTACTGTTATGTCAGTTTATGGGAAATACTGAAGGTGTAACACCAGTCTATTATCAGAACTAACTATTTTGGAAATATTGGCAATTAATAAAGGTGTTACACCAGTCAAATGTGAGCATTTTATAGTTCATGTACTTGTTTTTTATAATTAAATTTTTTTGGTTTCATTCCAAAAACCTTGTAACTACAGCTTTATTTAAGATCTAGTTAATCAGCTTTATATTTAAACCAATGAAACTTCGTCATAGACTATTTTAGGCCTTACTCAAGTCTCATATCTATTCTTTTTTTAATCTCTTTCTAGCTTAATTTTTTTTTCAGGACATCACTCACATAAAAGGGAAACAAGAGGCCCAAGAGGGCCTGTATCGCTCCACTGGCTTAAAAATCTCAAGATTTTAAAGAGAGATATTGAAAATAGAAGGTAATGAAAGTGAACAGCATTCAGAAGGAATTCAGACTTTTTCTTAGTTGAAACTGACTTATGAAGGAGTGAACTTATTTAACTAATATGTAAAATTACAAGGAAGAAAACTATTTAGATATCACTTTGAAACAAGAGGACCAGAATGGCCCTAAACTGCTCACCTGAATTTTATTGATCCAGTGGATCTCATCCATCCAAATTTCTTGAGCAACTTTAGAATAGGGTATTCAAGGAACAGTCTGGTAAAGTTTCATTGAAATTTGCCCAATGGTTCATGAGGAGATGTCGTTCAGAGATTTCAGGGTCAAAATAAGCCCTGCCCTGCCACGCCCATATTTGGGGGTCAATCAGAATTTCTTGAACAACTTTAAAAGAGGGTCACCCAAGGAAAATTCTGGTAAAATTTCATTAAATAGGCCCAATGGTTCAGGAGGAGATGTCATTCAAAGATTTTCGGGTCTAAATAAGCCCCGCCCTGCCATCCCACGCCCATATTTGGGGGTCAATCCAAATTTCTTAAACAACTTTAGAAGAGGGTCACCCAAGGAACATTCTGGTAAAGTTTCATTGAAATTGGCCCAATGGTTCAGGAGGAGATGTTGTTCAAAGATTTTGGGGTCAAAATAAGCCCCCCCCCCTGACATGCCCATATTTGGGAATCAATCCAAATTTCTTGAACAACTTTAGAAGAGGGTCACCCAAGGAACATTCTGGTAAAGTTTCATCGAAATCGGCCCAATGGTTCAGGAGGAGATGTCATTCAAAGATTTTGGGGTCAAAATAAGCCCCGCCCTGCCACGCCCATATTTGGGGGTCAATCCAAAATTCTTGAACAACTTTAGAAGAGGGTCACCCAAGGAAAATTCTGGTAAAGTTTGATCGAAATCAGCCAAATGGTTCAGGAGGAGATGTCTTTCAAAGATTTCGGGGTCAAAATAAGCCCCGCCCTGCCACGCCCATATTTGGGGGTCAATCCAAAATTCTTGAACAACTTTAGAAGAGGGTCACCCAAGGAACATTCTGGTAAAGTTTGATCGAAATCAGCCAAATGGTTCAAGAGGAGATGTCGTACAAAGATTTCGGGGTCAAAATAAGCCCCGCCCTGCCACGCCCATATTTGGGGGTCAATCATTTTTTCTTGAACAACTTTAGAAGAAGGTCACCCAAGGCACATTCTGGTAAAGTTTCATTGAAACCGGCCCTATGGTTCAGGAGATGTCGTTCAAAGACATTGGGGTCAAAATAAGCCCCGCCCTGCCACGCCCATATTTGGGGGTCAATCCAAATTTCTTGAACAACTTTAAAAGAGGGTCACATAAGGAACATTCTGGCAAAGTTTCGTCAAAATCCACCCATTGGTTTAGGAGGAGAAGATGTTTAAAGAAAAGTTTATGCACGCACACACGGACGCACGACGGACACCTCGCCATGACAATAGCTAGCTGGCCTTCGGCCAGTGGAGCTAAAAAAACAACATTCATTTGGAAAATATTGCTATAGAAAGTTTCATGTCCATCTTATTTATTAACTTAAGCCTATTTGTAACTCAATCAAGGGAAAATTGAGGTAAAGGGAGCAACACTGGTTATCAGCATTTTCTCCTTTTCTCAATATTTTCCCAGTTACATTTATTCCCCAGTTCAACAGAATGCAAGATCGTCTATACTGGGTATAGACCTGCAATAAAGAGTTGGTGATCAGGGGTCAATTTTGTCTATACAGGTATAGACAGAATTGACCTTTGATCACTCACTTATATTAAATTAAACTTGTGGATCTATATATCAGTCTCAATTCTTTAATAATTGGTATCTCATCTGTTGAAATGTATCATAGTACTGTTTGTTGTTTAATCATTGTATTTGATTTGTAAATATCTGTAGAGGCCTACAGGGAAGACTGGGTTATCCCAACTGTACTGCCTCATTAAATAAAGTCTTTATTATTATTATTATTATTATTATTATAGCTTCATCGGAAGTTTATTAGGAGAAATATGGTTAGAATGACAATACTTCAATGCAGGAGTGTGGAAATACGACTTTTCTCCACTTGTCCATAGACAAGTACAAGTCGATTTCCTACTTGTCCAGGACCAAAATTAACTTGCCCACAAAAATATGAATTGATAAATATTTATAAAAAACCCCATCTTTTTAATGAAGTAAATGCTGTTACCCAGCATTTTCTTCATTGAAGACAATGTTTTCTCCCCTTTGATACAAACAGTAGGATGATTTTTCTGCTAGATCTTTTTATTACTGTATCAAGATTTGCTCTGGTATTTACTTGTCTACGGACAACTGGCCTTGAAAAATGTACTTGTCCACAAGTGGAAAAGCCCGTGTCGGACAAGTCGGGCATGGGAATTTATTCTACAACATCAAGGCAGGGCTTGTGTTAGTATTTGATATTGAGGAGTCTTTGACCCGTCACCTGGGACATTCTGGGGGTCAAATCTTAATTTAAAGGGGTCAAAATGTCAGAGAAAGCAAATAATAAGTAGCATTTTGCATATTTAAGAGTCACTTTAACTGTTCCTTGTAATGATATGAAACACTTAGAACTTTGGATATGAAAATTTGTGAACATCTTAGTTATAAAATCATGTTTTGAACCTTAGCAACTCCTCTCAAGGGGGTCAAAAAGACCCTCTTGGGAGAAATTTCTAGGGGTCAAATTAAGATATTTTCAGATTTAAGGGTCAAACACGAGCCCTGATCAAGGCTAAAATTATAGACCCATATAAAATGAGTTGTCATGATGATATCATGCATCTTTTATCATAAACTTCAAGTGACATCTAGAATAAATTCTGCGTGTAATGTAGACATGTATACAGATTTAAATCAAGCTCGAAATACATATTGTCAATGTCATTCAAAAACTTTGTTAACACAGCTCAACTCAGGAAGTATTAACAAGAATTTTGAATTCTTTTGACATCTGAAAATAAAACAATTGAAATGCCAGGTTGCAGTTGAATTCTGAAAGCATAATTGGAAAGGATTTAAGGAGGAAATATTTGTTATAAGCAATATTTCATTTATCATGGTATTTTCTACTATGTCTATAGTGACAACATCTTTGAAACTATTAAAGATAATATAGATCTATACAGAATTTGATAATGAAATACATTATTATCTATGTGACCTGTCATGTGAAAAGGGACTATCTGGGTAGTGTGTAAAGTGTCAACACCATTTAGACTGCATAGCCACACTTGGGTCAAAACCTTTTGCACTGAGCTGATTTTCTGAATCTAGAATGATCGAGTTTACCTCCCTGTGAAAGAATTTTTGAAATGCAACCTTTGGTTGACCTTTAGTAGAGTCAATCTCTTTTTCGAATATCTTTTTCACAGAATTACCAGATGGTCCTTATTTGCATGACGGGTCACAAATGTATTTAAATATTAAGATCATTTGCAGACTTTGCTTTATTCAACTTAGCAATTACAGTTTTAGTAAGAATGTCCACAGTTTATTAATGCTGTCGCTTCTCCAATCTTGTTGTCTGCTATTTTATAGCTTCTTGAGCATCATGTCAATTTAACCTTAATTCTATCTACTAAATTCCATCTTTCTATCAGGAATTTAAAGAGATAGTTTCATTATAAAAATCCTTCTAAAACGCAATAAGTGGCATAGGCGTTGCCATAGAAATAAGACTTGTTACTAAAAATAACCTAATACACATAACCTGAAGCTGGAGGCTACTTGATAATGTACATTTCATCGTAATATTCAAGCATTACTCTATAAATTATGCTAATATAACACATAATTTACACCGATAAGGTAAATTAATGATAATAAATAATTACTTACTCACATAAATGGGTTTCAAATCTTCCAAAATCGACCCCAAACCACTAAAATGTGAAATACACAAAGATTCCGTTTCCAATCGATAGAAGCCGCATCCGATTTTTGAGCATTCAGCCTCTCGATTCCAATTTTGTAATAAATTATGATAATTAGGTCATGAATAAAGATGAGTTAGGAAATCCGTTACCTCTTTGACTGATTCTGGTCGCTGAAACGGCACGTTCGAAGCTGGATGAGCTGTGGCTATAACGTCTGGACAGCGATCGATGAAACAAAACAAACAAAGGCATCTCACAAAATGGAGATGCTATGCCAGATTGATGTTTAATTGGATAGGGGCCGTCTCAGTATAACCGGTACTTCAAACTGAAAGTAAATAACCCCGTTATGTGTGAAAGTAACAAAATTCAATCGCAAGAAAAAATATAAAATTCAGAAAGAAACATCATATGACCTAAATATTGAAGTGACATAATAAAATAGTCTGAAATCTTGAGATTAAATGTTTGACGGATCGTATTTAGTTTGAGAAACCCCCTAGAATGTCGATGATTGAATCATCGTAGCAAGGTCATGATGGGAAGAAAAATAGTCCTTACAACTCGAAATTTTATAGCGTTTCGATGAGTTTTATAGTTTGGAAGTGCCACAAAAATATCCCTTAGTATATTCATAGGTATTTTCTCCAATTCATAAAAATCATAATAAGTTTCTATCAGAAAACTGCGTTTTATATTTATGCGCGTCACGTGATTTCTATTTTCATTTCTGAAAATGGCGTCTGCAGCAGGAGGTGAAGTTTCCGGAGAAGTAAATATTTGTATTTTACTTTAAATTTATCCTCGCAATTTCGTAGATCTTGTCCCAAAACAATTAACAGTGATTATTAGTCTTAGAATGACTTTGTAATTCGTCAGTCTCATCTATTGATAGTTCGTAGATTTCAGCGGATCTTCAAGTTTTGTCATTTGCAGCTTTAAACAGGAAACTCTTGTTTTGTTTCAAAATACTAGATGACACAAATTTAGATTGGGGTGTGTTTGGGCTGGCAAATAACAATTATATTTTAAAAAAGTTTGTCTTTTAGTGAGGAAAACATTGTGGACAGTTAAGAAGCTGCTATAAAAAAAAGGAAGTGGCTAGCCGTACGGGTCCGTACGGCTAGTCCTGTAGGCTAAACGTACGGACCCGTACGGCTAGCCTGTCCTCAATGGATAGGCTAGCCGTACGGGTGTTTTTCAACCAATCAGAATACTGTATTTGATTTCCGATTATATACCATCTACGGGTTCACCTATTGATAGTTCAAAGATTATTTATCTTTTATCGTGCGTTTGGAAAAAAGAAAGATAATAATTAATCACAAGTAAGAGCCTGTAACAACGATTATGATGGTAAACTGGTCTGTTATCTAAGATTTTAGCAATCATCGACCAAATTAACTACTGTATTTTATGTCATGTTTCCCGAGTTTGTTTTTCACACCGTTTTGCAATCAATCAAACATTACTTTATGATTTTGAAAGCCCGATCGACAATTATTTGTTATTTATTAGAGGCCAATAGCAGATTTTTACATTAATATTAGACCTACCGGTTTGTCATTTTTCAGTGTTGAAAATCTTGTTTAATGTGCAAACGTGTTGGGAATTTGTAATAGTATTTACTTATTTCACCAAATGTTATAAAACGGCCGTTAACCAGTAAATGTGCCCGGAAAAATTTCAACGTGTTACGGAAGTTTTCCGATACAAAAAGAATATTCGTGGTGGCAAAAATTTAGTAGAGACGGGCGCTAAAAACTTAAGGTGAAAAATTAAGCATTCTTTCTATTTTCTTATCTAAAGATTGTCGTATCAATTTCAATTAAAGAAATTCACACTTTCATGTGCCCAGACGTTTAGTTTTTCCCATTAACACAGTCATACTGGCACTGAATTGATTTTTCGACTTGCAGATTTGGGTTATAATTTATTTGATTTTTTCGTAATTCGATTTTAAACTGCATACAAAAGGTGATTTTAAATGTGTTATGTCTGGAGTGTTCAAAACAACAAAAATTTAAATTTTCTTCTTTCTAACCCTTTCCCACAAAATTATTTACATTGTAAAATCCCCGGTAATAAGAGTGTTATAGAAGATTGTATTTTTAGAATTATTCAATGCAGGGACTCAGGGTCCGTGTTCAATGCGTCATTGCGACAATTTAATTGCACAGCGAATGATTTCCTAATTAAGTGAGATATATATATTTTTACACTTTTGTTGTCCGGTAATAGATTTCAACTTTAGAAATAAAATATTTTATATACTTTTAAGCCACATACAGACAGAACAGAAAAATACCGAAGTAGGCGAATAGAAACATAACATTTATTATTCATTCCCGTTCTCTATTCTGATTGGCTGAAGAACTCCCGTACGGCTAGCCTGTCCAGTGAGGACTGGCTAGCCGTACGGGTCCGTACGTTTAGCCTACCAGACTAGCCGTACGGACCCGTACGGCTAGCCACTTCCTAAAAAAAAATGATTTTAAATAATTTCATCTTTTCCAACATGTTTTCCTCAAACCAAAAATATGGGCTTTTTAAGAATCTGTTAAACTTTGCTAGGTCAACTTATTGATCATTTAAATAGTAACAAAGCAACAGATATAGTTTGACTTTAGATCACAGTATTTCAATAATCATAAAACAAACCCTATGTTGTTATTAATAATTGGAAATGACTCATGGAGGCAACTCAAATGAGTACCCACAACATAGGGGTTCATTGAGAAATGAGAGATTTTGGACTGGCTTCATAGGTCACTTATTACGTTTTTATCTAAACTTTTCAGAAAAAAGACACAGAGCTTGACGCTGTCAGCAGCTCCGAAGAAGAGGATGACGAAGATTCAGAGGAAACAGACGAGTCTGAAGAAGTATTGCTTTCTTACTTAGGGCTTTTTATACACCCGTCGAAGACTAGGGATGTGGAAATCCGGGGTTTTTCCACTTGTCCCTTGACAAGTGAAAGCAGATTTTCTACTTGTCATGGATATTAATGAACTTGTCTGCAAAAGACTGAATGGATAAATTTTAGAAAAAACATTGCTTTTTGATGAAGAAAATGCTGAAAGTTTTCTACCCTTTGATATAAACATTAGGGTGATTTCTGTCTTTATTCTTTTTAGTTATATTCCTAGATTTGCCCTGGCATTTACTTGTCCTCGGACAAGAGGCTTAGAGAAATGTTCTTGTCCGCAAGCACAAAAGCGGAAATTAGGCATGTGAATTCCACACCCCTGAAGAGGTAATGTATTGTGTGATCACCTGTGGCATATTTCTGTCAGGGTGGGCGAGCGGGATCCACTTTTATGTTTGGGGCATAACTCTGTCACTGTATGTCTGATAGCCACCACCATAGCACAGTTGGTTAGGCATAAGACTTCCAAACTGGAAGTCGTGGGTTCGATCCCTGGTGGCGGCAAATCCGACGTTTATCTCTCACCAATGGGTAGATAATCGTAAACCTATGTGAGATAGCAGTCGGAGGCTAGGAAAGGGTGTAATGGTAGTACGGGTGAAAGAAATACCAGGAATCCATTGTTAGGTGCTCCGGCCACGCGATATAACTGCGAAATTGTTGAAAGCGGCGTAAAACCTATTCAAACAAAATGTATTTCTGATTGAATTGAAACTCAGCAGTTATGCTCATCTGATGAATATGTAGTGCAGTGCAAAAGAACCGTAAGTCTACCTTGAATAATATTTGAGTTATTTCCCTTTGTTGTTTTTCTTACTGGGAGATCCAACTGAGTTACAGGCGTATCTTATGTGTGTGTGTATTTTTGTTTATTTATTGTCTCTACCGTAGCACATGCCCATATGAGCGACACCCCTAGAAGACGGTTAGTTGTTATGGGAGATAGTGCAAGGATACATGATGAAACTACTGCTGAGATCCGCCATGGTTCTTAAGCATGCTCGGTGTAAAGCACCGTCTCTGGGGGCCTCATTTTAACGTCTCATCCGCAAGACAATTAGTTTTTAGCTCCACTGGCTGAAAGCCACTGGGGCTATTGTCATGGCGTTGTGTCCGTCGTGCGTCCGTCCGTCCGTCCGTCCGTCCGTGCGTGCGTCCGGTCGTAAACTTTTCTTTAAAAATCTTCTCCTCAGAAACTACTGGATGGATTTCAACCAAACTTCACAGGAATGATCCTTGGGTGACCCTCTTTCAAAGTTGTTCAAGAAATTTTGATCCAATAAAAGATATGGATTTAATGGGCGTGGCTAATTTCCAAATATGGTAAAAAGTGAGTTTTCTCAGATTCTAATCAATGGATACCAATGAAATTTTACATGAATGATCCTTGGGTGACCCTTTATCAGTCTACAAAAAATCATTATGATCGGATGGAAAATATGCATTTTATGGGCGGAGGTCATTTCTCTATATGTTATATAGTGGAAACTTTGAAAATCAATTTCTCAGAATGTAACGGATGTATATCAACCAAATTTCACTGGAATAATCCTTGAGTGACCCTTTATCAGTCTACAAAAATTCATTTTGATTGGATGGAAAATATGCATTTTATGGGCGGAGGTCATTTCTCTATATGTTATATAGTGGAAACTTTGAAAATCATTTTCTCAGAATGTATTAGATGGATATCAACCAAATTTCACTGGAATGATCCTTAAGTGACCCTACATTAGTGTACCAAAAATTATTTTGATTGGATGAAAAATATGCATTTTATGGGCAGAGGTCATTTCTCTTTATGTTATAAAGTGGAAACTTTGAAAATCCTTTTCTCAGAACCTAATTTTTGGATATCAACCAAATTTCACTGGAATAATCCTTGAGTGACCATTTATCAGTGTACCAAAAATTATTTTGATTGGATGAAAAATATGCATTTTATGGGCGGAGGTCATTCCTCAATATGTTAAATAGTGGAAACTTTGAAAATCATTTTCTCAGAATGTAACTGATGGAATCATTTTCAACAGCAGTTGAACCCCAAATATCTAAAAATATAGTCAAAACATTTATTTGCTTTTACAAGAATTTCATGCCTGTGGAGCGACTCAAGCCATTCATGGCTTTCTAGTTATTAGTGTACCAGCCTGGGAATCGATCACCCATGCGGTCGAACTTCAATGGTTTTGAAGTCCGAGCTCTAACAACTGAGCTAATAAGGCTGGTGGGCGTATCTTATGATAGTTTGACAACTTGTTTAAGATTTGGAGAAGGTCCCTATGGCTCTTTAATTTGGAGGAAAAGACCTCAGTAGGGGAAAGTTTGATATTTTGGTAGAAAGCTTTTAAGCTTAGACTTGTAGGGACACAGTAGGTATACAGAACAAAAATACAACTCATTAACCAAGTAAGATGTCAGTGTAAGTGATATACTGGTAAGCCATGGTTAGAAGGTTTAAGAATTAAATTAAGAAATAATCTTTCAACAGCTTAAGAATCATTTACAAGTGTGCATTGCCGTTTATTAATTGTTGCTTCTGTAGCATATACCAATATGAGCAACAGTGACTGTTGCTCCTTCCCAAGTAGTAGTACCCTACATTTTTACGAAAAAATCCCTTCAAATGCCTAAATTTTTTAGACGTTTTCTCTAATTTGATGTGAATTTCCTCTAAAACAATCATATATATGATTGTTTAGAGGAAATTCACCCCAAATTAAAAGGTAAATGTCATGAAAGACATCAATTTAATTGTTTTAATTGGTAAATGCATACTAAATAAAAGCTCCCCAGCTATGTTATGTATAGCTCCCGGGATCGTTTATTAGAAAAAATACAGTAAATCTTATGAAACTACTGCTGAGGCCTGTCATGGTTCTTCAACTATCTCGGTGTAAAGCACCATCACACAGGATCTAGGTTTAACAGCTCTTCAGAAAGACAAGTGGTTTGTTTGGAGTGCCATCCTAAGAATTGAACCCTTGATATTGACCCCCTTCATTTGTTTTAAGGTCAGCCGCTTAACTGATTGAGTTGATTGGGCTGATTCATTTATGGTTACATGTGTGGTTTGTTTAAATCAGGTAAAATTTATTTATCGCACTGCAACAGCCTGATTTGTAGAAAAATGTAATTAAAAGAAGTAATTTGCTTTATATTGGAGATTTCTTCTTTTATTACAATATTTTACCTAAATCTTTATTACAATTGTGTAGTTACATCTTTCCTACCAGCTGTGCGTTCAGGATGTAAACGTTAGCGAAACATTTTCAAAATGATTCCTCTGTTTGCACATATTGAGGGTTTAGTGCAAGACTGTACCAAGTGTATATACAATGTATATACACTTAGTACACTCTTGCACTAAACCCTCAATATGAGCATGTGCAAAGCAGGGTATCATCTCAAAGTGTTCACAAAACGTTTTTACATCGTGAAGGCAGTGCTGTATATTTATTCATGAATTATTTTCAGGATGTTGAGCCGAAATTGCGCTATGACAGAGTGACTAATGACCTGACGTCTATTTTAAATAAGGATTGTGCCAGCTGTATGGCTGTGCATTCAAAGGTGTGTTAACCTGTTTTCCAACTTTTTAGATTGGTCTAAATTGAAAGAGGCTGCTGACGATAATAAAAAAAAGGTGTAGATTGAAAAGAAACCATTCCACATGGTAAAAAATATCGCGGGAAAAGGAAAAGTTGCCTGTTACTGGCAATATATTCCTTTATTTACACTGTATTCTCTGAAGTAAAAAGTCACAGGGGTGTAAAAATCTGTGACTCTATTTCAAAGAAATGATAAAAACTATTCCAAATCAAGGGATCAGAACAATACTATTGTAAGTGCCTATAATATTTTAGGCACTTCAAATAGCATTGCACTTACCCCTGGAAATGCCATTTAATACAGTGTTTTTTCCCCAGAAGAATAATAAAACATGGTGCATTGATAGTTCTGATTTCATTATTTTGGCGAGAAAACCTTTTCATGCTAAACCTGGAACATTCCCACTGTGTCAGGAGGTAAAGATTAAGATCAAAGTGCACTTATGTGCAGTCTGATTTTTGTCTTTACCATCAGATTATCCTCCCTAGACCAAGAAAATGAGAAACTTATTTTCAAAATACATACTCAGGGTTCAACATTCACTTCTGAGAGTAAAGAGCCCAATGGACTCCTAACACATGAAATCAAGGAGTCCTAGCTCAAACTAAGGAGTTCAAATTTTCATAACAGGAAACAATGTGAAACAGAAGAAATTGCTTATAACAAGTTATTTCTTCTTTTACACAAGAATCTTTTTTCCAAATAAGTTAATTTTCTTTCAAAACACTATTAGATGCAAACAAATGTTTCCCTCAACAACTTAAGTAGTAAAAAGATCTGGCAACGTTTGAAAAGGAATCTGCCCTATGCTTTTGTTTTTCATGATATTTAAATATGACCCTTGGAGTCCCATGGACTCCTTACTTGCAAAAAGAAGGAGTACCAATTGGTAAACAAGGAGTATTGGACTCCCCTGCTCAATAAGTGCAACCAATGCTTACAGTACTTTTATTTGTTTCAAATTGGCATAGATTTTAATTAAGGTAAAATAAAATAAGTACCAAAACATTTTGTAATACATGTACATGGTCATTCACAATGTAAACCAAGGTATCCTAATGGTAACCTTAAGGAAACCTCGGTTTACACATTTAAAGTTGATTACTTTCAAATGTTGTAGAACTATTAAGGGTCTACTACCTTAAGCATGACAAGGGATAATATGAATTTTTTTAAATCACTCCATGTTTTCATGTTAACAGTTGCTAATCATGTTTTCTATTATGTTTCAGTTTCTAGCTCTAGGGACCCACTGGGGTGCTGTACATATTCTAGACTATCAGGGAAACAACATTAGGGGAAAAGAACATAATGCTGTAAGAAAGAAAATTTCCATTATTCATTAGAAGATTAGTGTTAAAAAAACAACCTTTTAAGTGTCTACATCTTCTTCGGCACAAACTATAGTTTTGTACTAAGCCTTTTATTTTATATATAGACAAACAAAAATCTTATATAACATGCACACATAGCACAACATATTGTTTTGACCGCAGGGATAAAGAATGTAAGGTTCACTGGAAGAAAAATCTAAATCTTTTAATTTAAATTTTAGAAAGATGTATCATGTCTCTTTAACCAAACACTAAGGCATTTTGTACGAAAAAGTAGATGATATTACTGGTATGTACATGTTGACCAATAGAGAAATGGATTAGAATGATCATCATTAATCCATCAGTACTGTATAGACTATTTATTGTACCCCGCACCTACGAAGTAGAGGAGGGTATATTGGTTTCACCATGTCTGTCAGTCTATCGGTCTGTCTGTGTGTCCGTCCGTGCATCTGTCTGTCCATCCGTTTGTCCGTAGACCTTTTCATTTCCGGACTCTAAATCAAGAACCAAGTGACCTACAATCATGAAGCTTCATACAAATTTTGCTTATGACCTAAGGAAGTGCCCTGTCGTTTTTGTATCACATAGGTCAAAGGTCAAGGTCACAGTTAGCCTTTGTTCATTTTCGTTTCCGGACTCTAACTTGAAATCCTAGTGACCAACAATCATGAAACTATATGCAAATACTGCTTATTACCTAAGGAAGTGCCCTTTTGTTTTGGGGTCACATAGGTAAAAGGTCAAGGTCACAGTCAATTTTTGTGACCTCTATATCTGTTACAAACACATCCTGCACTAATAGCACTTGCATTTTGACAAAATGCTTTTTGGGGGTATAAGTCTGCTCTGGGACAGTTCTAGTTACATTCTGTTACTATTTAAAGTAACATTTATTATCAAAAATAATGTATCTTAAATGTAATAACCGGTTATTATATAACTGATGAGGTCAGAAAGTGATATTGGCCTTCACCTTGAAATCTGCCTTGGGGCTAAATTTGTCAGGGCAGATATCAAGATGGTGGGTAAATATCACTCTCTGGTTGTATAATAACATTTTTGTATTTTCAAACTAGGTATATTCAAAGGAATTTTATGACATTATTTGAAAATGTGTAATAATTGAAAATTATGAAACGTCATGATGTTGCATGTTCAATGTTAATGTTTATAACTCTATGCAGAGTTACAGAGAAGAGAGGGTAAAACCAGTCATAAATCTTTATTTCCCAATGAAACCCTATGTTGTTGGTACTTATTGGAATTGTATTGACAAGACAGTTCTAATGAGTACCAACAACATAGAGTTTGTGCTAATACATTTTTTAATACTTTGATCTAAAATCCAAAATACCCCCTTCATCAGAAGCTCTGTCTATGTGATTTCAGCACACAACTACTGTAAACCAGATCAGTGTTGACTCAAATGGGGATTTTATTGCTAGTTGTTCAGATGATGGCAAGGTGAGAAGTAAATCATATTTTATTGTAAAGTTATTTCATTTCTGGGAAATCCGAATGGACTGAAGATGATTAATGGTGTCCTAAGTGAATACAGTTATCTGTTAACTCTTCCTATAACAATATTGCTGAATACATTACTTGTATATCGCTTATTATAACACAATTGCAGTAGTGCATGTTTCAAATAAGAATGTATTATACTCAATGACATTTTAGAGGGAATGTTGATGCTTTTGAAATCATACAACCCAATATGCTAAATGACACATCATGTTTTCTGTGAAATTTTCACAACATCAATATCATTACTTGTAAATTAATTTAGCATCCAGAAAAAAATGTATAAAAACTAGGGAGGAGTTGTATGCAAAGCAAAATCCTCAGGCTCCGCCCTCGGATTTTACATTTTTCATAGAAATCCTCCTCTATCAGACAAATCAATGTGAAAATGAAATTATTTCATATTTACGTAGAAGACCTTTGGTCTGTAAGGGGTATTGGTGTGAGAATATTCATTTGTCAGAGAAATCACTTTATTAAAATTACCTTTCATATGCAATTCATGCTATCTTTATTTACTCAATCCTGAATAAAAAATCCTTTCCTCATAGTTCTCATAATCCATGACTTTATGGGATGCAAAATAATTCATGCTGATGATCTCTTTATTTTCAGGTCAATATTATGGGTTTATATTCCAATGACGACAATCAGGTCATTAACTTTGACCGCCCTGTCAAGGCTGTGGCCTTAGAACCTGATTTTGCCAGATCAAGCAGTAAACAGTTTGTTACGGGGGATGATAAATTGGTACTCAATGAGAGAGGGTTTCTAAAACGTCACAAATATCAGGTGCTTCATGCTGGAGAGGGGATGATTCGAGAAATAAAGTGGCAAGGAAATTTGATCGCTTGGTCAAATGATATTGTGAGTATGATTGAGTATTTTATAATATGACCTACTTTGCTTGAGTGAAATAACCCTGTTGGATATTTTTGTTATTACACTAGTGGAATAACTTTGCAAATGAACTAAGAACAAAAAGCAACATTATATTTTCAATATTGGGAAAGTGACGTCATAATGAATTTGCTAATGTCATTTCACAAACAGCATTTCATCTTTCGCTGAATAACTTGATCAATTGGTATCATATTTTCCTTGTTTAATCACAAAAATATGGGTTGTATTATAAAAAGAATATCAAATTTGTGCTCATCTTATAGGGAATTTATTAAACATCATCATCTAAAACATAAAAACTCAGCGCAGCCTTACTTTTATCTGTTTATAGATGAGTTATTAAATAAAATTGGTATTCAATGACCACTCATTCAATATCCTCTAATTTTTACATTCTCTTTTATTAAAAAAACACTGGAGAGATATTTTTTATCTGAGCTAGTAATGAATTTTCATAATGGTTAAAAACAGTGAATCCTTTAATTAGAACATTGACAATGCCTCCCCAAAAATTCTGATAGATGTTTTTAATGGCTGCATTCCCTTTTAGTCAATGCTGTTTTGAAGCATTATTTTGTTTCTTTCTTCAGATATTTTAAGTTTGGATATCATTCTCTTACAGGGGGTCAAAGTATATGATCTGAATTTGAAACAAAGAATAACTTCAATAGCCAAAGACCACAAGTAAGGCTCTTCTTAAAATTATCTTATAACTATACAAATATCTGTATGATAACATCCTGTATGATATCTTTTATGATATCACATAGATATTTTTAGAACAATGATATAATGCGGTTATTTTTAGAAACTAGCATTTCTGCTAGAGACATCGACAAAAAGAAGACAAAAAGAGGTTATAAGATAAATATAATACATACTAAGTGTTTGGTATGAAAAACATATCTAACTTGGTTATGGGAATTGATGATTGTCTCGGCAGAGCCTCGACAATTACCAATTCTCCCAACCTCGTTAGATATTTTATTTCATACAAAACACTAAGTTTGTATTATATATTTATACTCCAATGATGATTTGATAAAAAAGGGTTATCAATTCTCATCATTTGCTGATTTTCCTGTGAAATAAGTTGCTGAAAGTCAGATTTACTTAAAGCAAGTTTTTATTTTTTGCTAGTATTAGAAATGGGTTGAATATACGAATTTAAGACTATAGTTTGAATTTATTATCCTATGAAAATTATAGATAAATATTACTCCTTTGTCAAAATTTAATCTCACCAATACATCTGTTGCATCCAAAGACATGCAAATAGGTTGTCATGAAAACTACCTAATTTAAATGCTCGTCAATAGCTTTACAATTCTATACTGGTTTAGATTAACTTGTCTTTAAGAATATTCCATGACATGTCCTATATACAGGTAACTATTCAGTCGACTTTGTGTAATTAGAGATCTACATCAAATTAAATGAAACTACAATATGTGATCTGTCATACAAAAAGGGAAAATGCAGATTTTAGGATCCAGCAGGTTTCATTTTGATAGTAAACACTATGTTAAGGTAGAATGGCCATTTGACATTCAGAAAACCTTTGAAAAAATTGACCCTTCTTAGCCTGTGCAAAGTGAACAATCTAAATACAATCAATATTTTTCAATTCCTAGATGCTCCTTTCGACAAAGTGATTTTACAAAATACAATTTGTGCATGACATTTCCAACAATTTGAAATATAAGTGAGGTACAAACATTTGGTAGCGAAGGCAGCAACATATTGAAAATATTAAGTTTCCTGATGGTCTATAGATACTGTACTGGTCAGACTGTGTGGATGCACAGGCTGGTCAGAGTCTTTGCTTTGCGCATATTTGAAATTGTTGGAAATCATTTTATATATCTCCTTTAGTCACAGAGCAGATTTGTTCACCTGTAGTTTACACTGGAAAGATGATGTCACGCTGTTGATTGGCTGGGCTGATACAGTCAAGGTAGGTACAGTTTTTTGTCTTGAAATAAAAGCTATCTCTCCTTTTCACATAATGTATTTACAACACAGGATCAATTCTTCAGTGGTACAGAAAAAGCCCGTCTAAAAGCTTTATTTCTGAATGAAACCTTATGTTGTGTGTACTCATTTGAATTGTCTTGATGAGACATTTCAAATGAGTACCAACAACATACAATGTGAGTTAGGAATAATGAAATAATTAGATTTGAAAACCAAAATATTCTCTCTATCTGTAGCTGTTCTTTTTAAATTGCACCCACTATTTACCTCTATCAATTTTAAGCCGTTTGAAAGCAGGAAAGGGTTCATGCATACAAAGATAAAGAAAAAAATGATCGGAAGGTTGCAAATACTAGACTTTTATCAAATTACAGTATAAAGTTAGTTACCATTCAAATAAATTGTAATCTGGATTTGTTTTAGAATATGTAAAAGATCTATTTACTTTGATCTTTATTTATTTGGTTTTTAAGTTTTTCAGATTTTTTTAGTGCAAATAAAAAAAATACGATAATTCTTATATACATTAAAGATGTGTGTTGTAAAGAATAGAAGAGGGCCAGACATTCGAGACCTTCCTGCAAGATATGTGGAAATTGGTATGATATTTTGCCTTCTTAGTGTTGAAGTTCATAATTTATCACATGACTCTAGATGGAGGCCAGAGTAATTTTAATTGCAAAATAAAAAAGATCACTATGTGCTAATCAAGATATATGTGTGATGAGACATTCAAAAATTCTGACAGGACTTAAGATATAGAGAGGGATTTCAATTTTAATATGAAAAAAAAAAAGATCCAAATAATTCCTTTGTTTCGAGTACTCTTAAGATATGAAGATAATATTTGTTGATTTTATGGAGGAATGAAACTTAAAAACTAATCACACTGAATGAATAGGCCAAGCAGATTCATATCTTAGTGTGATTAGGTTTTTAGTTTCATATCTGTATGAAATCAATAAGTATTATCTTATAATTTAATATTGTGAAGCAAAAATGTAAAGATTTGTCAGTTAAAAAACAGATTTCCTTTGGGACTTACTTTTTCAGAAGCATACAAAACAATTTTGTACTTAAAATTTGTTTCATTTGGGAATTAAACCAACTTTTCAGCCAATCAGAACATATGAATATTGTTTGAAACAACTAATACTACCTGGTAAATCATTATAATATGAAAAAAATATATCAATTATCTATCAAACAAATCATATATATTGTGTACTGTTACTGTCATCTCGTTAAGAAAGGTATCTGGTAGATGAAATAAACAATAACAAAAGATGTTTTTTGCTTAATCAGGTTTTTTAAGCTACCATATCATTGCTTAATAATCATTTTGTTTTATCATAAATGGTTCAAAAATCCTTTTATATCATTTTAGTGGCCATGTTTAACACGATAGATTTCTTTGTGTGTGGAATATCAGCCCTAGAGGAGAATCTGGTGGTCCTATCCTATGATAAAAATCCAACACAGGAGGTCAGTGGAATTAACTCCTTGACGGAGACCAAATTCTTTTAAATACAGATTTAAAAGAGTAGTATTTGGGCCACTTTAGAGGTTCAGTGATGATTTGAATCCTATTTTCCTAATTTCCTTTATAAGAACTTTGATAACTTTGAATATTTTTTTCCCTGATGATTGCACTCATTCTTTCAGACTATTTGTCTTCCAACAACAGGTTGATAATCATAGACCTATGTGGTATAGCAGCTGGAGGCTAGGAAAGGATGTGATGGTTGCACTGGTGACAGAAATACCAGGAATCCATTGTTAGGTGCTCCAGCCATCATGATATGACAAAGATTGTTAAAAGCAGCGTAAACCCCATTCAAACAAACAAATTAATTGAATATTTCTTCTATTCAATGAATACATCATTTGCTGGTGAAATACATGTATTTAGGTTTGAAAAACATTGAAAGTCGGTTTCAAGACAGGCGCATAGCTGCCTATACACGAGTACGCAGCTGAATCCATATTATTTTGACTAAATGCATACTTGAAAAATTCTGGTGAATTTGTTATATTACTCTGCATCTTTGAAATAGTTCCTTCTTGGTAGATAAGTTATATTGATGAATGGAATTTTATGGAAAAACATTTCTGATTAACACAACACTCGTCTTTTTTTATGCTAAAAAATGGATTTTCTTTGTCAAGAAAGCTCTCCAGAGGCCCCAAAAAGCATCTAATTACACCATTTATTTCAAAATTTTCAGGGGGGGCATGCCTGACCCCCTAGATTATTTTGAGTCAATATTCTGTATAGGCTAGCTACGCACCTACAAGAGTTACACTAAATTTCACTTTCTAAAGGAAAGTCCCTTCAGAAGTACAGTAAATTCCTCTGAAATTTCTTTCTGAGGATTAATATTTGAAACAAAATTATTCAAGTTAATTCATTGTATGTATGTTACATATTGAATGCTCTAATTTCTAGTAATGTATACTGTTCTCTTTAAATTACCTAGGATGGTAAAGTAGTGTCAAGTCGACCAAACCTACGAATTTTGGAACCACACATGGAGTATTACGAGGAACTATCAAATGATGCTTTATCTATCAGAGGCTATCAGAATTATAGATGCAATGACTATCATTTAGGTAGGTCTATTCTCAGAAGTTTTATGTCTGTTCTGTAATATTAGTCTGAACCTTTTGAAGGATGATCCAAATGCCATCGAGCAACTAAAACCCTAAAACCTACAGCTTTATTTGAGCTGTATTTACCAGGTTATGGTTGTCCCAGGATGATTGGATCAATTGTCAATCAGTAATTCATAGATTAATGTCATGTCAAGTTCATCTCTAAAGGTCAAAGTCCAATACTGTCGTTAAATTTGTAAAACAAAGCCTTGTTCTAGCCATTAGTGATGTGCAATTACATCTTGTTAACATTTGGCTTTGTGCAAATTAGATGCTTGAGGGTCAGTTACTGTTTTGAAAATATCGATACTATAGTTGTCTGATATCTGTTGAGTATCTCCTCCCTTTTTAGCTCGGCTGTTTTCAGAGAAAACCCGAGGTATTGCTATAGCCTCCGTGTCGTCGTCGTCGTTGTCGTCGTCGCCGTTGTCGTCGTCGTGCGAAAACTTTGACATTTTGTTATATCTCTGGTTCTACTGAAGGCATTCACTTGAAACTTGGCACACATGTTCACCATCAAAAGAGCAACCTATACTATCAAGGGGGATAACTCTAGATGCACTTTGTGCAAATTATGCCCCTTTTTCGACTTAGAATTTTTTCCCACCATCCAGCTTTCGACAGCCGAGCGTAGGCACCCGTAGGTGGTGCTCTTGTTTATACCCCCACTAATCTATGTTGGGGGTATATAAGAGTCAGTTGGTGGTCGGACGGTCCGTTGGTCTGTCTACCTGTAGCATTTTCTTGTCCGCTCAATGTCTCATCAACTAATGGGCAGATTTTATTAAAACTTTACAGATGTGATCAGTATCATTCAAAGATGTATGTAAGTGAATTTTTTTATGATGATCCATTGACTTTTGACAGAGCTATGGCTCTTCGATAGAAAATGGCTTTTTGTTATTGACAAGCACTTGCAGGGGGGGTTTGAGTTTGCTTTGCGACATTCTAGTTATTTTTTGGAATTTTTGAAATGGTAGAAAATGTGTAAAAAAGAGGGAATCTGCATGTCATCTATTTCTGTATTACAGAGAGTGTTGTAGAGGAGAATCTGTTCTATATTATAAGTCCTAAAGATGTTGTAGTTGCTAGACGTCCTGATTTAGACGATCTTGTTAGTTGGCTGTTAGAAGGGAGAAAGTTTCAGGTAATGTTACTTAAGAAATAAATTTTGGAAAAAGATATATAGCTCATTACAAGCAAATTCATTTCTCATTCACGTAGTGGACCTGTAATTTTGTTGCAATGTTGCAAAGTCATGAACTTTCACAATGTTTATGGAGGTTTCCTAACCTCAGTTAACATCGTTAAAGTTCATTACTCCTGAAATGTTGCAGAACTATTACGGGTCCACTACCAAAAGATTTCTCCAACCCCCTTCAATTTTGATCATGTGAAAATTTTGTGGCCGGGTTATCATTTGACTGATCAAAACCAATCATTTTAAATAACTTTAAGTTAACATTTAGAAGTGAAGCTGTATTTGAAAATTTACATTCCTTTGACTTAAGGATAAAGTTGTTTCAGGAAATGATGAATGTCATTTAACATTGTTTACAACTTATAAACCAAGGGCAAGGATATTCAATGATTACAGGGCCATTACAGCATGATTGGTCCATATTTTCTCCCTGTAATTACCAGGATTTTGTCAGTTAACACTTTCCTGTTTTACAAAATTTTGGACCTGTCCAAATTCAAAGGTTGTCAGAAGCAATTTCTTCCTTTTTCACAATGTTTTTCTCAATCATAAAATCACAGGCACGTAAAAAGCAGGGATTAAACAGCAAAGGGTTAAGACAAAAAGGTATATGTATGCTTTTATTTATAAATGATTATTATTGTAATGGATTGAGTTTGAAAAAAAAATGAGTGTCATTTAAGGTACAAAGCATGTTTTCTTAAGGTAGTGGAACTTTATTAGCTCTGCAACATTTCAAAACTTATAAAATCTTTCAAAATGTTAACCGAGGTTTCCTAATGAAATCATTAGGAAACCTCAATTAACACTGTTAAAGTTCATGGCTTCTGAAATGTTACAGAACAATTACGGGTCCACTACCTTAAAGATAATCTTTGGAGTGGAAGTGGGAATGAATTGTTTAATTAATTCTTTTACTAAAAGTTCTTGGTATGTTTTCAGGAAGCAATGGATATAGCAGCCAACAGGGGAAAGGAATTGAAGAGACATAGTTATCTAGTAAGATTACATTCAATTTTAGCAAAATTGTGTACACATGTTCAGGAGTCAACACTTACTCCTGAGAATAAGGAGTGCATTGGACCCCTTACACATGAAATCAAGAAGTTCAAGCTCACAGAAGGAGTGGGTCTGAACTTTCATAATGGGAAAATATTGTGGAAAAGTGTTACTTATCATGTGACTATGCACAAATTAAAAGGGACTTTTGTGTAAGACTGTTGCCTTTGCCTTAGATGATCATCTTCTTACAAATAGATTATGGCTTAGCTTGATACTTTTAATGCAATTTATAATATGACCTACGTCGCCGGAGTGAAATAATCCCGTTGAATATTTTTTATATTACATGGGTGTTATTAAACAAGTGGAATAACTATGCAAATGAGCTCAGAGGGAATAGCAAAGCTATATTGTAAGCGCAAAAATGACATCATAATCTATGTTTTGTGACGTCATTTTTAAACAGCGGTATAAGTTTCCCGGAAAATTGAAACATTCAATTTCAAGAATTTTGACGATTTTTGGCTAAAATTTGGGTCATATTATAAACAGAATATAAAATTTGCGCTCATAAAATACAGAATTTATTAAACTCGTCATCTAAAATAGATAAAAACTTGGTGCAGCCTCGTTTTTATCTGTTTATAGATGACTCGTTTAATAAATTCAGTATTCAATGACCACTCATTCAATATCCTCTATTTATTAATGAATTTTCATAAACCTGTTAGGCATTTAGTGCCAGTGTAGCAATACTGGTCAACTTGGTCCTCTTGTTTAGGGATTCAACATATTTTAGGATAAGTTTTCCTTATGCAGCTCAAGTATCTAAAATTTTAACCTTTTAGGACATTGGTAAGAAGTTCCTCAATGACCTGATAGACCAAGGGAGATACGAAGATGCAGCAAGATTGTGTAAAAAGATATTTGGACAGAATAAAGATTTGTGGGAACAGGAGTCCTACAGATTTGCTAATATACATCAACTCAAGGTGTGTATATGGTTAAATTTTAGCGATTTTGTTTTTCCAAATAAATAAAGCTAGAAACAAATTCTCACAGCTGGGTCAGGTTACCAGCGTCTAGTGTTGGGCAATCAGTTTCAAATCATTATCAATAATCAGTTTTTAGTTGGAAGAGTAAATCAACTAATGATCGATTGTACAATCTTTTTCTTAGAAATTAATACAACACTCCCAGTATCATCATTAAAAGAAAACAATGTGAAAGTTAAGTCAAAACTCATGACCTAAAGACTCTTTCTGCAGATTTTCTACCAACTTCACGGCTCAGCATGAAACAGTTGTAAATGCCTATAAAAATATATATTGGTAGTTACAACTGTTTCAAGCTGAGCCATCAAACTGATGTCGGTTTCAAAAACAATATATAATGGCTTTCACTTATGTGTTAGGAACTGATCAATCGATGATGAAATTTCTTAGTGGATTATCACAATTCGAAGCCCAAATCTTCTGTTTATCGATTAAAATTGATAAATCTGCCCATCACTACCTGTGTCTATGATTAACATACTACTAGTGTATATTTCACCGAAAATTTGACACTGCAGGTCATACGGTCAAGTCTACCTCAATTTCGGACAAGTTAAAGAAGGAGTAAAAGAATTCATTCACATTCCAAGGACAGAAATCTGTACTGGTAAAGTCAGAGAGCCAAGATGAGTGGATTCATTTTGTCACAAACGTGTGTCATGATTGTTATAAAATTTATCAGGACAAGCTTGTAATTTCTGATAGCACACTTGCTTAGCATGTTAGAGATCCGATGAATTAATTCTGAAGAAATTTATTTTTTCATAAACAAACTGTTATCAGTTACATAACACAGCAACTTGCCTCCCTTTAAACTGTTACAATAGAAGTTTGTCCAAAGTTTGTCAATGCTTATTATTTGAGTGTTTCCTTTTCAGTCTCTAGCTCCCTATCTTCCCAGGGAGAACCCAGTGTTAAGTCCAGCTATCTATGAAATGGTGTTGAATGAATTTCTATACACTGACCATCAGGTGAGAGAATATCTTAACATTATTTTGAAAGAGATTTATTAATCAAGCGTTTTATTTGAATCTTTTATCTTAAATTTAAATGTATATTTTACATAACCTTTGCACTACTGTGAATCAAACTTATCATACAACCTGTCAAAGCTGGCCATCAAGTTATTAAAATAAATATCACTCGTCCTTTACAAAAGCTAGCTCACCATGATGAGCAGATGAGTGGAATTTTCAAGCCCTAAAGGAGCCTTGAGCTAAACCCTCAAAATACATGTTGAGGACAACAAACAAGTTCTTCAAAGGTAGCAAGAGCAAATTTAACTTTGATCGCAGAAAAAAACACATCCATCGAAAGATTTCCTTTCTTAATTGAGTCAAGAATTGAAAACTAACTTATCTTAATCAGATATCTTGGTCACATATACAACATTTTGGTGCCTTCAAAGACTTCACTAAATACTGCCGGTCCCACTGACATGTCTGGTAAAAATCATGTTGGTCTGATACACATGTATACAGGACAGACTGACTGGTAAAATCTAGCCACATGCACAATGTGTTCTATTGTTACGTTTGGTGGAATTTAGTTCAGTCTAGTAAAAATTTTAAGTTTACAAGACCCACTGTCTGATTAAAAAGTATGTGTATTCCGTGAAGACTGCCTCCAGAAAGAACGTGTATTATTATCAAGATGTAAACTTTCTTCTACAGATATTTTTACAGCTGATCAAAGAATGGCCCTATACATTATACAGCGTTCAAACTATTATAAAGGCTGTATTGGACAGACTAGAAAAGGACAGAAGTAACAGGATATTGTTACAGTCACTTGCAGAATTGTGAGTTGTCTTAAATATATACTTCATGCATAAAAATTGGAATAAATTGAAATTCATATTGAGCCATTTTTAACTCCTGGCAGAAGGCGAGTGAACTGTTTTCATTGCGATGTGTCCATCATGCATGTGTATGGGCATAAACTTTTCTTTAAACATCTTCTCCTCCTAAACCAATCGACAGATTTTGATGAGACTTGGCAGAAAATTCCTTGGCTGTCCCTCTTCTAAAGTAGCTCCAGAAAATTGGATTGAGCCCCAAATTTGGGTGTTGCAGGGCGGGGCGTATTTTCATTATAAATTTTTTTAAAATCTTCTCTCAAAGCATAGACCAGATTTCAATGAAACTTTGTATGATTGATCCTCCAAAACCATTGTGCTAATGTAAATGAAGCATGGCATCAGTGTTTCTTGGATGATCCTTTTCTCATGTTGTACTATAAATTCTGATTGACCCTCAAATAAGGCTGTGGCAAGGTGGAGCTTATTTTCACTTTACATTTAGAATCAATACTAGTAAATATTTTGAAAAACAGATTTTCTTATAGGTTTAGCCTACACTAAAATTGGCTTTTCTTCCCATCTTTTTCACAAATTTCCTTGTAAACTTCCATATCTGTCTGACTTCTCAATGATAGATTTTCGTGAGCCAGTGGAGCAGTACAGGACCTTTTGGGCCTCATGTCTGATTATAAAAATCATTACCATTGGCTTTCAGCTTATTTTCAAAGTTGTTTATTTATCTCCTGCTGTAGTTAAGTCAGAGTTTAACTATTAGAATAAAGCTATTAATCATTCTAAACTATGAATTATGTGAACTATTCTGGGGCCTTTGTGAATGATTTCTGAGTGTTTTCGAACAATTTGAGTGAGTGGTAGGTATGCAAAGAATGGTATGCTGTACGAATGATTTAGATCAATTTGAATAGTTAATGTTGTGATGAGATTAACTGTAACAGTGATATAGACGCTAATAGTTTGTTTCAGTGTAAGATCGAATTATTGAGGGAAAATCAAAGGCTTCCTTTAATGCTTTTTGGTGGTTTATCGAGAAATAACAGTAGATTATAACTTGATAATCTCAGCGGAAAAGCAGTGAAAATATCGAAAACTTATACACTGCTTTTGTGCATTTCATCCCATCTGACATCATCTATGCGGGTCAAAATAAGCGACATCTCAATGAACGTTGCATAGCAATCCTACAATATGTCCTAGAAATTTCACATTTTGTCTCATTTTTGCAATAAAGAAATAGAATAATTGTTTGTGTTCGAGTAAGATCTATTAATATTTCATTTCGTGAACAACAAAAGATATATTTTCCCCTTGAAAATATAGCTTTTGTTGTTCACAAAATGAATATAAATTGATCTTACACTGAAACAAACGATTATCCTCTATATATTTTCATGGGTGGGAGAGCCACTTAACAAAATATAGCTTATGCTGTTCATGAAATGAAATATCAATTGATTTTGCTAAAAAAACAAATGATTATTCTATTTTTTTCCAAAAATGAGACAAAATGTGAGCATTTGAGAACAAATTTTCTAAAAGTGCGTCATTTTGCATGTGATTGCTAAGCAACGTTTATGATAAGGGCATTTATCAGGCTCCGGTTGATTCAAATGAAAAGCTGGGTTTGTGTTTTAGATAATTCTGGTTAGGCAGTGAGTTTTCAAATGATAATCAACCGTTAATTCTTGATAATCCACCACAAGGCATTAAAAAAGTTGTTTTCTTTGCAGACATGGTTATGAAAGAGCCTTCGATAAAGCGCTTGCCATTTATCTAAAGTAAGTTCAAATTTTTATAATTTCATTTTACCTGTGTTCATTTAGTTTTGTGCATTCTGGTGGATTAAAAGTGTGTTTCCTTCCCTGATGAAATCAACTTTAAGTATTTTGGTGATTTTGTAAGCCACAGTGTGAAAAGGCTTTAGTTTCATACCTCTATGATTAAGAAACTATTCTCTTCATCTCTTAATTGAAAAATAGAAAATGAAACATTTAACACATTAAGTGCTACCTTATCAAAAAATATATAGTGCATTTTTAGAAACTGTGTGGCAAAAGTCTGTCATTACATTATGCATACTCATACTCATGTTTGGTAATATGGATGAATATTGAATGTGCCTCTTCATTTATAGATGTAGGTATATACAAACATAGTATTTGGTCTATCTGCAAAAAGCTTTGCCTCAGCAACTATAGATTAAAGGTCAATCATAAAAATAATCGAGTATTTTATGAAAAGTTATACATCAGTTAAGGTAATCAAACAAAGTGCACTTGATTTGGTCACTTGATGCAATGTACTGTAGTTGGATTGCGATTATCTTTAATTTTTTTATCACAGATTAAAACACCCAGATGTATTTGTGCTGATCTACAAACATGAGTTATTTGACTCTATTAGTGACAAGATTATACAACTGATGGAGTTTGATGAAACAAAGGCTGTTCAGATGTTACTCAATAAAATAGACAGAATTCCTGTGAGTTAGAAATTTACAATCTTTTATTTTAGAAAATGAATGATAATCCACTCCTTGAGCAAGATAAAATCTGATCCAAGACTCTAAGACAATTATTTCATTTGTTCATTGCCTGGATGTGTGTGTGTATTTCTGTTTATATACTTTTGCTTCTGTAGCATATGGCCATATGAGGGACAGCCCCAGAAGACAGTTAGTTGTTACGGGGAATAGTGCTAGGATACATTAGGAAACTACTGCTGAGATCCGTCATGGTTCTTTAACGTGCTTGGTGTAAAGCACTGTCTCACAGGACCTTGGTTTAACGTCTCATCAAAAAGACAATTTTGTTTGTTAGTGTGCCAGCCATGGGAATCTATCAACTTTTAATTGTTGGAGGTTCGGTGCTCTACTGACTGAGCTTATTGGGCTGACCTTGGACTTACGATTATTGTCTTTTTACACTTGTTGTGGAAAAAGTAGCTTATAAGAAGCAATTTTACCGTTTCAACAATGTTTTCCCAACACAAAGAATGGTTTCATTCAAAATTTCTCACTATTCCCATGGTCATCTGCCAATTATTCCAACTTTGAACCAGTCTATAATTTTGAAAATCGGAAAGAGTCAAAGTTTTGTGTACTACAGAAAACCCCCAATCTGCTTGTAAAAGTGTTTTTTCTTGTATTCTTCTTTTAAAGTGGACATGGATAGAAGTCCACCATCTATCTTAAACCTTATTCTGCTTTTCGCGACAATATAACTGATGTACACAATGCTATGGCCAACAATGTAGACAAAGATCAGCCTGCACAACATGCAGGCTGATCTTTGTCTACACTGCCTGCTTTCTTCTTAATTATAAGTGCAAAATCTTGAGCTTGACTGATTATATTCTCAGAAAAAATAGCAATATTTTTAAACATGAATTAAATTCAGCAAGAGAAGAGTTAAGTTTAAATCTTCTAGTTCACTTACTCATTTTTGTGTTTTTAGGTTGAGAAAGTAGTATCACAACTCCAGTCCAGACCCAGATATTTGTATGTTGTAAGTATTTCTATGTTTAAAACCTTCGTAACATACTTACTTCCGAAAGAGCTATGATACTGCCCATGTTAAAAATTCCCCTGATAAGTACTTGAGGGTCAATTGATTTTAATGAGCTGTAATAAAGATGTTGAAAAAATCCTTGTATACTGGTACTGGTTCGATCTCGGACAGTGGCATACATCGAGGGCTCACCACGAAGCAGTTGTAACTGCCTATAAACATATAGGCAGTTACAACTGTTTTGCGCTGAGCCATCAACATCCTTTCCAACAATTTGACTCCCACCTAATGCAATTGGTTGACAATCCTAGACCTATATGGGATAGCAGCTGGAGGTCAAATGTTAAATTTTAGTTTACCCATAGCATCATTTTAAAAAGAAAAACCTTCAAATACAGTTAACTTTCATTAAGCGACCACTAACAGGACTAACAAAAAGCAGTGGTTAAAGAGAATGTTCGCTTAACAATTTGATTACAAATAAAAAACATAATTTTGATGGAATAATTGTGTATATTTTTGAAATTCTAAAACTTCAATGTTGTCAAAACTCAATAGAATTGTCTCATTCAGATCATTCTTACGAGTATCCATGGACAACATAGGATTCAGTTTCAATAATCTTTAGACCAATAATATCTACTTTTTAACATATTTTGATTTAAAGAAGGGGATGTTGAAAATGAACACTTATTGAGCAAGATTGAGTGTAAAAGGCATATTGTAATTGTTATACGCCCGAAGGGTCGTATTATGTTATGGCCCTGGTTGTCCGTCTGTCTGTCTGTCCATCTGTCCGTCCGTTAGCAATTTCTTGTGTGCGCAACTCCTCCTAAACTATCAATGGGAAAGAGCTGAAACTTGGCACAATTACTCTTTATAATGTCTAGTTGTGCATAAGACCTTTGAATTTCAAATCGCTCCAGTCATTCCTGAGAAATCTTGAATTATCTGCCCTTGAATTTAACGAAAATCATTGTTTTTTGTGTGCGCAACTCCTCCTAAACTATCAATGGGAATGAGCTGAAACTAGACACATTTACTCTCTTTGATGTCTAGTTGTGCATAAGACCTTTGAATTTCAAATCGCTCCAGTCATTCCTGAGAAATCTTGAATTATCTGCCCATGAATTAAACGAAATCACTGTTTTTTTGTGTGCAACTCCTCCTTAACTATCAATTTAAATGAGCTGAAACTAGACACATTTACTCTCTTTGATGTCTAGTTGTGCATAAGACTTTCAATTCAAAATGCTCCAGTCATTCTTGAGTTATTGTGAATTATCTGACCTTGAGTTGAATGAAAATCACTTTTTTTTGTGAGCACAACTCCTCCAAAAAAAGCAATTGCACTGAGTGGAAACTAGACACTGACCTTCAGTTGAATGAAAAACAAAATTTCTTGTCAGCTCATTTTCTCCTACATTTTGGATGGGAATGAAAGGAAACTTGCCACAATAACTCTGTAGGATGTCTATTTGTGCTCAGGACTAAATATTTTTCACATTTAAAGTAGTTTCTGATTTATCTGCCCTTTAGTTTAAAATTACAGATTTTTATTTGTGTGTGTGTGTGTGCACAACTCCTACAAATTTGATTGGATTGAAATGAATCTTGCCACAATGTAACCCTGATATTTGGTTGAACTTTAGACTTCAGAAATTCAAAAAGCTTGGGTCTTTCTTGTATTATCTGCCCTTGAATTGTTTGAAATTCACTATATTTCTTTTGTGAGCAACTCGTCACACTTTGAATTGGAATGAACTGAAACTTGCAAAATGACAGTTTGGCGTATAGTTGTGCATAAAACCATTTTCAATTTACACTCAAAGGGTCTTACTATGTTATGGCCCCAGTCTTCTGTCTGTCTGTCTGCAATTTTTCTAGCTATCATTCAAGCTCACACTACTGACAAGCCAAGGTTACTGACAAGCCCCATCGGGCGTATATGCGCCGCTCTGCGAAGCTCTTGTTGATATTTATCTAGTCCCTCAATCAATTATCTTTTTTTCCTTTTCCCACAGTATCTGTATCAGCTGAATGTGAAAGATTACCAGTTAGTCATTCCATATGCGGGTCAGATTGTTAAATTATATGCAGAATTTGACAGACCCAAGTTACTTCCCTTCCTGAAGAGTAGTGTACCTTATCCAGTAGATTTAGCGTTAAAAGAAGTAGAAATGAGAGAATTTGATGAAGAACAAGTCTTTTTGTTAGGTAAGTTTTCAGATATTTAACTCAATACCTCAGAGCATTTATAGGCAGTTATTTGGACTACAGATTGAAAATTTTAAATACTTTATGTAGAGCTAGGACGAGAACTCAAGTATCCAGGTGTTGGCTAAGGTAAAGTTCGTACCTGGGTCATGAATCATTACCCTATTGTATAAGCACTGTGTACCTTTGGGGATCAAATCAGAAAAGAATTTATGACTGTTTAAAAACAGTCATCAAATCCTTTCTGAAGTTGAAGGTCGATAGTTTTGAGAGTCATGGCTACTTATTTGAGAGTCATGGACTCGCAAGGCAATCGCATCCCTTAAAACTGGCTACTTTGTCTCAGACTTGTAACACCTTTGTTCCTTAAAACTTCATCGAAATATGTATATTTGATCTCCCTTTATAGAAAATTTTATCCTCCTTCGTTTTTAGTCAATAAAATAAATATATGGATAGCAATCATCAGGGACTTGAGTACCTGCGGATAAGAAGATCTCAGGTACAAATATTATATGTACCCGTCCCAGCTCTAACTACTTGTACATACCATATATTGTTGATAGTTATTGGGTTCATCCACTCAAGATGTTTCAAATGAAAACCAACTGTTCAGGATTAAACCCTAAGTTGTGGGTAGTCATTTGAATCATCTTGTGGAAAAACTCCAATGTTTAGCCAGCCCCAAATATCAGACTAGATAAACGATGTATATTAAACAACAGAGTTTTGTAGATAATATTATGTTTTAATTATGGATGATGTCACCAATTTTCGAGCATTCTGATTGGCTGAAAAAATGGTTTTGTTTCTCAATGAGAACAATATTGAGTGAGCAGCTATTTTGTAAGTTTCCACTAAAAGTATTCCTGTATGAAATTGCTTTCATTATTGATAAAGCTTACATTTTTGCTTCAAGATATTAAATTATAAGATATGAAGAGAGTAATTTTTTAATTTCATGGAGGTAAGAAACTAAAAACCTAATCACACTCATGAAAAGTCAAGCATCAGCTGCTCAAGCAGCTCTAAAATTGAATTATTATACCCCCCACAACGAAGTTATGGGGGGTATACTGGAATCAGGTTGTCTGTCCATCCGTCTATCCATCCGTCTGTCAGTCCATAGACATATGTTGTGTCCTCTTCTCCTCCTACAGTTTTGGCCCAATTTTGTTGAAATTTTATCATATGAAGTTGTGCACCTGCAATTTTCATCCTAATCCAGTCATTAGTTTGAGAGTTATGCCATTTTGAACCTTTTAAGGATGGGGGTGAGTAGGCCAAATTTTGTGTCCTCTTCTCCTCCCACAGTTTTGGAACAATTTTGCTGAAATTTTATCAGATTGTTTCCTATCATATGAAGTTGTGCACCTGCAATTTTCATCCTGATCCAGTCATTAGTTTCAGAGTTATGCCACTTTGAACTTTTTAAGGAGGGGGGGGGGAGTAGTCAAAATTAAAAATTGCAAAACTCAGTTACCATAAGGGGAGTTACCAAATTTGGTAAGTAACATCATCTTGTTGTTATCATGTTACAAAAAGATCATGTTCTGAAAGCACTTATACTGGGACATAGCCCTGGTCGGACAATGCCCTAGTGGGGGGGTATGAGTCAGCTCTGCAACAGTTCTAGTTTTATTTCAGGTCGTATGGGAAATATTCGTCAAGCCTTGAAGCTCATTACAGATAAGATAAAAGATGTAGATCAAGCTATAGAGTTTTGTAAAGAACATAATGATACTGAACTTTGGGAGGATTTAATTCAACATTCACTGGATAAACCAAGTAGGTTTCATCTTAACTATTAAACAAGACTTAGAGTAATGGGCCTTGAGTTAGTTCTTTGTATAAATTCTTAAGAACTGTTATAATTTTATGAAATTTTCTTTTGTAAAAAAAATGCTTTAAAGGATGAGCTAAATTACTGTAGTGCAGCAGTTTTGTTATTCTTTTCAATAACTAAGTAACTTCATTGCATGAATTGCCTCCATTATGTTTATAATTTATTTTTCTGTTTTCAGCTTTCATAACTGGTTTACTAAACAGTATAGGTACCCATGTTGACCCAATTATACTCATCCGTAAAATAGAGACGGGCATGGAAATACCCGGTCTGAGAGATTCTCTGGTGAAAATAATGCAAGATTATAATCTACAGGTACGTAGCATTTGACACTTATGAGAGTCTGGGAGTCCGAGACTCTTTGTTAACCAGTTTTGACTTCTTCATTTAGCGTAAAAGGAATCGGACAGACTTCCGGGTTTTAATGAGAATATTTCAACAAACATTTGCACAGGGAAATCCCCCTTCAAACTCTGTTGAAAATTAGATCTTTTCACTGCAAAAGTTGTTGTAGATATCATTTGCTTTAGTATTTTGGAAGAAAACATCTTTTTAGGGGGTACGCTCATGTGGAACTGAAAAAATGGCTTGTAACAAGGAATTTCTTCTTTGCTACACTGATCTCCAATTATGAAAACTCTTGACTCCTTAAATTGAGCATGGACTCTTTAATTAAATAAGTTTGGAGTCCAATGGACTCCTTATTCACAAAAGTTAATGTTGATCCCTGAACCGTATGGAAACTAAATTAACCATTATCATGCTGAATCTGGGTATTTTCTTTGGCAGGAGGCTTAAATAGAAAAAGATCAGCATGAACAAATGTGAAGTCTGATTGAAGTCTTTTCTACTCATCAGCCTGCACAAATTTGGAATTCTGTTTTTAGCTCACCTGAGCACGAAGTGCTCAAGGTGAGCTATTGGGATCGTAGAATGTCCGTCGTCCGTCGTCAGTCAAGCGTCGTCCGTCATGCGTCGTCCATCGTCCACAATTTCTTTAAACATCTTCTCCTCCTAAACCAGTGGGCCAATCTTGATGAAACTTGGCAGGGATGTTCCTTGGGTCAAGTTCTACCAATGTTATTCAAATAAATGAAATCCACCCTTAACTTTTCCTTAACCCTTAACAAAAAGGGTGAAAATATGAAAATCTTTAAAATCTTCTTCTCTGAATCCAGAAGGCAGACAGCTTTCATATTTGGTATGTAGCATCATCTAGTGGACCTCTACCAAGTTTGTTCATATCAAGACCCTTAGGTCATATTTGAGCTTTGCCCGGGCGCAACCCTTTTTACATAGAATCAAAGAGCGAAAATCTTTAAAAATCTTCTTCTCTGAAACCAGATGGCAGACAGCTTTAACATTTGGTAAGTAGCATCATCTAGTCGGCCTCTACCAAGTTTGTTCATATCAAGACCCTTGGGTCATATTTGGGCTTTGCAAGGGTGCATCCCTTTATCTCTTATGAGCACGAAGGGTAAAAAAACGAAAATCTTCAAAAATCTTCTTCTATGAAACCGGATGGCAAACAGCTTTCATATTTGGTATGTAGCATCATCTAGTGGACCTCCACCAAGTTTGTTCATATCAAGACCCTAGGATCATATTTGGGCTCCACTGGGGTGCAACCCTTTTTACATAGAATCAAAGAGCGAAAATCTTTTAAAATCTTCTTTAATCGAAACCAGAGGACACACTGCCATCATTTTTGGTATGTAGCATCATCTAGTGGGTCCCTACCAAGTTTGTTCATATCAAGGCCCTTGGGTCATATTTGGGCTCCAGCTGGGCGCATCCCTTTCAGCTCATCTGAGCATGATGGGTGAAAATAGGAAAACCTTCAAAAATCTTCTTCTCTGAAACCAGAAGGCAGACAGCTTTCATATTTAGTATGTAGCATCATATTATGGACTTTTTTCATATCAAGACCCTGGGGTCACATTTGGGGTCCAACCGGTTGCATCCCTTTTTACATAGAATCAAAGAGCAAAAAGGCATATCTGTTTTGCTCTTTGCTGAAAAATGTTCCATGGTATTGATCGTAGGCAATTATCTTCTTTTTGACATCTGCCTGTCTAATTAATGTGATGTCCCAGGGGTCAAAGAGACTCAGGTGAGCAATCTAGTTTGTCAAAGCTATTTAATCCTTATCATGTTGGACTTGGCATATTTATGCGCTGCGTTGACCAGGATCATACTCCACATATATCATAAACCTATGTGGGAAGCAGCTGGATATGTTCCTATTTTTGTCTAAAACTAAGTCTTAATTCAAAGATTTAGTATAGTACTTGTTAAAAATTTGTGGGGAAAAAAACTAGTGGAATCAATTATCAGCCCTGCAATCAAGCTTAGCACTAAGCACAAGAGACCATCTCATATTTGAAATACTTCTCTGTGGAATGCAGGATACTATTTCTGGGGAACTTGTTTGTGCTTTACTATCCTGAACACAGGAATGGTTGACTCCCGTTATGGCTTTGACCAGCTTAGACAATGATACAATGCAATTAAGATATTCACTTTGAATTTTACCTTTCTACAGAGTGCGTATAGAGGATAATCGTTTGTTTCAGTGTAAGATCAATTTATATTCATTGAGTGAACATCAAAAGATATATTTTCACGAGTTGTCAAGCCAAGTGAAAATATAGCTTTTGTTGTTAAAAAACGAAATATTAATCGATCTTACTCGAAAAATAAACGATTATTCTATTTCTTTATTGCAAAAATGAGACAAAATGTGAAATTTCTAGGACATATTAAAGCATAAAGCGCTTTATTTTGCATTGATTGCTATGCAACGTTCATTGTGACGTCACTTATTTTGCTCCTCATAGATGACATCAGATAGAATGAAATGCACAAAAGCAGGGTATAATTATTTGATTATTTCAAAAATTTCTTGATAAACCACCGAAAAGCATTAAAGAAAATGAAGTCTCTGGTCATACGGTGTGGATGCACAGTCTGACTAGAGCCCTTGCTTTGTGCACACATGGAATTGCTTGAAATGTCACGCTCAGGCTTATATTGTTCCGTTTTAGATTTCCCTGAGGGAGGGATGCAAGAAGATCCTTGTTGCTGATAGCTTTGGACTGATGAACAGACTTATTAAGACACAGAAAAGAGCAATATCTGTTGATGGTATGAATGGGTTGATCACAATTGAGACCATATATTGATGGCTCAGCATGAAACAGCTGTTACTACATATTTGTTTAAAGGCAGTTACAACTGTTTTGGGCTGAGCAATAGAGATGTAGTTTCAACAATTTTACATGGGCATGAAGTACCTGTTTTAAGCTCCACTAGCCAAAGGCCACTGGGACTATTGTCATGGCTTTTTGTCCGACGGGCATCCGTCAGTGGGTCCATGCGTCCGGCCGTAAACTTTTTCTTAAAACAATCTTCTCAGAAACTACTGCATGAATTTCACCCAAACTTTACAAGAATGATCCTTGGGTGACCCTCTTTCAAAGTTGTTCAAGAAATTTTGATCCAATGAAAAACATGGATTTAATGGGCGTGGCTAATTTCCAAATATGGTAAAAAGTGAGTTCTCAGGTTCTAATTGATGGATACAAATTTAATTTTACATTAATAATCCTTTATCAGTCTACAAAAAATTATTGTGAACCGATGGAAAATATGTCTTTTATGGGCAGAGGTCATTACTCTATATGTTTATTGTGGAAAGTTTGAAATTCATTTTCAACATCAGTAGAAGCCAAAATATCTAAAAATCTAGTAGAAATTTGATTACAGGAGATTTCAAGCCTGTGGAGCGACTCAAGCCATTCATGGCTTTCTAGTTATTGAGCTGCCTAGTTACACACAATGCATGAGAGCATAGTGAAGACTGTGCTCAAGCATGATACAAGCATGACAGTCTGAATGGATTCTTTATTAGGTTTTTATGGGTAAATTATTTTGAATGCCATGTACTAACTAAAAAAAAATCAGTGCATTCTTGGATGCCCCATGGCTTTCCTATTTGAATTGGAGATAAAGCCTAGAAATGTCTACTGAATTTTTATGCTTCCGCATGGAAAGTTATGGGCATATCAGTTTACTGTTGTCTGTCCGTCTGTCTGTCTGTGTCTGTCTGCAAAACTTAACCAAAAAAAAAATTAACATTGCCAATTACTTCAAGGCTATTCAAAATACAATTTTCATATTTGGTATGATGATAGATCTCAATGCTGCGCATCTGCTGTTATCAAGGTCATGTGACAAGGTCAAGGTCATCTGTCAAGGTCAAATTGTTAAAAAGTTGCTGTTTTGGGGGCATTCATGTTTCATAAACACATCTTGTTTTAGATTGATGAACTTTTCGAAAATCTGCAGAATGTGGTCCCTGCAGAAAAAAGTATTACACAATATATATTAATATGCTGTAAAGTTGAATTTTAAATAGATGAGGCTACTGTACACATATATTTTTTTCTCACATAGACAACATTGTCTTTCATAACAAACAGGTTTTTTAGCTCCACTGGCTGAAAGCCACTGGGGCTATTGTCATGGCGCTGTGTCCTACGGGCATCCGTCAGTGCGTCTGTGCGTCCGGTCGTAAACTTTTTCTTTAAAAATCTTCTCCTCAGAAACTACTGGATGAATTTCAACCAAACTTCACAGGAATGATCCTTGGGTGACCCTCTTTCAAAGTTTTTCAAGAAATTTTGATCCAATGAAAAGCATGGATTTAATGGGCGTGGCTAATTTCCAAATATGGTAAAAAGTGAGTTTTCTCAGATTCTAATTGATGGATACCAATGAAATTTTAAATGAATGATCCTTAAGTGACCCTTTATCAGTCTACAAAAAATTATTGTGATCAAATGGAAAATATGCATTTTATGGGCGGAGGTCATTTCTCTATATGTTATATTGTGGAAACTTTCAAAATCATTTTCTCAGAATCTAAGTGATGGATATCAACTAAATTTTACTTGAATGATCCTTGAGTGACCCTGTATCAGTCTTCCAAAAATAATTGTGATCAGATGAAAAATATGTATTTTATGGGTGGAGGTCATTTCTCTATATATTATATTGTGGAAACTTTCAAAATCATTTTCTCCGAATGTAATTGATGGATATCAACCAAATTTCTCTGAAATATTCCCTGAGTGACCCTTTATCAGTCTGCCAAAAATTACTGTGATTGGATGAAAAATATATATTTTATGGGTGGAGGTCATTTCTCAATATGTTATATAGTGGAAACTTTGAAAATTATTTTCTAAGAATGTAATTAATGGATTTCAAACAAACATTTTTGGTATGATCTATGGGTGACCCATTATCATGCAGCCAAAAATTATTTTGATTGGATGAAAAATATGTCCTTAATGGGCGGAGGTCATTTCTCTATATTTTATATTTGAAACTTTGAAAATCATTTTCAACATCGGTAGAACCCAAAATATCTAAAAATCTAGTCAAAACTTTTATTTGCTTTTACAAGAATTTCAAGCCTGTGGAGCGACTCAAGCCATTCATGGCTTTCTAAACAGAGATATCCTGATCTTACACAAGTGTATCACATTCTAAATGATGTCATTACGACATCATCTAACACAATGTGAGAAAAAAAGAATCTTTTACTCGATTTTGTTTTGAAACAAGCTGATTTTAATCTTGTCCAATCTCACCGAGGCTCGCTTAATAACATTTCTGTTCTAGATTCAGTTAAGGTCAACTTGTCTCAAACAAAATCTCATGACAGAGCCAAGTTATTTTTTGGGATGTATATTAATTACCATTTTCCATCTATTTTTAGCTCAGCTGTTTTTTTGAGAAAACCCGAGGAATTGCTATAGCCTTGGTGTCGTCATGGTGCAAAACTTTGACATTTTGTGATATCTCTGGTTCTACTGAAGGCATTCACTTGAAACTTGGCACACATGCTCACCATCAAAAGAGCAGCCTATACTATCAAGGGGATAACTCTAGATATATTTTCTGCAAATTATGCCCCTTTTTTGACTATGATTTTTTTCCACCATCCAGCACTTAACAGCCGAGTGTAGGCACCTGTAGGCGGTATCTTGTCTTCCACAATGGAGATTCGCAGGAACACCTACTTGTTTAAATAGGGCCCCTCTGGATATTAAGGGATCCCTTCTTTTTTTGGAATTAGTAGAATTGTAAAGAAAGGGCAAGGAAAAACAAAGACCAGTTAGTAATTCTAATATCTTTCCAAGCCAAGGGTTCTCACAATTCACTTTGTCCCTTACAAATGTAAGGAACAAAGTGGAGTTGGAACCCTTGGTGTGATAAAGTGTAACTGATTATTCCGAGGGGTCCCTATTAAAACAAGTAGGTTTTCCTGCGTACCTCAATTGATGAAGAAAATGATTGGAAAATGGTATAACAATATACACCCCGAAAGATAACTAGGCTCTATCATGATATTTTGTATGAGACAAGTTGACCTTAACCATCCAAAAAATAGAGGATATTGAATGAGTGGTCATTGAATACTGAATTTATTAAACGAGTCATCTGTAAACAGATAAAAACGAGGCTGTGCTGAGTTTTTATCTGTTTATAAAGACGAGTTTAATAAATTCAGTATTTTATGAGCACAAATTTTATATTCTGTTTATAATATGACCCGAATTTTAGCAAAAAAATCGTCAAAATTCCTGAAATTCAACGTTTCAATTTTCCGCGAAACTTATAACGCCGTTTTAAAATGACGTCACAAAACATATAATATGACGTCATTTCGTAGTTACAATATAGCGTTGCTATTCGCTCTGAGCTCATTTGCATAGTTATTCCACTAGTGTAATAACACCCGTGTAATATCAGAAATATTCAACGGGAATATTTCACTTCGGCGACGTCGGTCATATTATACATAAAATTATAGAAGGATCCTAACAGAATACCTTCAAGAGCTTACTTTGAACAAATTGGATCCCTCCTAAAATTTTGGATTTCCCAGATCCCGGGACACTGTTAGTGTTGAACCTTGTTCATCCGCTGAGGTCAAGGTCATTTGTCATGGTCAGACTTTTGAAAATTGCCTTGACAATGCTTTGAATGTTTCATAAACACTTCATCTTGTTATCTTTGATCCTTAATGTGAAAAGAGACCATCTGGGAATTCCATTAAGTGAACATTTGAAAAAGTGATCAATTCCATCAGAGGTCTACCCTAGGTCTTACAATTCAAATTATCTAAATAGGAAGGTCGAACAATTGTTCCAGATACAGAAAATAGTCCAAGAAGTTTTGAAGAGATTGAAAGGTCCGCTTGTGTGATCTGATCAAGAATGGCACTTTTTTATCCTCCCAGAAAGTCCCTTTTTGTGTGGTGGGTCAGTTCTATGTTTGATTAATGTTCATATATAAAGTGAAACTTGTTTTAAGCGACCACTAATGGGACCAACAAAAAGTGGTTGTTAAAGAAAATAACTGCTTGATACACATTTTATTTACAAAAATGAAGCCCACTTTTTTTTATTGAATATTTATATCATTGCAAAATTCTCAATAATCCTATGTTATCAAAACTCAATGGAATCGTCGCATTGAGACGATTCTGGTGAGTTTTAACAACATAGGAGTCATTTTGTTGGACCAACTTTACCAACTTTTTTATATAATTTAATTAAAAGAAGGATATTTGTGAAAACTGTTGCATAATAAAAATGGTGGCTTAATAGATGTGGTTGCTTGAGCAAGATTAACTGTATTTCAGTGGGCCAGGTTTGCAGTATTTGTCAGGAGAGAATCATTGTAAATGGTAAGTTTGTCATATACCAATACAACTCTTTAGTCAAAACCACATATGGTATAAACATAAACATATAGACTCTGCTTTATTACAGTAATATCTGTTGTGTCTAACAGGGCTCTCACTAGGATTACTAACCCTTGTCATGCTGAACCTGGAATATTCCTGCTTTGGCAGGAGCTATAGACAAACATCAGCCTGCACATATGTGCAGTCTGATGTTAGTCTACACTACCTGTTTCTCACTTTCAAACAGGAATTGTCAATATATTAGTTTTCCAAATAAAAATTGACCAACATGTGGTACTTTCAGTGCTTTTTGCCCTTTGATTTTGATGGAAATTTTTTGCGCAAATTTATTATGCATGACATGGGTTAAAGTAGGATTCCAGGAATCCTATGTAGAAAAAAGTTGGATTTTGAAGAGAAAAATTGGATTCCAGCCTGATCAGGAAGGATTTACCCTTAATGCAATTACAAAAAATCTGTTTCTTCAGCACTTTGTTTAAAATAGTGTGGGAAGAGGTAGATACATTTGGGTTCATACATGATTTTTGTGTGTCTTAGGATAATCAATTAACTTTTTCCAACAATCATCTTCACTTTTATGACCCTTGAACCATAACAGAAGAATTTACAGATTCATTTTGGTATACAGACTGCTACTGTCTGACGTGCTTCATTGAAATAGTTGTCATCCGGTGGAATCCTTTGATAGAATCATTTGTCATCCCTCGTCCCAGATGAAAGTGCTGTCGTTTCCGAGAACTCTAGTATAAGTTGAGTTAAATGCCCATCACTCCAAGTCATTATGAATGATATTTGATAGAAACATATGTTCTACTTATAGAAAATCTTTCAAATACAAAAAATATTTTTATTTTCAATGGATGTCACTTTCAGCAGTATTGAAATTATTAAGGGGTACTACTTGTAATTGGCCCTTTAGTGGGAGACAGAATTTACAATTCTTTTCACTATGACTTTTCTCAAATGAAGTTGCTAAGCGGGCATCAAACTAAAGACCCCGGCCCAGCATTCAGGATGACCAAATAGTGCAAACAGTTTGCGAATTATATCCCGCAAATGCACAGCAGGGTATAATTGGCAAACTGTTTGCCCAGTTTGTTCATCCTTAACACAAGCCAGGATTGAGAGCCTATCACGTTACCAGCTTGGCTACTAGCCTTGGTAGGTGTATTTAAGAAGTGTACAAAACTATTTCACTACTTACTATAATGCAGATTTTTTTTCAAGATAGTGGTGGATCAAGGAGGGATTTGGGGTTCAAACGGGCATCTCCCCTCAGCCCCCCCCCCCCCCCCCCCCTTGGAGGCCCATTTATTTTATTTTCATGGGATAATTTAATCAAAATTTGGTAAAAGTAGGAAATATAACCCCTGGGTATTTGTATGTTGCCAACAAAAAGGGTTCTAAGGACTCAACAGAAAGGCTAATAATGGATATCTCTAAATTTTCTGAGACCAACTTTTAAATGTAAACAATTTCTTTATAGTAATACTTATGTTTTTGTGCAAATATCAAAATGTTTTCTGGATTAGCCACAGAAGGTGTTGGATATGTACCTTTGAGGATCAACTTCAGAAAAAAATAAAAGACTGTTTAGAACAGGGGCCTATTATACTAAGCTTCTTACAAATGTAACATGCACCGAGCCGTAAGTGCCTGAACGTTGGTGGGACGAACACAATGTTCTGTGACAAAAAGGGCTGGTATGGTATGAAACAGGTTTAGTAATAAGACTTAATCACACAAGAATCATAATGGTCCAAACAAGTGTTGAGCCTGACTCCTGTGATGATTTAGTCTGAAAGACCCAGTCCTTAGGAATAGGTCAAAGGTATGTGTTTAGCTGTTCAATACAAGGACTCAAACACGTCAAACGCCAGAACAGGTTTGGACCAATACAAACTGGGCCAAACCAATACTGACTCCAGAACTATGTCTAAAGCTCAGACCCTAAACAATGAGTTGAACACACGGTTTGATCACCTGCACTTCTGAACCAAGGTTTTACTCACAAAACCTGCATCCCTTTAATCCTGTCGGTATTTGTATATTTGAACCCGCCTTTATAGAAATTCTGGATCAGCCATTGCAAGAAGTTTATTCATTGTTCTTATTTTGATAAAAAAATGTGCTCTATCTTTTTCAGATTTGAGATATGCCAGTGACATTGTGATATTCTTCTGTAATCATGTGGTGCATGACCTCTGCATGAATGCTGTAAATGTAAGATATTTGTTATTTTGTAAATTTTGTTTATTTGAAAATCAAAAATAAAAGTAGTCAAGGTGTCAAGGCAGGATTGGGATTAGTTTAAATCTCAATATTAACCCTTGTCATGCTGTACTCAGAATATTCCTGCTTTGGCAGGAGCTATAGACAAACATCAGCCTGCACATAATTGCAGTCTGATGTTAGTCTACACCACCTGTTTCTCACTTTCAAACCAGAATTGTCAATAGATTTAGTTTTTAAAAAAAAATTGACCTACATTTAGTACTTTCAGTGCTTTATGCGCTCTGATTTTGATGAAATTTTTTTGTCAAAATTTATTCAGCATGACAAGGGTTAATCTATCAGATTTGGGATTTGATTTATGGAGTTTTATAGAAAATATGTCCATCATCTGAATGCTCAAGTCTTGCATGATCCCTGAAGACATGAGAAAGAATCAGTCAGTAAGCCTGGATTCAATTAATTCATTCTAGAATTAGTTTAACATTTCTAGCCGCCGTCATAATGCAGTTGGTAGCGCGTCGGACTGTCAATCTAGAGGTCCCGGGTTTGATCTCAGACAGTGGCACTCATTCTTTCCGATTATTTGTCTCTCACCAATGGGTTGATAATCGTAGACCTATGTGAGATAGCAGCTTGAGGCTAGGAATGGATGTGGTGGTTGTACTGGTGAGAGAAATACCAGGAAAACATTATTAGGTGCTCCAGCCGACGAGATATAACTGAAAAAAAGTTGAAAGCGGCATAAAACTCCATTCAATCAATCATTAAATCTTTCTAAGATTTAAATTTTTCTAGGATTCAATACAATCACTCTAGGAACTATTTATCTAATTTGAATAGTTTATTATTTGAATTATTTAATTTGTGATGATTGCATTAATTTTTGTGCATTCTGATTGGCTGAACAGTTGGTTTTATTTCTCAATGAAAATAAATTTGAGTATGCAGCTATTTTGTACGCTTCCACAGAAAGTAGTCTCTTAAGAAATTTCCTACACTTTTGACAAATCTTGACATTTTTGCTTCATGATATCAAATTGTAAGATATGAAGAGAATTAAAGTTTTTGATAATTTCACTGCTTTTTCGGTGAGATTATCAAGTGATAATCTACCGTTATTTCTCGATTATCCACCAAAGAGCACTAAAGAATTATCCCCAATTTTGTCAATTTATTTGAAACAATTTATATTCGACAGGAAGATGAGAGAGTTAGATTAAATCCATGGTTCTATTAGTTAATTATAGGATTTCTTTTAGTTTCCTCTTGCACATATCATTGGCCTAATTCTAAAACCTCGTGACTACAGCTTGGATTAAGCTGTAGTTATGAGGTTTTTAAATTATATCTATGATATCCTTAATGCCCATGGGTGGATAATTGTAGATTTATGTGGTATAGAAGCTTTAGGATAGGAAAGGATGAAAAGACACAGGGCTCGTGTTTGACCCTTAAACAAGGGTTTTGACCCCCAAAAATCTGAAATTATCTTAATTTGACCCATAGAAATTTCTCCCAAGGGGATCATTTTGACCCCCTTGAGAGGAATTACTAAGGGTCAAAACATGGTTTTATACCTTTGATTTTCAAAAAAATACTAGTTAGGTTACTACAGATTAATTACTTGTTTGATATTACAAGAAAAAGTTAAATGGACTCTTAAATACGCAAAATTCTACATATGATTTGCTTTTTCTGTCGTTTTGACCCCTTTATATTCAAATTTGAACCCCACGAATTTTGTAATTGAGGAATCAATGACTCCCAAATATCAAACAATAACATGAGCCCTGTGATAATGCTGGTGCGATTAATACCAGGATTCCATTGTTGGGAGGTCTAGTCAAAGTAATATGACTGAAAAAGTGTGAAAAACGGTTTTAAACCACATTAACAAAATGCTCTATTTTCAGAAAACCTGTCCAATCTGCACCACACAAAGAAGGGGGCCAGGAATAAAGGGACAATATTAGATATCGCCGATGTTAGTTTAACCCTTGTCATGCTGAATAAATTTTGGCTAAAAATTTTCATCAAAACCAAAGGGCAAAAAGCACTGAAAGTTCCAACTGTAGGTCAATTTTTATTTGAAAAACTAAAACTATTGACAATTCTGGTCTAAAAGTGAGAAACAGGTGGTGTAGACTGACATCAGACTGCATGACACATATGTGAAGGCTGATGTTGGTCTATAGCTCCTGCTAACCCAGGAATATTCCGGGTTCAGCATGACAAGGGTTAAAACCTTGTAACTACAGTTTGATCTAAGCTGTAGTTATAAATTTTGGGATTTAAAGTGGCCATATACAGTCAATCTTGTTCAAGCATACAGTCTATCAAGCGACCATTTCTATTAAGCGGCTGTTTTCAAATTTCCCATCTTTAAATCAAACTACCTTAAAGAGTAGAAAGTAATGGTCTAAATTTAAATGTAAATGAATCCCATGTTGATTAAGCTCAATAGAATCATCTCAAAGAGATGATTCTTTTGAGTTTTAACAACATAGGATTATTGAGAACTTGGCGATAACATACATATTCAATCAAAATGGAGTTTTGGACTTGTGAACAAAATGTTTACTAAGCAACTATTCTCTTTAATGACCACATTTCAGTTGTCTCGTAAGTGGTGGCTTATTGCACATTTTACTATAGTCTTTTATGGAATCCTGAAATTATTATATTGATTAAAGAAAATATGTTTAAGAATTTAAAGTAGACCAGCCTTGTGTTCAGAATGACAAAACAGTGCAAACTGTTTTAAAATTATACCTCACTTTGCACATGGACCAACATGCAAAGTGAGGTTCAATTTTCAAACAGTTTGCACCGTTTAGTCATCCTGAAAGCAGGGCAGCCTTTTTGAAACTACATTGCTCTAGATATGAAGATACTTTTTTGCTGAGCTCTTAAAAATGAAAAGTTTTTTGAAGATTATGGCCACAAATGTGGCACATATCCTTCTAACATGTGTCTCAGAATAATGGTTGCATGATCATAGTCTATGTTGGGATAGCAGTTGGAGGCTTGGAGAGGATATAATTGTAGTACTGGTGAGAAACAGCAGGAATCCATCGTTAGATGGTCCAGGCACTGAGATAATACTGAAGAATTGTTAAAAGCTTTACTATACCCCCCACCTACGAAGTAGAGGGGGGGTATATTGGTTTCACCATGTCTGTCTGTCTGTCCGTCCATCCGTCCGTCCGTCCGTAGACCTTTTCGTTTCCGGACTCTAACTCAAGAACCAAATGACCGACAATCATGAAACTTTATACAAATGTTCCTTATGACCCAAGGAGGTGCCCTATTGTTTTTGGGTCATGTAGGTCAAAGGTCAAGGTCACAGTCAGCCTTTGTTCAATTTTCGTTTCCGGACTGTAACACAAGAACCAAGTGGCCTACAATCATGAAACTTCATACAAATTTTCCTTATGACCCAAGGAAGTGCCCTATTGTTTTTGGGTTACATAGGTCAAAGGTCAAGGTCACAGTAAATTTTAGTTCAATTTTCGTTTCCGGACTCTAACTCGAGAACCAAGTGACCTACAAGCATGAAACTTCATGCAAATGTTGCTTATGACCCAAGGAAGTGCCCTATTGTTTTTGGGTCATAAAGGGCAAAGGTCAAGGTCACAGTAAATTTTAGTTCAATTTTCGTTTCCGGACTCTAACTCGAGAACCAAGTGACCTACAAGCATGAAACTTCATGCAAATGTTGCTTATGACCCAAGGAAGTGCCCTATTGGTTTTGGGTCATATAGGTCAAAGGTCAAGGTCACAGTCAATTTTTGTTCAATTTTCATTTCTGGACTCTTAACTCAAAAACTAAGCGACCTAGAATCATGAAACTTCATGCAAATGCTACAAATGACTTCAATATTAGTTACAAACACATCATGCACTAATAGCACTTTCATTCTGACAAAGCGCTTGTGGGGGGTATTAGTCCTCTCTGCGACAGTTCTAGTTAAACATTATTTAAACAAACAGCAAATTGACTTTTACAAGAGTTCTGTTACTGACTAACTTTCTTGCATTTTACATTTATAATGAATATCTTTATTTGTTCTTAACATTAGTGCTACATGTATTTTGTATCATAAAATATACTGTTATCAATTGTTTAATCTATGTTTTGTTGATTTATTCAATTCCTGATATTCTCATTCTTGTTATAATCCGAGACTTTTGCCCTGGCAGGGTTGCATTTAGGGTTAAGGTAAATAGCTTTTAGAAAACTCACTTTCTTTGATAGATATTCCACAATATCAACTATAAATGTCATTGGTTTATCAAACCCTTGTAACTTCAGCTGAAGTTACGAGGGTTTGGTGACCCAATGATTAAATGTGTTCACCTTTTGTTAAGCATGACAACCCTTTTGATTTAAATTTACTGTTATTTACACATGTTCACCATAATTGTCTACCATCTTTTTAAAGAACCCATATTTTTTAAAAGTACATGTATATTCGCCATATTACGTCACAGCTAAGCCACACCCTGCCATGTTAATAATAACACAGAATAATCAAATAGAAAAATGGATTGACTAATCATATTGTCCATTTAGTTCCACAGTCGACAAATTGCTTTGAGAAAAGCCTGCTTGCCAAGAGTGAAAAGTCAAATTGTCAAATTATGCTATCGTCAAATGGATAAACATGTACATCTGCAATGTCAATGTCTAGTTGCTGAGCTCGTCTAGAAAAGAAAAGTTATTAAGCGGGTTTAACACTTGTACGTTATTCAGGGTCATTGTAGTATTTTGATGACGTCAACATTACCTTGACGTCGTACATAATGGTTCAATTCATAGGATTCACCTGATGAAGGCGGCTGTGCCGCTGAAAGCTAGTGTATAAATATATTATTATTAAAATGATATATCTCAAGAACAGAACTTTTTATTCGTTTTAATGTATTAACATAAAAGATAATATTAATAAGTTGTTATAAATAACAATTTATTAATATCATCTTTTATTTTCATACATTTATAAATACATTCATAAATAATCAAGCTAGTCCAGGCCTACATTGTCTGCAGCCCATTGAAATCACTTTAAACTCACAAGCAAGGGTGTAGCTCCCATTACGCACATTAAACAAGTGTGTAATAGAAATAAAACATCTGTTGAAAAATGTCTTCGTTGAATGATCATTACATTAAAACTACAGCTTATTTAAGCTGTATTTATGATGTTTTGATGATTTAGCAAGGCTCAAGTTATAAAAAAGGGAGCAGACGAATGAAATTCATCTTTTAACACAGTCCAAATATCGCCTTTATCCTGTATTCTTAGGCGGTTGCCTTCTGTGTGGGTATAAATTTAAAATTCCTAGTTACGCCTAATACAAGTAAGGGAAAAAACAACTTTGTCTGTCTTTATCATATCAGCCCTATGAAAGACAACTCAATGGAGGAGTCCATACTTTTCCCAAGTTGGACTCTATTATTTTCAGAATCCAGCCATCAAAAACAAGAAAAAAGCCTTAAGATTTCTCAATTTTTTCTTAAGTCATCTTAACTACAAAAATTATCTATAGATATGGACGAAGCAAACAAATTCAAATTTCCCTCCCTTAGAACTAATCTGTATTCAATCTTGTCTGCTTCCTGCTAAATATTTGCAGTACTATACTTTAAAGCTTTAAATCTGGACAACATTTGAAAAGAATTGTTTTTTTTTTTTTTTTCCTGTTTAATTTCATATAGTAAGAAATTTAGTAGATCTAGCTTTTACTTACATTTAGCTGAAACCCATTAAAAGGCGGAAAGAATAAACTGGATCTTTTACACGAGCGACAGAACTTACCTGTACACCGTCACGCACGACTTCATATTGGATGACACAGGTGGAAAAGAATTTGAAATTCGCGAGTTGACCGTTTCGTTAAGGACAAATTGTTGTTGTCGTCGTTTAAAGGAATAATGTTAGTGGATTAAACTTAAAGATACGTTTTTAAAACAGTAAGTATTGATTTATGCTGATTGATTTCTCACCTTTGTCGTTAAAACTTCCTCAAAACGAAATGTTGTGACAGAACGAAATTAGGTCACGGGTTTAACACTGAACTTGGGAAAATACGTAAATTGGAGATGTAGACATGTTTATTGGTTATACGTAGGTTAACCTGAATGTCGGTCGTGGGAGGTCAGGGGAGTGTCCCCGTGTGTGTTTTGTTTGTATTGTAAATTGACGGCCGATTTGACACCTGACCTAGGTAAGATTTTGGGGTTAATCTGGACTGCAAATTGATTCATACATGACAATGTTTTGACGTGAATTGTTGTACTGTTTTTACCTTACCCAACCATCTTATAATATACTTATTAGACTTTCTTTTTTACATATCGTGACTACAATAAGCCTGTCTTTGTTTAAATGAAACTACATTGTATATTACTTGTTCTTCTTTTTCCACAATGTTTTCTTTTTTAACTAATGAATATTAAAGTGGGGGGTCTGTCAGGATGTTCAACAACTTTATCTGTATCAAAGTTAAATTATTCTAGAAGACAAATTCAATCAAAATTTTGTAAAAAAAAAGGAAAAAAAGACCCCATTTAAAGTAGTTTTGGAACCACAGGAACTTGAAATAATTTTACAAATAAAAGATATATCAGATGCAAGGGAGTGGAAATACGCATTTTCTCTACTTGTCCCTGGACAAGTAAATTATATACTTCTACTTGTCCAGGATCAATATAAACTTGTCCTATAAAAAAGAGGATATTATATAAGAGAAATGATTGTTTTTAAAGAAGAAAATGCTGGAACCCAGCATTTTCTTCATTGAAACCAACATTTTATACCTTTTGAAACAAACATTTGGCCAATTAATCTCTTACCCCTATCAAGTACCATTCTAAGATATGTCCTCCATACACTTGTCCATGGACAGGTGGCAAAGAACAATGTACTTGTCCACCGGTGGAAAAACCTGTGTTGGACATGGGAATTCCAAACCCCTTTCAGATGTACATTATTTAAGAAATTACAGTGCCATTGTATCCCTATCTATATACTATAGATTGGGATATGATAGCACTAATTTCTCAAATTCTGTAGCCCAACAGTCATTCCTCTTTATAGAAAACCTGGATCAGCCGCTGCACCAGGGATGTAAGTATCATCAATTCATGTTACAATCAAGGACCAATTAACCAAATGATAATACAGAGGTATCCTGCAATTTTTATATCTCATCAAAAAACCTATGTTGTGGATACTCATTTGTATTGTATCAATGAGAAGATTCAAATGAGTACAACCTCTAGATTAAGCACAGTTGGACAGTCTTCCTACTTTAAACCACAGGTGTTTCATAAAATTAATCAAAGTGTAAAAAAAAGCATTATTCTCAAGAATTGATTGTGCACATGTAAATGAAATAAGTTAAAAAATGATGGATTAACACAGAAATCCCTGAAGGCAAATAAACATTCCAACTTGATAGTTAATGATGATGTACTGGTGAACTTAGTGAGAATCCCTACATTTAACCCTTTCCTTTTTTACAAAATTTTGGACCTGTCCAAATTCAAAGGTTTTGCAGACGAAAATTTAAAGTTGATTTAATTTGAAAAATAACCATTCGGTAGGGTAGAAAATAGTGTGGAAAAAGAAGAAATTGTTTGTCAGAAGCAATTTCTTCTTTTTTTCACAATGTTTTCACAATGTTTTCTCAATCATAAAATCAGAGGCACGTAAAAAGCAGGGATTAAACAGCAAAGTTTTAAACGATTTTGGGATAGTATTTTGCCATAAATACTAGGCTCGTCATTTTGACCCTTTTTTAATCGTCAGCATTTCATCTTGATGTATTGGACCTAATTTTCTTCATATTTTTAGAAAAGATTCATAGCATTACATCAGCATAATAGAAATTACCCAGATTTTCTAAGTCTCATCTTTTCTCCTCTGATAAAAACTATCTTACTAACCTAACTAGGAGGATCCAGGGGTTGTAAATGAATTCTGTGAATATCCCCATCATTCATTCATAAAAAGAACCTTCATTTTGTATTCAAAAACTCAGCATGATTTTTTTTTCACAAACATCTTAACCCCTGACTTACTTTCCCATATTCCTGACTGTGGCTCAGTGGCGTAGCCATGTTATTTACATTGGTGCGGCAAAACTGAGCTCCGAAGGAGCGAATGCGAGCGCCGAAGGCGCGAAGCCCTTCTAGGGGGGTCCGGGGGCATGCCCCCCGGAAAATTTTTGAAAAAACGGTGCGATTTGGTGCATTCTAGACTATACTTGATCACAATTTCAGTAGGGAAGAAATAGTGTGGAAAAGGAAGAAATTGCTTGTCAGAAGCAATTTCTTCTTTTTTCACAATGTTTTCTCAATCATAAAATCACAGGCACGTAATTATAAGCAGGGATTACACAGGAAAGGGTTAACCCTAGTACGAGGACTAATCGATAATGACATTAACAACTCACCATGTACTCACGGGGAATCGCATGTTTGACATCAACACTGTATGGAAACTCTGTACGGTAGTTTGCAACGGTATATTCAAAGTGGCGGATAAGCGTTCGTGAAAAAGTAAGTGTTCTTTATTTTTGTTCGATGCTGATTTAATCTATCATCCTGTAAGATAATGACAACATTTACGCAATCAGATTTGAATACATTATCCATCGTACCTAATGATTAAACGTCCTATAGCACCGTCCGTGTGTAATACAGCTTCAAACATTGTGTTTTGATGACATTTAAAATTGAAGCGCAAAACGAAAGTAGAAATGGCCATATTTTCCTTAAAATGACCGCACCGGCAAAATCAAATGTGGCGGTGGATGGGGACAAGATATCTCCCTAAATATGACCCAGAATGTATTGGATCTAGCCCCTTGTCTAGGAAATATAGATGGTGTACGCTACAGTTAAAACCGAAACTAAATCGCTGTACAGTGCGGTATATGGATATATTTGTACTCACCGGTTTAAATTTCGAATGAAAAATCTGTACGCAACGGTTTATATAAATTATCATGTGAAAATCGTTCAACGGGTTGAATGGCACGAAAAGGTGAAAGGTGACTTTGATACTATTTAATCTTAGCTAATACTGCAGAAAGACGAATATATTCTTATTCTTAATTTTATTTGTTTTGCCTGGAAATGAAGAAATCGTCGAAAGTGTATCATTTAACACATTTTTAAATTCTAATTTTATGTTTCTATTTAATTCTTCTGTCTTTCCTCAATAATTTTTGTAAGACCCTGTACAAATCGTTAAGACTAAAGCGCTTAACAAAGGCATCAAACTTTAAAAATGTCGGAGTATATTCCAGACATTCTTCTCGATGATGTAATATTAATTTATGATTCTTTTTTGTTGTTGTTTTTTGTTTGTTTTGCATTGAAACAAAGAAAAATAATTGATAGAGTATCATTACACACCATTTTAAATCTAATGTTATGTATCTACTTAATTCTATGTCATAGAAAGTTTCAGTTTAGTAATCAAAACAGTTTTATAAGCTTGAACCTAGATTATTGTTTCTGATATCATACGAAATGCTTACGGTTTTTTTTAACTTTCAGCTTTAGAAGCTTACAGTTAGAAGAAATCTTATCGAAATAAATTATTTAATACTCAATAGTTCTGAAACACATAAGAAAATAGTTTTATTTCTTTTAGTTATCTCTTTCAGACAAATATCTTGTAATTTCCTTCCACAACATTTTTTAATTAAAAAGAAATTTTAAATGTTTAGAGAAAATTCATGGAAGCATATAGTTGCCAAGCTGCGTGTCTTTCCGTCCTTCCAATCTTCCAAAGTTATTTGGACAATTGATTTATCACACTCATAGGGGAGACTAGTATTTCGTCAAATTGTTGTGCATCGGCTTTTTTGTTTTTCGAATTGAATTAATACAGTTAAAAACGCAACCATTTCTTTCATAAAGTTCGAAAGCACAATTAACAATGATCGATTTCACATGCCTTACCCGCGCTATTGACTGTCACGTGACATCGTTAAAAGCACCCCCGTAGAAGCAAAAGATAGCTCATAAATTCGCCCCTAAGAATATGAAATTACAAAACAAGCAACTTACACCCTAACCAGTGAGCCAAAGAAAATTTTATATAGATCGAGAAGAATGTCTGAAATACTGATAAGTTTTATGCCTTTGTGAAGCGCTTTAATCTTAACGATGTGTACAGGGTCTTACAAAATTATTGAGGAAGAACAGGAGAATTAAATAGAAACATTAGATTAGATTTAAAACTGTGTTTAATTACTCTTTCGACGGGTTTCTTCATTTTCAGGCAAAACAAAATAAAATAAGAAAAAGAACATATTCGTCTTTCTGCAGTATTAACTAAGATTAAATAGTATCAAAGTCACCTTTCACCTTTTCGTGCTATTTCATCCGTTGAAAGATTTTCACATGATGATTTATATAAACCGCTGCGTACAGATTTTCATTCGAAATTTAAACCGGTGAGTACAAATATATCCATATACCGCACTGTACAGCGATTTAGTTTCGGTTTTAACTGTAGCGTACACCATCGGAATTTTCAAGTGTCTATATTTCCGAGACAAGGGGCTAGATCCAATACATTTTGGGTCATATTTAGGGAGATATCTTGTCCCCATCCACCGCCACATTTGATTTTGCTGGTGCGGTCATTTTAGGGAAAATATGGCCATTTCTACTTTCGTTTGGCGCTTCAATTTTAAATGTCATCAAAACACAATGTTTGAAGCTGTATTACACACAGACGGTGCTATAGGACGTTTAATCATTAGGTACGATGGATGATGTATTCAAAACTGATTACGTATATGTTGTCGTTATGCTATTGGATGACAGATTATAGTAATATCGAACAAAAATAAAGAACACTTACTTTTTCACGAACGCCTATCCGCCATTTTGAATATACCGTTGCAAACTACCGTACAGTGTTTCCATACAGTGATCAACAGAAAACGGAAGTAAACAGAATTACCATTCTACAGACGCTTGGAAGTTTAGATTATTGATGAGTCATCCCAGGATGCTGGCATTTCGTTGTGTATGGTGGATTAAAAGAACTATAAGACATCATGTTTTATAAACGTTTTATTCATCCGTTATATGCTCACATACATTTTCAGTCATTTAGCGGTCAACATAATCCAGTTTTATTGTAGCGGCATGCCGCATCTAGTAGTAGACTACGGCAATTATTGGTGCGGCATGCCGCATCTACGGCAATTATTGGTGCGGCGAATGCCGCACCTGCCGCACCCGTGTCTACGCCCATGTGGCTGACTGCCGCAGGCAGACCTGGGGCCAGTTTCACCAAAACATTTAGGACATATTTTTGTCTTACCCATGACTTACCACATATTTAGTACAAAAATCAAGTATCACCAATCTACCAATACCTATGTTAAATGATTGTTGCTGTAGCTGTTTCGAAAGTCATCAGTGAGACAAAAATATGTCCTAAATGCTTTGATGAAACTAGCCCCTGGAGCCTGATCCTAGCCTTTACCACTTGAAATGTACTCAATAGGTATTGGAAAAACTGGAGTCAGACTGTTTAAATGCTCCCAAAATTGGGAATTTATTTGAAACAAAATTTATTTTCAGCATTGTATGATAAGGGTTAAATGATAAATATTTTTAGGGACAATTATTCAGGTTTACTTCATTTTAATACATTTCACTCAGTCTAAATTTGCCTTTTAAATACAAATTCAAAATAACTAAGGATACAACATGACCTTTAAATTTCATTGTCTTGAAAGAGATATTGTTATAAATACCATAAACAATCAAATAGAGCCCCATGCACTAATAAAAGCCCACCCCCTTTTGTAGGTTGAAATTGAACAAAATATTGAAACCTCTAATAAAGGCCTATACCCATAAAATCAAGGTCACTCAAAATTCAACAGAGGTTTTTTGCACGCATTGTGTTTATTTTTGGCTATTTTTTTTACTGTCAAAACAAATGTAGCTGGCTCAGCGTGAAAACAAATGTAGCTGGCTCAGCGCGAAAAAGTAAATGTAACTGCCTATGTGTTTATAGGCATTTAAAACTATTTTGCACTAAAAGCCATCAATATGCAGCATAGCCTCAAATAAAGGCCCATCCCATTCTAATGGAAATGCATAATTCTTATTCAACCCAAGGGTAATCTATTAGAGCTTTTTCAGTATATCATAGAGGATAGAGAATTTCACAGTTTAAGAAAATTAATTCCATTACAATCTTCAATTGATAGTTTTAATAAAATGAAATCCTGAGTGAGGTGTTGAAAAGACCACTTCCAGTCAAAACAGGATGCTGTAAAATATTTTGCGCAGATTGTGTTTTTGTCATCTTTTCACCGTCTTAACAAATATTGCTGGCTCAGCGCAAAACAGATGTAACTGCCATATATGCTTATAGGCAGTTGCAGCTGTGTTGCTCTGAGTCATCAATATGTAGCATAGCCCAGGGCTTGTGCTAGCTTTTTTAATTTGGGAGTCATTGACCCCTTGACCATAAAATACTGGGGGTCAAAACTGTTTTTGAAGGGCTCAAAAAAGAGCAAAATATCCAAAATAATCAGTCTTTAACCCTTTCCTGTTTTACAAAATTTTGGACCTGTCCAAATTCAAAGGTTTTGCAGACGAAAATTTAAAGTGGATTTAATTTGAAAAATAACCATTCAGCAGGGTTAAAAATTGTGTGGAAAAAGAAGAAATTGCTTGTCAGAAGCAATTTCTTCTTTTTTCACAATGTTTTTCTCAATAATAAAATCACAGTCAAGTAAAAAGCAGGGATTAAACAGCAAAGGGTTAAAAGGTAATTTCTATAACTGAATCAACATAGACAATAAAGTGTAGACACACTTTATTGTCTATGTTGTTTCATTTATATAGATCTTATGTAATATTATGAAAAAAAGGTCGCACCACTGGAAATTCAGTTGGTCAAAATGACCCCCCAGCTTGAAATTTTTAAGGGTCAAAAAGGGATTTTTGGGAGTCAAAAGCCTGCTTTAAGGGTCAAACACAAGCCCTGCATAGCCTCTTATAAAAGCCCATCTCATTCTTATGAAAATTTGATTATTCTAATAGGATCCCATGGTTCTATTAGAGCTTTTATGGTACAGTCGAACCTATTATAGAGAATAGAGAAGTTCTCAGTTTGAGAATTAAAATAAATTTTATTGCAATTTTCAATAGATTGTATTAATTAAAGAAATTCTGAGTGAGGGGTCAAAATACCAATTATAGCCAGTCAAAACAGGATATTTAAACATTATTGAGCTGCTGTCACAGTGCAGTTGGTAGCGCGTCAGACTGTCAATCTAGAGGTCCTGGGTTCAATCCCTGACAGCTGCTTTAAGACATCTTTTTCAGCTCTCATCAATGGGTTGATAATCTTAGACCCAAAAGAGATAGCAGCTGGAGGCTAGGAAAGGATGTGATGGTAGTTCTGGTGAGAAAATACCATGGAAACTGTTGTTAGGTGCTTTAGCCTCTCTGCTATAGCTGAAAGATTGTTGAAAGCGGTCTAAAACCCCATTCCATATACAAATTTAACATTATTGGGGATCAAAACAAAATTTTCAGAGACGCACATGAGCCAAACTTTAATGGTTAAATCTTCATGCATTGTCATGTCTGTCTTGCTCTAAATCTGGCCAGACATTTTATGATTAATGCATGAAGGCATCCTTAACCCTTTCCTGTTTTACAAAATTTTGGACCTGTCAAAATTCAAAGATTTTGCAGACGAAAATTTTAAGTGGATTTAATTTGAAAAATAACCATTCAGCAGGGTAGAAAATAGTGTGGAAAAAGAAGAAATTGCTTGTCAGAAGCAATTTCTTCTTTTTATGCCCCCGTATCGAGAGATCGGGGGCATATTGTTTTACTTGTGTCTGTCTGTCTGTCCGTCCGTCCGTCTGTCCGAAAACTTAACCTTGCCAATATCTTCAAGCCTATTCAAGATACAAAGCTAATATTTGGCATGATGATAGATCTCAATGATCCGCATCCGCTGGTACCAAAGTCAAGGTCATGTGACAAGGTCAAGGTCATCTGTCAAGGTCAAACTTTGGAAAAAAAATGCCGTTCCAGGGGCATTCGTGTTTCACAAACACATCTTGTTTCATAATGTTTTCTCAATCATAAAATCACAGGCACGTAAAAAGCAGGGATTAAACAGCAAAGGGTTAAAGAAAGTACAATGCAGTTGATATTTTAAAGTGTGCATAATTTGAATTAATTTGTTTTAATAAGGTGGTAGTAATCATGATAGAAAATGTAGAAGAAATTGATTAAAGCCCCAGTCTGCATTAAGAGTAAAAAAATCAAATCCCTCTTTCTAAAATATTCTTTGAATATATTTTCTTGATTTAGTCTTATGAAAGATGAGATGATGAAAATACAAATCAATCGACAAACACTGGCTTTTTCATGCAACACATAATCTGCCGTAAAAGTTAAATATGTAAATGAGAAAAATGTACTCAATTTTCAAAACATTTTTTTGCAGTGAAAATCAACTTATAGGTGCAGCTGACTTTCGTCTGTGGTTGCTTTAATCATGCTTATCTTATTTTGACAATGTATTACATTTTTCACAATGGAAAACATGTTTTAAAATGAAAGGGTAATTATAATGTTTAAAATAGTTTGGCTGACTAACAAATTTTGCGTTTTAAGAACGATACCCTATATGCAATTTCCTTCTACTTTGTGAAACGAACAAATTTTATGGGTAAGCATAAAACCATTATAAGTGCCTATTAATAAATAGGCTCTTACTATGGTTTTGAACTTACCATTTGAATTGTTAATTGACAAATTATATGGTTGAAACTTAATACCTGTGTGGTATCCTTTGTCACATAGTGGGTGCAGTACCTTATCAAAGTCTATGCATTGTAAATGCATGGTTTGAAAACAGTTTTGCATCATTTATCTTTTATGCAAAACCAGTATTGGAGGGAAATTATGGCTATTATATTTTCAGATTGCTTCATATGGTACTTGTATGGCATGTATTACTATATTGTGTGGTGTCCCATAGGTCAAAGGGGAAAAGACTAAAGATCAAGAGGTCCAATTTTGTCAAGGCCACTTGCGTTGAGCAAGACATATCGTCTTTGTTATTCTAAAACCTCGTAACTACAGCTTTGATCAAGCTGCAGTTACGAGGTTTTAGAATAACAACGACGATATAGTTGTTAATATGACTAGTTGGTGTATGTGCGTTAGTGCTTCTATCTGCTTTTATCCTAAGCATTTCTCCAACATTTATGGTTAGAATTTGAAATATTACTTCACAAAATTGTTCCCCACAATTAGTAGATGTGCAATTGGAGAACATTATTTTTTGTATCTTGAAGGTCATGCAGGGCCCAATTAGGTCAAGGTCAAAATTTTCATCAAGAGTTTTACTTCTACATGTATTGGTGGATTTCAAAGTAAATTGGTAAAGATGTTTCCCTCAGGGTGTAGAACTTAAGAAGAAGAGCCCAATAAACTTTTTAAGGCTGCAGGTCAAAGGTCTTGGTTACATTTTGAGGTTAAAAGTTTTTAGTCTTGACAAGACAGTGTTGTCGATGAACCACCAGGGCTTGTGTTAAGTCTCTGATATAAGGGAGTCATTGACTCCTCACCTAAGAAATTCTTGGGGTCAAATCTGAATTTAAAGAGGTCAAAACAACAGAAAAAGTAAATCATAAGTAGAATTTTGCATATTTAAGGGTCACTTCAACTGTTTCTTACAATGATATGAAACAATTTAGGAATTAATTTGTAGAAGTTTTAGATCGTAAAATTTGCAAAAATCTTAGGTATGAAGCCATTTTTCGACCCTTAGAATTTCCTCTCAAAAGGGTCAAAATGGCCCCCTTGGGAGAAATGTTTAGGGGTAAAATTAAGATATTTTTAGATGGGGGTCAAAACCCTGGTTTAAGGGTCAAACACAAGCCCTGAACAACTATTCTAGTAGGTCATTATAGGTACCATTTCAGGGATTTCCATGACCCCCCCCCCATGTCTTTGAATTTGGACCCCCTTTTTTCTAAATGACCCTCAAAATTGTCAAAGAAACATTCTTTATCTAGTTTAAAGGGGTCATAATATGGCAATATGACCCCCAGTTTTGAACATAGAGGGAAAGGCATGCATTTACAATTTATACTAATTTATTTTAGTTCGATTGCAACGAAAGCTTAAGCTTATAGAATTGCTCTCGAACACTCAATGCTGATATTTCTTGTCCCTGAGAGAGAGGCAGTGGTTTAAACCCACTGCTACCCATTTTTACAGCTGGGTGAACTTAAGGGCTGGCTATTAAGTGTTTTGCCCATTAACACACCCTGTCGACAGTGGGGCTCGAACCACGGACCTCCAGGTCACGGGTCGAGTGCATTTACCACTAGGCCACTGAGGCAGTCATTTGCAATTTTATTCAATTAGATTAGCAAAATCTTTTATAATGCTTACACCTGTACAGTTTGATTCAAACTGTGACATCTCTGCCATCTGTATTCGAAATTCAAATTGTAATGTGATAGTTTCAGATCATCATTCTATTTCCCACTTGATTAATATTTGATTACCAGATCATTTATCCTAGTTATGCCTGGAATGCATAATTGATATGTTATGATTGATTTGAACTTTCATTCCACTAAGTTCAACCTTTGTCATGCTGATCCTGGAATATTTCTGCTTAAGCAGAGGGTATAGACAAAGATCAGTCTGCACATATGTGCAGTCTGATCTTAGTCTTTACCTTTGGTCCCATACAGTGCTACTCTTCCTTTCCGACTATTTGTCCCCCACAATGGGTCCATAGTCATAGATTTAATTGGGAAAGCCGCTTGAAGCTAGGTAAATATCATATGTAATGGTAGTATTGGTGTGAGAATTACCAGGAATCTATTGTAAGGTGCCCCGGCCCCCACCATATAACTGAAAGATTGTTGGAAGCAGCATTAAACCTCATTCAAACAATAAAATCTTAGCCTGTACCACCAGATTTCCTTTTTAAGCCAGTGTAGTTAAAAACATGTCTTTAACAGAGTTGTTTACTCACAATTTGTGTATTAATTATCGCAAGTTACTTATTTTGATCAGAAAGATTGTAGGAAATTTAAGAAAGCCATTATTAACCCTTGTCATGCTGAACCCAGAATATTCCTGCTTTAGCAGAAGCAATAGACAAACATCAGCCTGCACATATGTGCAGTCTGATATTAGTCTACACTACCTGTTTCTCACTTTCAAACCAGAATTATCAATGGATTTAGTTTTTCAAATAAAATTTGACCTACTGTTGGTACTTTCAATGCTTTTTCAAACTAATACCCTCAAAATAACTATAAGAAATGAATACCTTTATCTGCAATTTCTCATACAAACCTCATGTTGTGGGCATTCATTGGTGTCTATCAAAACAATTCAAATGAGTACACACAACATAGGGTATATTACATGAATAATAAAAATATGATGTTTTTATTCAATTTGAGATTGATCAGTTCTGCTACCTTGAGCTATCAAAGGGTGTAAGAAGAAAAGTAAACAAACATACTGATAAAATCAAATTTGAAATTAGCCCCAATAAATCACATAAAGTTCAATGGACTGATGAATTTATCATACTTCAATCTTTTTATGAAATAAAAGACTGTCACTTGAAAATAAGATAAAATGACAACTTAATTTTGAAGATAAAAATGGCCTTAAACCTTGTCATGCTGGATATATTTTGGCTAAAAGTTTTCATCAAAATGAAAGGGCAAAAAGCAAATGAAAATGTACTCAGCCACCAGTGAAAAGCCCGGGCCGGACAAGTCGGGCATGGGGATTCCACACCCAAGTGGTGATCATTCAGAGCATAACTTTTATGTGAGGATGAATAACATTAATGGTAAAGTTGTTTCCCCAAGGCAAGTTGTATGATCTTGCACAGAGTTTGTTTGGATTTACCAAAGGTCAAGGTCGCTTCTAAATGTCAGGTGACAAATTATTGACTGAAACATTATCTTCTTAATTGATAAATTATGGATTTGATCATTTCAAATTAACTTCGCAAGTTAATTTGGCACAGTTATTCTTCTTGGTGTCTCACAAAGAGTTTGTTTGGATACACCATGGATCAGGGTCACTGCTCAAGGTCAAATGATGAAATGGTCTTGTCTGGAGCATATATTTTCTTCTACATTTATGAATGGTATTCAAAATAATTTAGCATAGTTGTTCTACTTGAAAAGAAGTCAGAAATTGTGTCCTGCAAAGATTTTTTTGCAAATACTTAAAGTTAAGGTCATAGCTCAAGGTGATCTGTTTACTCGTTTTATGAAAAAGGCTAATGTCAAGAAGCCGGACTCTATATAAAGAGTTATAAGAGTAAGATAAGCTCTAAGCAGAACTTTTAAGGAAACGGGTTAATTTGTATATTGCAATCACTCAAGAAGCCTTTGAAATATGACAAAAATACTTTCATAAGCTTAAAATGAATGTTTGGTATGTAAATATTGATAAGAACTCTTATTTGATAATTTTAGATGCACCTTTTCTTTGATGCACCTGTCATGTTATATGTTATCTTTTTATTTTACGGTATTTTATATCCCTTTGTCTAGGTTACAGCCATTGAAACTAAATACATATCGGAAGTAATCAATTGAGCCTGTGAGTGACATATTTTTCAACAACCTCAAATGTGTGCCAAGCAAAGACTCTTGCCAGTCTGTGAATGCACACAGTCTGAGTAGAGGCTTTACTTTTCGTTCTGTAGATAGATAAGGTTTTAAGAACTCTAGAGGCATTCAAGTTATCTTCTAATTACACTTTTTGGCTATCTATGCTGTTCAATATTTGTTTCCGACCAACATGTCAAATTGTTGGAAATGTCATACACAGGCTCAATTATTATGTTAACTTTATATAGAAAATGCATCTGCATGTAATGTTGGGCCATCAGTTTCAAATCATAATTGATAATTGGTTTTTAGTTGGTAGACTAAATCAACTAATGATTGATTGTGCAATTGTTTCGTAGAAACTAATACAGCACTCCCAGTATTACCCTTTGAAGAATAGAATATGAAAATTTAGTTAAAACTCTTGACCTGAAGACTCATCCTTTGGATTTTTCAACCAACTCCATGGCTCAGCATGAAACATATAGGCAGTTACAACTGTTTCATGCTGAGCCATCAAACTGATGTCAGTTCAGTAAAAAATATATAATGGCTTTCATTTGTGTGTTAGGACCTGATTAATCGATTATGAAAATTCTTAGTCGATTATCACAATCAGAAGCCAAAACCAACTGATTATGGATTTTAACCAATTAATCTGCCCACTGATTATCGATTATACTCGATAAATCTGGCCATCACTACCTGCATGCATTTAATTCTCTTAGTAAGTATTGAAATTCATATCAGGAAATGTAACCAAAGAAAATGTGATACACTCAAGCAATTAACAATGTATGCGTGATAGAAATTTTTCTTTCACATGTAGAATTCTTAATTTCAACGTTAACCTCCCTTTATCAAAAGTGTAAATGCTTGGGATTAAAATTCTTTTAACCAGCAATATAGCAAGTTCACTTCACACTATCACAATGTTTTTCCACTTTACAAAAGGTCTGAGATTCACACAGGCTTTTAGTTATCTGATTTACCATGTTCATGTGCATTTCTGCTTCTGAGGAAAAAAGTATGACAATTTTTCATTTCAGAAGAAAGTCCCAAGGAACCACAATGATACGATACAGTACAGCAGCGATCCTCGCTGCACGGCAGGAAGAGGCCCTGACCCATGGTCAAGTGATGTATGGACTCATCAAACCAACAAAGGACATGGAACAAGTTGAGTCTACAGCCGCCATGGTCAATGTCATTCCAAAGAAAAGGTAAGTTGTCAAGGTAACAATCAAGTTAATACTGAAATGATCAAGATTAGAGGATAAGAGGTTAAATTTTGGAATATCAGACTTAAGACCTTCCTTTTGAAAATGTTGATGTCAGACCAAAAGACTAAGTAAATCCTTAAGTAGCAATGGTTCTTTTCTTCTCCCCCCCCCCCCCCCCCCCAAAAAAAAAAGCAATTATTTTGAACAGTCAAATTAAGCCGCTTGCATTCTTGCTGTTACATAACAGTTATACCTTGGTTACTTTGACCTGAACTCGACCTCTATGGAAAATTGCTAACTGTCAATTAACTGACATATTTGGTCAATTTCAGAATATTACACTCAACACCATGTAAGTTTGTCATATGAAAGCATGTGCAAAGCAGAATATAGATTAGCATGTTTTTATTAATCTAAATAAAGGGGGCCAAGATCATGTCAATAAAATCATGGTATACATTCTTCATGCTTTTACTCTAAACTGTCCTATAATCTAATAAGTTTGTGCATTTAACAAATGTGATTATGCAAATTTAAGGAATAATATGATATGTGAATTGCTTTAGAATATTGTATATTTCTAATTTGCATGTTCCAAAAATAAACTCATAGTTTTAATGATTAATAAGTGCAAATTTTAAGAAGGTTTTAGTGCATATACAGTCTTGCAGTTCTCTTTCTCTTAGTTTTTATACCCCCCCACCTACGAAGTAGAGGGGGGTATATTGGTTTCACCATGTCTGTCTGTCTGTCCATCCGTCCGTCCGTAGACCTTTTCGTTTCCGGACTCTAACTCAAGAACCAAATGACCTACAATCATGAAACTTTATACAAATAATCCTTATGACCCAAGGAAGTGCCCTATCGTTTTTGGGTCATGTAGGTCAAAGGTCAAGGTCACAGTGAATTTTTGTTCAATTTTCGTTTCCGGACTCTAACTCAAGAACCAAGCGGCCTACAATCATGAAACTTTATACAAATGTTCCTCATGACCAAAGGAAGTGCCCTATTGCTTTTGGGTAACATAGTTCAAAGGTCAAGGTTACAGTGAATTTTTGTTCAATTTTCGTTTCCGGACTCTAACTCAAGAACCAAGTGACCTACAACCATGAAACTTAATGCAAATGTTGCTTATGATCCAAGGAAGTGCCCTATTGTTTTTGGGTCATATAGGTCAAAGGTCAAGGTCACGTCAATTTTTGTTCAATTATTTCTGGACTCTTAACTCAAAAACCAAGCGACCTAGAATCATGAAACTTCATTAAAATGCTACATATGACCTCAATATTAGTTACAAACACATCATGCACTAATAGCACTTGCATTCTGACAAAGCGCTTGTGGGGGGTATTAGTCCGCTCTGCGACAGTTCTAGTTCTGTTTGGTGGATGTCTCATGACCAAAGGATCAATAAGAAGACAAATTTGTTACAAAGAAGAAATTATTTTTCAATCAATTTGTAGAAAAATAATTTCTTCTTTACAAACTATGTCTTAAAGGAATGATCCTTTGTTATATCTCTACATTGTCAGAGTTTTACAGCTTTGAAAGAATGTCTGAGCCTCGTTTACATCAGATGATTAGGGCTTATAAGTAAGCCATGTTTTGTCTCTAAATATAAATACAGATGGTTGCTTAAAATCCTTTTTAGATAAAATGAGAGAAGTGATAACAAATAACTTAAACATAATTTATCTTTTGTTTTCAGAATATACAGAATGGAGAATCAAGACGAACTTGATTTATTCTCCGTAGAGTTGATGAAGCGCCCTCTAGTGTTACAGCCATCCGCACATATTGGCAGGGGGTTTTCTGTCATCAACTGTGCTTTCTACACAAAAGAAGGTATAGTCAATCTTGTTCAAGCGACCATGTCTATTAAGCGACCATTTTTATTAAGCAACCATTTTTAAAAACCTTCTTTAAATCTAAATTTCTGAAAAAATAGACATCACTGGTATACAAAAATTAGTAATTGACTACTATGCTGTTAAAACTCACCAGAATCGTCTTATTGAGACAATTCTGTGGAGTTTTTACAGCATAGGATTATTGAAAATCTCGCTATAGTATATATATTCAATCAAAAACCATTATTCTTATTGTAAACAAAACATGTATTAAGCGACCATTTTCTTTAACGACCGCTTTTTGGTGGTCCCATTCCTGGTCGCTTAATACAAGTTTAACTGTATATTATCTATCACTTTACATATCTTGTGATTGTATTACTGATCATACAGGGGTGGGGAAATACAATTTTTTCCACTTGTCTGTGGACAAGTTAAAGTAAATTTCCTACTTGTAAAGGATTAAAATGAACTTGTCTGTGAAAAAAAGGATTGATAATTAATGAGAAAGCATTGTTTTGATTAAGAAAATGCTGTAAGCCAGCATTTTCTTCATTTAAAACAATGTTTTCCACCCTTTGATACAAACATTAATTAGGATGACTTATATTCTAGACCATTTTATTACTGTTCCAAGATTTGCTCTGGTATTTACTTATCCACAGGCATGTGGCCTAGAAAAATATACTTGCCCACAAGCCTATGTTGTACAAGTCTGACATGGGATTTCCACCCCTGTCATACCTTTCTTTCAAAAGAGTATCACTCATTAGGTTGGGTGGATGGTGGTTAATTTCTTTTTGAATATTTTAATATATAGATTCTTCTATTTCATACTATTATGGACAAACTGCATGTATATCAGTTGTGTCTTTGTCTATGCCTCCTGTCAAATCGGAAATATTCAAGCTTCAGTGATAAAGATCTGTAGATTTGGATCATTCTTTAGAGGTTTGCAATGCAAGTTCAATCTAATGGATAACTACTACAATCTTAAAGTCTAAACTAGGACCCATATGACTATGTCTCTTGTAGAAGAGAGGGCATATTTCTTTGAAATTGTCTGTCCTTCCATCAATCCATCCATATAGACATTATTTGTCCGGAGCGTAACTCAAAAAGTATGCAAGCATGAAACTTAATAAGTTAATGAATCTCATCAAGAAGAACGGCCGTGCATAAGAACCATAGCCGTGCTCTTCATATTTACAGAGTTATTGCCCTTACTTATATGAGATTTACTCATTGGTAACTTATGTTTTTCTGAACACACAAGTGATATTGACAAGCAATAGGCTGGACTTAGCTGGTCACCTGGGCCCCTTTTTTACTAAACTTCTCACGAAATAAAAAATCATAAGTCAAATTCAAAAATTGTATGTGGTGTTTTCATTGTCTATAAAATTCTACATTGCAATATCCCACCGGAATCGTCTTAAGATGATGATTCCAATGACTGGCAATGAGATGATGCATGTCAGAATTCCCTATTTAGTAGGGATGGTGACTATTAATCGAGTACTCAATCGAACGTCCAACATCAAAGTATGAATTTTTTATTTTCAATGCTGGACAAAGCTATAGGTATTCAACACCTTGTCATTTGCCGATCATCTTATCTGTCGATTATTTGCAATATAGTACAAATAGTAATTTTTCTCCCTGTCACAATGTCATAAATGTTCTCACCCTGATTGCAGCCGGCGCATTTTAGTTTGACATTCGCTAGATTTACATTTGAATTGATTCAACAGAATATCTCCGGATTAGCAGAATGTTTTAGTCCCGTGCAAAAACCTTGTTAAACTATATAAACCAACACAAAACATGAAAAAATCATGCATTGAAAAATATTCGGTATCTTAAATGCATTTAGCGATTAAAAATCATCTCAACTATCATTTCGACAGACAGATATGCTTCAAAATAGCAATAGATAAGCTGTAAAGTAGCGTTCATCAATATTTTTGAAGTCAATAATCAAATTCATCAATTTGATCCGAGTACCGGAGAACTGGATTGGAAAGGTGACTGAATACTCGATTAGTAAAATTGCTAATCGTTACCATCCATAATATTTAGTTACTAAAGTAGAAGCAACTTCACTCTCTGACTTTCGCAAAAAATGATCGTAAGTAAAACAGGTCCTGGTCTTGTGGGGGGGGCATAAATATTTTACAATCCTCTCCTGTTAAAAGACAATCTAAAGTGACCATACAAATCTTGTACAAGATTTAGATTTAAAATGTTTATTTACTTCCACATTTTCAGAGAAATGGATTCTTCTGATCAATCAAGTCCATGGAAAGATTCGCAGCAAGTTAGAAATCGGTATACAAACAGCAAGAAATAAAATGGCAACAGGAACGCCATTTACACTTACAGTAAGTTTAGTCTGTTTACCCTTATCCTGCCGAATTTTAAATATTAGTTCGTACACTTGCTAATTTTTGGGACATTTAACAATTCTGTCTCAAATCTGTCCCTCAGAGATTAACCCTTGTCATGCTGAACCCGGAATATTCCTGCTTTGACGGGAGGTATAGACAAAGATCAGCCTGCACATATGTGCAGTCTGATCTTAGTTTATACCACCTGAATTTCATTTTTAAACCAGAATGGTGTCAAAACAATGCATTTCCAAAATCAATACTCACTCACATTTGGTAACTTCCAGTACTTTAAGCTCTTTGTTTTTATGCCCCCGATAGGGAGGCATCATAAATTTGACTTGTCCGTCCGTCCGTCTGTCCGTCCGTCCGTCATTCCGTCCAAAAACTTTAACATTGGCCATAACTTCCTTATTACTTAACATATTCGCATCATACTTTACCACAACATTCCTTGGTACATTACCTTTCTGTAGGCACATACTTTGGTGACCTTGACCCCTGGATGACCTTGAACATAGATTGGCCATAATTTAAAATCAAAGCGGTGTCGGGGGCATTCTCATCTTACAGTGACAGCTCTTGTTACATTTATTTTGCAAAGATTTTTATTCAGCATGACTAGGGTTAAGTAGAAAGCAGGCGTTATAGGTAAAGCAGACAGCAGGCATATCTTAGTCTATACAGTAAACCTTGTATTAAGCGACCACTTACAGGACTATCAAAAAGTGGTTGTTAAAGAGAATGGTTGTTCAGTACAAGTTTTGTTACAAATAAGAAACATAGTATTAAATGAATGTGTCTGTACTAAGTGCAAATTTCTCAATAATCATTTGTTGTTAAAACTCAATAGAATCGTCTTAGTGATGATTCTATTGAGTTTTCACAAGACCTGATTTATTTACACTGATTTTTAATTTAGACCAATAAAGTCTACTAATACAGATATTGTCATTAAAAGAATGGGATTTTAAAAACGGTCTCTTAATAAAAATGGTCGCTTAATAGACGTGGTGGCTTGAGCAAGATTAACTATACTGTCTGACAAAGCTTTTTGTTTAGCAGGAAAATAATTTGAACAACCTATTAATAAACACAAAGCTACAAATAAGACGTAGTAACAAATTTTTATAATTATAGTTTTCTTTGGAAGTTGTAAATTTTTGAAGGTTGAAAGTTATGGAATTCTTTAAACCAGAAAAACTTCATAAACAGATGTATTTCAACCTAAATATTGCAAGAAATGCCAAATTTGATATTTTTCTAACATTATCTTTTAATATCCGAAGCTTTGAGTAGGGATCAAGCGGAAATTGAATAATTATTCTAACTTTAAAGTTAATTAAATTCTCAGTTACTGGTATATTTAAAAGAAAAGCTGTTAATATTGGGCTCAGGTAGTTTTGTAGTTTTGGCGTTTTCCTGTTTCTGATAACATTTACATTAGAGCCTGTGCGTGAGATTTCCAACAATTTCAAACATTTGCAAAGCAAAGACTCAGTCTGACCAGAGTCTTCACTGTGCATTTGGTAGATAGACAAGGTCTCAAAATATCTGAAGACAACTTTATATTTACAGTATGTGGCTGTCTACACTACTCAATGTATGCACTAGATGGACTTTTCAAATTGTTGGAAATGTCACACACAGGCTCATTATAAATGTTGTAAATGACAGCACTTGAACCATGATTCCATTATAAATGCATCTCTTTTTCAGATATCAATGAATGAATACCTACAAAGAATATATATGGAACATTTAACGAAATCAGCATTAAATCCCAAGTTTAACTTTGTCGAGTTTTCTGGTGCTGAAATAGTGATCCGATTTCCTGGGGCTAGAGGAATGACCAATGTTAAGGTACCGTATTTCATCTAATTATATATATAATACATACTTAGTGTTTTGTATGAGAAAAAATTTCTAACGAGGTTGGGAGAATTGATCATTGTCGAGGCTCTGCCGAGACAATTATTTATTCTCACAGCCGAGTTAGATATTTTTTCATACAATACATTAAGTTTGTATAATATTTATCTTATAACCTCTATTTGTCTTGTTTTCATCGATGTTTCTAATTGAAATGCAAGTTTCTAAAAATAACCGCATAATATTATCGTTCTAAAAATAACTAAGTGATATCATAAAAAATATCATACGGGATGTTATCACACGGATATTTGTATAGTTATAAGATAAAGTGCCCTCGCTAATAGTAGCACCCCTACATTTTCTTCTAAGAAAACCCACTTCAAATGCCTAAATTGTAGGAACTTTTTCAGAGTTCTTCTGTAGTTATAGATGAAGATGATTGTTTACAGGAAATTCACCCCAAATTAAAGTGAAAGGGGCTTAAAAGACATTAATTTTAATGATTTTTTAAATCAGAAAATGCATACTTAATAAAAGCTCCCTGACCATATTATGTATTGTTCCCAGGAGCATTTATTTGGAGAAATACGGTAGTTATTACACAAAGCTGCTGTGTAACAAAGGCAATCACATTTTCAGGGTATGTGTGTCTGTCAGGCCAGTTTTAGCTCAACTATTCATAGAAGAGTGCAGCTATAGACCTTTTCGCGATAACTTTCGCACATGCGCACAAACATTTCCGGACGGCAATCAATACTTCCGCGTGATTGTTTACATTAGTTACCTACGTAAAGATTTTAAAACCGGGAGTTTTAAAAACGTTAAGTGAGCGATTGGTCGTTCATTTGACGAAAAAGAAAAATAGATGGGTGAAGAGAAGAGCTAATTAGACCGTGACATGTAAAAATCAACCTCAGAACTCAAATTACAGTCGCTGGAATCTGGGCTATCATAGCACAGGCATTTCACGGGATTCTAATGGTTTACAGAGGTGTATAAAGGTATTTTTACGACTATATGATGTCGTTTTTACCCTTACTTCTCATGGGTAACGTTACTCCCAGACAATAAATACTGATTATTAATGGGAGTGAAGTGGAATCAAGTGGTATTAGGCCAAAGAACTTAAAAAAGATCTGGCCAGGACCATTCAAGTTGAAGCCATTGAAGTTTCCAAAACATTTATTAGCCGATTCAATATCGGAGAACTACCACAAAACCAAAATTTACAACAAACCAAATTCATACAAAACTACCAAGGTGATGACAATATCTTGAATTTTTGTTTCTTTCAAAACTTCAAGAGCCATTTATAAGTACTTCAAGTTGCTCTAATGTAAGTGCATGCACTTGACAATTCTTTTAAGAGTGCCACCAAGTTATCATATGACTAAAGCTCAATTTTTAACCAAAACAATAAAATAAATTATACATTGCAAAGGCAAGTAGGAATATTTTAATCATTATTATGACTATCTTAAGGAATAGCACAATTAATCACTCAGCAAAAGATAACTAGATCATAACTGATGGCAAAGCCTTTGAGAGAGATATCTTTAGCACTGTACATATTCACTAGGCTTATTTTGATCTCAGGGCTTTAATTCAACCATAATGACAGAAAACCTACACCAAATCTACAAGTACATAATCAGGTCTAACCTATAGAGGAACAGATTTTTAAAGATTTCTATCTTGAAATGTGAAAAATCCTAAATGCCTTGTAAATGAAGATTGTCTGTGTTTCCTTCTTTATATTTCTATGAAAATTTGGTGATTCTATAAAAAAAGACATAATTTTCAATTTTGCGGACTTAGAAATGAATGTCTTACCAAACATTTATTTCTATGTAAAGTCAGGTCATTCAAACCAAAAATGAAGTTGTAGACCTTTTGGACTTATTTTTTTCTCACTTGACAGATGGTTCTTTTAAGGCAAATTAATTTTTATTGGTTTACACAATAACATATCTATTTTAAGTAATGTCTCATCTGTGGAACATATCCACCTATGTCTCTGGTGTATGAGAAGGCGCTAGGTGGAAATTATGCACCCCTTTTCACCACTGCAGGATGTGATAATCACCAAAAGAAATAAGGAAATATATTGATACATTTTACAATGAAGGCAAATCATTCAATCACCTTTCTTTTCTTTGAAATGGTTATGATAAGAAATTGAGATCTTTCATGTGATCAGGGATCTTTTTGGGTCCTCAGTGTGAAAGGTATAGATATAAGCCAGAAAAGGGTCCAAGCAAAGATGTGAATGAGGTTGAAAACTCATTAACTCTTCAAGGAGGCTAAATTGTGTAAAATAATCATTAGAAAGTGTTATTAATCAAAGTTTCTTTTTTGTTTAGAAGCTATACATTTTATCTGAAACTTAAATGGTTATTATACCAACATGTATACCAAATGTTATCAATGAGTAAAGTAATAAAGTAATAAGATATGCCCAAATATGACCCCAGGGTCTTGATATGAACAAACTTGGTAGAGGCCCACTAGTTAATGTTAAATACCAAATATGAAAGCCGTTTGCCTTCTGGTTTCAGAGAAGATGACTTTTAAAGATTTTCACTCTTTGATTCTATATAAAAAGGGTTGTGCCCCGGTGGAGCCCAAATATGACCCCAGGGTCATGATATGAAGAAACTTGGTAAAGGTCCACTAGATGATGCTACATACTAAATATAAAAGCTACCGGTATCTGCCTTCTGGTTTCAGAGAAGAACATTTTTGAAATTTTTCCTTTTTTCGCCCTTTTTGTAATGGGTAAAGGAAAAGTTAGGAGTGGATTTCATTTATATGAACAACTATGGTAGAGCTTAACCCAAGGAACATCCCTGTCAAGTTTCATCAGGATTGGCCTACCGGTTTAGAAGAAGATGTTTAAAGAAATTGTGGATGACGGACATTGCACAATCACAATAGCTCACCTGGGGGGGGGGGGGGTCTGTTTTACCAAAATTCATCCATCTGTCTGTCCACCCGTCCACCCATCCATCCATCCATCCATCCATCCATCCATCCATCCATCCATCCATCCATCCATCCATCCATCCATCCATCCATCCATCCATCCATCCATCCACCCATCCCATCCCATCCTATCATATCATATCCTTTCAAATCTACCATATTTTCCCTATTTATATGACAATGGCGTCCTCCTTTATAGTAAGACCCCTACATTTTCACTCAGAAAAACCACTTCAAATGCCTAAGTTTTAGGAAATGTTTGAGACTACTTTTCTAATTTGAGAAAATTTCCTCTAAACAATCATACATATGATTGTTTAGAGGAAATTCACCTCAAATTAAAGGGAAAATGGCCTTAAAGACATTAATTTGAATTATCAGAAAATGCATATGAAATAAAAATTCCCTGACCATGTTATGTATAGCTTCCGGGCGTGTTTATCAGGAGAAATATGGTAATCTAATCATTCTTCACACTATTGGTAGGGTAACCAAAAATATTACTTTTAGAGTGTTTGATATTCTGTACCACCTGGAATTATAATCATTGGATGAATGTGCTGAATAAAGTATATGGAAAACACAAATTCTGTCTTTGAACTAGCACAGTAGGTTTCAGGTTGAAAAAGAAGTGTTTGCAAACACAAATATGCTTTCTAAAAAATTTTATTTTTAGATATTTTACCTTGAAGGATAACCTTGACCTAAATTGCCACATGAACTTGACCTTGGCATCAGCTACATATGAAAATATGTAAATGCTAAATAAGAGCAGTTCTTCTTAAAGTATGACATCCCTACAGATGCTTGTTAATGAGACATATCTTCATGCCAAATAGAATAAATTTTATCTTGAATATGTTTGAAGTAAAAGGGAATGTTATTTCATTTTTGGTCTCATTTTGAAAACTGATTTGACCTTGATTTATGATATTGACTTTGAACTTGATTCGCAGATATTGATCATTGAGATCTATCATCATGCAAAATAATTATTAACACTGCATATTGAATAGGCTTTACTTGAATGTGCTTAGCAAGGTTAAATGGTTTGTTTAAGTTTTTCATACAGACAGACCAACAGATGGACAGACAGACAACAGTAAAACAGTGTGCTCTGGTACAGAAAAAAGAACCTGACTATTTTGTTTAAATTTTTGTTCCCATGTTATCTTTCCATTGAAAAAAATAAACTCATAGACAAATTTCAAAGAGTGCTATCATTGAGAAAATAAAGCAAAAAAGTGTACAACTAGAATGGTTGTCCAAATATAACTTGAGTCAAGCCAGCAGAAGCTGAGTTTCAATATTTGACCATTCAGTGCCTCAGACAAGCTCAATTTAAAACCTTGACCTGTAACCTTTACCCTGGAGCTATCTGAAAATTTGTGTCAAAGGGCATTCTGCTCATATGATAGATAACAATTGTGCCAAGTTACTCTGGGATCCATCCAAAACCAATTTACTTTAAGTTTTGTCCGTCAAGATGCATGCTTTACGATTTGCTGAAAAATTGCTTGCATACCTCAATGAAAAAAAATTAAGCTTGGGCACAAAGAAGTCCATCCCCACCAAAAAAAATGCCTCATTTTGTTGAAACTTTACTTTGAAATTTGACAATATTGCATTTTTTATTAGGTCTATTTTGTGGATTTAAGGTTTTTATGTGGGTATGAAGCTTAAATCCTAATCACACCTATAATGTATGAACTGACTTTGCATATTTGTTGTTCAGTTTTAGTGTCATACCTCCATGAAATAAATTGTATAAACATATTCTTCATCTCTTTAGGAGTTATATGGTTTGGACATATTGGGACAGACTTACAAACTCAGGCATATGATAAACTTGTTATAGTAACAACATTGTCTTGCTGAATGTATGCAGGCCTTACAAAAATTGTGAGAAAAAGGAGGAATCTTTGTAGAAAACAGTTTCTTCCTTTTCCTAAATAATATTTCCTCAGTATTTTTCTTTCTTTTAAAGTGTTTACCCTTTTCCTTTCAAAGTAAAAGGAACTTAATTTGCATTTTTCAAGTAATTTGCAAGTTTTTGAATGAACTAATGTTTTCAAAATATGTTTTACTGTTAGGTATGTCCCTATTTCATACCTACATGAACAAAATTTTTAATGAACAGCTTTAATGTGTACGTGTGCACAAAATAGCTACATAAAATGTTTTAGAATTGGTATAATTCTTTGTCATTTTCATGCTGTGTCATTAAATTGCAAGAAATTACCAGATTTTGTTTTTCATTTCATGGGGGGTATGAGTTGAAAATTTGTGTATGAATCAGCTTAGTGTATTCATACAATGTGGTTAGATTTTATGGTTAGTACCTCCATGGCAATAGAAAAAAAATTCTATATCTCAGACATTTGCAAATGAATAGATCTGCTCTCTACCCCCCAATTTTAACTTCTAAGAGAAATTACAAAGTACATGAACATGATTCCTGAACAAGAAACTTTTCTTCTGTGAACAGTTAAAAAATATCACCAGGGATAATTCTGGCTCAGAAAAGCATGTGTAAAAATATCCCAATAAGCTGAATCCAATGAGAAATTCAAGAATTTTTGGATTTTTAATTTTTGGCAAATCAATCGCTAAGTGCAAAACAGTTGCTTCTGCCTATATAATTATAGGCAGTTTACAACAGTTACTGTTTTGCACTGAGCAAACAAATTCTTTACTGAATTGAATTTTACTTTATGATTTTTCTCTCAATATCTCACCCCAAAATGATTCCTGACCACTGATAACTAAGATTTAATAGACAATATAATTTCACATTTGTCCAACTTCAGATTTGGTCTAGACATTAGAAGAAGTTTTGAAAATCATTTTCTTCTATAGAAAACTTTGTGAAAGAAACAGTTTGTTTTGAGCAATTTCTTGCTGAATTTCCACAATCTTTTCCCAGGTTTGTCTTTTAATTGGAATTGAAGGTGTGATTATATGTGAATATGTTAAACTTGGACTACTTTTTCTTCACATGTTTGCACAAGGTTGCATAACCCGAAATTATACTTTTTTGGTAGGCTAAGTATTTAATAATCCTCAAGAACAAATACCAAGTTCAGCTATCAAGGCTGTTCTTTAATAGATGCATGTTGCAAGTAAAGTGTTTGAAAATAAGTGATGATAATTTATAAAAAATGGTAAATGTCTCTTGAAATTTTAATGTATTTTGTCATGATTTGGAAGAATCGACTGATAATTAGCTGTACTTCACCTGTATAGATGCATCATATTCTATTCTGATACTAAAGGAGCTTCACATATGAAATCAAGTATGTACCAAGGGATTTTTTCTCCATTTTGTCTAGGAAATGTAATATTGCAAATTTTAAGATACCCTTGACATGACAAGGGACCATGTTTGAAGTTAAGTTACTTATTTCTGCAAGGGGAAGAGTGCACAAAGCATCCTAAATGACCAGGCTTCATAGTTTTTGCTTGGATGATTTTTTTAATATTATTTTGACTTTAGCCCTCAATCTGCACCTTTTAAGATGCATAATGATAAGAGTTTACTTGAACTAGTGTGAGCTTTTATACCACAATATGTATATTTGTACATTTATCTAAAAGATATTTAAATCATCAGTTTCTTTTTTAGTTCAATTTTAAGACTGAGAATTAAATTTCAAACCTTGTTGTAAGGGTTTCGAGACAACAAATTCATTATTCTACTGAAATATGACATTATTACATGCATTGTGGATATAATTAAAATAGTACTTTACATTAGACACAATAAACATGTGCATCTACAGCAAAACATGTAAAATGGTCTTGATAGATCTTTTCTAAAGGGTTATCTAAATGTCAAAAAGACAAAAAATTAGAGATATAGCATCTTCTTTTTTCCTAGAAAGGTACATGTTTTTGAGCTGTTCCACAGTAGACACAAAGTTATGTTTTCATATATCATGCATAGCTTTTAAGTGTTTATAGTTCTTGAAATCTTGGTTACACATTTATCTGAATGGGCAAAAAACCTCATCAGTTCAAATATGCAAAGTGTAAGCTTAAAGAAAATAATCAGATTACACTTGAAAGCAATTAAGAAATGAAAAATTTCATATACATGTCATTCAGTAACATATCTAAAAGGGGTTCATTTGCCCTCACCCCTTTCATCTGCAGTCTTTTTAATTTTGTTTTCCTGGAAAAACTCAATTGATTTGGCCAATCATAGAAAAAGAAATACACATTTGTAAGTTGAATCTCCTTTCAACAAATTCTGTCCCAGTAATGTGAACAAAATTCACATTACTGACAAAGTTGGAATTTGAAAAAAAGCTACTTTGCTTACCGTGTACATAGAATCTGTTAATTTATAATAGCATGCATGCATGTATGCTTTTCGCTAGACCTAGCTATGGACAAGAACAAAGGCAACTGTCTCACACCTGAAGTTCCACTTGTCATTATACTTGTTTCCGTCTCTGTAGATTTGTTGAGATCCAAGTCTCATCTTCTACATCAATTCTGGTACATAAAAGTTGGTCCACTTCAGATGTATTAATATAATACTGTAGGCTGATGGCTGCTTATTGATAAATGTCAGTTAACACATGCTTAAGATGATTGTAATATCTGTCATACATAGTTTTGAAACTTAGCACTGATTTTGCAGCAACAATGTGTTCCTATAATGGGTTCCACAGTTCAATTACACACATACAAAAACTGTTGAGTCTTATTATCTTCAAAGAGCTTGGATAAACAAGATTTTTACTATGACAGTTGACCTCAGTTGGGAGAATCAGAGAACTAAGTGAAAGTCACCAACATTCTTTATGAGTTTAAATTTCGGTAGTATAACAATCTTCGTAGGGCAAATCTTCGAGTCCAGGAACAAGTTTAGTAAATCGCCTTTGAATGTTTTCTATAGCATGCATGCAAGTACTTTTTAGGTGTCTGAAAGACCTATTGATCAGAACCACACGCTGGTTACCACGATTCACAGTAGTATTCACGTGGTTATCAAATTTCGTTTTTTTCAAAGTGTATGCCAATATTTTTTCACTCTCCACTACTTTCAATGTTGATATGCTCGCTGGGCAGTGGACACGCAGTCGGCTTGTTAACAATCAGAACCATTCTTGTCCCTAAGTTCTCAGAAAATCAGAACACCGGAATAATTATACTTTCCGTTGTGTATTGGTCTTGTTACAAGCGAAATACTTAACACCGTTTTACCTAGTTTAAATCTGCCGCCTCGATATGTATTGACGTAGGTTACTAATGTAAACAATAATGCGGAAGTATACTTGCCGTCCGGAAGCGTTTGTGCGCATGCGCGAACTACCGGAAAAAAGAAAACACGAAAAGGTCTATTCCAGTCTCCTGGATGTCGGCGTTGGGGTTGGAGTGTCAGCATATTGCTAAATTTGGTTAATGTTTTATCTGCAACTGTGTCACATCTTTGTTTCTACTAAGGCTATTGCTTTGAAACTTTGCACATGCTTCTGTGACCATAATATCAGCCTCTAGACAAAGATTATTTACTATGACATTGAATTTAATGGAATTTCAACTGTTTTCAGACTTTTAAAAACTTGGTTCAGTTTTTACGTGCATCTGATGTACGTCTGTAATATTTCTGAATTCAATAAATTTATTTCTTTGAATTTTGCACATGCTTTAGTGACCATTTTATCAGCCTTTAGACAAAGATTCATTACTTTGATATTGAATTTATTGGAATTTTAACCCTTTAGAAATCTTAAGTTTTTTATGTGCAACTGTTGTATATCTGTTATATCACTGTTTCTACTAAGGCTATTGCTTGGAAATTTTGGACATGTTTCTGTGACCATCATATCAGCCTTTTGACAAAGATTAAATTCTCTGACATTGAATTTATTGGAATTTTCCAATGTAGATATTTGCTGTTACTACCCAGCACTAGGAATAGCCAAGCTTCCCTGTCCTTTGACAGATCTTGTTGTTGGGGCTTTTATTTATGGATGGATATTCATGATAGTTTCACCTGTTTAGTTGATATGTGTCTACTATAAGATTTGTTTGTGTATTTTAATGGAGTCGAGCTCTGATATACCAAGAAATGATATTCAAAATATTTGTTTCTTGTAGTTCACGTCATGGTCACATTTGAATGTTAAACTGACAAACCCCTTATCCTTGTCTCATAAGATTATACATACGAGGGTTGTCCGTAAAGTTCGTAGACAGTCTGAAATCCTCATTAACTACTTTCATTTTATTCATAATTCTTGTGTTAATCGGTACCCTTATTATCACTGACATCATACCCGAAGAAAAATATTCAACATTTTTATTTACATAAATATGACAGTTGCCTTAGCAACCCCGCCTACCGGTACCCGGAGCACGTCAAAATTATAGACATTAACCAATAACGATTGAATACTAAAACGATTTTTTCAAGGGTTTGATCTTTTGATAATATCATAATTAACATGTATTTATTGTGCCAATTTATGCGCTTTATTTTGGTGATATTTTCAAAGTGATCGCTTCATAAATACTCGAATGAATGAAGAATATTTAAGCAAACCGTGCGCGAGATGGAACAGAAAATGACGCCGTCATATGGTGCGGCAGAGCAGCGTCTAATCTGCATTTCCCCTTATAATCCGGAAAACGCGAAGAAATATACCTCTGAATTGCAAATCCTTATCAACATATGGTATTTTTCAGTTAAATATCCAGTAACTTGTACTAAAATACTTTTTAGCAAAGCTGCTTTAATTCGAAAGTCTGCGTTTTAGCTGGAACGTCATCATGACGAAACGCCGTTCGATTAAAAAGGGCTATGAGAACGAAGTTTGGTAGTGGTTGAAGAGTTGTACTTCAATGATATGTGAATAATTGGAATAGATAATAGTAGATAAACACTAATTAAGAAGATTTTTTTGGATTTATGAAATAATTGAACTATACAGACAAATGAGTTCTGCGCGTTTGGGTATGGCTTTAAGAAAACGAATGTTACAGTGCTGACCGGAATTTAGGATACACACAACCTTAATTTACCTCAGATCGAAACATTTATGGTTAATTTGTGGTAACTTGAATTTGAGTCGAATTTCTTTTTCTTCTCTATTTTCATTTTTTTTTTTTTTTTTTTTTTTTATTTGGGGGGGGGGGGGGGGGTCAATGTAATAAGATTACAAACCAAAGCGGCAAAATTTTGCATTCGTTTTTCCCCTGATTATTATCAATATACACTCTTTCTAAAATTGGGCAAGGATTGCTCTTTTATAATCATGATATAATACAACGGGTAGGTTGAAATATAGGAAAAACATCGATGAATAGCAGCAATAGTTATTTAAATAGATTCGACTTAGAGTAGCCGTATTTTTATCTAGACGTCATATTTGCGTTACAACGTCATTTGGAGCTCCGCACCAATTAACATACCCTTACAAAATTCCATGTAATTTCATTATTTATCAGAGAATCCCCTTTAAAATTTGCATAGCGGCTCTTTAAATAATATTGAATATTGACGTGTAGAATTTAAAAGCCATAGATATACAGTATGTATGTACTAGACGTTGTCTACGAACTTTCCGGACAACCCTCGTATTTCTATCAGGCATTGGCATTCATTATCTTATGAGCAACATATACTTTCAAGGGAGATAATCTGAAAAGCACTTCTTTAAGAGTTGCACCAGTACAACTCTTAAAGAAATGCAAATGTATATCGATTTAGATTTTTTTCATAACCAAGCACAATTTCCAAGTGTGTCATTTCTTTGTTTATTGTAAAAAGTTGGTTTTAACTTGGTTTTGGCCATAATTTGAATGCTTATTGAAAATGTTTTTGTAATATGTAAATTTGAATTTCCATCTTCAGACAAATGACACCTCTTTGACCTTTGATGACCTCCTACCAAGTGAAATAAAGAGAAGGGGGGTCAGTGAAGCCCAATCAGAGTGGAGGAATCCAGCTTTACGGGTTGTCATGCCAGGTAGGTCTGACATCTCACTATTTTAAATCCCCCGTCTGTGTTCGTGAATATTTCTGATACACTAGACAATGATCTTAAACGACTAAGGACACAAAAACTAGACTTTTATTCTCAAAGATAAGCTAGATTTTGTCATTCTAATATTCAGCAATGCAAATTATTGTGTCGCGATGATCTACATATAGGCCTAAGTTGATGAATATTTATGACCCACAACATTTCAGACTTCAATTTGAATAGAGCACACTACCGTTCCTTTGCGCTGAATCAAGAATAATTATTCAAAGAGTGATAACGAAAATAGTGATTTTTTCATACTCTAAATGCATACGGGGGCTTTAAGGTAGTGGACATGTAATGGTTCCGCAACATTTCGGAGCACGTCATCTTTCACAACATAAACCGAGGTTTCCTAATGAAATCATTAGGAAACTCAGTAAACACTGTTTTTTAAGTTCATGACTTCAGAAATGTTGCATACTTTTAGGGGTCAACTACCTTAAGCCTTTACTTAATTTTTCCCAAATTTTCCACAAACTTTACAAAATTTTTGCATTTTATAATACTAAGTTTATGAAGTGAGGGTGTTAAATCTTGACAACATCTGGAATTTATATTTACATAGGCACTAACAACAATGAGGACATTGTGACATTTTCAACAATTTCACGTATGGATATTCTTGAGATTTTGAACAATATGAACAGCCACATAATGCAATTAGAATATCCCCTGACGTCCTGAAGAGGTGTTAAGACCTTATCTATTTCCATAGCACATGTCAAAGCATCTGGTCAGCGTGTGTGGATGTACAGGCTGGCCAGATGCGTTGCTATGCACACAAGTGTAATTGTTGGAAATGTCACACCCAGGCTCATATTGCATTTTGCTCTTAAAATTTTGCTCAACCTAGTCTGCTTGACTAAATTGTTCTTCAAAGTTCAACATGAAGAGTGATTCATAGATGTACACTGATCTTAGGCTTTAATTCATGCTCAACATTGATTCTTTGCAGTATCGACACTGGCTCGTTTCTAAAAATATTACGGTACAGTTGACCTAAACAACATTTTGCCATTTAGATGTCTTTATGAGTGTCTTGAGGACTCGGTATGCCTGATCAAAATTCTTTAGATTTAAATGATCTTTATTTTGATAGATTATTACTGGCAAAAACCTGGACATTTTGAATAAAAAGTCAAGCCTCTTTGCAACAAACTTCTGTAATTGCTATGAAAACTCCCTGCCAATCAATAACATTTTTAGATCGGCTGTTTTTGGAAGAAGACCATAGATATTCAATCGAAACACCACTCGGCCAATCTCACGATCAACCTCGGATGTACATAGACAGACTAGTTTTAAAAATTACGGGAAAACCTTTGAAAAAACTCAATGAAGTCAGTAAAAATGGGGCTAGCCCTTGAAACTTTGAGTGAAAATATTCGACGTCGCCAACACTACTTGTTTAAGTCACTGACTCGATACCATCATATCCTTATATAAATATCTTGATTCTTAAATAACTGCTGAAAAATCTTAAATGATTCATAATTCTCAAAAATTACATCCAAGGTCTGTTGCAGTTTACAGAAATGGCCGAGTGATATTTTGAATGCTTAGATATTGCCATAGCCTTGGTTTTGTTGCTATCATGGCCATGATCGTTGATCAAAAACTTTGACATTCTGTGATATCCCTGTTATTACCAAAGGCATTCACTTGAAAATTAGCTCATATCTCCACTTTCAAAAGAGCAACCTATACTAGACTCAAGATGTATTGTGTGCAAACTATGCCCCTTTTAGATTTTATCCACTTGCAAGCACCAAACAGCCAAACATAGGTTTGCTGTTGTTTACAGCTTATAATATAAAAGAATACAAATTAAAAAATTGTTTTATAATAAACTGAATATTCTTTTCCAGATGAACTGAATCAATTTTTACCTGGCTGGGGATTTGAACAAGAAGATCCATTTGCCAATCTGGATGAATCAGAAGACGAACTGGAGGAAGGAGCATCTGGAGGCATTGAGGTTCCGCATGAAAGAGAACCATTCATGCCTCCAGGGGGAGGAGCTACAGAGACTAAAACTGCCACTGGGCGTGTCATGGGACGGGCTCAGAGAAAGGCAGCCAATCAGAACAAATATCAAGTACCAGTAGAATTACATGTCCCTGAGGAAGGTGGTCCACAAAAACTGGGAGGGGAACGTAATTCATGGGATGAACCTCCTCCACATTATGAAGATTTGAATAGAGACAGACATCAAAATGAGCATCCTTATGAGGAGAGACGGTTTCAAAGCTCCGGAGCACCAAGTTCACCTCGGTCACCTAAATATGAAGATACAGGTGGGAGATATAATGATCAAAATTCCTTACAAGTTCATTCTCCAAATTATCTTCCATCAGCTAATAGATCTGGAATACCGTCATCACCTAGGTTACAGAGTCCTCAAGAACCTGGTTACCATAGAGACCAGTATGGAAGGAGTAATGTCGGGTCACCTAGAAGTCCATCTTCTCCACCCATGGATACTTCAAGGTCAAGGTCAACAAGTGCTCCAATTTCACCGAGGACACCAGCTACACCTACAAATGAACAAAACAGGTCATGGACACCCAGAACCCCGACAACACCGCGATACGATAGTTCTGACCACTCAGAGAGTTATAGTTCGCGTCCTTCACAACAAACATATCTAACTGATGATGATGATGATGGTGGTTTCTCATCTAGAGGTCAAAGGGCTAGGTCAAGGTCAGAGCAACCATATGGTAATCAGTATGAACCGAAATATGACAGAGACATTGAAATGAATATTTATGATAAAAGACAATATGATTCTAAAGATAGATATGCTTATCCATCTTCACCAAATGTTATACATCGTAATTCGCCACAAGACACAAGTCAAGATCGACCAGTTCCGTCTTCACGGAGTAATTTTCCACCATCAAATCGACCTGTTCCAGCACAGCGAGTTCTTCACCATTATCAAGGCAGTGGGCGGTCAGACACAACAACTTCAGACAGTGGTTTTGACGATTTTGATTCTTCTAGACAGACTGAAAAATATTACGACCAAAATATTGGTAAATCTCCATATTACAATCATGCATTCGAAAAGGACATGTCTCCTGAACGAGACACTAATATAAACGACATTCTTGCACAGCATAAAGCCATGGCAGCAAAAATGTTTCAGCAAAATCAGAGTGTTCCAAATACAAATCGCCATGGTAATTCTTCGGGTTATGGTTATCAAAGTGACAATGCTTACGGACGGGAAATACAAAAGTGGCGACAGAATATTGATAAACTTGATCAAGGCTATGACGATGCCTCTGTAGAGTTTTCTCGGACAGCTAAGCTCGCAAACTTTCCGGATCAAGAGCAGATGGCGGAAAGTTTTATATAAATTATGTTTGTTTAGTTTTATACAGAAATAGAGCCTATAAATGTAGCAATAGTGATGCTGATTTAACTCTTGCCTCAACAATTTAGACTTGTGACTATCAAAAACTTGATAATATTAACTTAATCTGTAACTAAATCTGTAAATCTGTAATTAATATTTTTCTGTGACTTCAAATAAGTTTATAAGTAAGCAAGTAAATATTTCCTAGCAATCCTCCTTCTTATGTGGGTCATTTGGAGGGGTTAGTGAAAAATTGTTTTAAGTGCCTATAAATATATAAGCACTTCCTTTAGCTTTGTGTTGACCTGACAGTATGCTGATTAAATTTTGGCTAAAAATTTTCATCAAAATCATAGGGCAAAAAGGCACCAAAAGTCCAAACTGTAGGTCATTTTTTATTTGAAAAACTAAATCCATTGACAATTTTGGTTTGAAAGTGAGAAACAGGTGGTGAAGACTTACATCAGACTGCACATATGTGCTGGCTGATGTTTGTCTATAGCTCCTGCCAAAGCAGGAATATTCCGGGTTCAGCATGACAAGGGTTTACATAAAAAATCCACATTTTCTTTAAACCAAAAAAGAAATGATAATTATACCCCCACCTATGAAGAAAAGGGGGGTAAATTGGTTTCATCATGCCTGGCTGTCTGTCCGTCTATCCATCCTTTGTCTGTTTCTGTACTTTTGTTTCCCAACTCCAACTCAGGAAAGATGTAACCTAGAATCATGAAAGAATTGATGCCCATGACCTAAGGAAGTGCCAAACTGTTTTGGGGTCGTTATGGTCAAAGGTCAAGGTCCAAATTGAACTTCGTCTGAAAACCAAAAGGATGGTGGGAAGATATTAATCTGCTTAGCAAATAAGATCTAGTTAGGTCTTTATCTATTGAAGTTAAAGAGCAAATATCTCATTTAAGAGGTCAGGATCAAGAATGAATATCAACCTAAAAAAGATGCTGTTACAGAGCAATAAGTTTTTCAATAATATAATGTAATACGGTACTTCTATGTTTTTCAGTACAATGAAGTCTTATACCACAATACTCTATTACTTGTCTCTAATCCAGTACAACAAAATCCTTTTGAGAGACACAGGTTTAGGAAATATTAGGGGCAATGAAGAAATTGCTTACTAACAGTAAATTCTGCATTGTCCACAGTGCTTATTCCCCAAAAGATTTTAATTTTTGAAATTTCTTCAACTAGATGAGCCTGTGTATGACACTTTCAACAATTTCATGGGTGTGTTATGGACAGGCATTGGATGCCTGGAAAATCACATGGTGAATAGAAATTATTCTTGGACTGTGAACAGAGTCTACCGGTCCATATCCATCTACTGAGCATGCAGTTAAGACTCTCATCAGACTGTGCGGCTGCACAGGCTGATCGGAGTCTTAACATTGTCCAAATGATTGTGAAATTGTTGAGAATATCAAACACAAGCTCACATATTATTGTCATCTTTTTCTTCTTTGAATTTGGATCAGTCTAAAATGTTTGGTCTGGTATAAATCCCCCATGCAAGATTGAGGTTTCTATGTAAAATTGATCTTGGAACACTCACTTGAAATTACTTGTCTTTAATTGGTTAATATATGAGTTTTATTAATATTTTATTTTTATTTTTTTATATTATTTGTGTAAATATCTTGAGTATACTGTGTAACTAAAATAAAGCCTGTGATTTAAGAGCAACAATTTTATGTGCCAGTAGTCATTAGATTTAGTCACTTTCTGTAAATAGTGTACACTTAGTTAAATATCATAACTACAGTAAAGTAAAGTATATCAGTAAGCAAAGTATAAGCTTAACACTAAAATAACTACAGTCAATCTTGATCAAGCGACCATGTCTATTAAGACACCATTTTTATTGAGCGACAGTTTTCAAAATTCCCTTTTCTCAATTAAAATATCTTAAAAAGTAGATGTTATTGGTCTAAAATATATAAATAGGTATAAATCAATCCTATGTTAATAAAACTCATTAGAATCGTCTCCACCAGCGGATTCTTGTTAGTTCTAACAACATAAAATTATGGAAAAATTCAAAATAACAAATATTCAATCAAAATAAAATTTCTAATTTGTTGAAAAATTTGTACTAAGTGACCTTTCTCTTTAACAACCCCTTTGTGAAAGTCCCATATGTGGTCACTTAAAACATGTTTTACTTTATTAAAAAATTATCTTCAGGCAAAGTAGAATGAATGCTGTTGTTATTTACTTGCTTATATCAGTGCCATATCATTTGTATTCTTCTTTATAATGTTTTCTGATTTATCAAAATTATTGAAGGTGGAATGCTAATACTTTACATAAAGGTACAATAAGTTGTACACATCTTTTAATGTCAAGGTCACCAAATGTTTAGCTGGACTGTTTTTGGAGAAAACCTGAAGTCTTGATAAAGCCTTGGTGTTGTCATTGTGTGAAAACTGACATTTTGTGATATATCTGGTTCTCCTTTTTCACTTGAAATTAATATGACACATGTTCACTATCAAAAGAGCAACCTATACTTTCAAGGGGAATAACTCTAGATAAATTTAGTGCAAATTTTTAATAATTTTTCTTTTGCTGTATGAGATGGCCAGGTATAACTAGCTTATTTATCATGCAATGAATCCTTTGTTGACTAGATATCAGCTACCTGATAATATAAAATGATATCAGGCTGTCTTTTTTAGCAACAATTTGCATACACTTTTATCTGAATTTATATGCTACCCTTATTGTACTCTAAATACAATAATTGACTCTAATCCCATTGAATTTAGATTTTGTCTATCAAATTGTTAATTTTTGTGACATTTCAACCATCCTAGCTCAAATGATTTAATTTATGTTGTGTTCTGAAAACTTGGTTTCATTACTAAATGAAAACTAGAAAGCCATGAATGGCTTGAGTCGCTCCACAGGCTTGAAATTCTTGTAATAGCAAATCAAAGTTATGACTAGATTTTTAGATATTTTGGGTTCTACTGATGTGGAAAATGATTTTCAAAGTTTCCACTATATAACATATAGAGAAATGACCTCTACCCATAAAAGACATATTTTTCATCCAATGACAATAACTTTGGGCTGCATGGTAATGGGTCACCCAATGATCATATCAATTATGGAAATTAGTCCCATAAACAATTCATGTATTTGAGGGTCAATCTTCACATTTTTACTTGAAGAAATTAAATCATAAGATATGAATAATTTTTTTTATTTCATGGAGGTATGAAACTAAAAACTTAATCACACTTCAGTGACTTGTGTATGAATCAGCTTCACATATTTATACAGTGTGATTAGGTTTTTAGTATCATACCTTAATGATATTAAAAATCCTCTCATTTCTCAAGTGCTTCTCACATCTATTCAGTAGAAAGCAGGTAGTGTAGGCTTGGTCTGATCTAAGCCTATAATGTCTATCAAGGCTTTTGTCCAGCAGGAATATGCCGCAAAAAGCATAAGAAGGACTTAATTGTCTTATGTGTCAGCATGAAACAACTGCCCTATTTATACCATAAACAAAATTCTAGCATTTTTAGCTCACCTGAGCATGAAGTGCTCAAGGTGAGCTTTTGGGGTTATGTGATGTCCGTCGTGCGTCGTCCGGTGTCCGTCGTCTGTCGTCAACATTTATCTTGTGGACACTCTAGAGGCCATATTTTTAGCCCAATCTACCTGAAAATTGGTCAGAATGATTATCTGGATGAAATCTCGGACAAGTTCGAAATTGGGTCAAGTGGGGTCAAAAACTAGGTCAAAGGGTCAAATCTTAGAAAAACCTTGTGGACACTCTAGAGGCCATATTTTTAGCCCAATCTACCTGAAAATTGGTCAGAATGATCATCCTGATGAAATCTCGGACAAGTTCGAAATGGGTCATGTGGGGTCAAAAACTAGGTCGAAGGGTCAAATCTTAGAAAAACCTTGTGGACACTCTAGAGGCCATATTTTTAACCCAATCAACCTGAATTTCGGTCTGAATGATTATCTGGATAAAATCTTGGACAAGTTCGAAATTGGGTCATGTGGGGTCAAAAACAAGGTCATGGGGTCAAATCTTAGAAAAACCTTGTGGACACTCTAGAGGCCATATTTTTAGCCCAATCAACCTGAAAACTGGTCAGAATGATTATCTTGATGAAATTTCAGACGAGTTCAAAATTGAGTCAAGTGGGGTCAAAAACTAGGTCACAGGGTCAAATCTTAGAAAAACCTTGTGGACACTCTCGAAGCCATTTTTTGGAGCCCAATCAATCTGAAAATTGGTCAGAATGATCATCCTGATGAAATCTCAGACAAGTTTGAAATTGGGTCATGTGGGGTCAAAAACTAGGTCACAGGGTCAAATCTTAGAAAAACCTTGTGGACAATCTAGAGGCCATATTTTTAACCCAATCAACCTGAAAATCGGTCAGAATGATTATCCTGATGAAATCTCGGACAAGTTCAAAATTGGGTCAAGTGGGGTCAAAAACAAGGACACAGGGTCAAATCTTAGAAAAACCTTGTGGACACTCTAGAGGCCATATTTTTAGCCCAATCAACCTGGAAATTGGTCAGAATGATTATCTTGATGAAAACTCAGACTAGTTCAAAATTGGGTTAAGTGGGGTCAAAAACTAGGACACAGGGTCAAATCTTAGAAAAACCTTTTGGACACTCTTGAAGCCATTTTTTTTAGCCCAATCAACCTGAAAATTGGTCAGAATGATTATCTGGATGAAATCTCGGACAAAGTTCAAAATTGGGTCAAGTGGGGTCAAAAACTAGGTCAAAGGGTCAAATCTTAGAAAAACCTTGTGGACACTCTAGAGGCCATATTTTTAGCCCAATCTACCTGAAAATTGGTCAGAATGATCATCCTGATGAAATCTCGGACAAGTTCGAAATTGGGTCATGTGGGGTCAAAAACTAGGACACAGGGTCAAATCTTAGAAAAACCTTTTGGACACTCTCAAAGCCATTTTTTTTTAGCCCAATCAACCTGAAAATTGGTCAGAATGATTATCTGGATGAAATCTCGGACAAGTTCGAAATTGGATCAAGTGGGGTCAAAAACTAGGTCAAAGGGTCAAATCTTTGAAAAACCTTGTGGACACTCTAGAGGCCATATTTTTAGCCCAATCTACCTGAAAATTGGTCAGAATGATCATCCTGATGAATTCTCGGACAAGTTCAAAATTGGGTCAAGTGGGGTCAAAAACTAGGTCACAGGGTCAAATCTAAGAAAAACCTTGTGGACACTCTAGAGGCCATATTTTTAGCCCAATCAACCTGAAAATTGGTCAGAATTATTATCTGGATGAAATCTCGGACAAGTTCGAAATTGGGACAGTGGGGTCAAAAACTAGGTCACAGGGTCAAATCTTAGAAAAACGCTGTGGACACTTTAGAGGCCATATTTTTAGCCCAATCTACCTGAAAATTGGTCAGAATGATCATCCTGATGAAATCTCGGACAAGTGCGAAATTGGGTCATGTGGGGTCATAAACTAGGTCACAGGGTCAAATCTTAGAAAAACCTTGTGGACACTCTAGATGCCATATTTTTAACCAAATCAACCTGAAATTTGGTCAGAATGATTATCTGGATAAAATCTTGGACAAGTTCAAAATTGGGTCATGTGGGGTCAAAAACAAGGTCACAGGGTCAAATCTTAGAAAAACGTTGTGGACACTCTAGAGGCCATATTTTTAGCCCAATCAACCTGAAAATCGGTCAGAATGATTATCTTGATGAAATGTCGGACAAGTTCGAAATTGGGTCAAGTGGGGTCAAAAACTAGGTCACAGGGTCAAATCTTAGAAAAAGGTTGTGGACACTCTAGAGGCCATATTTTTAGCCCAATCTACCTGAAAATTGGTCAGAATGATCATCCTGATGACATCTTGGACAAGTTCGAAATTGGGTCATGTGGGGTCTAAAACTAGGTCACAGGGTCAAATCTTAGAAAAACCTTGTGGACACTTTAGAGGCCATATTTTTAACCAAATCAACCTGAAAATTGGCCAGAATGATTATCTTGATGAAATCTCGGACGAGTTCAAAATTGGGTCAAGTGGGGTCAAAAACTAGGTCACAGGGTCAAACTTAGAAAAACCTTTTGGACACTCTAGAAGCCATTTTTTGGAGCTCAATCAATCTGAAAATTGGTCAAAATGATTATCTTGATGAAAGATCAGACAAGTTTGAAATTGGGTCAAGTGGGGTCAAGAACTAGGTCATTGGGTCAAATCTTAGAAAAACCTTGTCTGATGAAATCTCGGACAAGTTCGAAATTGGGTCAAGTGGGGTAAAAAACTAGGTCACAGGGTCAAATCTTAGAAAAACTTTTTTAGATTGTTAATTCAGGTGAGCGATTAAGGGCCACTATGGCCCTCTTGTCATTGGTTTTTGCTGTTATGAGATACCACTCTCACCACTGTCCTGCATAGCTTCATTGGTTTAAATACAATGTCTGACACCTGTGACAAAGAAGATCTTCTTTGGCTAATGGTAAAGCATTGGACTTGTAAACCAAAATATTTGAATATTGTTGTCCGCGTGGGTTCGAGGCTGGCTCATGACGGATATTTTTCAGTGGCTCAGGGGTTAGCGAATTGTACTTGTAACCAAAAATTTGAATATTGCTGTCCGTCTAGGTTCAAGGCCAACTCACGACGGATGTTCTTCAGCTATGCTTCAGTTGAGGACAGTTCATACATAACAATGCTGACCTGACAAACATTGACATCTACTCCTTACCTGCAGCTCTGGTATGAGGCGGCTCACCCAGAACATAGAACAAAATTTGAGCTGGTAATGTCAGCCATGATTCACTTTCTTTGCTATTAAGACGACCCAAGTATACAAATTATGTTACAGTTTAAAGCATGAAAAGTAAACATCATATAAGTTCTAATAAATACCTTTTAATTAAACCAACCTGTCCATTTAAAGTACTAACTTTCTCGCAGATAAAGCCAAGAACTGCTTTCATAGGCCTTTAACAAAAAATCACAGGATGTAGTTGTGTGACGTCACTACTATCTGTGATGTCACTACACTTTCACTTTCGACTTGAGGCCCATTGGGGGATATTGATATTTACAAAGAATTCAGAGTATATCAAGGTCTAGTCTAAAACTTTGCAGTATAATAAATATCATAATAGGGTTCATTGCCTGGGTATATGACAATTCATTCCCGGCAATAAAAAATGATGCCAATCCTCGCCTGCATATGGGGTGACATCATTTTTTCCTGCTGGGAATAAACCATATAACTAATAATGTTATAGGTTGTAACAACTGATCCCAGCTGACCCATCAATATGGAGCCTTGTTTGAGGGTTATTTCATTCCAATGTATAGTTATTCCTTGTACATAAGATACATGTATATATGCATTTATATTTCTACTATAATGAAGATATAAAATCTCTTACAACTGCTAATGGAAATTGTTTGTCTTTTTTGCTCTATTATTATTAACAATAACCATTGGTCAAATTTTAAACTGTTTGTTTTCAGTGAAAATCAGAGTTTTAAAGATTTGTAAAATCTTAGATATTTACTCAAGGTATTCTTTTGAATAGATTGATTGATTGATGCTGCTTTCAACATTTTTTCAGTCATATTGCGGCGGCTGGAGCACCTAACAATGGTTTCCTAGTATTTCTCTCACCAGTACAACCACCACATCCTTTCCTAGCCTCCAGCTGCTATCACACATAGGTCTACGATTATCAACCCATTGGTGAGAGACAAATAGTAGGAAAGAATGAGTGCCGCCGTCGGGGATGGAACCCTGGACCTTTAGAATAACAGTCTGACGCCCTACCAACTGTGGTATTCATTTGAAACCTTAACTATATGTTCACTATAATTCTAAAAGGATTTGTGTAAATTATGCCTCTTTTCCAACTTTAAATCTTAACCCTTGTCATGCTGAACCCGGAATATTCCTGCTTTGGTAGGAGGTATAGATGAACATATGTACAGCCTGATGTTAGTCTACACCACCTGTTTCTCTCTTTCAAACCAGAATTGTCAATAGATTTAGTTTTTCAAATAAAGATTGACCTACAGTAGGAACTTCCAGTGCTTTTTGCCCTTTGATTTTGATGAAAAATTTTAGCCAAAATTTATTCAGCATGACAAGGGTTAATAACTATCAGGTACTGATGAGCAGCTGAGCATCAAAAAATTCTGTTATTGGTGAATATACATGTTGTTGAGTAAAACAAAATCTAGCTTAAAACTTGGCATATGATAATTTGAAAACATAGCACAATTAACGGTATTTTATTATCAAATTATGCAGTTAAACAAGTTTTGTTATCAAATTATTATATGCCTGAAAGATCTTTATAGACCACTTGAAAACATGGACCTTTGCCCTTTTTAGCTCACCTGAGCATGGATTGCTCAAGGTGAGCTATTGTGATCACCCAATGTCCATCCCGTCATCCGTTGTCCAAAATTTCTTAAAGCATATCCTCCTTAACTGGAGGGCCAATCTTGATTTAACTTTGCAGAGATGTTGCTTGGGTCAAGCTCTACCAAAGTTGTTCAAATAAATGAAATCCACCTTTAACTTTCCCTTTACCCTTAACAAAAAGGGTGAAAATAGGAAAATCTTTCCAGAAACCAAGAGGCAGACAGCTTTCATGTTAAGTATGTAGCATCATCTAGAGGACCTCTAGGAAGTTTGTTCATATCAAGCCCTTGGGCTACACCTCGGTGCATCCTTTTTTAACTCGCCTGAGAATGAAGGGTGAAATAGGGAAATTTCTTCTTTGAAGCCAGACAGCTTTCATATTTGGTATGTAGCATCATCCAGTGGACCTCTACCAATTTTTAGCTCACAGAATCGCTCAGGGTAAGCTATTGTGATCACACAATGTCCGGCGTCAGACGTCCACAATTTCTTTTAACATCTTGTCCTAAACCAGTGGGCAAATCTTGATGAAACTAGGCAGGGATGTTCCTTGGGTCAAGCTCTACTAAAGTTGTTCAAATTAATGAAATACACCCATAACTTTCCCTTTACCCTCAACATAAAAGGTGAAAATATGAAAATCTTCAAAAATCTTCTTCTCTGAAACCAGAAGGCAGACAACTTTCATATTTGGTATGCAGCATCATCTAGTGGACCTCTACCAAGTTTGATCATATCAAGACCCTGGGGTCATATTTGGGTATCCGGGCGCAACCCTTTTAGCATATACATAAAAAGAAAGTAAAAAAGTATCGCTACACCCGATTTTAAACAAATTAGTTCTGAACAAAACTGCATTTAGTGAATCGAAGTATTTTATACAAAAGAAAACATTTTCAGTGGGCCTTATGTTTAGTGATAAATCTGAGAAAAAAAGCTTTTCTTTTCAATTAAATCATTTCATGCAGTTTATAGCCATTTTAAAAAGAACATGTTTTCATCAAATATTCATACAAAATTAACTATGGCTGCATCGAATATGCTGGATGGGATTTCAATCATTCAATTTCAATTCAATTATTGTCTCTAATCCTAGAGTAATCAACACACTAACTGTACAGCATATATTATGGACAACCAAAATCAATGGTAATTATGGCATCTACTCTTCTCCTCCTACCCAGGATCAGACGTTGGATAAGAACATAATTATAACTCTTGCAATATATACAACAACTGAGCCAGATTTTGATTTAGGAGGTAACAGTTCATGTATTTGGCGACCAAAAATGCCTAAAGAATGTTTGATAGGGTTCTTATTCTGGGTTTATTGGACATATTTTTTGTAGTAACATAAATTAGATTTTGCAATACATAGGTGCTCAAGGTGAGCTATTGGGATCGTAGAATGTCCGTCGTCAGTCGTGCGTCGTCCGTCCACAATTTCTTTAAACATCTTCTCCTCCTAAACCAGTGGGCCAATCTTGATGAAACTTGGCAGGGATGTTCCTTGGGTCAAGCTCTACCAAAGTTCCACCCTTAACTTTCCCTTTACCCTTAACAAAAAGGGTGAAAATATGAAAATCTTTAAAAATCTTCTTCTCTGAAAGCAGAAGGCAGACAGCTTCATATTTTGTATGTAGCATCATCTAGTGGACCTCTACCAAGTTTGTTCATATCAAGACCCTGGGGTCATATTTGGGCTTTGCCTGGGCGCAACCCTTTTTACATAGAATCAAAGAGCGAAAATCTTTAAAAATCTTCTTCTCTGAAACCAGATGGCAGACAGCTTTAATATTTGGTGTGTAGCATCACCTAGTGGGCCTCTACCAAGTTTGTTCATAACAAGACCCTTGGGTCATATTTGGGCTTTGCAAGGGTGCATCCCTTTATCTCTTTTGAGCACGAAGGGTAAAAAAACGAAAATCTTCAAAAATCTTTATCTATGAAACCTGATGGCAGATAGCTTTCATATTTGGTATGTAGCATCATCTAGTGGACCTCTACCAAGTTTGTTCATATCAAGACCCTAGGATCATATTTGGGCTCCACCCAGGCGCAACCCTTTTTACATAGAATCAAAGAGCGAAAATCTTTAAAAATCTTCTTCTCTGAAACCAGATGGCAGACAGCTTTAATATTTGGTGTGTAGCATCACCTAGTGGGCCTCTACCAAGTTTGTTCATAACAAGACCCTTGGGTCATATTTGGGCTTTGCAAGGGTGCATCCCTTTATCTCTTATGAGCACGAAGGGTAAAAAAACGAAAATCTTCAAAAATCTTTATCTATGAAACCTGATGGCAGATAGCTTTCATATTTGGTATGTAGCATCATCTAGTGGACCTCTACCAAGTTTGTTCATATCAAGACCCTAGGATCATATTTGGGCTCCACCCAGGCGCAACCCTTTTTACATAGAATCAAAGAGCGAAAATCTTTAAAAATCTTCTTTAATCGAAACCATGGGACACACTGCCTTCGCTTTTGGTATGTAGCATCATCTAGTGGGCCCCTACCAAGTTTGTTCATATCAAGACCCTTGGGTCATATTTGGGCTCCAACCGGGCGCATCCCTTTCAGCTCATCTGAGCATGATAGGTGAAAATAGGAAAACCTTCAAAAATCTTCTTCTCTTAAACCAGAAGGCAGACAGCTTTCATATTTAGTATGTAGCATCATCTTATGGACCTCTTTCAAGTTTGTTCAGATCAAGACCCTGGGGTCACCTTTGGGGTCCACCCGGGTGCATCCCTTTTTACATAGAATCAAAGAGCAAAAAGGCATATCTGTCTTGCTCTACGCTGAAAACGTTTCATGGTATTGATCTTAGGCAATTATCTTCTTTTTGACATCTGCCTATCTAATTAATGTGATGTCCCAGGGGTCAAAGAGACTCAGGTGAGCGATCTAGGACCATCTTGGTCCTCTTGTTAATTAATGTGATGTCCCAGGGGTCAAAGAGACGCAGGTGAGCGATCTAGGACCCTCATGGTCCTCTTGTTTCATATCAAGACCTATGGGTCATATTTGGGCCCCATGTGGGCACATCCCATTCACATAGAATCAAAGAGCATAAATCTTTTAAAAATCCTCTTCTCTGAAACCAGAATGCAGAGAGCAAACCTAATCACAATCATGTATGAATCTGCTTTGCGTATTCATACAGTGTGATTAGGTTTTTAGTTTTATACCTCAATGAAATTTCAATAAATACTCTCTTCATCTCTCAATTACTGGTATTTTTAACCTTGGACTAGAAATGTGTCACTAACATCCATGCCCCCTGAAAAAACTTGATCTCCACAAGTCACCTATTTGACCTTGAGCCATGACCTTGACTTTATCCGGATAAACTCTTCACATGGCACTAACTATTCATCCTAAGGAACAATTCTTCAGAGTTATTTTTACAAACATCTATCAATGTAGAAATAATGCCCTGGACAAGGGTGGGACACTCTCGCACAAACCCACACATGCACTCACACATAGACATAGGTAACTCTATATCTCAGTTGGTAGAGCACCAGACTTCAAAACCATTGAAGTTTGACCGCGTGGGTTCGATTCCTGGGCTGGCACATTAACAAAAACTAATTGTCTTTCGGATGAGATGTTTAACTGAGGTCCTGTGAGATGGTGCTTTACACCAAGCTCGTTAAAGAACCATGCGGATCTCGGCAGTAGTATCATCATGTATCCTTTCACTATCCCACGTAACAACTAACCGTCTTTTCGGGGCGTTGCTCATAAGGTTATGTACTACGGAAGCGACGATAAATAAATGGAAATACACGCAACTCTATATTCAGGTCAAAACTGTTTGTAAATTAAACCCCGCTATGCATGTGCACTTGCCTGCAAAGAGGGGAATAGATTCTCTATAATTTGCAAACAGTTTGCACTGTTTTGTCATCCTAAACTCGGGGCAGGATAAGAGTAAGACAATCTATGAACACTTTCGCTTGTGAGAGTTTTAGTTTTTCAAAACATATTCAGAGAACATGAAATACAAGCTAATCCTATTGTCTTTTACAAAAATAATTTAATCATACTGATCACCCTATGAAGTCTACATACATCAACAAGTGTTATGGTCCTCATGAAATTGTGATATGGAATTTATAATGAATCAAAAGCAAGTCATTTTGTAAGCACTTTAACCCTTGTCATACTGAACAATATTCTTGCTTTGGCAGGAGCTATAGACAAACATCAGCCTGCACATATGTGCAGTCTGATGTTAGTCTACACCACCTGTTTCTCACTTTCAAACCAGAATTGTCAATAGATTTAGTTTTTCAAATAAAAAATTGACCTACAGTTTGTACTTTTAGTGCTTTTTGCCCTTTGATTTTGATGAAAATATTTAGCCAAAACTTATTCGACATGACAAGGGTTAAGAAAGAGTAAATGATAATACATATATTCACAAAATGAATGAATACTTAATGAATTGGAAATGTGTGTAAATTGTATAATGGTTGAATTACTTGCATTCTTTAATTGAACAATTTTTGATTACCCATTCAGGTGGAATCTTATTTTCTTCAATTAACATAAAAAAAAAATACCATTCAACCTTGACTTGTGACCTTGAAGCTATTCCAAAAAATGTTTCAAATAGACCATCTATACACATTTTTAATAAAACTCATGATCAAGAACAACCGCACCAATATGTTTCAGAATTCCATCAATAGTTCAATTTTAACATTTTATATCTGACCTTGAAACTATTCCAAATGTTTCAAATTTAATAACTTATCATAGTGAAGTGCTCAACCTCAAAACTGCATGTAGTTTGAAATCCATTTATCATTGTAAAAGCATTGTTCTTACAAGATAAATTTGACCTTGATTTCTTGTTTAGTTTGTTTGAATGGGATTTTACACGCTTTCAACAATCTTTCAGTTATATCATGGCGGCTGAGACCCCAACAATGGATTCCTGGTATTTCTCACAGAAGTACTACCATGACATTCTTTCCTAGCCTCTAGCTACTATCCCACTTAGGTCTACAATTTTCAACCCATTAGTGGAAGACAAAGGATTAGTGCAACTGTCGGGAATCAAACTATGGGACCTTTTGAATGATAGTACTATGTGCTACCACTGCACTATGATGGAGGTGACCTTGATCTGAAAGACAATATATGATTATATAAATGTTCTGTAATCCCCGAACAATTCATATATCTATTTAAAATTGATTGGACAAATTAATTGCATTGGCATTGAAACTATTATCTGTAATACAACATGAATTACATTCAAGAGTTTTTTTATCACTATTAAACTTGTCCTTTATGTAATGTGAACAAAAAGAAAATACAAACAGTGTAATACTTAAAACATCAGATGCATAAATATCAAGAACCACTATTCATCTAACAATCACAAAATAAAATTGAAGCAAACATTCCAAACTTTTTGGTACTTTTGGTTGACAAGAATATGGTAAATACAGCTTGAATTATTCAAGCTGTATTTACCATATTTTGGTAGCCGTTCCTCAAAATGAACTTTGACCATATTGCCATTGGAAATTGTCAAATCAAACAACCTTCATTATTACATAAAATGTTCATATTTGTGTGTGAAATTCTATGTCTAACATTAATAAAGAGCATAAATAAAGACGTTGACCTTATTTATGCGTTAAATTTTGTGACGTTATGAATTTACCAAGCAACGTCGGTATAAACAAAAGTGACGGTACAATGCATAACACCATTTTCCCCAACACATTTGTGGGTTTGGAGCAAGTTTCAAAGCGTTCCTATAAATTATTTGGCAAAATCTGTGTATATAAATATATATAGCTTTAAACCATTTTTGGGTCTCTGCAAAGGTAACCTTCGAAAATGTGACTTAACCCTATAATATTATCAAGGTCCATCAAAACTTCAGAACTACAGCTCAAATAAGCTGAAGTTAAAGGGATGGGGGGGGGGGGATTAAGGACAATATAATTAAAGGGATGGCACTGACAGCTTAAGTTCTTCCTTCAGAAAGCATTTCATTTTGCATATGTGACCCATCACATGCAAAAAGGCCCAATCTGAGAAGGTCCGTAAATTCAATATTTCCAGTACAGGACAATTCAGAGGTGGAAATTCAAAATTTTTGTACAAAGGTAGAGGAATACTCTGGATTTGGAATGTCAGTCAAGGGCAAAAAGTTTTGATCCTTGACATCCAATGCATACTGACAGGAGCTGACACTTAATGCTCTATCCAGATTGTCCCTTTTCCTGTGATGGGTCACATATCAAACACAGACTTTTGTCCAGCTAATATGACCTTTGGTAAATCAAAATCAATTAAAGCAGAAATAAATTGATCAAAAACAAAGAGATAATCAATTTAATAATTTCACTCTTTGGTCAGAGAATGATCAAGAGATAAACCAAATAGAAATTGTGACAGTAGTCGGAATGCACAAAAGATTACAGAATCATTCAGCATACAAATGATATATGAGCCTGAAAGTCATATTTTCCACAATTTCAGGTGTGAATGATAGCAAGACATTAGGCAGCATTGACAGCCACACAGCACCTTAAACAATATTACCAAATTGTGAACAGAGACTATGGGTCCGCAACTTTCTATTGAGTGCATAGTGAAGACTTAGATCAGACTGTGAAGAAGCAAAGGCTGATCTGAGTCCCCACACTATGCACATATCAAAGTGTTGGAAATGTCACATACTGGCTCATATCAATGGCTCAGCGTGAAACAGTTGTAACTGCCTACAATCATATAGGTAGTTACAACTGTTTCGTGCTGAGCCATCGATATGATCCTTGTACAGATTGTCAAGTCATGATCTGCACATCAAGAATCAAGAAATATTTTCTCACCAAGCACAAAAAATCTCTAACTTCCTTCACAATGCTAAGTCAGTCAAATTCCACTAAATTAACTCTAACCCTGCTAAATTTAAAATTTTTCATTTCAAACAGTCCCACTCAATTTGATTTGAATGGGGTTTTACGTTGCTTTCAACAATTTTCAGTTATATTGCGGCGACTGGAGCACCTAACAATGGATTCCTGGTATTTCTCACACCAGTACTACAATTACATTCTTTCCTAGCCTCCAGCTGCTATCTCACATAGATCTACGATTATCGAGCCATTGTTGAGAGACAAATGGTCAGAAAAAAATGATTGCCGCAGTCGGGGATCAAACCTGGACCTCTAGATCAGTCTGACTCAAAGTTTTTCCCACAATAATTAAGTAAACAGCAGGCAGTGTAGGCTAAGATCAGACTGGATTTCTGTGTAGGCTGATCTTAGTTTATACTGTCTGCAAAAGGTTTGTATATAGCAGGAAAATGTCATGACCAACAGGGGCCAGTTTTACTAAACATCTTACGATCATTTTTGCGTAAGTCAAAAATTAAAGCGGCTTCTATAGTAGAGACTAAATATGGATTGTTAATTCCGCTTTCAGTTACATTGCGGCAGCTGGAGCACCTTACAAAGGATTCCTGGTATTTCTCTCACCAGCACAACCGTCACATCCTTTCCTAACCTCCAGCTAATATGTCAAATAGGCCTACGGTTATCAGCCTATTGGTAAGAGACAAACAGTCTGAAAGAATGAGTCCTGTGTTGGTATCGAACCCGGGACCTCTCGATTGACAGTCCGAGGCACAACTAAATAAGGAATTCTACCATGCATCTTCACATTGGTATTGTCTCTGGAAGATGATTCAAATGAGATATTGCAATGCAGAATCTTAGATTCAATGAAAACAACAGGTACAATTTGTGATTTTGACAGTTTACAATTAATTTTTTTGTATGAAGTATAGTAAAACGGACCCCTGGTGAAGGATTATAACAGCTTAACATTGTGACAATGATATTTATGATATTTTTATGACTATGTCAATGCAAACGATATGTTACAACTCATCTTTAATATTTTTTCCTAACGACACTGTTGCATGTTCTTTTAAATATTTCGTAAATCCTTCAACCGTCCTATCACCTTCAAACTTTAATGGTTCCTCTTTCTGATTTGATGGAGCGAAGAAAATTGTTGGAAACCCAGAGGCACCATAATTTTCAGGTAAATCATTTGCTGTAGCATCTATTTTTGCTATGATGAGATTTTTCTCCTTTTTCAAGGATTTTGCCAAGTCTTTGTAAATTGGTTCCAAGTTTTTACAATGTCCACACCAAGGAGCGTACATTTCGATTAAAACATCTTTTTTCTTGTCAAATACAATCTTTTCAAAGTTTTTCCCAACAACAACTTTCACTGGTCCCTGGTTCTTCTTTGGAACAGGCTGAGACTTGATTATTGGAGATAATTTACCTATTAAATATACAAAATAAAATTTTCAATCTTTAGACTTTAAACCCAATTATTACTTTTAAACCCTCTTTAGAAATGAGCTTGGGTAATATTATTAAAAATGAGGAAGCTGCTTAAAACAAAACAAAGAAGTATTTTAACATTTCACTTACTAAAAATAGGGGCCTGCAAATTCTTTTAATTTGGACAATCAAATTTTGAAAAAGAGATGTTTTTAAAACATTTTAATACCCCCATAAGAACAGGTCAATGGCCTATTCTTTGTCAATCAACAAAGGGCAATAACTCAAATAATATGATGAGTAAAGTGATGAATTTTGTACAATGCACTTCTCCTCAATGAGATCTCTTCACCTGTAAAGTCTCATGTTTCTTCCTTGCATACTTTTGAGATATGCGCCTTACAAAAAAATGGTCTACAGACAGACCAAAAGACTGACCGACAAAAGCATACAATATATGCCCTCTTCTTCAAAAGGGGGCATAATTAAGATCAATTTGTCTCATATAAAATATCATTACAGATTGTATATGTACACTGTATTTCCAAACCCCTGCCTTACCTTTCTTTAATTTTCCTAAAAACTCGTGTATATCATCTGAGTCAAACTCATCCATGGGTTCCATTCTGAAAGTGATACAGAAAGAATTACAATTTGATCATCAAATACCAAAAAGTACACAAAATAAGAAAGCCACAATTAACTATTAACCCTTGATGCCAGACAAGTAAAAAGAGAATTCCAAATGGAACATCTACTGACAAGATCACACTTAGCTGCAGGAGCTGGATAATGCAAAAATAAAGTCAAACAAGGTGGCAAACTGTCACATGATACACCTGTTACACTGCTGGATCTCCAGGTATGAAAAACATATAAGGGAAATAATTGAAAATTAACTTTGGTAAAGGTGTGATTCTTGTGCACTGGACACCAAAATCATTAGAGGAACATAGCTGTAAAGTTTCAAGTCAATCAGACTTAAGGTGACAGAGTTATGCTCCAGACAAAGAAGTGAATGCCAATGCCAGGCTGGACAGTTGATCACATGTTTTTGTTCCGGAGTACAAAAAGGGGCATAACACTCACAAAAGTTATTCCCTGGAAAGTCTGAATAATTCTTGAGATAGTGAAAACACATGCCAAGTTTCATGAAGATATCTTCATTAAAAACAGAGATATGACCAAGGTATACACCAATGCCAACACCAACACGAGGTAAAGGCAATACTTCAGGTTTACTCCAAAAGGAGCTGTGCTAATAAAACAAGGCAACAAGAGCATTAATGACATTAGACTCCAGACTACACAAAATAAATTAGTTCGTTTTGTCTTGGACTTGGGCAGCAGGTCTCATGTAGGAGCCGAGCAATTTAGATTACTTAATTGGTTACCAGTCCACAGGCGAGTTGAGCAGTTAACCCTATGTCATGTCCATAACATTCACAGAGGAGTGGCCCCAGAATATCTAAGCGAGCATTTTAAACCCATCAGTCAAGTTCATGGCCGTTTGACAAGGTCTAGGGTAACTGCTGTTTCTTCTTCATTTTTTGATACTAAAGTAGCTTTTTCAGATTCTGGCCGGTTTGCTCTCCCAAAGGTTAAAAACTTCGGTAAGAAGTCTTTTGCTTACCAGGGTATTGTTTCTTGGAACTGCCTGCCACAGCAGCTAAGGGACATGCAATCCTCTATTTCATTTAAAACTGCTGTGAAAAAATACCTTTTGGACTTATCTTAACTTTTCTCAATCATTTAATTTCATATATTTTCTAATATTTTCATATCCCCTTTTCTTAAATACTAAGTGATTGTTTTAAGGACATGTCTTGTTTGTCTTAACTGTCAATTAATAACTGTGATAAATATGTTTATCTTTATATTGATAACATTGAAATGTGATATGATTGTCTGTGATACAAAAATATGATTTTTCTTTAATGTGATATATTCTAATAATTGAATTGTAAACATGACTTTCTGTGCCATGCCTCCATTATCGAGGACCACAATGGAAATAAGAGGATCTAGTTTTCTTCTTTTTTGTGTTATCCTTGGTAATGGAGCGCAGAACATGGTGCTTTTTTCAATTTTTTTCCTCGATGCAAAAATTATTTGTTATACTACTTTTACTATGCCATGCTCTGTACTCTTTTACCTAAATAAACTTATTATTATTATTATTAAATTGGGTTTAAATGCCAGATCAACAGCTTATCAAGTCTTTTTGCCAAGTTACCAACTCTGTACAAGGTTTAACACTCATTTCAATATAACTACATTTATAGTTGTTACCTGTGCACCTACCCATGGTTTCTGGTAGTTTCTCACACTTGTACAACCAAAACAATTGATTACAGTCACCAGCAGCTTAGGCCACTATTACATACTCCATGACAATGAATTTGTGCGCGAGATTTCCAACAATTTCAAATATGCACAAAGCAAAGACTCTGACCAGCCTGTGCATCCGCACAGTCTGACCAGTGTCTTCACTATGCCTTATGTAGATAGATAAGCTCTCAAAGAATCTGTGGGCCATCAGGTAACTTTATATTTACAGCATGTGGCTGTCCTCGCTACTCAATGTTTGCACCTCACGCACATTTCAAAATGTTAGAAAAGTCACACACAGGCTCAAATGAAATAAGGTAGATTTAGTTACAAACTTAACTAAAACAAGTAGGCTAAACTAAAACCACGGACTTACTTGTATTTCTTCCCTTTATGAAAGCATCCAATATTAAACTCCTCTCCCGAATCGGACAATTCAAACCCTTCAATTAAAGTTTCAGCGTAATCCTCTTCATTAGCAATGGCAAATCTTATATCCTTGTGCTCTTTGGCTATGTTGGCTATTTTCTTTCTCCAAAGCTGAGTTGCTGTAAAAAATGGTAAATATTTCATAAACATAATATCGAGGGTTCAGTGCAAGACTGTACTAAGTGTATATACAATGTATATACACTTAGTACAATCTTGCGCCCAACCCTCAATATGCATATAGGTACAATAGTTTGCACAGACTCATCAATCCATGCATATTAGAATGGTTGTCCATGTCAAACTGGTTTCAAACCTATTATAATTTGAGCATGTGCATAACATTTCAAATAACTTTAAATGTGCCCGAAGCAAAGACTCCGCAAGGTCTGACCAAAGTCTTCACTATGCACTTTGTAGATAGATTAGGTCTAGAAGTATCTGGAGACAGCCAGGCAATTTTCTATTTGTTTATTTATGTATATTAGAATTGTTGTCAAGTCAAACAGGTTTCAAGCCCATTATGATTTGAGCCTGTGCATGACATTTCCAACATATTCAAATGTGCACCAAGCAAACACTCTAGCCAGTCTGTGCATCCGTACAGTTTGTTAATCTTCTATTTTTGTATTTATGTATATTCAAATGGCTGTCAAGTCAAGCTAGTTTCCAGCCGATTATAATTTGAGCCTGTTTATGACATTTCTGACAACTTTTAATGTGTGCCAAGCAAAGGCTCTAGCCAGCCTGTGCATCCGCAAAAACTGACCTAAGTCTTCACTATGCACTTTGCAGATAGATTAGGTCTCCAAGTATCTGGAGACAGTCAGGCAATCTTATATTTGGACTACAAAGCTCTCTAGGCTACTCCATATTTGACCCCTACCCACAAGTCAAATTGTTGGAAATGTCATATCCAGGCTCATTTGACCTTAATTTCTAGCTCGAAATATATTTATAACACTTGCACAACCTATATATTGTTGGAACAATTCCAATGAGTTGCAGTAACATAGGGTTTCATTGAACAATAAAGATTTTAGGCCCACTTTATATCCCCACTAATTTAAACTCCCACACCATCTTCTTCTATTTTCTTCTTTTCTGCATCTCTCAATCAACAGACTTGTGTAGGGGTAGAAACTAACTCCTGAGGGTAAGGAGTCTATTGGACTCTAAACACGTGAGATCAAGAAGTCCAAGCTCAAAGTAAGGAGTCGGAATTTTCATAATGGGAGAACATTGTGGAAAAAGAAGAAATTGCTTGTTATAAGCAATTTCTTCCTTTTCCACATTGTTCTTCCAAAGAAGATTTTTAATTCAAAATACTATGGAATTGAAGCAAATATTTTCCTCAACAACTATTGTACTATGATCTACTGTTTTGCCCCGATGGCGGTGCTCATTCTTTCCAACTATTTGTCTCTCACCAATAGGTTGATAATCGTAGACCTATGTGAGATAGCAGCTGGAGGCTAGGAAAGGATGTGGTGGTTGTACTGGTGAGAGAAATACCAGGAAACCATTGTTAGGTGCTCCAGCCGCCGCGATATAACTGGAAAAATGTTGAAAGCGGCGTTAAACTCCATTCAATCAATCTACTGTTTTGGCAAGTGTTAGAAAGGAGACTGCTTTCTGCATTTGTTTCACAAAATATTCTCATATGACCCTTAGAGTCCATTGGACTCCTTACTTGCAAATGGAAGGAGTTCCAAATGGTAAACAAGGAATCTTGGACACCCGGACTCCCCTTAGTGTCGACCCCTGTTGTGAACAAGTTTTTTCTTTTACTTACCATCCCTATGTTCAAAACTCCAGTCAACAGTATAGAAGGCCAGACACAGTGATTCCTTGATAAAATTCTGGTAAAATTTCTCTGATTCTTTGTTATATTCACCAACCAAGGGTAGAGATTTCTCATCTATAAAGCTGGAAATATCTTCATCTGTTTTGCCTTTCTGGAAGGACATTTTATAATAAAGAGATGAATTGATAATTTGTTGATTTCATGGAGGTATGAAACAACAAACCTTATCACACTATATGAATACCCAAAGCAGATTACTGCAGAAGTGTGATTAGGTTTTTAATTTCATACCTCCATTAAATCAACATATATTACCTTCATATCTTATTATTTAATTATTATGAACTAGCAAAATATTTCAGATTTACCAATAATAAGAGGTTTATTTTACTGGGACTACTTTTCACAGATCTTTACAAAATAGCTGCATATTAGAATTTGATTTCATTCAGTAATGAAACAAATTTTTTAGCCAACCAGAACTCATGAAACTTGAGGGACACAATTTAAATTAAATGATTAAGTCAAGACAGGATCTTTTTTTTAATTAGTTTAAATGATATAAAAAATATTAGAGATGGACAGATCAAAAGTTCTTCCAACAAACAAAAGCCTTCTATCTCCCATTAACTATGCTGTCTGATCTTAATCTAAACTACAGTAAAACCCCTCCTTCCGACCACCCCGGAAAAACGGGCACCCCGCTGTTACGAACGGTTTTCGACAGAACAGAACTATTTGTTCTTCATTTTAATGGTCAAAAACCCCTCTAATGTGAGCACCCTGCTATTCTGAATTACGACCATTAATTTCAGTACAAACGCCATATAATACACTATTTCGAACCTCGCTAAAAAGACCAGTAACTTCACACCACCGGATCAACCATCCGAATTTCACGCTTAGTAAGTACGACACTAATTGGGTACGAATGGATCAATAATGGATTATCCAATTTTACGATATCGTGATTAAACGTCTATTGTGTTTTGGGTTTTTTTTTCAACCAAACAACTTAAGGTGGTCAATTGTTTTGATACACTGCATTCGTCTATCAATGAAAGATATTTGCTACCTGGTTAACTGTAGTAAAGAAACCGAAAGTAATGCTAATTCGGGAATCGTACAGAAATTCGTTTTTGGCGATCTGCAGACCGATTGTAAATTTACTTATAATTGATAGGTTTCGTTTTTAGGATTTTTCCTGAATGTATACGCTACATTTACAGTTCGACAATGACTGGCCTTTATTTTCATATAAATAATCCGAGGTAGGTTTTCAAATCAGATCAAATAAACTAACGTAACTGAGATAAGAGCTATATTGAAAGAGAAATATACTTTGCAAAGAAAGCAATGTCACTACGCCTACTCGCCGAGAGTTTTGGTAAGGGAAAAAGAGGTCCTCAGTTATGAATCGAAAGCAAAACAAATAATTAAAGGCATTTTTTGCAGAAGAAAAGTCTCTTCTATATAGCCTTTGCTATAGTTTTTGCATAAGCAATAAGAATTTAACTTAAATCATACTCTCGAATTGAAGAAGACTTGTATCATTGAAATGAGTAATTTCAAAGAATCAATTTCTCCCTTTTGGAAATCAAAATTTGGTTTGGCTTGAAACAACAACAACAACAAAAACAAAAGTTTTACATGTACATGTAAATGCTATTTTTATAGATTTAATTACGTAATGTAAAATACACGATAAAATTTAAATCATTATAAAAATAAACTGAATTACATAGTCTCTTCTATTAGCAATAATTAGTGTAGGCAGTTTGATCACATCCGACCTAACCTCAGAATTAAGACCACCCCGCTATTAAGACCACTTTCAACAAGAGCTGTTGGAGGACAGCAAAGCCCAACTATTCCTAGTGCTGGATAGTAACAGCAAATCAATATCAACATTGGAAATTCAATAAAATGAAAGTCAAGAGAAAAGAATCTTTGTCTAGAGGCTGATAATATGGTCACAGAAGCATGTGCAGAGTTTCAAAGCAATAGCTTAAGTAGGAACAGAGATACAACTAACATAAAACAGTTGCACATAAAAACATAACCAAGATTTTTAAGGTCAAAAAGGATTAAAATTCCACTAAATTAAATATCAGAGTAATGAATCTTTTTCTGTGGGCTAATATTATGGTCAAAGAAGCATGTGTAAAGTTTCCAAGCAACAGCTATGGTAGCAATAGAGATATTACAGAAATACAACATTTGTACGTAAAAATTTAATGTAGAATTTCTAAGTCCAAAAAGGGTTAAAAATCTACTTAATTCTATACCAGAGAATTGAATCTTTATCAAGAGGCTGTTGTTATGATTATTGAAGCATGTGCAAAGTTTGAAAGCAATAGCTTTAATAGAATTAGAGATATAACTGATGAACAAGTTTTGCACGTAAAAACTAGTCAAGAATTTCTGAGTCTGAAAAAGGTTAAAATTCCACTAAATTCAATATCAGAAAATAAATCTTTGTCAAGAGGCTGATATTATGGTAACAGAAGCATGTGTAGAGTTTCAAAGCAAAAGCCTAGGTAGAAATAGAGCTATAACTGATATACAACATTTGCACGTAAAAACTTAACCAAGATTTCTTAGTCTGAAAAGGGTTAAAATTCCACTTAATTCAAAATCAGAGTAATGAATCTATGTCAAGAGGCTGTTATTATGGTCACAGAAGCATGTGCAAAGTTTCAAAGCAATAGCTTTAGTAGAAATAGAGATATTACAGAAATACAACATTTGCACGTAAAAAATTAACCAGGAATTACTAAGTTCGAAAAGAGTTAAAATTCCACTAAATTCAATATCAGAGTAATGAATCTTTGTCTAGATGCTGATATTATGGCCACAAAAGCATGATTAAAGTTTCAAAGCAATTGCTTTTACAGTCCACAATCCGACACAAGTTTGGCCAAAATTTCCATAAATCCACTGGACAGTTTTATGGTTCCAATGAATATCTTATAATTACTACCATGAGACTATTAAAAGTATCAGATTTCATGCAGCATGTAACAGTTGAGTAATGCAGTGAATCTGTTATTTTACAGACTGACCAGATATTCAGGTATCTGTTCCTTGAACACTCTTTTTAACATCAAGGCCTCAGTTATAGACCAAAATGTTATGACTACAGCTTAGTTCAAACTGTAGTTATAATATTTTTGCTTGTCCATTGACATACTGACAGTGAAAAAACTCAAACAGCATTATTATAAAGACATTCATGCATATTATTAGTAGGCTGTCAACAAATTGTAACTGCACCTTATTAAACTGGTGATAGGAAATGTTGCCCAAGTATGAAGTTCCTTGGAAAAAAGGGAGAAAACATCATATTTTGAAAACTACTTTCCAGTCATACAAAATAGATTACCTTTAGTCCACATGTAAGAAGAAAGAGCTAATTGTGAGAAATTGTGATGGTCGAAACGCAGGACGTATTGTCTTGTCCGTTGTCCACAATTTTAGCTCGGCTGTTTCGGGAGAAAACTCGAGGTATTGCTAAAGCCTTGTGTCATCGTTGTCGTCGTCATGCAAAAACTGACATTTTATGGCCATTTTTAGAATATTTTTCACTTTGTGTTATCTCTGGTTCTACTGAAGGCATTCACTTGAAACTTGGCACACATTGGCACACATATTCACCATCAAAAGAGCAACCTATACTATCTAATGGATTCATTACCAAATTTGACACGCTATTTTCTCGAGAGACCCATGCTAAATGAGGAACCCCGGTTTCTTACCTGTCCTTTCTCATTTTCTACATGTACAGGTTTGGTGTAGCTGCTTAGTTATTGTTTTCAGTACTTTATTGACTCTCAAGTCGTTACTCATGGCTAATCCAAATGTCAGACGACATTTATCTGTCGAACAATTGTAACGTGCTGTAGGTATGGTGTAGCAAGGGGCATGGTACTGGGGGTACACCATACTGTTTGTAACCAGAGCTTGGGCACTATACCAACAGTATGGTACACCTGTAAGGAGATATGGTGCAGGTAGGAGTAGAGCTACCTCTGTTGCAGAAAACCGTTTTTTTTCTCTTTTTTTGGTAATTCAAGCCCGAAGGAACAGGTTTGCTATGGCAATGCAGCTACGTTCCGACCTTCAAAACACCTCTGGAGTTTCAACTCAAACCATTAGAACATGGCTGCATGAGCATAACCTGAGGTCAAGAAGACCATGTATTCGTATTCCGCTGTCCCGAGTTCATTCTTGGTGTAGGTTAACATGGGCATTGGACCATGTTGGCTGGCATATAAGACACTGGCGTCCCATACTATTCACGGATGAGTCCAGGTATTACCTGGACTACACTGATAGGCGGGCTAGGGTGTGGAGAAGGCCGGGGGAAAGGTTTCATGCAGCAAACATTGCTGAGCACAATCGTTATAGGGTGGGTTCATCATGGTTTGGGGTGGCATCAGCTGGGATGGAAGGACTGATCATGTTATTTTAGAAAGAGGTACTCTGAGAGCTCGTAGGTACATTGACAAAATCCTCAAAACCAACTAATGGTTTAATGCTGGTGCTATTGGCGACGGATTAATTTTAATGGATGATAATGCCTGTCCACACACGGCCTGTATAGTCCAAGAGTGTCACTCAGAAGAGGGCATCAATGTATGGACTGGCCGGCTAGCTCACCAGACTTAATGTGATAGAGCATATGTGGAATGAGCTACAGGTCAGAGTTTTGGCTCGCCAGATCCAGCCAAGGACACTCCAGGAGCTTGGCTATATCCTTAGAGAGGAATGGACTTTTATTCCCCAAAGAGTAACCCAGAACTTAATCAGGATTAGGCAGAGGCGCCGTCAGGCTGTTATTGACAATGCCGCCTCTCATACTCGTTATTGAGCGAAATGCAAGTGAAAGAACACCTTTTTTGGTCAAATTCAATTTTTTCAATTTTCAAGAAAACAGACCAATTTCTAGGGTCTCCCTGTTTGATCTACATTTAAAGTCTTCTTATCATTAAAAAGCTTTATTTTATTCTTAAAAAATGATAAACTGATAACAATCGACCATTTTCCAACATTCTTATAATCAAAATTCATTTTTTCCTGAAATTATAGTATAAAAAAGTTTTGGTGCTTAGCAAACTTTGAGTATATTCGCAAAATCCATTTTAGTAGGAAAACTATAACATGCCACCTGTACATTTTTCATATTTTGGCCTCTTAAAGAAAAGTTAAGAACAAATTTTCAACTACTGTCTATTGCTTGAAACCTTTTCGTCCAAGCAAAAATCTTGATATCTAGTAACAGGTAAAGTGAGTGAATAGGGTTTTTTTAATTTGAAATTTCAAACAAAATGTTCAAATCATTAAATGGAAACAAAATGAATCTAACATTGCTGCAACTTAAATTATCCATTCATTATTGTTAGACACTTATATTGAAGTTCAAACATTTTGGAAACTGGCCCCTCACCCCAGCAGAGTAAACAGATGTCAGGGTCATAATGGGTTTGGGTAACGGACTACCTGGGGTTAACCCCCTATTATTTTCTGGTAAATCAAGTTAATGGTCAATAAAGCAGTGGTCCAAAATGTTACAGTCTCATGGCGTCGGATGGAGCAGTGTTTATAGAAACAGAAATATTACAGATGAACAACATTTGCACATAATTGCAATCCAATAAAATAAAGAACTCTGATTAGTTTAAATCGAATCACGTGGGGAAATCCATTGCACTTTATTTCTGTATAAAATGCAATAGGTCTTTCGGGAAACCCCCAAAATTCGATCTGCAAGTCCTGTGTTGTAGGAACTCGAATTAACCTAGTTCCCGATCATCAAAGCATCATTGCTATTCAATCTATTATGAATTAATATATTTTCGAAAGAATGTACGATAACAGGCATGCAGTTCTGATTCTGAGCCGACCTAAACTTAGAAAACAGAGAGTCGATGAAGACCTTCAAGCAACCCTCTCAACTAAGACCGACCACGCCCTTTTCGTTCAAAAATCAGACAAACCTGGCAGAAACAAGCTTATTTGTCATAAGTACCTCTACGAATTTTAATTTGTCTTTTATTTGTGTATCATTTGTTTAACTATATGACATTTCACTTCGATAGCGAGATAAACAATACACGATCTAAAAATAGATCGTGTAATTTATACGCACAGAAAGTAGACTTGACGCCTTAATGTTTGGCAGAGTATTTTAATAGTTTCTTCGATCTAGATGATTGCAATTATAAGGGATGAGTGTCTTTTTCACTGCATTTATTGGGGTATAAAGTGCCTACGGACGTTATTTGCCATGTGCTAAGGCAATTGCACTTTATACCCCAATAAACACAGTGAAAAAGACACTCATCCCTATAGTAAAAACTTAACCAAGATTTCTAAGTCTGAAAAGGGTTAAATTCCACTAAATTCAATATCAGAGAAATAAATATTTGTCTAGATGCTGATATTATGGTCACAGAAGCATGTGCAAAGTTTCAAAGCAATAGCTTTTATAGAAACAGAGATTTTAAACACTTGCACGTAAAATTTAACCAAAGCTTTACGCCGACGCCGAAGCCGACACCCGGGTGACTGGAATAGCCCCCATTCTTCGAATTGTCGAGCTAAAAAGTACCCCAAGTGGTCTTAATAGAGGGGTTTTACTGTACTTGCCATCTTCTTAATCATTGTGGCAACTTGTTCCAGCAGGATAAGGGTTAACCATTTTCAGTATTCTATTGCAGGGGTTTTAGGTCCATGTGATTTTTTACTTTAGAACAAATTGATGGCAAAAGAAGAAATTGCTTTAAACATGAGCAACGCTGGGCAGGCATTATTCGCCCAAAGCTCAGATATAAATGGGTGATGTTTTGAACTTTTTATTGATCCTTAGGATGTATTTTCTAGCAAACACTATAGTATATTGTATTTATTATGATGGTAGTGTTTGTTTTGTTTTGTTTTCCTATTTTTCTTGGGGAAAATGTGTTCTTAGGCATTAAAGAACTTAGGTTAACTTATGGATATCATCACTATTCTTCAAGTAATTATATGTACCCGAGTACTACTAAAATATTCACAAATTCAATCAGATTGAATAATGTAATCAAACACCCTAGCTATGAGATCTACATACATGTGAAGTTTCAAGACCATAGTCCTTGTATTTTGAAAGTAATGGACCAGACACAAATTTGCAAACTGAATCAAACAAAGGGCAATAACTCAAAAATTATAAATGGTAGAGTTGTGGTTCTTGCACTCTGAACATCCTAGCTATGAGATCTATACACCTGTGAAGTTTCAAGACCATAGCCTTATAGTTTCAAAGTTATCGACAGGACACGAATTTGCTAACTGAATCAAACAAAGGGCAATATCTCAAAAATTACAAATGGTAGAGTTGTGGTTCTTGCGCTCTGCACACTCTAGTTATGAGATCTATACACCTGTGAAGTTTCAAGACCATAGGCCTAATAGTTTGAAAGTTATGGACCAGACAAGAATTTGCTAACGGACAGACAGGAGATGCAGACGATAACATAATACTACCCTTCGGGCGTATAAAAAGCAATTTCCTCTTTTCCCACAATATTTTCCACCACATAAGGCCTGTTCTTTTAAATTTGCCACCATTTTCATTGTCGTCTGCAACCCCTTTGAATTTGGACAAGTCAGGGAAAATGACTAGCGGGGACCTAGTCACCCATGGCCCCTAGATTTTGGGCTGGGCCCCTAAGTTGTTGAGAAAATGCCTCTACCCCTAATGTTAAATATTGAATTTGGGCATTCTGGGCCCCTAGGTTAAAATTTTTAGTCTTTTTCCCTGCAAGTCTAAATTTTGTCTTCTCAAGACGAAATCCAATAGACTCACCAGTTTCAGTATGTGATATTTTGGTTCAAACTTGGTCTGGAATTTTTCAGCTGTAAAGACCACCAAAGTACCTGGATTGACTTTATACAGATCTCTAGCCTCTTCTAACAGAGTGTATCCAAATGTAAAATCTTCTCTCTTGTCATTAGCTGAAATCAAATTTGAATTTTTGAAAGATAAAATATGCATTCAAAATTGTTTTGTTGCATGAATTGATTGAATGGGGTTTAACGCCGCTTTCAACATTATTTCAGTTATATCGCGGCGGCTGGAGAACCTAACAATGGATTCCTGGTATTTCTCACGCCAGTACTACCATTACATCCTTTCCTAGCCTCCAGCTGCTATCTCACATAGGTCTACGATTATCGACCCATTGGTGAGGGAGAAATAGTCGGAAAGAATGAGTGCCGCCATCAGGGATCGAACCCGTGACCTCTAGTTTGACAGTCCGACGCGCTACCAACTGCGCTATGACGGCAGCTTTGTTGCATGAAGTTTTATGCCACTTTTAAGAATTTTTCAGTTATATCCTTGCAGATTTAGCACCTATAAATGAATTTCTAGGATTTCTTGTACCAGTACAACCATTACATTATTTACTAGCCCCTACTTAGGTTTCAATTTTAATTATGATCCCATTGATGGGAGACACATTTCAGAAGAGAATATGTGCTGTCAAATGGGATTTAACCCATGACACCCCATGATTAAAGATTGTTGCACTACCAGCTGGGTATGACATCAGCCACCAGTACAAGAATGTCCTTGGGGACAAATAACATTACAGATACAGGGCTTGTGTTTGACCCTTAAACCAGGGTTTTGACCCTCAAAAATCTAAAATATTATATTTTGAATCCAATTTAATCCTCTTGATAGAAATATCAAAGGGTCAAAACAGGGTTAAACACTCAAATTTTATCTCATATACTATAAAGAATTTTATAAATCAATGGTTAACTTTATATCTTGACAAGAAAGGTCAATTTATGCTGTGTTTTTTAACGCTCAATAAGCTCGTTCCATTGTTTTGAGCCCTTCAAAATTAGTTTTGACCCCAAGAATTCCAGGACTCCCTCATTTCAAGCACAAGCCCTGAGAAACACCTTTTTTTTTTTACAGGGAATAAATTCTTGTTAATACCAATGAATTTTGAATGTCTACAAGTAGTTGTGAGACAATTCTAAATAGATCATAACTGACTATCAGACAGTTTGATTTTTCATTTCGAATAATCAACTAAAAATTTCATTATCAATTAAGTTGTTTCAAAAACATAATTGAAAGCCACTATATATCATTTTCAAAATTGTCCTCAGTAAGTAAAAAATTATTTAGAATGAGTCTTCAGACTATATGTATAAACTAACCTTTAATATTCTATTCTAAGAAGGACCTTAGGAGTTCAAAATTAATTTCTAAGGAACTGATTACATAATTGATCATTAATTGATTTATTTTACCCAACTTATAATCCGATGATCAAAGGATTTGAATCCTATTGCCCATCACTATTACCCTGATATTTGCTTAATATCTTCTGGGGGTAATTTTTCACTGTCTTAACCAAGCATAATTCAGCCTGTGCATGACATTTCAAACATTTTCACAAGTGCTCAAAGTTGAGTTCTGGATCAGTCTGTGAGGCCGCACAGTCTGATCAGAGTCTTAACTATGCCCTCAATAGATGGCTACAGACCTAATATCCCTATTCACAACCAAATATAAAGTTAAGTTCACTGTGTGAGTGTCAAGGCTACTCAACGTCTTTCCATCACGAACACATGAAATTGTTGGAAATGTCACACACAGGCTCAATTTTCTTAGTCTCTCTTCAAAATTCCTTACCAATTTCTTTGTATGTTTGTAAATTCTCATCCTCCAGATTATCAAAGAAAGCAATAATATTTGAAGATTCCTTTGAGAAACTTTTCTTCACATCACCCATGGTTGGGTATAGTTTGGCTGCCTCTCCTGACTGCTTTGTCATGTAGTCCATAATGCCTGAAACAAAACGAGTTACGTTTTCTGAATTTTTGTATGTTTTAACCCTTACCATAACAAGAGCACCGCCTACGGGTGCCTACACTCGGCTGTCGAGTGCTGGATGGTGGGAAAAAATCTAAGTTGAAAAAGGGGCATAATTTGCACAAAATGCATCTAGAGTTATTCCCCTTCATAGTATAGGTTGCTCTTTTGATGGTGAACATGTGTGCGAAGTTTCAAGTGAATGCCTTCAGTAGAACCAGAGATATAACAAAATGTCAAAGTTTTCACACGACGACGACGACAACGACACGGAGGCTATAGCAATACCTCAGGTTTTCTCCGAAAACAGCCGAGCTAATAAATTAAAACATTTCAATTTTTTCACAGAAAGTATAGACACAAATCACCTTGTATATCAATTGTTGAGCGTGAAACATAAGTTTTCAAAAGCACAAACTTGCTAATGACAAGAAATATCTTTACTTGAATTGTAATTTGTATGAAATCAAGCTATTTTTGTTCAATTTCAAATCTTAACTTCCTTAAACCTGATTTTTCTCTCATATTTTTACAGAATTGAATTTCTTTGCCACAAAATCTAATTAGGTAGGACACAATCAACTCACCAAACATATCCCTTCCTCCTTTATATTCCTTCTCCTTTCCCTTTCTGAACATTTTCATCGTCGGATATCCCGTCACACCGTATTTTGTGGCCAACTCCGTCTCGACAGTGGCATCACATTTACCCAGTGGTATTGGTGGTTTATGACTCACTAGGTGCTGAGCAGCCTTCTCGTATTCTGGTTCAAGTCTTTTACAGTGACCACACCTTAGGATAAACAACAATTCTTTAAACAGTTTTGGTGATTTATTAAGAAAATACAGCAGGGTTTTTAGCGACTCAGGTTTTGTGCACCTGAGACGCAAAGTTAAGTAGCCAGGATCCTCAAAACTTAGTGATGTGAGTCCCATAGACTCTCTTGGAATCAACTTCAGGAAAGAATTTAAGACTGTTTTTTGAAGTTGAGTCCCAAATATTGATATATTTCTACAGATTTCTTCACCTGTAACCAGGGAATAGCTCTAAATCTACCAAATACAAGATTTTTTCTTATAACTATATAAATACATGTGTGATAACATCCTGTATGATATTTTTTATGATATCACATAGTTATTTTTAGAACAATGATATAATGCTGTTATTTTTAGAATCTTGCATTTCAGTTAGAAACATTGATAAAAATAAGGCAAATAGGGGTTATAAGATAAATATAATACTTACTTAGTGTTTTGTATGGAAAAAAATATCTAACGAGGTTGGGAGAATTGATCTGCCGAGACAATTGTCAATTCTTACAACCGAGTTAGATATTTTTTTCATACAATACACTTTAGTATTTATCTTATAACCTCTTTTTGTCTTGTTTTCGTCGATGTTTCCTACCGAAATGCAAGTTTCTAAAAATAACTGTATGATATTATTGTTCTAAAAATAACTATGTGATATCATAAAAAATATCATACGGGTTGTTATCACACAGATATTTGTATAGTTATAAGATAAAAATATAATACATACTTAGTGTATTGTATGAAAAAATATCTAACTCGGTTGTGGGAATTGATACTTGTCTTGGCAGAAACAGCAAAACCACGCCTTGCCAGTTAAATAACAACACAGAATAACTTAAAATAATTACTAACCATGGTGCATAGAACTCCAGTAATACCAACTCTGCACTGTTTATAAACTCATCAATATTATCTTTGGTGACGACGATGACAGATGACGGGGGTGGATTATAGTCAGGGTCCGCTTTTTGACTCACCCAATCGACAATACCTGCAATGTAGGAAATGGAACATTAATTACTTAACAGACCTCAATAGATATTTATAAGAGATATCTTTAACTTTGTAATTTTGATATATGGGAAACCTAACCCATTACCAGTCCTAACAAGAGTGCCATCGTCACAAAATACGCCGCCACATTGCTGCTGTTTCACAGAAATAATTGTAGACACTACTTATTTTGACAGAACCAAATTCAAAATGACCAAGTTTCATTTAAATCAAGACAAAAAGTTAGGAGGAGTTGCCTTCACAAGGCTGCAATTTCAATAAGCCTCAGGCACTAAGTTTTAAGAGGGCATAATTCAGGGAAATAAATGAGCCATAAAATCCTTGAATCATGTACATCTTCAAATTATGGTGATGACATTGACCAAGTTTCATTTAAATAAAGACAAAAAGTAAGGAGGATTTGTGTTCAAAAGGCTGCAATTTCAATAAGCCCTAGATACTAAGTTTTTAAGGGGCATAACTCAGGCAAAAATTAACGAACCATAAAATCCTTCCTTCATGCACATCTACCAATTGAGGTGATAACATTGACCAAGTTTCAAAAAGATCCAGCCAGAAACTTAGGAGGAGTTGCGTTGACAAGAAAAGTGGACCCAGAGACTAAGTTATCAAGGGGCATAACTCAGGCAAAAATCAACAAACCGTAAAATCCTTCCTTCATGCACATCTACCAATTGAGGTGATAACATTGACCAAGTTTCAAGAAGATCCAGCCAGTAGTTTAGGAGGAGTTGCGTTGACAAGAAAAGTGGACCCAGAGACTAAGTTATCAAGGGGCATAACTCAGGCAAAAATTAACGAACCATAAAATCCTTCCTTCATGCACATCTATCAATTGAGGTGATAACATTGACCAAGTTTCAAAAAGATCCAGACAGAAACTTAGGAGGAGTTGCGTTGACAAGAAAAGTGGACCAAGAGACTAAGTTATCAAGGGGCATAACTCAGGCAAAAATCAATGAACCGTAAAATCCTTCCTTCATGCACATCTACCAATTGAGGTGATAACATTGACCAAGTTTCAAGAAGACCCAGCCAGTAGTTTAGGAGGAGTTGCGTTGACAAGAAAAGTGGACGGACGTACGGACGGACGGACGGACGGATGGACGTTGAAGATCCAGCCAGTAGTTTAGGAGGAGTTGCGTTGACAAGAAAAGTGGACCCAGAGACTAAGTTATCAAGGGGCATAACTCAGGCAAAAATTAACGAACCATAAAATCCTTCCTTCATGCACATCTATCAATTGAGGTGATAACATTGACCAAGTTTCAAAAAGATCCAGACAGAAACTTAGGAGGAGTTGCGTTGACAAGAAAAGTGGACCAAGAGACTAAGTTATCAAGGGGCATAACTCAGGCAAAAATCAATGAACCGTAAAATCCTTCCTTCATGCACATCTACCAATTGAGGTGATAACATTGACCAAGTTTCAAGAAGATCCAGCCAGTAGTTTAGGAGGAGTTGCGTTGACAAGAAAAGTGGACGGACGTACGTACGTACGGACGTACGGACGGACGGATGGACGGATGGACGGAGAAGATGACGCCAATATACGTCCGCCTCCGGCGGCGTATAAAAAAAAACCTAAAGAGATTGTAACATTTTTAGAGTGCTTTGAATTGGCCCTTTTGATAGAATTGAGGCAGAGGGTTCTTTTTCATTTTTTTGACTCATATTGGTTTTCCGCCACTGCTACCCATTTACAGCTGTGCAGACTGATTCTTAGGTCCAAACACACCATAACACTGGTTCTTATTGAACTTGCAATTACGTGGATGAGTCTGTCGCAGGGTTTGACACTAACAACTTTTTGACACAAGTATGAAGGACTTGTAAGCCAAAATAATACAGGTCCTGTATGAAAACCATGTTTGATTTTTTAGCAACTTTTGGGATAAATTGCTAAGAAAACATTGTAAGACAAGAAGAAATTGCTCATGCAGTGAACCTTCTTATTTTCATGAAACAGAAAAAAAGAGCTTTGATCCAATCAGCCATTTCATACAATTGGTAACTGTTGTAAAAGGATTTTTTTTACTGCTTTACTACCTGACTTTCCTTTCAAAATCAGAAAAAGTTTTCTTTTTTTCTTTTTCTTTAAAATAATACTCACTTACAATTACTGCAACCTGCTCTTTCACCACTTTGATTTTAATGCAAGTTTACAGTGTTTTTGCCCCACTCTTTTCAAAGATCCCCCATATTTTTGTGGGGATTTCTTACTATGAACAAAGGCTATGGAATACCACTTATTTTTGAGTTTAGCCTGACAAGTGTTTAAGAATATAAATTATCCTACCATTAGCGTCCCTTGGTCCATCATAGTCCATCCAGTCATTGTCTTTCCAAAATTTCAAGGTTGGATACCCTGTAACACCTAGTCTGTAAATAGAAATACAGTAAAACCTGTATTAAGCGAACAGGAATGGGACCAACAAAAAGTGGTCGTTAAAGAAAATGGTCGCTTAATACGCGTTTTGTTTACAATTGAGAAACATGATTTTGATCGAATATGTATATTATTGCGAAATTCTCAAGAATTCTATTCTGCTAAAACTCAACAGAATCGTCTTATTGGGACGATTCTGTTGAGTTTTAACAGCATAGGAATCATTTACAATATTGTTTATACCAGTGATATCTATTTTTTCAGAGAGTTCGATTTTAAGAAGGGGATTATGAAAACGGTCGCTTGATAAAAAATGGTCGCTTAATAAACGTGGTCGCTTGAACAATATTGACTGTATGAATCATTCTATGGTTTTACAGTTATACAGTTTTATAATATGACTGACGTCCCGGGAGTGAAATACACCCGTTGAATATTTTTGATATTACACAGGTGTTATTACACTAGTGGAATAACTATGCAAATGAGCTCAGAGCGAATAGCAACGCTATTTTGTGACGGCGAAAATGACGTCATAATGTATATATTGTGACGTCAGTTTTAAACGATGTTATAAGTTTCGCGGAAAATTGAAACGTCTAATTTCAAGAATTTTGACAATTTTTTGCTAAAACTCGGGTCATATTATAAATAGATATAAATTTGTGCTCATAAAATACCAAATTTATAAAACTCGTCATCTAAAACTGATAAAAACTCGGCACAGCCTCGTTTTTATCTGTTTATAGATGACTTGTTTAATAAATTCCGTATTCAATGACCACTCATTCAATATATTTGTTTCAGGCCATTGTGTTATAATTTTTTTTACTATAGTTACTTGAGTATTACTATTTTAAATCCATGAGTTCAAATATAGACTGCCTCGGTGGCCTAGTGGTAAATGTACTCGTCCCGTGACCTGAAGGTCCGTGGTTCGAGTCCCACTGTCGACGGGGTGTGTTTATGGGCAAAACACTTAATAGCCAGCCCCAGTTCACCCAGCTGTAAAAATGGGTAGCAGTGGGTTTAAACTACTGCCTCTCTCTCGGGGACGTGAAAACATCAGGAATGAGTGTTTGAGAGCGATTCTATAAGCTTAGGCTTTCGTCGCAATCGAACTAAAATAAATGAGTATAAACTAAATATAAATTGTGAAGAAAATCAAATCCCTAGAACAGCAGATTACTGCAAGTTTAACTACACTTACTCTTCCGCCACCTTGGGGTTCACCGTAGCATCCAGTTTACCCAGAGGTACGGGATAATCTGCACTCTTCAATATTCCAGCAGCTTTTGCATATTCTGGTGCAAGGCTCTTGCAATGGCCACACCTGGAATAAATAGAGAATAATATGTTAATATCTTAAAATATCAATATTATCTGGTCGAGGTTGGGAGAATTTATCATGACGAGGCTTTGCCGAGGCATGAAAATTTCTCACAGCCAAGATCAGATAGATATTTTAAGACATTTACATGTTATTCTCTTTATCATGCAATCATTTTTCAGTGCTTTAATATAATAAACCCTTAAAAATCAAAGAAATTCTGGTGAAAGTGTATGCAAATTGTTTCTAAAAATAGACTACCTGATATCATGTTATGTTATCAGACAGGCGATATCAGGTCGATACAGACTTCATTGCATGATAAATGATATTTGTTTGTCCTTTTTATATTTCAGTTATCACTTCTAAACAGTAAACAACAAGAATAGACTATATGATCATTAATTAAAACGAAAATGAAAAAGACCGAGGCTGTTATTTCTTAGATAAACATCAATATTCATTACTGTTCTTTAAAGCTTCTGTATTTGTCAACTTCTTACTTTAATATCGTTTCTGAACTCATGAACTTTCAATGTTGACCTAGGTTTCCTTATGAAAATCATTAGGAAACCTCTGTAAACACTGCTAAAGTTAATAAGTTCCAAAATGTTGTGGTACTTTTAAGGGTCCACTACCTTAATGTAAGAAGTTGACAAATACTGAAACTTTGAGAACAATATTTATGGCTTAATGATTATGGGATATACTTCATACCTCAAATTTAAAGGTTTCTCACAAAAAAATAGAGACTTTAATATGTTTTAAGGAAACTTTCAAGGAAAATAAAGGCTTTAAAGGATTCCAACTAAATTCAATTGGTTTAAAGGATTTAAAAGGTTCCTCTAGAGGGCCTGTTTCTGGTTATGAGTTAGCATTAATTGTCCATAGTTACCATGGTGCATAAAGTTCCACCAGCATGAGTTCTTTGGTTTCCAAGACTTTATGGAAGTTGTCATCAGTTAGAACAATTACATCCTCCTCTTCTCTATACAGCTCCTCATCAGAATCTGCTTGTTGGTCGTCAAGCTTGATTTCTTGTTCAACAACTGAAATGAGTAGGGTCATGTGAAGCACTTAATTAAGGGGTTTGATTATTGAAAATATGATTTTGTCCAAAAGATTTAGAAAGAAAATGCACGAAAAAAATCATTAGCATCACTTAAACCCATGTTTGGGGAGGCCTATGGCTCCCTGGAACCCCTGGCCAGTTGCCAAGACTTTTCCCTGAACCCCATCAGGGGCCCTAGCAGCCCCAGCGTTTTTGATCCCACCCCTGACATTCAGGGACCCTTAACAGTGTTGTGACGGACGATTTCCGTAGGGTCATAGGTCACTGGAAATAGAGGTCATGACTCTAGGTGTGATGCCAAAAAGGTGATGAGGGGAACCAGTAATCCAGGTACTAGGGAGTCTTGAGGAGGTCGACCAGCTGGCGTGACGTGCATACAAGACCGGAGTCACTCCCAACTACAACTATAGCAAACAGCCTTGTGAAGGACAGGTACCACCCTGCCCCATGAACTAGAAGCTCATACAGCAAACCACTCGGTAAACACTTTAACAGGTATGACAAGAGGTACTGGATAGGGCATTGGCAAGGAAAAGCTGTTTCGATTCTAAGATTGACGGACCAATACAGGGGTGCGGAATTCCCATGCCCGACTTGTCCGACTCGGGCTTTTGTACTTGCGGACAAGTAAATTTTTCTAAGCCACTTGTCCAAGGACAAGTAAATACCAGGGCAAATCTTGGAATGTTACTTAAAAGAATTAAGAGAGAAATCATCCTAATGTTCATATCATAGGGTAGAAAACATTGTTTTTAATGAAGAAAATGCTGGATACCAGCATTTTCTTCATCAAAAGGCAATGCTTTTTCAATTTTTTCTATTTACTCTGTAGCGGACAAGTTCATTTTGATCCTGGACGAGTAGAAAATCTGCTTTTACTTGTCCAGGGACAAGTGGAGAAAACTCGTATTTTCACAGCCCTGACCAATACATTGCCGATTGAGCTAGCCGGGTAAGGTTTGACGTGTCTGAATGCACCAGAGACTAAGCCCGAGGCGCTGCACTGGAAACCGGTATCGGAAATAATCCAAATACATTTCACGTGTTAATCACGCGAAATTAAAAGTGACAATATACTTACCATCTTCGTCACTATCTTGTGCATGAATGGCAATAGCTGTTACCATTAAAACTAGCTGGAAAACTCGAAAAACCCTTAGAAGATTCATTGTATTTCACCCTTTCAGTTCCTATCAAATTGTGACCTAACAACACCTAACCGGATATGAATTCGTATAAAGAAGTAGTTCTATTTGTAGATTTAAACTTGAATATATTGATAATCGTCTAGCATATTCTTTACTAAAAGCCAACGAATTATTTACATCCTCGAATAATGATCCTTCTAATTTTTTTATACACATTCTCTTGGAATTGGGGTGGCCAATTATATTCCTACGCACAACCATCCAATCAAAGTGTGACAAGTTCCGTCGCACATTTCAGCAGACGACGTGGATCAATCCAGTGAAAAGACGTGCCTAGCAAAAACAATTAAGAAAGCTTATTGTGTCAGTATCTAAATTACTAAAAATATGAAATAAGGGAAAACCTAGGAAACGGAAGAAAAAAAAATGTTATCATAGGTGGCGGTATCAAAACTTTTTTTTTTAAATATAGACTTCATTGTTTAATGTTTATTATTTTTATAATTTCTTTGATAATGCCACCTGTGTTTGTAATGAGACATTTACTGGCTGGTGACCAATTCTTGCCGCATACCATTTCTTGCAAATCAAACTGTTTCAGAAATGGTATAGCGAGCACATATATTAACTTGAACCTGGCCTAAAACTGAGTTATGCAGAATAAATAATTATGCTCATGATCATACTTCGGCACGTGGTGATCAAGCATTGACAGTCCGTTCATGATACAATGTACTTTACTAATCACAGGCATGCGTGGACTTATTAGTATAGCCTACCGGTTTACAGGGCATCTAGTCATGAAAGCGTCACGTCGCCGGGATAATTCATTTTCAAAAACAATTTTATATTCCTTCTTGTATGCGACTGTGGTGAGGGATTTCATTATTTCCAGTCAAAAAACATATATTGCATTTAAAAAAAATCAAAATTTGGTTTTATTTTTCATTCGCATCTAAATGCCCGCTTGCAGGCTAGATCTACTAAGTTTACTGAGCCCGAGATCATACTGACGGATAACGGGACCACTCACTTGCTGAGCCTCGTGTTTGGCCAAGACAATACTGGTCCCGCTGTCGACTAGCATTAAACTTCATACATGAGTCGACAGTAGAACCAGTCTATGGCCAAGACATGTCTCTTTCTCAACGTAGCCTCGGTTGGCTTGCACACTCAGGGATTAACGGTATCAATTTAACCGTTTCAATCCCGGATTCAGCCAAACCTGCTCCATAAGTGGTGTAATTCAAGAAAGGTCAGGCGATCTCCGGCGGAAATAAATTCCGGTGAGGTCACACAACATCTGGAAGTAAATTTGAGTGAGATCACTCGATCTCCGAAAGTAAATTCCAGCGGGTCACTCCAGATGTAGGCCTACTGTCGTGTTTTATTACGCAGTTGTCGGCTAAACATACACAGTGCCGTTAAAACTGAGAAATTATGTTCGTAAAACTTTTCAACGGAGTGAAAGAGGGAAAAAAACGCAGATAAAATAGATCTATTTCAGAAAAGAATTCACTAGAATAAAAACCCGTTCTTTGAAGTTTTTGTATGTTTAGAACCATTTAATGTTGAAGTTTTGTATTTTAAACGTATAACAACAAAAGGCAGGTTGTTTTTCCGTCTTAGGTTTAGAGGCTTTTCATTCGGTTTATATGACGTCATATATCTGTATGATCAACTATTGATTTGAAATGACATATAGACCTTGTTAGAATGTAATCAATGTTCAGTCTAAAATTCATTGATGAATGACAATTCTACATTAAGAAATTGTGTTAATTATGAAATAGGTTTACTTGTAAATCCTGGACACTCTGTACATTCCACACAGGGAATAGGCACTTTTCGCGGCTTTCCAAATGGCCCCTTTTCGCTAACGAGTCGCATATTAAGATATAAAAATGAATTATGAAGGGGCTAAGGACATATAGCCTACTTGCATGACTGAATTCATGATTTTTGAAATCAATTTATGGAAGACGAAATATAAATAACATCAGTTCACTGACCCCGCGATCATTCCGTGAACGGGACGTAAATATGACATATATCGTTTTACATCAACTTAAGCCAAATATCTAGAGGATCCTTTATATCCGATGATTAAGCTTGTGTCATATTTATAAACACTCCAACGCATCAGCAATACGTCGCCGACGTCTTTTGGTTAAATCGGTGATGAAATCGACTAGTCGGCGAAAGATCGGCGGATCGGCCGATTCAATTATAGTAGTTTTTTTCTGAGTCGGCGACGTCTTTTAGATTAGTTAAAGACAATATTGAATCGACGACTAATCGCCGGCGATCGGCCGGGCTACGATTGTATACATACCGTCATATAAAATCTTAATTGAGCTTGTGCTTGACATTTCCAACAACTTCATATATGTACATAGCAAAGACTCTGACCAGCCTGTGCATCCACACAGTCCGACCAGAATCTTCAATATCTGTTTATTAGATAGATAAGGTCTCAAATTACTTGTTCATCACCTGGTAACATGATATTTACATTAGGTGGCTGTCTATGCTGCGAAATGTTTGCACATCATTCACTTTTCAAATTGTTGGAAATGTGAGGCACAGGCTCAATTATCTTTAGCGGGAACGATGGTGCTTTTGACGTCATGTAACCCACATTCGAAACGACGTGATTTTATGACTGCGCCCTTTTCACGACTGATATCTATATCACAGAATCGATGAGGGTTCCTTAGTGGAATTGGCATGAATCTTCCTCTCTGAAACCAAAAGGCAGACATCTTCCATATTATGTTTGAAATATTATATAGTGGACTTCTATTAACGTTTTCATGTCATATCCCTTGGGTCATATTTGGGCTCTGAATGAACGCCCGTATTTTACATAGACAAAAAGGCGGATATCTTAAAGACTTGGTGTCTGAAATCAGAAGGCAGAGACTTTTCATAATAGTTTCATTTAATTGTATTTCATGAAGTTCGTTCATTGCATGCCCATGTGTTCATGTAAGGTCGTGCCCAGGCATATCCTTTTTACTCTTTGCTGAAAACGTTCCATGGTATTGATCTTTTTTAGAAATTATCTTCTTGTTGACATCTGCCTATTTATTTGATGCGATGTCCAAGGGGTCAAGGAGACTCTGGTGACCATCATGACCCTCTTGCTTAACAGTTTGATCTTTTTAAGTAGGGTACACGTGTCCTGTGTTCAAGATAAAACGTTCGTTAAACTTTTATGAAAATGGTACCCCGCTTTGCATGTGTTTCACGTTTAAAGCGGCATACCAATTTAGAACGTTCACAAACGTTTATTGCAACCTGAACGTAGTTCGGATGAGTAAATTGTGGGCCAAACCCTAATGTAAGACGTCTTATTGTCACGGATGACTTGGTGTCATACATGTACCTAGATTTATGTTTGATTTGGTTCAATATTTTTTCGTATTCAAAAAATAAAAAGACTCTACGGGCGATTTATTTACATTTATAAATTCATAAGTGGCCCTTAAGGAAGTCTTTAAGGTAGTTGACCCGTGAATAGTACCGAAACATTTTGGAATTCGTGAACTTTCACAATGTTCACCGAGGTTTCCTAATGAAATCATTAGGAAACCTCGGTTAACAATGTTCAAGTTCGCGACCACGGAAACGCTGCAGAACTATTACGGGTTCACTCCCTTAATTCCAAAGCAATCCAATAAAACAGGGTACATGTACAGTCACACTTAAGAACATCGTAAAATTAACCATCTTCCCACTCAAATCGTTCTAAATCGCTTGTTCACCGCTGCATCACAACAATTTTAAACATTGCCTAGCATAGTCGTGTAATACTCTACAAAAACTTCATTCAAGTCATTAACAACGCTCAATACATTCGTTCAAAACGCACAATTGTTTCATGAAATTCGCCAATTTCAGTGGGTATTAATATAAAATTTGGGTTCCTTCGTTTATGTTTGGTTTGAATATTATGTTATCTTTATCAAAGGCCAAAGAATATTGCTCAATTCGTTCGATAAGGCTCAAAACATTGAAAAGTCGCTCATCCACACCATTCAATTTCATGCGGAAATAACCCTTGTGAACTTACAATAGGCTTGAATATCACTGTACATTGTCGTCGTGACGTCATCGTAACACTCGAGGCGTCATATATAATACGTACTTAGTGTTTTGTATTAAAAAAATCTAACTTGGTTGGGAGAATTGATAATTGTCGAGGCTCTGTCGAGAAAATTATCAATTCTCACAACCGAGTTAGATTTTTTTTCATACAATAAATACACAACGTACGTATTATATTTATCTTATAACCTCTATTTGTCTTATTTGCTTCGATGTTTTTAACTGAAATGCAAGTTTCTAAAAATAACCGCATTATATCATTGTTCTAAAAATAACTATGTGATAACATAAAATATATCATACGGTATGTTATCACACGGATATTTGTATAGTTATAAGGTAAATTTATTATTATTATCATTATTATTATTATTATTATCATTATTATTAATTATTATTATTGTAATAATAATAATTATTATTATAATCATTATTATTATTTTTTTTTTGTTATTATTATCATCAATTATTTTTTTATATTATTATTTTTATTATTATTAATTTTATTATTATTGTTATTATTATTATCATTATTATTATTATTATTATTATTATTATTATTATTATTATTATTATTATTATTATTATTATTATTATTATTATTATTATTATTATTATTATTATTATTATTATTATTATATTATAATCATTGTCCTAGAAGACTTCAAAAAATCACAAAAAAAGTTATCGATGTTTAAAAGGGAATCTGTTGTGTGTTTCTTTGGACGAGGTGAACTTAACTACATGTACGTTCAGAATAAGAAAAAAAAGTTCTTAAACTCGCAACGACTCGCTTGATCTTGACATGCTTATCTAGACTCAGTTAATGAAATATGCCTGGCCAAAAGAAACCCCACAGATCCTATGTATATGAACACGTGTCTCGGAAAGCTGCCCTATCTATATGATCGCCATTAGAACTAAATCTAGCTGCTATACTAACCTGGAAAAGTTTAAGAGAAGAAGTCTTTAAATTTGGCTAACATTGTGCTTTTAGAAAATCATAGACCCAAAAACAATATGCCCCCGACCTATCGATGCGGGTGCATTAAAAAAAGCCCCCCCCCCCCAACAAAAAACAGAAAAAGAAAAAGAAAAAAAAACAACAACAACAAAAAACACAGCGCTAAGCGGTAGACCAATTATTAAATCATCGACGAAGAAGGTGTATAAAAAAGCTATTTATGGTTCAGTTATTTGGCTATTTTTTATATATAAAGCCTCGTTTACATTTGGCATACGGAGCACGTACGGCGCCCGTAATTCGCCGTAAGCATAAAATCGTGCGGTGCCCGTGCGGTGTCATACGGTGCCCGTGCGATCATCGCACGGTCTTACGGGCACCGCAGACACCTTCGATCTCGTTTAAAAAAATGTTATACACTTCTTTGAAAATCGCAAGCCCGTAGCCTTCTGCGGACACCGCACGGTCGCCTCACGGACATCGCACGGAAGCCTTGCGATGATGGCGCGGAAATTGCACGATATCTTAACTATCGAACATCCAAAATTAAACCCGTAGAATAGTGCGATGACCGCACGGCCTCCTGTCGATATCCGTACGGAACCCGTGCGATATCCGCACGGGAATCTCACGATTACATTGCGATATCGCACGGGACCCGTACGGTCGCATTAAGGTATAACACCCTCAAATATTACTAAAAATCGCACGGTCACCGTGCGGCTTTGTGAACACATACGCCGCAGCCCGTAGCTGTCTGCGATGTCAAAAAAATCGTAAGAAAAATCGCTGGCTGCGATATCGTACGGCGACCGTGGCAAATGTAAACTAGGCTTAAAACGAAACCTGTCATGAGACATATCCTACGTTCAGGATGTAAAACCGTTTGCGAACGTTTTGAAATGATACACTTGCGATGCAGACTTTCATTTTTAAAAGGTTTTACAAACATTCCACAAGGTTTCGGAAGTAATGAACCTTAACAATGTTAATCGAGGATTTCCTAATGAAATCATTAGGAAAACCTCGGTCATCATTGTGAATGATCATGAGTTCCGATCTATTGCAGAACTATCACGGTCCTACTACTCGAATCCTTTACTTTACAGCGCTCTCATTACATGTATTTTCACGTTTGACTTATAGTCCGTTTGACTTCTATATGGACCAACATTTCGCCGAAAATCTCAGAAATTAATAAATGAAACGCATATTTTTCTTGTCATATCATTTTTTCCAGCTAATACCATGACGAATTTTGTTTTTCAGAATTTTTGAATGTAAAATAATGATTTTGTCCGTCCGTCTACTTGTTAACTTTCAGCATTTCATACCTACTTGTTACTGTATTAAACAGAACAGCGAATTGTATAACCAAAATAGTACTGATTTGCATAGGGGCCGAGTCAAGAGAGTGAGATTTTAAGTGAATTGTATTACTATAAAATCGAATTTTTCAATATAATAAAGTTTTTCTAAGATTTTTGCTACCGTTGGATATCAAATCTGTGTATATTCTCTCTTTCTTCAGCAACTGTTTGAACAGATAATTGATCATTGATTTTATTCATTCTGAGATGAACCCTATATTAACATGTTAAGACCAATCAAAAAGCATTATTAAACGAAGTAGTTGGGAATTTCACGAGGAAAACTTGATGAAAAGGCGAGTACTAACGGTAAAAAAACACGTGCTATTTAAGTTTAAGATGACATGACCGTCGATATGCCAATTAGCATGTCCAAATAAGGAATAATGGACATTTCATCTGTCAAAAGTTTAGTATAAAATCACGTATTTTCACTATATATGTTGACATTTTCTTACTATTGAACAGCCTCCATCACCCCTCGTGTTTAAGAACGGATAATGCGAAAATATTAACATTAACTAGATAGACAAAATCATTATTTTGAAATCATTTTATTTTCAAAAAATATTTTTTGGAATGGTATTAAGCTGAAATTAAGATTTCACTACATACAAATCCTTTATTCAAACGCAATTTTATGTAATTGATGAAAAGGTTGGTCCATATAGAAGTCAAACGGACTATAACTCCATTCAATGTTTCAGTGTTTCGGTTTATAAAATCTTTGTCCATCATAACTTGAATAGCTCTTTTCGACAAGTGGCTGAATATTTATCAGAAACCGTGAGTGTTTTATATGTTTACTATTTTTTGATTGATTGTTGATTATGGACGATCTGGTAAAATTATATTTAAGAGGTGAGATTTTATCCTTTGAATCGTGAATGTATTTCACTCAAACTTATTTCACTTTATGAAATCGAACAGCGGATTCATACATACATTATTGCGATAAGGTTTTAGTGTCATGCCTCCATTAATGAAACGTTTATTCGAATCTTAAATTTTTATTTCAATCGAATTTTTAAATATTTTGCAAGTTTGGTTCGCTTTATTATGATACTATTTTATGCGCAAGGATGAAACTTCGATGTGATATCAAAACTTTGTTGAAAATGTGAATATATAGAGGATATTGAATGAGTGGTCGTTGAATACCGAATTTATTAAACGAGTCAATTATAAACAGATAAAAACGAGGCTACGCCGAGTTCTTATCTGTTTTAGATGACGAGTTTAATAAAATCGGTATTTTATGAGCACAAATTTGATATTCTATTCATAATTTGACCCGAATTTTAGCGAAAAATTGTCAAAATTCTTGAAATTCAACATTTCAATTTTCCGCGAAACTTATAACGTCGTTTGAAAATGACGTCACAATATATACATTATGACGTCATTTTCGCGGTTACAAAATAGCGTTGCTATTCGCTCTGAGCTTATTTGCATAGTTATTCCACTAGTGTAATAACATCCGTGTAATATCAAAAATATTCAACGGGTTTATTTCACTCCCGCGACGTAGGTCATATTATAAAATTGTATCTTAAAGAATGATAATTTCCAAAGCTTCTAACTTCTATCCACATGTCATTTTTATCCTGTCACTAGCTATAAATATTGCCTGATAAAAGGGGGTATGATAAACTTGTTGATATCAGGTCAATTGATCACGTGACAGCTTTATTATGTCACTTGGTCACGTGGCCTGCCGGATCTTCTTTTTGCGGCTATTAGGTCTGAAAACAGTCCTCTCTAACATTTTTCTCTTTTGAATTTGAGTATCTTTTCCAGATAAAAATATATCACTCGATTCTCATATATTTTTAAAATCAAATCGCGACAATATCGATGACGTAATTCATGACTGATGACGTAATCTATAAAATTGTGATGAAGCTTATCTCGGTGTTTACATTCCACCTCGAAAACTGTCAGGATTTTTAAACATTTAGAATGGATTTAACGTAGGATTATTCGACCGAGGAGGATTTCGAATATAGTAGCTTTGCATCTGATCTCAATCTATGTCCATCCTCTGATTAATAGCAAGGAAGGCATTGAATTGAGATTTGCTTTTAGCTGCATGACATCAAAACTTCGGAGAAAAAAGGACGTTTGAGATTGCGAAAATCACCCGGTTCATATCTTCTTAATCATTAAGGTATGTACGTATTACTCAAGTTTTCTTTTGGTGAATATTTTATTGCTACAGCATTTGAAATCCTCTCAATGTTCGAGTTCTTTAGCCGTAAGCGATCACCCCACCTCTTCCAAACATTCACCCTTATGATGAGGACTCGCCGAGTATCGGAGTTGTAAATCGGGATCAGATTGATTTTTCGTAAATAAATAACGAATAGACTTTAAAAACTTGTAACAGGATAGATAGAATAGATGGTTGGTGACTTGAGATGGAAAAGTTTATCGGGCTCGGCTGCGGAATTTATCCGGTTCGCCTCCGGCTCACCAGATAAATTCCTACGCCTTGCCCGATAAACTTTTCCATCTCAAGTCACCAACCATCTATTCTCTATATCCAAACCGGTAGATATAATATCACTGTGAGATCAGAAAGAATTAAAGGAAAATCAACTGATTACCTGATATGATTTTTTTTCACGGGAATGCGTTATTAGGCGTTTAAAAACGAGTCTCCGATTTTTTTTAAAGCCTTATAACGTATTCGAGTCGAATTGATTTTAATATCAAGCAATACCAGGTGACTTTACTATCTATTGCATTCTCTGTAACCTGTTTTATTCCTAAATTTATGTACTTTGTCTTTTTCTATCGTCCTCGGCCCTTGCGAATTTCGCGTATTGATACCAAGAATGTTCTTTTAAAAAAATTCTAGTCGCCATCTTGGATAACGCTTTAAAAAATCGAAGGACCCATCCCCCCCCTACCCCCTACCCACACACACGCGCGCACCCCCACAACCCAGACACACGATTTTTCGACCTGACATGAGTTGAAGACGAGGAACGAATTTTTTTTTTTGCAAATCTAACACTGTATAAATTTATGAACGACAATTCGTCAACAACGTTAACATTGGAACACCGGAATTCTTTGGACTGGGTAACAAGATAGACAAATTGGAAGAATTGTGCGGTCTGTGATCTCTCAATACTCTGAGATGAGCATTTAGGCTCGGGCTAGATTGAGTTTTTGTCGCTAAAACAGCAAAGTAACTAGATTTCGTGGTTTCGGAAAACGCCTCAATATCACAGAAGACAGAAACATGCGGATTAGGATAGTTCATTCGTTCATATTATTGTTCATGGCTGTTTAGTTAAGTTTCTTTTTTCCTAGTTCACGTTTATTAACATTTTTTGATTATCTGCTAGTCACAAACTTTAGTGGCGAATCCAGAGGAGGAAGGGGGGGGGGGGTCCATCAACAACCTATCCTTAGCCTTATATTTTCTTTTTTGCGCTTGGATACTAAATCAAAATTACATAATTATTTAAAGAAGACGCCAAATTTGTAAGTTTGAATCTCAATGCAGATATCATGAACCTGTGATAGGGCTTCAATGTATTATCACGGTAGTCTGAGCAGGGACCAAGCTTCTTGAAAAAAGTAGTACCTTCATTGTAACTGAAAAGTGTTATTGTCACTAGTGACGATATCAACATTTATAATCATTCGGAACACCACTCGGCCAATCTCACGATCAACCTCGGATGCATTCGGAACATCGCTCGGACATTTCCGTAAACTGGAAAGTACCTCGGACGTAAGTGTAGTATTTTTTGGTCCATTTTTAGGTTATTCGGCTACTGGTGGTACTTTGGTTAATACGCTTAAAGAAAAGCAAATTCATTTAATGCGTTCAGATCGTCTATAGAGATTGTTTTGGCATATCATGATTTGAAAGCAAAGCGCAGTAAAACACTGCGTTTTGGTTTCAAATCATAGTATGCCCGATTTTTACCTTACGTTGATTTTGATTTTCGCAGCGTCATTCTCAGTTATATTTGTGACGTCATATAAACCCACGTGCGAAATGACGCGCTTTCATGGGTGCTCCCGTATTATTCCCGAGGTCTATTCCGTAGAATCGCCGAGGGTTCCCGATTGCCTCGGATGTACATAGACGGACTATTTTTAAAAAATACGGGAAAACCTTGGAAAAAGTCAATGACGTCAGTTAAAATGGCGTTAGCCCTCGAAACTGTGAGTGAAAACGTTCGACGTCGCCAACGCTACTCGTTTAAGTCACTGACGTGAAACCAACGTATTCTGATATAAACATCTTAAGACTCTTAGATAGAGGCTGAAAAAATCTTATTTTTTGAGAATGATTTGTCATTCTCAAAAATTAAGATTTTTCAGTCTTCATTTACTGTAAAAGATATAATTCTACAGTGCTAGTTTTTCTAACACTGTTTCCGCCTAACAAAATGCACGATTTTGTTACATACCAATCCGCCTTACATACACCCGAGGTCTGTTGCAGTTTACGGAAATGGCCGAGTGATGTTCCGAATGCATTTATAATATGATGTACGTCGCGGGAATGAAATAATCCCGTTTAATATTTTTGATATTACACGGGTGTTATTACACTAGTGGAATAACTATGCAAATGAGCTAAGAACGAAGAACATTGTTATATTTTTTGTTAGGAAAATGACGTCATTATGGATATGCTGACGTCATTACGCAAACGGCGTTGTATGTTTCGCGGAATAACATGAAGCGATTAATATAGTAATTTTCTCGTTTTATCACCAAAATCCGGGTCATATTATAAATAAAATATCAAATTTGTGCTCATAAAATACCAAATTTATTAAACTCGTCATCTATAAACAGATAAAAACTCGGCGCAGTCTCGTTTTTATCTGGTTATAGATGACTCGTTTAATAAATTCGGTATTACATGACCTCTCATTCAATATCCTCTATTTATTACATTGAGAAATTCCAAGAATTAACTGTCAGGAATGTTTTAAATGTTATATATGTAACAAAAAAGTTTAAGAAACAGAATATTATTTCGTTCTTGCATGTCTTAGATAGGTATAGAGAGAATAGAACGAAATAACTTAAATGATTTTTACCTAATTCACCTTTATTTCTTATATTAATTTTATCTACCAGTAAAAAAGACGCAAATTAAGCTTTCTTGTCATTAAGCCGAAGCGATGGAAATCCGTAACAATTTAAATAACACACAAAATTACCTTTATCGTACAGAGTGTAGGAAAATGAATTTTGAATAAATGTTTTGTCATTGAATTATCATTTCTTCTCTAATAAGGAGATCTCTAATATGTTTATGAATATTGTGCTATTATTCCATGTATATAAATGAGTTACTATGGTGTTTTTCTTTTTTTTTTTTTTTTTTTTTTTTAGCAAGGGTACACCAAGCGCCCACATGCCTTACAAAGCTATTTGAAATTGAAGATGAACTCGAAGTCTATCATGCACTGAACTGTTAAATGTATTCTGAGATATAAATGAACTGGCAGGGCGGGGCTTAGTCGTGACGTAATTTGGCGAGTTTACTTTTTAATAGTTTGGGTTTATTGAAAAGTAAGTCGACAATAATCGTGAACGCAAGCAAATAACTGTATCCTAAAACCTAGAGGATTCACGTGCTTAGAGGGAGTGAACACATTTCATCGTTTGGTTACCAAACCCTCGTAACTTCAGCTTAATTAAGCTGAAGTAACGAGGGTTTTGGTTACCAATCGACGATTAAGGTATCTAGTTATTTATATCGACTCTCTTTAGAAGTAATAGACAGGTAACTATTTTTCAGGAGACCTCTAGAAATCACTTTAGGGAGGCCCGAAATGTAACGCAAAGTTATATAGTAGAAACTGTTCATCAACCTTTGCGAAACAAAATCTGCCCTGTCTGCAGTCCAAGAAATGTATATTATGCGAATTACGAGGGTCAAAGGTCATCAAGTGCATTAACGCTATTACGAAAATATAGCATTCTAAACTGACTGTTATGCAGCTTTGTTCGATGAATAATTGACTGAAATGGTTTGAAATTGATTCAATTCTATAAAACAAATGTTTACACAAACGAAACTTAGGACTTTGAAGCCTTTTCTTTTTAAATCAAAGCACTGAAGTACTGACATTTTAGGCATGGAAGTTTGTTTGCATTCTATGTGTTGCAAAACTGACTCAAAATATATTTATTCATTATGTTTACTGAAAGTATAAAGTATTAAAGATGATTTGAGTTGGTTTTTATCATCATTTGTTATAATAACTTTGATCGTATTTAGTTCATACCTATGCATAAATGTATATGTAAAAGTCCTTATATATATAACTATTGACCTTGATTCCGACGACGTCAGAATATCACCCTGAAAATATTTTTGAAACATGTCTAGTAAGATTATTTAAAAAAAACAACATATACATGTGACCCTTCACGCGCAAAGGGGACATCTGGGAATTGTGTATAATACTCATTTGAAAAAGAGATTGAATATATTACAGGTCAACCAGAGCTTAGATTTCAAAAATTCTTTCACGGGAAGGTAGAGTGATCATTCTAGATTCAGAAAATAATTAGAATGCGAAAACTTTCTATCCTAGTCAGTCTGCGCAGTTTAAAAAGGTTTAACATTTTACGCACTTCCTAGATGGACCCTTTACACATGAAGGGTCACACATCATAATCTGTGTTTTTTTATTACGACACATTAAATATAAACATCAATTGTACGCAAACAGTGAGTAGTTTAGATTATTGTTTGAATGACCTGAGCACTTTCGAAATTTAATATTTTTTCATCAAAAAAGCCTCATGTTGTAAATATACATTCATTTGTAATAGGTACCCCTGTCTACCTCCGTAAAATTGAATCAAAACCGATTCCAAAGGCTACGTTATTGGTCTCCATGGACGTGACATCACTCAACATCAATTTACCATACAAAGTTTCCATTGCAGCATGCAAAGAAGTTTGAAGTGGAAGGGGTGTCAAGGATTTGCCAACAGACACTTTTAACACTTATCCTTAAAGGCAAACGCACTTAAGGGATGCACCACATAGCGATAAATCATAAGGATGGGTGTATTTTTCACTGCGTTTATTGGAGTATAAAGTGCAATTGCCTTAGCACATGGTGAATAACGCACATAAGGCATTATGTTTAGCCATTTGCTGAGGCAATTTAACTTTATACTTCAATAAAAGCAGTGAATTTTACACACGGCCCATATAATTGCATCCATTTAATTTACATGTAAGAAATACTCAGCCAAATAATAAATGGCTCGAAAGTCTAAATTCTGTGCGTTTATATATCACAAGATCTATTTTCAAGTCGTATATGGAACGTTTATTGCTATCGTAGTTTGCTGGCATAAAGATTTACAAATTTGACACAAATAGACGATAATTTTTATGTTTCTAAAGGTATCTATTATCAGATATCAGATTTTTTTTCTGCCTATTAATGCTTCATTATGAAACAAAATCAACTCGACCGAGCGAGGTTGAAAACGTTGCCTGATGATCTTCGTCGACTCGCTGTAAATCAGAAGTGAAAGATTATTTTGCAAATTTTTCAATTCTAAACTGATAAAATAGCGATGAGGTCTTATGAAAGCGGAACGAGGGATTTTCGAGTTCCTTCATCACTGGACTTGCAGATCGATGGTCAGAGTTTTCCCGAAATAGCTATTGCAATTTATACAGAAAAAGTGCAACGGAATTCACAAAGTGATGCGATTTAAACCAATCAAAATTCTTGATTGTGTTGGATTGCAATTATTTCAAATCAAGGAACGTAACTCAGATTGTTCGAAAATTGACTGAAATTATTGTGAAACTTTACTGATAATTTCCCGCCAGCTTGACGTCATAATACATGTAGTTGCTACACAACATCGGAACATTGCTTGGTAAAAGGCGCACTTTTACAGCTTAAGGAAGAGTTGAATAATATGACAGAGTCTTTTAGAAGTAAATGCTGCTGAAATAAGGCCTCCATGCTGATTCTTTCTTGAAATAGACTTTTAATCAATCATTCAATGAGTAAACGGTTTATGTTAATTGAATATGAAGAAAAGAAAGTCAATCTAAAGCATTGCAGGTTTGATGCTTACATATATATTTGAAAATCTTATGCAAGATGAATCGTTATGTTTGCGGTTCCCGTAAATCCACGCGATGACCGCATTGACATCGTACTGTCATTAAGGACATGGTGAAATTGACCCCACTCAAATTCATTCTGAATCACTTTCTCAGTGCTTCATTCTTGGTGTTCCAAACCATCTCAATAAAAACACTTCGAAATCATTCCCAACGTTCCGGCATTACTCGCAATCAATTCGAAATTATAAGCACTCAATTCATTTAATGATTTCATTGATCAGCGTGAATTTTGAAAAGTCTGATTGGTATGTGAAACCACACAGATCTATTTATGTAAGATTACGTCATTAGATAGGATATACCAATTTCAACCCAAAACGTTGAATTCATTTAGAAGTCGCTCATTTAATTCATTTCAATTCTATATCATTCCTTATGTCAATTTCACGATGCGCCGTACAGACTACGTAAGGCAAGTGTAAGCTAGGCTAAATGGAAGGTTCATATTCAACTTAATCGCCTTCAAAAGAGCGTAGTCACAGATCAAACTTTATTGATTTATTCATTTAATTTTATCATTTTATCACCATTTTAATTTTTCGAAACCATCAACTAAGAAAAAGTGTGTGAACTACACACAATTACTTTTTCCTTGCGTCGACAATATTATAGGCTTACCACAATGAATTATTTTGTTTTATCGTCTTCTGATGTCAAACACTAATTAATACAGCCAAAGCTGTATTTCCAATGTTTTGGTTGTCCTGTGACAAAATAACCTATGTTTCCCTGTTTAGCTTGCTTAAATCCAGATCTTCATTGGCCTTTTTCAATCATTTGTATTGTATCTATCGTTCAAAGTGCTCCTGTTCTTATAAATTGAATTAGAATTGTTACGCGCTTCTCACAAAATTGATCTTATATTTATACACATATGCATTCTATAACTGACATAAATAACCCGATACTTATTTTCTGAAATTCAAGAAAGAACCCATTCTTTTTTTTTAATTCTAGTCATATCCTCTTGCCTGGTTGTGACTATAGATATTGAAAGTGTCACAAACTTATTTTGAATGTTTGGATTTCAAAAAATTAAAATGTTTCTAAAAAAGTATAAGAACACAATTACCTTGCTTAAATAAACCACTTAGGCCTGTAAAGGTCATTTTATTACGGCGATAGCATGCAAAGCTGCAAAAAGTGTGACCAACGTGAAATATTTAAGCACGAAGTGTTATTGATGCGAAAAAACACGAAACGATATTGTCAATTGTCCTATTTTTGTTAGCGTTTTGGATCTTTACAGTTGCCTCAAAAATAGGAGAAATGCTATTAAGTAAGCATAATGACGCATACTTTTTCATACGAACTAGATTTTATTTGAATGCACTAAAAAGTGTGTGAAATTTTGTAAGAAAACTTTAGAGCATTTTTTTTTATTTATCTTTAAAATTTAGTACAAAAACTTGCGCTAAATTTGGGGAAAATACCCTTTTTCTATGCCTGCTCGCAGGTTTTCTCATCGGTTCACGGAGCAAAATTTAAACAAAGCTTGAAAAAGGTATCAAACGATTTCATCTCTAATGGCTTATATGATTTGATTTAAAAATAATATCCAATCTCGTAGAAAACGTTGTTTAAGGAAAATCCCTTGCAGCCGTTACCTTCGGATTCTAAGTCATTTCGAGACATTCTTGTTAAAGCAAAATTAAGGACTGCTGCTACCAATGACTCTCTCAGAAATTCTGTATGTTGTAAAACACCAATGTGTCAAATGTTCATTATCATGGAAGGCATGCAGACTTTCATATCGCATCTTGGCAATGTAACTACTTTTTGACGTTCACACAATTGAAAAACTTCAAATGCTGTGCACCTCATCACATGTACGATACGTCACAAACTTTTTTAAAACCTAGCAGCATATCAACAAGCGCATGAATTCGCACCGATCCGATTGGAAAAGAACCTGTAAACTCAATAGGTCTCAAATTGCAGAACCTTTTAACGAAATCGACCACACATTCTACGATGTTGTCCTGTGTTGCATTGAAGCCATCTACAAATGACAAATGATTCTCATATCTGTGCTATGGATAAATCATCTTTCAGATTGAAGTACGCCAAAATTGGTTTGTTCCATTGCTTGATTCATGGCAAAAATGTTGATTTTGTTTTCCAACTGCCTAGAGTTCAAAGTTATGTTCGAGCAATAGACCAAATGGACAGCCTTATATAAATTTTATATTTAAGTGTTGAATATGTAATATGTATCGAGTGAATTAATTCGTATGCTAAAGTTATATTATATGTTGCTTTTACCCAAATATTCTCCGTTTGTAACTCAGTACTTTCAGTACTTTGATCTTTTATTTATGACTTATTTGCTTCCATTTTTTCAAGTATACAATCATTTGAATATTATTTGCATATTTACAGTTTAGAAATACCAAAAGCCTGGTTTTATTTTGACCATATAATAAAATATAGGTGCATTTATACGAATTTTAACTGTTTTGCACTCCATGACCTTTGACCTCTGTAATGACCCACAGAAGGGATTGTGAGTCTGCAGACAAGCCTAGGGCTGTTCCTCAGATATTGGGCAAGCAAAATATCATTGTCTGCATCCGTTACAAACCGGGCCTCCCTGGTCTCAAAATTTGAGATTGGATCACTAGTCTATAAGTTATTTCAAATAAAAACTGACTTACCTTAACCTTAAGTGCAAAGACCCGTTACTTAGGCTCCGCCCTGCCAGGGCATTAATTATTGATTATACGCTTCAATCATTATTTGTTTTTAACAAAATAAACATCTCAAGGCAAATATTCGATTTTGAATTTCCCTCATAAAAATTATATACTGTATGATTTCGCTGTAAAAGTTTGACATTGTTCATACAACATACAGCTAGAAAGAGAAAATGAAAATTAAGGTAGTGGAGCCGTAAAAGTTCCGCAATATTTCAGTACTCATGATCTTTCACAATGTTGACCGAGGTTTCAAAATGAAATAGCTGCGTAGTAAAATTATTTTCATTGGTGAATACAATAGTTTTTTTAGCAGTTTAGACTAAGCATCTTGATGAACATAGGTAAAATTAAATTTTTCTTAAATCAATCACATTTCATCAAAAATTGTGAATCTGAACTGTTAAATAAAATAAAAAAGATTTAGAGCGACATGACTAGCTTCTTATTTAGACTTCACGGAAAAATGAGAAATCTCTGACAATGCAGAATCATGCTCAGCAGATTCAATACAAAAACTTCGGGACAGGAAAAAGAGAGAAAAACGACTTTAATTTCAAGAATTTAGTACTTGATTGAAAATTAAGTCTTGAATAAATATTCAGAGAACAGAAGCTCAATTTATACCAGAAATTATCAAGTAGATTGTTTACAAATTGTGAGTTTATACACTATGATGAGATAAAGGCAGTTTCGGTAAAAATGGCATTCGTCTGACAGGAGCAAGTTGTGGTTTGCTTAAATCGGCCTTACAGAAAGACAGAGTAAAATGACACAAACCCGTTGTATAGTCCGTTTGACTTCTACATGGACCAACATTTCGCCAGATATCTCAAAATCCAATTAATGAACCGTATTTTGTTCTAGTCATATCATATTTTCCATCTAATACCATGAAGAATTTTGTTTTTTCAGAATTTTTGAAGGTGAAAAAATAATTTTGTCCGTCCGTCTACATGTTAACTTTCTGCATGTAAAACCTGCTCGTGTCTTTAATAAACGGAACAGCGAAAAGTCTATCCAAAGATAACTCTGATTTGCTTTGATTTGCTGAGTCAACAGTGACTGATTGAAGGTCAGAAGAGTTATAGCGATAACGGTTTTCCGTCCGCCGTCTGTCCGAACGTCCGTCTTGTAAACGCTTAAGAATCAACAGTTTTTATCCGATTGTCTTCGAACGTGGTCAGAATGATCGGACTACCACAAGCATTGTTCCTTTCGAAAATGGATTGGATCCATCAAGCGTAATGAAAAGAGGGGTCTAATAGAAATTTGATAAGAAAACCCTCGTTAATACTCAAAGTCAAGAGTTTTCATCCGATTGTCTACAAACCTGCTCGGTATGTTTGTACTATCACAAGGATGGTTCCTTAGGAAAATGTGTCCGATCCGCCAAGCGTCACGGGAAAAGGGACTATAATGAAAGTAAATGGACATTTAATTTAGAAATCCCCGTTAACGCTCTAAGGGCCACAGTTTTCATCCGATTTACTTCAAACTTGCCACAATTGATAGTACCAATACAAGGATACTTCCTTTCGAAATTGATCCCGATTTGTCAAGCGTCACAGGATTGTTACCGTACTTGCTCATTCGGAACACCACTCGGCCAATCTCACGATCAACCCCGGATGTACATAGACGTACTATTTTTTAAAAAAATCCGGAAAAACCTTCGAAAAACTCGATGACGTCACTTTAAATGGCGTTAGTCCTCGAAACTGTGAGTGAAAACATTCGACGTCGCCAACGCTTCTCGTTTAAGTCACTGACGTTAAACCATCGTATCCTAATATAAATATCTTAAGATTCTTAAATAACGGCTTAAAAAATCTTAATTTTTGAGAATGATTCGTCATTCTCAAAAATTAATTTTCTCAGCCGTTATTTACTCTAAATGATATAAATCTACAGTGCTAGTTTTTCTTACACTGTTTCCGCCTAACAAAATGCACGATTTTGTTACATACCCATCCGCCTTACATACATTTGACTGGGTTACTGCCCCTAGATCTATCGATACTAGAGACAGGTATTTTACAAATTTTCGCAAGGTCATGTGACCCGGTAGTGACGTCATTTGATCAACGTTAAATGGAAGCTAGAAAATCGTAAAGCGTTTGGTAGCGGATTTGAGACATGCAGTTGATCGAAAAGCATGATGAATGCAGCGAAAAAAACAAATAATGAGTTGATTGTTTGTTTTTCTTTCGTATGTTTATCTCGTAAAGAGCATATTTATATAAGCAACAGAATTTCAGTCCTTCCATTTTAAATAATGCCGCCAAATTGCAAAGGATATCGACATGCATGATGGGAAAATTCTTACGGTTTGTAATAACTTACTTGTCGTGAAAAACACACATCCAATCAGATTGCCGTAAGATTTATACACTACCCGTTGTCTCTCACAGACATCGAGGTACCAGTTCATACATACATCCGAGGTCTGTTGCAGTTTACGGAAATGGCCGAGTGATGTTCCGAATGCGTACTTGCTCAGAATGACTGTATCATAACAAGGATGTTTCCTTACGAAAATGGGCTAGATTCTTCAAGCGTCATGGGGAAAAAGGGCCGTGTAAAAATTTAATCAGAAAATCCTCGTTTACTCTTTCGAGTCCACAGTTTTCATCATTTTGTCTTCAAACTTGCTAAGAACGATTGTACTAGATCAAGGATTGTTCCTCTTGAAGATCGGCCAGGTCTATCAAGCGTCACGGGAAAATGGGCCCTATGAAAATTTCATTAGAGATATTCAAAAACACTCTAGTGCTCACAGTATACATTCGATTGACTTCAAACTTGCTCAGAACCATTGTTCCAATACAATGATGGTTCCTTTAAAAAATGGGCCCGATAAGTCAAGTATCACAGAAAAAGGGACCAAATGGTTTTTTAAGAAAATCCCAGTTAACGCTTCAAAGTGGATAGTTTTCATCTGACTGTCTTTAAACTAGCTCCTGATTAATGTACTATTACAAGGATTGTTCCTTTCGAAAAAGGGCCCGACCCGTTTAGCGTCATGGGAAGAGGATCCTATTTAACTAGAAAATACTCATTATCGCTCTAAACTCCACAGTTAACATCCGATTGTCTTCAAACTTGCTCAGAATGATTTTACTGTCACTTTCCTTTCGAATAAGTGCTTAATCTGTGAAGCGTCACGAGAAAAAGGGTTTTACAAAAATCTAATTAGAAAATCCTCTATAGAAGTCTAGAGCCTGCAGTTTTCATTGGATTGTCTTCAAACGTGTTATGATATTGTATCATCACAATTATTCCTCCCTTTTTAAATTATTTCTGATCGATTGAGCGAGAAAAAGGGCGGCCTATAATTGAAAATAAATTTTAAGAATTCTTGTTCAGACTTCTTCATTTATGCATGATAGTAATACCACACCATAGAAAAATGGGGCCTTAACGTAAACTTCTTTGTTAATAAAACTCTTCTTTTATTAATGGATACGTTCATTTGAGACTTTCACAGAATATTCAATTTACAGTAACTTAGTGTATTTGTGGCTGTTCAGTCACATGCTGCGTCATGATAAAAGGGGCCTTTTTAGCTCACCTGAGCATGACGCGCTCAATGTGAGCTATTTTGATCGGGTTCTGTCCGTCGTTCGTCGTCAACTTTAACACTGTGTGCACTCTAGAGGCCACTTTTTTGGCCTAAATGTCTTGAAACTTGGCCAGAATGTTTGTCTCCATCAAATTCAAATTCAAATTCAAAATTGGGCCAATTGGGGTAAAAAATGGGGTCATTTGTGTGCACTCTTGACGCCACAATGTTTGCCAAGTTCCTTGAAAATTTGTCAGATTGTTTGTCTCTATGAAATCTTTATCAAGTTTGGAATGAAGTCAAGTGGGGTCAAAAATGGGATCAAGGGGTCAATGTTTATAAAAACCTCGCGTGCACTTTAGAGGCCACATTTTTCAGGCTTTTGTTTTTGAAACGTGGTCAGAATATTTGTCTCTATCAAATCTCGGCTAAGTTCCAAATTAGGTTAAGCGGGGTCAAAAATAGGGCCAAGAAGCCAAATTTTAGAAAAAACTTTGTGCGCACATTAGAGGCCATGTTTTGGCTCAAATGTCTTGAAACTTGGTCAGAATGTTTGTCTCCCTCAAAACTATGTAAAGTTTGAAATTCGGTCAAGTGGGGTAAAAAAATGGGGCCAAAATTTAGAAAAACGTTGTGTGCACTCTAGAGGCCACATTTTTGGCTAAAATGTTTTGAAACTTGTTTAGAATGTTTGTCTCCATCAAATCTGGGTCATTGTTCCAAATTGGGTCAAGCCAACTTAATCAACTATATGCATCAGGTGAGCGCTTAAGGGCCAATGGCCCTCTTATTATTTATATTCTTCGTTAATAGAACGCATTTATTTATGCACAGATTTTCATAAAAAATTAACAGAATATTTCTCATTATGTGACCATGGCAACATTTATTTTGTCACTTCGTGATATTCTTCGTCACGGAAGGGGGGGGGGCTTAATGTTAACTTCCATGTTAACACAACTCCTCTTTTGTTTATAGATACATTTGTATAGAATATCCCTTATCAAGTGACCATGTGCATTTCATGGATGTTTTTGGCGATAAAATGCTGTGTCATGGGTAAGGGACTCCATATGGTATTTAATTTTACACAACTTCTTCATTTATGCATGGACTGTCATGAAACTTAAACAGAATATTTCTCACGTGACTATTTATGACCACAACTTTGCCATTTGGTGCAATTACGCGGCGTTGGAAAAGTGGCCTTTAAGAAAATTCCTTGTTTACACAACTTCTTTTCTTTTGCGGATATATTTTCATGGAACGTTTTTCTTGCTATATCTTGAACATCACGTTCAAAGAGTCAGTAAAGCAGTCACATGCGCTCGTGGGCTTCTTGTTATTATTTACCTTTTGTTCCCCTTTTTGAAATCTTAAGTCATACAACTTCCCCAAAAATTGTCATAAGACTAGCAAAAAGTTTTTCGCAAGCATATCATATATGATAATGGATGTCTTTAAAAAAGACCGACAATACAACACAAGTAAGTAACCTGAAACCATTGATATCCCAGTATTCTGCGATATTGTTTACTTGGCAGGATCTGCACTGGCTAAGTTGTGATGTAATTTGACAAGTTTATTTTGCATTATTATTCGTCTGGCAGTGCATGGTTCTCGTGACTCGTCAATGGGTTAATTCTTCACATTTTTTTGGTTTCTTTCAAAAGTTGTTCTGCAATTTTCGTGTGTAAATAACTGTATTCTAAAATCAAAATATAGTTTATAGTAATACACGTATATGTTGATTATCTATATAAGTGAGTAATTATAAATAAAATGTCACCCGTCACACAAAAAGGGACCATTTGGGAACTTTGTACAATGAGTATTTGAAAAAGAGATTGGGTCCAGCATTGGTCAACCAGAGGTCGCATTTCAAAAATTCTTTCACAGGAAGGTAGATTGAACATTCTAGATTCAGAAAACAAAGCCAATTGCGTAAAGTTTCGACCCTAGTCAGTCTGCGCAAATCGCACAGTCTGACTAGGGTCGACACTTTGGGCACTACACAGATGGTTCCTTTCGTTTTCCGGGTCACAAATATGTTTTACCTTTACCTTCACAGCATTGACCCGTAACTTAGACTCCGCCCTGCCAGAGCAAAAAAACGTGGATTATACATTCGTGGATATTCAAGTACTCGCGACCTAATTACACACAACCCTAACTCAACTTGATAATGAAACTATATCTATTTTGATGTTTTTAAATTCGGTTTCACAATTGTCCAGAGATAAGATTGTTGAAATGAAATTTATATGGTTATAATTTGACTTGGCATGTCTTTTACACTACGTATATCGAGAAAAAAAAATGAGCCCCAATTGATATCTCAAGTTATATGATTTCAGCCAAAAAGAAGAGAAAATCTTGATTTGTTTACATATTTCGACCTCGCGTACGTTAAGGCAAGCTTAATAGAGCATGAAAGCTATTACTCATGATATTTATTGGTACATACGTGTGACACCCATTTCAGTTTCTTTAAAATTTTAGGACAATTACTCATCATGAAACTAAGGGAGGAAATAAGAGTCTACAAACAAGCAAGTTCAATAAATATGAAATTAAATAGTTGTTGATCAGTTCAAAGATTTTAGAGAAGTCATATAAACCAAAACAAATCATAGTAATACTAATTTCCACAACATTGAAATTATTACTGATTCAAAACATTTCATACTGTGCATAAATGAGTCAAGAAGCATATATTTTCAAAGACCACGTCAGAAAATATATCTTCCTAATACATCCTGCCTTAACACTTACATGAACTTGATCCTGTGCAAACAAATTAATGCTCTATTATCAACATAATAAGACTCAACATTCACAAACATTTACTATGCCAACTCATGCATATATACAACAAATTTTTCAATCGCAAACTATCATTAAATGAATAGCAATTTCTTCAACACCTAATTTCATCAATCAATGATATAAATGGATGATTAACAGCATGAAAAAACATACAATATTGCAAACTATATGGTTTACAATGAAATAACGGGTGGGCGGAAGGGTAATTTCAAATTCTGTCATCGACTTCCCCGTCCGACGAACTGTTCAAACTGTACCTTGAACGCGGAAAATGAAGTTTATATAAGAATATTAAGCGACCAATAAGCCTTCACTTTACCTCATGTTTAGTATTGCCTAGCAACAATATGCAAATGACATTATAGTCTCGGACTGAATAGATCATTTTTCTTTCCGGTAATTTTTTTCCCAATTATTCATCATGAAACTTAAGGAGGAATTAAGAATGTACAAACAAGCAAGTTCAATAAATATGAAATTTAATAGATGTTGATCAGTTCCAAGATTTTAGAGAAGTCATATAAACCAAAACAAATCAAAGTAATACTAATTTCCACAACATTGAAATTAAAACTGATTCAAAACATTGCATACTGTGCATAAATGAGTCAAGAAGTATATATTTTCAAAGACCACGTCAGCAATACATCTTGCCAACCCTCCGGCCAAACACAAAAAAGGAATAAACAAACACCAACACATAATAACTTAACCAAATCATAAGATTTTTATCCCTTTATCATAACATACACAGACTAACTCTGCTTATGGATGCACAAAGATCAGTCTTCACATCTTTTCAGACTGAACTTAGTTCTAAGCATCTGTTTGTTACAAGGATAGTATCCAATTTGTCCAAATTAAATACTACCCCAAATTTAGCCAATGTGATTTAATACAATTTGGACTGTCATCCGATAGAAAAAAGGTTAATAGCAAAGCGTAGTTAGAACCGAACTAAATATTCAAAGCTTTTACGAGCAAAAATTTACTAAATGGAAATTGTCTACCTTTCGAAGTCTCAATTATCAACTTTGAAACAATTCCTTCTTTACATGTCTCGATGCATTTTTAGGCATTCTACCTTACTGTATCAAAAACAAAAGCAAGAGATGTTTGTAAAACGTAAAGTCCCCCCATAAAAGCAGGTCGAAAGTTTATTCTTTGTCAATCCACCGAGAGCAATAATCCATAAATATGATAAATATAGAGTTATGGTTCTTGTGTACAACACTTCTCCTCAATGAGATCTAAGTTTCGTGACTCTTGCTTGCACACTTTTTGAGACATGACCTGGACAAAAAACTGTCTCCAGACGGACCGACGGACGGACCAACCGACTAACAAGAGCAAGGCATATCTGCTTCAAAAGAGGGTATAATAACTTAGTTATAATCCTCTAAACTGAAATTCAAGCAACCAAGAAATCATAAAATTGAGCAACTTTTAGCATAAACATACATGCAGCATTTGGAGGCAAAACAACATTACCTAAATTATCACCTTTTCTTGTTTACTATACAGCTTTTCATATCTGTTTTTGTACTATAAAAAGCAAAATAACATAGGATTAAAAATATAAAAATGAAATACTAAACTTTTTATTGCAATATCCTAACATCAATTTGATTTATTACAAATGTGAAATTACATTCAAGAAGAATTGTTTTAACCGACTTATACCGGCAGTATTCAAATGTAAACCTCCATCTTGTTTAGCAAAAAGTTCAACCTTTACCTCTCCAGCTCGTATAAAAGGCTTGAAAGTGCAAACAAATTTAAATTTCATCTCTTTGTTCGTTTTCCTATGCATGTAATTGTTGATTTCTCTGATTTTCTCGTAAGAAAAATCGTGATCTACAGGCCTCGGAATAATAGCAGATATAACAATATTAATAGCACTATTCAATTTCCGACAATCTCCAATCAAATTTCTTTAATCTGACAAGATCTGTTTAACAGAGCACTTATTGCCAATGTCATTTGTCCCAACTTGAAAAATCACATGATTGAACTTTTCTATTTTTGCTTCTTTTGATAACAATCTGTTTGTCAATTTTGCAAATGCCTAAATGCTTGTACAGTACACCCCTCTATGTCTGACACGTATTTAGCTATAGAGTCACTGATAATTGGTACTTTTCTTAATCCTGTAAGTACAAAATTTATAACCTGATATAAATACAGTTGTATCTGATACTCTACCTTTAATTAAGCATTATACACCAAAACAGACTGGAGGAACACTTAAAACCCAGTGGACACATCCAGACACTACATCAGCTCCATTGCAAGTAGACATACACTGCAAAATAAAGATAGATAATCAGAACATCTGTTGAACTAAAGATTGAAGACACTATTCTTTTACGCATCTTCTCTGCAACCTTTATCTTATCCTGTAACGTAAAAGCTAAATATTTTTTATATGCATTTGATTTCCAATCTCCATGATGTTGGATTAAATCAGAAGGGACTCCTGCTTCGAATGCAAAAGTAGCCCCCCCTCTTCGAAAACTATGTGAGGAATATTCTTTAGGGTCTAACTCTATTTTCTTAATATATTCTTTTATTTTTCTTTGTAAAATACTATATGTTATGAATTTCTTATTTGATAAGCTGAACAACGGCGCAGACTTTTTAATCTTGATTCTTTCACACATCGCAGTGTAAGCTGCAACTGGACACAAAATGGAATCATCAATGTTAACTAATGGAGTTATCAGTTTTCTCTCTCCAAATTGGATAGTTTTAGTCCAAAACATCTCTACTAATACAGTGTTACCTTTATCTGAAACATTTTCATGGCGTAAAAACCTTATTCTTTTACAATGCTTTTACCTTGCTTGAATCTGGTACTAAATTAGACTTTCTTGCAAATAAGAAGAATGAAAACAAAAATAAACACCAAAAAACTATATCAAGTTCATTATCAATATTAAAATATCTATGCGTTTTCTTTAAAATATCTGGTGTAATGGGTTTAGCTTGTTTTACACAGTAAGGGTTTAATCTAGCTATTCCTTTAACACACTAACTCAATAGAAATTCATTAACTTTTGAAGTATTTTATCCCAAAATGTAATGCATAGTTTTCACTCCACTTAAATAATCTTTAATGGATTCTACTGATTTAAAAGTTCTACTCAAAAAATGCGCGTAAAGACTCAAAACTCATGTGTCAGCCGGCACAAAACAAAAATTGAAATATATACAGAATGCTAAAAATGTCTCCCACTGAATCCTTTAATTCTTTAAGGTACCCTTTGCAATAGCAGCTTGTCTGGATTTTTCATATCTTTGGATAAAGACATCAACTGTCCATCTGAAACAAATGTGATTGGTTATGAATTACCAATTATTGCAAATATAAAACATATCCTCTGTTACCAGACACACTTTTAAATCTATACCTTTGGTTAATTCAAAGAATTTTTGCTGAAAACTAGTGTCTATCTCCCATCTGGATAAGCTGTCTGAAATTCTGTTAGAACTACTACTCAAATGTAGACCTTTTATTTGAAATTCAAATTTCGCTGCCAAAAACGCAATTTCCCTTAAGCGACTTTGCATAATCTCATTATTTGTTTTACTAGAATTTATTATTTGACAAACAGACTCATTGTCACAAAACATTTGTATTTTCTTTCCTTTCAAATTATTAGCCCAACGAACTAAACATACCAAAATGGCAAACATTTCCAGAATATTGATACTAAATCCCTCTTTTACAAACTGGGCTGGAAACTTTGAATGAAAACATTGACCTTTAAAGAAACCACAACATCCTAACACGCATGCATCAGAGGATATTTCTGCATCTGGCAAGGACCAATCTTCATAAATCATCCTTAATATGCCATTGTATTGGGGATTAAATTTGTACCACCACCTGATATCTTTCTTCACATAATCTGGAATTGGATTCCAACCAATATCCTCTTGATATAAGGCTTTTAACCACTTTAACATTCTGGAAACAAAAATTCTTCCCGGCCTAACACATGCAGATACAAAATTAAGTTTACCAAATAAAGACTGAATCTCTTTCATTGTAGCCTTCTCTTTGTTTAACCAATTGAAAGCAATTGTATTAACTCTTTTAGTCTCTCTTGAGTGATTTCCATTGCCATGGTAAAATGGCATTAAAAAGTACTCCGAGAAAAGACATACATGTTGGCGGGCAGGCTTTCTTTTTTGCCTCTTCAACACCACATTTTTCCAGAACTGTTTGAAGTAGTTTATATGCAAACCAAGCATTCTCCTTCTTTTCAGCGGAAGCTAAGTCATCAAGATAATTTAAAACAGAAATGCCATATTTGAAGATGATAAACACTAAAGCGTTGGTAAATCTCTGACAGCAAAATGCAGAAGATCGCGATCCCATACTGAGCACGGAATCAAAATATATATGTTTTTTTCCATATAAAAGCTACTAAATTGTAAGCAGACGGACAAATATGCAGTTGTCTATATGCTCTTCTTAAGTCAGTCTTGAATAATAAGCAAAGCAACCCCTACCCTTTTGTCTGATAATTTGAATGAAATCTTCTATTTAAAGATTAACGAAATCCACTTTTTCACCTAAATAAAAATCTTTACTCACAAAATCATTCACCGATTTGCCTTTTGGAAAACTTTAATCCCAAATAACTCTTCTTTCTGTAGAGTCCTTTTTGGGTCATGAATTAACTGGGGATATTTTGATACCTGTTTTAAAGGGGTTTTCCTTAAAAACTACGATTGCTTTATTTTCACTTGCTTTTTGTAGGTAATTAATCATTTCATTAGGATGATCTTTTGCACCCTTATGATTTTTACATTTCCACATTTGTTTCTTGTCAAATTCCTCAAACATATTGTCATCACCTGTAAATTCAATAGGAAAACCAGATTCAACGCATGTAAGATAAAAGGTTCGGAAATGATTACATAGGCGTTACTAGGATTTGGAAATTTATACGCACTCAGAAGCCGATCACCAAAGAATATATAGAATCACAGGGACTCTGCACATGATAAATAAGCCTTATAAAATGATTTGGCGGAAAAAAATAAAAGTGGTATATAAATATAGACTATATTTATATACCATTTTTATTTTCTTTAGCCAAATCATTTTATGAGGCTTATTTATCATGTGCAGAGTCCCTGTGTATAGAATAGAAAGATATGTGGAGTGTGGCAGAAGATAAATGTCCTCCATCCGCTTGTCCTTTTCTATAATTTGAGCGTTGGAGAAAAATAAAACATCGAAACTACAGCTTGAATAAGCAAACAACCAACCAACCAACCAACCAATCAACCAACTAACCGACCCACCGGTCGGTCGGTCGGTCGGTCGGTCAGTCGGTCAGTCAGTCAGTCAGTCAGTCAGTCAGTCAGTTAGCCAGCCAGCCAGCTAGCCAGCCAGCCAACCAGCCAGCCAGCTAACCAGCCAACCAGCAAAACAACCAACCAATCAATCAATCAAATCAATCAAGCAATCAATCAATTTTCTTATTAAACAGCTTCTTTCCCATGCTTTTCCCCAAAATGTTACGAATACAAAAAAAGTAAGAAATGAAGAAACGCTCGTCTGTGATAAACGAGAGTAAATAAATCAAATACTATATCAACTTATTTAATCAGAATATACGACATTCTTATTATACTTGTCTCACTTTCGAATTTCAAAAAAGCCTCAATCATAAATTGACAGTAGAATCAGTCTTAATTTTTAATTTTTAGAGATATGAATCTATTCATAGAACTTGTATGCATATTATAAGGGGAGGTATAAATTTTGCTTTTTTCCCACCTGAACAAAATAAGCGACATTGAATTACCTCCCTTTAATTTAACTCAAAACTCACTCCTCGTCCTCATTTAATTTCATTACAAAATCATTCTTACATCATTCATCTTGTCAATTTCTCAATGTTGATAGGTGTACTCAACGTAAGTGGGCGGCAAAACGATTTATGATCTCTCAATTACGAAAAATAACCCATTTTATTTATATTTTTTTACTCGAGGATAACACGATAAATGGTCGAATGACTCTTATTTCCATCGCAATTATAACTCGTTATAGATCTTATCCTGCGCATAAAGAGAGAGGTAATGGGTTTATACCACTGCTACCCTCTTTTATTCAGCTGGGTGGACTGGGGCTCTGTCTGTAAAGTTAACCACTCAAAATCAAAATCCGCCTCCGATCGGGCTCGAACCCGCAACAGTAAGGTTCCAAGTCGAGCGCGCTAATCACTGGGATAACGCGCTTGACTTTACTATGCATATGCGTAATGGTTACTTCGCCTTTGTCTTCTTATTCTTTACAGGTTATACCAATGAGGCTCATTGCAATAGTCGTGGCGATCTTCGCTGTTGAGGTATCTAGTAATGGCCATCTACCAAATGTTCCTCCACGGGAAAAAGGTTAGTTTTGGTCATTTAATTACACCGATTTAAGGTGGTCCGTGCTGAATGATAAATGTTGAAACCAGCTTGATCTCTTAAGCTATAGATGCCACCGTTAAATGTGTGTCTATTTCCGTTCATTTATTGTCGTTATAGGTGTATTTTCAAAAACTGGGCTCTGACGTATGTGCTGAGTCCATTTTCATAGGCAAATCGGGTATAATTAAAAAGCATATGATAGGAATTTAAATCTTATCCCTTCACTGCAATTATAAAAGTACATGTTTGAGTGAACCTTACGTTTTAAGAAAAGTAATAACGTTTTTGAATATAAATTCTAAATTTTCTTAATGTATTATTTTAATCTGATTTATCTATTTCGAACAAATGGCACGAGAATGTAACTGTAAAAAGTTGATTTCACGGCTCATCTCACAAAATCTACCTATTCCGTAACACATGCCCATAGAAGCGACGCCCCAAGAAGACGGTTAGTTGTTACGAAGGATGGTGCAAGGATACATGACGAAACTACTGCTGAGATCCGCCATGTTGCTTTATTGTTCAAAGCACCGTCTCACGGGGCCTCGGTTTAACGTCTCACCCGAGAGACAATTAGTTTGTTAGTGTGCCATCCCTAGTTTGCACCCACGCCGTCGAACTTCAATGGTTTTAAAGTCCGGTGCTCTACCAATTGAGCTAATCGGGTTGACCGTTAAATGATATATCCACCGTGTATCAACGTACACCGGATATAGCGATTAGTGAGTCGAGGGAAAAATCTACGAAGTGGGATCCATGGTTAGTATTTCTTTTATTATTTCTGTGTTTGTTGTGATTTTACTTAGTGAAAAACGAATTTACACCACTGAGGTAGTCGGTTATATTTGTCTCTATGGAAAACATGAACTAATTTGTTTCTGTCATAGAATAAAGGAAAATAAACCGTCTAATCACTGACATTTTTCTTGGCCTTCTGCGAAATCGAATGAAAATGCTCATATTTTACGTAACTGGCCCACGATTTACTTTGCTATACTTTCTTTGTTGTCCAAAGATTTTACATACTAGATTTTACTGCGATATTATTTTTTGTTTTTGGAATATTTAGATAGGAAAAAATCTACCGGTGTACGGCCTATAGCAGACTATTTCAAATCAGTGTACGAGCGATAGAAAAAGTAGTGTACGAATATAGCTCATGGGAAGGGTAGAATATCCTTACTTAAACGAGCGCAAAATAAGAAATTATGTTAAATGTTAAATGTTTACCCTATCGTCCTATGTCATTGAATAATCGCGGCGTTTTAACCATGGGGTCTTTGATTTTTACAAGATACCTTTCCACATCAAAATATTAACAGATAGAGAGAAAAAAGATGTGATTTTTAACAAGGTTGTTAAAGAATCACGATTCCACCCAAAACATTTGAGCGGCCTTAGACGGTTTATGATATTCACATGGTAATAATTAACGCTTATTTTCGAACCATGTTTATTCACGCACATCAATATGACCGATAACAATATTGAATTGACATATATTTCCTATATCCAATATCCCCGAAAAATAAGAACCAACGAATACGTTAGAAAAGACATCATCAAAATCCATTTCAAGCCTGTCTCAATTGTGGTTCAAAATGGAAGCGCTTGTGAACGATTTGATATTCGAAACGCATGACTGGTTGAAATACCGTTTACCTACATCATGCAAACGTTCCCAGATAGGTAGGGGTATGCAATAATAAATATAAATCGGATTGGTCTCTTTACCGTTTTGAAATTGATAGATTAGCCGAAGCCACATACAATTGTTTTACAATCCAATTTCGTTTTGTAGATTAGTATAGTACACCTACTACACAAAATCCGATTGAGTGTCAATTACACGATGTTCATAACTGTTTTGGGTAAAGTTTTGCAGAGGTTTGAACTGGGCAGGTGACAATTAACTACCTTGATTCATGACATTAAATTTGTTATCTGCAGATCCGTACTATTGATATCTATAGTCAATACAAACATCAGGGTTCTACGTTGAATGTTCTCGAATAAATTAATTATCTTAGACAAACGGGAGGATAATTGTATATCTCAATCTGATAGCAGCTGGAGACTAGGAAAGTATGCAATGGTAATACTGATGATAGAAATAACAGGAATCTATTGTTGAGTACTCCAGTCGCCGCCACATGACTGAAATATATATAAATCTAGGGTTCAGCGCAAGACTATACTAAGTGTCTATATATTGTATAGACACTTAATACAGTTTTGCACTGAACCTTCGAAATGCGACGTTAAAACCCGTGTTAAAAATTTGTTAATATATGTTTGAATGGGGCTTACTTTAAAAGTCTTACCGCGGCGGCTGGTGAACCTAACGACAACATCGATGCTGACAACAATTGGACAATGTCTATGCTTCGGATATACCCATGAAGTACGGCCGTGATTAAATTGATTAAAAAATCGTATTTCAATTTTGTTATCCAATCATACGACGACGACAACTACGGTACCGACAACAAATGGACAATGCCCATGTTTTGGATATATCCATGAAGCTTGGTCATGTTTATACTGATAAAAGCTATAGGGGCATTCAAAATAAAACACAGATGATTCTCACCGAAAGAATGGTCACTATTTACAATTGAAATTAAAATCATATCTTCAAACTGAGTAAGGGATAAAAGAGCAGTAACAGTACGACTCGTCTGATCTTGATATCCAAAATTTGGAAAGGATGAAAGAGATGCCAGTAATGCTGAGTTTCTTTGCTATTCAAGTCGAGACAGAGAAAATGACAGCGAGGATCTCGCTGATCCCAATTTATACATATTATACTTGTTTAAAAGCACACAATTACCAAGGTTTGACTGTAACATTGTACTGAAACAGGTTTTCATTTGTGGTGAAGATTAAATTAGTCATGACAACTGCATTGGTAAGGGAAAAAGGCTCCATCGAATGTACAAAAGACAAGAAGATAACTTTATCCATCAAACACGTTTCAATTTAGCGCTAGACAATCCATTTAAGAAATATTTTTTCTTGCTATAGGCCGTACACTATTAACGGGAGATTTGCTATACGACGTACACCATCTCCCTATAGGCCGTACACCGGGAGAAGAAACAACATGTGAATTTATCGGTATATTCACTTCATACAAAAGGCAGGAGTGTTTCTAGTGATTTTCTGTGTTATGATAGGCAATCTATCATGGGTTTTAGTATGAGAAACTCTAAAGATTCAGTCAAAACAGTATTTTCTCGATGGACAAACGGAAATCATCGGTGATTAGGGGGGTATTTTTTTAATTGTAGCTGCTTATGGATGCTAACCAATCATTTGATACGGGTTGATAGCTACTTGATTATATCAGTAACGCCTGTCTTGTATGCTAACAGGAAAGTTTTACGTGATTTAACAAAAAAGAGAGAAAAAAGCTCACCTTGTACAACACCCCGTGACATTTCCCTCGACTCACTAATCGCTATATCCGGTGTACGTTGATACACGGTGATATCCATTTGATATATACAGTATATTTGATAAGTTCTGTATTATAAATGTGTTGTATAGTAGACAACATTTTGAAATTGAAAAGGTGAATGATAATTGAATGATTTCGGAATGAAATTGAATTAGTGCGGTGAGTGAGTTAAGAATGAAACTAAATGGGGCAATCCAATATTGCTAATTTTGTTCAAGACGAACAGAATTAGCGATATTTATTACTGCCCTAAAAAATGCATACAGGTTTTATGAAAAGCTTTCTATGTCTTCACGAATCCATCATAAACTTACAAAAATTAAATGAAATCGTTGATTAATTCTAGCGTTTTTTTTATTTCGAATGAAAGATGTTGATCGTATTGAATCTGGAGCGTTGTTGAGTGTTTTAGCTGAGTGTTTGGTATAAATAAATGGAGCGCTGAATGAGCTATTTAGAATGTTTTTGATCGGAATGACAGTCAATTTCACGATCTAACTAATTGTACCGGATGTGCACTTGTTGACAATACTATATCTTGATTTCTTTTTTTCAACCAATAGGAATTTGAATTTTACATTTTGGTTCGACCCTATACAAGCATTTTCCTTTTTACGTTATATAGTCGTTGCAGTACTGAAATGCCCTAAGTGCCTGGATACAAATTGAAACTATCGTTTTACAACACCAAATTCTTAGGAAACTGGGGCCCGCTTTACTAAAATTCTTACGAAAAAGATAATCGTAAGTCATTGTCGGATTCTACCTTGCAATATCACATTGGAATCGTCTTTTGATGACGATTCCACTGAGATAGAGAATGGCAGAAGTCCATATTTAGTTCCTACGGTAGAAGCAACTTTAATTCTTTACACACGCAAGAAATGATTGTAAGATGTTTAGTAAAACAGGACCCTGGTCGATATGAAGAATCATATGTCAACGTTTCAATGACGTATTTTCCGTTTTCAACGGTTAGAGCGAAGCAAAATAACACGAAAAATACTGAAGGGTTAATTTTGTAGAGATTAGCATTTGGACGTGTTTTGGGTCAGTTCAAGTTAATGCAGAGCATGTTTGTAATAAAATCTTTATTTAAAGAAGGTAGCTCATTAAGCTGTCATCATACAAACAATACAATGAAGAACTTATTTACAATGAGGCCTTCTATAACAATATGAGGTATTGATCATCATATATATCCATGCATTTGAAATGATATATGTAATGATTTAAAATTATGCTAGTAATTTCTATTTTTTTTTCGAATGTAGCATTATAATACGACCTATATTACGAGAGTGAGATAACTTCTGTGAATTTTTTTGATATTCGTGCGTGCTTTGCACTAGTATAATAACAATGCAAATGGGCTAAGAGCATAACGCAATCCTTTTTCGTTACCGTCAAAATGACGTCATTATTTATGTCATGACGGTCATTTACCACTTGCGTTACAAGTTTGGCGGATTTTTTTTACTCGATAGATTTCTAGAAATTTCATCGATTTCTTAATAAAAAATCGGATCAGAACATAAATAGAATATAAAATTTGTTTTCATGTAATACGAAATTTATTTTACTCGTTGTCTGAAACAAGTAAAAACTCGACAGAGTCTCGTTTTTATCTGTTTATATATGACTCGTTTAACAAGTTTCGTATTTCATGACAACTCTTCCAATATCCTCTATTTTTCTTTCAGATCCATCACACTGGATCAATTACTCGAAAGACAGAATTCGAGCCAGTATGAACTTTAAACACAACTTCAACGTTGCCAAGAACGTGATCCTGTTTGTGGGTGACGGAATGGACGTCACGACGTTAACAGCCGCAAGGATCCTTAAGGGACAAGATATGGGGGCCCCTGGGGAGGAAACTAAACTCAAGTTTGAGGAATTTCCTAATCTTGCCTTTACAAAGGTAAAGTATGATGGTATTCCTTCAATAACGACCACGAGGGTCTTTAAAAGGAAGGACTAGGGCGCCCCTAGGGAAGAAACTAAACTAACATTTGATGATTTTTCTAACAATGCACTTACAAAGGAATGATACAAAATATGTGTTTTTCACGACAACAAAGTTGATGGGTTCCTTAAGCGAAAAGACGCGTGCGCCAATGGGAAAGAAAACAAATTAATAAAAAAAAATCAAAGCACTGAAAGAACTGATGGTGGCATGCTAGTGTGATTCTTCCATTTGTTGAGAAAAGAAAAATTGTACATGTAATATTACGATAAAAGGAAAATGACTCGACCCAAGATCGCAATTTCCAAAACATTTTTACATGTCAAAATTGTTTAAGAATATTACATAACAGTAGAAAAAATATTTGGCTGATTACTCTGCAGAACTAATACTTTTTAATTCATATCAATTTATATTATTGTTTCGAGATTGACTGTCGCGCTTAGAAAAGTAATGTAAACCCAAATCACAAGCCCTTAATTGCACGACCTCACTGCTTTACATTATTTGTACCTGCTCGTATCGGTATTCATGTGTATTCCGGTATTTCCGTTAACTTGTCATCGTTTTATATACCGTACACCTATACACGTAGTGGTTTCAGGGGAGGCTATCATTCCAGTAACTCCATTCACCAATTTTTCACCATTGCTCTTTGTTGACCATGGGGAAGCAAAGGGCAAATTACTCACTCGGCCTAAGATTTAGATCTACGCAAGCGAAACGTTTCGCCCGATCTCAGAATTGCATGTGAGTTCGTATTTAAAAGATGTCTTTGCGGTATGGAGTTATGTAAAATCCTTGTTTCACGACATTTTTAAAATGCACAGATGTCAGACGGATAAAATTCTTAAAAAAAACTTTAAATGAACCCTTGTGAGCATTGCCGTTTTGAACAGCTATTAACATCTGATTGGATTGTTCTAACGCGATAACACTGGTGAACGCAATCGTCCACCAAAAATCAAGGTGAGGAATTTTCTAACCTTGCGCTTACGGAGAAATATGATAATAAGTGGTGCGTTATTCACGACAAAACCGTCGCGATGATCCTTAAGACCAGCCCAACTATCGATACAAAAAATAAATAGATTTAAAAATAAATGAATAAAATGTCGGCTAATTATTTTCACGATTTCGACATTACTGCACCGCGAAATGCTTCTCGTGTGCATGATCACCCTCGTATAGTACTTGTATAGGTGATTAATGTATTTAAGCAGTAGCGGCCTTACAGAAGGAATGCGTTTTCCCATTCAAAACTGGTATCAAAATTGGTATTTGCCATGATTTAAGGCAACACTTTCCATTTTCACTTTCAAATAATCAATCAAAACTCAGCATTTCCTAATATTTGTAAATTTGACCCTGGCCAATTTGAATATTTCGACATAAACTACAATCTGTCCCCTTAATAGAAAATGAAAATTTCACATTTTACAGACCTCAGTAGTTCCATCCCGTATAAAATAATAAACAACAATTCGTTGCGCACAATCACACTAGAAATTCTCTTTAGTCTAGAACCCAAAACACTCGATCTCGCCAAAAAAACAAACAAACAAAAAACAAAAAAAAATAAAAAATAAAAACGGCTGGAGGTGACACCCTCTTCTATAGTTGGTTTGATGGTATCGAAGTGAAGCTTAGTATCCGAGGAGCTAGGAAAAGTTGTTCTGCTCTTTGATTTCCCTTTTCACATATGTCTACAGACCCTTTATTTGAGGGTACCCTTAACACAAAAGGAATTGGTTGATAAAATGAATTTCATGGTGTTTCACTCAAATGCTGATTTTAAGAGCTTATCTTTCTTCTATCATTCTTAATTTGTTATTTATACCACAACAAATATCAGCTGAATTAAATTATTCAGGAGAAAGACTAAAATTGACTTAAGCAAGGCAAGTGTACACAGAGAACAATATATAAACATTTGATGAAAATTTGGGTGTAGAAAAAATATTTTTTTGCTTGATAATGTTCGAATACTTTATTTTAACTGATTTCATCTGTTTACTTGGAGATAAGATAATTCACCTTTAAGTTGCTTAAGTTTAATCGAAGAGAGTAGTGTACGTAGAGGATATGACAACGGAAATTAGCTGACATGTAAAGTAAGCATCCCAATACATCTTTAAATATGAATTATATCTACATATTCCTTATAATAAGAATGTTTGTTTCCAGTAAATTTTATATAAGACCGCCAACATGTGTCAGGCATATAGGTGTACGTAGAAAAACACTTCTTAACCCGAGCACACCAAAAAATGTTACTTTGACAATGATGTGTGCACATGTTGCTATATTTACATGCATTTTAAACAGACGTCAACACCTTTTGACATTAAATATCATGATTTGAAATTGCTGTTGATGTTAGCTGAGTTATTTGATCATATTTCAAGACGATGTTGTCCGTGTGTAAGACCAGTGTACGCAGGGAACAATTTGATTACAGTTAAATAAAAGAAGATAGTGTTTCATAATCACAAGATTTCAATTCCTCATGAACGCTAGCATTACTGAAATTCTATTATGCTTAGATTCGATCTAACAACTTCAAATTGAATTAGGTGTATTGACACATATCCTGTACGCCGAGAAAAATATACCGATTGTTCACATATAAGCTAATTTCTTGAACACAAGGAAGCCGCTTAAAGACCTGGTTTAATTCTTCTTTATTTGACCCCCCCCCCCCCAAACGAGATATGCAATTCACCACCCATTGTTATCTTTATGGTTTTATGGCCCTTATCTTAATCACTTAATCACCCTGTATACTCTATGTAGAGATACACATACAGAGGCTGTCATACATAATTACATTAGTTTTATTTTAATTAATTGAGAAAAGTATTTCGATAATTATTTGTTAAATTATTTCAAAGAACTAAATATCTCATTTATTCTATCATTTAGATAATGATTATTATCTTCTTTTTTTTTTTTAACTTGATATAGAATAGAAAAGTGTTTGTGATGCATCTTGAACTTCCAATCTTCGTAAAAAAATCTGATAAAAAATGAAACAATTTTGTTTCTATAAAAATAATTCTTCAATAATAACAAAATAGCTGTAGCTATGATATTAAGAAAACTCTTAAATGAAAATGCTTGGTATAATTGAAAAGGGATAATTGATGTCCTCCTTTTACTGCAATGTTTAGATTCTGCAGCAAGATTTTTTGGGTTATTACATATTTGAAAGGAGATAAAAGTATTTTTTCCATTTTTTTCTTTGAAGTAAATTCTTTATTAACATTACTGCAAGTTCAAACTTTTTATGTATATAAATTCCTACATTGGATTGATCTAGAACGTTTTATCAATTTTTGTTATTTCCTAGATTTTATTTTATCACAGTATTAATTAGTCGGAAATAAAAAAAAAATGCTTTAAAGACTTTGTAAAATCATGAACTTTCTGTTTAAATAAAATATAAATACTTTATTTTTTTTCACTTATTTCAAATTAATTAATGACAAAATGATGACCAATTATGGTCAATGTCATGTCTAGAATGTAAAGGGTGATTGACCCCATAGGGTGATTCAGAGAGATTAACAATTAGCTTATTTGTAGTGGTCCATAATATACAACATTCATAAAACCAGGTCTTTAAACACACCTATCGATTATTATGAAATCGTATTATCGTTAATTTCCTTTTTTTTGAAATTTTGATCTTATATTGAGAAGATTAATACATACTTAGAATGTTCGAGGTCTAGTGTACGTAGAGATTTATTTAAGGTTTATGTAAAGTGTTTGAGACTCCATTTTAAGGGCATTCATTTGCAAAAAAACAGTATGTCCAGGAATATTATATATCAAAATGAAGCTATTTATGAACATAAGCAGCTGAAAAACATAAGACTGTTATACTTATAGCGGTATAGCCAAAACATTGTGGAAAAGGGTCATTTTGTACAGAACAAGCAACTGCATGACTGTTGGATAAAATTGGCTCAAATTTTAAAAAGTCTAGCCTAAAGTACCATCCAGGTAGTGCTACAACCATTGGTATAAAACTCAGCCCCAAAACTTAGTTACGCAAGGAATTTATTTTGACTTATTTTATAAACACATATGTCATATATGTCATTCTAATTTTGTAAACGTGTAGATTTTTTTAGGGTATGGTGTGTTATCACAACATAAATAGACATTAATTGTTTATATACCTGTAAGGTTGTTTAGAAATATATCAATTTCTATTTCACAGAATGACAAATATATAGTAATATTGTAGATCATTGAATTAAAAAACTATAATTTGAAATAAATCGCAGAATATATTTCACAATATTATGGTGTGATGTTGCACCATACCTAACATCTATTTTGAAAACAGACCAAACCGTTTTGACATGTATGTTGACAAAATAAATGGAAATTGATTGTTTCAAAAGAGCCTTTTGAGACTGAGTTTAATATCTAAGGTTGTAGCACTACCTGGATGGTACTTCAGACTGTACTTTGTTAAAATATGGGGCAATTTTATGCAACTGTCATGCAGTTGCTTGTTCTGTACAAAATGACCCTTTTCCACAATGTATTGGCTATACCGCTATAGCTATGGCGGTTTTATGTTGCCTAACTACTTGTGCTCACGAATAGCTTCATTTTGATATATAATATACCTGTACATACTGCTTTTTCTTGGCTAATGAAGTGCCCTAAATATTGGGTCTCAAACACTTTACATGAACCTTAATAAAAAGTGTTTAAATGTATCTATTCATAACATATAATTTTTTTTAACGTTTATCTTTTATAAAATAATAAAAAAACTGTTCCGTTCTGATCTTTTGTGTCCAAAATATATTAAGGAAAAACGTTTACGCAGAGAATGATATATATTTGTATGTTGGGTTAGCTTTCTATTATCAACGAGGAAAATCTGATATATATCAAGGTACAAAAACTTCCAACGGTATCTCTTTAATTACTTCTAGTTCGACAATTTTATATCTGAGTGCCTTTTGTTGTGAGATAAAAAAGTTTGGAAGGATAAGAACTGCTACCGAGGATCGGGCATGGGAACAGTTATTCATTTACTCTCTGGTTCATGGTATGCCCGGGGCTACTGCTCTGATATGCCTTATCGCACCTAGTTTATACATGTACCTATTGTCTAGCTGTAATTGAATTTCATGTTTGTTTACTTCTTTTATTTTCAAAGTGAATAAATGATACACAGGGTTTGTAAGGGAGTGTATTGGTGAAATCTTTTGATACTTTTTTTAACAAACCTATGCATTTCAAAGATATTTGGAAGAAAAAAATGTGTATCTCAATTTCATATTACTTAAAATTCATAAGTCCTCCTGTGATGAGCCTCTCCCAAGAATTCGTGTCGGTACCTTTTGATTACGAAGCAGGCACAATTCCACATGAACTTCAGCTCCACACTATTTTTTCATCTTGCATCGTATTACTTATATGAAAAACTTAACTATAAAGGTATAGAATACAATGACGAAAGCTAATTTATCCAAATTAGAATTGTTTTTAAAAATGGTGTTTATACTCATTTTACCGAGCAATGAAGATAAAGCACTTGCAGTACATTTTAAGCCTTTCGAAAGGAAATTTTCTTATGGGTTATAACAGTTACGAACTGATATTCTGAAATCTCATTGCAAGTACATATGTGCATAATCATGTACCCCTATCTATCTATATAAACTGCCTAACTCCCCTTTCGGGTATTACTGGCAGGTAATTCTCTCCTATTATATATGATTAAATTTTTCCTGAGCTGGCTCCCTGACTACTTGGTAAGAAAGTGTGATGATATGTTAAAGCTCTGTGTAAGAGAAAAAATCCCGCCGTAGTTCATTTAATCATATGCGAGATATGAAGCATGCTGGCACTTAGCGAAAATCATTTCAAGTTTGATACTTTTATTCTATCATTTAAACAATGCAGCAAAAAAGCATATCATTTTTCCTAATTGAACAATTCTCGGACGACCGGAGCAGGTCCTTTGACGTAAAATAGTACCTCTAAGTACTGAGTTTGAATGACAGCTAATAAATGCTTACCTGGACCTTTTAACCCATGTTGAGTCAAAACACCAATTTCAGTATTGTTTGTGCCATGATTTTGAGTCTGTGACTCGGTTCAGTATGAAATCACTATTTGCAAGCTACCTATTACAGATTAAAAAAATTAGTTCCCGCCAGATCTTGCAACAGCCTGTGGAGCAAATCACATCATGTCCAGCACACATAACACCCTCTCTTTTTTTATTTATGCGTTCTAAAGGTGAATCATTATGCATTTTACTGTAGTTTCAACTTTCCGATATCTATGTACGCGATATTTTTGGATAAACATGTCGACCTTAAATGAACCTCTCTTATAAATGAAATTGGTCTGAAATTAATCCATGTGACATATGTGGACATGTTCGAGTCTCGGGAGCATGCGATTTGCATATCTATACCTTTTTTTCTGAAAAATTCGCATAAAATAATGATTCACTAACATTTATTTATTTCTCATGTTAGTTAAAGGGAAAATCGTGAAGTATGAGTACCAAATTTTAAAAGCCGTTCTTGTATATAACCAAGCACATGAAACACCCATTAGTTATCTTTGAAAGTCTTATTTAGAAAAAAACAAGGGGCCTAATTTTCTAACTTTCTTTCTTTACTTCTTATTATCGCACATTTATCTAGGTATTATAGACACCAACACGAAGTTTTGAGTGAATATATTATTTTGATAAGAGCACAACCTACGTGTGAAACGCTTGGCTGTGTTTGGCTTCGGTGCTAGAATGAGCAAAAATATGAGTCAAAAAGGGGGAATAACTCTTTAAAACTTTTAACGTTACCCCCTTGTTTTTCTGGATAGCTCTTGTGATAAAGATCACACATGCTAAAATGCATGAAGATATCTTCAATGACAACAAAGATATGACCATGGTTACAGTTTGTCATGCCAACGCAAATACTAAAGCCAATGACGCCAAGGTGACCTCAATACCTCGAAAACAGCCAAGCTAAAAATAAAATCATCACTATACATACCATCAGACTGTGTTATTCATTTTTTTAAATTGAAATAAAGCACTCCTTAGTTTATAATAATGATGTTAAAATCTTTAAAATCCGGATAGGTATTTTTTTTTTTTTTTTTTGCAAAACAAAACAAAACATTAAAAAATGATAATTCATTGATGAAAAACAAATAATTTGCGACCTACTTTGATGTATTGCATCATAATTTTGTCTTGTAATGTTATGGGACAAGATATCGGTTATGGGACAAGACATCGGCGCCAGTGGAGAATAAACCAAACTCAACTTTGAGGAATTTCCTTACATTTCACTTTCAAAAGTATGCTATGACAATAAATAAAGTGTTATTCACAAAAATGTAATCTACGAGTATATATAAAGGTCTTGCGGCTTCAGAAAATAAACAAAACTCATATTTGAGGAATTTCATAACTTACACTTTCGAAAGTGCGTATGACAATAAACACAGTGTTATTCACAAAAATGAAAGCTTCTAGTACATTCAAAGGACAGACGCCTTTGGAAAATAAACCAAACTCAAATTTGAGGAGTTTCCTTTATCTTGCACATTGAAAGGTAAGTTATGACATTATACGTTGAAATATTCACAATAAAAATAATGTTTCAAGTATATCTAATGGACAAGAAGTGGGCATATCTGGGGATAAAACTTGTGTACCTAATGAATTTGGGTTACTAAACAGGCTTTCAGGTTGCTAAACAACCAAACAGAAAAAATGCTTCCCTTGCTGAAAACAGTTTTTAAATCGGGCTATGAAGCCAGAATTTTTATAAACCGTTTTTCAGACATCCAATCTGTTGGAAACACTACATTTTTACCTTTATCTTTTGAGCAATGTGTTAGAACCAAACTATGTGTTTTCAAACACCGAAGAAACGGCCTTTTCAGTCACACTCTACAACCTTTTTTTATATCTCATTTACTTTTGCGACAAATAAAGAAGAGGCAAATACAAAATTTGATGTAATTTTCGCTTTTAGTAATTACCAGTAGTATTTTCAGTGTTTATAACAAGATTCGGTTGAGTAAAGGAGTTGAAACGTACAATAGGTTGACTGTATAATAAATTTGTAGCAGTTACAATATTACTGCCCTGATTTTTCTCTCGAACGGTCATTTACCAGTTGTAGGGCTGAAAACCAATAAAATTCTGTGATGATTATCACGTGGTCAAAACCCACGCTTACCGAGGCTGAACACTTACATTTTGCGTGTTATCCACTGAGCTATTTGTTCAAGACAAACAACGCAGAAACGCCTTTTCAGTTACAATCTACATTTTTTCTTATCTATTTTACTTTTGCGACAAAAAAGGAAGAGGCTTATACATAAGTTGATGTAATTTTCGTTTTTAGTAATTACCAATTAGTATTTTAAGCATTTTTTTTAAGCTTTTCGGTTGAGTAAAGGAATTGAAATTATCTTAATGCTGTTCTAATTTGTTGTTCTAAGGACTGTTTAATGTGATCAATGTCTATCCCTGCGGAGGGTATACATTGTGAAAAAGGGGAAACAATATCTTATATTTCATAAAAAACAACAACAACAATTCCTTACTCCTCATTCCTCTCCGTTTTCCTTCGTCTCGAGTTCTTTCTTCATTTGTCGTTTGTTGGAATCGTCTGCATGACATGGTTTAATCCTAGTCTATTTTTAGCACAGATTTCTTTGCCATTGCGTTGATTTTGATTTGTTTTTTTACGGTTTACGCCGTTTTCGACTGATGTGGTCATATTGAGCGGCTGGAGCAGCTAACCATGGATTCCTATTGTTTCTTATACCAGTTCTACCACAACACACTTACCCAGCCTGCAGCTGCTCCATCACATATGTTCGCGATATCAAACCATTGATGGATGACATTTTTGTCTGAAAGGGTATTTGCCGCGGCCGAGTATCGAACCCGGGACCTCTCGAACGTGAGGCAGGTGCGTTACAAAATGCGCTAAGGCCTATGATTACCGTTACGTTTTGATAAACCGTCGGTGCTGTTATAAAATATCGTAACTACGGCTTTACTCAAGCCATAGTTATGAGATTTATAACAACACCTACGAAATATTGTTTGTCCGATAATGCGTCATTGTTAACTGGGTAAAATCGTTCCCCATTGTGTTCTAACTTTTAGCTCTCTGCGCGAAAAAGGGCTTTTCCAGTTCACTGGACCCAGGCTAAATAATTTTGTTGAAATTTCGGGTGCAATTTTGGCATCCCTACTGTTACTGTGCCTATGCACTGCAGAGAAATGTCCGGGATTTGCCATTATCTGCCTCTATATAAATTGATGCCGGTTCTACCCCCTTGACGTCTGACCGTATGGCGCAGTTGGTAGCATGTTGGATAATCAATCTTAGTTGAACTGGGTTCAGCCCCAAGTTGAATAGAAATGTTTTGTGACATACCCCTCAAGTTGAGTGGATATAATTCTGTAAACTCCAGTAGGATGAGCTGGCGATGTCCTCGAAAAGAAGGAGTGTTAAGACAAAAAAAACCCTCACAAATTGGGCAAATATTTTACCAACTTTTATCGTCCAAATTTGAGCCCTTTTGATTGACGAACTATTTTACTATCCCAGCCTCTCAATAATGTCCGATTTACAGTGCTGACAGCACTTTGATTTTTTAATGTAATATGGCCCTTATTGTTTGTTTGAGACGTTTCAAACTTTCATATGAAGCCTTTATCCATTAGGACTACAGCCCATTCGGAACACCACTCGGCCAATCTCACGCTCAACCTCGGATGTACAAAGACGGACTAATTTAAACAAGAGCAATTGGCCCTGAAGCGCTCACCTGTTGCATATAGTTTACAATGGAAGCAAAGTGCCAACACTACTTATTTGAAATTCATTACCGGCTTAACAAAAGTCAAAGATATCAAGAAAACACACATTTGAGACAAATATAATGCCCCTAGAGTGCACACAAGGTTTGTCTAAAATTTGACCCCTTGACCCAATTTTGATCTATACCCAGATTAGATGGAGACAAACATTCTGACCAAGTTTCGGGACATTTTGGCAAAAAATGTGGCCCCTAGATTACATAGAGGGTTCGTCTAAAATTTGACCCCTTGACCCAATTTTTGACCCCACTTGACCCAATTTCGAACTTGACTGAGATTTGATGGAGACAAACATTCTGGCCATGTTTCAAAACATTTAGGCCAATTATGTGGCCTCTAGAGTGCACACAAAGTTTTTCCAAATTTGACCCCTTGAACCCGTTTTTGACCCCACTTAACTCAATTTCAATCTTGAAGGAGAATTGAAAGAGACAAACATTCTGACCAAGTTTCAAGACGTTTGGGCAAAAAAAGTGACCTCTAGAGTGCACACAAGGTTTTTCTAAAATTTGACCCCTTGATCCGATTTTTGACCCAACATGACCCAATTTCCAACTTGACCCAGATTTGATGGAGACAAATATTCTGACCAAAATTCAGGACATTTGGGCCAAAAAATGCGGCCTCTAGAGTGCACACAAGGTTTCTAAAATTTGACCCCTTGTCCCGATTTTTGCCCCCACTTGACCCAATTTTGAACTTGACCTAGAGTTAATGGCGACAAACATTCTGACCAAGTTTCAAGATATTTGGGCCAAAAATGAGGCCCCTAGAGTGCACACAAGGTTTTTCTAAAATTTGACCCCTTGACCCTATTTTTTACCCCACTTGACCAAATTTTGAACTTGGCCGAGATTTGATGCAGACAAATATTCTGACCAAGATTCAAGACATTCGGGCCAAAAATATGGCCTCTAGAGTGCACTCAAGGTAAAGTTTGACGACGGAAGACGGACGACGGACGACGGACGCCGGACAGCAGCCCACCACAATAGCTCACCTTAGGCACTTCGTGCTCAGGTGAGCTAAAAAGGACGGGAAAACCTTGGAAAAACTCGAGCCTCGAAACTTTGAGGGAAAACATTCGTCATTCTCAAAAATTAAGATTTTTTAGCCGTTATTTACAGTAAAAGATATAAATCTAAAGAGTTGTTAGCTTTTCTTACACTGTTTCCGACTAACAAAATGCACAATTTCGTTAAATACCCATCCGCCTCACATACATCCGAGGTCTGTTGCATATTACGGAAATGACCGGGTGATGTTCCGAATTGCTTTATACAAAGCTCAGTTTAATCCGAGGCCGAAGAGACAAACAATACAGAATTATATGATTTTGAGTACCAGTCTAGAAAGTTTGTTATACAGACTAAATTGTCACTTAAATGGTTAGTACGCGGCTTTCGTTTTTTTTTTTTTCAAATAAGGAATATGATATAAATTGGTTATTAATTTTTCTTTACTGAGCCCTAGGAAATTAAAGCAAAGTTCACGTGATCTAATTTATATGTTTATTAATGTTTGTGACCTATTGATGTATATATTACATGTGAACTGACTTTGTGTGACGATGTACTTTGTACAAGTCAAAATTAAAATATTCTGTCTGTCTGTTAAAATCGGAAATATCACCAATGTCATGAACTCCTCTGGTTCGGAACCCAGTGCTGCTTTCAGTTTGATAAAACAACACAACTACATATATTTGCAAGTTATACCCCGCTTTGCACGTAAATATGCGTGCAAAGCGAGGTATAACTTGCAAACAGTTCGCACGCTTTTATCTTCCTGAACAAAGGACTGGACTAGATATCTTCATTGAATACATCATTACAGACGTACAACTTGGACAGACAAACCCCTGATTCAGCCGGCACGGCTACAGCATTTGTTTGTGGCGTAAAAACCAACTACGCGGTTTTAGGACTTAACGGACATGCCGTTACAGGGCTGTGCGAGGGCCCGGAAGAGTCGAATACAAAGAAGTTAGACAGTATGCTTGATTGGTCTATCCAAGCAGGTATTTATTTTTAAATCTTATTAATGTTTTCACCTGAAAAATGGAATACTAGTGCTTCATGCCGAAGCCTAAATTGTGTTAAAAATCCCTTTTTTTTCCACCAATGGATAATTTTTTCACCAATGAACCCATTTTTAAGGTGGCAATGGACATCGACCACCCAGCTCTATACACCAGAAGTGGGTTTTCGTTAATTTTCTGCCTCTTTTTAAGCGTTGTGTAAAAAGATCGGTTTTCATTAGATTCTGCTTTTGGTAAAAAGCATAGAATAATGATGGTAAAATTTCATAACTTGGCTTCTTTTCAAAATTTTATCTTTTCAAAATTGTATACCAATTGAACGACAGGATCGTTGAATTAAACAATAAATATCCGTTTTTGTGTCATTCAAGTAGTAGGGGTCACCATTAAATAACGGAAAACTTTCTCATTGGCAAAGAAAGGTATACTGAAACTTTACTAAAATAGAAAAAAAAAGGTTTTTTTTAAATAAATAGGAAACGAGAAAATTCATTGCGAAGTTTCTTCAAAAATAGTTATTTTGAACAATTTCCTCCTTAAAATTACATAAATGAGTGCATTTTTAAAATGACATTATGAAAATACAATTGATCAAAGAGAAATCTGCTTGGCAACAGCAGCACGAGTACATGTATAAGGTCCATCTACATGTATGTGTTCTATAGCCATCAGTTGGTACTGAGTTTATACTAGACCTTGAAGGAATATAAAAAAGGTTTACTGAAAAATAGCCAGTAAATCTACAACATATGTGACAAGAAAAAATATTTGGCGGAAAAAATGCGTCACGTGTCTATTGCTACCTTAGAACTTTGCTATGATTATATGTAAATATTTTTTTTTACATTGAATTTTTGCTTATGTTTCTTTTATTCTTTTTCAGCATTTGTTGTTCACTTAATTAAATGTATAGAGGATAATCGTTCGTTCCAGTTTAAGTTCGGTTTATATATCATTAAGTGAACAACAAAAGCTATATGTTACGAGTGGCAGAGCCACAAGCGAAACGAGTGAAATATAGCTTTTGTTGTGCACGGAATGAAAAATATATAGAAACAAACAAACAAACAAACACACAAAAATTATCCTATTTCTATATTTCCTAAATGGGACGAAATGTGAGAATTTAAGGACAAATTTTCTTAAAGCGCATTATCTGCACGCTTAGATGACGTCAGATAAGGTAAAATGAACGAAAGTGGGGTATTGGCTTTTGATAACATTGGTTTGGCGGTGAGTATATCAAAATGATAATCTATCTTTATTTCTCGATCAACTAGCGTAAAGCGTTGAAGAAAAATCGATCATGTACTGAAACAAACGACCAAACCTCATAGGCCTAACCACATGGCTTAAGCTAGCTTTTCAAATTCAGGAGTAATTGACCCCTTAACTGTAATTTTCAGGGGTCAAAACTGCTGTTGAACTCGGTCTAAAGAGTGGATATAATTAGTAATATGATTTTGATTTTGTATTTTGAATTTTCTTCAATTATCTCCTTCACATCTCTTATAAAGATACGAAGAGAAAAATAATTCTAGTACATTAACAATTCGCAGCAGTTTTGACACGCATTACTGAAAATTTAAAGGGTCAGAAATGACTCTCCCTGATAGAAAATTTAGGGGTCAATATCAAATGTTTTCAAAATTTTGAGGGCCAAAACCCTGGTTTAAGGGTCAAACACAAACCCTGTAACCATGTTTTTATACGATAACAATCTGCTTCAGGTAAAAAGACAGGTGTCATCAGTACAGCACGAATCACACACGCCACGCCAGCCGCCGCTTACGCTCATGTCGCTCTAAGAGAATGGGAGGATGACAGGGAACTCGAACGGTGGAATGCTACCCAGGGCTGTAAGGACATAGCACGACAGCTTATAGAAGATAATTACAATATAAACGTATGTACATGTAGTTCCTTGTACATAATATCAGTATTATTAAGGAACCTCAATTAATTAGAATGTTGCATGTAATTATTTTTACCAAAACAGTTATGCCATTCTTTTGTTCATTTAACCCTTTTTGACAATATCCAAGAGTAGCATAATAAGCAAATGGCGTGTTTTAACATTTAAAAGTAATGACTTGAAAAAAGACGCACTTCAAGAAAATTTGTCCCATTTACGCAAGTAAAGAAATATAATAAACGATTGTTTTCCGAGTCAGATCGACTAATTTTTCATTTCGCAAACAACAAAAGCTATATTCTCACCCGTGGCTCTGCGACAGGTAGAAATAATCCTTCGTTGTTCACTCAGTGCAATGCATATCAATATTACACTGAAACAAACGATGAACCTCTATCTGTTTCTGTGGTTCTGACACGTTTCTCTACCGCAATATTCCTAGAGAAATAGTATTGCAGAACTCTCGAACAAGAAAGGTATAACCTTTCTTCAATTTTTTTCTCAATTTAAAAATTGGAATTTTAGTCAAAGGGAACGGAAAATGAATGTTTAAATAAGTAAACTCTGTCTAAGCCCCCATAACACATGGAATAAATCGGATAAAATATCTTTCCTCAAGGACTTTTTGCTATAAAAGGGTATGCTATTCCTTTTTTAATTCATTCCTTAATTCCTGGATATTTAATCACTTTCTCATAGATAGAAAATTCATACATCTGCTAAAATCACATCGCCTCCTTTGTATAGATAAAATCGAGAGTAATATCTCCTTTTAAAGAATTATACCATGTAGAATAGGTAATGATAATACATGGGAACAAGCAAAGATATCACAGTTATTACAAAGAAGCACCTTATTTATCATAAATAATCATTTTAATTGAAGTAAGAACCATCTTTACTTATGCCTTTTAATATTTGTAACATAAGATTGAGGCTCGACTATATGTTTGTTTCAATTGCAGTTGTCATTACTTCTGATTACCAACTGAATAATAAATCTGCTGAAAACAAAACAAACAATTAAGAGCTTCCAAAGTAGAGTAATGTCGTATATTAACCACAATTTATACGTTTGTTATTATCAAATAACCGATTAGACGCTGAATTTGAATGTCGGATCAAAAACTAACATTTTCACCATGTCATCATACTCTCTTATTTATAGCTTTATGTATAATGCTCAGGTCGTCATGGGTGGAGGTCGACGTCATTTCTATCCGAACACAGTAATGGATGTTGAATACAACACAGCGGTTAACAGACGAACGGACAATAAAACATTACCAGAAGTAAGGTTTATATTTATCATGCACTGAAGCCTGTATTAACCTGATATAACCTGTTTGATAAAATAACATGATATCAGACAGTGTATTTTTAGAAAAAAAATGCATACAATTTAACCTGAATTTATGTGATTTTTAAGAGTTTATCACACTTTAGTACTGAGAAATGATAGCACGATAAAAAGAATAACATGTTAGTGTCTTAAAGTGTTATCAGGTCTCGGCCGTGAGAAATTATCATGACTCGGCAAAGCCTTGTCATTATAAATTCTCCCAACCTCGACGAGATAAAATTGTTATTTTTTAGACACTTACATGGTATTCTCTATGTCAAATCTAAAAGCTCCAGCATGTGGAGCGTTGCACGTCGAGATACAGCAGTGTACAATCTCTGATTCCTGTTCGTTATAGAAGATAGAAGAAAGGGTAAAATATGTGAAAGTGTATAATCTTCCAAGAGCTATTTTTTAAACATTTCGACCATAAGTAAGCGTTTGTTGTCATATTTCAACATTTCTAGAAATTCTACTTACAGAAGGAATTATCTGTTTTTTTTTTTCTCTCTTTGAGGAATGGATAACACAAATGGAGACTCTTGGTAAAAACCACAAATACGTTTGGAACAAAGGACAGTTTGACGAAATTGATGTGGATAACGTAGAACATATTTTAGGTAAATTTCTGTTCTCCGTAGGTATACATCTCTCCGAACCTCAAATAAAGGTACAATAACCGTAATTTGTTTTCAATGACTCGTAAAGAAAGAAACTTTTAAAATGCTTTCAGATTACAGCTAGCACACAGTAAACGTTAGAGTACATAATCACTTGATTGACTAGAAATAGTGTACGCTGTGTAGACAGAATTACACATTATTAGTTAGTCGGTTTCTTGCAGGGGTATATGACGATTTATCGCCGGTGTAACGTTGTAAACTGACCCCCATAGAATAATGACCCCCCGGTCATAATGTTATGACCGAGGGGGTCATTGTATTATGACCTCCCCACATGTAGAAAGGTGACCCCTTACGTAGAATTGTGAACCCCATAAAATAACGACCCACACCCATACCGCCCAAAATCTTACTTCAGCCCTTACACCAACAACATAATTATCTCAACACATCGGAGGCGTACGGCACACGTCCGTGCATGCGTTCGTCCGTACATTCAGAATATTTTGACCGTGGCAACTCTCCGTTCATATTTGGGCGAAACCGATACAAACTGTTTGGCTTTAAGCTTACACCTCATCTGTATGGGTTCTGATTTGTCTGTAGAGTACAATATATTCAGATGTTCGCTTCCATTATCGCAACCTGCAAATTTGTATATAAGCATGTGACGTCATACGATGAAAAGGCGATAATACAAAGAATAGAAATGAAGGATGAACGTAAAAGTTTGGAAGAAAATATCTAGCTTTAATCGTCTTTAACAACATTTCCAATAGTATTTGACGAAGAATATTATTTTATCTTATAAATATACAAATATCAATGTGATAACATCCCGTATGATATTTTTTATGAAATCACATAGTTATTTTTAAGAACAATGATATAATGCAGTTATTTTTAGAAACTTGCATTTCTGTTAGAAACATCTACGAAAACAAGGCAAATATAGGTTATAAGACACATATAATACGTACTTAGTGTATTGTATGAAAAAATATCTAACTTGGTTGTGGGAATTGATAATTGTCTCGGCAGAGCCTCGACAATGATCAATTCTCCAAACCTCGTTATCTCACACAAAACACTAAGTACGTATATTTACTAACCTGGACGACTAAAAAGGACAGACGGAATAGTCGTACTAGTTTTAATCAGTTTTCTGGACGGACTAGAAACCTCACCAACTGAATTTAACTTTGAAGAAGGGAGGCATCTCGGAAATTGATGATAGTTGAAGCAATTTATATTCGCGAAACGGTTTTTTCGTATCTCAGTAATTTATTTTTATCAGAGACAACATATCATCAGCACAATTCGAAAACTCTGTCGCTACAGCTATGTAAATGAATTTAGATCCACACCGTCGAAACGCTAATGTTCACGGAGCTCGGCAGTGAGAGTCTAAAACCTCGTTGTCGCGACATTTTTGTAACTAATCCGATGTATAGCGAGGGAACTTTGACTTAAATCTGACCTTTATGCATAAATATTAGACCAGTAAATACGATTCCAAAGATACTGAGGTACGTGGCGATCATGCATGGACGTTCCGTTATACTATACATACGTTCCGTTATACTGTACATATTAGGTCTTATTTCACACCTAAACAATGTAGACCAATTACATCGCTTATTTTGCATCACGTGAGAGTGAAATTTTGCATCACGTGAGAGTGAAATATCTAGATCCATGTTGTACAACCAGAACGAGGCTACTGTGCAATACCGATTTTATTCCAAAACGAGACAACCTATATTGTACGATGAAAGCGAGGCTGCAGTCCCGAATATAGATTTCACTACTTTTCGCAGCCTTTTCAATGTATCAAAGCCTCTGGTCGGAGGTATTGAAATAAGTTTGATCTTGATTTCTTCATTTGTTACATTGATTGTTTAGCAAGTAAAAGAATAATTCAGTGACATAGAGGGACACAAAATTGTTGTTGTTTCTTGATTTTAGAATATCATTTGTTCACATGAAAATGTACATTTCAAGCGACGACGGGTAGTCAACCTGTTTTATATTTATTACATATTATAATCAGTAAGCACTTATAGAATTGACACATGAAATGAACATTTCACGTGGAATTCTATTTTTAGAACAAATGTTTGCTTCAATTTGAACATGTTCATAGTGACTTGCATTTGGCGCCCTTATCCGGATCATTTTGGATCTATTCCCTTTGTATCTCTTAAATGCCGCGAATCGTTAATTGTGGAACTTTCAGTGTATGGTGTGAAATAAAGATATCATTTAACATGATCGAGTACAATACTGATTTCATTGGATTCGTACCCTGCAGAACTAGTCTATATTTTGACTCGGCTCTCGCCTCGTCAAATATAGACTGGTTCTGCAGGGTACTCATCCACTAGAATTCAGTATTGTACACGATCATGTTAAATAACCTCTTAATAAAGGCCACCCAGTCATAAAGCAGACGGAACAAATACCATTACAATTGTTACGCATTGGTTGGATCTTATTTGTAACAAATCATATATGTAATACATTTGTTACGTGCATGAACACTTTCGTAACGAATAAAATGTGGTACAAATATGTTTGTCCGAAATGGGGGTTGATATAAGAAGTATATTGTGTGCATATATGTAATAGGTGAAGTTGTCTATTTGTATTCAAACATTTTAACAGCAATAGCAACACCATTACATTCTTTCATTCTTTACACTTTTAATTTTATTCTCGATTGGAAAATAATTGTAAACATTAAGTTAATGGCTCTTGAGACTCATTCCATTTTGATTCAGCCTACCCCGTCTCTCCCCTCTCCACCCCCTCTCTCTCTCTCTCTCTCTCTCTCTCTCTCTCTCTCTCTCTCTCTCTCTCTCTCTCTCTCTCTCTCTCTCTCTCTCTCTCTCTCTCTTTCTCTAAATCTCTCACTATCTCTCACTATCTATCTCTTTCTCTGTCCATCTCTCTCTTTCTCTATCTCTCTCAGTCTCTGTCTCTGTCTCTCTCTCTTTCTCTATCTCTCTCAGTCTCTCTCTCTCTCTTTCTTTATCTCTCCTAGTCTCTGTCTCTGTCTTTTTTTCTCTATCTCTCTCAGTCTCTGTCTCTGTCTCTCTCTCCCTCTCTCTCTCTCCAAGTCTCTGTCTATGTCTCTCTCTCTCTCTATTTCTCTCAGTCTTTGTCTCTGTCTGTCTGTCTCTCTCTCTCTCTCTCTCTCTCTCTCTAACTATATCTCTGTCAGTCTCTGTCTCTATATCTCTCGCTGTCTCTCTCTCTATCTCGTTCTCTCTCTCTCTTTTTTTTTTCTCTATCTCTCCTTGTCTCTGTCTCTCTCTCTCTTTCTCTCTTTCGCTATCTCTCACAGTCTCTGTCTCTCTCTCGCTCTCTTTCTGTATCTCCCCCAGTCTCTGTCTCCGTTGCTCTCTCTCTCTTTCTCTCTCTCTTTTTCAGTCTCTGTCTCAGTCTCTATCTTTCTCTATCTCTCTCAGTCTCTGTCTCTATCTCTCTCTTTCTCTATCTCCCACAGTATCTGTCTCTTTCTTTCTCTCTCTTTCTCTATCTCTCCCAGTCTCTGTCTCTCTTTCGCTATGTCTCACAGTCTCTGTCTCTGTCTCTGTCTCTCTCTCTCTTTCTCTCTCTCTTACTCTATCTCTGTCAGTCTCTGTCTCTCTCTCTCTGTCTCTCTCACTATCTCAGTCTCTCTCTCTTTTTTTTCCTCTCTATCTCTCCCAGTCTATGTGCCTCTTTCTCTCTCTTACTCTCTCTCTTTCTCAGTCTCTGTCTCTCTCTCTCTATCTCTCTTAGTCTCTGTCTCTATCTCTCTCTTTCTCTATCTCTCACAGTATCTGTCTCTGTCTCTTTCTCTCTCTTTCTCTATCTCTCCAAGTCTCTGCCTCTGTCTCTCTCTTTCACTCTTTCGCTATCTCTCACAGTCTCTGTCTCTGTCTCTCTCTCGCTCTATTTCTGTATCTCTCCGAGTCTCTGTCCCTGTCTCTGTCTCTCTCTCTCTTTCTCGATCTCTCTCAGTCTCTGTCTCTCTCTCGCTCTCTTTCTATATCTTTCCCAGTCTCTGTCTCTGTCTCTGTTTCTCTCTCTCTCTCTCTCTCTCTCTCTCTCTCTCTCTCTCTCTGTCTCTCTCTCTTTCTCTATCTCTCTCAGTCTCTGTCTCTATCTCTCTCAGTCTCTGTCTCTATCTCTCTCTTTCTCTATCTCTCACAGTATCTGTCTCTGTCTCTTTCTCTATCTCTCTCTCTCTATCTCTCCCAGTCTCTGTCTCTATCTCTCTCTCTTTCGCTTTCTCTCACAGTCTCTGTCTCTCTCTCGCTCTCTTTCTGTATATCTCCCAGTCTCTGTCTCTGCCTCTCTTTCTCTCTCTCTTTCTCTCTCAGTCTCTCTCTCTCTCTCTCTCTCTCTTTCTCTCTCTCTCTGTTTCTCTATCTCCCCTCTTTCTCTTTCTCTCGCTCTCTTTCTCTTTCTCTCTCAGTCTCTGTCTCCTTCAATGTTGTTGCATATTGGAGTGATTCTGTTGACATTGGTTCACTTTATGGGGAAAGTTATTAAACGTTAGGTTTCTAACGTTCGGTTTCTCTAATGATACTCAGATTTTGTGTCAAATAGATAAGGACCCGGAAATTTGCTTTAAAACAGAACGAGTCAAAATGACGAACTCCATTAGCTTTGCTCAATTCAGTCGCAGACACAAATCTGTGCAGTGGTTGCAGTGCTTCTTCTTGTATGTTAAAGGGACACTTCAATGGACACTTCAATATGCAGCGCTCGATGATACGGCTGCTTCGAACGACAGGACAGACAGCCCAGCAAAATGAAGAAGTTAGAAGTTTAAGCGCTGTGGCAGCCGAAGGCGCCATGTGTAACCAGCCGACCTACGATTGCGTGATCGGGGGTTAAAGTGTGAAATCTTATGAATATGTATATCGTAAAACAAGACTTAAAACCACAACTATCTTTTTCAGATTACTGCTGTATTCCTTGAAATTTGACCTCTGTGGAAAAATGCTTAATAACAAATACCGATATAATTTATAGTAACAATAATAATAATAATAATAATAATAATAATAATAATAATAATAATAATAATAATATAATGATAATAATGATGATGATAATGAAAATAATAATAATAATAATAATAATAATAATAATAATAATAATAATAATAATAATAATAATAATAATAATAATAATAATAATAATAATAATAATAATAATAATAATATTATTATTATTATTATTATTATTATTATTATTATTATTATTATTATTATTTTCATTATTATTATTATTATTATTGTTACTATTATTATTATTAATGGACTTAAAATATATTATCCGTTGCAGGTCTCTTTGAACCCAGTCATATGCAGTACGAGGTAGATAGAATGAACAATGCCACTGGCGAACCATCCCTAACGGAAATGACGTCGAAGGCAATTCAAATCCTTAAAAGAGGTCCTTTAGGGTACTTCCTATATATCGAATGTAAGTTGGGTCTTATATTAATTTACCGATCGCCCTATTTTTTCCTCCTGATCTAATGGGCGGAGACTACATTCAAAACAAGACACTGACGTCATAATCTTGTCTGATAAAATGTCCCGAAATACCCTTAACTTGTGATCGAGTATTTATACAAAAAAAAAACGTTTTGTGAAGTTCTTTTGAAGTTATGCTTATGCTCAATTATTACTCATTTAAAGGAGGAGAAAATTCTTGAATAATTTGTCTGCATATTTATCGAGACAAGGTTTAGTGGAAAAACCAATGATTCTGATAATAAAATACTAATCTAGACACCAATGAGTTTGCTCGATCCGAGCCTTTCTGTACTCCACATTTTCACAATGACATAAAAAAAGACAACAGAGTTGAAACGATATAAAATCTCACTTCTTTTTTAAAATGAATACTTTGGATCTTTTGAACGACATCTTAATTAAGTAGTTCTACAAATGTCCAAATCGTAACAAAATGCAACCAAATGTTCCTATAAAAGGTACTTGTATGCAAAATAATTGTGGAAAAAAATACAAAATGCGTACCTAAAGGATTCTAGGGATACAAATATTTGCAAAAAGAAAGTGATTCTAATCATGTTAGGCCTGTGATAGCTGACTAATATCGAAAAACCGTGTAACCCGTTTAACTGTGACGTTTCGGTTGGGAACCAAAAACTTGGTAACTAGAGCTTGTCAGTGCACTTTGAATGTTTTCTATTAACAAGCCGTTACAAACTTTTTTATTATTGATAATGTATATGCCGTGGTTTTGTTTGTTTCTGTGGGATTTAACACCGCTTTCAACAGTCCTTCAGTTATATTGCGGTGGCTGGAGCGCCTAACAATAATTTCCTGGTATTTCATTCACCAGTTCTGCCATTCCTTTTCTAGTCTCCAGCTGCCATCCAACATAGGTCGACGATTATCAACCCAGGTGGGAGACAAGTAGTCGGAAAGGATTAGTGCCACCATCGGGGGTCGAACCCGCGGACAATTTGAATGATTGTCCGACGAGCAAACACTGCACAGCTGAATATGACATTGTAGATAATTGTTTTTCTAAAAAAGCAAATCCCTAAAGGGAGGCATAATATATATAAAAACTTATTTAAAGGAATACAAAATCCACTAGCAGTAATTACGAGATTTTGTTCACCAAACTTTCTCAACTGATATTGTCTCGCCAAATTACAAAATAATAACATTGATTGACGCGAAACTCAAGTTAACTGGCGTTATTTGATGAAAAATAAGTCGATCGGTAAAACAGTTATAGTTATTATCATATTCTGACAATTTACGCGTATAACCTTGCGCTCCGCTTAGGTTATATCGCGTAAATTGTCAGAAATGAACTATAACTATTACATATCTATTTTTGCTCTATTCGTTGCCTTCATCGGATAAGCAAAAGTGAATAAAGTAGCTATTAAGCATTTCAATAAATAAATAAATAATTAAATAAATAAATAAATAAATAATTAAATAAATAAAGGAATACATGGTTGAATGAATAAGAAAGAAAGAAAGAATAAATTCAATTTCAATAAATAAATGAATAAATAAATAAATAAATAAATAAATAAAGAAAGAAAGAAAGAAAGAAAGAAAGAAAGAAAGAAAGACAGAAAGAACGAATGTGTCTAATGATCGTGATAGAAAGAACAAAAGAAAAAAATAGAGAAAGAAAGAAGAATTGAATGATATTTGGCATGTCACCTTTTTTATACTTCAAGAAAAATGAAAGTTTAAGAATTATCGGTCGATGTGTGTGGTTGTTTAACAGATTTAGTATCGAGTAAAAAAGACTGTGATTACAGGATAAATCTGCTGAAATGGAAAACACATAATTTTTTTCTTTCTCATTCTGAGCCCTTAGTCGTCGTCTTCTATTATGTTTTGTCCGTTTGCTCATTTTTCAGCGGGTAGAATTGACCACGCTCACCACGACAACAAAGCCCATAAAGCTCTCCGCGAGACTATATCCGCGAGACTATAGAGCTAGAAAGGGCTGTAAAAACTGCGATGGAAATGGTAGATATGGATGAGACACTCATTTTGGTCACAGCCGATCACAGTCACGTGTTTGATATAACTGGATATTCTTATAGGGGTGCTGATATTCTTGGTAAGGTATACAGTTAACAACATCGTAAAATTGATAAGGTGATTGATTTTGGAATGAATTAGGAATGAAATTGAATGAGTGTGTGGAGCGAGTTTTGAGGGAATTTAATGGGAGGTAATCCAGTATCGCAAATTTTGTTCAGGATGAACAAAATTAGCGATATTGATTACCTCCCTTTAATAAAAAGTTCATAAAAGTTCTATACATAGCTTCCTAATTCTTCAAAAACCTATGAGACGCTCACAATTTGTACTATGTCAGTGAAATCAAGATTTTTCTGAGTTAAAATTTATTTTGAATGACGTTGTTGATTCTATATTGTTCAATGGGTTTGAGCGCTTTTGAATGGTTTGAGTGAGTGTTTGGAATGAATGGATGGAGCGCTGAGTGAGCGATTTAGAATGGTTTTGATTGAGGTGAATGTCAATTTCACGATGTAACTAACTGTATTTTAGCTCACCTAGTAATGAAGAGTTCAATTAGAGCTTTTGTGTTAATGTAGATGCCTGTCATCAGACTGTTGTTGTCCGTCGTCATTACACTTGTATGCACTCTTAAGGTAGTGGACCCGTAATAGTTCCACAATATCTTGGGTGTAATGAACTTTAATAGTGTTAACCGAGGTTTTATAATGATTTTCATTAGGAAACCTCGGTCAATATTGTGAAAGATCATGCGTTCCGAAATGTTTCAGAACTATTATTACGGGTCCACTACCCTAAGGCTACAGTCTTTGTACCACGTGCTTCTCTTGTTATTTGAGCTTTGCCTTGTCCGTCAATATAAGAGATGTCTGATTTGCTGAATAAGTTTGTGTGTCGTTTCAAACATATATAGAATATTCGCAAAAAAACGGGATTCGTATAAAAGTTGAAAGTAACTCATTTGAGTGGAAAAGGCAATGAAAATTGGCTTTTGAACATTATATGAGAAGAAAGGGGGTCACTCATGGATATATAGGACAATGTAATATATGAGCATGTTGTATGGTGCTGTTGACTGTTGTAAGCTGTGTCTACACGGTGGTTCTAAGTCACCACGTTCTAGTTAATAATATCATACCACAGCTATGTCTTCACAATTTAGAATATTTAAGTATTATGAACTGCTTACCCTTGGTTACTTCCAAAGCTATGTCAATCACTACTTATGGGGGCCAATACGCATCATACCATAGCTTAATGCTCCTGTTATCAGCAGATATCGAGCTAAATCCAGGACCAACCGAAGACACAAAAATGATTCTGGATGCTATAGCGAGTACTAATCATGAACTTGGAGCCATAAAACACGCGGTTAGTCAAATGAAAGCGGATGTCGCCACTGTTACACAAGAGATGAATGTTCTTAAAGCTCAAATGATATCAGTTACGCATGAGCTGCGAAATGTCCAATTCATGCAAACAACTTTCGAAAATAGATTTGCCGAAGTGGATATTAACATAAATAAAATTCAATATCAGCAAGATGTACTAAATGATGATATGGCAGCCATGTCTACAGCAGATGAGAAGAACAACGAGCGTATGGACGTTTTGGAGCAGAAATTAAATAGATTAGAGTCTGAAAAACTGAAATGTTCATTGCGTATTTTTGGAGTAAAAGAAACCGAAAGTGGTGATAGAGATTTAAAAAGGCTTGTGGTTGAAGAGGTTCTTGGTGTGGCTGATCATGTTGAAGGGTTCAGTGAGGCTACATTAAACGATGTTAGGAGAGTTGGTAAATTGGGTCCTACTAAGGATAGAATGATAATTGCCACATTCAAGAATGAAACTGATAAATTAAATTTGTTTAAATATAGAGATCAACTTCGAGAAAAAGGGGTTAGACTCTCAAATGATTTATCATATAACCAGAGGCAAGAAATAAAAGATCTAAATTCTAAAGGTCTAGGGGGATATTTCAAAGGGGGGAAACTTGTTGTCTATCGTAAATCAAAGGAACGAAGTGATCGATCCGCCAGACAAAATTACAATTCTCATATACAGTCTGATCATGGAAATATAGAAATGGTTCAATGTAATAGTGCCACACCAGGTACCTCAAGAACAGACAGATAATGGATTGGCCGAAGCCCTCAATCTTTCAGGAAACTATGTTTTCTTTCGTGGAATATTGAAGGTTTGAGAAATAAGGCTCTATCAAGTAATTTAATTGAAATAGTAAACGATCATGAAATTATTAGTTTACAAGAAACGTGGGATACTGACTCTAGTTATGTAAATAATGTTTTTCCTAATTTTGACCTTTACTCGTGTGCAGCAAAGTCATCAAGCACTGGTGGCAGGGCCTCGGGTGGATTAGTTGTGTTTATAAAAAGAAATATCAGTTGCTTTGTTAAACGGCTTTTTGAAGAATTTCCATATGGTGTGGTTCTTAATATTGATAAGAAAGTATTTAATACTAACAAAAATATTTTATACATATCTGTGTATTTTCCACCTGACAAATCCCCGTTTTATGTAGACGAGGATTTGACGGGTTTGGAATACATTGAAAGTATCTTAGAAAAGTTGAACAGAGCTGATTTTGAAATTTTATTGTGTGGAGATTTTAATGCCCGCACTGGTATAGAAAAGGATTACATGGAGAACTGTTTGAATATTCCAGAATTAAACGAATTTGAAGATCTATTAAATGGGGATATAGGCCACTCACGAAGTTCACAGGATAACGTTGTAAATAGAGCAGGTAGACTTTTGCTCACGTTTTGTAAAACTCATTGTTTGTATATTGTGAATGGTCGTTTTGGATCTGATGAAGGGAAAGGCGAACACACTTTTATAAACCGAAATGGTTCCAGTGTGATTGATTATTTCATAGCATCAAAATATATCATTGATATGATTAATGATTTTGACATTTTATCGCAAATAGACAGTTCTCACTTCCCATTATTTTTATCTCTAATTAGTAATAGTGACTCGAATGAATTACACTGTGATAATAATGTTATGTCTACACAGTATAAAATCGACATGGAAAATAGTAATAGCTATCAGAAAATCCTTTCAGATGCTTTTTCTTATGGCTATTCTAATGAGTTAAACCAATGTATTGAGGTTGATTCTTTAGACAGTATAATCGATGAGTTTGAAAGATTCATATTTGAATGTTCTCAATCATTCAAAATTTCAAAGAACAACATACAAAACAAACCTGAAAATAAATGTTGGTTCGATATAAATTGCAAGAAAGCAAAGGCTAGTTGTACTGGTGCACTGAGAAAATATCGGCGCTTTCGCGATAACGATAATTTATCAGAGTACTTGCGACTTAAAAAGGAATATAAGACTTTATGTAAAATAAAAAGGCTCGAATACCAAGAATCACAGGTTAATAAGCTGGAGGCATTTTTAAATTCACAAAAACTTTTTTGGAAAGAGATTAACATTTTATGCAAGATTAAAAGAAAATTACCAAATATAAATCCAGAGTCATGGTATACTCATTTTAAGCAAGTGTTTGAAGCTAATAACGCCAATAATGATATTTTTCCTTACACCTTTGATAACGATCAATTGGACGAAATCGATGACATTATCTTGAATAGTCCAATTACAGAGGAAGAAATTAGATATGCAATGAATAAACTTGATACAAAAAAGCATATGGAGGTAATCTGCTACCTCAGCAAATTTTATGCGGAATTGAAGTCTTAACTCCATTTATTCTTAAGCTATTTAACCGAATTTTCGTATCTGGTCAATTTCCTTTGAGATGGTCGGAAGCAATCATCGTGCCTATACATAAGAAAGGTGACATTAATCAGCCAGACAACTATCGAGGAATAGCTTTGATAGATGTTTTAAGCAAAGTCTATGTATCGATTTTAACGAAACGAGTGTCATTTTATGTCGAAATCTACGGTAAAATTTGCGAATCTCAAGCAGGTTTTAGGGCAGGTTATTGTACAATAGACAACGCATTTGTCTTGTATTCTATCATCAGTAAGTACCTTAATGTAAAGGGAAAATCAATCTATATTGCTTTCATTGACTTTCAAAAAGCATTTGATTCAGTTGATCGATTTATTCTATTAGAAATCCTGCAGAAAAACGGAGTTAAAGTTCATTTATTTAATTCAATATCATCAATATATTCGATTGTTAAAGCTCGAGTAAGAGTATCAAAAGATTGCTTCACCGAAACATTTAACTGTCCGCTAGGATTGAGGCAAGGTTGTAGTCTTAGTCCTATACTATTTTCTTTATATATCAATGAGTTTTATACACTCCTCGTTAGAAACAATGTCCGGGGAATTCAGTTATTTCCTGATCTTACGGAAATTTTCTTATTAATGTTCGCGGATGATGTTGCCTTAGCATCTGACACGGTACATGGATTACAGTCACAGTTAAATGTTTTAAATAAATTTTGTCATCAATCAAAATTAGCTGTTAACACTGATAAAACTAAAGTAGTTGTTTTCAAGAGAGGGGGCAATCTATCCTCCAAGGAAAAGTGGATTTATGATGGAAAACGTTTAGAAACCTTAAGTGGATATTCATATGTTGGTATTTATTTTAGTGATCGTCTGTCATTCTCAAAAATGACAGAAAGTATGGCGCTAAAAGCTAAAAGAGTTCTTTTCCACTTGCTTAATTCTCTTAAGAGCTTGGGATGCATTCCCTTCAACACTTTTTATACGCCGCCGGAGGCGGACGTATATTGGCGTCATCTTCTCCGTCTGTCCGTCCGTCCATCCATCCGTCCGTCCGTCCGTCCGTCCGTCCGTCCGTACGTCCGTCCACTTTTCTTGTCAACGCAACTCCTCCTAAACTACTGGCTGGATCTTCTTGAAACTTGGTCAATGTTATCACCTCAATTGGTAGATGTGCATGAAGGAAGGATTTTACGGTTCGTTGATTTTTGCCTGAGTTATGCCCCTTGATAACTTAGTCTCTGGGTCCACTTTTCTTGTCAACGCAACTCCTCCTGTGTTTCTGGCTGGATCTTCTTGAAACTTGGTCAATGTAATCACCTCAATTGGTAGATGTGCATGAAGGAAGGATTTTACGGTTCATTGATTTTTGCCTGAGTTATGCCCCTTGATAACTTAGTCTCTGGGTCCACTTTTCTTGTCAACGCAACTCCTCCTAAGTTTCTGGCTGGATCTTCTTGAAACTTGGTCAATGTTATCACCTCAATTGGTAGATGTGCATGAAGGAAGGATTTTATGGTTTGTTGATTTTTGCCTGAGTTATACCCCTTGATAACTTAGTCTCTGGGTCCACTTTTCTTGTCAACGCAACTCCTCCTAAGTTTCTGGCTGGATCTCTTTGAAACTTGGTCAATGTTATCACCTCAATTGGTAGATGTGCATGAAGGAAGGATTTTATGGTTCGTTAATTTTTGCCTGAGTTATGCTCCTTAAAAACTTAGTTTCTGGGTCCACTTTTCTTGTCAACGCAACTCCTCCTAAGTCTCTGGCTGGATCTTCTTGAAACTTGGTCAATGTTATCACCTCAATTGGTAGATGTGCATGAAGGAAGGATTTTATGGTTTGTTGATTTTTGCCTGAGTTATGCCTCTTAAAAACTTAGTATCTAGGGCTTATTGAAATTTCAGCCTTTTGAACACAAATCCTCCTTACTTTTTGTCTTTATTTAAATGAAACTTGGTCAACGCCATTACCATAATTTGAAGATGTACATGGATCATGTATTTTTTGGCCCATTTATTTCCCTGAATTATGCCCCCTTAAAACTTAGTGCCTGGGGCTTATTGGAATTGCAGCCTTGTGAAGGCAACTCCTCCTAACTTTTTGTCTTGATTTAAATGAAACTTGGTCATTTTCATTTTGGTTCTGTCAAAATAAGTAGTGTCTACAATTATTTCTGTGAAACAGCAGCAATGTGGCGGCGTATTTTGTGACGATGGCACTCTTGTTTCAAAATATTTGACGCAAAAGTATCATCTATTCTTCTATATGGATCTGAAATTTGGGGTCTTCAACAAAATAGCCATCTAGAAAACGTTCAAATCATAGCCTGCAAACGTTTTTTAAATGTCCCTAAGGGAGCTTGTAATGATGCTATTTTAGGTGATACGGGTAGGTTACCAATGCATACTTTTGCTGCTAAATGCTGTATGAAATATTGGCTACGCTTATTAAGAATGCCAAGGACTAGATATCCACGATTATGTTACGAAATGCTTAAATATTATGACAGTGTCGGTCATGAAAATTGGGTTTCTAATGTGAAGAATAGTCTTATGTCAAACGGTCTTGGCTACGTATGGAATGACCAATTCATTGAAAACGATAAAGATTTTATTAAACAATACATACAAAGATTGACTGATCAATATAAGCAGAATTGGTTTGCAAAATGCTGTAACAATAGTAAGCTTACCTCATATATCCATTTTAAATCAGAGTTTACAGCAGAATCCCATGTAAAAAATATCACTATTGATAAATATAGGTCATGTTTAGCATCCTTTCGTAGTTCTAGCCATCGTTTAATGATAGAGGAAGGCAGATATAGAAATATTTCTAAAGAAAATCGCACATGTATATATTGCGAAACATTTGTAGAAGATGAATATCATTTCATAATGATTTGTCCTCTATATTCGGATATCCGCTGTAAATATTTAAAAAGCACATATTTCAACCCCCTTCAAACTATAAATTCAATACATTAATGTCCCTACAAGATAAAGTAAGTGTAAGAAAACTTGCAATGTATATTTACCACGCTTTCAAAAAAAGAAAAATGTTCCTAACAAGTTTCTCATAGGTCCAAATATTTTGTGTAATAAAATTGTATGCAGTCGTATGTGCGAAAAAATGAGCGTATACCTATGTATATATGTTTGTTCACACTTAGTTATTTTGTTCATCTTTCACCTGTATGTAATGTTTGTAATACTTTATGTCTATGTCTATGTGTTTGGGCCGGTGGCCTAAATATCACATTAAATAAACTATACGTTTGTTATGAGCCTGTGCGTGAGACTTCCAACTATTTGAAATTATAGTGAAGTGCAAACATCGGGTAGTGAAGACAGCTACAAATTGTAAATTAAAAAGTAACCTTATGATCTACAGACACCTGGACACATTTTCTGTGTATAAACTCTTTGCTGTTTAATTCCTGCTTTTTACGTGCCTGTGATTTTATGATTGAGAAAACATTGTGAAACAGAAGAAATTGCTTCTGACAAGCAATTTCTTCATTTTCCACACTATTTTCTACCCTACTGAATGGTTATTTTTCAAATCAAATCCACTTTAAATTTTCGTCTGCAAAACTTTTGAATTTGGACAGGTCCAAAATTTTGTAAAACAGGAAAGGGTTAAGTGCACCATGAAGACTCTGGTCAGATTGTTTGGTCAGAGGTTTTGCTTTGCGCATATTTGAAATTGTTGGAAATCTCACGCACATGTTCATATTGGAGTTAAAAGATGATGGCTCTTGGATAATCGAGAGTGAGTAGAACATAAATATTCCATGGATATTATTAGTTATACGGTTTCTTGCCGGGGTATATGACGATTTATTTCCGGCTGGAAAAAATGATGTCACCCGAGCCATGACTTTACACCGGAGCGGCCGTAGATATCAATGTTTGTCAGGTCAGCATTAACCAATGAAAATGCTAGAATGTTCTTTGCAGTACAATATTGTAATATATATTTGAGAAGAAGGGCAATGGCGCTTATCTAATGAACTCGATAACAGTAGAAAGGCAGTGTCTCTTGGCTAATGTAATTTCTTTAATGCTTATCGGTAGTTTATCGAGAAATAACGGTAGATTATCACTTGATAAACTCACCGAAAAAGCAGTAAAATAATAAAAAACTTATACCCTGCTTTGGTGCATTTCATCCTATCTGACGTCGTCTATGCGGGGCGAAATAAGTGACGTCACAAGGAACGTTGCAAATCAATCACGCGCAAAATGACGCGCTTTACGGAAAATTTGTCCTAGAAATGTCACATTTTGTCTGACTTTGCATTAAAGAAATAGAATAATCGTTTGTTTTTCGTGAAAGATCGATTAATATTTCATTTCGTGATCAACAAAAGCTATATTTACTCGTGAAATATTCAGCTTTTGTTGTTCACTCAATGAAATATAAATCGATCTTACCCTGAAACAAACGATTATCCTCTATATGTTTGAGAAAAAAAGTAGTGAAAAAAAATATTTGTCTAGACAGACAGTTAGTATTAAATTATGAAAAAAATCAGTAGGTAGGTCATGAATCTTTGTTTATCTGTATACTTGGGTTGAAAGATCAAGACTCTTGGCAAATGAAATATATTTGAGTAGAAAGGTAAGGACGATTTGCTCATGTAAAATATTTGAATAGAAAGGTCATAAGCCTTGGCTAATTTATATTTTGAAGTAGAAATATAGAATCTTTTGCGATTCTTGATTTATAGTCATGGCTTTTAAGGTAGAATCTCTTATCTAATGTAGGTTAAATATAATTGAGTAGAAAAGTAGTGACTCTTGGATTATAGTCATGATTTTAAAGGTAGAATCTCTTTGCTAATATAGGTTTGATATTTCTGTAGAACGATAGTGATTCTTGGCTTAAAGTTATATCTATAAGGGTAGAATCTCTTGGCTAATATAGGCCATATATAATTGAGTAGAAAGGCAATGACTCTTGGCTTATAGTCATGACTTTTAAGGCAAAATCCCTTGGCTAATGTAGACCTAATATAACTGAGTAGAATGAAGGAATTCATGGCTTAAAAGCATGACTTTAAAGGTAGAATCTCTAGGCTAATTTAGGACTTATATAATTGAGAAGAAGGAAGTGACTATTGGTTTATGTTCATGACTTTAAAGGTAGAATTTTTTAGATAACATAGGTTTAGTATAATTGGGTAGAAAGGTAGTTACTCTTGATTTTAGTCACGACTTCTGAGGTAGAATCTCTTGGCTCATATAGGTTTAATGTAATTGAGTATAGAGGAAGTGACTCTGAGCTTTTACATAGAATTTCTGGGATAATCAAGTCCTTAAGTAATTGCTTATAGTAATGACTTTATAGGTAGAATCTCACGGCTCAACTTGAGTAGAAAAGTAAAGACTTTTGACTCATGGTAATGACTTTTAAGGTAGAATTTCTTGGATAATATAGGTCTAATGTAATTGAGCATATTGGTAGTGACTATTGGCTTAAAGTCAAGACTTTAAAGATAGAATCTCTTGGCTGTAATTGAGTAAAAAAGGTAATGACTCTTGACTTTTAGTCATGACTCTTGACTATATTAGTATTTCTATATTAGAAGGAAATTACGCTTGGCATTTGTAACATAGTAATCACTCTTGGCTTGCTAACGTAATGTATTTCAGTAGAAAGTTACTGCCTTTGTCTTATGGGTTACATATATATGTGGGAAAAAGATTATGACGCTTGGCTATTTCTAGTTTTTTGTTCTCTTATACCCAGCACATCTTTCTAATTTTATTTTTGATTCTCATCACAGGACTGGTAGATCCTTATGACTACGACATCGAAAAACCGATTGACGGTCTTCCGATGTCAGTGCTGCACTATTCCAACGGTCCAGGGTTCAAGACTCCCAGAGAAAACCTTACAGGCGTTGATATGGGTACGAAATTGGGGGAGGGACGTATGAATTACTGATGAACTAATAAATGAATCATAATAATTGTTGAAAATAAGGCGTGCGCAAGGAGATGCTAAGCATATCATAAGATGAGCACAGTATCGACGTGGGAAGAGCATGTTTAGAATTATAGTACGAACTTATAGTATTGTATGAAAAAAATATCTAACAAGGTTGGGGGAATTGACAATTGTCGAGGCTCTGCCGATAGATATTTTTTTCAAAATATTCACTAAGTAGGCATTATATTTATTTCATAACCTCTATTTTCCATGCTTTCGTTGATGTTTCTGACAGATATGCAAATTAATAAAAATAACCACATTCTGTCACTGTTTTAAAAATATACATGTGATATAAAAATATCATATGGGATGTTATCATATGGATATTTGTAAAGTTAAAAGATAAGATTAAATGCTACTATAACACATATCATTCTGATAAGCTGATGGAGAAAATCTATATCAGCTTATCAGAAGAAGGTCTATGTTTTATTATGAAAGCCTTTATTGACCTGATATCACCTGAAACATGAAATGATATCAGGCAGTCTGTTTCTAGAAACAATTCGCATATTCTTAATCTCAGCTAGTATCACTTTCTCCTGAATTTCTTTGATTTAAAGTTTCATAAAATTTAAGCTCTGAAAAATAATTCAATGATAAACCGGATGCAATTTAATATGCTAGTGTCTTCAAACATCAATGTCATTTAGTCTCGGCTGTGAGAAATTCTCATGACTTGGCAGAATCAAGTCATGATAAATTCTCCCAACCACGATGCTTCTTAAAAGTAGCGTTGCTATGCGCTCTTGAATACTCATTTGTTTGCATTTATTGTAAAACCGTAACACCCAATGCGTTAATTCACTCGGAAGTTTGACAAAGCTCATTTTATAGAGATATCGACCAGTACGTGGACATTAAAGAGACTTCAATTTAATGGTTTCATATTTCTAAACAATCAATGGAACGATTTGATTGATTTAGATGAAGGTATAGAGGATAATCGTTTGTTTCAGTGTAAGATCGGTTTATATTTCATTGAGTGAACAACAAAAGCTATATTTTCACGAGTGGCAGCGCCACGAGTGAAAATACAGATTTTGTTGTTCACGAAATCAAATATAAATCGATCTTACACGAAAAACAAACGATTATTCTATTTCTTTAATGCAAAAATGAGACAAAATGTGAAATTTCTAGGACATATTTTCGTAAAGCGCGTCATTTTGCGCGTGATTGCTATGCAACGTTTATTGTGACGTCACTTATTTCGCCCCGCATAGATGACGTCAGAAAGGATGAAATGCACAAAAGCAGGGTATAAGTTTTTGATAATTTCACTGCTTTTGCGGTGAGATTATCAAGTGATAATCTACCGTTATTTCTCGATAAACCACCGAAAAGCATTAAAGAAATTGAGTTATTTAATAAACGGTATAGGCGCGGCTGTGAACGATTTCGGATCGTTTAGAACGTTTCGAGTGAGTGAAGGGACTCATTCGGAACACCACTCGGCCAATCTCACGATCAACCTCGGATGTACATAGACGGACTATTTTTAAAAATTACGGGAAATGACGTGAAAACATCGAATCCTAACTAAAAAAAATCTTTGGATTCTTAAATAACGGCTGAAAAATCTTAATTTTTGAGAATGATTCGTCATTCTCAAAAATTAAGATTTTTCAGCCATTATTTACTGTAAAAGATATAAATCCACAGCGCTAGTTTTTCTTACACTGTTTCCGGCTGACAAAATGCACGATTTTGTTACATACCCATCCGCCTTACATACATCCGAGGACTGTTGCAGTTTACGGAAATGGCCGAGTGATGTTCCGAATGTGAAGGGACTCTTAATGATTTTTCTGTAATATACCTGTTTGAAATAATCATTTGTAAATTTCAGCCGACAAGGATTTCCTAGTACCATCCGGAGTCCCGATTGCTCAGGAGACCCACGGAGGTGAGGATATCGCCACTTTTGCACACGGCCCTATGGGTCATCTAATTCAGGGCGTAATAGGTTACACTCCTGTCTGATTTGGCCGTGTTAAATTATATAGTAAATTTGCACATTTTGACAGTACGTAGCTCCTCAAAAAAAGTCGTTTGGGCTATAAAAGTTTGCAAGTCTGAAAGAAAATTCTTTGTTCTTGAAATCTATGTCCAGAAAATGCATTCATGAGCGGTTCATTTTCCCACAATTTTTAACGGCGCACAACCACCCTAAAAATTCTCATGGTACAAACTAGTTTCCTTACTTGGGAACCACCATCAAAGGTCAGGCTCTCAGAAAAAATAGTTCCCACTTAGATTCATTTAAAACTATGCATGAAATGTAGCAGAGGTCTTGCACTTGGCTGAACCTTATTTAAAGCACTTTACTGTTATTTAAACATTAAAACGATGTGGCAAAAGGAGCACACCATTTTTTCTAACCGGACTATTTTAGGGTACAACGACCTCGGAAGTAATTCAAGACCGGAGCGGATCCTAAATATCAAACTTTTTTTTTTAAATTTTGACAAAACCTCTTTCAACTTATGCATTTGTGTATTACAACATGCCTTGTTTTTAAATTTTTCAAAAATATGACTTAGAAGTGAAATGGGAGGAGAATTAGTACAAGACCTATATTTCTGAAATTAGGACCAAAAGGGAACAGATTCAGTGTCCTTCACATGATGATTAGAAATTAACATAACTTTTATAATAAGTGATCAATTTTCATACAATAAAAAGTGTTTTGTAAAGAAATGGCTCTTCTTTACTGTGTGCCCCTTTTCAGTTGTCTATGCTTAAAAAGGGTTGCAAAAAATATCATTATATTAAAAAAAGATTGAATTTAAAATCAATTTAAGTTAAATTATTCTTTAAAAATATAAAAACAATCAAGAAAAAAAGCTCATGAATGGCTTATTTTGTTAGTTTGATATCTAAAAACTAAGTCAAAGGTGAAAAACACCCAAGAAAAGGGAAAATACAGTTAATTGGACAGTGTTAAAAAGGGTATAGTTCAAAATAAGAATTAGGATTTGAGCCTGTAGAGCAAAATAGTAGCAGTATTAATCCTTAGTATAAGATATTAAAATCTTTTAAAAGTACTGTTTTTTGCTTTTACCCTTTTGATTGAAGAAGCTGAGCTGTATTCGATACAAAAATATTTACGAAACAATGTAAAGGAAATCCCTAACAGGAAATATCCATACAGGGCTTAGGGTTTGGAAGCTTATCATCTTCATTTCAAGTGGTCACCTAGACTGCCAGCCAATCAAATTAGTGCCGTTTTGGTCATATGACACTGACATTGCGGGGTAAGTATAAAAGAAGATGAAGATTCCTTCCAATACCCAAACCAGCTATTTTTTCATTTTCTTGACATCTAAAAACAGATTCTCATTCAGCATGATTTAAGGCAGCAGATGCAGAAGAGTAAACTATTTTCAAAAAGGGAATATGTTTCATTTATTGATAAGTAACCAACCAGGCCCTTGCAGTGAAGCTGATGAAAAAAAAGAAAGAAAGAAAGAGAGAAAAACAAGTACTATTTCTACTACAGATGACACTATATCAAATGATCATATCAATAACCTATGACAATGACAAAACCAACCACTTTTAGAATCAATCGCTTAAGAAGTCGAGCCGTCATGGAATTACAATACCGTGAGGTTAAGAATAAACAAAATAAAAGTAAAATAGAGGAATATGTTGAAGCGATGACATACATTATTATGCATAAACTGTCAACTACCCGTGAAATCAACAAGCTGAAACAGAGCCACCTCTCACTTGAGCTCAAAACTATGGATAAGCACAAATTTGTTGTAACTGCATATAAGTAAACTTCAGTGTACACTCAAAATGCAATGAAATAGGGGGGGGGGGGGTATATTATATTGCAACTATTTCCAGAGAGAGAGAGAGAGAGAGAAAGAGAGAGAGAGAGGGGGGGGGAAGACAGGCAGAGAGTCAGACAGACAATGACAAAGAGACAGATAGAGATGGAGGCGGTGGACACACAGCTACTGTAAGGAAGCTCATTCAAGCAAAGTTTGATTTTCCAACAATATTTTGTGTTTTTGGTCTTGTTGAGTTGATCTGTTGATTCTGATCAGATAAAAAATATAAAAGGTCCTATCGACCCTCATTCATACCAACGAGGATTTTAAGCGGCTCATATTCTAGGGTTTTGGCATTATGCATACCTTTTTCAGATGAAAATTTAAGTTCTTTACAGCTAAAACTTCTTTTTCAGGTGATCAAATTGTGCAGACAGCTTGTTATGACATTATGGGAAAAAACCAAAGCATTCCGGAAGGAATCAAAGTACTTAAAGGGGTGAAATCAACATTTTAATATTTTTTTAAAAAATCAAATTTAATTTCAATTATATTGAAAGATTTTTATTGAAATTGAATTCTTGATCATACTTACTAGTTGACTGTGACATTTGAGCCCAAAATTTTTGAAAACAACATAACAATCAATATTTTTGTGTGACCCCCCCTTCCTGATATAGGTTACACTCCTGTCTGATTTGGCCGTGTTAAATTATATAGTAAATTTGCACATTTTGACAGTACGTAGCTCCTCAAAAAAAGTCGTTTGGGCTATAAAAGTTTGCAAGTCTGAAAGAAAATTCTTTGTTCTTGAAATCTATGTCCAGAAAATGCATTCATGAGCGGTTCATTTTCCCACAATTTTTAACGGCGCACAACCACCCTAAAAATTCTCATGGTACAAACTAGTTTCCTTACTTGGGAACCACCATCAAAGGTCAGGCTCTCAGAAAAAATAGTTCCCACTTAGATTCATTTAAAACTATGCATGAAATGTAGCAGAGGTCTTGCACTTGGCTGAACCTTATTTAAAGCACTTTACTGTTATTTAAACATTTAAACGATGTGGCAAAAGGAGCACACCATTTTTTCTAACCGGACTATTTTAGGGTACAACGACCTCGGAAGTAATTCAAGACCGGAGCGGATCCTAAATATCAAACTTTTTTTTTTTAAATTTTGACAAAACCTCTTTCAACTTATGCATTTGTGTATTACAACATGCCTTGTTTTTAAATTTTTCAAAAATATGACTTAGAAGTGAAATGGGAGGAGAATTAGTACAAGACCTATATTTCTGAAATTAGGACCAAAAGGGAACAGATTCAGTGTCCTTCACATGATGATTAGAAATTAACATAACTTTTATAATAAGTGATCAATTTTCATACAATAAAAAGTGTTTTGTAAAGAAATGGCTCTTCTTTACTGTGTGCCCCTTTTCAGTTGTCTATGCTTAAAAAGGGTTGCAAAAAATATCATTATATTAAAAAAAGATTGAATTTAAAATCAATTTAAGTTAAATTATTCTTTAAAAATATAAAAACAATCAAGAAAAAAAGCTCATGAATGGCTTATTTTGTTAGTTTGATATCTAAAAACTAAGTCAAAGGTGAAAAACACCCAAGAAAAGGGAAAATACAGTTAATTGGACAGTGTTAAAAAGGGTATAGTTCAAAATAAGAATTAGGATTTGAGCCTGTAGAGCAAAATAGTAGCAGTATTAATCCTTAGTATAAGATATTAAAATCTTTTAAAAGTACTGTTTTTTGCTTTTACCCTTTTGATTGAAGAAGCTGAGCTGTATTCGATACAAAAATATTTACGAAACAATGTAAAGGAAATCCCTAACAGGAAATATCCATACAGGGCTTAGGGTTTGGAAGCTTATCATCTTCATTTCAAGTGGTCACTTAGACTGCCAGCCAATCAAATTAGTGCCGTTTTGGTCATATGACACTGACATTGCGGGGTAAGTATAAAAGAAGATGAAGATTCCTTCCAATACCCAAACCAGCTATTTTTTCATTTTCTTGACATCTAAAAACAGATTCTCATTCAGCATGATTTAAGGCAGCAGATGCAGAAGAGTAAACTATTTTCAAAAAGGGAATATGTTTCATTTATTGATAAGTTACCAACCAGGCCCTTGCAGTGAAGCTGATGAAAAAAAAGAAAGAAAGAAAGAGAGAAAAACAAGTACTATTTCTACTACAGATGACACTATATCAAATGATCATATTAATAACCTATGACAATGACAAAAACAACCACTTTTAGAATCAATCGCTTAAGAAGTCGAGCCGTCATGGAATTACAATACCGTGAGGTTAAGAATAAACAAAATAAAAGTAAAATAGAGGAATATGTTGAAGCGATGACATACATTATTATGCATAAACTGTCAACTACCCGTGAAATCAACAAGCTGAAACAGAGCCACCTCTCACTTGAGCTCAAAACTATGGATAAGCACAAATTTGTTGTAACTGCATATAAGTAAACTTCAGTGTACACTCAAAATGCAATGAAATAGGTGGGGGGTATATTATATTGCAACTATTTCCAGAGAGAGAGAGAGAGAGAAAGAGAGAGAGAGGGGGGGAAGACAGGCAGAGAGTCAGACAGACAATGACAAAGAGACAGATAGAGATGGAGGCGGTGGACACACAGCTACTGTAAGGAAGCTCATTCAAGCAAAGTTTGATTTTCCAACAATATTTTGTGTTTTTGGTCTTGTTGAGTTGATCTGTTGATTCTGATCAGATAAAAAATATAAAAGGTCCTATCGACCCTCATTCATACCAACGAGGATTTTAAGCGGCTCATATTCTAGGGTTTTGGCATTATGCATACCTTTTTCAGATGAAAATTTAAGTTCTTTACAGCTAAAACTTCTTTTTCAGGTGATCAAATTGTGCAGACAGCTTGTTATGACATTATGGGAAAAAACCAAAGCATTCCGGAAGGAATCAAAGTACTTAAAGGGGTGAAATCAACATTTTAATATTTTTTTAAAAAATCAAATTTAATTTCAATTATATTGAAAGATTTTTATTGAAATTGAATTCTTGATCATACTTACTAGTTGACTGTGACATTTGAGCCCAAAATTTATGAAAACAACATAACAATCAATATTTTTGTGTGACCCCCCCCTTCCTGATATAGGTTACACTCCTGTCTGATTTGGCCGTGTTAAATTATATAGTAAATTTGCACATTTTGACAGTACGTAGCTCCTCAAAAAAAGTCGTTTGGGCTATAAAAGTTTGCAAGTCTGAAAGAAAATTCTTTGTTCTTGAAATCTATGTCCAGAAAATGCATTCATGAGCGGTTCATTTTCCCACAATTTTTAACGGCGCACAACCACCCTAAAAATTCTCATGGTACAAACTAGTTTCCTTACTTGGGAACCACCATCAAAGGTCAGGCTCTCAGAAAAAATAGTTCCCACTTAGATTCATTTAAAACTATGCATGAAATGTAGCAGAGGTCTTGCACTTGGCTGAACCTTATTTAAAGCACTTTACTGTTATTTAAACATTAAAACGATGTGGCAAAAGGAGCACACCATTTTTTCTAACCGGACTATTTTAGGGTACAACGACCTCGGAAGTAATTCAAGACCGGAGCGGATCCTAAATATCAAACTTTTTTTTTAAATTTTGACAAAACCTCTTTCAACTTATGCATTTGTGTATTACAACATGCCTTGTTTTTAAATTTTTCAAAAATATGACTTAGAAGTGAAATGGGAGGAGAATTAGTACAAGACCTATATTTCTGAAATTAGGACCAAAAGGGAACAGATTCAGTGTCCTTCACATGATGATTAGAAATTAACATAACTTTTATAATAAGTGATCAATTTTCATACAATAAAAAGTGTTTTGTAAAGAAATGGCTCTTCTTTACTGTGTGCCCCTTTTCAGTTGTCTATGCTTAAAAAGGGTTGCAAAAAATATCATTATATTAAAAAAAGATTGAATTTAAAATCAATTTAAGTTAAATTATTCTTTAAAAATATAAAAACAATCAAGAAAAAAAGCTCATGAATGGCTTATTTTGTTAGTTTGATATCTAAAAACTAAGTCAAAGGTGAAAAACACCCAAGAAAAGGGAAAATACAGTTAATTGGACAGTGTTAAAAAGGGTATAGTTCAAAATAAGAATTAGGATTTGAGCCTGTAGAGCAAAATAGTAGCAGTATTAATCCTTAGTATAAGATATTAAAATCTTTTAAAAGTACTGTTTTTTGCTTTTACCCTTTTGATTGAAGAAGCTGAGCTGTATTCGATACAAAAATATTTACGAAACAATGTAAAGGAAATCCCTAACAGGAAATATCCATACAGGGCTTAGGGTTTGGAAGCTTATCATCTTCATTTCAAGTGGTCACTTAGACTGCCAGCCAATCAAATTAGTGCCGTTTTGGTCATATGACACTGACATTGCGGGGTAAGTATAAAAGAAGATGAAGATTCCTTCCAATACCCAAACCAGCTATTTTTTCATTTTCTTGACATCTAAAAACAGATTCTCATTCAGCATGATTTAAGGCAGCAGATGCAGAAGAGTAAACTATTTTCAAAAAGGGAATATGTTTCATTTATTGATAAGTAACCAACCAGGCCCTTGCAGTGAAGCTGATGAAAAAAAAGAAAGAAAGAAAGAGAGAAAAACAAGTACTATTTCTACTACAGATGACACTATATCAAATGATCATATCAATAACCTATGACAATGACAAAACCAACCACTTTTAGAATCAATCGCTTAAGAAGTCGAGCCGTCATGGAATTACAATACCGTGAGGTTAAGAATAAACAAAATAAAAGTAAAATAGAGGAATATGTTGAAGCGATGACATACATTATTATGCATAAACTGTCAACTACCCGTGAAATCAACAAGCTGAAACAGAGCCACCTCTCACTTGAGCTCAAAACTATGGATAAGCACAAATTTGTTGTAACTGCATATAAGTAAACTTCAGTGTACACTCAAAATGCAATGAAATAGGGGGGGGGGTATATTATATTGCAACTATTTCCAGAGAGAGAGAGAGAGAGAGAAAGAGAGAGAGAGGGGGGGGGGAAGACAGGCAGAGAGTCAGACAGACAATGACAAAGAGACAGATAGAGATGGAGGCGGTGGACACACAGCTACTGTAAGGAAGCTCATTCAAGCAAAGTTTGATTTTCCAACAATATTTTGTGTTTTTGGTCTTGTTGAGTTGATCTGTTGATTCTGATCAGATAAAAAATATAAAAGGTCCTATCGACCCTCATTCATACCAACGAGGATTTTAAGCGGCTCATATTCTAGGGTTTTGGCATTATGCATGCCTTTTTCAGATGAAAATTTAAGTTCTTTACAGCTAAAACTTCTTTTTCAGGTGATCAAATTGTGCAGACAGCTTGTTATGACATTATGGGAAAAAACCAAAGCATTCCGGAAGGAATCAAAGTACTTAAAGGGGTGAAATCAACATTTTAATATTTTTTTAAAAAATCAAATTTAATTTCAATTATATTGAAAGATTTTTATTGAAATTGAATTCTTGATCATACTTACTAGTTGACTGTGACATTTGAGCCCAAAATTTATGAAAACAACATAACAATCAATATTTTTGTGTGACCCCCCCTTCCTGATATAGGTTACACTCCTGTCTGATTTGGCCGTGTTAAATTATATAGTAAATTTGCACATTTTGACAGTACGTAGCTCCTCAAAAAAAGTCGTTTGGGCTATAAAAGTTTGCAAGTCTGAAAGAAAATTCTTTGTTCTTGAAATCTATGTCCAGAAAATGCATTCATGAGCGGTTCATTTTCCCACAATTTTTAACGGCGCACAACCACCCTAAAAATTCTCATGGTACAAACTAGTTTCCTTACTTGGGAACCACCATCAAAGGTCAGGCTCTCAGAAAAAATAGTTCCCACTTAGATTCATTTAAAACTATGCATGAAATGTAGCAGAGGTCTTGCACTTGGCTGAACCTTATTTAAAGCACTTTACTGTTATTTAAACATTAAAACGATGTGGCAAAAGGAGCACACCATTTTTTCTAACCGGACTATTTTAGGGTACAACGACCTCGGAAGTAATTCAAGACCGGAGCGGATCCTAAATATCAAACTTTTTTTTTAAATTTTGACAAAACCTCTTTCAACTTATGCATTTGTGTATTACAACATGCCTTGTTTTTAAATTTTTCAAAAATATGACTTAGAAGTGAAATGGGAGGAGAATTAGTACAAGACCTATATTTCTGAAATTAGGACCAAAAGGGAACAGATTCAGTGTCCTTCACATGATGATTAGAAATTAACATAACTTTTATAATAAGTGATCAATTTTCATACAATAAAAAGTGTTTTGTAAAGAAATGGCTCTTCTTTACTGTGTGTCCCTTTTCAGTTGTCTATGCTTAAAAAGGGTTGCAAAAAATATCATTATATTAAAAAAAGATTGAATTTAAAATCAATTTAAGTTAAATTATTCTTTAAAAATATAAAAACAATCAAGAAAAAAAGCTCATGAATGGCTTATTTTGTTAGTTTGATATCTAAAAACTAAGTCAAAGGTGAAAAACACCCAAGAAAAGGGAAAATACAGTTAATTGGACAGTGTTAAAAAGGGTATAGTTCAAAATAAGAATTAGGATTTGAGCCTGTAGAGCAAAATAGTAGCAGTATTAATCCTTAGTATAAGATATTAAAATCTTTTAAAAGTACTGTTTTTTGCTTTTACCCTTTTGATTGAAGAAGCTGAGCTGTATTCGATACAAAAATATTTACGAAACAATGTAAAGGAAATCCCTAACAGGAAATATCCATACAGGGCTTAGGGTTTGGAAGCTTATCATCTTCATTTCAAGTGGTCACTTAGACTGCCAGCCAATCAAATTAGTGCCGTTTTGGTCATATGACACTGACATTGCGGGGTAAGTATAAAAGAAGATGAAGATTCCTTCCAATACCCAAACCAGCTATTTTTTCATTTTCTTGACATCTAAAAACAGATTCTCATTCAGCATGATTTAAGGCAGCAGATGCAGAAGAGTAAACTATTTTCAAAAAGGGAATATGTTTCATTTATTGATAAGTAACCAACCAGGCCCTTGCAGTGAAGCTGATGAAAAAAAAGAAAGAAAGAAAGAGAGAAAAACAAGTACTATTTCTACTACAGATGACACTATATCAAATGATCATATCAATAACCTATGACAATGACAAAACCAACCACTTTTAGAATCAATCGCTTAAGAAGTCGAGCCGTCATGGAATTACAATACCGTGAGGTTAAGAATAAACAAAATAAAAGTAAAATAGAGGAATATGTTGAAGCGATGACATACATTATTATGCATAAACTGTCAACTACCCGTGAAATCAACAAGCTGAAACAGAGCCACCTCTCACTTGAGCTCAAAACTATGGATAAGCACAAATTTGTTGTAACTGCATATAAGTAAACTTCAGTGTACACTCAAAATGCAATGAAATAGGGGGGGGGGGGTATATTATATTGCAACTATTTCCAGAGAGAGAGAGAGAGAGAGAAAGAGAGAGAGAGGGGGGGGGGGAGACAGGCAGAGAGTCAGACAGACAATGACAAAGAGACAGATAGAGATGGAGGCGGTGGACACACAGCTACTGTAAGGAAGCTCATTCAAGCAAAGTTTGATTTTCCAACAATATTTTGTGTTTTTGGTCTTGTTGAGTTGATCTGTTGATTCTGATCAGATAAAAAATATAAAAGGTCCTATCGACCCTCATTCATACCAACGAGGATTTTAAGCGGCTCATATTCTAGGGTTTTGGCATTATGCATACCTTTTTCAGATGAAAATTTAAGTTCTTTACAGCTAAAACTTCTTTTTCAGGTGATCAAATTGTGCAGACAGCTTGTTATGACATTATGGGAAAAAACCAAAGCATTCCGGAAGGAATCAAAGTACTTAAAGGGGTGAAATCAACATTTTAATATTTTTTTAAAAAATCAAATTTAATTTCAATTATATTGAAAGATTTTTATTGAAATTGAATTCTTGATCATACTTACTAGTTGACTGTGACATTTGAGCCCAAAATTTATGAAAACAACATAACAATCAATATTTTTGTGTGACCCCCCCTTCCTGATATAGGTTACACTCCTGTCTGATTTGGCCGTGTTAAATTATATAGTAAATTTGCACATTTTGACAGTACGTAGCTCCTCAAAAAAAGTCGTTTGGGCTATAAAAGTTTGCAAGTCTGAAAGAAAATTCTTTGTTCTTGAAATCTATGTCCAGAAAATGCATTCATGAGCGGTTCATTTTCCCACAATTTTTAACGGCGCACAACCACCCTAAAAATTCTCATGGTACAAACTAGTTTCCTTACTTGGGAACCACCATCAAAGGTCAGGCTCTCAGAAAAAATAGTTCCCACTTAGATTCATTTAAAACTATGCATGAAATGTAGCAGAGGTCTTGCACTTGGCTGAACCTTATTTAAAGCACTTTACTGTTATTTAAACATTAAAACGATGTGGCAAAAGGAGCACACCATTTTTTCTAACCGGACTATTTTAGGGTACAACGACCTCGGAAGTAATTCAAGACCGGAGCGGATCCTAAATATCAAACTTTTTTTTTAAATTTTGACAAAACCTCTTTCAACTTATGCATTTGTGTATTACAACATGCCTTGTTTTTAAATTTTTCAAAAATATGACTTAGAAGTGAAATGGGAGGAGAATTAGTACAAGACCTATATTTCTGAAATTAGGACCAAAAGGGAACAGATTCAGTGTCCTTCACATGATGATTAGAAATTAACATAACTTTTATAATAAGTGATCAATTTTCATACAATAAAAAGTGTTTTGTAAAGAAATGGCTCTTCTTTACTGTGTGTCCCTTTTCAGTTGTCTATGCTTAAAAAGGGTTGCAAAAAATATCATTATATTAAAAAAAGATTGAATTTAAAATCAATTTAAGTTAAATTATTCTTTAAAAATATAAAAACAATCAAGAAAAAAAGCTCATGAATGGCTTATTTTGTTAGTTTGATATCTAAAAACTAAGTCAAAGGTGAAAAACACCCAAGAAAAGGGAAAATACAGTTAATTGGACAGTGTTAAAAAGGGTATAGTTCAAAATAAGAATTAGGATTTGAGCCTGTAGAGCAAAATAGTAGCAGTATTAATCCTTAGTATAAGATATTAAAATCTTTTAAAAGTACTGTTTTTTGCTTTTACCCTTTTGATTGAAGAAGCTGAGCTGTATTCGATACAAAAATATTTACGAAACAATGTAAAGGAAATCCCTAACAGGAAATATCCATACAGGGCTTAGGGTTTGGAAGCTTATCATCTTCATTTCAAGTGGTCACTTAGACTGCCAGCCAATCAAATTAGTGCCGTTTTGGTCATATGACACTGACATTGCGGGGTAAGTATAAAAGAAGATGAAGATTCCTTCCAATACCCAAACCAGCTATTTTTTCATTTTCTTGACATCTAAAAACAGATTCTCATTCAGCATGATTTAAGGCAGCAGATGCAGAAGAGTAAACTATTTTCAAAAAGGGAATATGTTTCATTTATTGATAAGTAACCAACCAGGCCCTTGCAGTGAAGCTGATGAAAAAAAAAGAAAGAAAGAAAGAGAGAAAAACAAGTACTATTTCTACTACAGATGACACTATATCAAATGATCATATCAATAACCTATGACAATGACAAAACCAACCACTTTTAGAATCAATCGCTTAAGAAGTCGAGCCGTCATGGAATTACAATACCGTGAGGTTAAGAATAAACAAAATAAAAGTAAAATAGAGGAATATGTTGAAGCGATGACATACATTATTATGCATAAACTGTCAACTACCCGTGAAATCAACAAGCTGAAACAGAGCCACCTCTCACTTGAGCTCAAAACTATGGATAAGCACAAATTTGTTGTAACTGCATATAAGTAAACTTCAGTGTACACTCAAAATGCAATGAAATAGGGGGGGGTATATTATATTGCAACTATTTCCAGAGAGAGAGAGAGAGAGAGAAAGAGAGAGAGAGGGGGGGGGGGAAGACAGGCAGAGAGTCAGACAGACAATGACAAAGAGACAGATAGAGATGGAGGCGGTGGACACACAGCTACTGTAAGGAAGCTCATTCAAGCAAAGTTTGATTTTCCAACAATATTTTGTGTTTTTGGTCTTGTTGAGTTGATCTGTTGATTCTGATCAGATAAAAAATATAAAAGGTCCTATCGACCCTCATTCATACCAACGAGGATTTTAAGCGGCTCATATTCTAGGGTTTTGGCATTATGCATACCTTTTTCAGATGAAAATTTAAGTTCTTTACAGCTAAAACTTCTTTTTCAGGTGATCAAATTGTGCAGACAGCTTGTTATGACATTATGGGAAAAAACCAAAGCATTCCGGAAGGAATCAAAGTACTTAAAGGGGTGAAATCAACATTTTAATATTTTTTTTAAAAAATCAAATTTAATTTCAATTATATTGAAAGATTTTTATTGAAATTGAATTCTTGATCATACTTACTAGTTGACTGTGACATTTGAGCCCAAAATTTATGAAAACAACATAACAATCAATATTTTTGTGTGACCCCCCCTTCCTGATATAGGTTACACTCCTGTCTGATTTGGCCGTGTTAAATTATATAGTAAATTTGCACATTTTGACAGTACGTAGCTCCTCAAAAAAAGTCGTTTGGGCTATAAAAGTTTGCAAGTCTGAAAGAAAATTCTTTGTTCTTGAAATCTATGTCCAGAAAATGCATTCATGAGCGGTTCATTTTCCCACAATTTTTAACGGCGCACAACCACCCTAAAAATTCTCATGGTACAAACTAGTTTCCTTACTTGGGAACCACCATCAAAGGTCAGGCTCTCAGAAAAAATAGTTCCCACTTAGATTCATTTAAAACTATGCATGAAATGTAGCAGAGGTCTTGCACTTGGCTGAACCTTATTTAAAGCACTTTACTGTTATTTAAACATTAAAACGATGTGGCAAAAGGAGCACACCATTTTTTCTAACAGGACTATTTTAGGGTACAACGACCTCGGAAGTAATTCAAGACCGGAGCGGATCCTAAATATCAAACTTTTTTTTTAAATTTTGACAAAACCTCTTTCAACTTATGCATTTGTGTATTACAACATGCCTTGTTTTTAAATTTTTCAAAAATATGACTTAGAAGTGAAATGGGAGGAGAATTAGTACAAGACCTATATTTCTGAAATTAGGACCAAAAGGGAACAGATTCAGTGTCCTTCACATGATGATTAGAAATTAACATAACTTTTATAATAAGTGATCAATTTTCATACAATAAAAAGTGTTTTGTAAAGAAATGGCTCTTCTTTACTGTGTGCCCCTTTTCAGTTGTCTATGCTTAAAAAGGGTTGCAAAAAATATCATTATATTAAAAAAAGATTGAATTTAAAATCAATTTAAGTTAAATTATTCTTTAAAAATATAAAAACAATCAAGAAAAAAAGCTCATGAATGGCTTATTTTGTTAGTTTGATATCTAAAAACTAAGTCAAAGGTGAAAAACACCCAAGAAAAGGGAAAATACAGTTAATTGGACAGTGTTAAAAAGGGTATAGTTCAAAATAAGAATTAGGATTTGAGCCTGTAGAGCAAAATAGTAGCAGTATTAATCCTTAGTATAAGATATTAAAATCTTTTAAAAGTACTGTTTTTTGCTTTTACCCTTTTGATTGAAGAAGCTGAGCTGTATTCGATACAAAAATATTTACGAAACAATGTAAAGGAAATCCCTAACAGGAAATATCCATACAGGGCTTAGGGTTTGGAAGCTTATCATCTTCATTTCAAGTGGTCACTTAGACTGCCAGCCAATCAAATATGTGCCGTTTTGATCATATGACACTGACATTGCGGGGTAAGTATAAAAGAAGATGAAGATTCCTTCCAATACCCAAACCAGCTATTTTTTCATTTTCTTGACATCTAAAAACAGATTCTCATTCAGCATGATTTAAGGCAGCAGATGCAGAAGAGTAAACTATTTTCAAAAAGGGAATATGTTTCATTTATTGATAAGTAACCAACCAGGCCCTTGCAGTGAAGTTGATGAAAAAAAAGAAAGAAAGAAAGAGAGAAAAACAAGTACTATTTCTACTACAGATGACACTATATCAAATGATCATATCAATAACCTATGACAATGACAAAAACAACCACTTTTAGAATCAATCGCTTAAGAAGTCGAGCCGTCATGGAATTACAATACCGTGAGGTTAAGAATAAACAAAATAAAAGTAAAATAGAGGAATATGTTGAAGCGATGACATACATTATTATGCATAAACTGTCAACTACCCGTGAAATCAACAAGCTGAAACAGAGCCACCTCTCACTTGAGCTCAAAACTATGGATAAGCACAAATTTGTTGTAACTGCATATAAGTAAACTTCAGTGTACACTCAAAATGCAATGAAATAGGGAGGGGGGGTATATTATATTGCAACTATTTCCAGAGAGAGAGAGAGAGAGAAAGAGAGAGAGAGGGGGGGGAAGACAGGCAGAGAGTCAGACAGACAATGACAAAGAGACAGATAGAGATGGAGGCGGTGGACACACAGCTACTGTAAGGAAGCTCATTCAAGCAAAGTTTGATTTTCCAACAATATTTTGTGTTTTTGGTCTTGTTGAGTTGATCTGTTGATTCTGATCAGATAAAAAATATAAAAGGTCCTATCGACCCTCATTCATACCAACGAGGATTTTAAGCGGCTCATATTCTAGGGTTTTGGCATTATGCATACCTTTTTCAGATGAAAATTTAAGTTCTTTACAGCTAAAACTTCTTTTTCAGGTGATCAAATTGTGCAGACAGCTTGTTATGACATTATGGGAAAAAACCAAAGCATTCCGGAAGGAATCAAAGTACTTAAAGGGGTGAAATCAACATTTTAATATTTTTTTAAAAAATCAAATTTAATTTCAATTATATTGAAAGATTTTTATTGAAATTGAATTCTTGATCATACTTACTAGTTGACTGTGACATTTGAGCCCAAAATTTATGAAAACAACATAACAATCAATATTTTTGTGTGACCCCCCCTTCCTGATATAGGTTACACTCCTGTCTGATTTGGCCGTGTTAAATTATATAGTAAATTTGCACATTTTGACAGTACGTAGCTCCTCAAAAAAAGTCGTTTGGGCTATAAAAGTTTGCAAGTCTGAAAGAAAATTCTTTGTTCTTGAAATCTATGTCCAGAAAATGCATTCATGAGCGGTTCATTTTCCCACAATTTTTAACGGCGCACAACCACCCTAAAAATTCTCATGGTACAAACTAGTTTCCTTACTTGGGAACCACCATCAAAGGTCAGGCTCTCAGAAAAAATAGTTCCCACTTAGATTCATTTAAAACTATGCATGAAATGTAGCAGAGGTCTTGCACTTGGCTGAACCTTATTTAAAGCACTTTACTGTTATTTAAACATTAAAACGATGTGGCAAAAGGAGCACACCATTTTTTCTAACCGGACTATTTTAGGGTACAACGACCTCGGAAGTAATTCAAGACCGGAGCGGATCCTAAATATCAAACTTTTTTTTTTAAATTTTGACAAAACCTCTTTCAACTTATGCATTTGTGTATTACAACATGCCTTGTTTTTAAATTTTTCAAAAATATGACTTAGAAGTGAAATGGGAGGAGAATTAGTACAAGACCTATATTTCTGAAATTAGGACCAAAAGGGAACAGATTCAGTGTCCTTCACATGATGATTAGAAATTAACATAACTTTTATAATAAGTGATCAATTTTCATACAATAAAAAGTGTTTTGTAAAGAAATGGCTCTTCTTTACTGTGTGCCCCTTTTCAGTTGTCTATGCTTAAAAAGGGTTGCAAAAAATATCATTATATTAAAAAAAGATTGAATTTAAAATCAATTTAAGTTAAATTATTCTTTAAAAATATAAAAACAATCAAGAAAAAAAGCTCATGAATGGCTTATTTTGTTAGTTTGATATCTAAAAACTAAGTCAAAGGTGAAAAACACCCAAGAAAAGGGAAAATACAGTTAATTGGACAGTGTTAAAAAGGGTATAGTTCAAAATAAGAATTAGGATTTGAGCCTGTAGAGCAAAATAGTAGCAGTATTAATCCTTAGTATAAGATATTAAAATCTTTTAAAAGTACTGTTTTTTGCTTTTACCCTTTTGATTGAAGAAGCTGAGCTGTATTCGATACAAAAATATTTACGAAACAATGTAAAGGAAATCCCTAACAGGAAATATCCATACAGGGCTTAGGGTTTGGAAGCTTATCATCTTCATTTCAAGTGGTCACTTAGACTGCCAGCCAATCAAATTAGTGCCGTTTTGGTCATATGACACTGACATTGCGGGGTAAGTATAAAAGAAGATGAAGATTCCTTCCAATACCCAAACCAGCTATTTTTTCATTTTCTTGACATCTAAAAACAGATTCTCATTCAGCATGATTTAAGGCAGCAGATGCAGAAGAGTAAACTATTTTCAAAAAGGGAATATGTTTCATTTATTGATAAGTAACCAACCAGGCCCTTGCAGTGAAGCTGATGAAAAAAAAGAAAGAAAGAAAGAAAGAAAAACAAGTACTATTTCTACTACAGATGACACTATATCAAATGATCATATCAATAACCTATGACAATGACAAAAACAACCACTTTTAGAATCAATCGCTTAAGAAGTCGAGCCGTCATGGAATTACAATACCGTGAGGTTAAGAATAAACAAAATAAAAGTAAAATAGAGGAATATGTTGAAGCGATGACATACATTATTATGCATAAACTGTCAACTACCCGTGAAATCAACAAGCTGAAACAGAGCCACCTCTCACTTGAGCTCAAAACTATGGATAAGCACAAATTTGTTGTAACTGCATATAAGTAAACTTCAGTGTACACTCAAAATGCAATGAAATAGGGGGGTATATTATATTGCAACTATTTCCAGAGAGAGAGAGAGAGAAAGAGAGAGAGAGGGGGGGGAAGACAGGCAGAGAGTCAGACAGACAATGACAAAGAGACAGATAGAGATGGAGGCGGTGGACACACAGCTACTGTAAGGAAGCTCATTCAAGCAAAGTTTGATTTTCCAACAATATTTTGTGTTTTTGGTCTTGTTGAGTTGATCTGTTGATTCTGATCAGATAAAAAATATAAAAGGTCCTATCGACCCTCATTCATACCAACGAGGATTTTAAGCGGCTCATATTCTAGGGTTTTGGCATTATGCATACCTTTTTCAGATGAAAATTTAAGTTCTTTACAGCTAAAACTTCTTTTTCAGGTGATCAAATTGTGCAGACAGCTTGTTATGACATTATGGGAAAAAACCAAAGCATTCCGGAAGGAATCAAAGTACTTAAAGGGGTGAAATCAACATTTTAATATTTTTTTAAAAAATCAAATTTAATTTCAATTATATTGAAAGATTTTTATTGAAATTGAATTCTTGATCATACTTACTAGTTGACTGTGACATTTGAGCCCAAAATTTATGAAAACAACATAACAATCAATATTTTTGTGTGACCCCCCCTTCCTGATATAGGTTACACTCCTGTCTGATTTGGCCGTGTTAAATTATATAGTAAATTTGCACATTTTGACAGTACGTAGCTCCTCAAAAAAAGTCGTTTGGGCTATAAAAGTTTGCAAGTCTGAAAGAAAATTCTTTGTTCTTGAAATCTATGTCCAGAAAATGCATTCATGAGCGGTTCATTTTCCCACAATTTTTAACGGCGCACAACCACCCTAAAAATTCTCATGGTACAAACTAGTTTCCTTACTTGGGAACCACCATCAAAGGTCAGGCTCTCAGAAAAAATAGTTCCCACTTAAATTCATTTAAAACTATGCATGAAATGTAGCAGAGGTCTTGCACTTGGCTGAACCTTATTTAAAGCACTTTACTGTTATTTAAACATTAAAACGATGTGGCAAAAGGAGCACACCATTTTTTCTAACCGGACTATTTTAGGGTACAACGACCTCGGAAGTAATTCAAGACCGGAGCGGATCCTAAATATCAAACTTTTTTTTTTAAATTTTGACAAAACCTCTTTCAACTTATGCATTTGTGTATTACAACATGCCTTGTTTTTAAATTTTTCAAAAATATGACTTAGAAGTGAAATGGGAGGAGAATTAGTACAAGACCTATATTTCTGAAATTAGGACCAAAAGGGAACAGATTCAGTGTCCTTCACATGATGATTAGAAATTAACATAACTTTTATAATAAGTGATCAATTTTCATACAATAAAAAGTGTTTTGTAAAGAAATGGCTCTTCTTTACTGTGTGCCCCTTTTCAGTTGTCTATGCTTAAAAAGGGTTGCAAAAAATATCATTATATTAAAAAAAGATTGAATTTAAAATCAATTTAAGTTAAATTATTCTTTAAAAATATAAAAACAATCAAGAAAAAAAGCTCATGAATGGCTTATTTTGTTAGTTTGATATCTAAAAACTAAGTCAAAGGTGAAAAACACCCAAGAAAAGGGAAAATACAGTTAATTGGACAGTGTTAAAAAGGGTATAGTTCAAAATAAGAATTAGGATTTGAGCCTGTAGAGCAAAATAGTAGCAGTATTAATCCTTAGTATAAGATATTAAAATCTTTTAAAAGTACTGTTTTTTGCTTTTACCCTTTTGATTGAAGAAGCTGAGCTGTATTCGATACAAAAATATTTACGAAACAATGTAAAGGAAATCCCTAACAGGAAATATCCATACAGGGCTTAGGGTTTGGAAGCTTATCATCTTCATTTCAAGTGGTCACTTAGACTGCCAGCCAATCAAATTAGTGCCGTTTTGGTCATATGACACTGACATTGCGGGGTAAGTATAAAAGAAGATGAAGATTCCTTCCAATACCCAAACCAGCTATTTTTTCATTTTCTTGACATCTAAAAACAGATTCTCATTCAGCATGATTTAAGGCAGCAGATGCAGAAGAGTAAACTATTTTCAAAAAGGGAATATGTTTCATTTATTGATAAGTAACCAACCAGGCCCTTGCAGTGAAGCTGATGAAAAAAAAGAAAGAAAGAAAGAAAGAAAAACAAGTACTATTTCTACTACAGATGACACTATATCAAATGATCATATCAATAACCTATGACAATGACAAAAACAACCACTTTTAGAATCAATCGCTTAAGAAGTCGAGCCGTCATGGAATTACAATACCGTGAGGTTAAGAATAAACAAAATAAAAGTAAAATAGAGGAATATGTTGAAGCGATGACATACATTATTATGCATAAACTGTCAACTACCCGTGAAATCAACAAGCTGAAACAGAGCCACCTCTCACTTGAGCTCAAAACTATGGATAAGCACAAATTTGTTGTAACTGCATATAAGTAAACTTCAGTGTACACTCAAAATGCAATGAAATAGGGGGGGGGGGGTATATTATATTGCAACTATTTCCAGAGAGAGAGAGAGAGAAAGAGAGAGAGAGGGGGGGGAAGACAGGCAGAGAGTCAGACAGACAATGACAAAGAGACAGATAGAGATGGAGGCGGTGGACACACAGCTACTGTAAGGAAGCTCATTCAAGCAAAGTTTGATTTTCCAACAATATTTTGTGTTTTTGGTCTTGTTGAGTTGATCTGTTGATTCTGATCAGATAAAAAATATAAAAGGTCCTATCGACCCTCATTCATACCAACGAGGATTTTAAGCGGCTCATATTCTAGGGTTTTGGCATTATGCATACCTTTTTCAGATGAAAATTTAAGTTCTTTACAGCTAAAACTTCTTTTTCAGGTGATCAAATTGTGCAGACAGCTTGTTATGACATTATGGGAAAAAACCAAAGCATTCCGGAAGGAATCAAAGTACTTAAAGGGGTGAAATCAACATTTTAATATTTTTTTAAAAAATCAAATTTAATTTCAATTATATTGAAAGATTTTTATTGAAATTGAATTCTTGATCATACTTACTAGTTGACTGTGACATTTGAGCCCAAAATTTATGAAAACAACATAACAATCAATATTTTTGTGTGACCCCCCCTTCCTGATATAGGTTACACTCCTGTCTGATTTGGCCGTGTTAAATTATATAGTAAATTTGCACATTTTGACAGTACGTAGCTCCTCAAAAAAAGTCGTTTGGGCTATAAAAGTTTGCAAGTCTGAAAGAAAATTCTTTGTTCTTGAAATCTATGTCCAGAAAATGCATTCATGAGCGGTTCATTTTCCCACAATTTTTAACGGCGCACAACCACCCTAAAAATTCTCATGGTACAAACTAGTTTCCTTACTTGGGAACCACCATCAAAGGTCAGGCTCTCAGAAAAAATAGTTCCCACTTAAATTCATTTAAAACTATGCATGAAATGTAGCAGAGGTCTTGCACTTGGCTGAACCTTATTTAAAGCACTTTACTGTTATTTAAACATTAAAACGATGTGGCAAAAGGAGCACACCATTTTTTCTAACCGGACTATTTTAGGGTACAACGACCTCGGAAGTAATTCAAGACCGGAGCGGATCCTAAATATCAAACTTTTTTTTTTAAATTTTGACAAAACCTCTTTCAACTTATGCATTTGTGTATTACAACATGCCTTGTTTTTAAATTTTTCAAAAATATGACTTAGAAGTGAAATGGGAGGAGAATTAGTACAAGACCTATATTTCTGAAATTAGGACCAAAAGGGAACAGATTCAGTGTCCTTCACATGATGATTAGAAATTAACATAACTTTTATAATAAGTGATCAATTTTCATACAATAAAAAGTGTTTTGTAAAGAAATGGCTCTTCTTTACTGTGTGCCCCTTTTCAGTTGTCTATGCTTAAAAAGGGTTGCAAAAAATATCATTATATTAAAAAAAGATTGAATTTAAAATCAATTTAAGTTAAATTATTCTTTAAAAATATAAAAACAATCAAGAAAAAAAGCTCATGAATGGCTTATTTTGTTAGTTTGATATCTAAAAACTAAGTCAAAGGTGAAAAACACCCAAGAAAAGGGAAAATACAGTTAATTGGACAGTGTTAAAAAGGGTATAGTTCAAAATAAGAATTAGGATTTGAGCCTGTAGAGCAAAATAGTAGCAGTATTAATCCTTAGTATAAGATATTAAAATCTTTTAAAAGTACTGTTTTTTGCTTTTACCCTTTTGATTGAAGAAGCTGAGCTGTATTCGATACAAAAATATTTACGAAACAATGTAAAGGAAATCCCTAACAGGAAATATCCATACAGGGCTTAGGGTTTGGAAGCTTATCATCTTCATTTCAAGTGGTCACTTAGACTGCCAGCCAATCAAATTAGTGCCGTTTTGGTCATATGACACTGACATTGCGGGGTAAGTATAAAAGAAGATGAAGATTCCTTCCAATACCCAAACCAGCTATTTTTTCATTTTCTTGACATCTAAAAACAGATTCTCATTCAGCATGATTTAAGGCAGCAGATGCAGAAGAGTAAACTATTTTCAAAAAGGGAATATGTTTCATTTATTGATAAGTAACCAACCAGGCCCTTGCAGTGAAGCTGATGAAAAAAAAGAAAGAAAGAAAGAAAGAAAAACAAGTACTATTTCTACTACAGATGACACTATATCAAATGATCATATCAATAACCTATGACAATGACAAAAACAACCACTTTTAGAATCAATCGCTTAAGAAGTCGAGCCGTCATGGAATTACAATACCGTGAGGTTAAGAATAAACAAAATAAAAGTAAAATAGAGGAATATGTTGAAGCGATGACATACATTATTATGCATAAACTGTCAACTACCCGTGAAATCAACAAGCTGAAACAGAGCCACCTCTCACTTGAGCTCAAAACTATGGATAAGCACAAATTTGTTGTAACTGCATATAAGTAAACTTCAGTGTACACTCAAAATGCAATGAAATAGGGGGGGGGTATATTATATTGCAACTATTTCCAGAGAGAGAGAGAGAGAAAGAGAGAGAGAGGGGGGGGAAGACAGGCAGAGAGTCAGACAGACAATGACAAAGAGACAGATAGAGATGGAGGCGGTGGACACACAGCTACTGTAAGGAAGCTCATTCAAGCAAAGTTTGATTTTCCAACAATATTTTGTGTTTTTGGTCTTGTTGAGTTGATCTGTTGATTCTGATCAGATAAAAAATATAAAAGGTCCTATCGACCCTCATTCATACCAACGAGGATTTTAAGCGGCTCATATTCTAGGGTTTTGGCATTATGCATACCTTTTTCAGATGAAAATTTAAGTTCTTTACAGCTAAAACTTCTTTTTCAGGTGATCAAATTGTGCAGACAGCTTGTTATGACATTATGGGAAAAAACCAAAGCATTCCGGAAGGAATCAAAGTACTTAAAGGGGTGAAATCAACATTTTAATATTTTTTTAAAAAATCAAATTTAATTTCAATTATATTGAAAGATTTTTATTGAAATTGAATTCTTGATCATACTTACTAGTTGACTGTGACATTTGAGCCCAAAATTTATGAAAACAACATAACAATCAATATTTTTGTGTGACCCCCCCTTCCTGATATAGGTTACACTCCTGTCTGATTTGGCCGTGTTAAATTATATAGTAAATTTGCACATTTTGACAGTACGTAGCTCCTCAAAAAAAGTCGTTTGGGCTATAAAAGTTTGCAAGTCTGAAAGAAAATTCTTTGTTCTTGAAATCTATGTCCAGAAAATGCATTCATGAGCGGTTCATTTTCCCACAATTTTTAACGGCGCACAACCACCCTAAAAATTCTCATGGTACAAACTAGTTTCCTTACTTGGGAACCACCATCAAAGGTCAGGCTCTCAGAAAAAATAGTTCCCACTTAAATTCATTTAAAACTATGCATGAAATGTAGCAGAGGTCTTGCACTTGGCTGAACCTTATTTAAAGCACTTTACTGTTATTTAAACATTAAAACGATGTGGCAAAAGGAGCACACCATTTTTTCTAACCGGACTATTTTAGGGTACAACGACCTCGGAAGTAATTCAAGACCGGAGCGGATCCTAAATATCAAACTTTTTTTTTTAAATTTTGACAAAACCTCTTTCAACTTATGCATTTGTGTATTACAACATGCCTTGTTTTTAAATTTTTCAAAAATATGACTTAGAAGTGAAATGGGAGGAGAATTAGTACAAGACCTATATTTCTGAAATTAGGACCAAAAGGGAACAGATTCAGTGTCCTTCACATGATGATTAGAAATTAACATAACTTTTATAATAAGTGATCAATTTTCATACAATAAAAAGTGTTTTGTAAAGAAATGGCTCTTCTTTACTGTGTGCCCCTTTTCAGTTGTCTATGCTTAAAAAGGGTTGCAAAAAATATCATTATATTAAAAAAAGATTGAATTTAAAATCAATTTAAGTTAAATTATTCTTTAAAAATATAAAAACAATCAAGAAAAAAAGCTCATGAATGGCTTATTTTGTTAGTTTGATATCTAAAAACTAAGTCAAAGGTGAAAAACACCCAAGAAAAGGGAAAATACAGTTAATTGGACAGTGTTAAAAAGGGTATAGTTCAAAATAAGAATTAGGATTTGAGCCTGTAGAGCAAAATAGTAGCAGTATTAATCCTTAGTATAAGATATTAAAATCTTTTAAAAGTACTGTTTTTTGCTTTTACCCTTTTGATTGAAGAAGCTGAGCTGTATTCGATACAAAAATATTTACGAAACAATGTAAAGGAAATCCCTAACAGGAAATATCCATACAGGGCTTAGGGTTTGGAAGCTTATCATCTTCATTTCAAGTGGTCACTTAGACTGCCAGCCAATCAAATTAGTGCCGTTTTGGTCATATGACACTGACATTGCGGGGTAAGTATAAAAGAAGATGAAGATTCCTTCCAATACCCAAACCAGCTATTTTTTCATTTTCTTGACATCTAAAAACAGATTCTCATTCAGCATGATTTAAGGCAGCAGATGCAGAAGAGTAAACTATTTTCAAAAAGGGAATATGTTTCATTTATTGATAAGTAACCAACCAGGCCCTTGCAGTGAAGCTGATGAAAAAAAAGAAAGAAAGAAAGAAAGAAAAACAAGTACTATTTCTACTACAGATGACACTATATCAAATGATCATATCAATAACCTATGACAATGACAAAAACAACCACTTTTAGAATCAATCGCTTAAGAAGTCGAGCCGTCATGGAATTACAATACCGTGAGGTTAAGAATAAACAAAATAAAAGTAAAATAGAGGAATATGTTGAAGCGATGACATACATTATTATGCATAAACTGTCAACTACCCGTGAAATCAACAAGCTGAAACAGAGCCACCTCTCACTTGAGCTCAAAACTATGGATAAGCACAAATTTGTTGTAACTGCATATAAGTAAACTTCAGTGTACACTCAAAATGCAATGAAATAGGGGGGGGGGTATATTATATTGCAACTATTTCCAGAGAGAGAGAGAGAGAAAGAGAGAGAGAGGGGGGGAAGACAGGCAGAGAGTCAGACAGACAATGACAAAGAGACAGATAGAGATGGAGGCGGTGGACACACAGCTACTGTAAGGAAGCTCATTCAAGCAAAGTTTGATTTTCCAACAATATTTTGTGTTTTTGGTCTTGTTGAGTTGATCTGTTGATTCTGATCAGATAAAAAATATAAAAGGTCCTATCGACCCTCATTCATACCAACGAGGATTTTAAGCGGCTCATATTCTAGGGTTTTGGCATTATGCATACCTTTTTCAGATGAAAATTTAAGTTCTTTACAGCTAAAACTTCTTTTTCAGGTGATCAAATTGTGCAGACAGCTTGTTATGACATTATGGGAAAAAACCAAAGCATTCCGGAAGGAATCAAAGTACTTAAAGGGGTGAAATCAACATTTTAATATTTTTTTTAAAAATCAAATTTAATTTCAATTATATTGAAAGATTTTTATTGAAATTGAATTCTTGATCATACTTACTAGTTGACTGTGACATTTGAGCCCAAAATTTATGAAAACAACATAACAATCAATATTTTTGTGTGACCCCCCCTTCCTGATATAGGTTACACTCCTGTCTGATTTGGCCGTGTTAAATTATATAGTAAATTTGCACATTTTGACAGTACGTAGCTCCTCAAAAAAAGTCGTTTGGGCTATAAAAGTTTGCAAGTCTGAAAGAAAATTCTTTGTTCTTGAAATCTATGTCCAGAAAATGCATTCATGAGCGGTTCATTTTCCCACAATTTTTAACGGCGCACAACCACCCTAAAAATTCTCATGGTACAAACTAGTTTCCTTACTTGGGAACCACCATCAAAGGTCAGGCTCTCAGAAAAAATAGTTCCCACTTAAATTCATTTAAAACTATGCATGAAATGTAGCAGAGGTCTTGCACTTGGCTGAACCTTATTTAAAGCACTTTACTGTTATTTAAACATTAAAACGATGTGGCAAAAGGAGCACACCATTTTTTCTAACCGGACTATTTTAGGGTACAACGACCTCGGAAGTAATTCAAGACCGGAGCGGATCCAATAGAGCAGAGTCATATAGCCCACGTGATGGCGTACGCCGCCTGTATTGGACCATACTCCGATAATTGTGATTATGAAATGAGGAAAGCAATCATGGACAATAACCCGAATTCTGCATCAACATTGGTTACCTCCCTTACTGTGTTTCTTTCTGTTTTCTTTTTTTTTATGTTGAAGTGATTTGTGTTTTGTAATGTTAGTCATGTCTTTTTGTAAATTTTCTAGAAATGACTTTAACTCCAGAAACCAAATATTTAGAATAGAAGTAATAATAGAAAACATGACCCAAGCATGTTCTGGGTATTTCAAGACATTCCATCTATTGGAGACTTTTACAATGAAAGATCTTTGTTTGCTATGCTTTATTTAAGATCCAATTTTCACGTTTGACGGTAGTTTCTATATGTATGCATAAAGTCATTGAACATTGAGTTCTGGTACATAGTCACAAACACAGGGTACCTCCTCCACTTTGCTCCCTTGACTTACAAAGTTGATTTCGACCTAGACTGGCACTACTGTCGACTCATGTATGAGTCTTTTATGATGGTCGACAGTGATACAAGTCTAATTTCATCTCGGGGCGATACTTTATTTCGACCACGGGGCGACACTTATTTTGTGAGATCATTGTCAGAGATTACATAACTATTCTCATTCTCTCAAACTTTCTCAAGATTGAATTTTCTAAAAAAAGTTAAAATTTGAATTTGAATAATTGGATATTGAACACTTAAGATTTATAACATTAATGAGTAGTTAGATTCTATTTTTAAGAAATTGCTGACACTATCTTTTATGTCCAAACATTTCGTAGTAAAGAATGTCTCTAAAAATGGTTGCCAAAGCCGGAAGTCACTTGGTGGTTATCAAATATAAAGCAATCGTATGCGTTTCGCCATCGGAGCCTATTAGTCACCCGTTAACTCGATGTTATCACGAAAAACTTGCGCGGTACCCGTGCGGCAAACGGCATACGGTGATCACCACAAAGTTTATCAGATGGCGTAAATCATTCGGAACATCGCTCGGACTTTCCGTAAATTGGAAAGTACCTTGGACGTAAGTGTAGTAATTTTGGGTAATATTTAGGTAAATCGGCTTCTTGTGGCATTTCGGTTATTTAATAGGCTTGATGAAAAATACATTTTTTTTTCTGATTGTCTGTGGAGTTTCTCTGTGTATACTTCCAATTATAATATGCACAATCTATCCTTTCGTTGATTTTGTTCTTCGCAGCGTGTTCCCTAGTAATGTTTGTGATGTCATAATAAAAAACCATGTGCTCGATGATGCGCTTTGATGTCCGTAAATCACCAGGTCTATTCCGTAGAATTACCTAAGGTTCCCGATCGGGCATAGCCCTCGCGATTTTGTGGAGGAAAAGTTATACAGATTTACAAACAAGAGGAACAAAGACCATAAACGCTCACCTAGTGCATTGTTTACAAAGGTTGCAACTTGCAAAAATTGATAAAAGTATTTTACAAAGATTTAACCCATTGGTCCAGCTCTAGACTCAATTTGATCAATTTTTCAAGTTGTCCTTTCTGACCAAGTTTCAACATTTTTTAGCCAAAAATATAGCATTCTCTTATTTTCTTAGACTTGATACCTTGACCTAGTTTTTGATTTGACTTTACCCAATTTCGAACTTGAACAAGATATTATGTTGACAAAAAGTCGGACCGAGTTTCAAGACATTTGGGAAAAATATGGCCTCTACTAGACTCCACACAATATCTATATAAGATTTAACCCTGTAACCTAGTTTTTGACCCTAATTGACCCAATTTTAAACCCATCCGAGATATCATGTAGACAATCATTCAACTTGGCCAAAATATGGCTTCTAGAGTGCCTACAAAATTTTTCTAAGAATCGATCTTGTGACCTAGCTTTTGACCAAATTTGACCCAAATTAAGTCATCCAGGATATCAGATAGAAAAACATTCTGGCCTAGTTTCCAAACATTTGGGCGAAAAATATGGCCTCTAGAGAGCACATAAAAAATCTTCTAAAAATTGACCCTGTGACCTTATTTTTGATCCCGCTTGATTCAATTTCGACGAATATTCTGACCAAGTTTCAAGATATTTTTGCCATTTACGTGACCTCTCGAGTGCTCACATATATAATACGTACTAAGTGTAATGTATGAAAAAAAATCTAGCGAGGTTTGGAGAATTGATTATTGTCGAGGCTCTGCCGAGACAATTATCAATTCTCACAACCGAGTTGGATATTTTTTTCATGCATTACACTAAGTATGTATTATATTTATCTTATAACCTCTATTTGTCTTGTTTTCGTAGATTTTTTCTAACTGAAATGCAAGTTTCTAAAAATAACCGCATTATATAATTGTTCTAAAAATAACTATGTGATATCACAAAAAATATCATACGGGATGTTATCATACGGATATTTGTATAGTTATAAGATAAAAGATGTTAACGTACGCCAGACACAGCTAGATCACAATAGCTTATCATGAGCAGTTCGTGCTCAGGTGAGCAAAAACGCAAGACTGAATTAATCATTGGTAATCCCCTTAATATTCCGGGTATTCGAAATAAGGGAGAAACGTAATACATAAATGATCATTTGAATTTCCGTTTCACCACTCATGATGCAAAAAGGACATATTTGTATCATAAGTGAAGAAACAGAGTTTCAAATGATTAGTAATTTATGCTTGGTTGAATAATTAAGGCTTTTTTGTAGCTATCTTGACAACATCCTGGTTACAAAGACACTAATGAAATAAATAAACAAAACGAGAGTTAAGAACATCGTGAAATTGACAAGCTGAGTGATATTAAAATGCTTTTGGCATGAAATAAAATGAGTATGATGGGTAAGTTTTGAATGAAATGAAATTAAAGGGAGGTTATCCAAAACCGCTTGTTTTGTTATATATTTATTAACTCCCTTCAAAGAAATACGCATACAAGTTCTATAAATAGCTTTCTAGGTATTCGTGAACTAATTAAACGCTTATAAAATCAAATTAAGTCGTCAGCGAAATCTTGGGATTTCATTTTGAATATGGTTGTTGGTTTAACAGTGATGGAGCGATAAAAAATGTTTTTGGTCAATGTCTATTTCCTGATGGTAATAACTGTACGTATCCATGGTTCAGGGCAAAACTGTATTAAGTGTCCATATAGTGTATAGACACTTAGCACAGTCTTGCACTGAACCCTCGATATGTGTTGATATTCACATTTAGATGGAATTGATTGACTGAATGGAGTTTAACGCCGCTTTTAACATGTTTTCAGTTATACCGCGGCAGCTGGAGCACCTTACAATGGCTTCCTGGTATATCTCTCACCAGTACAACAATCACATCCTTTCCTAGCCTCCAGCTGCTATCTCACATAGGTCTACGATTATCAACCCATTGGTTAGAGACTAATAGTCGGAAAGAATGAGTGCCACCGTCGGGTATCGAACCAGGGACCTCTAGATTGACAGTCCGACGTGCCACCAACTGCCAACACCAAATGACGGCGGCTGCATTAAGAAAGAAAGGTATGTGTTGATCCAGGGTCGGACACGGAGGGAAATGGGGGTGTCTTTCAGAAAATTTGGAAATCCAAGTGGAACTTGGTCGTTGGGCTAAATATTGTCGCAGGTATAGGCTTTTCCCAGGTTGTTTGGTTAGACACTGTGTTCAGCCCGATATAGAAAATATTTTCCCCTATCCCCATCGAGAAGGTTGGGGTGGAGTGGGAACAATGGAGCCGACCGACAACGTTCTTATTTTCGCGATGCAGTAAGTCTTTTTTCTGAGGGTCTTTTTTTCAACTGCATGTTTGTGATTGCAGTTTATTGGCAGAAGTACCAAGTAGATTTATACAAACTTGAAAGCTGCGTATTGTGAATAGGACAGAGTCTCTGTCTCCGACACGTACCCCCTCTCTCTCTCTCTCTCTCTCTCTCTCACACGCACTCTCTCTCTCTCACTCACTCCCCCCCTCTCTCTCTCTCTCTCTCTCTCTCTCTCTCGCCCTCTCTCTTACTCCCTCTCTCTCACACAATTCCCTCTCCCTTTTACTCTGGATCTCTGTATCTCTCACTCTCTCTTTCCGCATCTGACTATCTCTGTCTCCCTCTCCTATCTCCCTATTTCTCTCTCTCTCTCTCTCTCTCTCTCTCTCTCTCTCTCTCTCTCTCTCTCTCTCTCTCTCTCTCTCTCTCTCTCTCTCTCTCTCTCTCTGTTTCTCTCCCCAACCTCTCAATCCCCCTCTCTCTTTTCCTCACCCCTCTCTCCCTCTTACTCTCTCTCCTCTTTGTATCTCTCAGTCCCTCTGTGTATCTGTCTGTCTCTCTGTCTCCCTCCCCTCTCTCTCACTCTCTGTCTCTCTATTTCTCTGTCTCTCTATTTCTCTTTCTATTTCTCCGCCACTTCTCTCTCTCTCTCTTCTCTTTCTCTCTCTCTCTCTCTCTCTCTTTCTCATTCTCTCTCTCTCTCTCTCTCTCTCTCTCTCTCTCTCTCTCTCTCTCTCTCTCTCTCTCTCTCTCTCTCTCTCTCTCTCTCTCTCTCTCTCTCTCTCTCTCTCTCTCTCTATCTATCTATCTAGTTCTTGCCTGCTCGCTCACTCGCTATCTTTCTCTCACATTTTACAAAAGGTATGAAATTGTCGGAGCTGGATGGTCATAGGACGGAACCATATAAACCTCCTTTTCAGAGAGCACACGCGCAATCTTCACACATGGCTTACCAACATGCCACTATTAAATGTTTCAATCTTTATTAATCTTAGCCATCGTACTGCGACAATCTTTTCGTATACAAGCTCTGAACTATTGAGAAAAACCGTGAGTGCTTTAATGATATGCCTTTTTTTATTTTCAGGGATCAAGAGAAAATTGCGTCAAGTCACGGAGGGAGAAACTAAAAATCTCACAAAACCTTCTATATGCGAAATAGAATTCGTACATTAGTACGATTCTTTTTTAATATTTAATATCTGCATAAAATAACGATACTTTCACCATAATATTATCTTCAAAGTATGAAATGAAGCTTAATTTCATGAAGCTAAAAACTAATAGTTTCTTTAAATTGAGAAAGATTTCTTTTGGGATAGTTTCTTGCGCAATCCTGCAAAAAGCTGCGAGCTTTTAACTGTTTTTCATCGATTAATAAATCTTTTTCAGCTTATCAGAGTTTACAAATTTTGATGGACACCACTGAAATTATTTCATAATCAGATATCTAACGTTACTGTCGGCAAATGCTTTTTTAAAAATAATATTCAAACCGATTACTCATAAGTAAAAATGGTGGGAAAGTGATGTTCTCTTTCAAATCGAGATTCAAAAAAAAAAAATAAAAAAAATCGTACTTTCATTTCTCGAGGCCGAACTCCCAACTGATAGTACAGTGTTTAATATGAAACTTAAAGATCAATCATACTGAATTTGATTCATATATAAATGTGATAAGGTTTGTAAATTCATGGGTAAATGAAATTAAAAAAAAAACTCTTTTCATATCTTATAATTTTATAACATAATAAAATTCACAGTAATGAGACTAATTTGTGCGAAAGTTTACAACAAAGTTGCGTAATCAAACTTTTTATTGAGGAATGAAACATTTTTTTCAACCAATCAGAATGCACGAAAATTGATGGAAACCAGTTATATCAAATTATTATCAAATGGAGATTGACATGTTCGTCCTTCTGTCCAGTTCCCGCAGCTAATCCGCGGTTTAATTCTAGAGTTGAGAAACAATTGGAATCTGTTATAAGGTTTTGCTCGAGAGAGGCGCTTTTTAACCGAATCTACACTGAAATGAATGTCGAAACGACCACCTTGCATTTAACATAATTGTGATCCGTCACGCGAAAAGGGACATTCTTGGAGCTCCGTAATACTATGTATTTATATTACGGTATGGCGCGCGAACGGGGTCAAAAGTCAGAATACCGCTATACCCACAAAATAATGAAGGTATACCCATAAAAATGAGGGTATACTTACATATTTTTATCGGTATACCGATAAATATGGAGGTACACCTACAAATTGTAGGTAAACCGCCATAATATTACCGGTATACCTATAACATTTAGCGGTACACCGGTATTATTGCATCTTGTCGAGCCAAGGGTTACGAACGTTTTATAGTCCGTTTGACTTCTATATGGACCAACATTTCGCCGAAAATCTCAGAAATTAATTAATGAGACGCATATTTTTCTTGTCATATCATTTTTTCCAGCTAATACCATGACGCATTTTGTTTTTCAGAATTTTTGAATGTAAAATAATGATTTTGTCCGTCCGTCTACATGTTAACTTTCAGCATTTCATACCTACTTGTGACTGTATTAAACGGAACAGCGAATTGTATAACCAAAAATAGTACTGATTTGCATAGGGGCCGAGTCAAAAGATTAAGATTTTAAGTGAATTGTATTAATATAAAATCGAGTTTTTCAATATAATTAAGTTTGTCTAAGATTTTTGCTACCGTTGGATATCAAATCTGTGTATATTCTCTCTTTCTTCAGGAACTGTTTGACCAGATATTTGATTATTGATTTTATTCATTCTGAGATGAACCCTATATTTACATGTCAAGACCAATCAAAAAGCATTATTAAACGAAGTAGTTGGGAATTTCACGAGGAAAATTTGTTGAAAAGGCGAGTACTAACGGTAAAAATCACGTGCTATTTAAGTTTAAGATGACATGACCGTCGATATGCTAATTAGCATGTCCAAATAAGGAATAATGGACATTTCATCTGTCAAAAGTTTAGTATAAAACCACGTGTTTTTACTATATATGTTGACATTTTCTTACTATTGAACAGCCTCCATCACCCCTCGTGTTTAAGAGCGGAAAATGCGAAAATATTAACATTAACTAGATAGACAAAATCATTATTTTGAAATCATTTTATTTTCAAAAAATATTTTTTCGAATGGTATTAAGCTGAAATTAAGATTTTACTACATACAAATCCTTTATTCAAACGCAATTTTATATAATTGATGAAAAGGTTGGTCCATATAGAAGTCAAACGGACTATACTTATCTTACCCTTGGCTGATTGAATGGGTAATTTCTGTACGCGTGACGTCACAGAACAGAAAACGAGGCGGACCAATCAGTAACCTTCTTACAAAAAAGGTCCGACAGCGGGAGGTATGTTAGGTCAATATGCCCCGCGGCTACTTTCCAGATGTGAATTCAACCCTTAGAATTACGCTGATTCTAGGACAAAATCCCCTCCGGACAAAATCCCCTCGACGGTTTTTTGGCATGGCGGACAGAATCCCCTCGGTCATTCTAACAACGCGGACATAATCCCCTCAATCCGTTTTTTGAGGCGGACAGAATCCCCTCCATGAATTTGTTTGGGCGGACATAATCCCCTTGGTCTGATTACCGAGGCGGACAATATCCCCTTAATCAAATCTACAATGCGGACAAAATCCCCTCATTAGGCGGACACAATCCCCTTCAAATACAAGAAAAAACAGCAAAGTTTTCGTTATTAATTAAATTATTGCAAAAAAAAAACACTTACGTCATTATGTGTATAGACTTAAAAATTAACCATAACAAGGACGCGACCAAGCATACTTTAGTACGTCATTTCATGAGTAAGTCCTGTACGTTCTTAATTGGTTTCACGTGTTAATTGTCAGGTAACACTTTTCTTTGTGGAAATGTACACCGTATACGAGAATAGAAAATGTCAATTTACAGTTTGGATTTTCTTAATTGGTATCACGTTAATTAGTGGGCAACATTATTCTTTCAGGAAATATAGTCGTTTAAAGAATATAGAATAATTGACTTGATTGAAATAATTTATTTCTAAACTTAAACAATAAACATAGCTCTATCTACTCGAACTACGAAGGGTATTCCGTCCGATTTTTATGTTACGACGAGGGGATATTGTCCGCCCTGTAGTTTTGATTGAGGGGATGATGTCCGCCTTGTAATTCCTAACGAGGGGCTTATGTCCGCCCTAGCAAATTAATGAAGGGGATTCTGTCCGCCTCAAAAAACGGATTGAGGGGATTATGTCCGCGTTGTTAAAATGACCGAGGGGATTCTATCCGCCATGTCAAAAAACCGTTGAGGGGATTTTGTCCGGAGGGGATTTTGTCCGGTTACCAATTACGCTTAACCCCTTCAGTTTTAAGTAATTGTGACACTTAGTAAGACTGAAATACACAATCACAAAAACTGTTCGAATTTTTTATATCTTTTCAAATGACAACATATTTTTTTTTAAAAAATAATTTGATGCTACATTGAAGGTTCTCAAATTTAGCTTTTCTGTCCTCGATGATAGTGTATTACGATTTTCAATGTTTAACTAAATTTTTAAGTTATTTAATCATTCAATCGGTTTAAGTTTTCACTGTTTTTAAACATTATCAAAGGCAAACTCCAATATAGTAGAATGCATCTATATTGAAGTGTAAGAAATTTAAAGTTTGGAATAAATGAAATAATCAAGTCGTCTTATAGAAATAATTTAGATATGATAATGCACTTGAATTTTCATATTAATTCTTTAAATCGGGAGTTTTTCTCTTTCTTTTCGAGCAGGATGACCTAAGAGAACTAAATAGAATAAAATATAAAAATAAATAAATAAAGAAAGAAAAATAATATAACAAATTTTAGTAAGGCTATGCGAATATTTTAGGAGCAGAAGAATTAATCAATTTATTTGTTTATTGTTTTAATTTATCTTCATTATCTAATTATTTGTTTATTTATTTTGGTTTATTCTAATTTGTAAGTTACCTGTGTTGTAGGAAGTCACAAGGTTTTGATAAATTTAATATTCAAATTTTCTATGAAACACTTTATTCACGACGGTTTTAAACAAATCAATCCAGTGCAATGTTCTTTACAAATCGAAATACACATGTACTAGTAAATAAAAGAGATCATTTGATTTTTATCTCTGATATTTATGAAATATACGTGTATTGTTGTTAGGCAGTCCAATATCTCGTGGCTACAGCTTATTCAAGTTATGATTAAGTAGTTTTGGTCGCCCGTTGACTATATTCTACATAGTACGGAAATATATTTGCTTTCAATATTAAAAAAGAAAATAACAAACTGGCCATTCCCTTTATATTTATTTTATTATATGGTTTCTTATTTTTTTTATTTATTTATTTTTATTTCTATTTTTTGTGGTAGGGGTGGGGGCTATCCAAAATGTCCCTCTATAATACAATTTTAAGATGTTTTTTCTAATTTTTGATGATTCAACTTCTTAAAAATTGCTTCTTCAACTGCCTCATGTTTTTTCGCTTTCTTACTCCCAAATAAATCATGGAATCATGTTTTATCACATGACAGTGTTGGCAAGTGTGTGTGGTGGGGCGGGGATAGATTAGCTCAAAACCATTTCAAGCTATCAAAAATAACAGTAGGCCCTACGGAGATTGAAAATGGTTTCAATCCAACTCCCATTTTTGCTGTGTTTCAGGGAGGGGGGGGGGGGGGGGTAGGAAAACATTCATGGTGGATAACTGGGATATTTTTTGATTACCAAATGTTTTCTCCCTTTCCCTTCCCCTAACCTCCTCCTAAGCAAAGAAATTTCAAAATAGTTTTGGGAATTAATAAAATATAATTTCTTGTCTTATTTATATGGAATAAGAATGTGTTCAAAATTGAAACAGTCTTAGATTTTGTCATCTAGTAATGCCTGAACTTGGCCGTTGAGTAGCGGCACAAGTTTTATTTAAGTTTTGAAAAAAATGAACGACATTGCGGACAGAGTATAATTTTAATAACCATACTTTCTGTTCTATCATATATTGCAAATTGAGTAATTTTACTAAGAAATATTAGAAAAAATAATGACAATGTTTTATGATAATGATGACAATATCTTAGTTTTCGAATTGATTATAAAAGGAATAGATTTCAATTTTACTGATTTTACAATTCAACCCGTCACCAAATAGAAACATACTAAAAAGTAAACGTTTTCGATGCGACGCATTTTCTTAATCCATTCATGAATGAAGGGTTTAGTTACACAGTCGTCGGAATACAACCGGTTGCCATAGGGATTTGAAATGGTACTGATTCCGTTTGTAAGAAGCTCTCTGATTGGCAGTTACAGAAATCGCGTTTGACCTTTTGATTGGCAGGCTAAAAATAAATCGTACAGAATTTACCTATTCATTCAGTCAAGGGGTATTCGAGAAGATCTTATCGATTCAATACCCCTTGACTCGTGAAGATGAGAAGATCTTATCGATTCAATACCCCTTGACTCGTGAAGATGGTATTATTGTGGGTTTACCTATAATAATGAGGGTATACCTGTAATTTTTCCGCCAACCAATCAGAGAAGGCGTTTTATCCAGCATTTTCTATCACAGTCACGGGCATTTTTCGTAAGTATTTCGGAATGAAAAATCTCATATTTATTAAAGAATAGTGTAAATATTTCATAATTGAGTAGAATATAATGAAATAATGATATATTAATAATAATATAATAATTGAGTGTTTTTCTTACCCTTTTCACATGTTTTTATTCCATTGGTGTTTCCGTGACGTCACACGCACTTGGTAGGTTATCCAATTTTTAACTTTATAAATTGACGACTTTTTCGAGATTATTTTAGTGTCAATAAAATGAATTTATTTGAAAACAAACAAAATGTAAAATATGAGTAAACGGCAAAAGAAAGATCCATTATGTAAAGAACGACTATGAATAACATCAAGTATCCGATTTATTTTAATGAGCCATTTATCCACTTATTTCACTTCTCTTTAAATCAACGATCACTATGAAATTAACTGAACATATTTATTTTATCCTAAAGGGGCAATATGTGTGAAACAATGAAATAAGCATTGATTGGACAATAAAAGTCTGACCAATTTCCTGTGTTTTATGACACCTCGATATTTAAATAGCTAACCTTAAACATTACTGTAGAAAGGAAAAAAATTATTTAATATCAACAGGCCTGTTAGATAACTCAATAGATCATAGATTGATTCAGAATGATTGATCGATAGATAATTCTTTTTATTAAACGGTGTTTGAAGACTTTGAGATTACTACAACAAATTGTTTTTGATTGGAGCGAAATTCAACGTAATAAAAAATGCCAGAAATAGATATGCCAAATGAGAAAATGTCTGATATATGTGTGCAAAATCATGTTTCACTAGATCGATAATCAAAATGCCATTTATGTTATTCAATTTAATTGTGTCCCTTGCATTTTTTATTTGCTTGAACATTGGTTTCATTCCCCGATGAGAACAACTTTTAGTACGCAGTAATTGTCTATATGCCCGTTAAGCTATGACTCCATGCAACTGCATATCTTTAGTAAAATATTTTATTTGATCATTAAATATCATCAAGTAATAAGATTTGAAAAGAATATTTCTAGAATTCATTGAGGTATGGAGAGATTTTTTTTTAATCTATTGGGGTATTGCACCAAAACTACAATCACTTTCGCATGAATCCGTTTCGCTAAAAATGCATCAAAGTCAAATATCTGAATGTTCAAAGTTACCAGATGCACTAATTGGGAAGAGTTATATTATGAAAATTCATTTTTCTGTGTTTCTTTTCAAGTTAAAAATGGAAATCAGGTGATATAGAGTAAGATCAGACTGCACATATGTGCAGGCTGATCATGGTCTTAACCTCCTGCAGAAATATTCCCGGTTCAGCATCCCAAAGGCTGTATAACATCTCCAGATACGAAAAAGAGATATTCACAATAATGAAAGACAATTAAAGTAAAGGGTCATACATGGAACATTCAATTGATTGAGATTGATTGCATGGAGTAAAACACCGCTTTCAACATTTTTTTTCAGGTAAGTTGCAGCGGCTGGAGCGCCTAACAAAGGTTTCCTGGTATTTCTCTTACCAGTACAACCACCATATCCTTTCCTAGCCTTCAGCTGCTATCTCACATAGGTCTTCAATTATCAACCCATTGTTGAGAGACAAATAGTCGGAAAGAATGAGTGCCACCGTTCGGGAATCGAACCCAGAACCTCTAGATTGACAGTCCGATGCACTACCAACTGCGCTATGACGTGGCTTCAGTGTAGATAAAGGTCAACAAAGGCTTCTAGTTTCTTTGTTTTGTTCGCATAACCCTATTCGGTGTCTTCCCGATTCTCCCACATTTGAAAATCCAATAATACCATATACCTGGTGAGGAGACGGGGGCAAGGGAAAATGTGCGATTACAGTCAGGTTCAAATTGTATTCCAATTCATTAAGTATTTATTCAATGTAGCAAAATATGACGGTCCTAGCAAACCAATTACGGTCGGTTTGAATTAAAGGTCGGTCTTAAAGTATTTTTACGAAAATGAATATTCAAAGTTTAAGTGATAATTGAGTTTAATTTTTGTAATTATGACGAAAGTAAGAAAAATTGAAATTGTTAAAAAAAAAACAAAGTAAAGACAAGTCTTGGCAAACGCGCAGCTTCATCTGAATTTCGAAAAAAAAAAAAAAAAAAAAAAAAAAAAATGGGCCTAGTTCAAGATGGTAATAGATGTATCGTTAGTATAATTCTAACATTGAGAATAGTAAACAGTGAAAGTGCGAAAAATAGTAAAAGATAGGAACGAACATGTGGGAGATAAAGAGAAAAAGGTGAAATAGAGTGGTTAGAAATGGTAGACTGTATTTCAAGTTTACTCGATTTTGTTGGGGTTTTTTTTGCGGGGCAGGAGTCGCAGAGATGACCGTATTTACTGGACATGCGCTGACAAGATCTGCTCCTCGAGAGTCACTATCAGAGATGGAATTTCCATCAGAGTCAACAGAAACCACACACGTGCTGCTGATTCCTTCTTGATTGAGAGACAACGTCATGAACAAAATCAATAAGTGGTGTCATGGCGAAACCACTCCAATACCTAACATCTACAGAGAAGCGCTTACAGAGGTTGGTCACATGAAACTGCCGACTGCCGTTGAAACGCTTATGGACTACATCGCAGAATACTGGGTTGAAGGCGAAAAGGATACATGGAACCAGTTTCAATCACAAGCGAACAGAACTACGAACCACCTTGAGGGTTGGCACAGCATGCTGAAGAAATCCACCAAGCACCAACATCCTTCTACGATTCTTGCTATACAAGAGGTTAATGCAGCTTCGTATCTATTACGTTTGTAGATATAAAGACACCCTCAAACTCAATAGAAAACATAGAATCTTAGACAATATTTTCCCCAGTATAATGCTATTGAATTTCTTACTTTTTTTGTGTATCAAATTAAAGAAATGTAGTTAAAATGTAGATTTTTTCGTGAATAACTTTTTGTGACAAAGCAAGGTAGATTGACATGGGGATAACAAAAAAGTCAGTATAAATATTTTCTGCGATACACATTTTTACAAGTCAATTTTCGAGTATTCCATTCATCACAGAATAAGTAAGGTTGCAGAAATTTTGGTAATGTGGATTGGTCATTTTAGCTTACTTTCTCTGTGGCAAATAATGCCATCTATACATAATGATGTCGGATGACCACCCAAATATCGTAACTGCAATTGAAAATCATAAGCCAATAAGTATATGGAATATTATGAGGTATAAGAATGTTGCTTGGGATAAGCATTGGTTCCTTTTATTTACACGATTTCAATAAAAAAAAAAGGGGGGACCTGGTACGGCATTTGATAATGTATATGTTCGTGACTAGAAATCTAATATTTCACATTGAAACGCTCGTGGAACACGGTTGAGGAACTTACCAATAATTTAGCCCCAGGTGGGGATTATCCCACACCTTACCTGTATCGATTTTATATCGATTTTTTCAAATGTGGGAGAATCGGGAATAAACCCCCTATTCAAGCTAAAAAAAGAAAGAGGGGTGGGAACAGACAGACACATAATATTGAAATTGATGCATCATTCATGCGGGTCGATACAGCAAAAGGTTGGGGTGCAGGAGCTTTATTTTCAAATTCGGTAGCTTAAATTGAGTAAGTGAGTAAATAAAGAATTGTTCTTTCTTCAAATTACTTTCCCCGTCTATAGGTTAAACCTATGATTATAAAAAATATCTCTGTTGCTTAACAGTAGGTTTGTGTGATTTTATGTCACTGTCTAGATTGGAACGAAATTCGATGGGGCGAATTCAGTTTTTCATTGATACAAATTCTCTTTGCGACGTTTAACAAAGTGTTATCGCGAAAAGGTTTAAAAAACTTTAATTTCTTAAATCGTTGTTTAAAAGCCAGTTTAATTGATTTTTCGGGGTTAAAAAACCGCTTTGCGGTCTCCAGTGTAAACAAACCAGCGCCGCAGAAAAGTACCGAAAAGTCGAGATGTAACGCGCATTCTGATTGGATAATGAGATTTTCATGAAAGGGGTAAAAAATAATGAGGGTGTACCTATAAATTATCGGTAAACCTCCATTTTTTATCGGTATACTCCCATTTTTTATGGGTTTACCGTCATTTTATAGGTCTACCCTCATTTTTATCGGTATACCGATATAAAATTAGGGGTATACCTCCATTATTTTGTAGGTATAGCGGTATTCTGACTTTTGACCCCGTTCGCGCGCCATAACGTAATGTGAATACATCGTAAAATGATTGGATCCAGCATTAGCAGGCTTTGATAATCTTAGACGAAAAATTGCGACACCTTATCGTGCCAGGTATCAAATTGTTGACGAAAATGATTGTTCGGTTTCTCACTTTCAGATGAAATGTAAGAACTGAGCAGTCCAATAATGATAATTTTAAATCAGAGACACCTAAAAAATTCTTCAAAAATGTTCGGTTTACATAGAAACGTCGCAGTAAGCTGAGGCTATGAAACGTTATATTCAAAAACATTTTGGACACTCTTCGCAGAAATTAATGGTTCGAAAATATCAATAAATAAACAACAACAACAACAACAACAAAAACCCCTCGGATTTTTTTAATTTTGCGCGAACTGTGCATTGAATAAAAGCACGGAGATAAAATAAATTTCAATACCGATATAAAATTCGGACCATTTTCTTAAATGTGTTTAGAATGTACAACTTCCCTCTTTTCTGGATGAATGATTACTTTCAAATGTTTCAATTTGTCATTTTTTTTGCATCATTTTTAGCAAACTTAATCTTTGTTCGCACGATGATTTTCGCTAAATGACCACTGAATCCTTCAAAATTTCCACTGTACAATTTCAAGTGTGAAAATAAAGAGTGTATTTGCGATTTCATGATACAGTTAACAACATCGTGAAATTGACAAGGTGAATGATTTTGGAATGAAATTGAATGAGTGTGTGGAGCGAGTTTTGAGTGAATTTAATGGGAGGTAATCCTATATCGCAAATTTTGTTCAGAATGAACAAAATTTTCGATATTGATTACCTCCCTTTAATAAAAATGCAATAACAGTTATATAAATAGCTTCCTATTTCTTCAAGAACCTAAGAGACGTTAACAATTTGAATAATGTCAGTGAAATCGCAATTTTCCTCTGTCAAAATTTATTTTGAATGACGTTGTTGATTCTTTATTTTTCAATGGGTTTGATCGTTTTTGGATGGTTTGGGTGAGTGATTGGTTGGAATGAATGGAGCGCTGAGTGAGCGATTTAGAATGGTTTAAATTGAGGTGAATGTCAATTTCACGATGTAATCAACATTATTTCTTGAAGGAGAAGCATGAAACGCGTAACATACGTATTTTTTTTTCTTACGATTTTTTTTTAAATTGAACTTGGCTCAATCTTTTATTCACAGCCATGGGTGACTATAAGATCTAGCTCCTCAAAATCTGTAAATTATATAGTATACGGTTATTTGCTATTTAAGATTAGGCATTCGCGTAATCATACATTGTGATTATGTTTTGAGTTTCACAACTCAATGAAATCAACAAATACATTATTCAGTCATATCTTAATTGAGTTAACCGTCCAAGAACGGCGAAAGATATGTCTTAGACGCAGTCGACTCAGAGTTGAGGATCGTTTTCTCTGAAAATACCTTGCCTGTCTATGATATGGGTTCGTTACAAATGAAGAAAATATCATGCATATGAATTAAGTGTAAGTGATGTGGAAAAAATGTGAATGATGTGAAGAAAAAGTCGTGCTTGTGAAAAAAATGACTCATATGAATAAAATGCTACTTATATGAACAAAATGCTGTGAATGCCAAGGAAAAAATCCTAAGACTGTGAAGAAAATGTACATATGTGAAGAAAATGTAACTTATATGAACAAATTGCAATGTATGCGAATAAAATGTTTGTGTGTGAAGAAAATGTAACTTAGGTGTGGAAATCTTAACGGGTAAAGCAAAGTAGTAACATACGTGTAGAAATCTCAACGCAAATGGCGAAAATGGGTTGTATGTATAAAACACTCCACTTATAAAGTGAAAATGTAACGTATGTGCCGTGTCTTAGTGTATTTGGCGAAAATGTAACGTATGTGTCGCGTATTAGTGTGTATGGCGAAATTGTAACGAACATTTATACATAGAAATCTTAATTTTTTTGTCGACAATGAAACGCATTTGTAGAAATCTCAACTTATACAAGGAAAATGAGAAGTGGAGAAATCTTATATTTAGCATATTGCGAAAATGAAGTGTACGCGTAGTACACTTAATGTATATGGCAAAATGTTACCATGTATCGTGTCTAAACGTTTATGGCGAAGATGTAACGCAAGTGAAAAAGAATATATATGGCGAAAGTCTAATGTATGTGAAGGAATCTTAACTTATATAGCAAAAATGTAACGTGCTGTCCCGTTGATTTATTGGGAAAAATTCATCGTATGTGAAGAAAGACTAACCATATATGGCGAAAATGTAACGTATATGTTCAAACCTTAACGTTTATAGGGAAAATGTAAAGCATGTTGTTACGTGCAAATATAACAAGAATAAAGAAGCCAGCAACAAACTTTACGATTAACAATATTTATTGACAATGATACCAGAATTATTGACAATATGAAATTAATACCAAAACAAATTACAATACCTTGAATGTTTAATCCTAAAGTTTTTAATTTTAGATCCACTTGAATTAAGTTCCTGGCCCACAAATGATAAGTCCAATAATATCCGAATTTAAAACTAACCACAATTTTAATCAAACTTTTAAGATTTCAAGAAATCTCCTTTTAGTTTATCACAGTACTACTAAATGAAACCATTAGTCTAAACCAAGTGAACCAAGAATGCTGTAGGAATCCCCTTATATAATACCATAGAACAATCTAGAATAGCATAGAAAATTTGAAGAGTCTAGAGCTTGAATCACTTTCTAAAAGTCCTTTCTAGAAAGATCTAAAATATTCTACATACATTTACCTATTAGTCAAGGTATTGGAAAATTCACAGACTGATTCTAAAAATAGACATGGGATAACCATTATACATTTTACATTCATACATGCATAACAATGTGTAGAAATCTTCACGCATATTGCAAAAGATAACGTATGTTGAGAAATCTTAATGTATATGTTGAAAATATAACGCATCTGAAGCTAATGGAATCAATTATGTCATCGTTATTCTTCTTTCCTTGTTACGGTTTTCCTCCGAAACCATGAAGTAGAAAGTCGTAAGTGCAGGCTAAGATAATTGACCGTCTATATAGGCTTATCCAAGTTTATACAGTCATCCAACGCTTCTTGCAAACCAGAAATATTCCATGAAAAGCATGAAAAAGAATAGTCTGATCTACGAAATCTGCTCTGCATTTGATATGAAAACGTGTGAGAACCGAATGAAAAAAGTTACGCATGTTAAGCGCAAGGCGGGTAAACTTTCTACATCTTCAACTTTTGCGCGCCCTTAAGACAGGCCGAGCACGTGCATAAGATTTCTAAACATTTAAAATAACCGCAAAGCAAAGACTCTGGCCAGTCTGTGCTTCCGCACAGTCTGACCAGAGTCTTCACTATGTATTTAGTAGATAGATAAGGTCTCAAATTCTATGTAAACTAACAAGTAACCTTACATTTACAGTACGTGACTGTCTACTTTGCTCAATGTTTGTCCCCCATATGTATTTCAAGTTGTTGGAAATGTCACGCACATGCTCAATTATTAGTGTATTTTAATATCTACGAAGAATTTAATCAAAGCTTTAGTTTGTAAATTTCGGTGATTAATATGCGTGAATAATGTAATAAAAATCTGAAAATAAAGTCTATTTTCGAAACCACAATTTTAAAAACAGAGCGTTGAACTGCAAAATTTCAATACCCGTTTGACTGTGAAGTTTAATAACGAAATTTCGCAATAGATGATTTTAATCTCATCCGTATAAGTTTCTTTTTGCAGTATAATAAACATAGTTTGCTATTCTGCGTAATTAATGAACTGGCAGGGCGGGACTTAGCCGTGACGTAATTTGGCTAGTTTACTTTTCAATAGTTTGTGTTGTTTCATACTTTAGTTGGTAATCATCGTTAACGCGTGCAAATAACTGTTTCCTAAAACCTAAAGAATTCACGTGCTTTGAGAGAGTGAACACATTTCATAGTTTGGTTACCAAGACCTCGTAACTTCAGCTTGATTAAGCTGAAGTTACGAGGATTTGGCTACCAATCTACGATTTAAGGTCTCGCGTTACTTTTGATAAAAGCTGTTTTCCATTAACCTTAAGTGCAACGACCCGTTACTTAGGCTCCGCCCTGCCAGGGCATTAATCATGGATAATACAACCCATTTGCAAGTTTTCTTGATTACGAAAACATAACGCGAAATGACCCCGTCCTTGGTTTATTGAGCGGGCCCACATTCCGTCGAAATTCTCTGAAACAATTTTTTAAATCTTTTTTATGATATGACCTACGCCGCGGAAATATCCCCGTTGAAAATTTTTGATATCACACTGGTGTTATTACACTTGTGTATCACAAGTATCTTCAGGTAATAACTATGTGATCTTGTGTATCACCGGTATCTTCAGGTAATAACTATGTGATCTTGTGTATCACAAGTATCTTCAGGTAATAACTATGTGATCTTGTGTATCACAAGTATCTTCAGGTAATAACTATGTGATTTTGTGTATCACAAGTATCTTCAGGTAATAACTATGTGATCTTGTGTATCACCGGTATCTTCAGATAATAACTATGTGATCTTGTGTATCACAAGTATCTTCAGGTAATAACTATGTGATCTTGTGTACCACCGGTATCTTCAGGTAATAACTATGTGATCTTGTGTATCACAAGTATCTTCAGGTAATAACTATGTGATCTTGTGTATCACAAGTATCTTCAGATAATAACTATGTGATCTTGTGTATCACCGGTATCTTCAGGTAATAACTATGTGATCTTGTGTATCACAAGTATCTTCAGATAATAACTATATGATCTTGTGTATCACAAGTGTCTTCAGGTAATAACTATGTGATCTTGTGTATCACCGGTATCTTCAGGTAATAACTATGTGATCTTGTGTATCACAAGTATCTTCAGGTAATAACTATGTGATTTTGTGTATCACAAGTATCTTTAGGTAATAACTATGTGATCTTGTGTATCACAAGTATCTTCAGATAATAACTATGTGATCTTGTGTATCACAAGTATCTTCAGATAATAACTATGTGATCTTGTGTATCACAAGTATCTTCAGATAATAACTATGTGAACTTGTGTATCACAAGTGTCTTCAGGTAATAACTCTGTGATCTTATGTATCACAAGTATCTTCAGGTAATAACTTTGGGATCTTGTGTATCACAAGTATCTTCAGGTAATAACTATGTGATCTTGTGTATCACAAGTATCTTCAGGTAATAACTCTGTGATCTTATGTATCACAAGTATCTTCAGGTAATAACTCTGTGATCTTATGTATCACAAGTATCTTCAGGTAATAACTATGTGATCTTGTGTATCACAAATATCTTCAGGTAATAACTATGTGATCTTGTGTATCACAAGTATCTTCAGGTAATAACTATGTGATCTTGTGTATCACCGGTATCTTCAGGTAATAACTATGTGATCTTGTGTATCACAAGTATCTTCAGGTAATAACTATGTGATTTTGTGTATCACAAGTATCTCTAGGTAATAACTATGTGATCTTGTGTATCACAAGTATCTTCAGATAATAACTATGTGATCTTGTGTATCACAAGTATCTTTAGGTAATAACTATGTGATCTTGTGTATCACAAGTATCTTCAGGTTATAACTATGTGATCTTGTGTATCACAAGTATCTTCAGGTAATCACTATGTGATCTTGTGTATCACAAGTAACTTCAGGTAATAACTATGTGATCTTGTGTATCACAAGTATCTTCAGGTAATAACTATGTGATCTTGTGTATCACAAGTATCTTCAGGTAATAACTATGTGATCTTGTGTATCATAAGTATCTTCAGGTTATAACTATGTGTTCTTCTGATCTTGTTCTCAATTTTGCAAGCATGTTTATATCATTCTATCATTATCATTTGAATCATACCTCATTTATATTGAAGGCAACACTGTAAAAAAGACTACTTTCATATTATTCATTTGAAATATGTCTTAATGTTCTATCTTCATGAAATAAAGATTTTAATCAAAGCTTTAGTTTGTAAATTTCGGTGATTAATATGCGTGAATAATGTAATAAAAATCTGAAAATAAAGTCTATTTTCGAAACCACAATTTTAAAAACAGAGCGTTGAACTGCAAAATTTCAATACCCGTTTGACTGTGAAGTTTAATAACGAAATTTCGCAATAGATGATTTTAATCTCATCCGTATAAGTTTCTTTTTGCAGTATAATAAACATAGTTTGCTATTCTGCGTAATAAATGAACTGGCAGGGCGGGACTTAGCCGTGACGTAATTTGGCTAGTTTACTTTTCAATAGTTTGTGTTGTTTCATACTTTAGTTGGTAATCATCGTTAACGCGTGCAAATAACTGTTTCCTAAAACCTAAAGAATTCACGTGCTTTGAGAGAGTGAACACATTTCATAGTTTGGTTACCAAGACCTCGTAACTTCAGCTTGATTAAGCTGAAGTTACGAGGATTTGGCTACCAATCTACGATTTAAGGTCTCGCGTTACTTTTGATAAAAGCTGTTTTCCATTAACCTTAAGTGCAACGACCCGTTACTTAGGCTCCGCCCTGCCAGGGCATTAATCATGGATAATACAACCCATTTGCAAGTTTTCTTGATTACGAAAACATAACGCGAAATGACCCCGTCCTTGGTTTATTGAGCGGGCCCACATTCCGTCGAAATTCTCTGAAACAATTTTTTAAATCTTTTTTATGATATGACCTACGCCGCGGAAATATCCCCGTTGAAAATTTTTGATATCACACTGGTGTTATTACACTTGTGTATCACAAGTATCTTCAGGTAATAACTATGTGATCTTGTGTATCACCGGTATCTTCAGGTAATAACTATGTGATCTTGTGTATCACAAGTATCTTCAGGTAATAACTATGTGATCTTGTGTATCACAAGTATCTTCAGGTAATAACTATGTGATTTTGTGTATCACAAGTATCTTCAGGTAATAACTATGTGATCTTGTGTATCACCGGTATCTTCAGATAATAACTATGTGATCTTGTGTATCACAAGTATCTTCAGGTAATAACTATGTGATCTTGTGTACCACCGGTATCTTCAGGTAATAACTATGTGATCTTGTGTATCACAAGTATCTTCAGGTAATAACTATGTGATCTTGTGTATCACAAGTATCTTCAGATAATAACTATGTGATCTTGTGTATCACAAGTATCTTCAGGTAATAACTATGTGATCTTGTGTATCACAAGTATCTTCAGATAATAACTATATGATCTTGTGTATCACAAGTGTCTTCAGGTAATAACTATGTGATCTTGTGTATCACCGGTATCTTCAGGTAATAACTATGTGATCTTGTGTATCACAAGTATCTTCAGGTAATAACTATGTGATTTTGTGTATCACAAGTATCTTTAGGTAATAACTATGTGATCTTGTGTATCACAAGTATCTTCAGATAATAACTATGTGATCTTGTGTATCACAAGTATCTTCAGATAATAACTATGTGATCTTGTGTATCACAAGTATCTTCAGATAATAACTATGTGAACTTGTGTATCACAAGTGTCTTCAGGTAATAACTCTGTGATCTTATGTATCACAAGTATCTTCAGGTAATAACTTTGGGATCTTGTGTATCACAAGTATCTTCAGGTAATAACTATGTGATCTTGTGTATCACAAGTATCTTCAGGTAATAACTCTGTGATCTTATGTATCACAAGTATCTTCAGGTAATAACTCTGTGATCTTATGTATCACAAGTATCTTCAGGTAATAACTATGTGATCTTGTGTATCACAAATATCTTCAGGTAATAACTATGTGATCTTGTGTATCACAAGTATCTTCAGGTAATAACTATGTGATCTTGTGTATCACCGGTATCTTCAGGTAATAACTATGTGATCTTGTGTATCACAAGTATCTTCAGGTAATAACTATGTGATTTTGTGTATCACAAGTATCTCTAGGTAATAACTATGTGATCTTGTGTATCACAAGTATCTTCAGATAATAACTATGTGATCTTGTGTATCACAAGTATCTTTAGGTAATAACTATGTGATCTTGTGTATCACAAGTATCTTCAGGTTATAACTATGTGATCTTGTGTATCACAAGTATCTTCAGGTAATCACTATGTGATCTTGTGTATCACAAGTAACTTCAGGTAATAACTATGTGATCTTGTGTATCACAAGTATCTTCAGGCAATAACTATGTGATCTTGTGTATCACAAGTATCTTCAGGTAATAACTATGTGATCTTGTGTATCATAAGTATCTTCAGGTTATAACTATGTGTTCTTCTGATCTTGTTCTCAATTTTGCAAGCATGTTTATATCATTCTATCATTATCATTTGAATCATACCTCATTTATATTGAAGGCAACACTGTAAAAAAGACTACTTTCATATTATTCATTTGAAATATGTCTTAATGTTCTATCTTCATGAAATAAAGATTTTATTATTATTATTATTATTATTATTATTATTATTATTATTATTATTATTATTATTATTATTGTTATCATTATTATTATTATTATTATTATTATTATTATTATTATTATTATTATTATTATTATTATTAGTATTATTAGTATTATTATTATTATTATTATTATTTTTAGTATTAGTATTATTATCATTATTATTATTATGTGCAATATTGAAGGTAAAATGCTTTAGATGATAAAATGATGACCACATTAACAAATACAATGGTTAAAATTTAAGCAGCTTACATCGCTATGGTCATGAAAAATTCACAGATTCTAGTTTACACTGTCTATAGATATCAAAGTATATTATCTCCCCTCGAGTTTGTCGTTTTCACATTATTGCTGCTACAACTTTGATATCAAAAGACAGTTTAAACTAGAATCTATGAATTTTTCATTACCTTAGCGGTTTAAGCCGCTTAATTTTTAACCATTGAATTTTAACATTATTGTTGTAACTTCTTTTAACAGTTTGCACTCTCTTTAAATATCAAAGTAGAATCAGCAATAATGTAGGCAAAATGCTCCTTGTTAAAAAAAATATCAAAATTTACAAGTTCAATGGGAGGTAATCCAGCAAGTAGTAGGCTCCTAAAAACTTCAAGAGCATTAGTTTACATTACAAGCTACGTTGTGTATTCATTTCTCTTCAGAACATGTAATAGTTCAGGAGAAAAGCTCCGGATTATAAAAACGATAAAAAAATAAAAATACAAAAAAAAAAAAAATGAAAAGGACAAATTGAAGGGGAGATGATTCAGTAACAAATCATAGTATGGACTTCAAAATTGCAGGTGCACAACCTCAAGTGCGGATATACATTATTCAATATTTTCAAGTAAATACAAAATGTACACGCAACAGTGTAGGAGAAATTCCGGACAACAATAATTTAGTGAAATTTGCATGGCTAATGGGAGACAATTCAGCAATTATTGCGAGTAGGGGCTCAAAATTTGTAGCTGCGCAGTTTTATAAGTAGATACACTTTGTGTATAAATTTCAAATCAATACATTCAATAGCATAGGAGAAATGCGCCGGACAACAATAATTTAATGAAAATTACGTGGGGAGGTAATTCAGCAACCAATGAGAGTAGGACTTCAAAATTGCAGGTGAACATCTTCATATACAGATACACATTATGTATAATTTCAAAAACTGTACCTGTAATAGTAAACTTTCTGACAAAACTGTGTCTACGGGCAGACGGCCGGACGGACAAACGGGATGAACGGTCGACCATGGCGATTCCCGTATACCCCCTTCTATTTCGTATGCGGGGTGGGGTTTTACAAAAATAAGAGTCTTCGGAGGACAGCAAAGCTCGACTATTCTGAGTGCTGGATAGTAACAATTAATCAATGTCGCCATTGGAATAAATTTCATTAAACGAAAATCATAGTTTCTTAGTGGACAAATAGTTTAAATTCCATTTATTCAAATATCAGAGCAATGAATGTTTGTTTAGGAGCTGATAATAACGTCAAAGAAGCATTTGAAAAGTTTCAAAGCAATAGCTTTAAACTGTAGAAACAGATATATTACATATATTCACCAGTTGCGTGTATGACCTTAACCAAGAATTCTTAAGTTTCCCCAATGAATAATCATAATTTTCGCCAATGAATAATCAGAGAAATGAATCTTTTTAGTCGGTTGATATTATGGTAAACTAAGCAATTGAAAGGTTTCAAAGCCATTGCTCAAGTAGGAATGGAGATATTCCATATAAAGACTAGATACGCATATACCCATCTAAGGGTTAAAATGTTTACTAAATGTGACCATTTACGCGAAAAGGGACCATCTGGTTACTCCGTAGAAAGTTATTTGGAAAAGGGGTTGGTTCAATTACAGGTCAAGTAGGGGTGGCATTTCGAGGACGAGCCCCCATGGATGAGCTTATCATCATCAATAAATAATGACTCTTAAGGGGGAGCGTGTTATGGGTGACCACTCTCACCACAGTCCTGCAAAGCTTCGTTGGTTTAAATACAATGTCTGACCCCTGCGTCAGGGAAAACCTTCTTTGGCTAAGTGGTAAGCACATTAGACTCGTAAACGAATTATTTGAATATTGTTGTCCGCGTGGGTTCAACACCGGCTCACGTCAGATATTTTTCTATGCTTCGATAGAGGACTGTTCGTTTGTAACAAATATTCTTTCAACCAACCCGATTAGCTCAGTTGGTAGAGCACCGGACTTCAAAACCATTGAAGTTCGACCGCGTGGGTTCGATTCCCGGGCTGGCACACTAACAAAACTAATTGTCTTTCGGATGAGACGTTAAACCGAGGCCCCGTGAGACGGTGCTCTACACCGAGCACGTTAATGAACCATTGCGGACCTCAGCAGTAGTTTCGTCATGTATCCTTGCACTATCCCCCGTAACAACTAACCGTCTTCTTGGGGCGTCGCTCATATGGGCATGTGCTACGGTAGTGACGATAAATAAACGGAAATACACACAAAATATTCTTTCACAGAAAGGTAGATATGTCTTAAAGAAAGCAGCGTGCGAAAAGTCTTGACTCAAGTCAGTCTGCGAAGTCCGACTAGAGTCGACACTCTATGAAATTCTTTGGTGGTCTCTTTTCGCGTGACTGATCACAAATATGCACTGTTACAATGAAGAAAAGTACAAAAATTTTGATTGTGCAGTATTATGCATCTTAAATTTAAACCCATACTAAAATTACATATAGTTTCGGCTCACTAATTCAATATAAGTCTGAAATAATTCACAGTCGCTCAGCTTGTCAATTTTACGATGTTTCTAATTGTAGTTCCGGCTCAATAACACAAGATTGAAATTCCTTCCCATGTATTCAAACAGGACGTCGCGAGATTGAATTAACCCCGTTCAATATTTTTGATATTACACGGGTGTTTTTACACTAGAGGAATAACTATGCAAATGAAAATTGAAATGTAAAATTTCAATAATTTTGACGATTTTTCGCAAAAATTCGGGCTTATTAAAAATTGAATATAACACTTGTGCTCATAAAATGCTGAATTTATTAAACTCGTCATCTAAAACGGATAAAAACTCAGCGCATTGATGACCGGTTTAATAAATTCGGTATTCAATGACCACTTATTCAATTTCCGCTATTTATGTAATATCGAATGGGATAAAAGTTGATACAACTTACATGTATATTCATCCCTCCCATTTCTGCTTCCTGGATATGAATAGGTACTCACGCCGAATGTGTGGCCCAATGAAAGATTCAATGTCGATAGCCGCTCCCTGTAATCGAATTCGCGACGACATGGCCAAAAGCGTTCGGAACATCACCCAGCGATTTCCGTAATATACAGACCTAAGATGTATAAAAGGCGAATGGTTATGAAACAAAAGTATGTATTTTGTTAGGCGGATGCAGTGTAAGAAAAACTAGCGCGGAAACAACACGCGCTATCTTTAGATTTATATAACGGCTGAAAAATCTTAATTTTAGAGAATGATTCGTCTTGACAAATCAATCACAAAAATTCAGATTTATAACTGTTATTTAAGAATCTAAAGATATCTGTATCAGGATATGTTGATTTAAGGACGTCCGCACATCCGGTGTTGGATTTTCCGCCATAAATAAATAAATAAATAAATAAATAAAAATAAATAAATAAAAAATGCATATCTGTATTTGTTGTAAAACTTTGAATCGAAATTCAAACTATGTTTTTGGATAGAGCTGTATGTAAGGTTGTCAAAACATGTAAAAAATTGTATCAATTCAAAAATTTAATTTCCCTCCACCCCCACCCCCCCGATTTTTTCGGGGCATTTTCCCCGATTTTAGAGTATTCAGAGAAAACGACAAGCCAGTATTCAATGCCTATTTTTCGGATAGAAGGCAAATAAAAATTATTAATACGGTAAAAAGAACTCCTATCTCAAATCCCTGAACCAAAATACCAACAAATTTGTTATTTCAAATATCAAAAATGTGTTTTGAAATTTATTCTTTTTGTGAATGCCTCCCTTTATTTTAACAAATGAGTCAAAATATCTGAAAAAGTAAATCTGTGACCCTAACTTTTTTCATGTCAAAATATTCCTCATTATGTCACAAATTTATATTGAGTGTATAAGAAAAAGTTTAATAGTAGAACTAATTTTGTTTTTCTGTGAAGCATGTATTAGAAGCCTTTACTTTTAAAGGAAAAATACTTCTATCAAGGACCGAACAAAGATGACATTATTTTCTTTTGCTTCATTAAAATTTCATATTTCTTTAATAAATTAGTGAAATGGAATGTCGTTTTTAGATAAAACACGAATCACTTGCTTTCAGAATATTTATTTGTCCCGAAAAGTGATAACTTCAAATCAAGGGTGTAGTTTTCAAAGAAATTCAAAGGTAATAACTAAAGTGCACTAATTGTTTTGGTACCTATTTTCAAACGGCTCTGACAAAAACTAAGCACGGTGATCCTATTTTCTCTTTTCAAAATTTGAAATAAAACATTTAGATCTATCTAAAAAAAATCAGGCTTAAAGAAAAGTTTAATAGTAGGAAAAAGCCGAGCGAACTCCCTAACATCATTGACTTAAACCAGAAGCTTTGGCGACGTCGAATGTTTTCACTTAAAGTTTCGAGGGCTAACGCCATTTTAACCGACGTCATCGAGTTTGTCCAAAGCTTTGCCGTAATTTTTGAAAATAGTATGCCCATGTACATCCAAGGTTGATCGTGAGATTGGCCGCGTGGTGTTACGAATGGGCCAAGAAGCCGACGCTCTACCACTGGACCACGGCTACCAATCTCAGTAAAATCGAATCCACCATTTTGCCTACCGCTACACCCCTGCCTACGTAACGGAGAGAAAGCGTAGTGGTTTCGTAGAAATGATTTAAATGAGATTGTACGGCTACCACATGAGAATTATTTGTAACGATTAAGATCCGAACATTTTTGCGTTCAGGATGAAAACGTTCACGTTCAACGTTTGAGAAATTGTTCTCCGCTTTGCTTATGTCCCCGCGTACAAAGCTGGATACAAATGTAAACGTTTTTTATATTCTAGGAAACAGGGCTTATCAAGATATAGGACGACAAAAATCAAATAAAAACTAACAAACAAACAAAGCAATTCGATCGATCGATAAATATTCACCCGTCCATGAAAAAATAACACGCATATATTTTGTTTACTCACACAGAAAACAGTTCTTTCAAAATACCTAGAAGTTAATGGTTTGCTTCCTTTTATGAACTGACACCCCTATTAGCACACTAATGCATGAATTTGCTATGCGTATCTATAAAATTTGATGTTAGATTTTTGTGGATTTTTGTTTCATTCCTCAATTCCTCATAGTTCGCTATTTGCACTCAAAAGATCAATTGTCCAATCAAATTATCTATTTCAATTAGAAATATACCGTTTACCTCCGTCATTTCCGTTATTTTCGGGGAGTGGTGTAATAGTTCGGCAACATTTCGGATGTCATGAACTTAAACATTGTAAACCGAGGTTTCCTAATAGTTGCATTAGGAAACCTTAGTTAACATTGTTAAAGATCATGAGTTTCGAAATATTGCGAAAAAATTACGGGACCTTATACGTCTAAATTACAGATAATTTAGTAAACTGAATTGACAAGGTGCATGGTTTAGGAATGATTTCAGAATGCAATGAATGAGTGGGACGAGCAAGTTTTGAATGGAATTCGAGAAATGATTTTCAAGTCGAAATATCGGAAAATCAAAGAATCAATATGTCAGTATTGTTGGCGAGCAAAATGTCATAATTACAGCTGTATTTAAGCTGTAATTATGAAATTGCGCTCGTCCACTGAGGAATATTATGGAAAATATAGCCATATTTGATTGGAACCCCCCAACCCCAAGCCCCAACCTCACCCCAATATTCCTCACGAGATAAGAATTAGCAAGCACTGACACATTTTTTTATTTTTTTTTTTACAGATGACTTCGACAGGACTAAGCGCCATTATAGTTGTGATCTTTACTACCGAAGTTTTATGCCATGCTCATCTTCCGAATGTACCGTCACGGGAAAAGGGTTAGTTTTGATCGCAGCGTTATATCCACGGGCGATTGTTTGTATAAAAATACTTTCCCTTTGATAAAAATAATATGCAGTAATTTCAAAATAGCTCCGTAGTCAAAATTGATTTTATTGAGAAATAAAACCAATTATAGTCAATCAGAATTCATGGAATTAACAAGAAAATTCAAATTGTTGTGAGATAAATTACTCTTAAAACAAGTGAAATACCGATTGTATGACTCTGGTTGGTTCGTACAACGTTTATTTCGAATAAAATGTTGGTGTCGCTTGCGCTACGGACTATAGGTGATTTTCAAAACCGAGCTCTGACGTAGACGCCGAGTCCATTATCATTGGTATATCGGGTTTATTTTAAAAGCGTCTAATAAGATTTGAACATCGCGCTTTCACTTCAATTCTGAAAGTACATGTATATGTTAACATTAGGATTAAAGAAAAGCAATAACTTTCGTTTGAGGCAAATTTGTAACTTATTTAATGTGTTGTATTTTACCTGCAGTATCTATTTCGGAAGGATGGCACGAGAATTTTACCATTAAAAGTAGAATTCACAACTCACTGCTCAAAATTTACCCATACCGAGAGTTTATTGTACTTTTAATATAAATCTTGACTAGATGCCTCGTTAGTTGGTGACCAAATTATCGACTAGATAGACAGTTAGTTACATTGTGAAATTGACATTCATCTCAATCAGAACCATTCTAAATCTCACTCTAAAACACTCAATCGAACCATTCAAAAACGCCCCAAATCAATTAAAAAATTATTAAATCAACAACAGCATTCAAAATCATGATGCTATTCACTGTACATCATCGTGGTCGCCCTAGGAAATTGGGTCAGTGACTTAAAATATCATTTGTATCTGGTCGAGGTTGAGAAAATTTATCATGACTAGGATTTGCTGAGTCATGATAAATTCTCACAACCTCAACCAGATATAATTGATTGTTTAAGACACTGGCTTAATATTCTTTTGATCATTCAATCAGCTTTAAATGCTTAAATTTGATAAAACCTTTAGAATCAAAGACATAAGGTTGTTCCAATTAAGATAAAAGATATGCATATTGTTTCTAAAAATAGACTGCCTGATATTTTATGCTATCAGGCAAATGATATCAGATCAATAAGCCTTCGCTGCATTATTTAATTTATTATCTTCATTTAGATCCATCATTCTGGAACAATTTGTCAAAGGAAAGGATTCAAGCTAGCATGAACTTTAAACACAACTTCAACGTTGCCAAGAACGTTATCCTGTTTGTGGGTGACGGAATGGACGTCACGACGTTGACAGCCGCAAGAATCCTTAAAGGACAAGATATGGGGGCCCCTGGGGAGGAAACTAAACTCAAGTTTGAGGAATTTCCTAATCTTGCCCTTACAAAGGTATGATTTGATAATAAACCACAATAACGCAACGAGGGTCCTTCAGGGACATGGCTTGGACGCTCCGGAGGAAGAAACTATTTCAAACTGTAGTAATTTTAAAACTATACTCACACTTACGTAAGTAGTTTGTGAGTATTTAGTAAAGTATAGAATAGTTATCATTCAAGGATTTTCGAGTAAAAAGGATTCTTAAGGGACACGATATAGCGGTCCAGGGGCCCATTTTAATAAACTACTTACGAAAAATGTGATCGTAAGTCCAAATCAGAAATCGTACCTGGTGGTTGCATTCATCGTTAGATTCTGCCTTGCAATATCTCATTGGAATCGTCCCTAAAGACGATTCCTATTAGATAATGCTTGGCAGAAAGTAAAACGGACCTCTGGGTAAGAAGCTAAGCTAAGCTATACAGACAAGTACTACGAATGCCACCCCCCCCCCCCCCCATCATCTGGATGGAAGGCTTGCTCAATTTGTACAGCAAAATTACTTTCCGTTATACTTAAAGGTTTTACATGATTGGCGTACTATACGTATTATAAATAAAAGAAAGAATCTATGTGACTTTTGCAAAAAACTAAGATCGGCAGGTACCGGTATATTAACAAGGAAATCTAATTTTTGGTCAGCAATCTTCGTCGGTTGAGCACCTTAAGAAATCATCCATGAGACATGAGCATGAGCTTATCTTTCGTCTTTTAAATAAATCAATCTTTGACTTTTCCAAAAAGAATACATGAAAATAAATTCTTAATTTGCTCCATTTACATAGCCTATTTTTAGTGACGTTAAACAGATGGATTGTGTTGGGAATGAGATGAATTATTTACCCTTTTTTTTCTATTTTTTTCCATTATTTCAGACGTACAACTTAGACAGACAGACCCCTGATTCCGCCGGCACTGCCACTGCTTTCGTTTGCGGTGCCAAGACTAATTTCAATGTTATAGGACTGAATGGGCACGCTGTGACCGGAGTATGTGAAGGCCCGGAAGAGACTAATACAAAGAAGTTAGACAGCATGTTGGACTGGTCTATTACAGCTGGTAATGCCCTTTTCTTTTAACCCTTTGCAGTTTAATCCCTGCTTTTTACGTGCCTGTGATTTTTTGATTGAGAAAACATTGTGAAAAAAGAAGAAATTGCTTCTGACAAGCAATTTCTTATTTTTCCACACTATTTTCTACCCTACTGAATGGTTATTTTTCAAATTAAATCCACTTTAAATTTTCGTCTGTAAAACCTTTGAATTTGGACAGGTCCAAAATTTTGTAAAACAGGAAAGGATTAAGAGATGAAGAATGGATTTTCGTCTTTCACGGATTCATACATTGTGCTTAGTTTTTTTGTGTGGTATACGTTTCGAGTGTCAATACAGAGTGATAAGGAGTTAAGTTTCATGTATCTATCAACTAAAAGAAAAATTATAATGTACAGTTCCTATGGAAACAAAATAAAAACTCTTGTTCAGAACCAACGTTATCAATTCATTGGGTTTTTTTAAAACTCTTTTAAGATCTTAAAATGAAAGAAAAAAAAAATCTTGCAGCAAAAATTATGAGAAAATAAATGTTTACACTTTTGCTCAAAAAGGACACCTTTCTCATAGGGATAATAGCTGCTCACTCAAAAGTAATGAAACAAAACGACCCCCGGTGGCGGCAAATTTCCTTTCCGACGTTTGTCCTAACCATGCTAGGAAAGGGTGTAATGGTAGTACAGGTGAAAGGAATACCAGGAATCCATTGTTTGGTGCTCCGGCCGCCGAGATATAACTGCGAGATTGTTAAAAGCGGCGTTAAACCCATTCAATCAATCAATGAAACAAAATTTATTTTCAATTATTCGAAATTCGCAAATCTTGGTGGTTATAACGTAAATCAAATTAAAACTATAAAATTTACAGAAAGATTGAATCAGTTAGTTAATTTATGTACGTCCCTGATTTCATTCCAGTTACCAATTTTTGGACACCCTCCCCCCTAGCCCCCCCCCCCCGAAAAATAGAATAAAATAAAATAGAATTAGAATAATAATAATAAAAAAATAAATGAATAAAATATAACTGGAATCAGGTAGTAAAGTCTAAGACCGGACTGCACTACTGTGCAGGCTGACCTTAGTCTATATTTTCTGGCAAAGTTTATGTCGAGTAGAAAAATGCCGTGAACAGCTGGAGAAGGGTTAATTGAAACGCCAATCATACCTTTCAGGTAAAATGACAGGTATCATCAGTACGGCGCGAATCACGCACGCCACGCCAGCCGCCGCGTACGCTCACGTCGCTTTACGTGCTTGGGAAGACGACGCTCAACTGGCTAGGTATAATGCTACCCAGGGATGCAAGGACAATGCACGGCAGCTTATAGAAGATAATTATGACATAAACGTATGACTGTGTTGTCTATCTATTTTAATATAGTCTAGCAATTCATTGGTTCGATCTAAGACATTTTAGAGCCCCTGTCTGTGTTTAGAGTAAAAAATCGCTCTTTCGTGAAAATTCTTCATTTTTTTTCTTGATTTAGTCTTATGAAAGATGAGTTACATTTAAGTACAAATCAAACGACAAACGGCGGCTTTTTCGTGAAACGCATGATCTGCCATATACAGTTAAATATGTAAATGATATTTTGGTCATGTGAAATGCGCCCACATGCAGGAGCGGTTAGGCAGCGGTATTCAAATTTGAGTCCGAAATGTTGCGGGTCTTAAATATCCATCAAGTTAGGCCTATATTTAGATCAACGCGTCATTTGCATTACCGGATATTGGAATGACAAATTCAAGCTTTTCTTTGAAAATTAACTTGGTATAGTTTTTGTGTATATAGTCGTCTAAAATCATTGTCTTGTGTTTCCGAATTGTTCAAGAACACAGACGAGGGCTTTAATTAAAATATATTCTGCTTAAAAAAATATTTGTAAACATTTTAAGTTTTTTATCTATCATTTGAAGTAGGATTTGTACAGAGTTTTAAAAGTGAAGTGTATTATTATCTATGTTTAGAATCAATCGTCAATTTGATTCTAAAAATCGCCAGCATCTTATGGGGTTCCCACATTTTAAGGTATTTGGCCCTTGGCTTATTCGTGCTTTCATACAATTTCATATAACGTCCTTGGGTGTCAAGTTTGTTTTTCTAGGACAAATCAGGACCTGACTTTTTCTAGGAACGTCTTTGAGTCTCAATTTTGACTGTTTTTCCAGAATAAGACTGAATATGTGTGTGTTTGCGTGTGCGTGTGTGCTTGTGCGCGCGTGTGTGTGTGCGTGCGCATGACGGTGTACATCTGCTTGTGTGTGTGATTTTATGTAAGAATGACTATTTATTTTTTGCTTGAATTTCACGGTTTACCGAAGGCCTTATTGAAAATAAGTAAATCACTGTACTATTGTTTTATGTACTATGTTTTCTTAATAAGCTACCTTCGCTAAATAAAGTTATTATCATTATTATTATTATCATTATTATTATTATTTTTCAGGTCATTATGGGCGGAGGGCGACGCCACTTCTATCCAACTACGATGATGGACGTTGAATACAACACATCCGTAAATAGGCGCACTGACAACAAAACACTGCCCAACGTAAGTTGATTAACTTTAATACGAGCTACGAGTATTTATTATTCATACATTTAAGAGATAAAGAGGAGAGTATTTATTGCTTTTATGATGGTATGAAACTAAATACTTTATCAAATTGTTTGAATACGCGAAACTGATGAGCACTTGACATAATCCTAAGCACCCTTTCAAGTGCATTATGAGAGTTTCGGATTTGCCAAAATGGTTTTCAAGTGGCCATCGTTTTAGATTCTTGGGTGAACTGCTGGGAAAATAGGTTGGACTAAATAATCCGCTATCTGCCCTGCTCTCACGATTTGAAACGTTTAAAAGTTTTAAAAATGGTTCCAACGTGAAAAGAAGGGTACCATTTATTAAACAACTTTTCATAGCCTGAACGCAGTGATATCTAGTGTTATAGTAAATAACATCATTCATTTCAACCAAAAGCATTCTAAATCGCTCTGAGCACTCTATTTATTCACTGAAACACGCTCTCAAACAATTTAAAACCACTCCAAAATCATTAAAAAGAGAATATCAACTACTACATTCAAAATAGTAGTTCACTAACATAATTGAAATCAAAAGCGTCTGTTGGTTCTTGATCAAAATGGAAGCTTTTTTTTTATAACTTTTATGTATATTTAATTAAAGAGAGGTAATAAATATTGCCAATTTTTGTTCATCCAGAACAATACCTCTCTTTAATTTCACGCAAACTCACTCATCGTACTCATTCAATTTCATTCCAAAAATCATCAACCTTTTCAATTTCACGATGTTCTAAACTGAAAGTATCCATGTCATTTGTCTGTATCAGGACTGGATTGAGCGAATGAAAACCCTTGGAAAGAACCACAAATACGTTTGGAACATGGAACAGTTTGATGAAATAGACGTCGATAACGTTGAACACGTTTTAGGTAAATATCTGTCCAACCCCGACAGTGATCAAAGTTTAACCGTTGACGTGTATGACGTTGAACACGGTTTAGGTAAATATCTGTCCAAACCCGAAAGTGATCAAAGTATAACCATTGACGTGTATAACGTTGAACACGTTTTAGGTAAATATCTGTCCAAACCCGACAGTGATCAAAGTATAACCATTGACGTGTATAACGTTGAACACGTTTTAGGTAAATATCTGTCCAAACCCGACAGTGATCAAAGTATAACCATTGACGTGTATAACGTTGAACACGTTTTAGGTAAATATCTGTCCAAACCCGACAGTGATCAAAGTATAACCATTGACGTGTATAACGTTGAACACGTTTTAGGTAAATATCTGTCCAAACCCGACAGTGATCAAAGTATAACCATTGACGTGTATAACGTTGAACACGTTTTAGGTAAATATCTATCCAAATCCAGTGATCAAATGTTAACCCCTTTACATATGATAAAATCTTAGACTTATCCAAATTAAAAGAAGTTGTTGTAGAAAGTTTCAAGTTAAGGGGAATTTAGGAAATATTTTTCGTTTAGAGTAGAAAACATGGTGGAGATTTCAAGTTTGTAAAATTTAATTTTTTCTTTGCCTTTTTAAGTAGAAAACATTGTTGACAAAGAAGAAATTGCTTGTAAAAAGCAATTTCTTCATTATCTACGATGTTTTCTAATCATTTATTTACATCATTTCTTCATGGTATTAAATCAAAAGATATGACACCCGCATGGCTCGGGTAAATCGGTTTTCAAAGGGTAATAAAACCTACTTATCAGCAAATCAGAATCCACGACTATTAATGGACACAACTAAAATAAAATTATTCTACATTGTAATTTAATAAATTTTGTTTCATTCCGAATATTATCGCATAAAACCACTATCATTCACCTGTCTCTATTTGAATGCATTTAGAATATAAATCTATAGTTCGTATAGCTTCACGGGTTAGTGGCAAGGCGCGGTAAAGGTTGCAGAAAAATGCAGAGGTTTAGAGGAGACGCGAAGAGGAGTTTCGATTTGAAAGCATTTTTAGATTATGAATCTATAGTTCGTATAGCAACACGGGTTAGTGGCAAGGCGCGGTAAAGGGTGGAGAAAAATGTAGAGGTTTAGAGGAGACGCGAAGAGGAGAAAAGTAAGGTTTAATGAAATTTTAGGATGTGCGTGACATTTGCAACAATTTCCCATGTGTGCAAAGCAATATCTCTGGCCAGTCTGTATGGTGTACCGTTTGGGTCGAAAGTCTGCAAACAGTCGTGCACGCTTATTAATGGGGGTGCACCCGTAAATAATGGGGGTGCACCCGTACTATTTTTGGGTAAACGTCCATATTTTAGGCGTGCACCCGTATTAATATGGGTGCACGTCCATAATTTGGACGTGCACCCCCAAAAATATACGGGTGCACGTCCAAATATGGACGCGCACGCCTATTTTTCGCCATAATTTTTACCAGCCAATCAAAAGTACTGTCTTAAGGAGGGCCGTTACAGTTTCGGGGGATTTCCAGATATCCGCGAAACAGATGTATGTTTTAGAGCATTCATATGCACAGATATGTTGAAAATATCAACATAGCTTTCCACGCATATTTTGAAAATATTTACATTTTTCTTAAGGTGGCCATTTTTTCGAAAATATCAAAGAAAACTGTTTATTAAACCGACCAATCACAATGCTGGTGTGCTAAATTAACATATGTTTATAGCCATAGATATGGAAAACATAAAAATATAGTAAACTCTCTAGTAAGGGCATGAATAAGTGACAAGTGGACATTTTTCTTTAAATGCTCCTCAAAGATAAAAAGTGAATATTTTTTTTGAAGGCAAAAAAACCAAACACTTATATTAAATAAACTCGAAATATGTCAATAGAAAATTATCCCAACTATCATTCAACTGAAATTAATTAAGAAAAGTAAATGTATCCAGGCACTTTTAGTCAATTTCATAAGTTTGAAGTACAGTACCCCCCATAATTTACTACTCTAATTTGATTTTGTCCAGGCATTGTTACGTCCCCTGATTTTCCAATCAACAATAAAAACCATTTGTAATTTTGATACACTTGGTAACGCCTATGGCAGTTGCAGGATTTCTGTAACGGGGTTTAAACTACAATTAAGGGGGGAGGGGTAGTCATTTCACATCATTACCAAAGTTTTGCCGAATTACCCAGTGAAAGACTGAACACCCCATTCCCTCTGGATCCTCCACATGCACAGCCATTATCCTGATCAAAACACGAGGTTTTCCTCCATGAACTCATTTTCTATATGAGGCAATTACATATAGAAATAATATGCCCTATCAGTTGCCATGGAAGATAAGATGGTTTATTACTCGATTGAAACAAAAAGAAAGAAAACATGACTTTCGATTGATTTTAAAGATTTTAGAATTCTGTGATTATGTTGATAATTTTAACCTAATTTATTTTACAATGGTTGGAAACAATTTCCTAAATGTTACATTGATCCCTCTTGATTCTGTGGATTACAGAAGAGTTCAACAGTCTCGGGACCAAATAAAGGAAAAAGTACAATCGCCGGTATTCATACCCGATCTCGGGACTTCTTGGTCAAGGAACAGACGCAGTAACTCTCGAATAAATGCGCTCTTCGAATAATATGAAAGCTTTTTGAAATCATTGCTTATTGAAATATTCAATGTTGACTAAGCTATTGATGGAATATTAATAATGTTATCAAATTATCGTTTTCACTCTTACAAACACACATAAACGGAATCAAATAAAAATGGAAATTTAGAGAGAAGAAATGAATTTTTTACAGGTTGAAATTGTTCTTTTTATACGTTGTCTCCTTTCCGTTTATACAACGTGTAACATACGTAATGAATGAGATCTTTACAGGCAAAAGTAATACTAACATTTTGAAGATTTATAAAAGGAATAGTGAAAAACGAACAGACAGTTAACAGTGCGGAAAAGCAAAATGAAAAGGAGAGAAATCGCATCCAAATGGCAAAATCTTATTATTTTGGGAAATGATTCGTCATACCGTATCAGTTTTTACCGAAGTCGTAAATAAAAAAGCATGTTTTTTCTCCTTTTCAAGCAATGTTCAAATAAGTTCTGAAAGATAACTAACTTTTATGAGCATCCATATATGATAGTTTTATACTTACAACGATATGACCCCAACTCAAACACTCCCTTTCGGTGATGAAAAGAACGTGACAGCCCTGCGTTCAGGACAACAAAGCGAAGTAAACGTTTAGCTCATGCACATGCGAGCAATACAGGGTATAAATAGCAAAAATGTTTTCTCCGTTTTGTCATCCAGAATGCATGGCTCGTGATAGGTCTAGCAACGTCGCCCGTACTTCGTTGGAATAACGAAGCACACGTGTGAAACACATATTTGATATACTTCACACGGTAATGCAGACTACCATTTTTCGGATGATCGTTTGTGATCCGTTATTCTGAACGCATGACCGGATTTCATTTTGTCCCTCGTAATAATTGCCAAACACTGCAGTTCAGGATGCAAAAACATTTGCAAACTTTTAGAAAGTGAACCTTTCTTAGCAGTCGTATCTTTCTGAAATGTTTCGCAAACGTTTTCATTTTGAATTCTGCGTGTAGGTTGACAAAATTACGATTGTTTGAATAAAAAGCCTACCACTGTGCACGCGCAACTTCATAAAAAGTTGATTTTAACAAGGCCCCCCTCACAATTTATTTTCTAGGCGAGTTATCTCCCCAAAACTGTAACGTCCCACCTTAAACATATATTTTCGACTCCCGATTAGGGAAGGACGGAATAATAAATAGATATTATTGGCATTTATATTTTGTCTATTATCATTACCTATATGATAAATATAATCTAAATCTCTAGATATGAAATTTAAATGTATTTAGCTTTTGATGAAAATGAGTATCGCACTGTTATTTGACCGCGTAACAAAGCAGTGGTTATAATCCGTTTTTCAATCAACACGTTTTGACGATCGGTCCATTTCACAATATAGAGAAAATGATCTGTTTATTTTGAAATGGTAGTCGAGTGTTTTTGTATCTAAAACTATTTTTTTAAGTTAACGATATGTATATCAATGAATAACAAAAAAACTTGCTTAAATCTACATTATTTTTTATGACTTTCGTTTAAGTTGTTCTTTGTATTTCAATTGTAAAATTCACATGACGTGAAAAAGCAGTCTCACTTCTCCGAGATATAGGATTCCAAAACTTGCCTTTTCCCCACTGGGAAAAAAAAACAACAAAAACATTCCATGGAATTTAATTTCTTTGAATACATTATACTGTAATACTCTTTATTCGAGGGATAGTATATCTTGAATAAGTTTACTGAAAAAGTTTAGGTAAAGAATACCAAAAAAAATCAAGTACCACTTTTGGAGCATTATAGTTCCATCGATGGTGACGACTTGATTACCCTTTTTGTGTATCATTGGTGCTTGCATCTAATTCCTTTGAAAAATATAAATACGATGATTTTTTACTTACAGCAGTTAATAAAAAAAATGCGCAATAGTCCTAATTGTCCGTCCAGTATCACTATTAATCACTGATCGCATTTGTTAACCTGGTTCCTTGTATTTTTTTCCTATATTTAAAAAAAAAATGTCAACTATACACGATGTTTAAAATTCGATACCCAGTGTCAAAAGAGATAAGATAATTGGCCTCCCTATCGGTTTCAATAAACCATGACACGTATCTCCTAAAGCCTTAAAAATTATATAAATCCTTGCCCCTACAAAATGAAAAATTTACATCACAAAGGCCTATGAATATATTATATAATAAAAAGATTTATGAAGACCTATCTTAAATTGTGATTTTCGGACTTCTATATACGAGGGTGGATCAAAAAATACGTGGACTTTTACTATAACTTTGGAATTTCCCGACGGAATTAAATGAAATTTTGTACACGTCTCAAACCATTTAATGTTGACATAATACTAAATTTACAAGAGTTTGCTATGACTGTGGCGTAAAAAATCCAACATTTGATATTCCTGGGTAGGCGCCACCGGCGCAACCCATTTTGTAACGTTACTTCCTAGCGTTACTAACCGTAATTATCCCCTCAATTAGGACCAAATACTTCCAAAATTCGCCCATTTACGTGTTGACGTTATGTGTCAGAATAGTTAAAATTTAAGCATAGTCCATTCGGTATTTTCGAATTCAAAGCGAGTAAGCTAAGGGCACGCGTCAATTTTTGAACTTCGAAATGACGGCACCGGCGCAGCCATAGACAACTTGACAATAATAAAGTTCTACTGGAGTTACAGAAAACCTAATGGAGGGGTTAAAATCATAAAATATGCTGAAAGGTCTTAAGACGTAAGCAGATACCTTCTTTTTAAATGGTTTAAAAGGTTTGTTTTAAAATGGAGAGCGTTTCTGAAGGATGAAACTCGGATAATGGAAAACGTCTCCTCGACGTTTGATATGTGATTGTCACAGAATATCATCCGCTCAGTATCGTTTAGACACATTACACATTTAAGTTCATCATTTTGGATCAGATGGATATAAAAGATAGTACTAATCTAACCGATAGGCGATGCAGAAATTGTGTTTATTGCTGAGTTGAGTAATTTAAAAAGAGCTGACTTTCTACAGAAGTAATCAATACCGTAGCGCCATGTTGAAGTCGTTACCGTGCGCCGATACCAAATGACTACATGTTTTAGAACGGTTGCTACAGGTGACTAACTAGTTGGATTTCATCCAAATTTACACAACAAAAAGAAAAATTCCGTAGATTAATTACAATGTAGTTTTCTTTTCAAAATCTGTGAAATCAAAATTTCTGCAACGCTAGTCTACGTAAGTTTTGATTCACCCTCGTATTTAAACAATAGGCCTTCTAAGATGAATAGAAAAGATGAGTGAATAAGAGAAGAAATGAAGTTTTTGCCTATTAAAGAACATATCAAGGAAGAGTGGACAAATGAATAGATCTCAAAAGAACAGATCCTGAATGATTGGTGAATTGGTGAATTAATCAATCTGATATAATAAAACTATTATCATTAATAATAATAATATTATCTATATTCAATGAAGATAATACATTCAGAAATTATTCATAACACCAATTTCTTATTTTCGATATGGACTTTAAATTGTTCTCCTCGAGCAAGCATACTTACATACATCATTCAAGTACTATAAACAAATGATGTCCTTTAACAAAATAATCTCCCATTCTCTCTCTCTCTCTCTCTCTCTCTCTCTCTCTCTCTCTCTCTCTCTCTCTCAATCTCTCTCCCTCTCTAACTCTCTCTCTCTCTCTCTCTCTCTTTCTCTCTCTCTCTTTCTCTCTTCCACTCTCTCTCTCTCACTCTCTCTCACTCTCACTACCCTCTGTCCCCCTACCTTTCCCTCTCTCAACAGATAGAAGTAATTAGAAAAATATTGCTGTTGATCATTTCAATCATTAATTGTCAAGATTAAAGACACTTGCTGTCAGTTGGGGAAAGAGACCATCTCGCAGGCTGGCCATAGTTCGAAATATACATGCATTTCTTTTTTGATCTTAGGAATCGAAAAATTAATAGACAAAAAAAGTAACATTTTACTATCAAACTAGTAGTAAAGTTAATAGTTAAATTTCTATAAATATACGTTGATGAAATAATATTGAGTTTAATAATTCAATATCCAATATAGTGCAAAAGAATTCAAAATAAGGGGGGAAGAAGAATTTAACACCTACGAATATCAAATTTTGACATATTTTTCAGTGGTAAGCGGAAAACAAGTAACAATTTCAGCTACGAAAAGAAAGTATCGGGAACGAAATAACATCTTTTTATATATCAAATTTTGTTTTTATTTCATTCTTGTTTATTTCCAAAATGGGCCTTATAGCTTCTTAAATTATCTAGTTAAAAATTAATAAACTTAAACATGAACTTCAACTTGAAAAATTGTCGAAAGCAGAAAGCAAGATGAAGTAGGTCTTTTTTGTTGTTGATGGTGGTGTGGTTGTCGTAAAGAAAGGTTTACATATGGATTAATATGTACTACTGCTATTTTTATGAATTACAAACAAGTCAAATACTAAGACAGACTTATTCATACTAAATGCGGAAGAGAATCAACTAAAAACGTTTCAAAATTATTTACAATCAACAAATAATAAGCATTACTTTTTTAAATGGGTAAAAGTGTAAACTTTCACACCTAAGATGACAAACCAAAGATCTTGACAAGCATAACAAATGACCTGACAAGGTGTTAAATCCTTTTTACCAAATTGAAAATTAAGAAATTATCAAAGTTCATATATCATGATTAAAATAGATGTTTTTTTAATGTCCTTTTTACTAGACCCATTACTTAGTGTTATACTGTTACTTAAATGTAGAACTTACTTTTTTTGTAACTCTTTTACTTTATTTTTTCCTGTTACATTCTTTCCTACAATATATCCAAGAATATCAATATACTCTGGTGGTGGATATTAGGTGTTACTTTCTATACTTTTATCCTATCGACAAAGTAATGCTTATGAAGCCTCAAAAATAATGAAAAAAAATTGAGCCTAGTAAACATTTGGCTTACGGAGCCAGTACGGCGCCCGTAGTCATGATCAATCTTGAGCCCAGTAAATATTTGGCTTACGGTGCCAGTACGGCGCCCGTAGCTCACCGTAACTCCAAAATCGTGCGGCGGCATACGGTGTCCGTGCGATCACCGCATTGTTTTACGGGTACCGCAGATCCTTGCGATTTTGTATAGAAAATAGTTATACACATTTAAAAAAAAAGAATCGCAAGGCCTGACGGAGACCGGGTTGTTCCCACTTCGTCTAATCCTACTTGGTCTAAAAGTCAAATTCCCATTTAGTCTAAAAGCCAATAAACCGTAGACACGTCGTAGAGGCATCGCATGATCGCAGCAGGACAATCGCACGGCCTTAAAAGAATCTTTCTACGGTCCCCGCGCGTGTACCGTGCGATGATCTTACGGCGGTCGCACGGTTAACAGTGAATATGGTTGACAAATTACACGGTCTCCGTAAAAAATCACTGCTCAAGTACCAAAGAAATGGCTAGACCATCAACACAGTGTATGAGCGGAAGTGAGTTGCATCTAGAGTTATCGCCCTAGATAATATAGGTTACTCTTTTGATGATGAATCTGTGTGGCAAGTTTTACATGAATGTCTTCAGTAAATCCTGATATATCGCAAAATTTCATAGCTATAGCACGACGATGACACCAAGGCTATATATACGATGCTTATAGAATAGCACAATCCTTCATGTGAAAAAGGTAGTAAAAGATTTTTCGATCTGATCTAGTCAAGTGTGCCGGGGGTACGGACAAAAAACCACTAGGTCAAAAGCCCACTGGGACAAAACCCCAGCGGACAAAAGCCCACTGGACAAAAGCCCACCAAACATAGGACAAAAGCCCACTCAATACATAAATTATTCATACAAATGACTCTTATCTTATTATTTCAAAATACATTTTCTATTGTTTTGTAATTTATTTATGTTGTATTTAACAGCATTTTATTTATATTTTGTCTAATTTCTTCTTCCTTAATCACTTTTATGTAGCAAATTCCAAAATGAACATGAACAAAAAGCCCATCAAAGTACAATTAAATTGCAGGGTTCGACACTATGAGGAGTCCGGGAGTCTGAGACTCCTTGTTTACTATTTGGGACTCCTTACATTTGCAAGAAAGGAGTCCGATAGACTCCAAGGGTTATAAGAGAATATATTGAAAAACCAATGCACAGAGCAGAATCCTTTCTAACACTTGCCACTTTTCGGAAGGTCTTCGAAATTTTGAAAATCAAAGAAATAGTTTAAGGTTAGGATTGCCAGATTCCAAAAATATGCTGTCAAAAATAATTGCCTGGCTAAAATGTCTCATATTTATGACCAGATATGCTAGGTCACATGTGTAGGAATACTCTGTGAACATCTCATCGAATTACGTCCTTAATTTTAGGAGGAGTTACGTTCACACGAAAAGGCCGGCCGGCCGGCTGCAAGAATTTGAAGCCCATTCGGAACATCGCCCGGACTTTCCAAAGAATTGCCGAGGGTTTCCGATTGAAGTAGGGCCTACAGACGTCTAGAACGACGAACAGACGGAACGAATAATACCAATATACTTCCACCTGTGGGACGAATAAAAAATAAAATTATGAGTGATATCATGAAACTCAAATGAAGCAAGCTAATCGATATTCTTGGATATATTTCTTTCTTTTTTTATTTTCCTTTTAGACCTTAGTTTACGATAGTCAAGCAATTGTCCGACAAAATAAGCAGATTTTTTCTACTAATTTTATTTAGGAAAAATTTTTAGAATCGCTTGAAACAAATATCGGGATCATTCCGTTAATATATCAGAAATAGACAATCTATTTCTGAAGAGAAGATGGTCTCAAACAAACTATAATGACTTAGATTTATTATGGACCTATCGAACTGAAAAAGCAGGTTTTTCCCTACCCAACTTTATTGAAATCCAAATTGCTGCAGTAATTTTTTTTGTATATAAATTCCCTTTTCTCGTTTTCAACTCTAGAACATTTGAATTTGTGTGTGAATGTTTATAAATTAGATATTAGTTTAAATGTTCAATTATATTCACAAATAATCCTTAACACTAGGATATAGGCGCAAATGTATTGGATAATAATGTTGACCAATAAGGGTAACTGTCATATTTGGAATAAACAAAGATATTAACACCTAGGGTAATAAAGAGCTACACAATAGGCTTATCAATAGGAACCCGAGATAAACAACATGCCTTTTACTAGTTCTGTAATCACGTAAAATGAAGACTAAGGCTAGAAATAGACTAAGAGTCTTGGGGCGAATCATACCGCGTCGGAAAACAAGTAATTCCAAATTGGCCCGATATTCTAAAACGGTTTATAACAAAGGTTAAATAGATCCATTGTAAGCTTGTATTTGATTGGTCAATGTGGTTTCTATGAAAATTTAAGGGTGCACCCCAAATTTCTCAGCGATCGTATAAATAAAGGGGTGCACCCGTAGATTTTAGGGGCCCACCCTCATATTTTGGACGTGCACCCCCAAATAATAGGGGTGCACGTCCAAATTTAGACGTGCACGACTACAAAAAGGCTTTCGACCCATTTAGTGCGCCATAAGTCTGTGCATCCGCACAGTCTGGCCAGACTTTTTTCTATGCCCTCTGTAGATAGAAAGGGTCTTAAGCCCTCTTGAGGAAGTCAGTGACTATTTGTTTTGCACTACGTGACTGTTAATGCTGCCCAAAGTGAGTGCCTTGCTCACTCGTCAATTTGTTGGGAATGTCACACACAGCCTCATTTATTACCCGTGTTTCTCGCGGCTTTAGAACCGACAGTGTGGATAGGGATCAGACTACAGTGCAATCTATCTTAATCCAAGAGTTTCCATGTTATGATGGATTAAGGCAAACTGGATTTGTACGAATTAAAAAAAACAACACTTTGTGTATCAAAAGCAATTTAGCATTAAGACTCTGGCGATTCCTTCTAAATAACGACTACTAGTATACAACAAAGCTTTGTTTGTTTGAGTTACGCCGCTTTCAACAATCTTTCGGTTAAATCGCGGCGGCTGGAGCACCTAATATTTCTCACACCAGTTCTACCATTACATCTTTTCCAAGCCTCCAGCTACTATCTCACATAGGTCTACGATTATCGAACCATCGGTGAGAGACAAATAGTCGGAAAGAATGATGGAACCCGGACGAATAATTGTAGTGCAATATTATTCCTCGGGACTGAATGTGACCATTTTAGTCTTTCTCTTTGATGAGTAAATGCACATTTATCGCATTTGTTCATGAAGATCCTAAGTTGTGTAATGGTGATTTTTTTTAAATCGGTCCGACTTCGAACCATCGGAAAATTTGATAGCCTTTTTTAATTGTAAGCGGAAGCTCATTGGAAATAGCCATTTTTGAAATATTCATTCAATCCTATGAGAAAAGTCACTATGTTAAATATAGGTAATATAAATTCATGTAAATATCGTGCCCATTTCAAAGAAGGTGATAGGTGACCGCTTCTCTAGTTTATGAATAATATAGAATCAAATTAATGGATAAAATATTTTTTCTCTTAATTTGCGCAATTACTGGCCGTAAGAGGCTCAAATCTAAAAGAGATTCATGGCGAAGTCAAAATTATAGAGCTGTGTCGTAAATTTGGTAATTTTCTCGTCGGTTAATTTTGGCGTTTCTAGGAAAAAAAGATCAAAATCAAGGAATATATCGATTGCTTAACTTAAATCTGTTGTAAGTGTCTGTATGGTAAATCCTCCATCTAAATTATGCAATATTTTAGCGACATTTTCGATTGTGCAGATTCAATCAGTCGATAAAATTAGCGAAAATAAAAACGCTAGCCAATATAAACCGATTAACAGCGATGAAAAGATACTCCAAAAACTGACCTGATAAGGTTGAGAATTTTCTTATTTCTATATATAGAGGATTTTGAATTAGTGGTCATTGAATACCGAATTTATTAAACGAGTCATCTATAAACAGATAAAAACGAGGCTTTGCCGAGTTTTTAATCTGTTTTATATGACGAGTTTAATAAATTCGGTATTTTATGAACACAAATTTCATATTCTATTTATAATATGACCCATATATTTGCGAAAAAAATGTCAAAATTCTTGAAATTCAACATTTCAATTTTCCGCGAAACTTATAACGCCGTTCAAAACTGACGTCACATTATATACTTTATGACGTCATTTTCGCGGTTACAAAATAGCGTTGCTATTCGCCCTGGGCTCATTTGCATAGTTATTCCTCTAGTGTAATAACACCCGGGTAATATCAAAAATATTCAAGGGGGTTATTTCACCCCCCCGCGACGTAGGTCATATTATAAAAATATATATACATGTAGAACAAACAAAATATACCGACTTTTTCAGGTCTTTTTGAACCCAGTCATATGGAGTATGAAGTTGATAGAATAGAAACAAACACGGAACCATCCCTAACGGAAATGACGTCAAAGGCGATTCAAATTCTAAAACGAAGTCACTTGGGGTACTTCCTGTATATCGAATGTGAGTAGTGACATACAGGATAATTGTTTATTTCCTTATAAGATTGACTTATTTCCATTGAGTGAACAACAAAAGCTTTATTTTCTCGAGAGTTTCGAAGCTATATACGTAAATATAGCTTTTGTTGTTCACAAAACTAAAGTATTAGCGATTATTACGTGAAAAAACAAACGATTGTTTCATTTTTTCTCTTAAAAGGGGACGAAGTATGACAAATTTTGACATTCTATTTAAGCCTGTCATTTTGCACGCGATTAATGGGAAGCGTTATGGCGTCATGAGTGTAATGGGTTCCGCTTAGATAACGTAAAACAATGTAAAATCAACGAAAGCGGGGTTTAATCTTTTGAAAATTCTACTCTTTTGGCAGTGAGATTACAAAGTGATAAACAAACGACAGTTCTCGATAAATCATCGAACAACACTAAAGAACATCTACGAATTTAGATTATTGAAATAGCTGACTTATCACATCCCTATCTATCGGTAACACTCGCGTGCTCAATATTATATAGAGGATAATCGCTTGTTTCAGTGTAAGATCGATTTATATTTCATTGAGTGAACAACAAAAGCTATATTTTCACGAGTGGCAGAGCCACGAGTGAAAATATAGCTTTTGTTTTTCACGAAATGGAATATTTATCGACCTTACACGAAAAACAAACGATTATTCTATTTCTTTAATGCAAAAATGAGACAAAATGTGACATTTCTAGGACATATTTTCGTAAAGCGCGCCATTTTGCGCGTGATTGCTATGCAAGGTTCATTGTGATGTCACTTTTTTCGCCCCGCATAGATGACGTCTGATAGGATGAAAAGCACCAAAGCAGGGTTTAAGTTTTTGATAATTTCACTGCTTTTGCGGTGAGATTATCAAGTGATAATCTACCGTTATTTCTCGATAAACCACCGAAAAGCATTAAAGAATCAGAGATATATTTTCAAATACAGCAATGTAATTATTGTGATTTTATGTGTAGCGCCGTGGTCTAAACCGTTAGCCTCCAAAGAGAAAATAGACCCAATATGCAGAAATTTGGATTAAGTAATTTTTTCACGAATTTTGAACTCATAAATGAGATAAATGGGCATTTGTACTTTTTCATTTCCGCTTATTTTCATTGACACTTTTTACTATTGTTCGACATTTTCAACTCTACAATCCCTCCATTTTTCTTATAATAAAGATGTCATCGGAATCATCAAATCGGTGACTCAAATTTATTTAAGCTTTCGCAACGAGGTTTTTGATCGACAACTTAGGTTCGGTTTTTGTAGAGCAATGGTGAAAGGGCTAAATTAGAATATATTCTCTGCGTGACTTTTGAATATCGATGTGAATTATTGTATTTTTTTTATCAACCACTTTTCATAAATTACTTATAAACAGCTAAGCAGGTAAAGTCAAACTTGTGAGTTTTAGAAGGTTTCTTAAAATCATTTTCTCACTAGTTACAGATTGAGATAAAGAAATTGTAAACTGTTCTGTTGTTTACTTGTAACCATACAACTATCCGTGCGAGATCATTCCATATGATATTTTTTATGATATCACATTGATATATTAGAACAATGACATAATGTGGTTATTTTTAGAAACTTGCATTTCTGTTAGAAACATCGACGAAAACAAGGCAAACAGAATTTTTAAGATAAATATAATTCGTACTTAGTGTTTCGTATGAAAAAAATATTTTAGTCGGTTGTGGGAATTAATAATTGTCACGACAAAGCCTCGACAATTATCAATTTGCCCCAACCTCGTAAGATATTTTTTCAAACAAAACACCAAGTACGTATTATGAATTTACAGCCGGAAGAATCGATCACGCCCATCACGAAAATAAAGCACACAGAGCTTTACGAGAGACACTAGAGTTTGAAAGAGCTGTTAAGACTGCATTGGAGATGGTAGATATGGATGAGACACTCATACTTGTCACGGCCGATCACAGTCACGTGTTTGATATTACTGGATATTCGTACAGAGGCATTGATATCCTTGGTAAGGGAATGAAAATAGTGAAATGCAAGTAATTTTTTGTCTGACACGATATGGCTAAAGTCTAAAGTAATTTGACCCGAACTGACATAGAAAAAGCAAACTGTTATGAATTATTTCGGTGCAATATACTGTATCCATTTGTACCTAAAACACCTTGGATTATCCCAAAGAATTCACTCTTGACGGTGACTATTATTTAGAAGGTCCTGTGTTCGATCCCCGACGGAAGCACACATCCTTTCCGGCATTTTGCTCCTATCAATTGGTAGATTATCGTTAACCTATGTGGGATATCTTGCTGGATGCTAGGAAAGAATGCATTGGTAGTACTGGTGCGCGGAGCACAAGGGATCTATTTAAGGTGCACAAGCCACCTCGATATGACTGAAAGATTTTTTAATATCGGCGTTAATTCCTAAACAAACAAGTAATCGATTGATAATTGAGCACGTGCGTGAGATTTTCAACCATTTCAAGTGTGCACAAAGCAAAGACTTTGACCAGCCTGTGCATCCGCACAGTCTGACTAGAGTATTTACTATGCATTTTATATATAGATAAGGTCTCAAATTATCAAACTATCTGTATACCATTCTGTTACTCTATATTAATAGTTTGTTGCTGTCTATACTGCTCAAAGTCAACACCTCACGGACATTTCAAATTATCAGGCACAGGCACAATTGTAAACTTATGTGAGATATTATACGGGAATCTAGGAAAGGTTGCATTTCTAGTACATGTAAGAGGAATTCAAGAACTCTATTTTAAGATGCTCAAGCCACCGCGATATGACTGGATAATTGTTAACAGCGGCGTTAAATTCTAAACAAATAAACAAACTAAGAAAACAAATAAACAAACTCAAATGATACTATTCATGATAGGCCTGGTTGGACCTTACGACTCTGAAAGCTCCAAGCCGCTTGATGGTCTTCCAATGCCAGTACTGCTTTACGCCAATGGTCCTGGGTATGAATCTCCGAGGAGGAATCTAACTGGCGTTAATATGAGTAAGTAATTCATTTTTTTCTTACTTTCTTCTATTAAAATAAATATTCTTATTGTCCAAATAATCTTGCCTTCGAGGATTGGCTAATAGCTATTTTGTTGACTTGCGAGCAAATTGTTTCTTAAGGTGAAGGTAGAGGACCAGTTATAGTTCCAGAACGTTTCCAAAGGAATGAACTTTAACAGTTTTAACCTAGGTTTCCAAATGATTTTCATTTGGAAACCTTGGTCAACATTGAAAAGCTCACGAGTTCCGCATTGTTGCGGAACTATTACGGTTTCACTACCTTAAGAAATGTTTTCGGATTAGTTGAATATTTGCTTTTTTGCCCATTGAAATGATATCATAAGAGAAGATGAAAATTTACTTTAGTTTTCATGCGGGTATGAAATCATCATCGAACAAACATTAGTCTGCTTTATGAATGAAACTGATTCGCGGATTTCGAATATACATATACCTCTATAGATATTGCTAAAAAAAGTTTCTCTGTAACAAAACGGCAAATGGGTAAATGGGGGGGGATTTCAGATTTCAGGCAAATATTCTGCATTAAAGCCCCCGTCTGTGTTCGTGAACTTTTACGAAACGCAGGATAATATTCTTAAACGACTATGTTCACAAAGTCTAGACTTTAATTCTCAAAGATAAGTTTGAATTTGTCATTCTAATATTCGGTAATGCTAATGATTATGACGCGATGATCTAAATATAGGCCTAACTTGATACATATTTGTGACCCCCAACATTTTGGAGTCCACTTTGAATAGAGCGCATTACCGTCCCTTTTGCGTGGGCGTGTTTCACTTGACCAAAATCTCATTAACATATATTACTTTATACGACAGATTATGCGTTTCCAAAAATAGCAACCGTTCGTCGATTGAATTGTATTTTTATGAGTCTTTAAGAAGACTCATTCAAGAATAATTATCAAAAAAAATGTTCACGAAATAGCGATTTTAGCGATTTAGACGGGAGCTTTGTGTAGTGAATTCGAAATTCACCTAAAAGGTTGAACGTCATTTGAATATCAGGTCCTCGAAAGTTAATTCAACTAAGAACCCATACCAAAACCTCTAGTCTTAAATTGTTATGTGTGGTTTAATCATAAATATTGTCATTACATAATATTTGAAATAAAGGATTTTTTTTCAGCGGATAAAGATTTTCTCGTGCCATCCGGAGTCCCGCTCAATTCCGAGACCCACGGAGGGGAGGATATCGCCACTTTTGCACACGGCCCCATGGGTCACCTGGTACATGGCGTCATGGAGCAGAGCCATATAGCCCACGTGATGTCGTATGCTGCTTGTATTGGACCATACACCGACAACTGTGATTATGACGTAAGAAAAGCAATCATGGACAATAACTCGAATAGCCCGAATTCTGGATCAGCCACATTTGCCTCCCTTGCTGTGATTCTTTCAACTTTTGTTTTAATGGTCATGTCTTTTGTGTGCATCTAATATTGTCTTGCTATTTGAGTTATGAAGCTGCAATATTTATTTGAGAATATGTGACAGGTCGCGAAAATTATAGAAATAGTAATGATTTTTGTAGTAAAAATAATTATTATCTACGCACTCCGTCATATCAAAATAACAAACAAACAGTAGAAATAGAGATTAACTGTATGTCAAATTTCAATGTATCGTCATACAAGTAAATAGAAAGGTAATTCTAGATCTAGGAAATCATAAAATGTGTCGACTTAAGCTAACCGGCGCAATCCGCGCTAATGGCTAGAGTCGAAACTTTGCGCATCGCCAAGATGATCGCTTTTCGCCAAACAGTTACATTCTCAAAATTATGGGCTATTTAAGCTATGAGAGATCGCTCGAAATTTGTAGTTTTAAGATAAAACACATTATGGAAGAATAGACTTTGATGGTATAGACAAGTAACAAATAACGACATGTATCGATTTTGACCAAACCTGTACAATCCTAGAAGGATCGATAAGTTTCGCTCTTGAAAGGTCAAAATTATAAGAGCCTGTGCGTGAGATTTCCACCAATTTTAAATTTGCGCAAAGCAAAGCAGGGTGAGTCTTCACTGAGCGTTTGTTGATAGATAAGATGTCAAACTTTAGACCGCCAAGTACCTTTATGTTTACCGTATGGGGCTGTCTACGCTACTCATTGTTTGTACCTCACGGAAATTTTGAATTGTTGGAAATGTCACGCACAGGCTCATTTATGTTTTTTTTGTTATGATAGAATATAAAACAGTCTTTCAAACGACGAGTCACTCGAAGGACCAGTGAAAGCGGCCGCTTGAGAAAGAAACCGCCTAATACAGTTTTAGTTTTGTGCGACAATTTAGAGAAGCAAACTTCACTAGAAATATAGATTATAACACTTTCTTTCATGCTTTTGGATGGATAGTTGAGAAATAACGGCGGATTATTACTTGATAATCCCACCGTCAAACAGTTATAATTTCTAAAAAAGTATAAAATACTTTTGTTAATTGAAAACTTTTTGACGTTATCAAAGTGGAGCCATTTAAAAAGAAATGGCATAATGACGTTGCTTAAGAGGTCACGTGCGAAATATCGCGCTCTATGAGAATTTGTCCCGCAAAGTACACGTTTTATTATATTCTATCATTAAAAAATTCACTTAAATACATTGTGAAATTGACATTCATCTCAATGAAAACTATTCGAGATCAATCGCTCAACGCTCCATTCACTCATTCACCAAAAACGCCCTAATAAGATTTAAAAAGTATACAATCTACAGCTACATTTAAATGAATATAAATAAGAAAATATCGCGATTTCACTAATGTATTAAAAGTTTAAGCGTCTGATTGGTTTTTGAAGGAATAGGAAGCAATTGACAGAAGTTTTATGCATATTTTATGAAAGGGAAGTAATAAATATCGCTAATTTTGTTCATCTTGAACAAAATTAGCGATATTGGATACACCCCCTTGAACAAAATTAGCGATATTGGATACACCCCCTTTAATTTCACCCAAAACTCGCTCGACACACTCATTCAATTCAATTGCAAATGCATTCTAAAATCACTCATCTTCTCAATTTCGTGATGATTTTAACTGTAAAAATAATTGTATGTTTCAATGTAAGATCAGTAAATTTTTTCATTTGTCCACGTCGAATTTTTTTTTTCACGAGTGTCCCCTACCTCAGACACTCGTGAAAATAAAGCTTTTGCTGTTCACTAAAAAGATATTAAATAATTAGGTACATTTGCTCTTAAGATAAGTGAAATACTCTTAAAGAAATCTTTGATTTGAAACCTCGTTAGAGGCTGATCAAAAGATCGCATTTACTAAATTTTTCTAGCGATTTCATGAAAATTATAGTTGTCGATCCTATCTTTTTTAGTGATTTTTTAATGGTTTGAGTGAATGCTTGTAATGAATAAATGGAGCGCTGAGTGAGCAAGCGATTTTAAGCGGTTCTGATCGAAATGAAAGTCAATTTCATGATGTTATTAACTTTACTGTGACACGTCAGGTAAGAGGGGACCGTTTTGGTAGTGGGTTAAATCTTTAACCTAGTCTTAAATCGTCGACTGACATTTGGCATTAGACTTGCCTTCGGAATCTAGAAGGATCATTCTACCTTACCGTAAAATATTTTCTGAAAATTTGAGTACGCAGCTATTTTGTTTCTTGCGCTCAAAGTAGTCCCATAAGATATCGTTACGGAGAATTCTTCACAAGTTTGTTTTATGATAAATATATAATACGTACTTAGTGTTGTGTATGTAAAAGATATCTAACGAGGTTGGGGGAATTGATAATTTTCGAGGCTCGTTAGATATTTTTTCATCCAATACATTAAGTACTTATTATATTTATCTTATAACTTTTATTTGCCTTATTTTCGTCGATGTTTCTAACAGAAATGCACGTTTCTGAAAAATCAACATTCTAGTTATGAGATGAAAAATATAATTATATCTTAATCTCTTAAGTATCAATCGAAAATAACATTGCAACACATCTAGATGCAGAAAATGAACGATAAATGATCGATCCTTTCCATATTGTGCACTCTGACTGGAATCGATATAATTTTCTCACACTCCAGAATGCCCCCTTTTCCTTGATGGGTAGAAAATATGTGGAAAATAGTTACATGGTGTTAAATTTATCAATGATGTTTTTACTCGGCACAATGTTAATCAGAATTTTAATAAATTTTATTTTCTTATTAAAATGTTTTGTTCATTTCTTTTGACAGCCATACAGTACACCAGTACTTACTTATCACTGTTTATAATGACGTAATTTTAAGGCCGATCTTTCTAAGAATATCATTTTCTTATTTTACTGATTTTGTGCCTTTCTATTGACAGCCGTTCACCATAACTTAGTTATAAATGTTTCTTATGACCTATTCTTCTAAGACCGATTATTCTAGGAATATCATGCCAAAAAGGGAAGAACATTCTAGAATATCGAGGTTTTCCTTCAAACATGACAGATTAATGAATCGCTGGCTCCAATCCCTTGACCACCGCCATAGCACACCCATCAAATATCAAAACTAGTGGCGCATCCAGAAGGGGTAAGGTGGGTTCGAATGACCCCCCCCCTTCTGAAGTCCAATTATTTCATTTTCATACGAAATTTCTTGCTGTTCAAGAAAGAGAGAACAAAGTTCAGCTTGGCACACACTATACACTAGGATGACCCAGCACAGTTGTGCAGTCTGATCTTAGGATACCTTGTCAGCCTTCATACCCTTTTTTGAGGGAAAAATCTTGAGGCATACTTGTTGATATGTCAAAAAAGGAAACTTTTTTAACAATTCATCAATTATTCATGAACAATTATTTTAAATTCATCTGGCCATAGACTGTGTGGGTTAAATTGTGCAAGGCTAGGAACCCCCCCCCCCCCCCCCCCCCATTGTCGTATGTTCGAACCCCTTTACAGAAAATGTGAATCCACCGCAGAAAACGTTATTCATCTTCAAAGACATGTATGGAAATGTACAAAGGAAGATATTATTAATCAGCGTTTTGATTGGTTAATCGGTTTAAGGGTGACAGCAGCGATCTGTTAGTATTCGACCATGACTAATATTTGAGCCTGTGCGTGACATTTCCAACAATTTGTTATAGACTGTTATGAGTCAAATCGTGAAAGACAAGCCCCCTCCCCCTTTTTTCATATGTTCGAACCCTTTCCAGAAAATATGAATCCACCGCAGAAAACGTTATTCATCTTCAAAAGACATGTATATAGAAATGTACAAAGGAAGATAACAGCGTTTTGATTGGTTAATCGTTTTTGGGGTGACAGCAGCGATCTGTTAGTTTGCGACCAAGAATAATATTTATCTTATTGAATTATTTATTTATTTAATTTTTTATTTTGGTGAACCGAATTCCCAGATACCTTCTTTTGCATTGACACCCAAATATGAAGATATCAAATGTTGCCGCAAAACAAAAGACTCATTCGTGTGTGTCATTAAACGGTTGGTTTTAAAATCAAATTTTCTTTTTAGTCTATAATATTTTTATAGCTAAATTTTACAGCAGTATGGGGCTTTTTCAATTCATACAGTGTTGATTATCTGACCACATTACTTCAGTTATTGTTATGGAACATTTTCAATGATGTCAGGAGTTCGTTCTTAAGACTAGCTGACTACCAACGAAACAGTGAAACGACCGAAGCCTACAGAACTTAATCGTATTTATATAAACTTGTATAAAAGAACGAGGTAGCGAGTCTTAACCCTATCCAAACTTTCGAAATTTCAGACTAGTCAAAACCAAACAAAAGTGCAGCGAAAAAAAATGTTTGTCAAATCTTAAAATAAAACATCGTGCGCGGCAGGAATTATTATGGAGTCCACAAGCAAATTCTTCTTTTTTCAAAATATTGTATAAATTATAAAATAACGGGGGCGTAAAATTAATGGACAATACAGGAAAAGAGTCAGACTCCAACCAGAAACTGGTTTGTAAAACAACTTAACTTGAGAAAAAAGAGTTCAACATACCGATTATTTTCTAGACCACAGGAATTAAAGGGATTAAAATAACCAAGTAAGTAACTTTTTCTTACTACATTGTGTCGCATTTTAGAAATATTTCATAAAATCATTTTCATTCAATTATCATTCATTTAAAAACTAAAAAAAACGAACAAAAAAACATTCATACGTACAAAAACACTTGGAAGATGATGCTGTTCTAACAATCGCGTTGCCCTGGGTTTCACTTAAATATTCTTATGTTTATAACGCATATATGTTATTTCCGGATTTTTTTTTTCTTTTTTAATCACTCACTATGCTTTCGTGCTAAATGAATTGAAAACACCGTATTGGGTTGTCTTTTAATAATAAGATCGACATAAATTGGGCTTTTGTTTGTTTGAATGGGGGTTTACGCCGCTTTCAAATATTTTTCTGTTATATAGCGGCGGCTGGTGCACCTAACAATGGTTTCCTGATATTTCTCACACCTGTACTACCATTACATCCTTCCCTAAAGCGGTTGGAGAAAAATAGTCGGAAAGAAAGAGTGCCGCCGTCGGGGATCGAACCCGGGACTGACCTCTAGACCGACAGCCCGACGCGCAATCAACTGCGCAATGACGGCGGCCACGTAAAAGGGGGGTACAGATTGGTTGAAAAGTGTCTCACGCAGATTTTGGTCAGTCTGTTTATTTCTAGGCAAAGTTTAAATATTTTATTTTTTGCATCTTCGGTATCACCAGCCCTGCGCTGAGGATCACCAAACAGTTTTCCAATTGTATCCCGCTTTTCACACAAGTAAACGTGCAAAGCGGGGTACAATTGGAAAACTGTTTGCACCATTTTGTGATCCTGAATGCAGGGCAGTATTAGACAAGACACGATCGTGCCAAAGTTATGGCAGAGTCGGGGTCAATCGGGAACCATCAGCGGTTCTTCGGAATAGACCTCGGGAATAATGCAGCCATAAGAGCGTGTTATTTCTACTTTGGTTATACAAAGTTCATATCATATTTAGTTCATATTTATTTGCACTACCATATTTAATATGTGGATTAAAGGCAATTATAAACATTTCAACAAATCAAAACATAAAATATTTACGAAAATATCGCAAACGCACGCACACACCCCATTAATTGATTATACATAACGTCACAATTATCAAACGTTCCGCTACTTAGGATGACGTTGATAAAACAAAATCAACGAAAGAAATAAATTCAGCGTATTATAATTTGATTACAAACGCTGTGATTTTCGTGCGTATTGTCATCAAATTATAATATGCCGAAACGTTATCCACAGATGAACGGAAGAATTAACATAAGTAACCAAAGTACAACCTGAAGCCGAATTGTCTAAAACATGACACAAAATTACTACACTAACGTTCGAGGTACTTTCAACTTAACAAAAAAGTCCGAGCAATGTTCTGAATGAGGCGGGGTAGTCTAATGGAAATAACAAAACAATCTTATACGGTATGCTCGACAAACGTGCATTCCGAGAAATTACATATGCATTTTCAAAAAAGGTTTAAGAGCAGGTAATAATTTCAGACATGATGAACCGGTTTTATGACACCCTCATTTAGTCAGGATTGAATCTGACCCTGTGGCTAATTGATCTCTTAACAACAGCAACAATAACAACAAAACTGTTGAAGTTTCATTTTTTTCTACATTTAGGCAAACTGCATATATGTATTAGTCGAACAAAGTGCATAAAAGAAATTGTACAACTCACAATTAAGAACAAGAATCATTGGTAGATCTATTACTGAAATTACTTTGAAATTACACCAAGAACCGTTGATCTACAATTCATTTCTCTATCTTTTAGATTCAAAGACTTTAAATTTAGAACTTGAAAATGGGATGTGGAAAAAGCACAGCGTACACGGACTTCGACGTGTATCATCCGTATGAAGAAATCATTTTTACACAATCAGAACAGATTAATATAGACCGATACTTTCACCATTTGTATAAGCGAATTAGAATGGGCGTTCCTCTAGAGGAAATACGTCACATCCGGGGGGGCGTAGAAAACTGCGTGCGCACGATGCTCGACAAGATAGCTGATGTGGACATCCGATTTCACGTAGAACGACATGGTTTGTTTCAAATTGGAAGTTTTACTTAAGGAACAAAATTAAAAGCACCAGACGAGTTTAACTTTATCGCCGTTCTAAGTGAGTTAGATGGAGATGATCTTATTCTGGACGACCCAAATCACCATAAAAATGATTTACCCGTAGAGCTGAGGGTAAGACAACAAAAAGACCAAACGTTTCGTCAAAATTGGAAACATGCAATTGTGGATGACTTTTTCTTACTTGGAAAACGAACTAAGAAAATAAGACAAAATGGAGTCCTTGATAAATTCCTGAAACAAATAAGGCGATACCTGAAAACTATTGAAACAATCAAAACACCAGTTGGTGAAATTTCTGTAGATGGACATACAACAACGGCGGCTACAATCTTTAAATCGTCCGTCTTATTAAAATTGAAACTATTACGTCAACAAATTATATTTGAAGGCATACAAAGTGTTGAAATAACAAAATCCTATCCTGTTTATATAACTATAACCCCAGCAATACGATGGTTCAAGGCGGGAAATTACATTCTCAAAGATGACGTCATGGAACCTTACCTATATTCGGAGGTACTTAAATCAGACACGTTTTTACTTTTTCCCGGACCCGATGGACATTTCGTTAAATCATTCGTTGAAGTCGAGAACTTCGCGATTAAAGGCATGTCTGCTCGTCATAGAAAAAGTCTAACGATAATTAAATATTTGATGAACGGAGAAGATCGACTTACCGAGTACTATCCGGGTTGTTCACGACGACTGTTTACGTCATTTGCATTAAAAATGGCGACTCTGTGTTTTGTTAGCTCGTGTCCGTGTTCTAAAAGAAATTCTGACTATGAAATTGTAGATTGTGTGTTACATATTTTGTTACACATTTATGACAATTTACACGGAGAATTCGTTGGCTTACCAATATTACCAAATGCATTTATGAAAACATCGTCGACAGCTGAACAAGAAATTCTATCCGACGAAAAGTTTGTTTACTTGAATAAAGTTTTGCTAACAAAGTTACTCAAAAATGATTTGAAACTCTGGATAGGAAAACTTCAAAAGTATGATTTTGACGCGACTGTACCTCGATACGGAGTTGTCCCTCTTTACAAGAAACTTGCTGAAAATAAATTGTATACAGCATAACTACTGGACAAATCTACGGAATTATTTTCAACAAGGGACAGAAGTATGATTTCGACTCTGCTGTACCTCGATACGGAGTTGTCCCTCTTTACAGGAAACTTGCTGAAAACAAGTTGTATACAGCATAATTAATAGACTGGTCCCACTGTCGACTATCATAAAAGCCGACAGGTAGTCACCAAAATACTGTCACACGGTATTGGCTTTTCAATATTTGATGACGTAAGCGCACCTAGCACTTCTGATTGGCTAATGAATTGTTTGTAAACAACAAGTCAGGAGGGGGCGCCATTTTGCCTTTCGCGTAAGTTTGTTTTTTAAGGTTATGTCCGTAAAGAAAGTATACATTGATAGATAATCTTTATCACACTAAAGTTCTTTCGACAGTTTGTAACCTCTTCACACATAGATTAATGAATAAACGCCATTATCGCTTCAACTTTGTAACGGACCGGAGCCTCGTTTTCATTTTTATAGACTAGAAAATTTGTAGGGATAGGTCTCTAGACTATGGACGAAGAAATCGGTGTATACTTGTCGGCTTCATACATAAGTCGACAGTAGAACCAGTCTACATAATTAATCGACAAATCCACGCAAATATTTTCAACAAGGGACAAAAGTATGATTTTGGCGCTGCTGTACCTCGATACGGAGTTGTCCCTCTTTACAGGAAACTTGCTGAAAATAAAATGTATATAGCCTAACTACTGGACAAATCTACGGAAATATTTTCAACAAGGGACAGAAGTATGATATCGACGCTGCTTTACCTCGATACGGAGTTGTCCCTCTTTACAAGAAACTTGCTGAAAACAAGTTGTATACAGCATAATTAATCGACAAATCCACGCAAATATTTTCAACAAGGGACAAAAGTATGATTTTGGCGCTGCTGTACCTCGATACGGAGTTGTCCCTCTTTACAAGAAACTTGCTGAAAACAAGTTGTATACAGCATAATTAATCGACAAATCCACGCAAATATTTTCAACAAGGGACAAAAGTATGATTTTGACTCTGCTGTACCTCGATACGGAGTTGTCCCTCTTTACAAGAAACTTGCTGAAAAAAATTGTATACAGCCTAATTTCCTAATACAGTTAGTTCCATCGTGAAATTGACATTCATCTAAACCAAACCCATTCTAAACCATTCATTTAACGCTCGATTCATTCACTCACTCACTCACTCAAACCATTCAAAATCGCTCCAAAATTTCTAAAAGGATAAGATCACCAACTACATTCAAAATAAATACAGTTAAAAGAAAATCGCCATTTCAATGACATAATTGAACACGTCTGATTGATTCTAGAAGAAAGAGAAATCTATTTATAGAACTGGTATGCATATTTTATTAAAGGGAGGTAATTAACATTGCTAATTTAGTTCAGTCTGAACAAATTTTGCGATATTGGTTAGCCTCCCTTTAATTTCATTCAAAACTCACTCATCGTACTCTTTCAATTTCGTTCAAATATCATTCCAAAATCATTTACCTTGTCAATTTCAAGATAGTGTAACTTTAAAATCAGGGGAGCATTTCAGAGCCAACAAAGGACGAAAGGGTTATGGGGGATTCAACAATTATGAGTACTACAATCTTTTAAATTTGCTGCACTTTAATCAAAGGAAATATGTCAACAAAGGACAAAAAAGTTAAATGGTTCTTATCTTTGATTTTTGTTTTGAATTATCGTGGCATTTGTGTATTTTAGTGAAACAACGTTCAAAGATAATAGAAATGAATACTTATGGAACGCCACAGCTGTCATATGTTTTGAAGTGTAGTGTTAATATGCCCAATTTCTATATTAAAATGTCTAAATCAAGTGAAATTATGCTCAAATGTAGTGGCGATTTGTCCGAACTTTATCATATACTGTCAAAAGGAAGTCTGGTTATATGCAAAATGAGTATTGACTTGTCTTTACGAAAACTTATCATCCCAAAAGGTACGTTGACTATGGCAACATTTTGTGCTGATCTGTCTTAACATTATCTGATTGTGTCAAATGGTGGTGTCGTTAAGTCAAAGCTTGGTGTTTACTTGTCTTAGAATTACATTATTATTTGAAAACGTAGTGTAATTACGTCTAAATAATGTGTTGGCTTGCCAATGCACTACTTTCGTATGTCAAAAGAAAGCATTGTTATGTCCAAATAACACAATGCTTTATTCAAACATGGTCTTATTATGTTAAAAGGTAATGTGGTTCTGTCAAAACAACATGTTGACTTGTTAAAACATGGAGTAATCATGTCCACGGGTGGTGTCGTGATGTACAAGTAGTGTGCTTACTTGTAAATATGAGTTATAATGCAAAGAGTATTATTGATTAAGATCAAATATTGCGTTAATTTGTCTACGCATTACCTTATTTTGTTCAAAGGAAATGTGGTCATGCCCAAATGTGGTATTGACTTGTCTTTACAGTATGTTATCATGTTGAATTGTAGTGTGATTTAGTCAAAACGAAGCGTTAACTAGTCAATGCATTGCCTTATTATATCAAAAGGAAGCATTGCTATGCCCAGATTACACGTTGATATATTCAAATATAGTCTTATTATGTTAGAAGGTAATGTGGTTCTGTCAAAACATGGGTTTATCATGTCAAAAGGTAATGTCATGATGTTCAAGAAATATGTTGATATGTCTACAAAACTAGTTATCATGCGAAGAGAATGATTGATTTTGTTCAAATATTGCGTTAATTTGTGTACGGTTAAAGTTATTTTGTTCGAAGGAAGTGTGGTCATTCCCAAATATTGTGTTGACTTGTCTTTACAATATGTTATCATGTCGAATTGAATAAGATACAACACAGACAAATGAACACAATATTTTAACAAAATCAATCTTACTTTTCGCATGATAACTCGGTTTTGCACAAAAGAACACATTTCTTGAACATCATGACACTACCTTTGGACATAATAAGCCCATCTTCTGACAAGTCAACATATTATTTTGACAGAACAACATTACCTTCTAACATAAATAGGGTATGTTTAGATATATCAACGTATAATCCGGGCATAACAATGCTTCCTTTTGATGTAATAAGGTAATGCATTGACCAGTCAACGCTACGTTTAGACTTAATCACACTACAATTCGACATTATAACATACTGTATAGACAAGTCAACACGATGTTTGGCCATGACTACACTTCCTTTAAACAAAATAAGTTAATGCATAGATTTGAACAAAACCAAGCCTACTCTTCGCATGATTACTCGATTTTACCCAAGTTAACACATTTCTTTAACATAATGACATTTCTTTTGGATATAATAAGCCCATGTTCTGACAAGTCAACATATTGTTTTGACAGAACCACATTTCCTTCTTATATAATAAGACCATGTTTGAATAAAGCATGGTGTTATTTAGACATAACAATGCTTCCTTTTGACATACTAAAGTAATGCATTGACCAGTCTACGCTACGTTTTGACAAAATCACACTACAATTCAACATGATAACATACTGCATAGACAAGTCAACACGATATTTGGGCGTGACTACACTTCTTTTGAACAAAATAAGATAAAACGTTGACAAATTAACACAATATTTGAACAAAACCAAGCTTACTCTTCACCTGATAACTCGGTTTTACACAAGAGAACACATTTCTCCAACATAATGACACTACCTTTAGACATAATGAGCCCATATTCTTACAAGTCAACATATTGTTTTGACAGAACAACATTACCTTCTAACATAATAAGAACATTTTTGAATATAGCATTATGTTATTTAGACATTACAATGCTTCTTTTTGACATACTTAAGTAGGGCATTTACCAGTCAACGCTACGTTTTGACTTTATCACATTACAATTCGACATGATAACATACTGTATAGACAAGTCAACACGATATTTGGGCATGACCACACTTCCTTTGAACAAAATAAGATAAAACGTAGACAAGTTAACGCTATTTTAGAATATAATCAATTTTACTATTTGCATAATAACTCGTTTTTACCCAAGTTAGCACAATTCTTGAACATAATGACACTACATTTGGACATTATAAGCCCTTGTTCTTACAAGTCAACATATTGTTTTGACAGAACCACATTACCCTCTAACATAGTAAGACCATCTTTGAATATAGCATTGTGTTATTTGGACATTACAATGCTTGCTTTTGACATACAAACCAGTCACCATAATAAGATGGTGCTAAGGCAAGCCAACACATTATTTAGATGTAATTACACTACGTTTTCAAATAATAATGTAATTCTAAGACAAATCAACACAATGCTTTGACTTAACGACACCACCATTTGACACAATCAGATAATGTTCAGGCAGGTCAGCACATAATGTGGCCATAGTCAACGTACCTTTTGGCATGATAAGTTATTGTTTAGACAAGTCAATACTCATTTTGCATATAATCAGACTTCCTTCTGACATTATATTATATAGGTCGGACAAATCAACACTACATTTGAGCATAATTACACTTAATTTAGACATTTTAATATAGATAATGGGCATATTAACACTACTGTTCAAAACATATGACAGCTGTGGCGTTCCATAAATACTCTTGAAGCACCCTGAACTCTTGCCCATTTTTTAAGCTTTAGTCTGATCACAATTAAGGAGAGTTGCGTACAACAACGGCAAGAAAGCTGAATTTGAAAAGGAAACACCCTACGTGGTACAAAAATGTGTTTAAAAAGAAAGTTTGCTTGTTCGAAATCCGCTTAGTCTGACTAGGATCGATACTTTACGCACTACCCAGGTGGTTCCTTTTCGCCTGACGGGTCACAGGTGTTTATAGCCTAAACACAGGGCTGATGCTTTAGCCAAAAATATGATTTCTTGATGAAATTCAATAAATGTTACTATAAAGAAAAGGCTTCTGGTTTCAGAGAACAAGTTTTTAAGATTTCATCCTTGATGTCTATAATGTAAAATAGGGGTTGAGTCCATTCAGAGCCCAACTATGAACCCAGTGGCATGATATGAACAATATCAGTAAAGGTCCACTAGATGATGCTACGTTCTAAAACAGAATGACCCTCTGCCTACATGTTTCAGAGAAGATTATTTCTAAAAAATAAATTGCTCTTTGATTCGAGGTAAAAAGGGATGTGCCCGACCCGAGTCCCAATATGACCACAGGGTCTTAATATGAAAAAAAAACTAGATAAAGGTCCACTTGATTATGCAAAATACCAAAGATGAAAGCTGTGTGCCTTCTGTTTTCTGAAAAGAATATTTCTCTTTTGTCTTTGATTCAATGTAAAAAGGGTAGTGCCCGAGTGGAGCCCAAACATGACCCTAGGTTTTTGATAAAACAAACTTGGTAGGGGTCCACTAGATGATGCTAAATATCATATATGAAGGCTGTCTGCCTTCTGGTTTCATAGAAAATTTTTAAGGATCTTCGATCTTTGATTCTATGTCAAAAATAAATAAAATGATGTAAAAAAAAAATGAATGGATTTTCGTGATAGGTTCCAAATTGTTGAAGTAAATGGCATTAATGTTGTTTTCCTCACACTAGTTTAAAATGCAAAAATGTAATAATTAACCTTTCTATTGTAAATTTTGTAATCAGGGGTGCTCCATTCGAATTTGAATCATTTCAATGAGATATTAGATGAATTTACTATCAAAATAAAGGTAGATACCACTCATATTATAACTTTATCTGTTGAAATACAAAATGACCGTTTAGAATATTCTGGTGCAGTCGCGCCAGGTCGGAATATTGTTACGCGCGCCTGCAGCATTCAGAGATCTCAATGAATCCATTACAGACCAGTTTTTCAGCGCTTTGATTTATATTAGATCTGTGACTTCAAACATTTTTAGCCGCATTCAAAGCGAAGTTGGTAGTGCATCAGGCTTCCAATCTTAAATGAGGCTGTGCGTGATATTTCCAACAATTTGAAATGTGTGTGAGGTGCAAACATTGAGCAGCGTAGACAGCCATCTACTGTAAATTTTATGTAACCAGATGGTGTACAAGTACTTTGAGACTTTATCTATCAACAAAATGCACTGTAAAGACTCTGGTCGGACTTTGCGTGTGAGGTGCAAACATTGAGCAGCGTAGACAGCCATCTACTGTAAATTTTATGTAACCAGATGGTGTACAAGTACTTTGAGACTTTATCTATCAACAAAATGCACTGTAAAGACTCTGGTCGGACTTTGCGGATGCAAAGGCTGGTCAGAGTCCAAGGGCGTAGCTCCCATTACGCTCATTACGCAATTGCGTAATACAAATAAATCTTATTGCAAAAAATCTCGCTGATGAATAATCAAGCTGTAGTTACGATGTTTGATTATTCACCTACGCTTAAATCATATAAATAGGGAGCGGATGGAGGGCATTAGTCTTTAGTCACAGTCCACATATCGCCTTTATCTTATTTTTTCTTTAGTAGTCGCCTTCGAAATGCGTCAAAATTTCAAAATCCTAGCTACGCCTATGGAGTCTTTGCTATGTACATATATGAATTTTTTGGAAATCTCACACACAGGCTTAAATCAAAGCGTATCATTGGTTCGATCCCCAGCGGTGGCACATATTCTTTCAGGCTGTGTCTCCAATTAATGAGTAGAAAATCATTTCTTTAATACTTTTCGGTGGTTTATCGAGAAATAACGGTAGATTATCACTTGATAACCTCACCGCAAAAGCAGTGAATTTATCGAAAACTTGTACCCTGCTTTTGTGCATTTCATCCTATCTCGATGGTTCAGCGCGAAACAGTTGTAACTCCCTATATGTTTATATAGGGAGTTACAACTGTTTCGCGCTGAGCCATCGATCTGATGTCATCTATGCGGGGCGAAATAAGTGACGTCACAATGAACGGGCACATAGCATTCACGCGCAAAATGACGCGCTTAACGAAAATATATCCAAGAAATTTCACTTTTTGTCTCATTTTTGCAATAAAGAATTAGAATAATCATTTGTTTTTCGAGTAAGATTTATTGAAATTTATTTTGTGAACAACAAAAGCTATATTTTCAATCGTGGCTTCACCACTCGTGAAAATATAGCTTTTGTTTTTCACTCAATGAATATAAATCGATCATACACTGAAACAAACGATTATCCTCTATCTAACATAAGTAGAATAGGAAATTTAAATTGCCTCAAAAGCAGCATTAAAGCCAATTGAAACAAACAATTAGAACACTTTTGAATTTTATGCTTACACATTGTGGTTTGAACCTGAATCAAATTAGTGAAAATGTCACTACAATTTGCTAGAAATAAAAATTCTATTTGAGCAGGATATAGGTAAATATTGGTTATCAGTTAAATGTTGAAAGATGCTCTTGGTATTTGACGTGTGCTAACCCAGATTTGTTTCTCATTGCGTATGGGATACAACATATATGATTTCCTTACATTATTCCTCATTGGACAAGGAAACCGTCGTAATTACCGCTTAAATAAAACTGCTGTTATAATTTACTTTCCAATTTACAATATAAAACAGTCAGCAACATCGTGAACTTGACAAAGTGAATGATTTTGGAATGATTTAGGAATGAAATTGAATGCGTGTGTTGAGCGAGTGTTGGGCGAGTTTTTTAGTGAATTTAATGGGAGGTAATCCTATATCGCAATTTTTGTTCAGAATGAACAAAATTAGCGACATTGACTACCTCCCTTTAATATAATATGCATACAGGCATACATTTCTCCATGGACCTATGAGACGCTAACAATTTGAATTATGTCAGTGAATCGCAAAAAAAAAAAAAAAAAAAAAAAAATGAATGACGTTGTTTATTCTATGATTTTCAATGGGTTTGAACGTTTTTGAATGGTTTGAGTGAGTGTTTGGAATGAATGAATGAATGGATGGCTGGGTGAGCGTTTTAGAATGGTTTTGATTGGGGTGCACATCAATTTCATTCTAACTATACTTTCAACTTCATATTTTCCGACTTGATAACTTTATGTGCATCAAGGCCAAATAATGGGTGTGAGAGTAACGGCCGGTCGGCCCATTCCTCAAAATATGACAATTAAATGTGACTAAAAATCGGTTGTCTGTCAAAAGAACTTTAGAGTATTCCTTCAACATGACTTATACTTAGTTCCACAAGAAAGTGTGCACTTTTGAATTTTGAATATCTCTATAATTACACAATCTATCGTCATAAAACGTCGTATGACTATCCCCAAGAGTATGTGCAAACGATATTTGAAAACAAAAATCGCACGATGAGCAAATATTCTCTGCTAAATTGACACATTTGATTTTGCATGTTTTGCTTGTGCATCGCGTGTTAGAAAAATAATTGGTCAGAAAATGAATTCAGTTGAATCTTTTTGGCTTTCCTAAGCATTAAATCACATCTTGAATACAATCGTACAATGATGCTTCAGCGTAGTTTGACTACAAATAAACGTCGTTAAACAAAATCGAACCTAGTCAAAATTAGAACGTCATTAAAACTTATTTAGCATTCATATTCCAATAGAAATCTAGATCATCATTTTGTAAGGCCTTTAATAAGCAAATCGAGGTGTCATATTCGCCATACCACCATTCAACCACATGTTACTGGCCTAAAAACGTAGCCATGTATAACGTTGACGTACACGTAACGTCTTCATAAGAAATAAAACTTTTGTTGGAAATGGCTTGGAATGGCTTATAAAATTCTATAATGCAACATCAACACATAGCTCTTACCAAATAAAAAGTTGTAAGGAGGTCAAATCTCAACGATTTAAGTTCTGCCTGCGTGTATGCAGCATGCAATACTTTATCCAGATCTGATTTGACTTTTGATTTCGAAAGTTTAAGTATGGTATCAAATTTACTTCACAATTTTTCTCCGACTTTGAAATATTAAAAAAATGCAAAAATCGAAAGTGCACACTTTCTTATGGAACTCAGTATATTTATACAAAACAAAACATAACATAGATTAACTACGTTTATTTAGTAAATATCTAGAAGGAAAGTCTTTGGGATTACATAAATACATCTTGATTATAACAGAACAAAATTTGTTAGGATTTTTCATAAGGTCTTCGAACCTTCGGGATTATACAAATACAAAATAATTGGAAGACAACATTGTTATATTGCGGTTTTATTGACCCAAATCTGAACCCTGCTTTTTAGATGAATGAAAATATGATAATACCTACTCGGTTTTGCACGTGCTTTCAATCGAATGTATAACAAACGGTATTGATTGTAATATTATATTGTTAATTTATAAAACATGTCGGTTACTGTTATTTAAGCATCTTTTCCACAGAGGTCAAAACCGGGTCAAATAAACCAAGGTATTATCATAAAATATTTGTGTGGTCTTTGACCCAAAAGCATAATACATATACAACATGGCTAAATCGAAACATACGGAGTTTATGTTTATTACATAATATTCATAGGAATGCATATTTTAACTAAGTAAAATAATGAAAATAAGACTTAGAAGAAAATCTAACAATTCACTTACAAAAACACGCAGTCAGCGATATTAAATGCTAAGTTTGTTGCATCTTTGATAAATCGAGGTTTCCAAACTGCGGTATTCAGTATTTGAAGCATACATAAATAAACAGAACAATAAGAAAATGTTCATGCGCGGATCCAGAGGAAGAGTTCATTGCTCCGGACCGCTCTGGAGAAAAATATGCTTATGAAAGTAGACAACCTACAAATCATTGTACACATACCATTTAGTCAGTAAAAACAGTTAAAACATCGTGAAATTGACTGTCATTCCGATCAAAACCATTCTTATTCGCTCACTCAGCACTCATTTCATTCATTCCAAACACTAACCCAAACCATTAAAAAACGCTCCAAAATAATTAGAAAACTCTGTGAAATCATTCAATAGGACTAATATCTAATTTAAATCGATCATATCATTTTACTATTCTATTGGCTCGAGTGACTTTCAAAGTGTCTTTTGGTCCACGAAGAAACATAAACAGAAAAGTACGTATATTTCATTAAAAGGGAGGTAACAAATATTGATAATTTTGTTCAACTTGAACAAAATAAGCGTAATTGAATTACCTCCCTCTATTTTCACTCAAAACTCGCTCTACACACTCCTTCAGTGTAATTAAAAGTCATTCCAAAATTGTTCATCCTGTCAATTTCACGATGTTCGTAACTGTAAGAAAGATGTCGTAACTACAGCTTTGTATTATTCATGACATTTTGTCTATCCGCTGAGGAATGATATCAGAATAATAGTTTTGTTTGGATCCCGCCTTAGAACAAGCACAGTTAGATAGATCGTGAAATTGACAAGGTGAATGGTTTTCGAATAATTTCGGAATGAAATTGATTGAGTGTGTGGAACGAGATTTGAAAAAAACTAAAGGGAGGTAATACAATAACGCTAATTTCGTCCAACTTAGACGAAATTAGCAATATTGAATTTCCTCCCTTTAAAATAACCATCGTATATCTATATAAACGATTTTATGAGTCTTTGAGGACGCTTCCTAATCATACCCAGCAAATAAAAGCGAGGAATTATTCTTATTTTCAACGTTTCCGTTACAATTTTCATTGGTTTCGGAGCGTTTCTAACGTTACTCTCTGTATGTCATTATTTTTTTTTTTTTCGTTTTTTCAAACATAAAGTTTTTGTACCAAGTGAAGGGTCCTTCGAGGTATTGCATCAGACAAAACGTGAATATAAATGTATTATTTGCAAATGCGATATGACATGCTGATTTAACAAACATTATCACAGGATGCCCTTGTTATTATCAAGAAAAGAATATTACATGTACGCATCCGTTAACAAAAATGTAATGTTCGGCCATCAAAACCCACAACTTCATCTTATTAATCAGTTTAGGAGGGACATGAATTGCCGATATAGGCTATTCTTTCTACCTTCAAAAGTAATACGAAGCAAAGAGATCTCAGTGAACGTTAAAACATATGATCACATTTAAGAACATTGTGATATTGACACGCACCCACTCAAATTCATTCAAAATCACTCACACAGCGTTACATTCATGGCATTCAAAAAACTCACCCAAAATGATCAAAATCATTCAAAACGCCCCGAATTCGATAAAGAAAACACCTTTAATCGTTTGAGGATATAAGTTGTTATATAAGACTTTGGGAGTCTCAAATCAGTCCAAGAAAACACACAAATCTATTCTAAGAATCATTGTATCATACAGCATCCATCAATTTTAAACAATCAATAAAATTCATATCATTCAAAATTCTCTCACCTCGTATCTAGGACTTTGAAATTTATACGCGCTCAGAAGGCGACAACCAAGGTATAAATATGACAAAGGCGATATGCGGACTCTGAAAACAGACGAATTCCCTCTGTCCGCCCTCTTTTAATGATTTGAGCGTTGGTGAATAATCAAAACATCGTAACTACAGGTTTCAAGCTGTAGTTTCGATCATTCATCGACGATATTTTTCAACAGAGGATTATTTCTTTTACGCACTTGCGTAAATAGCGTAATGGGAGCTACGCCCTTGCAGTGTAATAAATAATGATGCATAAAGTCAACTTTTAAGCTCAAGTCGTGGTTTCATACATTGTAGATCTGTCTAGAATACAAAATAAGGATTAAAACGTGTATAGACACTAACATATTACATAATTAAAACTTACATAATATCTACGTAGCAGAAAAAAGCAAACCACTGAAAGTACAGATATCAGATAGTGAACGATCTGATGGCATTAAAGAGTGATAGATTGAATTCGTTGCGAAAAGAGAAATTATGTAAATAATGATAATGGGAAAGTGTCTCGACAAAATTTCGGCCATTCCCACTGTAAATTCAAATTTGTTTTTGTGTCGAATTTGTTTTCAATTATTACAAAGAAAAAAGAAGCAGACTACTTAACTGGAAACGTAATGTGATTTCGTTCTTGTTGTTTAAATCGACAATTCTATTCATAATTCAAACGGAATTTGATATTATTTGCTGAAATTTGAGTTTTTCAATGCTCCGATTTCAATTTTTATATGCTCCGAATGGTATCGCTAATGCTCTTTAATGTCGTAACATCAGCTTTTATTCATTTTTTTTCAAATATCATTATTTTAAATGCAATATTTTAGATTAGAATGTTTATAAAAAGGAGAAATTGTTTGCTTGTAAGTATACTTAAATTTTTAAAAAGAGGGGGGGGGGGTACAAATGTTTGTGCATGTGTGCGTGTGTGTGTGTGCGTGTGTGTGAGTGAGAGAGAGAGCGACAGAGAGAGAGAGAGAGAGAGAGAGAGAGAGAGAGAGAGAGAGAGAGAGAGAGAGAGAGAGAGAGAGAGAGAGAGAGAGAGAGAGAGAGAGAGAGAGAGAGAGAGAGAGAGAGAGAGAGAGAGAGAGAGAGACAGACAGAAGGCGAAGAAGAGGGGTCGACAAACAGATACAGACAGAGAGACAGAGAAAAGAAAACAGGCAACTATAGTTTCTAGACTATTAATTCTTTCTTAACTCAAAAAAGAAATCAGAAAAGTAATTTTCAACTTCAACATGCGGAACCCATATTTTACTAGATCAAACCGCAGTCTTTCTACATCTTGACTATGAAACGTTATTCGCTATGGCTCTGAACCTTTGCTTAAAAAAAAAAGAAAAAAACAATACGATTAATGTAGGTACGTAGGTAGGTATTTTGTACAGCTAATGGATTTTCCAAATATAGTCGGAGTTTAAATTCTATTTCTCTTACCAATCGGCGTAATATCGTAAACCCATGAAGGAAGAAAATGGCAGCTTTGTAAGGATGTATACTAATACTGTTTAGGTGCTCCAGCCCACAGGTGATTGATTCACAATCCAATTTTCATCTTACAGATTATTATATATTATCATATATGGCAAAACTCAGACTATGTAAAGATCGCCTGTGCTTCAGCCACCGCGATCTGACATTCGCCCGATTAAACATTGCAACCTAATTTTGTACTTTAAAGGAGAATTTTTCAATATCTTCATTTGATGAAGAATTTTACTATCACACCATTAACTAAATAAACAGTGATATTGCGGAGAGAAGTCTTTAGAAATACTAAATTGAATCTAATTAGACACTACTTTATTTTTAAGATATTAAGATTCTATAGGGTCTTCTTTACGTACAGCTAACAACATCGTGAAATTGACAAGGTGAACAATGATTTAGGAATGAAATTGAATGAGTGTGTGAAGCGAGTTTTGAGTGAATTTAATGGAAGGTAACCCAGTATCGCAAATTTTGTTCAGGATGAACAAACTTTGCGATATTGATTACCTTCCTTTAATAAAATATACATACAAGTTCTATAGATAGTTTCCTATTTATTCAAGAACCTATTAGACGCTCACAATTCGAATTATATTATTGAAATCACGATTTTTCTTTATCAAAATTTATTTCGAATGATGTTTTTTTATTCTATACTTTTCAATGGGTTTAAGCGTTTTTGAATGGTTTGAATTAGCGTTTTGAATGAATGAATGGAGCGCTGAGTGAGCGATTTATAATAATTTTGATTGAGATGAATGTAAATTTCACGATATAACTTACTGTAGTAGCACTGGTGAACAAAACTTCGTCCACCGAAAATAGTGTAAATCGTGTGTTTCCCAAACATACTGATACGAGTGAAGCCAATACTTCATAACAATAGGGTTCCCAAATATTATAATTTTGGTCCATGGGGTGGTAGGGGGTCTGAATTCGGGTCTGCTGTCCTCGTAGCTACTACTAGAGGGACGCTGTAGTTGGAAGAAAAAAATTAGAATGGATCGGTGGATTGTTCTGAACAAACATAAAAAAACCTCAAAATTGATGTGTCTATTAATACGGTTATGAATAAATTTATCATTTTTAGCTCCACTAGCCGAGGGCCAGCGAGCTTTTATCATGGCGGGGTATCCGTCGTGCGTGAGTGCGTAAACTTTTCTTTTAACATCTTCTCCTCCTCAACCAATGGACGGATTTTTGACGAAACTTGGCAGAAATGACCCTTGGGTGCCCTATTCTAAATTTGTTCAAGAAATTTTGATTGACCCCCAAATATGGGTGTGGCAGGGGGGGGGGACTTATTTTTACTATAAAATCTTCAAAAATCTTCTCCTCCCAAACCATTGGCCCAAATTGGATGAAACTTGGCTGAATGATCCTTTGGTGGCCTTTTTGTAAACTTGTTCAAGTCATTTTGATTGGCCCCAAAAATGGGTTCGGCAGGACGGGCTTATTTTCACACTAAAATTTTCTCTTCCCCCCTCACTTTGGCCAATTCCAATGAAACTTGACATGAGTATTCCTTAGGTAAACATTCACCTTAATTGCTCAAGACTTTTTGATGGGCCCATACATGTGGGCATGGCAGGGAAGGGCTTTTTTCACTTTGAAATTTAAAAAAAAACGCTTCTACTCCCAATCAATTGGACTAATTTCATTGAATCTTGCAAAGAATGACCCTTAACTTAAAATTGTTCTTGAACATGTGTTTAGAATGGTCTACTTATCACAATCACCTTTATGTAGGTAATTAGATTGGTAAAAGGAGTATTTTGGTGCAATGTGTACCAGACGCAGTTAATCATTACACCATTATTTCAAAGGAAACTAAAGTGTTATTTTCAGTCTAAGTAAGCTTTGCTTAATGACAGTCTGGAGATGTTAAAAGCCAGTGGAGCGATACTGGCCTTCTTGCTAAGTTCAAGACATTGCAATCCTACCAATAAAGGTTAATATACAATGCTTGACGCATGAAACAGATAAGAATTTCTTTGTTCAAAGGTAAGCGCATTTGCCTTGTAATCCAACAAATTCAATATTAATTGTCAACGCGGGTTCGACCCTGGCTTGCGTTGGTTTATTTTCAACTATGCTTAGTTTTGTACTTATTGTTCTAAAGATTAATGGAATGCCCTAGTATCATTTATGTCAGAGTAATACCCTCATTGTAAGTGCATAAAGCATATTACTGCCGAGAGGTTTATATTGCCATAAATATGATGACACTTAAGAGGGGGCGTATTATGATACATCTCTACCTTAATTGCAAAGCCTCAGAAAGTTTAAGATATAATGCCTTACACCTACGCCAGAAAAGATCATCTTTGGCTTAGTGGTTAGCGCATTTGTCTTGTTAACCAATAAATTCGACATTGCCTGCGAGGGTTCGACCTTGACCCGCGTCGGTTTTTTATTTCAGCTATTCTCAGTGTCGGGCGTTTTCCCCGTAAGACTTGCTATTTCGCTGGAGGGTTTGTTTGCATTTATAGCTGAGCCATTGTTAACATAAACGCTGCTATTTCTTTTACAGCTTGTAATGCTGTTTCGGTCAGGCTTATTTTCGGCATTGTGGGTATTAATTATTAAATGGGCACTATTGTAACTAACGATACTCTCATCACTATCACTTCTTTGGCTAGCACCATTCAAATTCGATATGACATTTTGTTGTTGAGCATGTGACACAAATGAATAATCTTTCGCCTCATCGTGAGAGGTAACGCTTACATGATCACTAATATGACATTCGCTGCTTGAAATGTTGTTTTGATGGGGTTTGTTTTCGTCTCCTTGGGTATCAATTATCAAATAAGCGCTTTCATCACTCTCGATGCTCTCACCACTATTACTTCTTGGGCTAGCACCTTTCAAATTAAATATAGCATTTTGTTTTTGAGCGTCCGGCTCGAATGCAACGTCATTTACATCTGCTTTGGAGTCGACATTAGCGTAACCGCGGTTATGAGTTCCGCAGCTTGCATTTCTGTTATAGTGAGGACTTTCTTCTTCTGTGCTGGTATCAATTTCCAGATAAAGACTGTCATCACATTCGCTTCTTTCCATACTTTTTCTTCGCGATATTTTATTGATCAAATCCATCGAAGTTTCATGATTTTGTGAAGTGTTCAGCCAAAACTGATCCCGATGTTGACTTCCTCTAACTAGGAGTGGAACTGCATTTAAATCACGTGTCGAACTATCAATATTTTTTTATTTGTTCAATTGTTTTCTTCTTGAAAAATATTTAACTATCACAATAACCGATGAAACTAGAAGACTTACCATCATTGTTACAAAAATACCAATCGAATCATTATAGTAGCCCTTTTCTCCGAACCTTTCGAGGCTAAGTTCATTATGGCAGCTAGTAACATTCGGACAAGAATTAGTATTGTCACAATCCTGCCCATTAACACCATCGTAGCATCGCGTAAAATTATTAGTATTCGAACCATACAGGCATAAGTCATCGCAAGATTTGGTGCAGTGGCCACCCCACTGACCATTAACACATTCATGGCAATTACCTGTATCTTTGTAACATCCCCCGTCACAATTTATCGGACAAGGTATTTCGCAGAAAGTTCCATAATTACCAACGTCACAGTAATAACAGTCACCGGAATCCCTATTGCAATCTGGACAGTTATTTGGACAGGTCTGGTTGCAGTCATCACCAAAATAACCCCTTTCACAGGAACGAACACATTGTCCTCTCTTCTTATCACAACCATATTTATCACAATGTCCTGGGCACGGAAATGAACATTTATCCGTCCAGAAGCCATATTGACATCTAATGCAATTTCCAGAAAACTGTTCACACGCATCAAGGCATTGTTGTCCGCAAATCTGATCACAGAATTGTCCCCAGAACCGGTCAACACAGGCAACACAAATCCCTTTCTCTAGGTTACAGAGTCCATGTATGGAGGATAATCGCTTGTTTAAGTGTAAGATCGATTTATATTTCATTGAGTGAACAATAAAAGCTATATTTTCACAAGTGGCAGAGCCACGAGTGAAAATATAGCTTTTGTTGTTCACGAAATGAAATATTAATCGATCTTACACGAAAAACAATCGATTATTCTATTTCTTTAATGCAAAAATGAGACAAAATGTAAGATTTCTAGGACATATTTTCGTAAAGCGCGTCATTTTGCACGTGATTGCTATGCAACGTTCATTGTGACGTCACTTATTTCGCCCCGCATAGATGACGTCAGATAGGATGAAATGCAGAAAAGCAGGGTATAAGTTTTTGATAATTTCACTGTTTTTGCGGTGAGATTATCAAGTGATAATCTACCGTTATTTCTCGATAAACCACCGAAAAGCATTAAAGAAAGACAGTTACTTGGACAAGGCATCGTATTTTTTAATGCCATACCGTCGATTAAGGCCATCACAGTTAGCCATTAAAGCGCATGCAAAAATAACAAAAGCGCAAATGTTTGTTTTCTCAAACATTTTTTTTTTTCACCTGTGTTTCTGAAGTCGACTACGAAAGTTAATTACAACAGGTTACAAATTTCGAAAACCCAGATTTACTCAATTTAGGATTGTATTTGGTGTAATCTTATCTGTTTTCAATTCCCCCTTAATTTGCCACTATCAATAAAACACAGCAATAATGAACCAATTCGAGTCTTAAAGAACACACGGTGAATTAAATGTCCAAATAACAGTTGATCTTACTCATAACTCCTTGTGACAAATAGAGAAACGAAATAAGTTACAGGGATTTCTTTTATCTCTTTTTTCAGTGTTTTACGAGTTTTATGCGAGAATGACACGAAATGTGGAAATAGAAGGATTGTTTCTTAAAAGCGCGTCATTTCGCACGTGATTGCATGATAACGTCGATCATGACGTCATATGTTGATGTCTTGCATAGATGAGAAATATACACATTCGGACGTAATATTTTTTTTTTTCAATACGAATTTTCCAAGACATGCCATTAAGCTGTACAACTAGATGGAGAGATCCTCTACGCGATTCTGTACATTTTATTAAACTTTATCCTTTACATTTGTCTGCTCTCAAATCGCAGCTTCATTCGGCAAAATCGTTTGTTTTACCAGTGTAAAACATTTCGTTCAGAAGGAATCGAACAAAATTCATTCTTCTCTTCATTCCTCTTTTAACATGTTTATTTTAACATTCGAATAGGATTTTCGAATACGAATATTCATTTTTTTAAGACTGATTTAAAGCTTTTGCCTTTAATTTCTGAAAACATTAGTCAGCAAAAGAAGGGAAAGTTATGTATAGATTTTGAAACGATTCCTCACACATTTTCAAATGTATGTATATAAATGTCAAGAAGGCACTGGAAAATTCGAAAATTTTGACAGATTGAAAATCTTCTTTTCGTAGTGTAGCAGTGAAACATCGGAGAATTAAAATGTGTTAATTGAAACACCCTTAGATTGTTGAAAGATACTTGTTTATTTGAAAAAAAGACGTTTATATATTTTTTCTCTCTTACCTCGATAGAGAAAGTTACACACTGCCCCTTCAACGGCAATAAGTATAGAGCAAAACCATGATTAATTACCAAGATTCATGGACGGGCGACCAATTTGCCTCTTCTACTCTCTCGTTGAGTTGCGAGGATTGTAGGAAAAAACCCACTGGGACAAAACCTCAAAACTAAAAATTTATAGATCGGACAAAGCCCCACACCATCCATTTTTGACAGTGGACAAAACCCAACACCATCAAATTTTGACAGTGGACAAAACCCAACACCATCAAATTTTGAATGTGGATAAAACTTCACACCTCCATTAATTTTTGAGTAGATAATACTCCATTCTATAGATTATACAGGTACATGTCTGATGATAAATTCTAAACATAAGTATGATTCTTTCATTTTGGGCATTGACATTAATTGGCAAAACCACTAGTCTACTCCAAAAGAGGAACGGACAATTGCCCTCCCGGACGATTGCCCTCCGGGACGATTGCCCTCCCGGATGATTGCCCCCTGGACGATTGCCCTCCGGACAATGTCCCTCCCCATAAAGTAATAACCCGGACAATAGCCCTCCCGATATTTTTCTTCCATTCTTCACTTTTGTTTGGGATTTTTTGTTCATTGTTCATTTGAAGTTCATCTATAAAAGAAATAGAACTTGTTTACTCGAAATTCATTTATCATATGTAGATCTAATATGTTTTTTTATTTTTTTATATTCAAGTGATTATAACAAGTAGACAATTGAGATAATGGAACAAAGCAAGGTAGAGCATAATGTAAATATTGTATATTATGATGCTTATTTTACTCAATTACATTTTCTACATTTATATGAATGTAGAAGGGTTAAGTTGTTAGTATGTTGATTACATTTCATCTCATGTATATAGTCATGCTTTCATGTAGATTTAAAAGAGTGAGAATGAGATGAATGAGAAAGTCATGAGCTTGGGTTCTGTTCACATAACTCCGCCCCTGCATGCTTTTCCTAACAAGTTTCCCGCCTAATCTTCTGTGCAGCCCTCACTCTGCTCTAGACCTTGCGAAAGGACAGACCGTAGATTTAAATTATTTTGGGTTCTTTATTTTACCCATTAGAATATTATCATAGCTGCAATTACATCGTATTCTGGCTAATTTGTACATAGCGCAGATAAAACATCAAACCCTGATATAAGTCTTCTCATTATTTTCACCGGGTTACATTTGGCGACCACGACGAGACTGTGCGTGCATACTAGCCAGGGTCGACAGCTGGACATGGAGAGATACCGAATCTAGACCACTCACGCAAGTTTGGGCCATTTTCTTCGTCTCTACCGATATCCACAGTGTAGAGAGTTTCATCATGCTCCGGAGCAATTAAACATCGAGCGCTTGAACGGTTGGACTGAATCCTCAGTCTGCCACTTTCTACAGTTTGCAGCAGCACTTTAACTAGTGTCTACCCAGATCGGTGTGCTACATCATTCTTCTTCATCGCGCCGCGATTCAATTATGTGCCACACTGTTATTTTGGACTTTCTTCACAGAGAGCCCTTTCATTTAAACATGCACGTGCAATAGTTTACTGTGATAAACCTACGTTGGATCAGGATAATCTGGATCTACAGGAGATTGGAAACTTGTGTAAATTGTGTTATTCTTGATATTGTGATTAAGGGATAATTAGGATAAATCACGTATGTATTTAATTATTTCTGAAACTTTCTTCTTCACATTGCTTTATTTTGTTGCATCGTAAAGAGATCGATCCCTTTTGCACAGTATTTTAAAATTTATCAAGGTCATTTGAATATCAGCCCTTTACCTGATAATTCATATTTGCTTAAACATCTGTTTTGCTGAGAAATGGTGGTTGATATAATCCTGATTATTTTGTCCATCAATTTTGCAGCTTATCAGATGCAGTGATTTTTGCCTTTTCTGCATTTCAAATCCAATAGTTCAGAATTTAAAAAAAAAGTTTCAGAAGGTAAAACTCTCACTAACGTTATTACATGATGCTCCGGATACCATGGTATTTTTGAATTTTCTCATGTTTTAATGCGTTTTTATAGCCGTAATCGCACTTTCAACAGTTTTGTCATTATCAGCCAACCCCATATTTGTCCTAGTCTGTTGATACTAGTGATTGTGCCATTATTGATGTCAGATTATATTAGCATTTATTTTCTTGACATGGAGATTGCACATTTCACCTTTTGTATCCTTTGCTAATTTCAGGGAGTCCTGATACCTTAAAGTACATGTAATTAATCGTCTAGAATTTAGTCATCACTTCAAAAATTGATTAATTGTCTAGTATAGGTTGTAATTATCATGGCTATATAGGTAAACTGCAGACTTTACATAGGTGATTTATCATTGATTGGTTGTAGCTGGCTGATCAGGGTCATACTACCTTAAAACTGTTGACTGCGTTATTACTGCCCCATTATTGTTTTAAGTGCATAGATTTGTCTGAAAAAAAAATTGCTCAATTTTGAATTATTCAGATTTGAATTTATACATTTAGAATATTTGCTAAGTGTTGTTCTCATGTTTATGACAATGACAGACTGACAGATCCTTTACTCTTTGCATAATCTAACAAATCAATATTTCCTTTTTGCATTCACTCACTAACACTTCACAAACACCACTTTGTATGATTGAGTGCAAGAGAAAGTTATTTTCAGGTCATCATTTCAGAGTACAGAAGTTTTAGGTTTTCGTCAGTTTAGAGTACAAAACTAAAGTATTTTAACTTTTCAGACCAGTAAATAAACTGCTCATTTGTGCCAATATGTTTCAGCGTTACTGAAGAGTGAATTTGCTTTATTTGGTGTCAAGCCCTGTCTATAGCAAGCGATATACCCAGGTCATACTGCACAGCTCGGCATTATGTTGTTAAATTAACAGCAATAGCGTGGCTATCAAGCGTTATTCAATTTTTGCATCGCAGTCAAGGAGATAAAAGCCTTTACTGTGTTGTAGTTGGTGTATGTCCGTCAATAGACTATAGCAATACCCTATGTTGTTGGTACCCTGTAAATTTGGAAATTTTTGCCCAAATTTCTTTAAAGCATTTTCAGGTAGTGATTTAAACTAACTTACAGTGTAGACTCATACCATAGTGCACCTATTTGAGCCAGTATGTTTACATTTCACGGATGATTGAGTACAGGTAAATAGTTATCGAGTGTATTGGTGACCCAAGTGTATTGACCCTTATCTTATATGTGTTTATTTCAGGATAATGGGTTTGCTTTTGTGTTGAGTGTTTGTACTTTTCAGGAACTTGTGCATTTTTTTTAATGTGAATACTTTGTGAAAGTGACACTTTACAAACCCGAACCCTGCTAACCCTTTATCCTGTGCCTACCATATAGAAAGGAACAACCCCCTCCGTATACCTTTGGCCCTTTACCATATCATCCTTATACTTGATAGCCGTTATCCATGGTAACCGTTCACCTTGGTAACCCTTACCCTTACCAACCCCGTTACCGTTGTTAACCCATTTATCCGACCTGTAAATTTTGCCCATCTAGTCCCTTTTGTAAATTTTCCTTGCATTATTTTTACAATGGCTACTGGACAGGACAAAGACAGTATACCTGATGAGATCAAATCCCCTTTAAGTGAGAAGGAGATGTTAGCCATTTTACAGAAGAAATACAGGATCGAGCCTCTGACTTCAACCCCTACGCGGAGGTCTCTTGCTGATATCTTGGCTTCGACATCACATACCAATGGCCAGACACACCATGTCTCATCAGCAACCGTACCAAAGATGCCCTCTTTTTCTGTAGACGAGCCACCACAGAAGGGTGACGTGACTTACCAGGAATGGCGATTTGAGGTCAGCTGTTTGGTCAGTGATGACGATGTTTCAGCTAACCAGTTGGTTCAGGCCATTCGTCGATCCCTTCGAGGTACTGCCCGCAAGATGCTTATTCCACTTGGAGAGAAAGCTACCACAAATGAGATTTTGAACAAATTGGATGTCATGTTTGGTGATGTTTCTTCCAAAGGGATGGTCATGCAGGAATTCTTTAACTCATCCCAGAAACCATCGGAGAGTGTTACAGCCTTCGGATGCCGTCTTGAATCCATTCTTCAGACTGCGATTGACAACGGTCATATCCAACGGACTGCAAAGAATGACCTGCTGCGCCACAAGTTCTGGACAGGCCTCAGCTCCGAGAAACTTAAGAGCCAAACTAGACACAAATATGACTCTTTGACTGACTTCGATTTGCTACTTAGAGAGATTCGTCAGGTTGAGAAAGAGATTTCTATTACCCCTACTTCTGGTAAGAGTGCCCAACACCACATTGTTCAACATGATACCTTGGAAGAAAAACTTCAGAACTTGGAGAAGAAGATTGACATTAAATTTCAGAGTCAGTTACAGGCCATGGAAACACGACTTAACCAGGGACTTGATGATAAGCTCTCGAAGATCATGACTAAGTTAGGCTCAATGAGTTCATCAACCCCCCAGTCATCTTCTGTTAATCCGAACCAGAGCCAAAACAAGCCTCCATGGAAGCCAAGGTGGAAAAAGAAAGGAAACCAGAAAGCAGGTCAAGGCAACCAGTCGAATACTCATGACAAGAAGTCATCGTCAAACTAGTGACCTCCCCTGATGCTGGCCAATCTGGGGATGGTGTTACCTTTCAAGGCCAGAGTATTGCTGATAGACTTATTGGACCCAGTAATATGACAGATATTGTTGTCCATGGTATCTCTACCCAAGCCCTTATTGATACTGGTTCCATGGTTACTACTATTTCAGAGCCCTTTTTCAGGAGTATTCCCGATAGACCACCTTTCCACAGCATTGATAATTTAGGACTTAATGTTTCTATTGCAGATGGTTCTTCGTTATCTTTGAGAGGATACATCGAGACATCAATCCAGCTTAGTTCCTTTCCAGGTTTTCACTTAAATGTCCCTATACTTGTGGTACCTGGTACTGAGTTTGGTGACAATTGTCCTGTAATCATTGGTACCAATGTAATACGCCGATGTAAGGATTTTGTGCATTGTAAAAGTCCCGATGTTGTTCCTGATGCTTGGTCAACCGCTTTTACATCTCTGAGTTGTAACCCCTTTATTGTTCATTCTACCAATAGGCGTACCATTGCCGTTGGTTCTTATGAATCTTTAAAGTTACATGGAATTACCAGAGGATTAAGCCATAGTAAACCCACAGGAGTGACAGAGAATTTGGACAGAGATTCTTCTTTTGTAGTTAAACCTCAAGTGGTTAAACTGAACATAGCACAGCAAAGATGCCTGTACATATTTTTAACATGACTGCCAAAACTTTGTACATAAAGCCCAAAACCCTTATTTGCTGTGTTAATGAGGTTAATGTAATTGATAACCTCGCTTCCATGTCACAATCTGCTGATTGTGACAATAACCTTTCAGTTTCCAGTGATGTTACTGAGAAACTTGGTATCACTATAGATAGTGATAACCTTTCACCAGATCAGCTATTGCAGCTGAAGACTGTTATTGGCAATTGGGAACACGTTTTTTCCACCGGTCTTACTGATATTGGCTGTACCAATTTAGTCAAATACAAGATTGTCCTTGACGATGATACACCTTTCAAACAACCCTACCGAAAGATTCCCCCAGCCATGTACGAGGAGGTCAAGCAGCATCTTAAGGAAATGTTGGATTGTGGTGCCATCAGAGAGTCTGATAGTCCATATTCTTCAAATATTGTTTTGGTCAGAAAGAAGGATGGATCCTTGAGGTTTTGCATTGACCATCGCAAGCTGAATAGCCGGACCCGTAAGGACTCATACATGTTGCCACGATTCGATGATACCGTAGACGTCTTGGCTGGAGCAAAGTATTTCTCAAAGTTAGACCTTCGATCATCATACTGGCAGGTAGAGGTTGAGGAAGAGGACAAGGCCAAGACCGCCTTTTCGGTTTCTACGAGTGTAACCGCATGAGCTTTGGACTTTGCAATGCCCCTGCGACCTTCCAAAGGCTCATGGAGAAGTGTATGGGCGATTTACTATTGAAGGAATGCCTTATCTTCATCGATGACATATTGATTTTCTCCCGCACATTTGAGGAACATATAGAGCGACTAGAATCTGTTTTCAGCCGCCTTGCAGCACACAATCTTAAGCTGAAGCCTTCAAAGTGTGAATTTTGTAAGTCCTCCGTAACTTACCTTGGACATGTCATTACTGAAGATGGCATTGCAGCTGATCCAACAAAGACCGAATCCATCAAGAGTTGGCCAACTCCAACGAATATTCAAGAGCTCCGATCTTTCCTTGGCTTTGCTGGGTATTATCGCCGTTTTGTCCAAGATTTTTCGAAGATCGCCAAGCCCCTGAATAGTCTCCTTGAAGGCCATGCCTTGAACAAGTCTGCAACTAAAGGTAGTAAGCGAAAGAAGGCCAAGAAACCATCACCTTGGATATGGGATTCTGATCAGGAGAACGCTTTCCAGGTCCTCAAAGAGAAACTTTCTGAGCCTCCTATCCTTGCTATAGCAGACTATACCCTACCATTTAAACTACACACGGACGCTAGCAGCCTAGGCCTTGGTGCTGTTCTGTACCTGGAAAAGACAGAGTGATCGCCTATGCTAGTCGTGGTCTACGCCAAGCCGAACGTAACTACCCAGCTCACAAGTTGGAGTTTCTTGCGCTGAAGTGGGCAGTCACGGACAAATTTCACGACTATCTATATGGGACCACTTTTGATGTCATCACGGACAACAATCCTTTGCTGTATGTCATGACTACTGCAAAGCTTGACGCAACTGGTCATCGCTGGGTTGCAGCCCTTTCTAACTACAATTTCAGCATTTCTTATAGGCCTGGATCCCAGAATGCCGATGCTGACGCCCTTTCACGGATGCCTAAGTTGTTTGGAGATGTTGTGAAAGCTGTTTGTAATGCCGCCCTCGTTGATGGAAGTTTAGCAGGATCGCTAGCTGGAGACACATCATTTCATTCTGCAGGTGATGATGGTGTGCCACCAACGCATCTTGGACAGATCAACTGGATAGTTGAGCAGATGGCAGATGAGGGCATTGCACACATTTCCAGACTCTTGGATCGCGGTTTCCGTCCCACAGAGGAGGAAGTCAAGGCAGCTCCAGCAGCAGCAAAGCCTTATCTAAGGGAATATAATCGTCTTTTCAAAGACAGAGGTGTTCTCTACAGAACCGCGACCATTGATGGACATAGAGTACAGCAGCTTGTGCTACCACTGGCATTCAGAGATGTGGCATTCCAAGGACTCCATGTTGACTCTGTACATCCTGGGAAGGACAAGACTCTTTGGCTTGCCAAACAGAGATTTTACTGGCCAGGACTAGAGAAAGATATGTGTAACAGGGTAGAGTCTTGCGGCCGTTGTATCCGTAGGAAGACGCCAGTTAAAGTCGCAGCAGATCTGAAGCCGATCAACACCACCAAACCAATGCAACTTGTTTGTATGATGTCAAAAGGGGGTTACGAGAACATTCTTGTCATTACAGACCACTTTACACGCTTTGCCAAAGCCATTCCAACTAGGAATCAGACGGCGCAGAAAACAGCCAAGGCTCTGTATGACAACTTCATTGTCAATTTCTCGTTTCCCGAACAGCTACACAGTGACCAAGGCCGAAACTTCGAGAGTAAAGTCATCAAGGAGCTCTGCAAGATAGCCGGTGTTCGCAAGACTCGAACCACACCTTACCATCCAATGGGTAATGGAAGCGCCGAGCGTTTCAACAGAACTTTGCTCCGAATGCTTGGAACCTTGGAAGAATCCCAGAAGTCGGACTGGAAATCCCATGTTGGTCCTTTAGTGCATGCGTATAACTGCACGAAGAACGATGCTACTGGATATGCTCCTCATTACCTCCTTTTCGGATGGCATCCTCGCCTTTCCGTCGACGCCTTTTTGGGTATTCACCCCGATGAAGACGACGCTGGAAGTCCTACAGACTACATCGGAAAACTGAAGGAGAGGATGCGCAAGGCATATAAGTTAGCTTCGGAGATTGCCAGGAAGACTTCTGCGGACAACAAGAGGCTCTACGACCAGAAAGTCCGAGAAAATCATCTTGTTGAGGGTGATACAGTGCTGGTGCGGAAAGCTCACCATACCGGGAAATCGAAGCTTGCCGACATCTGGGAGGCAAATCCCTATGTGATCATCGAAATTCCTAATGCAGATGTTCCAGTCTACAGGATCAGACCTGTAACCGAAAGGGGACCAGTCCGGACTTTGCATAGGAACATGCTTCTTCCCTTTAACAGCATTCCCACAGCAGAGGATACTGGATTGACTGAGCATAAAGCAGGGCCATCTCGCGAGAGAAGAGACAGCAGACTGTCCACGGCATTGCAACCTGCTAGCGAGTCAGATACCAGCCAGCCCTATATCATTCCTCAACGGCGCAGACAGATTCCCCGAAATCCGAGTGACAGCTTGACTGGCGAGCCTGTCTCAATCTGTCGATATTGAGACAGGTAAAACCTAATGTTAGCATGAATATCATTGGTCCGTTGTATCCTTTCGTTTCATTGGCCAAAATACATTGATGATTCTGATTGGCCGTTTTGTATATGGGCGTGGCGTGTCGACAAAGGCCGTGTACAGAATGATATAATAACGCAGACAGAATTAAGGGTTAATTGCAGTTAAATTTCCGATTTCAATATATAGATGAAAGAGACCGCGGTCTTGGAATCGCGTGTCACGTATATTCAGCGTTGAAACATCTGGGCTCCCTTCTTTCATTCTTTCCTTCTTCTCAAACATGTATAAGATAAATATTCAAATTCTCTCTTTCTCTTAACTCTATTTTATTAAATTGATTCCCAAGATTTTTTAAGTTTATTATATTTTCGATGGGCCACTAAAATCACGAAAGTATAGTAAGAATAAAACTGTACTTGCGCGGCTTTGGTAGGACATCGACGATTAATTATCCAAATTCGTTTTTTTATAGAAACTGAACGGTATTTGCACAAGGGAAATTCACTATCTAAATTATCTGTCATTTCAATTTTAAAGTTTTTGCATTACAAAAAAAGGAACATGAACATTATGACAGAAAACATAATTTACTTGTACGTTTAAACGAACATGAAGATTATTTTTTGTGTAAATAAAAAGTTTTGTCTCGTTTCTCTTAGTCATTCACGTCTCGCGCGATCTGATAAGTGATTATGAATTTCCTTATATCGCAACACGAAAATCAGAAAACTTGTCGAATTTTCTCGAAAATTCCTAATTATCCATTAATTTTCCGGTTCTATACTACTCTCATTTTTCGACAGTCAGTGAAAAACTCTTTGATGGCACGATGCGTCTGAAATATGTTTGTATTTTAAGATTGAATTTACAAAAAATCACTCTTAATTTATTGAAATAATAGAATTTCTATGATTGTTTCTTCTTTGAAAGCCACTGATTTCACAATTTAAATTACCAAAATAATCACGAAAGATTGATTCATATTAATAGAGAAATATACAAACAATACATACATGTAGAGAAAATAAACAATGTCATGCCGTATAAAAGTAGATAAGTGTTTGTCGGGAGAAAATACAGGAAAAAGACTGTGTTTGATTTATTTGTAAAAATGTTTAATGGCGAAGCGTGATAAAGTTTTGTTTTAATGAAAATTTTATGCTTTCCATGCAAAATGGATTTCTCATCTTTCGATGCTTATTAACCACAAACATTACAATCGGAAAAAGAACAAAAACCTCTTTCAGGTAACCGAATGCGGGTAACAAAAATTATTCAATCAGTGGTCTAAACGTTTTCGGTTGCAAACGAATACTAATGTCACATTAAAAAGCAATTATAAGTGTAAATAGAAGTTTATTTAAACATCAACTTTATCATATCTTAATTTCTTTTCTCGTCAATGATGAATAAGATTGATCATATGAATAAAAAGGTCTGTAAGTGAACAAATAGCGGTAGAGTATTATATCATAAAGTCATTTCCTTTCCAATCTTCACGAGTCAAGGGATATCGAATCAATAGTAAGTAAAGCGTTCATTACCCTCGGTTCGACAAGATATATCCTTCCAATAAACTCCGCCAGCCTTGCGCATGCGCACTTATTACCATGCAGAAACCTGCATGGTAATAATTAGGTTTTTCCTGTCCCAGTATCGGAGGGTAGCGTAGATTGGGACAGGTTAACCAGTCTAAGTGACAGCCCGAATTGGCGAAGGGAGACAACTGTTGCAAGCTCTCCATCTTTGGCAGATAGCCCATCTTCTAGTTACCCCCCTTTAAATGAGGGAATTCCGGTACCTATTGATGATCAGTCTGCACAGCCAGCAACAGTTAGTGAGCCACAGCAACCACGTCGTTCGAGCCGGGTTTCAAGACCACCCGATCGATTTGGGGAATGGATTTAAATAGTTCAATGACTCAGTGCAACATTTGTGCCAGTGAAATTGTGTTAAAAGTTGTGTTTAGTGTTCAGTGAAATTATTTGTGCCCAACAACTGTGCCAGTGAAATTTTGTGAAAAGTTACAGTGTAGAGTGCTCAGTGATATTTTCTGTGTCCAATAACTAATATTATTTAAAATTATTTTGTTATTGCAGGACATTGAGAATTTATATGGTGGCCCAGCTGTACCACTGATTTTGAGCATCACTGATTAATTCTAGCTTACTGATTAATCATTAATTTCCTTTACAGCCTGTTGTGTTTACATTTTTCCATTTGACTAACTACTCAGCTTACTGATTAATAATTGATTTTCTTTACAGTATGCAGTACATAGTTATTTGACAATTTACAAACTTTGTGTTCTTTACAGGAATACCTTACTAGCTTCCAGCAACCGTACTTCTGACTTATTACTGGTGATCACTTTTTAGATTAATTACAGCTTTTATTCCAGGAAATGTCAGGAGCCATTTTTCAAAGCGGGGGAGTATGTAGAAGGGTTAAGTTGTTAGTATGTTGATTACATTTCATCTCATGTATATAGTCATGCTTTCATGTAGATTTAAAAGAGTGAGAATGAGATGAATGAGAAAGTCATGAGCTTGGGTTCTGTTCACATAACTCCGCCCCTGCATGCTTTTCCTAACAAGTTTCCCGCCTAATCTTCTGTGCAGCCCTCACTCTGCTCTAGACCTTGCGAAAGGACAGACCGTAGATTTAAATTATTTTGGGTTCTTTATTTTACCCATAAGAATGTTATCATAGCTGCAATTACATCGTATTCTGGTAGGTTAAATTCTTATCATTATCTGCACGTTGCATATTTTATTGTATAGATTTTCCCTTTTGTAAGGATGTTTTAATATTTCTCTTTGCAGGCTAATTTGTACATAGCGCAGATTAAACATCAAACCCTGATATAAGTCTTTATTATTTTCACCGGGTTACATGAATAAACTATTAGTTGCATTTATATCATCTTCTTCTTATACATTCATACTCAGTCTGTTCGTAATGACATGTCCTTAGTCCAAATGTCATCATGTCCTACTTACACCAGTTCTCACATTCAACAAAACCGGTACTAACATTTCTGAAAGTGCTAAAATAATCCAGAAGAAGTAACATCCAAAGGGATATTACTATGGCTGTTGCATATTCATCCATTTAATATATGTTGAATCCATCCAAATAGATAATACCCCATTCTATAGATTATACAGGTACATGTCTGATGATAAATTCTAAACAGAAAGTACGATTCTTTCATTTTGGGCATTGACATTAATTGGCCAAACCACTAGTCTACTTCAAAATGTCCCTTCAAATTATAGAATATTATATCATTCAAAAATATTTTGTACAATTGCAAGTGATTTCTACGTAAATTAACTTACATTATACACATAAAGGTATTAAAGACATCTTTCAAATGCCAATGATTATTGTGGCTCGGACATTCATGTGATGTTATGGGCAGTTCATTTGCTCTACTACCATGTTGAAAACTACACTAATAGGTTAAAAAACTTTGCAACTTGTAGAGACTTGCTCTGCAAGGAAGATATATCAAAAATTTGATTCGACCTTTGCATTTTCCACCTTTGGTCTCATTCTGATAAATAGTTTTGACATCAAATTAATATAATTGTGCATAAACCAATAAATCGTCGACGTTCTACCAAAAACTCGTAACTATAGCTTTAAACAAGCTGCAGTTACGAGGTTTTAGCAGAAAGTCGACGAAATGATGTGAAAAGGAAAATACGTTAATTATACCTAAAATGGTTATTATTTATGAGTATTGAGACTTGTATTGTTCATTATGCACTCTTTATGATATTTGTCACATAGAAAACAGATAACTTTAAAGGAGTTAATTGAGACAAACATGACCATTTTCTTTGAATAACTTGATTAACTGATAATTTGATTCATTTTTTCCCACATATTCATGTCAATAAATAAATTACATGCATTAAAGAACATTTTTAGGCAGGAATAAGGTTTTGTTCACTGTTTACCAAAAAGGGAAGTGTGGGGTTTTGTCCACTGTGAAAATTGGGTAGTGTGGGGTTTTGTCCACTGTGAAATGGGTGGTGTGGGGTTTTGTCTACTGTGAAAAATGGACAGTGTCGGGTTTTGTCCACTCTATAAAATTTTGGTCGAGCAGTTTTGTCCCTGTGGGGTTTTGTCCGTAAACCAGTTGTGACGCTTTGGCCAAAATCGGGTTAGTCTTAAATTTTCTATAGAGATTGCCTGCTTCTAACATACAATAATATTTATTAAATCGCTGAAAATTTCGTCGGTAATCTATCTTGTGAAATTTTAGAGCCTTCAAAAACGTCAATTTCAAAATATCTCTTCTGGTCGTTCCTTGCTAATCACAACGGTACACAAACTTTTGACTGCACTGTTTTATATCGTCACATGAAAAGTTTAATAGAAATTAAAATCGAGACAAGTTTTTCAAATTTGATTGAATGTGCTTGGATTCTCGGAAGAAATTCGTCGTTCTACAGGGTGAGAGGAACGAAAGGCAACCTTACTAGGAGATTCAATGTTGTCTCAGGTAGCGGCTACCGGCATTTCTAGGGCTATTTTATTGAATTCAAGTCAAGCATATTTTAAAACTATATATTTTTCTCGAAATTTTTTTCTAAAGAAACTTATGTAATTAAAACTGAATAAACTTTTTTTTTATTATTTATAATTTGCTTAAGTGAAAATGACCTGAAACACGGAGAGGAATAGCAATCGGCACTCCGATATTCTTTTTGAATTGAACTAAAACAAATATTCGAATATATTCCAATATTAAAATCAAATATTCAAAAATGATTTTGCTATATGTTCGAATCCCTAATTATTAATGACTTAACACAGTCCTAGACCTCAAAATTCAATATTTAAACAAGAGGGCCAAAATGACCCTAAACCGCTCATCTGAATTTTATTGGTCCAGTGGATCTCACCAAAAATACATTCTGGCAAAGTTTCATTCACATTTGCCTAGTTGTTGAAGAGGAGAAGTTATTCCAAGAATTGAAAGCGAAGAAAGATCCCTCCCACTCATTGGTTACTGAGAAGAAAATGTTTTAAGTTTTCTGAGCCGCCACCATAGCGCTGTTGGTTAGGCATAAGACTTCCAATCTGGAAGTCGTGGGTTCGATCCCCGGTGGCGGCAAATATCCTTTCCGACGTTTGTCTCTCACCAATGGGTAGATAATCGTAAACCTATGTGTGATAGCAGTCGGAGGCTAGGAAAGGGTGTAAAGGTAGTACAGGTGAAAGAAATACCAGGTATCCATTGTTAGGTGCTCCGGCCCCCGCGATAATTGCAAAATCGTTGAAAACGGCGTAAACTCATTCAAACAAACAAATTTAAGATTTCTGGCTTAAAATAAGCCCACCCCCCTTGCCATGCCCATATTTATAGGCCAATCAGAATTTCACAAACAATGTTTGAAGAGGGTCACCCATGGAACAATCTTCTTAGGTTCCATTGAAATGAGCTCAGTGGTTCAGGAGGAGATGTCAGTCAAATATTCTGGGCTCAAAATAAGGCTCTGCTGTGCCACACTCAAATTTTGCAATCAATCAAAATTTTGCGATCAAATTTTAAAAGGGTCACCCGAGGAAAATTTTCCCAAGTGGTTAAGGAGGAGATGTCAGTCAAAAGTAACAGGCACAAAAAAGCCCCACCCTGCCACGCCTATATTGGTTAGTGAGGAAGAGATGTTTAAAGAGGTCACCCAAGGAACATTTCTGCCAAGTTTGGTTGAAATTGGCCCAATGGTTACTGAGAAAGAGATGATCAAGATCCGGTCAAAACCGCCCTGCCACGCCCATATTTGGGGGTTAATCCAAATTTCACGAACAAGTTTTAAGAAGGGTAACCCAAGGAACATTCCTGCCAATTTTGGTTGAAATCCACCCAATGGTTACTGAGGAGATGTCTAAAGAAGTGTTGACGACTTCCTACACACTACGGACAAAAGGTGATCACAAAAGCTCACAACGTGCTCAGGTGAGGGGAAAAAAGTAGGACAAAGGTTAAAAACTGGGCCAAGGTTTCAACATTAGGACAGTATCAAAGACAACCATCTACCAACATTTGGTATTTACTAAATACAGTCCTAAAATTGAATATTTAGGAAAGTGTAGGTCAAAGGTTACAGTCAGGGGTTCAACACAATGCTAGAAACAATGACATTCATCTACCAACCTTTATTCTTGACTTAATACAGTCATACACGAAAGCATTCATATCCAATGCCTAGTTTAAGACATTTAGCTTTTTTGGTATTTCCTTTTTGGCCCCCTTTTTTCTTACATGAAAGCCTCAAGTACCAAAGTTCATTGCAAAACAAAAATTCAAGACAGAAATCTGAAAGAGCATATCCTAAGGATCATCTTAGTGAAGTTTTGTTAAATTCTGATGAGTAATTTCAGAGAAAAAGATAATACAAGAGGGCCAGAATGGCCCTAAACTGCTCACCTGAATTTTATTGGTCAAATGGACCTCATCAAAGTAACTTTCAGGCAAAGTTTCATTTACATTTGCCTAGTTGTTGAGGAGATGTCTTTTTTTTAACCCTTGTCACGCTGAATAAATTTTGGCTAAAAATTTTAATCAAAACCAAAGGGCAAACAGCACCGAAAGCTCCAACCGTAGGTCAAATTTTATTTGAAAAACCAAATCTATCGACAATTTCGGCTTGAAAGTGAGAAACAGGCGGTGTAGACCAACACCAGACTGCACATATGTGCAGGCTGATGTTTGTCTATACCTCCTGCCAAAGCAGGAATATTCCGGGTTCAGCACGACAAGGGTTAATTGCCTGTACAAGATACAACACTGAAAACTGCCCCCCCCCCTCTGTCATGCCAATATTTGGGGAGGGGAACAAGAATCCAGAACAAGTTTTGAGAAGGGTCATCCAAGGAACATTTCTGCCAAGTTTGGTTGAAATCTGCCCATTGGCAGCTGAGGAGAATGGGTTTCAAAGTATCTCAAACTTAGCCACATCCTGCCATGCCCGTATTTGGGGGTCAATCAAAATTCCACGAACAAATTTTAGAATGGTCACCCAAGGATCATTTCTGCCAAGTTTGGTTGAAATCCGCCCATTGGTTACTAAGGAGAAGATGTTTGAAGAAATGTGGACGACTTACTACGGATGGCGACCAACGCACAAGTGGTAATCACAAAAGCTTACATTGAGCATGATCAGATGAGCTAAAAAAGAGTCAGAAGGCCCTGTTTTTTGATGAAATGGTAGCCCATTGCAGCCATTACATCTACCAACTGAGAATTTAACAAAGAAATCTGAATGAACACATCCACAAAATAATTTCTGTGAAATAAAGTTGAATTCTGAAAGTTACTTTCAGTGAAGAAGATTTCTACAATTTCACCCTATGGGACCATCTTTTGATGATGCAGCAGCCCTTGTCACTCAAATAATAACTCATTCAGAATTCAACACTAGAAAGCCATGAATGCATTTTTTCCATCCAATCACGATGAGTTTTCGAAGACTGATAAAGAGTCAATTAAGGATCATTCCAGTGAAATTTGGTTGATATCCATCAGTTGCATTCGTAGAAAATGATTTTCAAAGTTTCCTCTATATAACGTATAGAGAATTGACCTCCGCCCATAAAATGCATATTTTCCATCCGATCACAATGATTTTTTGTAGACTGATAAAGGGTCACCCAAGGATCATTCATGTAAAATTTAATTGGTATCCATTGATTAGGATCTGAGAAAACTCACTTTTTACCATATTTGGAAATTAGCCACGCCCATTAAATCCATGATTTTCATTGGATCAAAATTTCTTGAACAACTTTGAAAGAGGGTCACCCAAGGATCATTCCTGTGAAGTTTGGTTGAAATCCATCTAGTAGTTTCTGAGGAGAAGATTTTTAAAGAAAAGTTTACGACCGCACGGACGGACGGACGGACGGACGCACGACGGACACAACGCCATGACAATAGCCCCAGTGGCTTTCAGCCAGTGGAGCTAAAAAACAAGAGCCGTCAGAGACGGATTATGCTCCCCTAATAAGGCATTGTCACAAAAACAAGAGCCATGTTGGACATGGACATCCCCCGCCACGAAAGCTTGATGGTATTTTCATCAAATTCTGAGCATAAGACTAGGAGAAATGAAAGAATAACTGTATTTTACATGCTAACGTAAAGGTAACAAACATTTAGCCCCCTTTTTCCGTGAGATATTTTTTTTAAAGTTAATTTCAAATTGTTTATAGTAAAGGGCATCTGATTTGCTACTCAAATATGAAATTCTGACTGTTAGACTAGGAGAAATTTGGGAAAAACTGTTTATTACCCTAAGTCCCCTTTTCCCCTGATGAGGCCTCAAATCCAAAAAAACGTCACAGATGCATCATCACTGTATCATAGGGAGTTAACAAGGTAAGTTTTATTTGATTTGGCCAAATGGTTATGGAGAAATAGGTGGGGACGGACGGGCGGACGGAATTACAGACAGACAGACGAAGCGGCGGCTATATGCTTTCCCTTCGGGGAGCATAAAAAAAGAATTCTGAAATAGCTTGTCCCAAAGATCATTCTTGTGAAGCGAGCATTCGGACATCACTGGGCAATTTCCGTAAACTGCAACAGACCTCGGATGTATGTAAAGCGGATGGGTATGTAATAAAATCGTTCATTTTGTTAGGCGGAAACAGTGTAAGAAAAACTAGTACTGTAGATTTGAATCTTTTACAGTAAATAACAACTGAAAAATATCAATTTTTGAGCATGACGAATCATTCTCAAAAACTAAGATTTTTTCAGTCATTATTTAAGAACCTAACGATATTTATATTAGGATACAATGGTTTCACATCAGTGACTTAAACGAGTAGCGTTGGCGAAGTCGAATGTTTTCACTCACAGTTTAGAGGGCTAACGCCATTTAAAGTGACGTCATCGAGTTTTTCGAAGGCTTTCCCGTAATTTTTAAACATAGTTCGTCTATGTACATTCGAGGTTGATCGTGAGATTGGCCTTGTGGTGTTCCGAATGAAGAATTGAGGTTATATTCAGTATAAAAGTTTTAGAAAAGAAGTTTTTTTCAATATTTCACCATTTGGGGCCCATTTTATGTTGACACGAAGAGCTGTATTGCCCATGTTAACGACCCAATCAGAGTTTGAAGAAGGAATCTGAAGGAATATGTACTGAGGATCATTTCTGTAAGGTATGGATGAATTCTGAGAATTGGTTTCAGAGAAGAAGATTTTTTTATATGAGCCTGTGTGTGACATTTCCAACAATTTGACAAGTGTTTGAAGTGAAAACATTTAACAGCCTAGACAGCTACATAGGTTTATTAGAAGACTGCCTAACTATTTACAGATACTTTGAGGCCTTATTTATCTACAAAATACGAAGATAAGACTCTGATGCACAGACTGACCAAAACCTTTGCCTTGCACACATTTCAAATGGTTGGAAATGTCACGCACAGGCTCATATTTCACCGTTTGGGGCCTGTTTTTTTGTGCTAGTCAGCCTGTTAAGCCCATGTTTTTATAATCTAAATTTACTGAAGGAATCTGAAAGAGCATGTCCTGAGGATCATTTCTGTGAAATTCTGCCAAGTAGTTTCAGAGGAGAAGTTTACACACAGACAAATGGATGTACACTTCGTGCTCAGGTAAGCTCAAAGTAGGAAAGGGTTTATAATTAAAACAATGATATATTAATGGATTCTTTTATTTTAAAGCGTTTACAGCAAAAAGCTTATATATATCACATAAAAATATATATATCACATAAAAATATATCTTATCATAAACATAAACAACTATAATAATTTGGCACAACATTTATTTAAAACCTGATTGCAAATGATAGCTCTGCATCAAACACTCATGCTCCCCTTAACTGATATCAAGACATTGACACAGTAACTGTTGATCTCAGCAGGTCACCCAGTAACAGGATCCCATAAAATTGAAGTTTTATTCTATAATGGAGGATTGTGTTTTCCAACTACATGTGTTACAAAAAAAATATTGAATTCTCAGACTCAAGAGCGTTGCCCATTTGATCCCCTACACTCTCTGAATCTGCCTCTGTGAAGTAAGATTGCTTTGTAAATAATTGATAAGAAGGGTCTAACTACCATTACACACATTACGCAAGTGCCGTATAGAAATGAATCCTCTTTCAAACAAGAGGACCATAATGGTCCTATATCGCTCACCTGAGACTCTTTGACACCTGGGACGTCACATCAATTAAAAATGCAGATTTCATAAAGGAGATAATTTCTACACAAAACCAAGTTTCATAAAGCTTGGGCCAAACTTATAGCCTCTAAAGCGTAAAAACACACACAAAAAAGTCATTAAATCCCATGATATGGCAAAGATCCTTCCCATTATCAATAGGGTTCATCCGTGTGACTTGACCAACATTCTGCCAGGTTACCTGAAGATTGGGCCATATTTGTGGCATCAAGAGCATAAACGAGATAATTGTCATAAAGGCCCCTTTTCCCGTGATTTGGTATGGATCCTGACCAAGTTCCATGAAGATTGGACCAAATTTGTGGCCTCTAGAGTGTAAACAAGAAAATTGTCATTGGATCCTTCCCATTTTCAATAGGCTTCATCCTTGTGACCTGACCAACAATCTTACCAAGTTTCGTGAAGATTGAGCCATATTTGTGGCCTCCAGAGTGTAAACACTTAAATTGTTGACGCATGACGGCGCACAAAGCTCACCGCACAACAGACGGTGGACATTCAATGATCACAAAAGCTCACCTTGAGCAGGATGTGCTCAGGTGAGTTAAAAAAGGGGGAGGGGTATTTATCTTTTGTCAAAGACCACATAGCTCCTTTATCCTATATATTCTTTGGGGGTCACCATCTGTGTGAGTGTATATTTCAAAATCCTAGTTACCCCTATAAAAAGACTGTTTGATTGAATATTAATTTGTTCTTGTTTGTAGAAAAGAGATATGTAAACAATATATGAGGTACATATATATATATAATACTTTTTAATCTTCTCAAAACAAACAGCTAAATAGAGAAAAATACGGCAGTGTCTTAAAATATAAGTTATCTAGTTTCAGCTGTAAGACGTTATCTGGACAAAACTCTTGTCACATTAAGTTTTATGAGTAAGGGTTAATTACTTAGTTAAGGCGAGACTACGCCTCTTTTTATATGCCTTGTGGTTTAAATTGGCTGTTTTAATACATTTTCTGGTGGCTAGTAGTTTTAATTGTACATTATGTAAATCAGAATGCTTGGGTTAAGCGTGCGGTTGGGTGGGTAGATTTTACTAGTTGAGTGTGGTGCATGGGAATTGGGTGCTTGTAGTGAGTTTTCTTCGTAGGGTTTTGTATAAAAATCCTGCGTTGAAATGACTCGTTGGGTAGACGATTTTTGACATGGTAGCTGGAAAGTGAAGTTGAGATTTATGTGTGAGATTTAGATTCGATTCTTCTTTGGGTAAATACTTTTTAATTTACATTGATTTTATTGTGTTAATGGTTTTAGAAATTTTGTGGCTTAAATGAGCAGCTTTTGGTCTGTTGAATTATCGCAAACAACGCCGAAAATGACAAATGGCTGTATAGCTAATTTCTCACTTTCCTGCACTGTTATATCGGAGGACTATTACGTTGAATGGTTTGTCAGATTATCATTTAAGCCATGGTTAAATAAGCTTTTTTTGTGTGTAACTTTTTTCAAAGAAACAAACATTGTGATAATTTTTAATTAATCGTCTGCTTAGCAGTTCATATTTTGTAAATGCTAATGTTGTATTGTTCAAATGATTTTTGGATAATGTCAAATGCTGTATAATTGTATCATAACACAGTTCAGTACTTTGAATTGTTGTTTCAGAAAACATTGTGAGAAAAGATGCTATCATATTATATCATCTTGAGATGTTTGTAAAACATGATGTTAAGAAGAGCTGTTAGAGCTCTTATTAGGTAATTGCTATAATATTTGTTATACTTCCTATAGGTTGCTTGTTGTTGATTGATGTCGCTTGATTGTTTGTAACAACCATCAATATATACTGATGTCGTATAGACGTGAGTGGTGTGAGGGCTGGAGACCTGACCGTGTGAAAGTAAACGTGTAGTCCAGACCAGGAGACTTTGGTAGTATGTCGTGCCGGCGTCAGCGTTATCGGGAAAGGACGTTTGGGATGTGACGACCGGGGAACAACATAGTGTTATATAACAAACGGCTGGACAATCACATTATCTTGGTGATATAGGCGCGGTCAGGCGACATTTTAATCTTAGAAATTCTGTGTTGATGATGTTATGGAAGAAATTTAATATTTTTCAGTTGCATTAATTTATAAGTCGTGAGAAGTAACGTGGACATTTAGGGACATTAGACGTCAACCTAAAACATACAGTGGTAGTGGACTTTCGTAATTCTCTAGGAACTTTATTGATTTGTTTTGTGTTTAACTCGTTTACATTTTGATAAATTGGCATTTGGTTATTTGTTTATGTAAATAAAATTTGGAAATGCACATCCTGACTCTTTACTGACCCGTATCCAAGCCAACCGCTCAGCCGTCTTGTGACATATGGTGTCAGAAGTAGGATGTTTGGTTTGGATACATTGGCTAGTCTGAGATTTTGAACTATTTCTTTAGTAAAATTGACAAATATTCTTTAGGTCTTTCGGTTAATAAAACTTAAACTTTTGGTCGTTAAAATTGACTAGATTTATATCAATTAATAACCTTATAGTAATTTACATACTAGGAATTTTGATTGTCGTCTGTGTAAACCATTATTATAACATGTTTTACTTTTCTTTAAGCTAAACGTTAATAACGCTGTCAGGAGTCTACCCCATAGCCTGACAGGGTTGTTCAATGTTTAGTTACTATTTTTCAGTTGTGTTTTGTTAAGCAACCCCAGGAGGAAATTTTTGGTGAGATTGGTGAAATTGATTACATTTTTGACTTTGTTGTGGACCTACTTTGGTGAGGTATCCTTTTCCATACTGTAGGTATTGTTTATTTACATTTAGGTGTCGCCTTTGGTCATGGCTGACATAAATAAGTTGGTTGATGCTGGAAAGGCTTTGGGTTATGATGGGGAGGAACTTAGGGCTTTCGTAAAGGCCGAACAGAATAGGTTGAGAGATGAAAGGGCTCAGGAAAGGGAGTTTATACGAGAGGAAGTGTTAGAAAAGAGAAAGTTTTTGATAGAACAAGAGGAGAGGGCACGTGAACACGAGCTTAGAAAGATGGAGATAGCTAAGAAATGTGGTATGTCATTGGGACAGTCAAACCCTAGGGGACCTAAGATTCCACCCTTTGACGAGGCACATGATGAGATCGATAGCTATTTGAAAAGGTTTGAGATCTATGCCACTGCACAGGGCTGGGACAAATCCCAGTGGGCCATGTATTTAAGTGCTTTGCTTAAAGGGAGGGCTTTGGACGTGTATGCTTTAATGCCGGTTGTACAGTCAAGTGATTTTGAATACTTGAAGAGTGCTTTACTTCAGAGATATGATTTGTCGGAGGAGTCCTTTAAACGTAAGTTTAGGAGCAGTAAGCTTGAGACAGGTGAGAGTTTTGCTCAGTTTAACACTCGTTTGCGTAGTTATTTCAGCAGATGGATTGAACTAGCAGAATTGGAGAAGGACTACGAAAATTTGTTTGATTTTATGGTACGGGACCAATTTTTATTTATGTGTAACACAGAATTGAGAACGTGTCTCGCAGAGAAGAGATGCACGACATCGGACGAGATGGCTCAGATGGCAGATTGGTATCGCAATGCTAGATTTACCTCGGCAGTAAGTTTAACAAAGCAAAGTAAGAAGCCAGTGCAGAATAAGTCGGAGAATAGGGCCACGGGAAGTAATCAGTCAAATCAGCTACTGAGTCAGTCTAAGGTAAAAGCTGAAGGTAGGAGGTGTTTTTCAGTGTAACAGCACAAGTCATTTAGCTAATGAATGTACTAGTCCAGCACAATGTTATGTTTGTAATAGGAGCGGCCATATAGCGAGGGAATGTCCGAAAAGACAAAAAGTGGCTAGTATGCTAAGCAATGAGGAGGACGACAACGAAGTAGGCGCGGAAGTGCCACCGGAAGGAGCTTTTACTTGTGGAGCATGTACCATCATTACTGACACAGTAACAACGTCCACCGCACCGATGACGTTGGGCAGGGGTGAGCCCGTGACGGTAAACCTTGTTTCAGGTGTGCAAAATTCTATGCCCGTACTTAATGGTAAGGTAGATGGTAAGGTGGTTAAGGTGTTAAGGGATACAGGTTGCAGCGGCGTAGTTATACGTAGAAGTTTGGTACCAGTAAAAGCTTTCATAGGAGTGTTGCAGAAGATAAGGTTAGCTGATGGGTCGGTGATTAGTGTACCGATGGCAGAGGTCGAGATACAAACCCCATATTATACAGGAAAGGTTAAGTGCTTGGTGCTTTGAGAACCCGTTGTATGACGTGATGATTGGAAATATTCCAGGAGCGTTAGATCCAGATAAGCCAGAACGGACGGAAATTGGGGCGGTTGAGACCAGACTTCAAGCTAAGGTAAGAACACAACCTTATAAAGGACTAAAGGTACCCGAAATTATTCGGAAGGAGGTTACGAGGGAAATGATGGTTGTGGATCAGAAAAATGATGCTACCTTAAGAAAAATACGTGAATTAGTAATGAGTAAAGATATTGTGTCGGAGAGTGGTAAGGCTAGATATTTTGAGAAGAATGGTATGATATTTAGAGAATTCAAGTCGTTGACTATAGCAAATGGACAAGTGTTTACACAGTTGGTGGTGCCAAAACCACATAGAGAGGTAGTTATGCGTTTAGCGCATGAGTCTATTTTGGGAGGGCATTTATGGACTAGGAAAACAGTTATGAGAGTTTTGTCTGAGTTTTTCTGGCCGGGTGTTCAGGCGGATACGAGACGATTCTGTCAGAGTTGTGACATTTGCCAGCGTACTACTCCCAAAGGGAAGACTGCTAAAGTACCGTTGCAGAAGACGCCTTTGATAGACGAGCCGTTTCAACGAGTTGCCGTGGATCTGATAGGTCCGATACATCCAGTTACGTCAAAAGGTAACCGTTATATTTTAACCCTGGTAGATTATGCAACTCGTTTTCCAGAGGCAGTACCATTACCGACAATAGAAACAGAGCGTGTGGCAGAGGCCTTAGTAGATATATTTTGTAGGGTTGGAGTTCCGCGGGAGATGTTGAGTGACATGGGGTCTCAGTTTGTGTCAGGTCTTATGTCTGAGGTGAGCCGTTTAGTATCTATGAGGCAGTTGACGACCACACCGTATCATCCCATGTGTAATGGTCTTGTGGAAAGATTTAACGGGACGTTGAAGCAAATGCTGAAGAGATTACGTAGCCAGAAACCGAAGGATTGGGATAAATATGTTAATGCGGCTTTGTTTGCTTATCGGGAGGTGCCGCAGGAGTCACTGGGTTTCTCACCGTTTGAGTTAGTGAATGGAAGACAGGTACGTGGGCCTATGACTATTTTGAAGGAACTTTGGTCAAACGAAAGTGTTGATCCTGAAGTGAAGTCTACTTACCAGTATGTGACTGACCTGCGCGAGAAACTGGAGATTACGTCACAATTAGCCAGGGACAATTTGCGGAAGGCTTCTAACAGGTATTGTAGGTATTATGATAGGAAGGCGAGGACTCGGACGATGAAGGTAGGCGAAAGAGTATTAGTTTTGTTACCAACAGATAACAATAAGCTTTTGATACAGTGGAAGGGTCCATTTAAGATTGTTGAGAAGTTAGGAAACGTAGATTACAGGATAGAAATGAATGGGGTACTGAAAACGCTTCATGCAAATCTGCTTAAGTTATATGTAGACAGGAGTGTAGACAGTGTAGAAGGTGTAAGCAATGCAGGGTTGTTGGCCGTGATCGAATCAGAAGAAGAAAGTGACGCAGGTGATCAGGTATTATCAGGTCCGGTTAATATAAGGAAGGAGTGGTCCGATGATGTTTATGTCTCGGACCAGCTGAATACCGTAGAAAGAGAACAAGTCAAGTCCCTGCTTAGTGAGTACGAAGATGTATTGTCAGATGTGCCGGGTCTAACACAGCTGTTAGAGCACAAGATAGTGACTAGCACGGAAACTCCGGTAGGACTAAAACCTTTTCCATTACCATACGCAATGACAAGGATTGTCGAGGATGAGGTGCAGTCTATGCTAGATCAAGGGTTCATCGAACCATCAGATAGTCCGTACAGCTCACCATATCTATTGATAAAAAAGAGGGACGGTTCTAACAGATTTTGTATAGACATGCGAGCTTTGAATAATATCACGGTGTTTGATGCCGAACCAATGCCTAATGCCGATGATATATTCGCAAAGTTGGCAGGTTGTAAGTATTTTTCGAAATTAGACTTGTCAAAAGGGTACTGGCAGATCCCGTTGGAGAAAAGTTCAAGAGCCAAGACAGCTTTCCAGACACCGTTAGGTTTGTTTCAGTTTGTGGTTATGCTTTTCGGTCTCGTTACAGCAGGTGCCACTTTCACGCGCATGATGCGCATGTTGCTAGAGAGATTAGAACATACAGACAATTTCATTGATGATATCATGATCTTTACCATTACGTTTTCACAGCATATGGACACTCTCAGACAACTGCTTAAGCGTTTACGTATAGCGGGCCTCACAGCTAAACCTAGTAAGTGTTTCATTGCGTGCAAAGAGATAGATTGTTTAGGCCATATTGTAGGGGTTGATGGTATGTATCCTACGCCGGATAAGATTGAAGCAATCCAATCAGCGGATCGACCTACTACCAAAAGACAAGTGCGGTCGTTCTTAGGGCTAGTAGGATTTTACAGGAGATATATACCCAATTTTTGCCTGATAGCGTTACCACTGACTGATTTGACCAAGAAATGTCAGCCTAACAAGGTAGGTTGGGGTGATGCGCATGAGAAAGCCTTTTCTTCACTTAAGCAAGCACTGATGAAGAAACCAATACTGAAATTGCCAAATTGTGCAAGGAGTTTCATCCTTCAGACTGATGCCTCAGAGGGTGGACTAGGCGCAGTTTTGTTACAAGAAGATGAGGACGGGAAGTTACCGGTGGCTTATGCTAGTAGGAAATTGAAAAGGTGGGGAATTAAACTATTCCACAATAGAGAAAGAGTGTTTGGCAATTGTTTGGGCTATTCAGAAGTTTGGAAAGTATCTGTATGGGAAAAGTTTTGTTTTAGAGACTGATCATCAGCCGTTGACTTACTTGTCAAGTATGATAGGGTCAAATTCCAGGTGACTTAGGTGGTCTTTGAGTTTGCAGCCTTACAGGTTTACTATTGTTGCCATTAAAGGTAGTGATAATGTTGGGGCTGACTATTTGAGTCGCTTGTGATTTTTGTAGAGTATTATCTTCCTAAAAACTTAATGTGGGAACAGAGTACTGCGTACTCTTTTGGTTGGGGAGGTATATGTCACATTAAGTTTTATGAGTAAGGGTTAATTACTTAGTTAAGGCGAGACTCTTTTTATATGCCGTGTGGTTTAAATTGGCTGTTTTAATACATTTTCTGGTGGCTAGTAGTTTTAATTGTACATTATGTAAATCAGAATGCTTGGGTTAAGCGTGCGGTTGGGTGAGTAAAACATGATGTTAAGTAGAGCTGTTAGAGCTCTTATTAGGTAATTGCTATAATATTTGTTATACTTCCTATAGGTTGCTTGTTGTTGATTGATGTCGCTTGATTGTTTGTAACAACCATCAATATATACTGATGTCGTATAGACGTGAGTGGTGTGAGGGCTGGAGACCTGACCGTGTGAAAGTAAACGTGTAGTCCAGACCAGGAGACTTTGGTAGTATGTCGTGCCGGCGTCAGCGTTATCGGGAAAGGACGTTTGGGATGTGACGACCGGGGAACAACATAGTGTTATATAACAAACGGCTGGACAATCACATTATCTTGGTGATATAGGCGCGGTCAGGCGACAGTTTAATCTTAGAAATTCTGTGTTGATGATGTTTTGGAAGAAATTTAATATTTTTCAGTTGCATTAATTTATAAGTCGTGAGAAGTAACGTGGACATTTTGGGACATTAGACGTCAACCTAAAACATACAGTGGTAGTGGACTTTCGTAATTCTCTAGAAACTTTATTGATTTGTTTTGTGTTTAACTCGTTTACATTTTGATAAATTGGCATTTGGTTATTTGTTTATGTAAATAAAATTTGGAAATGCACATTCTGACTCTTTACTGACCCGTATCCAAGCCAACCGCTCAGCCGTCTTGTGACAACTCTCCTGTATTTCTCACAGAAATGTGGTATTTTAAGATACATACATAATAACGAATTTATTGAGCAGTCATTTTTCAGATCTTGAACTTTTTATGAAACTATAATAATTAAAGAAATTCACATGAAAGTTTTTCTGGGTAAGGTCATAAATATGCACAAGACCACCTGATAATATTTTATGTTATCAGGCTGGTGATATCTGGTCATGACAAGTTTAATTGCATGATAAAGATATTTCACTTGAATGTGAAAATAATCAAATTAGATGATAGCTTATAGTAAAAGAGAAATCACAAGATGTCAAAGGAGTAGCACCACAATAACAACAGCAATAATGTAGTCTACAATTATGGTTGTAATAAATTAATACCCTTTGTTTTCTCAGAAAGAGGCAGATTTCGTTACCAAATTTGAGCCTGTGCGTGACATTTTCCAACAATTTGAAATATTTGTGAGGTGCGAACATTGAGTAACATATACAGCCACAAACTGTTAATATAAAGTTACCAGATGATCTACAGATATGTTGAGACCTTATTTATCTACTTAACGCACAGTGAAGACTCTGGTCAGACTGTGCAGATGCACAGGCTGGTCAGAGTCTTTGCTTTGCGCATATTAGATATTGTTGGAAAATCTCACACACAGGCTTATTTCATAGATATAGCCTGAATTATGCTGTTTTTACGTTTTTCCTATCCAACATTGACAACAATGGATTAAAAAGTAAAATACATAAAATACAAAAATTGAAAATTTCGAAAGAAAAAAGATACTTATACTGAGACAATAACTTAGAACTAGAGCTGTCACAAAGTGGACTAATACCCTACACCAGCGCTTTGTGAACTGAACAAAGGCTGACTGTGATCTTGACCTTTGACCTATGTGACCCAAAAACTATATAGCACTTTCTTGGGTCTTAAGCAGCATTTATATGAAGTTTCAAGATTCTAAGTCACTTGGTTCTTAATTTAGAGTCGGTATAGGTGGGGGGTATTATAACATCATTCTGCTACATACATGACATTGTGTATTAATGTATGCAAAAAGAAAAGCAAAATAATAAGTGCTCAAGTGACCACTTCTATCAAGCGAATGTTTTCAAAATCTCCTTCTTTGAATCAAAGTATCTTAAAAAGTAGACATTCTAGTCTAAGAATTATTATAAGTAAACTCTTTATTGTTAAAACTAATTAGAATAGCCTCAATGAGACGATTCTTTTGGGTTTACACAGTTTAGGATTATTGAGCAATAACATACATATTCAATTGAAATTATGTTTTTAATTTGTAAACAAAACATGTACTTAGCCACCATTCTCTTTAACAACCGCTCTTTGGTTGTCCCTTAAGTGGTCCCTTTTACACATGTTTTACTGTATACTCCAGGGTACAATAAGGAATACATATATAATTTCGTATTTAGTGTATTGTTTGAAAAAAAAATCTATTGAGGTTGGGAGAAAGATAATTGTCGAGGCTATGCCTAGACAATTATCAATTCTCCCAACCGAGTTAGATATTTTTTTACATGGATATGTATTATATTTATCTTATAACCTCTATTTGTCTTGATTTCGTCGATGTGTCTTACTGATATGCAAGTTTCTAAAAATAACCTCACTTTATCATTGTTCTAAAATAACTCTGGATATCATAAAAAATATCATACGGGATATTATCACATGGATATTTGTATAGTCATAAGACAAATTGTGATGACAATTACTTTAACCCTTGTCATGCTGAATAAAAAAAACTTTGCAAAATGCAACAAAATCAAAGTGCTTAAAGCACTGGATGCATTAATTGTGAGTAGGTAATCAAAAGATTCAGCTTTTATGGATTCAAAAAAGGGAAAACAGGTGGTATATACAAATATCAGACTGCACATATTATGTTTGTTCTTCAGTGAAGTCAATGTTTCCAAAAAAATTATCTTTTAAATTTTTCATGGGCAAGTTCTGGAAGTGTGTGAAGAAAATCAGTAGTTCCATACCCATGACCAAGCACTCAGTACTATTGTGAATATATATATATATATTTTAATGGAGTTTTACGCCGCTTTAAACAATCTTTCAGGTATATTGCAGTTGCTTGAGCACCTAACGATGAATTCCTGGTATTTCTCACACCATTGCTACCATTACATCTAGCCTCCAGCTGCTAACTCCCATAGGTCTATGATTATCGACCCCTTGGTAGGAGAAAAAAAGTCAATCAAAGCCCTGAAGGGCCTGAAAGTCGCTTCAACAGATGTATTAGTTAAACAAGACTTGCTTTTTATGACCCTATTGGAGAAGGTTTTAAAAAGTATTGAAGGAAGTGAAATTAATATTGAATTGTATATAACAAGAGATGTTTGTCTCTTAAAAATTAGATCTATTGAAACTCTCCACAATAAATTCTATGCACCTTTGAATTTTCAAAATTGTGACCTGTCACGCTAAATGGGACCTTATCCGAGCTCCAAAAATCCAAATTTTGACAAACTTGTCAGACCCAGCGCAGGTTAACCAGATCCCGTATGCGAAAAGTGAATACAGAGTAAGATAGGGTAAATACCCCAGATTTAGAAAATTACATAAAAGTGAAAAGTGTCGGCCCTAGTCTGGCTGCGCGGACAGTACAGACTGACTAGGGTCAATATTTTTCACACATGCCATAAGGTCCCTTTAAGTGTGATGGGTCACAATTATACATGTACCTTTATCAATATTTGAGCTATGTGCAAGACAAGATTTGTACATGGACGGACAGACAGGCTGATGCCAGTATAACCCCTAAAACAATCAGGGTTCTCCTAAGAATCATTGGAAGCTGTAGTGGCAGCATCGTTGGAAGCTTACAATACAGTGTTTATGCAAGTAATTGTGATTATGTGAATAAAAACATTTGGGAAAAGAATAAATTGCTCATGTTGAGCAATTTCTTCTTTTCCAATAATGTTTTTATGCATATTTATTGTACAAAATGCCTTAATTCATCTGTTTTGCCTTATTTCATCAGTTTTTGACATAAGATAACTAAAATTTCTCTATTTGATGACCATTTTGAAGCAATTAAGCGGTGGGGTAGTTTTAAAGCTGTAGGGGCATAACACTGTTTTAGATGAAGCTGTAGTGGGGCTGATACAGCTTATTGGGCTGGGGAGAACACTGACGATCGTTTTGCAGGGGTATGGTTTATTGGGGTTTTATGCCGTTTTCAACTTCTATGGTCATACCGCAGCGACTGGAGCACCAAACCATGGATTCTAGTTTTTTTTCATACCAGTACTTTCACAATACACTAACCGAGCCTCCTGCTATTCCTCTACATAGGTTCACGATATGGGTGACATTCTTTTAGTGGAGCTACAAAAAGTTTTGCTGGGGTATAATAAAACATAATTCTCAAAACTTCTAACCGGCCTATTATTTTCTGTCACAAATGACATTTTGACAATCATTGGTTTTCATTGAACAGAATAATAATTTTCGAAGTGAAAAAGATGAAAATGTTACCACTATTCTGGTTCAAGTATTTAAAAAAAATACACAAGTTTCACCATGTCTCCCTATTTTGACTTTGATCGAATTTAACATTGGTGGGTGGAGTATTTTGTGGAAAATTTGTTCATATCTGGGAAATATTCCATAGAATCAAATTCTTCTTTCGAAAATAATGCTTCTTTATCGATTGACTAGAAATGTTGATAGATAAATTTTTAAGAATATCTAATTTTATTTGGTCCTAAATCAGAGTTTCTGTCAAACCGAAGCGAATAACAACCGATGAGAAAATGGCGACTGGATCTATATGAGAGAGTGTCTGAATTACTGCGCATGCGCGAACTATTTTTTCGATGCTTTCCAGGGTTCTCACTAGAGTTTTGAAAGTAGGATTCCGGGAATCCAACTTCAGAAAAAGTTGGATCCAACACAAAAAAGTTAGATTCCATCATTATGAGGGTTGATTTTGTACCATGCAAAACTATGATATTGAAACGACAATTTATTAACCTTTTACTACACAATCCAATGTTTTAGTCACCAGAATGGTTATCTTAAGGAAACATTTTCTTCTTTTATCCCAATGCTTTTTACATTTTTTTTATTCATTTTTGGAGATGGGCTCAGTGGATGACAAAACTTTTCCCGGTTCAGTTTAAAACCATGTAAAACTAATACAGAAGCAAGTCTTTGAAACAGTCATATCTTCTTTGTGTCAGAAGTTAAAAAGAGGTCAAAAAATGTTATTGTATTTACTTAGACTTTAAAAAAATCTCAACATATTAGTCAATGCGATGATTCTCTTTGCAGATGTAACCAATTGAGAGAAAAAATTTAGAATTCATTTTCATTACAAAAGATTGTATGTTCGAACTGCATTGGTTATCTCTCTCTTTTTTCTTTTTAGATTGAAATAATTAAACTTTCCGAACCACTTATCTCTTGATTTGTGTTCATTTTTTTTTTATTTCAACACGTGTCTGATCAGTAGGCTGATCCGGAGCTGTCCATTTTCGAAATACGGTATCCGACGGAATTAAGCACATGCACGGCGTTTCAGAGATTCACCGGTAGTGGTTATTCGTTTCGTGTTTTTTTTTTTTTTTTTTTTTTTTTTTTTCAGAACATTTCTTTAATTAAATAATTGTTTTAAGTCAAAGTACCGATTTTAAAAAAGGTAAAAGAGATTCGGGACAGTTCGGAGGACACGGACTAATCATTTACTTGTTACGAACAAATCGGGTAAATTATGTTGTCTTACGATTGTCTTCGTCATAATTGGGGCCCTGCTCGAATTCAATTACCGGTATACAATTAGTGAATCAACTGCTTCGATCAATATATTAATAGTTCACGTGTTTCGTTTATGCCTAACAATCGACAAAACACATTGTCGGGCAGAGTCTAGATTCAATTCATTGATAGTCAGGCTCCGCCTACAAGGTCTATGAATAACCGATTACGATTGGCTGTTGGCGTCATTTAACGCCACGCCTACCGCGCCCATCTATCGGACTTCAGATATGGCTATTATCGATTTTTCACGCGACAGTTAGCCTAACTTACGTAAACAATCAAATACATGTTATACACAGCCGAGAGGTTATAAGTCGGGACGAGTGCCTTAGAAAAACTTGTCGTCCGGTGAAATCCTTTGATAGGATTTTTTGTTGTCCGCTGAGAAAAGTTGTCGTCTCAGACGACACTACTGTCGTTTCCGAGAGCCCTGCTTTCAACGAAAACCCCTTAACTGTATATAAAAACAAATTGTGGTTACGAGGTTTTCGTTGAAAACCGATGTTATTCTTTTTCTGAAACGCGTCTGTATTACTGCGCGTAGTGCACTATTTTTTCAATGGTTTACGAAAAAACTCGTAACTGCATATTAAACAGGTGTGGTTACAGTGTTTTTTGTTTGTTAGTTTTTGTTTTTTGAAATTCTTTCTCTGCCTCATATGGCACTTTCATGCGATCGCAAAATGTGGCATTATTTCGTTATGTTTATTACCATAAAGTGCGGGCAAGAAATCAGAGATCTACTTTGTCTCAAAACAGAAATACAAAAGACGTTAAGAGGTCTGTCTTTGACCTTGTTTGATCTGTCCAGAAAACTTCGTACGGCCACAATAAGTCGCAGCGCGAGCGCACGCGACTTAAAAAAAGAGGCCCAAGAGGGCCTGTATCGCTCCACTGGCTTTAAAATCTTTAGTTTTTCATTAAATAAAGCTTACTTTAAATGAAAACATTGACACTCCGAAATCTCCTAAGACCTATTTTATTATGATTAACTGGTTCTGGTCCATACTGCACCAAAATACTCAATCACAATGAACCTGCAACCCTTGACCCATCTTATTAAAACATAAGGTTCAGAAGGAGATGTCGTTCAAAGATTTCGGGCTCAAAATAGGCCCCACCTGCCATGCCCATATTTCTGGACCAAACAAAATTTTTTGAACAATTTAAGGAAATAGTCACCCAAGAAACATTCTGGTAAAGTTTCATTGAAATTGGCTGAGTGGTTCCGGAGGAGATATCCTTAAAAAAAATTTGGCCTCGATATAAGCCCCACCCTGCCACGCCCAAATTTATGGGCTAATCAAAATTTAGCAAATAATTTTTGTAAAGAGACACTCAAGAAACATTTCATTTCATTGAAATATGCCAATTGGTTCAGGAGAAAATGTCATTTGAAAATTTCGGGCTCAAAATAAGCCCCACCCTGCCACGCCCATATTTAAGGACCAATCAAAATTTCTTGAACAATTTAAGTAAAGGGTCACCGAAGGAACATTCTGTTAAGTTTCATTGAAATCAGCCAAGTGGTTCAGGAGAAAATGTCATTCAAAGATTTCGGGCTCAAAATAAGCCCCGCCCTGCCACGCCCATATTTATGGGCCAATCAAAATTTCTTGAACAATTTAAGTAAAGGGTCATCCAAGGGACATCCATGCAAAGTTTCATTGAAATTGGCCGAATGGTTTGGGAGGAGAAGATTTTTAAAGATTTCAAAGTGAAAAAATGCCACGCCCATATTTGGGGGCCAATCAAAATTCTTTGAACAATTTAAGAAGAGCGCTACCCAAGGATCATATCTACCAAGTTTCGTTAAAATCGCCAATTGGTTTGGGAGGAGAAGATGTTTAAAGAAAAAGTTTGCGCACAGACAGACGCACGGACGGACGACGGACACTCCGCCATGACAATAGCTCTCTGGCCTTCGGCCAGTGGAGCTAAAAGTGAGTGCTGGCGTGTTGGGGATCAAACCCTAAACCTCTAGATTAACAGTCCGTCATGCTACTGTGCTATGGTAGAGTCTAAATAATTTTGATTAATCTTTATTATCCTCCATAAAAAAATCCGTAATATTGTAAATCAGGGGAATATTGAAGATTAATTCAAAATATTTGTCAATAATACTGATCAATTAACATTTCTTAACATTTAAACTTATACATAACAATAAATCATACATGAGATATGTTTAAAGTAAAATTATGTAGTATATGATCTAATAATTACATGTTATATGTTTCTGCAGCATTGATCAATTTAAATTTCTTAACATTTAAGCTTATACAATACATAAAAATAAATCATACATGTGATATTTTTCAAGTAAAATTATGTAGTATATGAACTAACAAATACATATTATATGTTTCTTAAGCATTAGAAAACAAATGGTATGTACATATTATATCAGTTTTAAGATATGAGCTTGTGTGGGACATCTCCAACAATTGGGCATGTACGTAAAATGACAACATTAGATAGTCAAGACATATAGTAATTAGAAGATTGCCTGATAGTCTTAAGACACTTTGAGACATTAACTATATACAGAGCGCAAATTAGAGTCTCTGGTAAGACCATGCAGATGCACAGGCTGACCAGAGCCGTTACTTGGCACAACTTTTGACATTGTTGGAAATGTCATGCACTGGATCTAATCTTATACATGTAATACTGTAAATTTGGCAACCATGTAATACGGTTTGGTATATCATTGTTGTGAAGATTATTGATTCCTATATAGCACTGTTATTCTATAATCATTGAGTAAATGATCGGAAAAAAATTAGGATAAAAGAATAAAAAGCTTATTAACTACAATTCATGTACCTAAAGAGACAAACATTCTTACATTTAACAACATCATGAAATTGACGAGGTGAATGATTTTCGAATGAAATTAAATGAGTGTGATGAGTGGATTTTGAGTGAAATTAAAGGGAGGTATTCCAATATCACTAATTTTGTTCAAAATGAACAAAATTAGTGATATTAATTACCTCCCTTTAATAAAATATTTATAAAAGTATTATAAATAGCTTCATATTTCTTCAACAACCGATCAGATGCTTACAATTTCAATTAAATTAGTGAAATCACATTTTTTTTCTAATTTATATCAATTTTGAATGAAGCTATCGATTTCATCTTTTTAAGTCATTTTGGAGTTTTTTTGAATGGTTTGAGTGAGTGGTTGGAATGAATGAATGGAGCGCTGAGATAGCGAATAAGAATAGTCATCGGCAATAACTGTGTAAAGTTTCATGATTGTAGATCAATTGGTCCAGAAAGGTCTACAGACTGACAGACAGACATGGTGAAACCAAAATACCCCTTCTACTTCATAGATTGGGGATATAAATACTTTATGATTGAGACACTTGACTAGAAAAAAGTAAGTGAAATAAACTCAGCATTCAAAATGAAACATTTTTGAAAACATTTAAAATGGTACTCCGCATTGCACATATCTTGTGTTAAAAGCATGGAATTAGTACTACACATTTTCAAAGGTCTTGTCTTCCTCAAAGTAAGGCAAGATATCTAGTTAGGATATCAACCTTCATCTTATAGACAAATGTAATCATAAGCCAGTGCTGCATTCCTCAAGTTTATGTATCTGGCCAGAAGCACCTTCGATGTGAACAAAATCCCCTGTAACAGATAAAGCATGGAAGAGTGTACAAAATGTGTTTGTAATTGTAAAACACAAATGCCCCTATAACAGCAAATTTTTCAAACTTTGACCTTGGCAGATGACCTTGACCTTGGTAGCTACAGATGTGTATGGATGATGTCTAACATCATGACAAATATTACATTTTGAAAAGCATTGAAATACATAATTAGCAATGTTAACCCTTGTCATGCTGAATCCAGAATATTCCTGCTTTGGCAGGACCTATAGACAAACATCATCCTGCACATATGTGCAGTCTGATGTTAGTCTACACCACCTGTTTCTCATTTACAAACCAGAATTGTCAATAGATTTAGTTTTTCAAATAAAAATTTGACCTACAGTTGGTACTTTCAGTGCTTTTTGCCCTTTGATTTTGATGAAAATTTTTAGCCTAAATTTATTCAGCATGACAAGGGTTAAGTTTTGCAATTATGTTAGACCAACAGACAGATAGAAAAGGGTGAAACAATATGCCCCAATCTTATCAATGTGGGGGCAACAAAAATTCAATTCAGTGTAAGATGTAGAGAGAACCAGGGGCCCATTTTACTAAACTTCTAACAACAAAATTAATCGTAGTTCAAAATCACAAATCGTACCTGGTGTTTTCAATCATAGTTAGAATCTGCCTTGCAATATCTCATTGGTATTGTCTTAAGAAGACGATTCCAATGAGATAATGCATGGCAGAATTCCATATTTAGTTTCCAGTGTAGAAGGTACTATAATTTTTTACTTGCGCAAAAAACAAATCGTAATATGTTTAGTACAAAGGGCCACAGGAGTTTAAACCTTATTACATAAACAATGCTTAATATGAGCCTTGTTAATTTTTTTCTGATCATTCGTCCCAGATTATGATCACCCTTCTGATAGGGGCTAAATTCCGCACACAATTTACAATTTTGAAATCTAATTCACAGGTACAGATAAGAGGGGTTAAAACCATTCTACATCCGTATTTCTCAATGAAATTCTATGTTGTGGGCACTCATTTGAAATATCTTGAGTACCACCAACATAGAATTTGAGTAATAATTAGTTAAATACTTTCATCTAATATCTAAACTACTCTATCTGTAGCTCTCTACTTTAAACTGAATATATTATATTACAATAACCACGTATCCACAGGTCAGTGCAAAACAGTTGTAACTGCCAATAAACATATAGACAGTTACAACTGTTTTGCTCTTAGACATGGAATTATAACTAAAAGGTATGTTTATCATACAATTGTTTTTTTTTTAAATATGAAAAAATGATCCCCTGTTGACAATTCCTGTAAAATTAGAAATTGGTTGAATTCCAACATTTAGAATTGGAGAAAATAATTTTGAAAACTTTCACTAAATATTATTCAACAAAATGACCTCTGCCCATGAAACTTATGTTTTTCATACAATATCAACCAGACTGTTGCAATGCAGACTAATACCCCCCTACAAGTACTTATCAATAATGAAATAGAATTTTTAATCAAACAGCCATTACTCGGTCAAAATCAATGGATCATAACCAAATTATTACTTGCACATCTCTGTCTGATATTGATCACATCTGTAAACTTTGAATTAAATCCACTCATTACTTGCTGAGAAATTGAGCGGAAACAAAAAAGCTACAAACAAACAGACAGACCTAGACACACTGACACCTAAATACCCACCAAACATAGTATAAAGGGTATAATAATTTCCTACAGGCTGATAAAGGGTCACATGTAAGACACTACTGCAAAAGGGTCCCATTAAAATTACATTAAAAGACCATTAATGGCCCATGAAAACAAGGAAAACCATTAAAATGAGCCATTAGTCCTTGTAAAAGAATAATAATGGGTAACACTTTTAGCCATTAAAATAAAAGCTAATGGCCATTAATTCACAATTTGACCATTGAAAAAACATGAAATGCAGATTATTATAATGGACCAGCATAAAAGTATAGGCATTAAAAAAGTAATGGGCCATTACTTCTTGTTTTAGCTTTATTCATGCCCATCAACTACCATGAATATTTTTTCATGCCCATCAATCACCCATAAATGATGGCCATTAAATAAAAAAAGGACAAATAATGGCCATTAGAAAAATTGCTAAAAGTCACTGGCATTAAAATAAACTATGACAATTAATCATGGCCATTAATATATCATTGATTTTGAATCAGACCATTCATGGGCATTAACTTTGATTGTATTAAGATCAAAGAAATACTGAAAATTTTTAAAGTTCTTTTATTTTGATTCATGCAAATTAACTACCATGAACATTAACATCATTACCCACTGAAGATGGCCATTAAATACCAAACAGTAACAAATAATGGCCATTATAAATATTCCTAAAAACCATTTGCTCTTTTAATTTTGAATCATGCCCATTAACTACCATGAACATTTATTCATGCCCATCAATCAACCACTGAAGCTGACAATTAAATACAAAACAGTGACAAATGATGGCCATTATAAAAAACTCTTTGGCTTGACAAAAAATCTTGACTTTTACTTATGGCCATTAATATATCATGCAATTATGAATCAGATAATTCATGATCATTAACTTTGTTTTTAATGGGGATGAAAGGAATACAGAAAAGTTTTACCTTTTTTTCATTTTGATTTATGCTCAGTTACTATCATGAACATTTATTAAAGCTTATCACCCATATAAATGATGATAATTAAATACCAAATATGATGAATAATGGCCATAATAAAAAAAAATAAAGTCATTAATTGGCATTGAAAAATTCTGACAATTAATTGTGGCTATTCATATATGCTGTTGAATTTCAAATCAGTTCATTCATTGCCATTTACATTATTTGAAATGGGTATTAATTAATGAGAAATTAAATACAGAATTAAAGCTTTAACCACTTTCATTTTGATTCATGCCCATGACACAAACCATGAATAAGTCGTTATACAAAGTCATGGCCAAGAGTACCAGTCTAAAAGTGACCGTGAATCTAGTCTATGGAAATCCAACATGGCTGCTGTTTTCAAACGAAATTTCTATTTGAAATGTTTTTTTGCCTTATTCTCTTGTACATTGGGAAGAATAGCAAGCAGAAGGTATGTAAAAAGCTGAAATTTGATTATTTTAAATAGAATCTTGTACTGTTGAACTTAAAACAATTGTTAACAAAATATAAGACAAATTGTAGCTGAAGCCTTCAAATTTGCAAAAATTTTAAAAAAGCATTTTATTTTTTTAAGATTTTAGCGATAAATCATTTGTGCAAATATACTCAAACCCCAATTAAACATTGTTGCATCAAATTTATAGAAGAATTGTATGAATAAGATCTGTCAAGTTGTATAATGTTTGTAGATTCGTACATATGAACTTTCAACCCTATTGGAAACTAAAGATGACTAACATTTAAGATGAAAAGATAATGGGCATGATTTGTATTAATGGGCATTAAATAATAGGTATTAAAATTTTCCATGGCCATCATTTTTGGTCCATGACTGGTATTTTCTCCCCATTGTTTGGCCATTATTAAATTAATGCCCATTTACAACATTTAAGGGGTAAACTTTCATGGGCATAATTTGTCTATTAAAAAAAAGTTAAGTACTCTTTCATGGCCATTACTTAGCAGATATTTTGACCATTAATTTGTAATTTTATTTTTAATGCCCATTATATTTATTTCAGGGTTTATGGATAATGGGCATGGTAAAGCAGTGAAAATTAAATTCTTGCCCATTAATCTAAATTCATGCCCAGCACAATGTCGCTTTTAATGGCCACTGCCCATTAAAATGAGCCATGACAAATATTCATGGGTCATGAATTTAGCAATGATACGAATTCAAGGCTACCATTAATATTAATAATGGCTACCATTAAAAAATCAATGCCCATGAATATTCATTTTTGTAATGGTCATTATTTCCCCAGTAATTACTCCTGAAAATCTAATGGTGTCCTTTCTCCATTTATGGCCATGAATGACTTCTTTAATGGCCATAACTCTCCCATTAAAATAATTTAATGTTAGATTCATGGCATCTTGATGGTTTATTAATGCCCAGCACAATGTCGCTTTTAATGGGTGATGTTAATGGCTCAAGCCATGAATTTTTCATGGCTTATTCATGGTTGATCTTGCAGTAGTGAGAGTTAGTTTAGTAAATATAAGGCATGTTTTCCATCTAGTTGAAATTTCATCTTTTGTTCCCCTGATGAAAAATTCCTATAAAACTTGATTGCATTGCAAGAATACAAACCAACTACCCTGAAAACTTATCAATTAATGAGTTTGCTCCCAACAGCCTTGAGCTATTTTACAACATCCCTTTGACAAAGTCATTCCAAGAATTGGCTTTTATTTATCAGAATGACCTGTGCTGCATCCAGCATCCAAAATCATTTGTGAATGTTTGAAATTGGTACCCCACTTTGTACTTGAATACACATGCAATGTGGGCTGCCATTTCTAAAATTTTATGCAGACTTTTTCATCTGGAACACAGGGTTATTTTAACAAGAGTTGTCCGCGGACAAGGTAGCTCGCCCAAAAAGCTGCTTGTCACAAACAGCGCTTGACCGAAGACTGAAGTTCAAAGTGGTTTCTTTCAATGTTAAAGTCCATGATCTTATATATCTGTTTGAGTAGTAATTAAGAAATATAAAAACTTTTTTGTTTTAATTGCATGTATAAGGTTAGGGTAAAGTGAAAGCCTACAAGAAGATGAGGTTACCAATGGAATTTCTTTGTATCAAACATGAAGTTTTTCTTTAAAATCTTTCTAAGTCCACAAAAGGTCAAGATCAAGGTCTAATTGTGAAGGACCTTGGTCCCTGTAGAAGCCTATCACTTAGTGAGTATGTGTATGAAGTAATAATGTCCCTGAGTAAAGCATTTAGAAAATGTAAGCAAGGTTAAATTTTTGGTTCAAGTTTTTCAGTTTAAGTTTTTCCAAGTCCATAAAAGGTCAAGGTCAAATTGTCAAGGCCCTTGGTTTCTGGTGAAAGCCTTTCATCTGGTGACTATGTATATGAAGTAATGATGTCCCTAGGTTAAAGCATTCAGAAAATATAAGCAAGGTTAAAGTTTTTGGTAAAAGAATTTCGGTTAAAGTATTTCTAAGTTCATAAAAGGTCAAGGTCAAATTATCAAGGACCTTGATCTCTCACAAAAGCCTATCACCTTATGAGTATGTATATGAAGTAATGATGTCCCTAGGTTAAAGCATTCAGAAAATATAAGCAAGGTTAAAGTTTTTGGTTAAAGTTTTTTGGTTAAAGTTTTTCTAAGTCCACAAATGGTAAAGGTCAAATTGTGAAGGACCTTGGTTTCTGGTGAAAGCCTATCACCTGGAAAGTATATATATGAAGCTAAAATTTCCCTAGGTAAGAGCATTAAAAAAATATATGTAAGGTTAAAGTTTTTGGTTAAAGTTTTTTGGTTAAAGTTTTTCTAAGTCCACAAAGGGTCAAGGTCAAGGTCAAATTGTCAAGGACCTTTGTCTATGGTGAAAGCCTATCACCTAATGAGTGTGCATATAAAGTAATGATGTCTCTAGTTTAAAGCTTACAGAAAATATAAGCATGGTTAAAGTTTTTTTGGTAAAAGTTTTTGGTTAAAATTTTTGGTTAAAGTTTTTTTGAAAGGGTCAAGGTCACAGTCTAAAGGTCATTTCGACATGAATGTTGGTCTCAAATGAAAGCCTATGCCCTAATGAGTGTTTCTGTAAAAAATAAAGCCTCTAGGATAAATATTGATAGAAATAAACTAGAAAGCCATGAATGGCTTGTGTCGCTCCACAGGCTTGAATTTCTTGTAATAGCAAATCTAAGTTTTGACTAGATTTTTAGATATTTTTGGGTTTTACTGATGTTGAAATGATTTTCAAAGTCTCCAACATTATAAAATATAGAGAAATGACTTCCACCCATAAAAGACATATTTTTCATCCAATGACAATAATTTTTGGCTGCATGATAATGGATCACCAAAGGATCATACTAATGAAGTTTGATTGATATCCATCAGTTACATTCTGAGAAAACGATTTTCAAAGTTTCCACTATATAACATATAGTGGAAATGACCTCCGCCCATAAAATACAAATTTTTCATCCGATCGCAATAATCTTTGGTAGACTGATAAAGGGTCACACAAGGATCATTCATGTGAAATTTGGTTGATATCTATCAATTAGATTCTGAGAAAATGATTTTCAAAGTTTCCACTATATAACATATAGAGAAATGACCTCCGCCCAAAAAAGACATATTTTTCATCCGATTTCAATAATTTTTTGTAGACTAATTAAGGGTCACCCAAGGATCATTCATATTAAATTTGGTTGATATCTATCAGTTAGATTCTGAGAAAATGATTTTCAAAGTTTCCTCTATATAACATATAGAGAAATGACCTCGGCCCATAAAATACATAATTTTCATTCAATTTCAATAATTTTTTGTAGACTGATAAAGGGTCACCCAAGGATCATTCGTGTCAAATTTGGTTGATATCTATCTATTAGATTCTGAGAAAATGATTTTCAAAGTTTCCACTATAACATATAGAGAAATGACCTCCGCCCATAAAATACATAATTTTCATCCGTTTTCAATAATTTTTTGTAGACTGATAAAGGGTCACCCAAGGATCATTCATGTAAAATTTAATTGGAATCCATCAATTAGAACCTGAGAAAAATCACTTTTTACCATATTTGGAAATTAGCCACGCCCATTAAATCCATGTTTTTCATTGGATCAAAATTTCTTGAACAACTTTGAAAGAGGGTCACCCAAGGATCATTCCTGTGAAGTATGGTTGAAATCCATCCAGTAATTTCTGAGAAGAAGATTTTTAAAGAAAAAGTTTACGACCGCACGCACGGACGCACGGACGGACGCACGACGGACACAACGCCATGACGATAGCCCCAGTGGCTTTCAGCCAGTGGAGCTAAAAACTTTAACCTAATGCGGACATCGACATCGACGCTGACATCCGAGGGTATGACAATAGCTCTTCCGAGACTTTCGTCCCAGGCGAGCTAAAAAGAGATGATTATAAAACATTTTTGCCTCCATAAAAGCAGGTAAATAGCCTTTTCTTTGTCAATCAACAAAGGGCAATACCTAACAAAATATGATGAGTAGAGTTATGGCTTTTGTGCACTGCACTTCTTCTCAATACACCTACGAAATTTCATGATTCTAGTTTGCATACTTTTTATATATGCTCCAGACAAAAATGGTCTGTCTGTCCTACAAATAGACCGACAAGTGCAGAGCAATATACCCCCTCTTCTTCAATGGGGAAACATGATGAAAGATTTACACCTGTTAGACTAGCATGGCCAGAGTGTGTATATACAGTCGATATTGCTGAAGCAAACACTTCCAATAAGAGACCATTTTTCTAAAGTAATCAATATTTAAAGTCCTTTAACCTTGAGAGAAATCTCTGAAAAAGTGGACATTCTTAAACAAAAAATTGCTTATTATTGAATGTTATGTAGTTGGTATCACATCATAGGGTTTAGTAAGATTAATGTGACAATCTACATACTATCAAAATGACCCGTCTAATCTATTGTTAAATTTTGTATTATATGACAATTCCCATAGAAGTTTTACTCTACCTGTCTTTAGAACATCAGTAGCATTGGGAACATTCACTACACATGGTAAACCATATTCTCTAGCTACCACAGCACCTGACAAAATAAAGGATTTTTTTTGGTTTTGGTGTAAGAAACGATTTATCATTCATTGAGAAACAAAAGCTATAATTAACCAAGAGAGGATTCAACATACGGTAAACCATACTCTCTTGCCACTATCATACCTGATGTAGGTTATAATGTATGATCATATGTAGAATAATTGGTTACAGTGTAATATCTACTTATCTTTTATTGAGTGAACAATAAAACTATATTTTATCCAGAGGCAGATCATCAGAAACATTCACAACACATGGTAAACCATACTCTCATGCCATGACCCCACCTGATCTTTTTGAATGATTATATAGTGAATAATTGTTTCTTTCAGTTGGAAGTTGAATGATCATTCAATGAGTGAACAACAAAAAGTATATTTCAATGAGATGCAAAGTACTTGAAACATTAAAAACACATGGTAATACATACTCTATGGCCACTAAAGCACCTGATATAGATATTTTTGCATGATTATATACAAGTGATATTGTTTTTTCAGAGTAAGTTAAATTCATCTTTCATTCAGTGAACAAATCAAGCTATCTTTTCAAGAGTGGAGGAGCATTAAGAATATCCACAATACATAGTAAACCATTTTACCATAGTCTTAGTAAAAACATCAATCATCATAGTAAACCATAGTCACTACTGCACCTGGTGTATACTATTTTTCATGATTATAAAGAGGATAATGATTTTCTTCAGTCGGACATTGATTAATCTTTCATCGAGTGAACAACAAAAGCTATTTTTTCAAAAGTGGTAGAGCATCAGGAACATTCACAATTGTTTGTTTCAGTGTGAGACCTTATTATTTTTCTTTGAGTGAACATCAAAATCTATATTTTCACAATTACATCCCTTTCCAGCCTCCTGCTGCATAATCCCAAAGTTTACAATCATCAACCCATTAGTGGTAGACAATCGTTGGAAAGGATGTCTGTCAAACTTTGTGATTGAACCTCTGACTTAATGATTGGAGGTCTAATACACTTCCAACTGTGGTCCAACAGAGGCTGATCAAGGTAAAGCGGTAGACACAAATAGACCCTAATAAAGCAATAATCTTTCTATCTTGTCAATGTAAGAACACCAATGTTAACATATTTGTAGTAAATTAAGGTTACAATCGAAAGTAAATGGAATCCATTTAACCTTCATCATAATTTTTATGACATGTTCATTCTAAACACAAAGCTTTGTTAGACTGTAAGGACTAAGATCTGTCTATACTGGCAAGCAGTCTGATTTAAGCAAACATTGCTAGCTTTCTGCTGAACTTTTGTGAGAAAAATTTAGGCCAATCTGTCATCCTCACCCTCAAAATTGGCAATTAGTTTGATATTCAATGCAAATCCATAAGGTATATTTTCATGATCAATATAAACTTAGCAAGATAAAGACAAACAAACACATTTTTTCACCTACCATGAGAAATAAGACCACCCATTTCAGTAATCAACCCAGATATTAATGGAAAATATGGGGACCATCCAACATCTGTATAACTCACAACCAATATATCTCCAGCCTGAAAAATAGAGGTAAAGTGAAATAGATATATTTAAGATATAGGAAATAAAGAAACTTGTATAATAAAGAATTAATATATTCCTGGCCTGTAGAATAGATAATATATGAAATTGAAATTATCGATAAATAACAGAGAAATATCAATCCAATTATACATCTATATGACTCCTAACTAATATATCCATAGGCTGTATAATAGAGATTATGTGAAATGTGTTTGAATGGGGTTTAATGCTTTTGACAACTTTTCAGTTATACCATGGCAGATGGATTACCTAAAATGGATTCCTGGTATTTCTCAAACCAATTCCACCATTTCATCCATTAAAAGCCTCCAGCTGCTAACCCACAAATCTCTAGGATAATCAATTCATTGGTCGAAGACAAATAGTCAATAAGGATGAGTGCCATTGGGGATCCAACCCGGGACCTCTAGATTGACAGTTATAGGCCCTACTTACTGTGCTATGATGGCGGCAATAAGTGATAATGGTAAACTGAGATTATTGAATTATCAGAGAGAAATATGGAGACCTTACAACATCTATAAAGCTCATAACTATTATATCCTCAGTCTATAAAATGGAGATTATTGAGATATCATGGAGATCACCTAACATCTGTGTAACTCACAATTGAGCCAAAACATATCATTTCCAACAATACCAGAAGTGTGCTGAGTGAAGACTAAGATCAGTCTGTGCACCTGTACAGTCTGATCAGAATCTTCAAGTTGGGCTCTGAAAATGGCTTCTGATACAGAGTTTTTCCTGACAGTCACTGAAGATTCACAATGTGTGATAACTTGTCCATACTTCCCAATATCTGCGCTTCAAACACACATAAAATTTTTGGAAATATCCCCACAAGCTCAATTTGTACTTGTTGACCATATAGAAGGAATTTAACACTTTCCTGTTTTACAAAATTTCGACCTGTCCAAATTCAAAGGTTTTGCAGACGAAAATTTAAAGTGGATTTAATTTGAAAAATAACTATACAGTTGGGTAAAAAATAATGTGGAAAAAGAAGAAATTGCTTGTCAGAAGCAATTTCTTCTTTTTTCACAATGTTTTCTCAATCATAAAATCACAGGCACGTTAAAAGCAAGAATTAACCAGCAAAGAGTTAATGCACAATTTTGAATGAGCTGGACACCCTGAGAATTGGTAACAGCCATTAATCACAAAATAAAATTAGATTTAAGGTAGTGGACTGGTAATAGTTCTGTATTGTTTCAGAAGTCAAGACCTTTAACAGTGTTAATCGAGGTTTCCAAATGATTTTCATTAGGGAACCTTGGTTAACATTGTGAAAGAACATTTAATCCGAAATATTTTGGAACAATAACAGGTCCACTGCCTTAACCCACAAACCTGTATAAAAGCTGCTTCATCCAGAGATTTCATGACCCTTACTGTTCCTTTGACAGACCCTTGACTGATTGGCATTCCTGAAAAATGAAAGACTAGATCTTGAAAAAGCTGGCTCCTTTTTCAACAAGATGTGTTTGGAAAACATTATACCACCAAAACAGCATTTAACCTTGATAATTGACCTTCACCTTGTGTGAAACCCTTTACTATGACCTTCAAAGAAGCCCATGGATGAGAGGAACCTTTATGCCAAATATGTGCAATGTTATTTGAATAGTCTTGATGTTATGGGATAGTGCTAAAGCTGCAGGTAAAGTTTCTGCAGACAGACAGATATTGGTAAAGCAATATGACCCCGTATCTACTGATGCAGGGCATAAAAACTTTGTTCTCATAGATGATAATTGTTTGTTTTGGTGACTGAATATCACATCTATTGATGCAAGCATAAAAGGATAGAGGATAATTGTTTGTTTCAATGACTAATTCTCAGATTGAATAACAAGTCAGACTAAAATAAGGATAACAGGTGTTGTAGATTAAGATCAGATTTCACACAAGTGTAAGTTGATCTTAATGTATGTCCCTGCCAAATAGGAAGTTTTATAATGAAAAAAAGTTAAGCTTGGTTTTTCTTCATAGATTTCCTTGTTTTTTATGACAAACAGCCATCATAAAATATTCTTTTATCATGCAATGAAGCCTGTATTGACCCAAAATCACCTGTCTGATAACATAACATGATATCAGGTAGTCTATTTTAAGAAACAATTTGCATGCACTTTCACCTGAATTTCTTTGTTTTTAAGGGTTCATTATAAATAAGAGCTGAAAATGATTGCGTGATAAATAGAATAACATTTTAGAGTCTTAAAATATCAATGTTATCTGGTCTCCTCTGAGAGAAATTATCACGACTTAACAAAGCCTTGTCATGATCAATTATCTTATAACTATACAAGTATCCGTATGATAACAACCCGTATGATATTTTTTATGATATCACATAGTTATTTTTAGAACAATAATATCATACAGTTATTTTTAGAAACTAGCATTTAAGTTAGAAACATCGACTAAAACAAGACAAAAAGAGGTTATAAGATAAATATAATACATTCTTAGTGTATTGTATGAAAAAAATATCAAACTCGGTTGTGAGAATTGGTAATTGTCTCGGCAGAGCCTCGACAATGATCAATTCTCCCAACCTCGTTAGATATTTTTTTTCATATAATACACTAAGTATGTATTATATATTTCTCCCAACCTCCACCACATTACATTGATATTTTAAGACACTGAAATATTAATCTCCATGTCTAACATATGAATAAGATCACTCATCAAATGACTTCATCATTATAACAATTGAATGAACATTAACAAGTTATTTCTTTTGAAATTGAAATCATTGGTTTTGGTGAAAAGGAACATTTTTTCTTTTATTTGAAAGGGATTTTCTTGCTGCTCTTAAAAATCTTTCACATGAACTACTGGGACTGGAGCACCTAACAATGGATACCTAGGGTTTCCTACACCAGTACTACCACTATAACCTTTCCTAGCCATTCAACCCATAAGTGGGAGACAAAAAGAAAGGAAAAAAAAGTGCTGCAATCTGGGAGCAAACTTGAAGGCATAAGGTTGCTATTAATATTGGGAAAAAATCTGTCCCTCCCCAAGGCCTGCTTAATAACTTTTCATTTTAAGACTCAGTTAAAATCAGCATGTCTGAAAGAAAATCTCATAACAAATCCTATAAATCTCAAAGAGATCAAACATCTTTAACAATGTTTAGAGACCTCAGCTTCTATTAGTGAGTGGATGTGGTCTAGAGGTAGAATGTAGGCCTCTTGACCCACAGATCCTGAGTTTGATTTCCAGGAGCGGCTAGCAATCTTGGATCTTTCATTAGCCAACATATTTGGCAAGAACTGGTGATTTTTCCAGGAAGCAGAATCAAGAGGGATTAGTCTAAGTTGTAAGAAATTGTTTCCCTAATCAATGAAAAAAAATGGTTTCAACAAGTGGATGAGATTGAGGATATTGAATGAGTGGTCATTGAATACCGAATGTATTAAAAAAAGTCATTTATAAACAGATAAAAACAAGGTTGCACTGAGTTTTTATCTGTTTTAGATGACAAGTTTAATAAATTCTGTTTTTTAAGAGCACAAATTTTATACTCTGCTTATAATATGACCCTATTTTTTGCCCGATTTTCCGCAAAACTAATAACGCCATTTAAAACTGACATCACAATATACACATAACAATGTCATTTTAGGGGTTACAAAAGAGCGTTGCTATTCTCTCTGATCTCATTTTCATTCTTATTCCATTAGTGTATTGACCCATGTCATATCAAAAATCTTCAACAAGGATATTTCACACCCATGACGTAAGTCATTATAAAGTTAGTTACACAATTAAAAGTCAATCTATGCCAGATTATTTCTTACCTGAAATAGTGAAGGTGGTTCTTGTTTCTTCTAAAACCTCTTTCCTAACCTGGAACATAATATGATTTTTTTTTTTGATAACAGTACATGTTGTAAAATTTTTTGCTAAACAAAATGGTAATGAAGTAGAGCATTACCATTTTGTTGAGCAAAAAATATTGCAACATGAACTGTTATCAGAAAGCAAAGTTTTCTTTCCAATGTTTACAAACTGGTAATGAAGTAGAGCATTACCATTTTGTTGAGCAAAAAATAATGCAACATGAACTGTTATCAGAAAGCAAAGTTTTCTTTCCAATGTTTACAAACTGGTAATGAAGTAGAGCGTTACCATTTTGTTGAGCAAAAAATATTGCAACATGAACTGTTATCAGAAAGCAAAGTTTTCTTTCCAATGTTTACAAACTGGTAATGAAGTAGAGCGTTACCATTTTGTTGAGCAAAAAATATTCCATCATGAACTGTTATCAGAAAGCAAAGTTTTCTTTCCAATGTTTACAAAGTGGTAATGAAGTAGAGCGTTACCATTTTGTTGAGAAAAAAATATTCCAGCATGAACTGTTATCAGAAAGCAAAGTTTTCTTTCCAATGTTTACAAACTGGTAATGAAGTAGAGCGATACCATTTTGTTGAGCAAAAAATAATGCAACATGAACTGTTATCAGAAAGCAAAGTTTTCTTTCCAATGTTTACAAACTGGTAATGAAGTAGAGCGTTACCATTTTGTTGAGCAAAAAATAATGCAACATGAACTGTTATCAGAAAGCAAAGTTTTCTTTCCAATGTTTACAAACTGGTAATGAAGTAGAGCGTTACCATTTTGTTGAGCAAAAAATAATGCAACATGAACTGTTATCAGAAAGCAAAGTTTTCTTTCCAATGTTTACAAACTGGTAATGAAGTAGAGCGTTACCATTTTGTTGAGCAAAAAATATTGCAACATGAACTGTTATCAGAAAGCAAAGATTTCTTTCCAATGTTTACAAACTGGTAATGAAGTAGAGCGTTACCATTTTGTTGAGCAAAAAATAATGCAACATGAACTGTTATCAGAAAGCAAAGTTTTCTTTCCAATGTTTACAAACTGGTAATGAAATAGAGCGTTACCATTTTGTTGAGCAAAAAATAATGCAACATGTACTGTTATTAAAAAGCAAATTTTCTTTCCAATGTTTACAAATAAACATAGTAACATAACAATATAGAATCAAAAAATTGTGACGACAATCCCATGGTCACATGATTAGGAACATTCTATTAAAATCTCATGTACAAATGGATGGACAGACAGAAGGAGAAAATGATACCAAAACACAATCATCTTCAGCGGGGTATAAAAAAGCAAAATATTGATAAATGAGTGAAGTACATAGCCTGTAGCTATGAGGTTAAGGTCCCATTCTCACGAAAATACTTGACAATTAATTCACAAACATGAAAGTAAAACACTTTTTTTTTTAGTTCTGATCCAACTACATACATTATGAAGATAGGAAACATTTTCTGATATAAAAAACACATTTCTTCTTTTATTACAATTCTTTTTAACATGATTTTCATAAATGTTAAGAATGTTGATACTGTGAGCGGAAAAGGTCGATTACAGGAACTTCTTAAATGCCTTTTTGCAGATTATTGGGAAATAACAGAAGATTGACAGTCTCATTACCAAACCAGTTAAAGCCGCCGTCATTACACAGTTGGAAGCGCGTCGGACTGTCAATCTAGAGGTACAGGGTTCGATCCCCGACGGCGGCACTCATTCCTTCCGACTATTTGTCTCTCACCAATGGGTTGATAATCATTGACCTATGTGAGATAGCAGCTGGAGGCTTGGAAGGAATGTGATGGTTGTACTGGTGAGAGAAATACTAGGAATCCTTTGTTAGGTGCTCCAGCCATCGCAATATAACTGAAACAATATTGAAAGCATTGTTAAACTCCATTCAATCAATCAATCAACCAAACCAGTTAAATTACAAAAGATTTATACTCTGCTTTAGTTCATTTCACAATAATTTGATGTTATGTAAGCAGAACCACCTTTAGATCAACTTGTCTCAAAAAATCCTGATGTCAATCATTTACATTCTGAAAATTCATTTCATAGAAGAAGATATATTTTTGAATAGTATGTCAAATGGCATCTTTTTTAGCTGACTCCACAGCACCCATGTTTATTGTCAAGCATAATTTCAGGATGAATCTAAGAGAGCATGTCTTAAGGTCCATTCCTGAGAAATTTGGTTGAATTTTAATCATTAGTTTCGGAGAAGACTTTTAATAGTTTACCAAATGGTGCCATTTTTGGTTTATGTGACAGCCCAAAGCACCAAAGTTGTCATCCCAATCAAGTTAAAATGAATGTAACCGAAAGAGCATGTCCTAGGCATCATTCCTGTGAAATTTGAATGAAAACAGACTTGTACTTTCAGAGAAGAATACATTTTTTTTATATTTCACCATAAGGGGCCCTTTTTGTTGACTCAACAGCTGGTTACTCTAAAGTTATATGCCTGATCAGGATTAATAGACCAAATCTGATAATCATTGTCTTAAGCTTAATTCCTGTGAAATTTTGTTGAATTCTGACCAGTATTTTCAGAGAAGAAATTTTTTTGATATTTCACCATAAGGGGCCCCTTTTTGGTGACGTGATGGCCCGTAAAGCCTAAGTAATCAGCCCGATCAGAATTTAAAAGAAAGAATCTGAAAGAGCATGTCCTAAGCATCATTTCTGTGAAATTTGGTAAAATCCTGCACTGTAGTTTCAGAGAAGATGATTAAAGAAAAGTTTACACACACACTCACAAAATGGACAATAGGCCATGACAATAGTCACTTGACCTAGTCCAATATTGCTCATAAAATTGAGTATTGATTCTTTTTCCCACATTAACACCATTTTGTATGTTAAAAAAAAAATAATTTTTGAAACACTCTGATAACAGAATTACATTGAAAATGTTTCTTGATGACTTCCTGAAGATGTCGTTAAGAGTGTCATCTTACAAGTCGATGGTACAGTGCAGGACTGTACTAAGTGTATATACATTGTATATATGTATCCTTGTGTATCTCTAATGGCTGATTGTTATTGAAGACAAGGGTAGTTATGTGAGAAAATTGATCTTGCACTGAAACAAACAATTTCTTCTATGAACAAACACTTTTTTATGCTATAAACAAACAATTTCCTCTATATACAAACTAGAACTTACTGGTTGTGGTCTACCAATGCTCATCCTTGGATATTCAATCTGAGACTGTAAAGCCAGTATTTTCCTCCTTCTAACAGCCCTGAAGTAAAGACAAGAGGGACGTTGGCCCTGGGTTGCTCTCCTGAGAAAAAAGCTTCACTACCTAGGTATGTCCATGCAACCACAGAAAAAGAGATTTTCACTTATTCAATCAGATAACATTTGAAATAATCCCCCCCTCTGCTCCTCCCCTGGTCATTATTTATTTAAGCTTTTTTCATAAAAGGTCTGTGATCAGCTAATCTATGCCAGATATACAGGCCGAGTCTGAGACTTTTAAAGTTTTCTTTAATGAGTTGATCAATCCATGTCAAATATAAAGGCTATAGGGATTCAAAATTCTAAACAAAGCACTCCCCCCTCCCCCAAGATGCTCTGCACCTGGTGAATCTACAGTCATGATTTTAGCTAATTCAAGTAATGTCCTAATGCTGATCATCCGTACCAATTTTCAAGTCTGTAGGACTCCTGCTTCATTAGAAGAAGTTTAAAGATTTCAAAAATGATCCAAAGTACTACCCCCTCCCCAAGACACTCAGCACCTGGTGACCCTACAGTCATGATTTTAGCTATTTTTATTAATGTCAATATATTGATCACCCATGACAATTTTCAAGTCTGTAGGGTTCCTGATCCAGGAGAAGAATAAGGCTAAGATTTCAAAATTGATCCAAAGTACTACCCCCTCCCCCCTAATGCTCCGCACCTGGTGGCCCTACATTCATGATTTTAGCTATTTTATTTTAGATCCATATGCCATATTGAAGTCTGTAGGGCTCCTGGTTCATTAGAAGATGAAGGTTCAAGTTACAAAATTTTCACAAAAGAACAACCCCCTCCCCCCTGGTGCTCCGCACCTGGTGGCATTACAGTCATGATTTTAGCTATTTTTATTAAGGTCTCTGAGCTGATCATCCATGCAAATTTTCAAGTCTGTAGGGCTTGTGGTTCAGAAGAAGAAGAAGGTTAACAAGAGCTGTCGGAGGACAGCGAAGCTCGACTATTCCTAGTGCTGGATAGTAACAGCAAATCAATATCGACATTGGAAATTCAATAAAATGAAAGTCAAGAGAAAAAAAATTTTGTCTAAAGGCTAATATTATGGTCACAGAAGCATGGGCAGAGTTTCAAAGCAATAGTTTTAGTAGGAACAGAGATAAAACTAGCATAAAACATTTGCACGTAAAAACAAAGAATTCTTAAGTCCAAAAAGGGTTAAAAATCCACTAAATTCTATACCAGGGAATTCAATCTTTATCACGAGGCTGTTTTGAATGATCATTGAAGCATGCGCAAAGTTTGAAAGCAATAGCTTTAATAGAATTAAAAATATAACTGATGTACAATATTTGCACGTAAAAACTTAACCAAGAATTTCTGAGTCTGAAAAAGGTTAAAATTCCACTAAATTCAATATCAGAGTAATAAATCTTTGTCAAGAGGCTGATATCATGGTAACAGAAGCATGTGTAGAGTTTCCAAACAAAAGGCTAGGGAGAAATAGTGCTATAACTGATATACAATGTACAACATTTGCACGTAAAAACTCAACCAAATTTTCTAAGTCCAAAAAGGGTTAAAATTCCACTAAATTCAAAATCAGAGTATTGAATCTTTGTCAAGAGGCTAATATTATGGTCACAGAAGCATGTGCAAAGTTTCAAAAAGCAATAGCTTTAGTAGAAATAGAGATATTACAGAAATACAACATTTGCATTGCACGTAAAAACTTAACCAAGATTTTCTAAGTCCGAAAAGGGTTAAAATTCCACTAAATTCAATATTAGAGTAATGAATCTTTGTCAAGAGGCTAATATTATGGTCACAGAAGCATCTGCAAAGTTTCAAAGCAATAGCTTTAGTAGAAATAGAGATATTACAGAAATACAACATTTGCACGTAAAAACTTAACAAAGAATTACTAAGTCCGAAAAGGGTTAAAATTCCACTAATTTCAATATCAGAGTAATGAATCTTTGTCTAGATGTTGATATTATGGCCACAGAAGCATGTGTAAAGTTACAAAGGAATAGCTTTTATAGAAACAGAAATATTACAGATAAACAACATTTGCACGTAAAAACTTAACCAAGATTTTTAAGTCCAAAAAGGGTTAAAATTCCACTAAATTCAATATCAGAGTAATGAATCTTTGTCTAGATGCTGATATTATGGTCACAGAAGCATGTGCAAAGTTTCTAAGCAATAGCTTTAATAGAAACAGAGATTTTAAACACTTGCACGTAAAAACTTAACCAAAGCATTACGCGGACGCTGACGCCGACGCCCGGGTGACTGGAATAGCCCCCCTATTCTTCGAATAGTGGAGCTGAAAATTACAAAATTTTCACAAAAGTACTACCCTCTCCCCCCTGGTGCTCCGCACCTGGTGAAATTACAGTCATGATTTTAGCTATTTTTATAAAGGTCCATATGCTGATCCTCCATGCCAATATTCAAATCTGTCGGGCTCCTGGTTCAGAAGAAGAAGAAGGTTAAAGATTACAAAATTTTCACAAAAGTACTACCCCCTCCCCCCTGGTGCTCGTTACCCGGTGGCCCAACAGATATGATTTTAGCTATTTTTATTAAGGTCCATGAGCTGATCCTCCATGCCAAATTTGAAGGCTGTAGGGCTTCTTATTCAGAAGAAGAAGGTTAAAGATTACAAAATTAACCCAAAGAACTCCCCCCTGGTGGCCCAACAGATATGATTTTAGCTATTTTTATTCAGGTCTATGAGCTGATCATCCATGCCAAATTTCAAGGCTGTAGGACTGCTTGTTCTAAAGAAGAAGAAGAATTTTAAAGATTTTCTTAAATTTTTAACTTTGGTTACCATAGCAACGAGAGTTTTTCACCGATTTCAATTCTTTTAACAATTCTTAAAGGGGATCACCTAAGGAACATTCTGGCAAGTTTTGTTGAAATTGGCCAAGTAGTTTAGGAGGAGATGTCATTTAAAGAAATTTTTGACGGACGACTGATGCCGGACGACGGACGGACGATGGACAAAAAGTGATCACAATAGCTCACTTGAGCACGTTGTGCTCAGGTGAGCTAAAAAGTTGTTCTGGGCCCAAGGTTATAAATCTTTTCTCATTCTCAACACCAAATTTTCTAATTTTCTGTTGTAATACTATAATAAATGCAAAAACATTAAAGATAATATTAATGAATTGTTACAAATAAGAATATGATCGTTTATGCTTATACAGTTATTCAAATTCATCTTAGTTTGAGAAAATTTCAGTTTAGAATGATGAAAGTTGTATAACCTCGAGCCTTGAAAGAGTTGGTATAAGTAAGCATTGGAGCCTATGTATGATATTTCCAACAGCTTCATATGTGTTTGACAAGAAATTGATTTGCCTGGCCAGTCACATTAACCCTTATCTTCCTGATTTTTTTTTTCAAGTACATTGCAAATGTGAGACATTTCAATTTTCAGCCAGTCTAAGCCCCCCCCCCCCCCCCCCCCCCTGCCCTTCCCATCATTTTTGAACAACATCAGAAGAGGGGCACCCATAGAAAAATCTTGCAAGCCAATTTTTATTTAAATTGACTCAATGATTTGGGAGGAAAGCCCCCCCCCCCCTCTCCCCTCCCTGCCACCCCCATATTAAGGAGGGATGGGGGTCGATTAAAATTTCTTGAATAACTTAACAAGAGGGTCACCCAAGGAAAATTTCTGCCAAGTTTAGTTTAAATCCATCCATTGGTTTAGGAGATGTTTAAAAAAAAGTTTACACACACACACACACACTATAAACACATTGCCAAGACAATAGCTGAAGAAGCTAGAAGCTAAAAAATCTCTTGGTACTGAATCAATAAGATGTCAACCAAATTGTGAAAAAAACCATAAATATAGAAGCAGAGAAAATAAGTAAAAAACTTAAAATCGTTCCTTCTTCGTACATTTTACCTGCTAATAAAACAACAAGAGGACCAAGATGGTCCTAGATCGCTCACCTGAGTCTCTTTGACCCCTGGGACATCACATTAATTAGATAGGCAGATGTCAAAAAGAAGTGATTGCCTAAGATCAATACCATGGAACGTTTTCAGCGAAGAGCAAGACAGATATGCCTTTTTGCTCTTTGATTCTATGTAAAAAGGGATGCACCCAGGTGGACCCCAAATGTGACCCCAGGGTCTTGATATGAACAAACTTGAAAGAGGTTGATAAGATGATGCTACATACTAAATATGAAAGCTGTCTGCCTTCTGGTTTCAGAGAAGAAGATTTATGAAGGTTTTCCTATTTTCACCCATTGTGCTCAGATGAGCTGAAGGGGATGCGCCCGGTTGGAGCCCAAATATGACCCAAGGGTCTTGATATGAACAAACTTGGTTGGGGCCCACTAGATGATGCTACATACCAAAAATGAAGGCAGTGTGTCCTCTGGTTTCGATTAAAGAAGATTTTATAAGATTTTCCCTCTTTGATTCTATGTAAAAAGGGTTGCGCCTGGGTGGAGCCCAAATATGATCCTAGGGTCTTGATATGAACAAACTTGAAAGAGGTCCACTAGATGATGCTACATACCAAATATGAAAGCTGTCTGCCATCTGGTTTCATAGAAGAAGATTTTTGAAGATTTTCGGTTTTTTTTACCCTTCGTGCTCATAAGAGATAAAGGGATGCACCCGTGCAAAGCCCAAATATGACCCCAGGGTCTTGATATGAACAAACTTGGTAGAAGCCCACTATGTGATGCTACATACCAAATATTAAAGCTGTCTGCCATCTGCTTTCAGAGAAGAAGATTTTTAAAGATTTTCGCTCTTTGATTCTATGTAAAAAGGGTTGGGCCCGGGCAAAGCCCAAATATGACCCCAGGGGGTTGATATGAACAAACTTGGTAGAGGACCACTAGATGATGCTACATACCAAATATGAAAGTTGTCTGCCTTCTGGTTTCAGAAAAGAAGATTTTTAAAGATTTTCATATTTTCATCCTTTTTGTTAAGGGTAAAGGGAAAGTTAAGGGTGGATTTCATTAATTTGAACAACTTTGGTAGAGCTAGACCCAAGGAACATCCCTCCCAAGTTTCATCAAGATTGGCCCACTGGTTTAGGAGGAGAAGATGTTTAAAGAAATTGTGGACGACGGACGACGGACGACGCACGACGGACGACGCACGACTGACGACGCACGACGGACATTCTACGATCCCAATAGCTCACCTTGAGCACTTTGTGCTCAGGTGAGCTAAAAATATAAGAAATTTAATTTACTTGAAGATATGGTTATATTTTCATTTAAAATGCAGATTTTAATTATCCCTTCAACTAGCAGTATACTACTGCAAAAAAAATCTACTGCATGTTAAAACTAGAACTGTCGCAGAGCAGACTAATACCCCCCACAAGCGCTTTGTCAGAATGTAAGTGCTTTTAGTGCAGGATGTGTTTGTATCAAATATTGAGGTCATATGTAGCATTTGCATGAAGTTTCATGATTCTAGGTCGCTTGGTTTTAAATTTAAGAGTCAAGAAATGAAAATTGAACAAAAATTGACTGCGACCTTGACCTTTGACCTATATGACCCAAAAACAATAGGGCACTTCCTTGGATCATAAGCAACATTTACATAAAGTTTCATGCTTGTAGGTCACTTGGTTCTCGAGTTAGAGTCCGGAAACGAAAATTGAAAAACAAAAATTTACTGTGACCTTGACCTTTGACCTATGTAACCCAAAAACAATAGGACACTTCCTTGGGTCATAAGGAACATTTGTATAAAGTTTCATGATTGTAGACCACTTGGTTCTTGAGTTAGAGTCCGGAAACGAAAATTGAACAAAGGCTGACTGTGACCTTGACCTTTGACCTACATGACCCAAAAACGATAGGGCACTTCCTTGGGTCATAAGGAACATTTGTATAAAGTTTCATGATTGTAGGTCATTTGGTTCTTGAGTTAGAGTCCGGAAACAAAAAGGTCTACGGACGGACGGACGGATGGACGGATGGACAGACAGACAGACATGGTGAAACCAATATACCCCCCTCTACTTCGTAGGTGGGGGGTATAATAATGTTTGCTTTACATTGAAGTAATGGTATCCCGCATTGCATTTGCTCCAGCATTTGACCATCTGGGCACAGTTGGTTCATTGAAACAATAAACCCGAGTGTAAAGTCAGGAAACATTTTAATGTTTATGTTCTGTCAAAAGAAAAGGGTCCATCTGGGTAGTGCATAAAGTGCCGATCCTAGTCAGACTGTGGGGTTTGCGCAGACTGACTAGGGTCGAAACTTTTCCCAATGTGCTTATTTCCTAAATCTAGAATGATCTATCTAACTTACAGTGAAAGAATTTTTGAAATGTGAACTCTGGTTGACCAATGCTGGATCCATTCTCTTTTGCAAAAAGTCATTTTCTTGAGTTCCCAGATGGTCCCTTTTTGCGTGATGGGTCACATTTGTTTTTGTTCTGTTATTCTCAATACAGGGCAGTGAGACAGGATAGTTACCTTGTGACAATATGAAGATCTTGTATTCAGAAGAATACTCTCTGTCAGGAAGAACATGAGTTCATCATCTGGGCTTGGTTATGTAAAGATAACCATTGGTTGAAATCAGACCAAAAGTTAATTTTAGCCACTCATGATTGTTGTTACTATTGGTACAATTGAACAACAAACTTGATTGGATGAAAATAACTTCCTGTATATCCAGTCAAAACTGTCAATAGCCGCCACCCATGGGATAAAGCAAAATCTGCCGCATACAGGAGTTTGGTGCTTAACGGAAAATACGCCCCTCCCCTGCCAGCGGCCGCTGAGACGAACAACAATTGGCTAATACCATTACTCCATCGGATGGCACACCAAAAATGTAGTATTCTTATCAAAAAGATTCTATATCAAAATTGGCGATAGGAGACCACAATAATATATTTCCTGAATAACGGTATTTACAATGTTTTGGTAATTCACGTTCAATATGTTCTCACCTGGGGAGTGTAATCGGCGTAACTCGGAAACCGAGTTGCATATTGTCATAGGGACAAGAAAAGAATTAAATAAACATCATATTTGAAAGATGATGAATAAGTTATTGACACTAGAGAAAGTGACAATTTCAAGTTCATTATATGAAAGTATAAATGTGCTGGAGATACGATGTTTTTAATGCTTATAGTGTTCATAGAAGTGGGTTCCTGTAGATTTGGCAGAAATTTGTTTCCAGGGTTTTCCAGGATGCTTGACGACGTAAGTTGATGTCGTTTGGAAAATCCCTAGACATTTTTGACAAGCGGTGATTATTTCATGGAATTAACCACTACTAAAAAAACTGGCAATTTCATTAATTTGTTACTTATTTTTTCATCTGCATATCATTTAATTTTCCCAAGAGGACAAGATTTTTTGATGCAAAGAAGAAAAAAAAACAAAACAGTTATTCTGATAAAAAGATAAATACTTCCGGAGCTGACGAAGGGAAATCCCCTCCAAGATCAATCCATCGAAAAAAAAATAGGCTTATCAATCAGAATATTAATAATCTGCTACCATTATCAATCTACTAATATGCTGGTTGCTCTGACAACACCAACTAGTAGATGTGTTGATTAGGTAAGCATCACAGTAAATGCATTCAATAATCTAGACACGTTATCGATTTTTCATTAGTCAGCCAGTCACCTGTCATAATTTGATTACTCAAATCAAGGGGTATTTACCTAGTGATAAGTCTGGAAGATCTAGTGTTCAGGAGAATACCAATCTCTCTATTGGTCAGAAAGAACATGAGTTCACCATCTGGTAATCTACCCTGGAAAGTTAAAAGTTCATCAAGTCTTTTATACACAGTCAAAAGGGGTTTGCAACATTTTTTATGTTATAAATAGTCTCTTTTAACCCTTGTCATGCTGAATAGTTTTTTCCAAAAAATTGTCATCAAAATCAAAGGGCAAAAAGTACTGAAAGTACCAACTGTAGGTCAATTTTAAGTTGAAAAACTAAATCTATTGACAATTCTGGTTTTAAAGTGAGAAACAGGTGGTGTAGACTAACATCAGACTGCACATATGTGCAGGCTGATGTTAGTCTATAGCTCCTGCCAAAGCAGGAATATTCCGGGTTCAGCATGACAAGGGTTAAAACACAGTCAAAAAGGTTTTGCAACATTTTTGTTATGTTGTAAATAGTCTCTTTTTATATCAATTTAGTTGGTAGGTTTTTGAGCAACGAGTTGGCATATGTGCAGACTGATCTTAATCTATACCCCCTACCAAAACAGTAACATTCTGGATTCGGCATGACAAAGGTTAACACTTCTAGGTGTCCCTTCCTAGATAAATGGAACACATATATTTTGCTTCTTGTTTCCAAAATATACATGGATATCTAAGCCTGTGCATGAGATTTCAAACAATTTTGAATGTGCGCAAAGCAAAGACTCTGGCCAGTCTGTACATCAGCACAGTCTGACCAGAGTCTTCACTATGCCTTTAGCAGATAGATAAGGTTTCAAAGCATCTGTAGACCATCTGGTAACTTTATATTTACAGTATGTGGCTTTCTCACTTCTCAATGTTTGCACCTCATAAACACTTCAAATTGTTGGAAATGTCACATACAGGCTAATATGGTAGTTGTAAGGCTAAGATAAATGAGCAGGAAGTGGCTCAGTTGAAATGTTGTGGTTGTACTTGTATGAGATACATAAGGGCCGCCACCATAGGGCAATTGGTTAGGCATAAGACTCCAAATCTGGAAGTTGTGGGTTCGATCCCCAGTGGCGGCAAATATCCTTTCCGACATTTGACTCTCACCAATGGGTAGATAATCCTAAACCTATGTGAAATAGCAGTCGGAGGCTAGGAAAGGGTGTAATGGTAGCACAGGTGAAAGAAATACCAGGAATCCATTGTTAGGTTCTCCGGCCGCCTGATATAACTGCGAAGTTGTTGAAAGCGGCATAAAACCCATTCAAACAAACAATTGTATGAGATACAACATGAAACAATGGGCAGGTGCATCATCAGCCATTATATAACTGCCATAATGTTTAAAGTTGCATTAAAACAAAACAAACAAACACTTGAAAAGATATACAGTCGATATTGCACAATCAACCACATCTATTAAGCCACCAATTTTATTAAGTGACCAACATAAAGAGTCCCTTTACTGTAAGCAAAATCTGTAAAAAAGAGGATATTCTTAACAAAAAATTGGTTATTCTTGAGTCTTATGCTGTTGGATCCCATTAGAATCGTCTCAATAAGACGATTCTAATGGGTTTGAACATCATAGGATTCAGTACGACTTTTAAATGCTATCAAAATGAACTGTCACATTTATCATGATAGTTTGTATTAAGCAACCATTTCCATAAATGACCACTTTATTGTAGTCCCTTAAGTGGTTGCTAAACACAAGTTTTACTGTATTTTCTTCAAATGTTGATCACTCAATCACTACAAACCTCTTCCTCCAAAAGTACAGACAGTCTCCAAAATACTTGTTTAAACTTGTCAGTCACTTGTACAGATGTAGACTGTAAAATAATAGTGGAAAAGAACATTTTATTTGACAGAGGGTTGGTTGAATGATTTTAATGCCATTTTCAACATTTTTTCAGTTAAATTGCGGCGGCTGGAGTACCTAACAATGGATTCCTGGTATTTCTCTCACCAGTACATCCATCACATTCTTTCCCAGCCTCCAGCTGCTATCTCACATAGGTTTACGATTATCAACCCATTGGTGATAGACAAATAGTCAGAAAGATTGAGTGCCGCCGTTGGGGATTGAACCCGGGACCTCTAGATTGACAGCCCGACGCGCTACCAACTGCGCTATGACGACTGCTCACTGCAAATGTGTAGGTACTAATACAATTTTTCTAAGAAATTGTACACTAAAATACAGGGATTGAAATTGGCACTAGTCTCAGTCAAAACTTGGCAATTTTTTTTCCAGGCTTGTAAAAAATACTACATGTATTTACTAGCTGGACATGCTTGTAACATTCTGAACAATCTATTTTTACAAAATTGTTTCAAACACTTTTCAAAGCACCATGAAAAAGTACTTCAATGAATGTTATGAATGTTTTTATCATGTTAGCTTTTTTGAATCCTTTTTTAAACACAATTTATTTTGGCTTGTCAAACTTCATTTCCATGGCTAAGCACAAAACAGTTGTAACTGCCTATAAGTATATAGGCAGTTACAACTGATTTGCACTGAGCCACCAATTTGGGCTAGTAGATATTCTAAGTTAGTAGCCAAACTTGCTTGAAAATTTCTGTGACTGAAAACATAAATTCAAGTCCAATTTTACTCAAAAAGATGTGTAGGCCTTTTTTTTGTTTTGCTTTGTATGCCATGGATTTTTTCTTGGAGCAAATCTGTTTTGAAATACTGGTAAACATTTTGAAATCAATCTAAAAAGTATGTTAGAAAAGATTATCTTTCTATTCAGCTGCACTTATTAAGTAACACCAAAGCAATTAATTCGCCTTGACATTTACCTTTCCCAGTTCTCGTTGACCAACTTCATATCTAGTTTTTGGAACAATCCATTTCTTAAGGAGGAATTTACCAATCCTTCCAATTGGGGATTTCAATCTTTTGATTGCTTCTTCCAGACTCAAAGGATCTTTGGTGCTAGTTTGTTGATATGCTTTGGACTTGATAATTGCCTATAAATAAATACAATATCATGCATAATAGCTAAACACTAGTGTTAGGCAATCAGTTTTAAATCATATATGAGCCAGTGCGTGACATTTCCACAATTTCACCTGTGCTTAAAGCAAAGCTTCTGGCCAGCCTGTGCAGCTGCACAGTCTGACCAGAGTCTTCACTATGCACTATCGAAGAGATAAGGTCTTAATCCCTCTTATGGCAGTCAGCATAAATCATTGTTTCATTGTGTCATTGTCATTGCTGCTTAATGTTTGTACCTTGCATACAAGTGAAATGATGGAAATGTCACGCACAGGTCCATATCGATTATCCAATTTCAGTCGAAAGAATATAATCAAATAATGATCAATACTACATTTGATTTCTTAGACATCAAAAAATTCTCAATCAATGTACACTGAGGTATAGCATGGTATGTTTTAAAAGCATCTTTATTTTCTTTGCTTTTCCAATAAGAACATGAACAATTGGTATGTGTTGGTTGTACATGTTTTTTTAGAATATCTGGAATGGATCTACACTTATCCATTGGTGGTCAGTGTCCAGCAATGGTTAAGTGCAGTAACATTCTCAGGGTTGATTTTAATTAAATTGTTAGTCTCAAGTAATAAGATTAAATTAAGAAGTAACCAAGACAAATGATTGCCATGAGTCTTTCAAAACATAAAATGACTGCAATTTACATGTACAAACTGATTAATCTTTATTGAGATTTTTTAATCCTATAATTTGCATTGAAGCAAAAACCAACTGATTATCAATTGTCATCACTAGCCCATCACTACTAAACACCCTCCGTTTTTTTGTGTTTTTTTAGGGATTAGTGCAAAACTAAAACATTTTTTCAAATTATAATGTATATCAGGGATGTGGAAATACAGATATTCTCTACTAGTCCCGGATATGTTAAAAGAAGATTTTCTACTTTCCAGGATGATATATAATGTTTTTATGATAAGAACAAGTTGAAATATTTTGAGAAAACATTTGTGAAATGATGAATTTTAGAAAACATTCCTATTATTGAAGAAAATGCTGAAACTCAGCATTTTCTTCAATAAAAGCAACACCTCTGCCCTTTCATATGGAAAATGAGGATAGTTTATTGCTTAAATCTATTGATTACAATTCCAAGATTTGTGTGATACCATCAGTTTACAAACAGTGTTATATGTTTAACAAAATAACTTTAAATAATACTTTTCTATACTTTCATTGGTTTCTGTCTCATTTAAAATAGAATACCAAACTTATCCCAATGATTTCATCAAAGCCTCATTTTTTATTAATTATTAATAGATGAATCATTTAACAAATTTGGTATTTCATGATCAGTCATTCAATATCTTTTATATATTGAGAGGGAAAGACCTCCAGATAAATGTGACCCGTCTCGCGAAAAGGGACCATCTGGGTAGTGCGTAAGGTGTCGACCCCAGTCAGACCGCGCAGATTGTGCAGACTGACTATGGTCGAATCTTTTCACATATTGCATATTTTCTGAATCTAGAATGAATAATCTACCTTCCAGTGGAGGAATTTTTGAAATGTGACCTTTGGTTGATCTATATGCTGGACCTAATCTCTTTTTCAATTTTTTTTTACAGAGTTCCTGGATGGTCCCTTTTCACGTGATGGGTCACAAATAAAAACTGATGGTAATCTGAATTTGTTTATTCATATTTTAATCATATTGAACTCATTAACCTACATAATATCTAATGTAAATATTATTATATTTCATTTCTTCCTTATACCCTATATTCTGGGTGATAATATGAATTCAAATAGAAATAAGATGGCAAATCATCACTAGACACACCGGTTACACAGCTGGATGTCTAAGTATGAAAAGCACCAAAGGGTAATACCCCCAAATATTAAGCTAGATAGAGTTACGGTTCTTGTGCACTGCACTCTGTTATAATGAGAGGAACATAACTGCCACGCTGAGAGTCAATTGGACTCAAGATGACAAGAGTTATGTGGACAAAGAAGTGGAAGCTGCCCATCTGCCTGTCCCAACAGGTTGTCACACAATATGTACCGTCTTTCAAAGGGTGTATAAAAATGTCTGCTGCTATGTTTTACCTTTAAAGCTTTAATCAGTTTCTCTGGTTCACTCTGCCATGACTTTTCCAGGAACTCCGCCTGTAAAAAAGAATATATCGCTTGGTAACCTCAGTTGTAATGCAAATCTCAAAATTACAGTTAAATGTGTGACTCTAGCCACTTACAGGACCAAAAAAAGCAGTTGTTAAAGAGAATGGTTGCTAATTATAAGTTTGTTTACAAATAATTTGATAAAATATGTATGTAAGTGTAAATTTTTCATTACTCCTATGTTGTTTAAACCCCCTAGAACTATCTATCTGAATAATTTTTAGACCAATAAATTTCGTTTTATATTGGAGTTGGATAGCAATTGTTTAATGAAAATGGTCATTTAATAGACATGTTTACTTAATCAAAAATGAAAGTACATAGAGGATAATCGTTTGTTTCAGCGTAAGATCGATTTATATTTCATTGAGTGAACAACAAAAGCTATATTTTCATGAGTGGCGGAGCCACGAGTGAAAACATAACTTTTGTTTTTCACGAAATGAAATATTAATCGATCTTACTCGAAAAACAAACGATTATTCTATTTCTTTAATGTAAAAATGAGACAAAATGTGGAATTTCTAGGACATATTTTCGTAAAGCGCTTAATTTTGCACGTGATTACTATGAAACTTTCATTGTGACGTCACATATTTCGCCCCTCATAGATGACGTCAGATAGGATGAAATGCACAAAAGCAGGGTATAAGTTTTTGATAATTTCACTGCTTTTGCGGTGAGTTTATCAAGTAATAATCTACCGTTATTTCTCTATAAACCACCCAAAAGCATTAAAGAAATATTATTATTCAAGTTTTGATATGAGCCATAGACAAAGATAAGCCTGTCTGATATGCAGACAGATCTTATTCTTCACCTCCTGTGTTTACTATCCAGCCAGAATTTTTTAACTCATCCAAACTGAGTTTGCAACAAAATACATGCATTTGACCCACAGCTTTCTACAGCCCTACCAGCTTATACAATCAGAATAGGAAGGCAAAATTAACCCCCATTTATCAATATGCTGTCTCATTTTTCATGGCAAGATTTTCTAATTCATTGACACACAATCCATCCTTTTGATGCGCTTTATCGATTAGCTGCCAAATATATTGTATTTTCTAACATTAAATTCTATTACTGTTAGAACTTAATTTTCATTTTAAAAATTCCCCAAAACATCCTTGCATTTGACGCCATTCAGGAAAAGATGGTTTAGAACATATTTTGAAAAATGAAAAAATTGCTTGTTACAATTTTTCACACAATGCTACTATTCAGAAATGCTTGGAAAGCTAAAATTTCATCTTTTCTAAATCATATTCTGCAACTTCTTTGAATTTTGATGAGTCCAATTTGTTTCTTTCAAGTAATATTTCAAGTGCTTCCATTTACAAGATGGACATAAAAAGCTTTTTGTTAATGCTTTTTTGTAAATTATTGAGAAATAATGGTAGATTTTCACTTGATAAAGATACTGCCTAACCAGTGAAATTATCAAAACCTATGCTCCAATTTGATCCATTTCACTCTATCTGATATCATCTAAGAAAAGCCAAACAAGTGACGTCATCATGTGCAGTGCATAGCAATCATTTGCAAAAAACAAGTTTTATGAAATTTGTTGTAAATTTTTCACTTATTATTAATTTTCTTTGCATTAAAACAATTATAGTTTTTTTTTTCAAGTAAGATTGATTGATATTTTATTTTGTCAACAACAAAAGCTATATTTTAAGTCACGAAATTATAGCTTCAGTGTTCACTCAAAGAAATATAAGTTGTTCTTCAACTGAAACAAACAATAATCTTGTATGTCTCTAAGATAAATCAAAAAGACAAATTCTGTATGCATGACATACCTCTCTGACACACCTATGACCATGTCTCTCCATAAACTTAGAATATTGGTCTCTAAGCTCAACACTAGAGTATGTGTTTGTTAGAAAACTCACACATTCCTAAAAAATATAATCATATGTGACCTGTCACACGAAAAGGGACCATCTGGGTAGTGCGTAGTCAGACTGGAGATTGCGCAGACTGTCTAGGGTAGAAACTTTTCGAAATGTGCTTATTTTCTGAATCTAGAATGATCAATCTACCTTCCAGAGGAATAATTTTTGAAATGCAAACTTCGGTTGAGCTTTGCTAGACCCAATCTCTTTTTCAAATATTTATTTTAAAGAGTTCCCAGATGGTTCCTTCTTGCATGTTTGGTTACATTTGATATGTTGAATTTTACAAGTTAATGTGTTAAAGTAGTGGAGCTGTAACAGTTCTGCAACAATTTGGACCACATGTTCCTTCAAAATGTTAACCAAGGTTTCCTAATGAAAATCATTAGGAAACCTTATTGCAGAAGTATTGAACAGTGTTAACCAAGGTTTCTTAATGATTTCATTCAGAAACCTTGGTTAACATTGTGAAAGATTATTGGTTCCAAAATGTTGCAGTACTATCATAGGTCCACTACCTTAAGTTTTCCCACGTTTAGCATGTAGAAAGCAGTCAGTGTAGGCTAAGATTAGACTTCACATCTGTGCAGGATGATCTTAGTCTATGCCATCTGAAAAAGCTATGTGTACAGTAGACATTTACCATGAAAGACATGAGAGCAGTTTTAAGTTTAAAGCATGAATACATGTAGATAGAAAGTTTACCTAAGTTTCAAAACACTTATCAAATTTTTAGAGCAATTGAAAAACCCTTTACTTTAAAATAGATATTTATTAAACTAAAGCCCCTTTTCAACTGGAACCTTTAGATAAAATGTTCAAAATATCTTAAACTCTCTATTCAAATTACAAATTATTTACAATCTTAAATTTCTGGTAAAAACCAGCACTATGTATGCACTACAAGGGGTGATCCAGAAGTTCAGAGAACATGATAAAAACTTAAGCATTTCTAGCTTGTTCAGTATATATTTTTGTCAATTTGCAGTGACTAGGGAGCACATTTATGATATTATGTTTGCAAAATTATCTTTAAAGGTCTTAGAATACATAACCATAGAAACATATGTATGCTAAGGCGGGGGAGCATGAAAAATATTGAAAATCTGTTAAATAAATCAAGTTTTCTGTAAATTTTTTGAAACTTTTGTTGGAATTCCTTGGCTAAATTAAAAAGGAAGAAAAGAGAATTTATTTGTTATCTTTTAAAGCTATTGTGACACTTTTAACGGGCACAGAATATATTTAATAACTTTGAATAAAGGATGAAAAATTGGCAAGACGTCAACACCAAAATATGAATGCCATTTATTTTGGAATTTTTGACATGATCTATGCTATTCATCAATCTAAACATTTCAGATAATTTAGAAAAATGATAAGAGTTTGCAGAAGAGAACTTTTTTTTATATTCAAAAAGGGACAGGCTTCTACGGAGCATTTAGAATGATATAATGGAGTTTCAAAAACGAACATATTCCAATTGATTCTCAATATTTTCCAAAAAATAAATGCCCTGCATTTGACTGTCCACATTACTAAAATACCATGCATATAGAAATTTTAAACAAATTTGATTCCAAATGGGATGTGGATAATTTCTGTAAGTGGGCGTATCCGGTACAGAAAGGCATGCGAATAAGCATAGACTATGTAGAAAAGATTTATTATTGACGTCGCATTTGACGTTCTTGCTCCCCCGCCTTAGTAGGGGGTCTCTTTCTTGTTTCATGCATTTTTCAGCCGCTATCAAATGTGAACATTTAAGAATTTCCATGTGTATTACACAGATGATGCATTTAAAGACTGTATGATTTATGTTTTGTTAATGAACTTCTCTGATGATTCATAACTTCATTTTACAAACTTTTGGATCAACCCTCATATGTATTCTAATTTCATACAATTTTGCATTCAAATACCTACATGTATTTGAACTTAAACATATCACATTTGATTAACATTTGTACATTATGTATTTTCTGACATATATAGATCATATAATTTATCATAGGAAAGCAATGACTTACAAGAAAGTTTGTGAAGGATTAACAATATAATGGTCAAAGTTACCTTACCTGGTCTGTCTTTTTCATGAATGTTTCCTCACAACCATCATCACATATCTTTCTTGCAATTTCCTGTAAATTCATAAAATCAAATTTTGCATTACCATGAATATTAATTTCAATTGTTATCATTTGTCCTTACCTGAAAAATCATACAAACAAATATTGAAATATTCAGTAGTGTATTCATTCTTTTAAATTACCCATTTCTTTTAAAAAAAAAAAAAACAAACATTTCATTTGAACAAGAGCACCGCCTACAGGTGCCTACGCTTGGCTGTAAGTGCTGTATGATGAAAAAACTAAGTAGAAAATGAGCATAATTTGCACAAAATACTTCTAGAGTTAGCCCCTTGATAGAAAAGGTTGCTCTTTTGATGGTGAATATGTGTGCCAAGTTTCAAGTGAATGCCTTCAGTAGAGCAGGAGATATCACAAAATGTCGAAGTTTTGGCATGAAGACAACAACAACACCACTAACAACAACAACCACATCAAGGCTATGGCAATACCTTGGGTTTTCTCTGAAAACAGCAGAGCTAAAAATGCTGCTTTATACCACTTTTCAACAGTATGTGTCTTTAAAAGTCAAAAGTTGAAGTAAATTTTGAACTTTAAATGTCATAAATGAGTGACTTACACCAAAAGACCTTGACCAATGACCTTGACTTGTTGGGCATGGGATGGTCTAATCAAAAGTAAAGCGCTAGTGAAATTTCAAGGCTCTATGACTTACCAATCCAAAATTATGGCTTTTATTAGTTTAAATTACAAAAACTTAACCTTGAAAAATGACCTAGACTGATGACCTTGAACTTTTTACCAACAGAAAGACCCCGTCAAAGGCAATCATCATGTGAAATATGAAGGCCCTATCACTTATCATTCAAAAGCTATCACAAAATGTCAAAGGTATTACATTTTTCTAACATTTGACCTTAAAAAGACCTTGAACTTGGTACCAACAGAAAGTGCTTGTCACAGGCAATCTTCATGTGAAATATGAAGGCCCTATGACCTACCATTCAAAAACTATTGCAAAATGTCAAAGTTCTTACTTTTTTTACAAACTTTGGCTTGAAAAATTACCTTGGCTGATAACCTTAAACTTGGTACCAACAGAAGACCTGGTCACAGGCAAGCATCATGTGAAATATGAAGGCCCTATCACATCAAAAGTTATCACAAAATGTCAAAGTTTTTGCAGGACGACGACAACAACAACACCAAGGCTATAGCAATACCTCGGATTTTCTCCGAAAACAGCAGAGCTGAAAATGATTATAGCTTAAGATTGCGGTTTGGAAACAAATGAGAATGGCAACTATATGAAAATGTTTTGTCTTCAGATTTACTCATTACCTCATACCCTGTACTCAAGAAAAATTGTTCATGAAATGTTTGTTGGACATTTGAGGATCTGTAATTCTTTTTCTCTTTTTTTTTCCGCTATGAAGTGTCTTGCTTATGAGCAAACATAGTTGACAGTATGGGCTAGAAGTCACAAATCAGGTGCTTTTACTTGCTTACTAAAGGAGTCACAACATGGCCAGTGAATAATCAGACATTTGATTATCAGTGACTATCATAATTACCCATAGCAAATCAAAATCTATGAATTATTGAAATTATAATGGATTGGCGACATTGGTAAAAAATTTCAATTCAATATAACTAGAATACCACCAATACTTAAGATGTAAATCATTGCTAAAATCATAAGCAAAGGCAGAAATGCACCATGTATATTATTGATTTATTTGAATAGGGTTTTACACCACTTTCAACAATCATTTAGTTATACTGCAGAGGCTGCCGCAATTGATTCCTGGTATTTCTCAATACTACCATTACAGCTTTTTCTTGCCTCCAGCAGCTTTCCTACAAATTTAATGGTCTATGTCTACGATTATGACCAATTGGTAGAAAACAAATAGTTGGAAAGGATGGGTGCTGCTGTTGAGAATTGAAACCCAAGCCTTTTGAATAATAGTCTGGTCAGACACTTTACAAGGGCACCATGTAAATTATCCAAAGAATATAAATGTTGGTTCAATACCTGTAGAGCTGTAGGCACTTCTGCACTGTAAACATCCTGACAGTGGGCTAACAGTAGTGCTACATCACTGTAATTATCCACTGTCAACTCTATAACAGAATATAACCACATAATTAACATTATTAAATTAGTAACGTTCTGTAGAGCTGTTGGCACTTCTATACTCTAAACATCCTGATGATTAAATTTTGAGCAATAGAAAATGATGCATAGAGGTTGAAATATGAAGATATAAAGAGTAAAACAATTTGGACTTGAAAACTACTTTGAGGTAGTAATAACTTTATCTTAAGGACATTCGATGTAAAGATATTTGACTGTGTACTAAATAGAAGAACTTTCAGATTCTAGGTTCAGTTTTCACAGAAAAAGTTAAAATTTGATATTGACATTCATCATATGACCCTCCTTATAAGTGTCTTTTAAGCTTGCTCTGTGCAACATATTGTCTTTGTAAATCAAAAAGGGTTACATTAAAAGGGAAGTCATAAGTTCACCTGTTAAGTTTTGAGCTGCCATGTGAAAGACAGTCAGACTCTTCCTGATCAATACAGGGAAAAAAATCAAAGCTAAACCTTCACTACGCCAAAATCTACAAGTTTAACAAGAGGCCCATGATTGTCTGAAACACACTATTGGTTATTAAATTCCACTTTATAAACAACAAAAGAAACTCCATTTTATAAACAACAAAAGAAACGTACCTTCTTTTCCTCCTGACACTACACCCATACTTACAGAAGCCATATTGCAACTCATGGAGCTTTTCATTACAGTTGTCTCCCAAATTTACAATTTTAACAAGAGACCCATGACGGCCTGAAATGCTCTACAGGTTTAAAAGTTTCCTTTATATACAAAAACAGAAACTTACCTTCTTTTCCGCCTGACACTACACCCATAACAACAGAAGCCATATTGCCACTCATAGAACTCTTCATAACTGTAGTCTCCCAAATCTACAAATATAAATCAAAAGTAACAGATTAACAAAAATATCATCTAAGTTTGGATTTTTTTCTAAGTTTGACCCTAATAAAAGACCTTGGCATTGTCAAATGACTTTGACCTGAAATAATACTTACACATTTTCTTTAGATTAATAGAAAAATATTTTCAAACAGTTACATGAGTTGATTTTGAAAAAAAAAGTTACGGACAGACATATAGATGGACAATGGCAAAAATTAAACATAAATTTTCAATAGCTTAAGGTCAAGAGGATCTGATTTGCAACTTATGAAATTTCATAAAATTCTGACTATTAGACTAGGAGAAATTGGCAAAGAACTAACTTTTACATTAAGCAGCCTTAATTTGGGAACATTCAAAAAAGGCCTCTTGGAAATTTTGTAGGGAGATTATATATGAGGTTTCAACCAATTTGGCCCAGGGTTCCTATAGAATGATTTTGGTAGGCCGGACGGCCAGATGAATGGAGACAGATGCGTGCACAAGCCATAGACTATATGATCCATAGAAAATTTTTCGGTGGCAGATAATTATGCACTTAATCATATTTAATTTATGGGGGCAAAGAAGGCGGGTGGGCAGTGAAATATCAATAATAATTAAAGCTCTGTGATGCAAATACAAAATATGAATTTCCCAGTAAAAGCTACAGATTACACAACATCAAGTTGGAAGTTCATATAAAATTTTTGGCCTGCAAAACAAAAAAATGTTGGTTGAACATTAGTGACAGTCAAATTTGGACATTAGTTTTTTCTAACAGCTTTACCTCAAAATAGTCTGGCAGTTTTCTCTGTATTTCATCATACAATTCTGTTGCAGTAGTACATTCAGCTCCAATCACATAAGTTTTAGCTCTCACTTCCCAAGACTCTGCTATCTTTATTTTTTGTTTACCTATCTACACATAGAATAAGAGAATCACTTAAAATGTAACAACACTCATGCCAGAAAAAGGTGTGGGAATACCTCAAAGTAGTCTGGAAGTTTTTTTTTCTGTATTTTCCCATTTACAACTCTGTTGCATTCATACATTTAGATTTAAATATGTAATTTCTGAACTTCTTTTTCCCGGTATCTGCTTTCTTTATTAGATACACTAAAACTAGTCTGAAAATTTTCTCTTTAATCCTTTCCTGTTTCACAAAATTTTGGACCTGTCCAAATTCAAAGGTTTTGCAGACGAAACTTTAAAGTGGATTTAATTTGAAAAATAACCATTCAGTAGGGTAGAAAATAGTGTGGAAAAAGAAGAAATTGCTTGTCAGAAGCAATTTCTTCTATTTTTCACAATGTTTTCCCAATCATAAAATCACAGGCGCGTAATAAGTAGGAATTAAACAGCAAAGGGTTAATTCATCATACAATCCTGTTTAAGTGATTCATTCATTTCCTTTCACTTAACTGCTGTCTCTCTCTTCCCCAATATATAACTTTGAATTTGAAGTCAGAAAGACATGAGGAAATTACAATTTATTCATTGTCACTACATTATCCAAGCTTTGTTATTGAGGGCTTAGAAAAAGCTTTAAAATGTGTGAATAGGTTATTCTACTTACATAAAAGAACTTGAGAAGTCGTAAAAGTCTTGATATCAAACTTTTATTTTCCTTTCCATATGACTTTATCATGTCTAGTGTATGGTCAGCCAGAATTTCTCCAACCATAGCAGTTTCTAAGGCACTTTTTCTAAACAGGACAGAATTGCTTGCAACTTGAGCTATCAGCTGAAATTATAGTAGCATAAAATACTATTAACCTATTATCCTATTTTAAAAACAAATTTATAATGTTTTAGCATTTTCAATAATACTGGCTTAAGTTTCCCCAGCATTTCTTATAAAAGAAGTAAGCAGAGTAGACTAAGATCAGACTGCACAACTGTCTGATCTTAGTCTACACTCACTGCCAGACCTATGTGTTCAGCAGGAATATACTTTAAACAGCATCGCCGATTGAAATGTCCATTCCTCTACAAACACCAAATTGACCGTTTCCGAAGTCCGTCAATTTTGGAAATAAGAGATATATTAGGCCTGTAAAAATACAAGAGGGCCATAGTGGCCCTTAATCACTCACCTGAGTGAATTGTCCAAAACACATTTCAAGCAGGTTTTGAAAAATTATTTGGCTAATTTTCAAGCAAAAAGACTTGACTTTTATCACAATCATTATTCTGACCAAATTTTAAGTTGATTGGGCAAAAAAGTGGAAACCAGGGTGCTTACACAATTTTTCTTAGATTTGACCCAGTGACCTTGTTTTTGACCCCATTTGCCCAAATTTCAAACTGGACTGAAATTTTATCAAGACAATCAATCTAACCAAATTTCAGGTTGATCAGACAAAAAATGAGACCTCCAGGTTGCATACAAGGTTTTTCTAAGATTTGACCCCATGACATAGTTTTTGACCCAACTTGACCCAGTTTTAAACTTGTCAAGTTTTTATAAAAACAATCATTCTAGATAACTAAATTTCAGGTAAATTGGGAAAAAATGTGTCCTCAAATGTGCATACAAGGGTTTTCTTAGATTCAACGCCGTGACCTAGTTTTTGACCCAACTTGACACTTTATCGAACTCGCCCGAGATTTTATCAAGACAATCATTCTGGCCAGATTTCAGGTTGATCAGACAAAAAATGTGACCTGTAGAGTGCTTACAAGGTTTTTCTAAGATTTGACCCAGTGACCTAGTTTTTGACCCCATTTGACCCAATTTTGAACTTGTTCGAGATTTGATCAAGACAATAATTCTGACCAAATTTTAGGTTGATAAGGCAAAAAATGTGTCCTCTAGAGTGCATACAAGGTTTTTCTAAGATATGACCTAGTTTTTTACCCCACTTGACCCAATTTCGAACTCTTTCGAGATTTTATCAAGACAATCATTCTGACCAAATTTCAGGTTGATAAGGCAAAAAATGAGTCCTCTAGAGTGCATACAAGGTTTCTCTAAGATTTGACTCCGTGACCTAGTCATTGACCCAACTTGACCCAATTTCAAACTTGTCCGAAATTTTATCAAGCCAATCATTCTGACCAAATTTCAAGTTGATCAGACAAAAAATGTGACCTCTAGAGTGCATACAAGGTTTTTCTAAGATTTGACCCCATGACCTAGTTATTGACCCCATTTGACCCAATTTCGAACTCGTCCGAGAATTTATCAAGACAATCCTTCTGACCAAATTTCAGGTTGATTGGGCAAAAAATGTGGCCTCTAGAGTGCATACAAGGTAAATGCTGACGACACACGAGGAACAACACAAAATGGACGACGAACGACGGACATCCACCCAACCACAAAAGCTCACCTTGAGCACTTCGTGCTCAGGTGAGCTAAAAACACCATCTCACCTATTTGTGAAATTGGCCAGACCTTTTTATCATATATTCCAAAGTTTTGTGAATCCTGAATTGATTGAATGATTGAATGGAGTTTTACGCCGCTTTCAACATTTTTTCAGTTATAACGCTGCTGCTGGAGCACCTAACAATGGATTCCGGGTATTTTTCTCACCAGTACAACCATCACATCCTTTCCTAGTCCCAGCTGCTATCTCACATAGGTCTACGATCATCAACCTCGTGGTGAGAGACAAATAGTTGGAATGAATGAGTGCCTATTTCATTCAAGTTGACTTCTTTAAAAGATAAATCCATCACATACACTTCATCCAAGAAAGAATAATGAAAATATAAAGATCTTGATAGTTTTACAAACCTTAATTTGTATTTACCTACCCAACAGTTATTGTGCCACTTTGTTCCTTACATTGGCAAGGAATGATACCATATAGGTTTACTTTCACTGCAATTTGGATTTTGTGTAGTTTATGTTATTAATAAATAAATCTCTTCTTTCCTTGAATACCAAATTGATTATTTTGTGAAGCATAGGTTGTCTGCATTTAGCTTGTAATAACGGTTGCTTATCACAAACGGAATACAGGTCAATGTCGAGGTCACTTAGTATAAACCCATGACCCTATATGTCCAAGAAATATTGCAAATTAATTTCTTTAAGTAGGTGTTCAAAGATACAAAGTGAAATCTTACAACCGGCTGAAGATCTATTTGTATTTTGATCATGAATAGACAGTAAAAGGTAAATTGAAATATACAGTTTCAATATCGAGGGTTCGGTGCAAGACTGTAGTAAGTGTATATGCTTTGTATATACACTTACTACAGTCTTGCACCGAACCCATGATATACTTACTGTCATGTTTAAAAACAGTCTACCACATGTAAGCTGTAAACTTTTCCATGCATACTTCATTAGTGTCCCTCCTGCAAATGTGGTAATAAAGGCCTGAAACAAATTGTTTATCTTATCAACTTGTTACAGATGTGTGGCATTCAATCATAAAATTGATTAAACTACACACACTCATTCCAACCAAAGGCAATACTTGACCTCTATCATTTTCTGCATCAATGGTAAATATGTTCTAATATATTTGTAAAATAACCATTCAGTAGGGTAGAAAAAAGTGTGGATAAAGAAAAAATTGCTTGTCGTAAGCAATTTCTTCTTTTTTCACAATGTTTTCTCAATCATAAAATCACAGGCGCGTAAAAAGTAGGGATTAAACAGCAAAGGCTTAACTGCAGTATATAAACAAAATGTGTATGTGAAACACAAATGCCCCCGTAACAGCAATCTCTCGATAAGGCAAAGTTTAAGTTTGGTTAAGTTTTCGGACAGACGGACGGACAGACAGACGGACGGACATGAGTAAAACAATATGATCCCGATCTCGATACGGGGGAATAAAAATGTAGCTATAACCCAAAAAAACAAGACCTGTTACAAATATACCCCCCACCAGAGCTTTGTCCAAGTAATGTAAAAGATTTTTAGTCAAAAGACAATTGTGACCTTGACCTTTGTGACCCAAAACATTAGGGCATCTCCTTGGATCATAGGCACCAATTTAATAAAGCTTCATGATTCTAGGTTACTTTGTACTTGAGTTAGTCTGGAAAGGGAAAAAGGTCTACAGAAAGACACATGGAAAGACAGACAGAAGGGGTGAAATCATGTCTTTCAAATGTGTGTGTGTAGGGGGGAGGTTATAATTATGTTTTTTGTTTATGTTCAGCTACATAATTATAGTTTGCAGACATAGACATTGCAGTAAATGTGGTGTGGGCGGTCAAGGTGCATGGAAGATATTGGCGGTCAAGGTGCATGGAAGATATTGCTTTCTTAGATCTGTCAGAAAGTGGACAAATATCCCCCCCCACACACACACACACACTCGGAACTTTATCCCAGGAATGTAAACAGTTTTCAAAAAAAGTTCAATTGTGGCCTTGATCTTTGTGACCCTTTAACAATAGGGCACCTCACTGGGTCATAGATAACAATTGTATAGAGTTGCATGATTCTAAGTTACTTAATTCTTGAGTTAAGAGTCCAGATCAGGCTGATCAGCGTCTAAACTTAGAAGATATTGTTGAGTTATTGGAGTCCTCTCCCATTGACTCATTTTTATATACTCACACAAGTTCCAAGGTTGATGGCTTTACTGAACAGAGAAATTGTCAAGGGTGTTATACAGCCAGGCATCATTTCACTGAAATTAAATCATTTTGTTGCTGAACCAGGAATATTCCTGCTTTGGTAAGAGGTATAGACAAACATCAGACTGCACCTATGCGCAGTCTGATCTTAGTCTACACCACCTGTTTGTCCCCTTTTAAGGCAGAGCTATTCATGAAATTAACTTTCAAAAAGAAAGATTGCCCTATACACTTGGATTCTAAGACTTTCAGCACTTTGATATTACAGCAATTCTGAAAGATGATTTTAAATTAGTATGACAATGATTCAAAAATGTTTCAGCTTATAACTGAAATTCAAACTGACAACTATTTTTAAAGATTCCTACAAAGGTCTAGGGCTTTACAGATTACTTCAATATCCTCGATCTGTTTTCTATACACTTCAAAATTATACTATTTTTTTCTGCAACATTTCTTTATCCCAAAATATGAATTAATGCATTCTGTTTAGTTCGAATTTGAAGAGTATACACATTGATCAGTAAAATGCCTAATAGTTACTCATGTCTAACATTCATATAACACATAACTAAAGACCTTAATCTTATTTCTGTGTTAATTTTGGTGATATCATAAATTTACTAAGCAACATTGATATAAACATAGTGATGGCCCTATGCATAACCCAGTTTTCCTGGTATATGCGTAGGCTTGGAACTAGCCTAGAAGAATTTCTTTAAGTTATTTTGCATTCTCTGGTTAATAATTAATAAAGGTTTTCTTTTTATGCAATAAAAGCAGCAATTCATGCTTTATGGGTGTTAACCTTTGCAGAGACCCTAAAAATGCCTTAAAATCCTCGTGCAAAAAACTATTTTTCGGGTTTATGCAAATATAAACACCCACAAAAGCATAAATTAACCCTTTTTCTCACAATATCATGTTTTCTATGTAAAAACACAAATTTTTGAACACCCAAATGTAAGAAATATTGCAAAAACATGGGCAAAAGATGATGGCTCTTTGGCTTCATTTAAGATGTCATCCTACACATGCGCAAGAAAAGAATAACTCTGATGGCTGTTCGTTATATAAAACAAGGAGGCTGAGAGTACAATCTTTCCCATCATCAAGCCCTTTCTCTAAAGGTAGTGGACCCTTAATAGTTTCGCATCATTTCGGAACTCATGAACTTTCACAATGTTGACCGAGGTTTCCTAATGAAAATCATTACCGAAACCTTAGTTAACACTGTTAAGGTTATTTACTTCTGAAACATTGCAGAACAATTACGGGTCCACTACCTTTAGGATAACTTTGTGCCTGAGCTTACAAGATAGCTGCAAACTTAAAAGTATTTTCATCATGGTATGAATCTAATTCTTCAGCAAATAAATGTATAATCTTGATGGAAATAAATAAAATTTGATAATTACCCAATGTTTCCTAGTGTAACTCTCTCTTGGCCAGTAACCAAAGGTGTGTCGAACTCATGTAGTAAATATTCATCTGTATCTTGTTCTAAGGTGGTGATAGGTCTAGCCTGAAATATGTGTATTAAAGAATGTTCATTGTCTCTCATATATTGTTGGAATACAATATTCTGAATCCTGGTTTTGTAAAATTCACACCTTGACCGATGACCTTTGCGACTAAAAGTATTTGGTCATTGGAAGCTTTTGTATGAAGTTTTTTAATTACAGGTCTCTTGATTTGCCTTCTAATATCCTATAAACGGTTTTCTAATTAAGTACACTTATGACTATCGTTTGACGTAAAATTGACTTAAATCAATAGGAATCTTCCTAGGGTTATTAGAAATCATCCTTTTAATTTCTTGAATGCAGGCTTCCAAGTTCTTGATGTAGAGAATAGGTTTTCACACAAACTTAAACTTAGAACATGACCTTTGACCTATAGTGACCACCAAACTTAGGGTGTTTCCTTTAGTTTAATCAATAATTGTCTTGATTGCGACTGACAAAGTTTTTGAGCTAGACTCCAAAAACGTAAAAAGTCTATAGAGGGACATATGAATAGATTGACAGACAGGTGGAGAAAATGATGACATAAATAAATCATCTAAACTTCTTAGGTGGGGCATTTAAATATAAACATTTCTAAAAGTTTTTCACTAACAACTTTATGTGACTAATTTTGATTATAACATGATGGCATAAAATGCATATATAAAATAAGAAGAAATTACATAGAACTTTATTCACAATAAAATTCATATGTCATGTGTTTTAACTGAGAACACAGATAGCTCTGCCCATTTTTTACTCAACGTCATCTTTAGCAACATCTTTAACTTTATTCATCGACACTTCATAGCAAAAATGAAATTATTTCATAAATAGTATTTGTTTCCTTTTCAATTTTCTTTGATTAGTTTGTTTCATATTAAATTGAGGTCATGCAGCAAAAATGACTTCAGTCAAAATTTGAACAATGAGCCTGTGGGTGACATTTCCAACAATTTCACACCTGTGCAAGGTACAAATATTGGGCAGTGTTGACAACTATTCACAAGGCAATAACAATAACAAAGTATGCTGACCCCATGCAGATCAGTTAAGCCCTTATCTATCTTTACAGTGCATAGTGAAGATTCTGGTCAGACTGTGTTGTTGCACAGGCTTGCCAGATGCTTTTCTTTGAGCATATGTGAAATTGTTGGAAATGTCACACACAGGCTCAAATTACATGCAATACCTCTGAATTGTTGCTAAATAACTACAATATGTAGTTAACAAGAGATGTTTGTAAAACATTTTTGCCTCCTATACGAGCAGGTCAATAGCCTTTTCTTTGTCAATCAGTAATGGGCAATAACTCAAAAAATATGATGAATAGAGATATGGTTCTTGTACACTGCACATTCTCCTCAACAAGATCTATGAAGTTTCATGATTCTATCTTGCATAATTTTTGGGATATGCTCCTCACAAAAAAATGTTCTACAGATGGACAGACAGACCGACAGATCGACAAGTGCAAAGCAATATACTCCCTCTTCTTCGAAGGCAGGGCATAACAGTATTACCATGACAATAACATTTGCACATATCTATAAACAAAACGCTCCTATAATTGTACCTTATGGGCCTCTTATTTACAACCTCCACCTTGCTTTAAAAAACGAAATTTCATCACTTTTGAGTAAACATTATACCAAACAAAAGTCATTTAAATGCAAGCTGACTAAAATTGATGCCATTTGAGCCTGTGCATGACATTTCCAACAATTTGAAATGTGCATGAGGTGAAAATGTTGAGCGGTGTAGACAGTCACCTACTATAAACAAATTGTTATCTGATGGTGTACAAGTACTTTTAGACCTTATCTATCTATTAAATGCATATTAAAGACTTTCGTCAGACTGTACGGATGCACAGGCTGGTCATAGTCTTTGCTATGTACATATATGAAATTGTTGAAAATCTCACACACTGGCTCATTTTATATTATGATTCTGCATTTATTTACCTGAAGGAGGTATATCTTGTCATCTTTGATTGCCCATTCCACATCTCTGCTTGATCCATAAAAGTTTTCTATCTAAAAAATAAATTAAGGAAAAATATTGGGTATAAAGTTGCTATTACTCCAGCCACCAATTCTATTTAGCGACCACTTTTATCAAGTGGCCATTATAAAAAGCCCCGTCAGCGTAAGCTTTTACAAAGTGGACTTTCTTCAACAAAAATTGTTTATTCTCTTATCTCATGTTGTTGGAATCCATTAGAATCATCTTAATGAGACATTTCTAATGGGTTCCAGCATTATAGGATTCAATAAGAATAGTCTGACAAACTTTATATGGTATCATACTGGCCTTTCTATTTAATCATTAAATATCATATTAAGCAACCATGCCCATAAGCTTCAAGTTGTCTGAAATCTTATTACTGTTGAGTTTGTTTTGTTTGTATGGGGTTTAATACTGCTTTTAACAATCTTTCAGTTATATTGCAGCAGCTGAAGCACCTAAAAATGAAGTACTGGTATTTCTCACACCAGTTCTACCATTACATCTTTTCCTAGCCTCCAGCTGCTTTCCCACATAGGTCTATGATAATCAACCCATTGATGGGAAACAATTACTCTGAAAAGGTGAGTGCCGCCATCGGGGATCAAACCCGGGACCTTAAAATAGGAATGTCCTGGATTCAGCATGACAAGGATTAACCCATTCCTATATAGTCCCGGTATTTTACCGCCATGTGAGTTTATACTTGAGAAAATATTTTGGAAAGGAAAAAATGCTTGTAATAACATTACATTTTTTCAAATTACACCAAATTTCCAATATTTCATATTAATTCTTTGACTTTGTTCTTGTGTAAAATTGCAAAAATAGGAGAGGATCTAATATTGATCTATTACTAGAGTTAACTAGTAAGAGTTATTTTGTATCTGCCTTTTTTGCCGGGCTCCTGGTTCAGAAGAAGAAGAAGGTTAAAGATTACAAAATTTTCACAAAAGTACTACCCCCTCCCCCCTGGTGCTCCACACCTGGCGGCCCAACAGATATGATTTTAGCTATTTTTATTAAGATCTATGAGCTGATCCTCCATGCCAAATTTGAAGGCTGTAGGGCTTCTTATTCAGAGGAAGAAGAAGGTTAAAGATTACAAAATTAACCCAAAGAACTCCCCCATCCCCCCAAGTGCTCTGCACCTGGTGACCCAACAGATATGATTTTAGTAATTTTTATTCACGTCTATGAGCTGATCATCCATATCAAATTTCAAGGCTGTAGGACTGCTTGTTCTAAAGAAGAAGAATTTTAGAGATTTTATTAAATTTTCAACTTTGGTTGCCATAGCAACCAGAGTTTTTCACCGATATCAATTCTTTTATCAACTTTGGAAGGGGACCACCTAGGGAACATTTCTGTAAAATTTGGTGTAAATTGGCCCAGTAGTTTAGGAGGAGATGTCGTTTAAAGAAATTGTTGACGGATGACTGATAATGGACGACTGACGACGCACGGATGCTGGACAAAAGATGATCACAATAGCTCACTTGAGCACTTTGTGCTCAGGTGAGCAAAAAAGGGTTGCACTCGGGTGGAGCCCATATGTGACCAAAGGGTCTTGACAAGAACAAACTTGGTAGAGGTACATTAGATGATGCCACAAACTAAATATGAAAGCTGTCAGCCTTCTGGTTTCAGAGAAGAAGATTTTTGAAGATTTTCCTTTTTTTTCCCTTCGTGCTCAGAAGAGCTAAAAGGGATGCGCCTGGGCAAAGCCCAAATATGACCTAATGTTCTTGATATGAACAAACTTGGTAGAGGCCCACTAGGTGATTCTTCATACCATATATGAAAGCTATCTGCCATCTGGTTTCAGAGGAGAAGATTTTTTAAGCTTTTTGCTCTTTGATTCTATGTAAAAGGGTTGCACCTGGGGGAGCCCAAATATGACCCCAGGGTCTTGATATGAACAAACTTGGTAGAGGTCCACAAGATGATGCAACATACCAAATATGAAAGCTGTCTGCCTTCTGGTTTCAGAGAAGAAGATTTTTGAAGATTTTCATATTTGCACCCTTTTTGTTAAGGGTAAAGGGAAAGTTCAGGGTGGATTTCATTTATTTGAACAACTTTGGTAGAGCTTGACCCAAGGAACATCCCTGCCAAGTTTCATCAAGATTGGTCCACTGGTTTAGGAGGAGAAGATGTTTTTAGAAATTGTGGACAACGTACGACGCATGACTGACGACAGACATTCTACGATCACAATAGCTCACCTTGAGCACTTCGTGCTCAGGTGAACTAAAAATGTATAAACATGAAAAATAATTATAATAAATTGTTCTGAATAACAACTTATCAATATTATCTTTTATATTCCTACATTTATTTGAATTCTTAATTTGAGAAAATTCTCAACTGAGCAGCAAGAAAAGTTTTATATTCTTGGGCCCTGGTGATAGGTGTAAATAAACTACCTTAATTGCTGTTTCACACAATTGAAGTACTTGATCATCAGTCAAGCAGAATTTGCTTGCATCTTCATCACTATTCTCCAATTCTTTTGTTCCCCCACTACCTGTAAGAAACAAACATATTATGGTGCAACAGGTTCTCTTTGATTTCAATCCCTGATATACTCAGGAATGCTATTTTGTAACAGCGAAAATGACATCATAATGTATATATTGTGACGTCATTTTTAAACGGTGTTATAAGTTTCGCGGAAAATTTTGATGTAGAATTTCAAGAATTTTGACAATTTTCACTAAAATTTGGGTCATATTATAAACAGAATATAAAATTTGTGCTCATAAAATACACAATTTATTAAACTCGGCACAGCCTCGTTTTAATCTGTTTATAGATGATTAGTTTAATAAATTCAGTATTCCATGACGACTCATTTAATATCCTCTATTTATCACTTCTCCTGCTGTACACAATATAGAGCTGCTGTATAATTAACCCTTGTCATGCTGAATAAATTTTGGCTAAAAATTATCATCAAAATCAAAGGGCAAAAGCACTGATAGTACAAACTGGAGGTCAATTTTTTATGTGAAAAACTAAATCTATTAACAATTCTGGTTTGAAAGTACGAGACAGGTGGTGTAGACTAATATCAGACTGCACATATGTGCAGGCTGATGTTTGTCTATAGCTCCTGCCAAAGCAGGAATATTCCGGGTTCAGCATGACAAGGGTTAAGCTTTGGCAGTAAGTTCAGAGCAATAAAAGTGCAGTCTTATATATGCCAACACTGCATTCTTTCTACATAACTATTGAGATGGAATCTTGTTCTCAACTGATTAAAATGTTTTAAAATTGGCATTTCAGTTAAAACAAAATTTCAATTAAGCAGAATAATGGTTTACCCCTGTAAAAGCAATAAATCAATATTGACACCTGACCAATTTGGTAAGTTGATTTCCCCACCTGATAGTTGTATTTGGACACTTTTCTCTCCAAGTCTTTGCTCCACAATTGTAAGTCTATCATCAAACATGCGCTGTACTGTAAATGTGTCTGGAGAAGTTTTTCCTGATACTACAGCCTGGATAAAAGTCAACAATATACTCAGTGTTTTGTATGAAAAAAAAACAAACTTAACAAGGTCTGGGAAATTGATAATTGTCAAGGCTCTGCCAAGACAATTATAATTTCCCACAACCTAGTTAGATATTTTTTCATACAATACACTAAGTAGGTATTACGTTTATCTTTTAACCTATATTTGCCTTTTTTGTCGATGTTTCAAACAGAAATGCAAGTTTCTAAAAATAACTGCATTAAATCATTGTTCTAAAATTATCCATGTGATATCATAAAAAAATATCATATGGGATGTAATCACATGGATATTTGTATAGTTATAAGCTAAATATAATGTCATTTACAAAGTGAACAATCTCCATCTTTGACACCCCTGAGAATGAAAACATCAGAAAACATAATTAACAATATAGGGGTTGCTTGTTACAAGCATTTTCTTCATTGTCCACAATATTTTTCCTCCCAAAAATAAAGGCATTATTATTTGTCTACCATGTTTTCTATGCACAAACATATATCTTTTAATATTTTATCACCTTTAATTTGAGGTATGCAGATTTTTTTTAATTTGGACAAGTCTAAAATCCTGTAGTCTGGCTATTAACCTGCTCCAGTCGACATGAAAATAAGGTAAACAGGACGTCTTTGCAGAGCTAGAGATAGAGGGGTATTTTCAAATCAGATTACTTCATCTATACTTGCACAAATCTTATGTTGTCAGTACTCATTGGAATTGTCTTGGCAAGACAGGATTTATGAACAATGATCCATCAACAGGCTAATATAAATATACTGTGGTATGTTTTAGCTTATGTTTTACAAATATTTGACCTTGATATATGAGATAGACCTTTTCAGATAGCCTTAACCCTTTCCTGTTTTACAAAATTTTGGACCTGTCCGAATTCAAAGGTTTTCCATACCAAAATTGAAAGTGGATTTAATCTGAAAAATAACCATTCAGAAGGGTAGAAAATAGTGTGTAAAAAGAAGAAATTGTTTGTCAGAAGCAATTTCTTCTTTTTTCACAATTTTATCTCAATCATAAAATCACAGGCGCGTAAAAATCCAGGATTAAACAGCAAAGGGTTAATATAGGTATCAGTAGATATTTATCAATCAAATCTGTCATCATGTCAACACTGATCAAATTAAAATGAATGCATTTTTGAATCAGAATGTCAATTTAGAGATTTTGGTTCGATCGCAGACAGCCACAATCATTTTTTCAGTTCTTTGACTCCCACCAATGGGTTGATAAGCATAGACCTATGTGCAATAGCAGCTGGAGGCTAGGAAAAGATAACATGATAGTACTGGTGTGGAATCAATTGTTATGTGCTCCAGGCGCCATATCACTGAAAGATTGTTGAAAGTGTTAGTTAGACACCATTCAAACTAACAAAACAAAAGCATTCTTGAATTCAAGGACATAAGAAACTTAAATTCTAATCACGCAGATTTAATTAACAAAACAGATTCATTCAAATTGAAAGCAAAAGTTAGATGGTACCTCTCCAAGACCAAAGGAAGCATCAATCACCATTTTGTTTGGGCTTCCTGTGACTGGATCATTGGTAAACAACACCCCTGAGGCATCTGATTGGACTATTTGTTGGATAACCACACCCACTGATGTTCTGATTGGCTGACCATGTTGTCTGTAGTTTGAAAATATGAGTTGTGAAAATCTACTTGTAGCGAAACAAAATGCCCTCCCCCCCCTTTGCAGATGTAAACATTTATTTGAAGTTAGTACTTTAAGAAATAATAATTGAATAAGTGTAATAATAAGTGTAATAAATATAATAAATTGTGCCTCAAGTTAAAATGCTTTGAAATTTTAACGATATGCTTATTGCAGAGTACAGGCAAAGGTCTACCCTACTTTGATTAAAATTTGACCTTGACAAGATTCATGTTATCCTGATCAAATACATATTGATAAGAAGTAACTTATAATTTAACCCGTCATGCTGAACTCAGAATATTCCTGCTTTGGCAGGAGGTATAGACAAACATCAGCCTGCACATATGTGCAGTCTGATGTTAGTCTACACCACCTGTTTCTCACTTTCAAACCAGAATTGTCAATAGATTTAGTTTTTTCAAATAAAAATTGACCTATAGTTGGGACTTTCAGTGCTTTTTCCCCTTTGATTTTGATGGAAATTTTTAGCCAAAATTTATTCAGCATGACAAGGAGTAAGTTCATCCAGAGTGGTAATACCTTCTATATTCTACAGCTTGATATGTATAGGCAGAAGCCCAACATTTCCTCATGGCATCAAATATTGCATCAACACCCGCTACACCTAAATATGTCTCCATCTGCCCTGCAGAACTGGCCTCTCCACCATCTTCACCTGAAATAACATACTAACAAATTTTGTTTGTTCGTTTGGTTGTTTTAATTCGGTTTTACACCACTTTAAACCAAACAACTTATACTATAGGATTAAACAGACCCATACACCAATGTGAATAGCACCCACAACCCTATTTTTTGAATAGATTAGCTTCACCATTGTCAACCGGAATATTTCTGCTTTGGTAAGAGGTATAGACAAAGATAAGCCTGCACATTTGTGCAGTCTGATCTTTGTTTATTCTAACTGTTTTTTTCTTTAGTAAGTAAGAATAGTTTAAATGTATATTTTCAAAATAAATACTAAATTACAATAAGACTTAGTGCATCCAGTGCTTTGATTTTCAGTAGTCTGATCTTAGTCTGTACCACCTGATTTTCCTTTTTAGGCCAGAATTGATTAAAGATCAAGCTTTCAAAATAATTTAAGCTCACAATTAATGCATATTTTTTTTCAGGACTTGTTTATTTTCATGCAACTTTGTTGAGGTTTTTATTCAGCATGACAAAGGTTAATCATCTTTTGAAGAAAAAAACAAGATGTGTTTGTGAAACACTAATGCCCCCGTAACAGCAATTTTTTTCAAAGTTTGACCTTTACAGATGTCCTTGACCTTGTCACATGACCTTGACTTTGGTACCAGCAGATGCGGATCATTGAGATCTATCATCATGCCAAATTTGAGCTTTATATGTCAAATACTTTTTGAGAAAAGGCAAAGGTTAAGTTTTCGGACAGACGGACGGACAGACCGACAGACAGACATGAGTAAAACAATATGCCCCCTATCTCTCGATACGGGGGCATAAAAATCTTGAGAATCTCATCTATACAACATCTGTGCAAGCTGAACTTAGTGTAAACTGTCTTCAAAATCTTTGTATAAAGCAGAAATATGCTTTGAACAACACCAGAAGGATTAAATTGGACCTTTTTAAAATACAGTCGATATTGCCCGAGCGACCATATCTATTAAGCGATCATTTCTATTAAGCGACCACTGTAAAAAGTCCCTTCACTGTAAGCAAAATCTCTGAAAAAGAGGACATTCTTAACAAAAAATATGTTATTATTGCATCCTATGATGTTGGAGCCCATTAGAACAGCCTCAATAAGACGATTCTAATGGGTTCAAACATCATAGGATTCAGTACGACTTGACCAACAATCTATAAATGCTATAAAATGAACCCTCACATTTATCATGATATTTTGTATAAAGTGATCATTCCCATAAACGACCGCTTTTTTGTGGTCCCCTTAGTGGTCACTTAACACAAGTTTTACTGTATTTTCTGGTAATGGAATAAATCATACCAACATAACCAGACTTAAGGTGGTGGACACGTAAAAGATCCTAACCATTTTGGAAGCCATGAACTTTTACAGTGTTAAATGAGGTTTCCTAATGATGTCAACATTGTAAAAGATCAAGCGTTCCAAATGTTGCAGAACAAAAAATTACAGAATCACTACCATTATCCACCAACCTCTGTTACATTTAGGCATGTCATGAAATAGACAAGGTAAATGACTTTGGAATAATTTTGGAATGAAATTGAGTGAATGTAGTGAATGTATTTTGAGTTAAATTCGAGGGAGGTAATACATAATAGCTATTTTTGTCCAAAATATACATACTTTTCAGTATTTGTGTCTTCATGGACACTTTAAAATATAGACTAGATAATACAAAAGTACATTCATTTCAATTGACATGAGTGAAATGTTTATTCTTTTGTTGTGAAGCATTTTTAAACAATTTTGGTGGGTTTTTGACTGATCAGGGTAAGTGTTTAAAAGCATTGATTGGAGCATTGATCTAGTAATTAAGAACAGTTTTGATCGAATGAATGATATTTTTACAAAGTTACTGACAGTATCTCTCAGCTATCCAAACAATTGAGCCAAAGGAGATCCTTTTTTTCCTTGTTTATCATATAGGCCCTAATTATTTTGACAAATAGGTTAGAACAGAAATTGTCAACCCACAAAAATTCTCCTCAAGAAGCAGTTTTAACTTCAACTATAAACTTTACTTTTCACTTTAAGCCTAATTCTAGAGTCATAAAAATGTTTCAATACCACTCTCTAATACATTTCAATCAATCATAATTTAATTTTAGATGTGTTTATCAATACCCGTGTGTTCTGATTGGCTGAAATTTTTGTTTTATTCCCCTATGAAAACAATTTTGATTATGCAGCTGTTTTGTTAGCTTCCACAAAAAGTAGTCACTTAAGAAATCTGTTACTTAACTGATTTTTTTTACATTTTTGTTTTGTGATATTAAATCATAAGATATGAAGAGGGTGTTTGATGATTTTAGAAAGGAATAAAACTAAAAACCCAATCACACTCATTTACGAATACGGATTCATACAGTGTGACTAGATTTTTAGTTTCATGCCTCAATGAAAACAACAAATACTCAGTTCGTCTCTTAAAAACAACAAACAATTTATGAAAGAAAGAACCTGCAGCAGAAGATCTCACAGCAAATGAAATTTCTTCTCTTTCACCAGATGAGATGCATTCAAGTTGTTCTGTAACAGCTTGTTCTATTGGCTGAATTATCTTACAACTAGCCAATGACTCAACACAATCTGAACATATCTTTTGAACTTCTTCAACAGGCATCTTGTTTCTGTAAAAGTGAGATGACATGCTTATAAGACATACTTATCAAAATCCTACAATAAAAGGTAGGTCAGGCTTTCATTCTTACCTAGAAATAGATGTGTTTTAGTTAGATTTATCGTCATATCAAATATGAGTTTGAATCTTGGAAGGTTTTAAGATTTTGATAATCTGGACCTTCTCATTTGGCAGACAAACTGTTGCAGTAAAAAATGATATATTAATAATCTGTCAAATGTTTGATGAAAGGTTGCAGAGCCTGGGTTCAAACTAGTGATGGACTGAATAATTGATATAATCGATAATCAGTTGGTTCGGGCTCCCGATGACAAATATGGATTATGAAATCTCATTTCAATTTATCAGTTTGTAACATGTAAATGGAAAACAATTAGTATTATAAAAGATAAATGTCACCTACTTAGTCTGAGTTTCTTATATTTTTCTGAAAACATCCTTTTACATGAGAAAAACAATGTTTAAACCTTAACCCTTGTCATGCTGAACCCGGAATATTCCTGCTTTGACAGGAGGTATAGACAAAGATCAGCCTGCACGTATATGCAGTCTGATCTTAGTTCATACCACCTGCATTTCATTTTTAAAGCAGAAAGGTGTAAAACAATGCATTTCCGAAATCAATACTCACTCACATTTGGTAACTTCCAGTGCTTTTATCACTTTGATTTTACATTTATTTTGCAAAGATTTTTATTCAGCATGACAAGGGTTAAGAATGGACCATCAGTGGTCAGTGACATGGTAAAGAATACAACAGGGGTGTGGAATTCCCATGCCCAACTTGTCAGATACGGGCTTTTCGACTTGCGGACAAGTACATTTTTCTATGCCACTTGTCCGTGGACAAGTATATACCAGAGCAAATCTTTATACAGTACAAAAAAGATCTAGGAGGAAAGATATCTTTGTTTGTATGAAAGGGGAGAAATCATTGTCTTTAATGAAGAAAATGCTGGGTTACAGCATTTTCTTCATTAAAAACAATGTTTATCTCAATATTTATCATTTCATTTTTTTTGTGTGAGAAAGTTTTGATCCTGGGCAAGTAGAAAATTGACTTTTACTTGTCCATGGACAAGTGGAGAAAAGTCGTATTTCCACACCCCTGATACAACATAGAGGATATTGAATGAGTGGTCATTGAATACTGAATTTATAAAACGAGTCATCTAAAAAAAGTTAAAAACGAGGCTGCGCCTCGTTTTTATCTGTTTATAGATGACGAGTTTAATAAATTTGGTATTTTAAGGTAGTGGACCTGTAATAGTTTAGCAATTTCTCAAAAGTAATGAACTTTAACAGTGTTAACCGAGGTTTCCTAATGATTTTCATTAGGAAACCTCGGTCAACATTGTGAAAGATCATGTGTTCCCAAATGATGCAGAACTATTTTGAGTCCACTACCTTAAGAGCACAAATTTTATATTCTGTTTATAACATGACCAGAATTTGAGCAAAAAATCGACAAAATTCTTGAAATTCAATGTTTCCATTTTTTGCGAAACTTATAACGCCGTTTTAAAATGACGTCACAAAACAGACATTATGACGTCATATTTGCGGTTACAAAATAGCGTCGCTATTCGCTCATTTGCATAGTTATTCCACTAGTATAATAACACTCGTGTAATATCAAAAATATTTAACAGGGTTATTTCACTCCGGCAACGTAGGTCATATTATAAACATACTAATTGATTGTCAATATCTTTATCAAACAACATAGATAAGAAGTTTTTAAAGATACAAAATAATTATCGATGTTTAAGTTTCAAGAAAATGGTATCACCAGCAGCTTTTTTATGCCATAGTGTACATTCATTGAGCATTGTTTTGATTTCTAAGAAAGCAATTGTAGTATAGATCATTATTTGATTTTGCTCTTCCAAATAAAAACTAAAAATTTATTATGATTTAAAATGGATTGCCCTATACTAGCTCAAACTCACGACCACAGGGTTGACAACCAAATGCATTACCACTGAGCTAGCCGGGGTTCAACTACTGATGTGGAGGAATAAAATCAGTACAGCCTACCTGATTGCGTCATGAATTTGTTGTATATGTAGCTGAATATCACTGTTCTCATTCACATGCCTCTCAAACGCAGACAATGTCACACAGAATCCGGGTGGAACAATACCACACACCTGAAACAAGTGGATTTCTTAAAATTTCTAAAAATTTTGTGACATCTTTAAAATGAAAAAAAAAAGTTAAAGCTTAAGTTAGGTTTATAGTCTGTTTCTATGCCAAGCATATTGGACTGACTTCACACTTTTATCCAAGATCACAGAAAATCAAATAGGCAGTTTACATACAGGCCCCTTCGGGCCCACAATACTTAGAACTACATTCTCACAGAAATCCATTTTTATCATGCAATGAAGTCTGCATTGACCTAATAACACCTGTCTGATAACATGAGGCAAAGCCTCGTCCTGATAAATTCTCCCAACCTCGTCATTTAGCATATAATCATAAGGCAATGTTATAATGACATCATTTCGATAAGGGTTTTTTTAGGATCGCCCTGATAAAATCAAATTGAGTATATTGAACAAAGGCAATGTTAACTGTTTAAACTTTCTATAATTTTACTTGTTTGGTGGTGAGATTATCAAGTGATTATCTACCATTATTACTAGATAAATCACTGAAAAGCATTAAAGAAACTCTAGTAATTTCAAAAGCTTTCTGCAGTGATCAAGCAGAAATCAAACTTTTTTTCAAACTCAATGTTTGTGTAAATTCTCAGTTGAGTAGCAAACAATGTTAATATCTTGTGCTGACAATTACTGTACCTTATCCTGTATGGAAGTCAAAAATGCCAACTGAGATCCCTTCCCTCCAACTAGTTCACTACTACAGCAAGCTCTGGTTGTGAATGGTAGAGTGATCTCCCTTTCTGCTGATTTTATCTCACTAGATGGCGGTTCAGTCAGCAATGGCACAGAGGTTGGAGGAGTATATGACATGGGTGGGCCGTCTGGATTTCTATAAAACAAAGAATCATAAAAGTATGCTGTACACCTAATCTGTCCAATTGATGGAAACGGGCTTTAATTGTTTAACTAGAAAGCTATGAATGTCTTGAGTCGCTCTACAGGCTTGAAATTCTTGGAATAGCAAATCAAAGTTTTCACTAGATTTTCTAGATATTTTGGGTTCTTCTGATGTTGAAAATAATTTTCAAAGTTTCAACTATATAACATATAGAGAAATCACCTCGCCCATAAAAGACATATTTTTCATCCTATCACAATAATTCTTGGCTGCATGATAAAGGGTCACTCAAGGATTATTCCAGTGAAATTTGGTTGATATCAATCGGTTACAATCTGAGTAAATGATTTTGAAAGTTTCCACTATATAACATATAGAGAAATGACCTCCGCCCATAAAATATATATTTTTCATCAGATCACAATAATTTCTAATAGACTGTTAAAGGGTCTCTCAAGTATCATTCAAGTGAAATTTGGTTTATACGCATCAGTTACTTTCTGAGGAAATGACTTTCAAAGTTTCCAGTATATATCATATAGAGAAATGACTTCCGCCCATAAAAAACGTACTTTCCATCTGATTACAATGATTTTTTGTAGACTGATAAAGAGTCGCACAAAGATCATTCATGTAAAATTTGATTGGTATCCATCAATAATAATCTGAGAAAACTCACTTTTTTACCATATTTGGAAATAAGCCACACCCATAAAATCCATGTTTTTCATTGGATCAAAATTTCTTGAACAACTATGAAAGAGGGTCACCCAAGAATTATTCCTGTGAAGTTTGGTTGAAATTCATTCAGTAGTTTCTGAGAAGATTTTTAAAGAAAAAGTTTACGACCGGATGCACGGACGGACGCATGACAAACACAACACCATGACAATAGCCCAAGTGACCTTTGGCCAGTGGAGCTAAAAATAAGTAAATAAATGAATGAATAAATAGATAACTAGCATTTAGAACAAGTACATTTTGAAAACCTTTGGTACCATTGGTAAAATATCAATGGGTTAATATTTTCTTTTATTCTCTAAAATCTAAAAAAACACCTGCGTCTAATTTGAAACCAAGGTCATCTAGCAATTGACAATTAATCTTATTTCAACTTTTTTGAGTCATCATTGCAGGTTTTCCCTAGGGTTTCGGTCAAACCTGCATGGTAGACAAAACTAGACATGATTACACATTTTAAAAAGATCTTATTTGAACTTATATCGCTTTTCTCTAACTTACATTTATTCAGTTCACTTGCCCCCATTTTCCAGGAACCATTGACAATTATATTTAAATACTGTAAACGGATTTATATTGGCGGTGTCCACATTTGGCGGTTTTTCAGTTTCGATTTATTGGCGGTGATTAATTTTGGTGGATCTTACATGAAGCGCTAAAATAAAACGTCATATCCATTTTTCATTTTCGTCGTTTAAAACCTTGAAAGTATAAGTAAGCCTATTTTCTAGAGTAGTGTCAGATTTTACAAACTAAACAATATTTTTTTTCACACCTCTAGTTGGAGTAATCATTTCGTGTACCAGTTTTTCACACATTTCTCAACTTGAATCTGGAATTTTGGAATTAGTTTTTATTAGACATTTACAAGCGTTGTCAGCCAATTTTCTTATTCCAATTCGAATGGTCTGTATATCATTGAAATGAAGTTAATCAATATAACCTTAAAAGTACATCAAGCAAGATAACATTTTCCTTACAGTAAATGCATTTTTTCATTTCATAATGGTTAATATTGGCGGCGGATTAATTTTGGCGCATCTTAGCTTGACCGCCAATATAGCCAAAATAAAACCAACGCCAAAATTACCCTGTTTACAGTAAGCAGTTTGTATATCATGTTAATTATTGTTCAACATGGACAATTATTGTCTTATTGTGAAATAAACTATGAAACTATGAAACATAAAAAATATATACACAGTCAAATCTGTATGAGCGGCAAACTATACACAGCGGCCAGGCCGACAGGGGCCACTCGATTTCCCCCCGTGCATATTCCTTCTTTAATTGCACTGTGAATAGTGTGATCTCCTGAAATGCGGCCGGAGGTCACCTTAATTGGTCGAATTCCAACTGTATACAACACCTATACAACGGTCATCTGACAAAACAAGCGACGTTTGAAAAAAATCGATAATCATCACTATAGTAAACAGCCGAAGTCGCTTTATCGTAATGTACAAGTTATAAACAACCAATTATCGATTTAATCCTGCGTTGTCGATTGAATGATGTGTAATTGGCCATTATTATTTATTTGATCTACTAAAATGATGATAATTAATTAAAGGATATGGAATTTCTCAGTTGTCGGGTCTTTTTATATAAAATGGTCTTGAGCATTACAGGTTGTTTACACATTTAGCAAACTGATTTCTCGAGGTCTTTAAAATGGACGAAAACCTGCTTTTGATATAAATTCTTGCCATTATGTTGCTTTCTTAACGAAAGGTTCTCTCTCTAGAGGATCGTGTGAAAGTGACACGCATGTTTGAATCTGGACAGTCTTCCAGGATTATAGCTAATGAGTTCGGTGTAGGTCGTACGCAGGTCCAAACCGTGGCTAAACGTAAACGAGAAATTCTCGATGAATATGAAACTGGTAATCCAAAAACTACTTAAAACAAGATATTTTCACTTGTTTTCAAAATATTTTTTATGTTAAATGGTATAATTCCTTATTCTTTTAATGACAAACACTTAAAATGAAACTTTCTTAATTGCTTAGAATTTGGAGAAGTCTAAAGTTTTGCGATCTGGTATTGAGCTAAACAAAAGTGGTACGACAAAATGGCCACCCTAAGGATACTGTGAACAGCAGCCAATCTGTGTACAGCAGCCAATCGGACCTCTCCCTTGACTGGCTGCTGTACACAGATTCGACTGTATATCACAAATATTTGTATAGTTATAAGATAAACAGTGATATATAACTGGGTTTATCACTGAACACATCTTTACAAGCAATATTTGACCTTGATCTTACCTATAATGATATTCCACATTGCCTCTAGCTGACATATTGTTGACTGTATATGTACAAAATCTCTCTAGTAACCTACTAGTTCTACTTGGATAGTGATGTAAAATTGGTGTTATAACTGAACACATCTTCACATGGAATGTTTGATTGGCTGAAAAATAAATACTTACATACAGGAAAATATCATAACATTTTTATACTTTGCAGGTTTTTTTTTGTCTTTGTGTGTAATACAAGAAAATGGTAGCAACAGTTGTAAGTTTCAATAATGATTGAGAAAAAAGACAAATATCCATGGCAGAACATTGTTATCCAACAGTAGCTAGCACTTTAAATTTTCCCTTGCTCAATTATTAATCATGTTTTTCCTTTCTATTCAAGTATCATCCCTGTGTTCAGGATGACAAAACGATGTAAATAGTTTGGCAATTATTCCCCACTTTGCATGCAACTTCACGTGCAAAGTGGGGTCAAATTGGCATACTTTTTCTACTGTTTGTGATCCTGAACGCAGAGCATGCCAGTAAAATGAAAAACATATAGAAAGCTTGGGAGAGAAAAATAACAAGCAATTTGGACACAGAGGACTATTTACATGGACTTAACCTAAAACTATTCTCCTCTTCAACAAAGTGCTATCACATACCTACCTGCTTTAAAGGTGAAATCGTAAGACTCTGGTGGAAAGGCATCTTTGGTCAAAGTAAAGAGATCGAAATCTGTATCCTGCATGGCAAATGTCTCACCATTGGCGTAAGTTAGGAAGCCTGTCTTGAAACTGGTGAAATAAAATATTGAGAGCTTAGGGCAAACCTTATCACACACGTGTATGAATCGGCTTTGCCTGTTCATACAGTGTGTTAAGGTTTTTAGTTTCAAACCTCCATGGAATGTAAAATTCAATTAAAATTAAAATTAAATTTTTGAAGGCCAAAAAGAGCAATGTTGTAGAAAGGTCACAACATAGGGCTGAGAAACTTCAGTATTCTTGAATCAGCAGATGTGTATCTTTGACAAGTATCATCATGCCATTAATTGTTATATTATTCTAACTTCAAGAAATCTTTCTCTCAAGAATGTTATCTTCATTTGATAGACATTGTGAAGTTTAGGAAAAGCTTTGTTGCCTTTTGAACTCCAGCACACAATCTTGAAATGATGAAAATTTTAGATATTGTTTATATTGTGATAATGTCGTTGAATGTGAATATCACTTTGTTTTGATATGTCTTGCTTTATGATGAATTACCCAAAAAAAATTAATAACACTTAGCCAAACATTCAGAAATTCTACACATAAATGACCAAAATAGATGTAACAACACTTGAGAATCTTTCTATGTTTATACACTATGCCCCCCCCCCCAAAAAAAAAAATTACTGCAGTATCTTATTTGTATATGAGCCAGTGTACTGCAATTAAGAATTGAATTGAATTGAATTGCTAATTATGAATATTGTATCTTGAATAGCTTAAAATGATTGACATTGTTACGTTTTTTGGTAAGATTTTGCAAACAGACCAACAGACAGATGAATGAACAGATGGACAGAGGGATAACAGTAAAACAAAATGCTCCCAATTGTATGGATACTGGGGTAAAAAAATTGAAGTGATAAACATTTAGTACTTACAATGTTATATAGTTAGGCATCCACAGTACACATACCATGGCAAACACTCCTGTCTGTAAATTAAGTTGAAAAAAATCTAGTACAAAAGACAGCCAGAGTACTACCTACGGCCGCAATGCTCAGCTGCAGGTGCTGGATAATGCAAAAATTCAAAGTCCAAAAAGGGACATAACTCTTACAAAACTGCTTCCAGCTATCCCCCCTTGATAGTCTAGAAAGCTCATGTGATGGTGAACATACATGCCAAATTTCATGAAGATATATTCAATAACAACAGAGATATGTCCAAGCTTAAAGTTTGTCAAACAACGCCAAAGTCAATGCAAACACCAACCTCCAGATTTCCTCCAAACCAGCTGAGCTAAAAATCACTTGAAAATCAGATTTGTTTAAGAAGTTTTTTGATGAAGCCAATTCTTATCAGTTGTCACTTTGATGGCTAAGCCAAAACAGTTGCAACTGCAATAAATATATAGGCAGCTACAACTGAGTCAATTATAAGATTTGCATCATTTAACTATTGAGTTATCTTTGAAACAACTTAGATTTTATGTCTTTATACCAATTAATATATAATTACATTATATACTATAATGTGTGGCCTTGGACAACAAAATGAAAAAGGGTCTTCTGCAAATTTGAGTTCATTACAAAAGCATACTGAGAAGAAACTTCATTCCTAGGCAGTACAAAAATCTTATCAAGGTTTTTGTCTTTTTTAATTCTATGTACCTCAGGGATCCATATATAATGTATGGCATATCGTTCAAACATCTCCCAGTCTCTAAATCCAAATGTATGGTCTCTCATTCCAATTAAATGTACAGTTTGGGTCTCATGTCCCTCTATCTGTATTGTTCCACTTAACTCTCCAACTTGTTCATAGTGAGTCTGATGTTTACTGAAAAATATGTCAGTGATAGTATTATCAAGCAAAATATCCAACATGGCCATCACTCGCCTATAAAAGCTTGATTGTAAACTGAAGCCATCTAGATTTAGAGTTCTTATGAACTTTGCTTCTTCTCAATGAGTTCTAGCTCAACAGTAAGCAAGGGAGGTTATTGTTATTGGACACTACTGTTCTTCTGAATGAGATGTATCCATACCCATGTGAAGTTTCAAGCTGATAGCATTTATCCTTTAAGATAAATCTATGCACTAGATAAAAGTTTAAGATTAAAATTACAAAGGGCAAAAACTCAAAAATTAAGCAAGCAAGAGTTATGTCCTCAACCTTGTCGTAAAAGAGGTCATCATTAAGCTACGGACAGATACTAAACTAGGCTTGTTGTAAAGCAGAGTAATAACCCCAATGTCCATTAGGATTATTTGCATCTAAAACTGACTTTTTCATAAAAGGGCCATATTTCTGTCGAAGTAAATGGACTAATACCCAAATACAACATGCACATCTCTGCTTAGTACTCTTCACATCTGTGAAGTTTTAATGAAATCTGTCTATTAGTAGCTGAGAAATTGAGCGGACAGACTTACCAACAGACAAGCTGACACCTATATACCCACAAAACATAGTTGGAAGGGGGGATATAATTACTTTTTCTTAATATATGACCACTAACCCTCTCAATTTGGTCCAGAACTCTGATGTCCATTTTTCTCTAGAAATAGCATCAGCCAGAAGAGAATGATTACAATCTGTGTCAAAGTTGAAGGGATCATTGATACTGCCCCACCTTGAAAAAGAGAAAAATCAGTTTATAGTTAACCATTGTAATTCTGTGTCGAAGTTTAACTATTCATAATCAATACAGCCCTATCTTGAAATAAGCTAGCAAACTGTCATAAGAAACACCTGTACACTGCTGGATGTCCAAGTGTGAAAATTAACAAAGAGAAATTACTAAAAAAATAGGACCAAGATGGTCCTAGATCGCTCACCTGAGTCTCTTTGACCCTTCAGATATCACATCAATTAAATAGGCAGATGTCATTTAGGAAATAATTTCTACATAAAACCAAGTGTCATGAAGATTGGGCCACAAATTTGTGGCCTCTAGATTTATAACAAGAAAAATATCATTTAGACCCTTTTTCCTGAAATATGGCTTGGAATTTCCCATGAAACAAGGTTCCATCCTTGTGACCAGACCAACATTCTGACCAAGTTTCATGAAGATTTGGCCATATATTATGTGGCCTCTAGAGTGTAAACAAGAAAATTGTCATTAAGGCCCCTTTTCCTGTGATATGGCACCGATCCTTCCCATTTTCAAAAGGGTTCATCCTTGTGATCTGACCAAGATTATGACCAAGCTTAATGAAGATTGGACAATATTTGTGGCCTCGAGAGCATTAACAAACACATTGACAGTATGGCCCCTTTTCCTGTGATAAGACACTGATTCATCCAATTTTCAATAGGATTCATCCTTGTGACCTGACAAACATTCTGACCAAGTTTCATAAAGATTGGACAATATTTATGGCCTGTAGTGTGTAAACAAGAAAATTGTCATAAAGGCCCCTTTTCCTGTGATATGGCACCGATCCTTCCCATTTTCAATAGGGTTCTTCCTTGGGACCTAACAAACATCTGACCAAGTTTCATAAAGTTTAAACAATATTTGTGAACTCTATAGAGTGTTTCTAAAAAAATTCATTAAGGCCCCTTTTCCCTTGATATGGCACTAATTCTTCCCATTTTCAATAGGGTTCATCCTTGGGACCTGACAAACAAACTGACCAAGTTTCATGAAGATTGGGCAATATTTGTGGCCAATAGCGTCTAAACATGAAAATTGTCATTAAGGCCCCTTTTCCCCGTGGTCTGGCATAGATCCTTTCCATTTTCAAAAGGGTTCATCCTTGGGACCTGACAAACTCTCTGACCAAGTTTCATGAAAATTGGACAATATTTGTGGCCTGTAGGGTGTAAACACTGAAATTGTTGATGCATGACACACAACGCACGACTAATGATGGATGAGGGATGACGGACATTCAATGATCATAAAAGCTCACACGATGTGCTCAGGTGAGCTAACAAGAGGGCCAGAATGGCCCTAAACCACTCACCTGAATTTTATTGGTCCAGTGGAACCCATCCAAGTAACTTTCTGACAAAGTTACATTCACATTTGCCTAATTGTTGAAGAGGACATATTATTCAAAGAATTTAAAGTGAAAATAGACCCTGCCCACCCATTCTTTACTGAGGCAACTAAAAATAAGGCCAGCTCTGCCATACCCCTTTTTATGGGCCAATCAAAATTTTGCAAAGAAATTTTGAAGAGGGTCATGAAAGGAACATTCAAGTAAAGTTTCATTGAAATTGGCCCAGTGGTTCAGAAGATGTCATTCAAAAATTTTTGGCTCTAAATAAACCTTGCCCTGCCATGTCCACATTTATTGGCCATTCAAAATGTCACAATTTTTTAAAAGGGTCAACCAAGGAACATTCTGGTAAAGTTTCATTGAAATTGACCCAGTGGTTCAGGAGGAGATGTTGTTCAAAGATTTTGGGCTCAAAATAAGCCCCGCCCTGCCACGCCAACATTTATGGGCCAATCAAAATTTGGCACAACAATTTTTGAGAGGGTCACCCAAGGAACATTCTGGTGAAGTTTCATTGAAATTGGCCCAGTGGTTAAGGAGATGTCATTCAAAGATTTCGGGCTCAAAATAAGCCCCGCTCTGCCAAGCCCACATTTATTGGCCAATCAAAATTTTGCAAACAATTTTCAAAAAGGGTCACCCAAGTAACATTCTGGTAAAGTTTCATTGAATCCGGCCCAGTGGTTCAGAAGGAGATGTCATTCAAAGATTTCAAAGTGAAAAAATGCCCGGCCCTGCCATGCCAATAATTATTGGCCAATCAGAACTTAGCAAACAATTTTTAAGGAGGGTCACCCAAGGAACATTGGCAAAGTTTCATTGAAATTGGCCCAGTTGTTCAGGAGAAGAAGAAGTTTTTCTTCATTGTTGACGATGGACGAGGCAAGAGCACGACCAACACAGCATCACCCTTAAAACTCCCCTTGAGCAGGTTGTGCTCAGATGAGCTAAAAATTAAGTCATGTGGAGTTAATGTCCTTATGCACTGCACTATATAATCATAAGAGCAAGTTTCAAGTCAATCTGACAAAAGGTGACAGAGTTATACTCCAGGGGCCTGTTTTACTTAACATCTTACAATTATTTTTTACAATTAAAAACTTGCTTCTACAGAAGTACCGAAATATGGAATTCTGCCACGCATCATCTCATTGTAATCGTCTTTTGAAGACGATTCCAATGAGATATTGCAAGGCAGAATATAAAAATGGATGAAAACACCAGGTATGATTTGAGATTTTGACTTACAATAATTTCTTTTGTAAGAAATTAAGTAAAACAGGCCCCTGAGAAAGAAATAGATGCTACACGCCCGTCCACCTAGACACCTGACTTACCTAAAGGACATTTTCACATGAACAACGTCTGCTGGTTTATTTTCAAGGTCATTGCAAGGGCCTCTTCTGTAATATAAGAAAATTACCATATTTTTGTAATTTATCCAAAATGAAAGGTTCATAGGAAATTCATTTATTTGCTGAATCTTGCTGACTATGGACTCTTGGTACTTTACTCTAAACTATTGATACCATGACATCCTTTCCTAGCCCCCAGCTGCCTTCCAACTTAGATATACGATTATCCACCTATCAGTGGGAAACAAAGATTCTTTTATGAGTTCCATGAGGTAAAATTGTCTTCTGCAATTTGAATCAGACTGAAATTTTGACTTAAGAAATTAATGAACTTGTTGCTAGTTACAAGCAAATTTTTCATCGTCCATAATAATCCCCCCCCCCCCTAAATGACAAAGATTCATCAGCTGTCTACAACATCTTTCAATCAAAACCTGCCCTGTTTCAGGATATGAAACCGCTCGAAGCAAACAGGTTTTATAGTGAGCAGTCTATCTTGAACGCACCGCAAGCACTTTCCAAAAATGACCGGGTTGCTAGGCAAAACAAGAGTACCAGAATGGCCCTAAACTGCTCCTCTGAACTTTATTGGTCCAGTGGATCACATCCAAGTAACTTTCTGGCAGTTTCATTCACATTTGCCTAATTGTTGAAGAGGAGTTGTTATTCCAAGTATTTAAAGTGAAAATAGACCCTGTCCAACTATTCATTACTAAGGACACTCAAAATAAGCCCCACCCTGCCATGCCCATACTAATGGGCCAATCAAAATTTTGGGAACATTTTTTGAAAAGGGTCACCTAAGGAACATTCTGATAAAGTTTCATTGAAATCAGCCCAATGGTTCAGGAGGAGATGTCATTCAAAAGACTTTGGCTAAAAATAAGCCCTGCCCTGCCACACCAATATTTATTGGCCTAACAAAATTAAGCAAACAGTTTTTGTGAAGGGTCGTCCAAGACTCAAAATTTTGCCAACAATTTTTGAAAAGTGTAACCCGAGGAACATTCTGGTAAAGTGTCATTTAAACTAGCCTAGTGGTTCAAGAGAAGTTGTCGTTCAAAGATTTCAGCTCAAAAAAAGCCAAACCCTGCCACACCCATATTTATAGGCCTATCCAAATTTTGCAAACAATTTTTGAGGAGGGACGCGCAAGGAACATTCTGGTAAAGTTTTATTGAAATCAGCCCAGTGGTTCAGGTGGAGATTGTGTTTAAAGATTTCAGGCTCCAAATGAGCTCCTCCCTGCCACACCCATATTTATAGGCCATTCAAAATTTAGTTCACAATTTTTGAAAAGGGTCACCCAAGGAACATTTTGGTAAAGTTTCATTGAATTCAGCCCAATGGTTCAGGAGGAGATATCCTTCAAATAAACCCCACCCTGCCAAGCCCTCATTTATGGGCCAATCAAAATTTTGAGAACAACTTTTGAATAGGGTCAACCAACTATTCATTACTGAGGACACTCAAAATAAGCCCCGCCCTGCCATGCCCATATTATTGGGCCAATCAAAATTTTGGGAACATTTTTTGAAAAGGGTCATCTAAGCAACATTCTGATAAAGTTTCATTGAAATTGGCCCAGTGGTTCAGGAGGAAATGTCATTCAAAGATATCAAATTGAAAAAATGCCCCGCCCTGCCAAGCCCACATTTATGTGCTAATCAATTTTTGAAAAGGGTTACCCAAGGAATAATATGGTAAAGTTTCATTGAAATTGGCCGGTTGGTTCAGGAAAAGATGAAGTTTTTAAGATTATTGATGACAGATGATGAAGACACAAGACGGACACCACACAATGCATGAGGGACGACAGACTCAGGGTGATCCTAAAGGCTCCCCTTGAGCACATTGTACTCAGGTGAGCTAAAAAGTGACTTGATACAAATCTTAATCCCAGAAAGATCCTCAAAAAATATTTTTAGATTCATGAAATGAAGTAAAAAAAAACATTTTTTATTCATAGATCTCTCTCTCTAGATGATTAGATATCCCAACAAAACAAAAATCACAGGACTTTCAAAAAAATTTTGAAATTGCTCCCTGATTATCGCAAGCGCCCCAAGCAGGCACACTGTTCAGGAAAGGAGAGCAGGAAACAAGAGCTGTCGGAGGACAGCGAAGCTCGACTATTCCTAGTGCTGGATAGTAACAGCAAATCATTATCGACATTGGAAATTAAATAAAATGAAAGTCAAGAGAAAAGAATCTTTGTCTAGAGGCTGATATTATGGTCACAGAAGCATGTGCAGAGTTTCAAAGCAATAGCTTTAGTAGGAACAGAGATACAACTAACATAAAACAGTTGCACATAAAAACAAAACCAAGATTTTTAAGGCAAAAAAGGGTTAAAATTCCACTAAATTAAATATCAGAGTAATGAATCTTTTCTGTGGGCTAATATTATGGTCAAAGAAGCATGCGTAAAGTTTCCAAGCAACAGCTTTAGTAGAAATAGAGATTTTACAGAAATACAACATTTGCACATAAAAACTAAACTAAAAATTTTTAAGTCCAAAAAGGGTTAAAAAATCCACTAAATTCTAAACCAGAGAATTGAATCTAATCTTTATCAAGAGGCTGTTGTTATGATCATTGAAGCATGTGCAAAGTTTGAAAGCAATAGCTTTAATAGAATTAGAGATATAACTGATGTACAACATTTGCACGTAAAAACTTAACCAAGAATTTCTGAGTCTGAAAAAGGTTAAAATTCCACTAAATTCAAAATCAGAGAAATAAATGTTTGTCATGAGGCTGATATCATGGTAAAAGAAGCATGTGTAGAGATTCCAAGCAAAAGCCTAAGTAGCAATAGAGCTATAACTGATATACAACATTTGCACATAAAAACTTAACCAAGATTTCTAAGTCCGAAAAGGGTTAAAATTTCACTAAATTCAAAATCAGAGTATTGATTCTTTGTCAAGAGGCTGATTTTATAGTCACAGAAGCAAGTGCAAAGATTCAAAGCAATAGATTTCGTAGAAATAGAGATATTACAGAAATACAACATTTGCACGTAAAAACTTAACAAAGATTTCTAAGTCCGAAAAGGGTTAAAATTCCACTAAATTCAATATCAGAGTAATGAATCTTTGTCAAGAGGCTGATATTATGGTCACACAAGCATGTGCAAAGTTTCAAAGTAATAGCTTTAGTAGAAATAGAGATATTGCAGAAATATAACATTTGCACATAAATACTTAACAAAGAATTACTTAGTCTGAAAAGGGTTAAAATTCCACTAAATTCAATATCAGAGTAATGAATCTTTGTCTAGATGCTGATATTATGGCCACAGAAGCATGTGTAAAGTTTCAAAAAATTGCTTTAATAGATACAGAAATATCAAAGGCCTGAAAGGCCTGAATTGAAGACAGGACTGAATATTAACCCTTGTCATGCTGAACCCGGAATATTCCTGCTTTGGCAGGAGCTATAGACTAACACCAGCCTGCACATATGTGCAGTCTGATGTTAGTCTACACCACCTGTTTCTCACTTTCAAACCAGAATTGTCAATAGATTTAGTTTTTCAAATAAAAATTTACCTACAGTTGGTACTTTCAGAGAGCTTTTTGCCCTTTGATTTTGATGAAATTTTTAGACAAAATTTATTCAGCATGACAAGGGTTAACAATTGGAATGAAAATTGTGGCTTTTGAGAAGATCTCTTGAGTGGGAATCAAAAATTTAAAACAATCATTGATGGTTACATATGGAAACTGCACCTTCCTAACAAATGAATATGCTTTACTTTGAAGACTCATCACTTCCAGATAAACCTATCCCTCTAGCCAATTCAAGCTTAACAAGAGGGTAACTGCCTTCATAATCGCTATTCATCCCCAAGTGTAAGTTTTCAATATCCTAAATGAACAAGCATTTGGAAGTATTGCATGGCAATACCAAGTCCCCTACCGGATTTATAAATATATCCCTAGAGCAGTATCTTTTTTGGTGGTAATGGTATAACTACCTCTCCAAAATATTAGCTGTATCAGATTTTATGTATCAGCTCAATATCTCTGAGGATAAAAAAAAATCCGGAAATTTCCTGGTAATTTTCTAAGTCCAGCATCCGTATCTTCCACAAGATCAATGGACCAGAAACAAAATTCAAACTTGATCTGTAACTCATTGATGCGGACTCACATACCAAAAATCAGCTAAATATCTCCAAGGATTAAGAAAAAAAAGTCCAGAAAACTGAAATTTCCTGATGATTTTCTAAGTCCAGCATCCGTATCTTGAGGGCTGTAACGATACACCGAGTGACGAATACGAATACACATCACTCTCGTATTCACATCACGATACAGGATCATGAATATGAATATTTATTCACGAATATAATTTCTTTTTAAATAAGAACAAAATTGCTTATTCTACATTCCTTTATCAACCAAGGACAGAGTTTTAGTATGCCATCAAAAAATGGGGTCCAAAGGACTCCAATCATTAAACTCACAGGTGTCCTTCCTATTTGTGTTTTGAGTCCTAGTTCTTATTTAGGGGTCTCAGAGTCACAAAACCCAGCAATGAGACAATTCATTTGATTACCACAAAAAAGTCCCTATTTTGCATCATTTGTATTGAAATAGAAAACAAAAGTAAAACAAACTGTCTATTTAGAATTGAAAAAAAATCTGTTTTCTTCTGGAAACCTTCCTCTTACACACTTATAATAGCTACATTTTGTAATTGAAACCTAAATAGAAAAAGATAAAATCCTATCCTAAAACTGTCGTCAACCTATATTCAATGGTGTTTGTTCTAACAAATTTATTGTTTTTAATTGGCTAATTTTCTTTCAATTAGATGAAAGAAGATGTATTTGTAGGCTGCATCTGTATCAATCTTTGTTTTTTCTCATAGGATGATCTAAGAAACGCCTATGAATTTCAGCCTGTCCTGAGATAAACTGTGCTTATTGTTTACAGTTATGACTTGATTTCACTATTTATCATGTTTTCGTTTTATTACACTACTACAGAGTCTTGGCTAGGTTGACTAGTTAGCAAACTAGGCATATGCAGGTGTCTGAATTTAATGGTAGACACATATTTCATTATGTCTACTCTACAGGCTCTCTGCAGTAAGAGAATTGATGATTACACTCAAAGGTTTAATGCCGTATAAATATAATCTATAGATAATTTTGATTTAGGGTTTTTGTAATAAAAATTTAAGTTTTTATGTTAAATAAGTGATTCTTAGTACATTGCATACTAAAAATCTTTCATAATTATAATTTTTCTAACATTACTTTTATGTTAGAAGTGAATTAGAACTTAATATAGAAAAAGTAAATTAAAATTTTTTAAAGGGAGGCAACTATAATGCATTAATATGTCTGACAAATACTACACGAAAGTAACAATCTAATTCTTTTCTTACCAACTTTCTTCCTGATAAGAATTACTGTTTTTCATTGGAAATCCTTACAGTTATTAGGGTTTTTTTTGCATGAGAACCTATTTTTCATCTCTTAGAGATCGGGTGCCTGTAAAGTCACTCACTGTCGATCTCTGAATAGATCCTCTAATGTTTATGATACAAAGCCTACTTTTCTGCTCGGAGATAGTTTTTGCCAAGACTTTAGTTAACAATTTCTAAACGGATTTTGGAAAGAATACAGCCAGTTTTGATTTATTGATGAAGATTCTAATGATTGTTTTTTCTACAAAACACAATGCTTTTCCCAAGTTAATAAAATAACCCGCCTGTCAGACTGTAAACCAGTGCATGGCGGATCAGCTACGTCCACGGCAATATTTACTCGCTAATTGGAGTGGTATCTAACGGTTAGAGTTAAATATTTAGCTATCATTTATCAAATTTTCAAATAAAATTCATAATTGATAGGGTTATACAGTTTAAAACTTGCCAAATAGATCTCTGGTTCATATTTTTGCATTGAATGGCCACAATTTAACAATTTCCGTGCATGTCGCATTTTGTATTCGCCAATATTCGGTTCTGAGACAGACGAATACGATACGTATTCGCCGAGAATAAGATATTCGGTTCACCGAATATTCGAGTGTATCGTTACACTATCTTCCACAAAAATCAATGGACCGGAACCAAACTCGAACTCGTTCTGTAATTCACTTATGCGAACTCACATACCAAAAATCAGCTCAATATCCCCATGGGTTAAGAAAAAAAGTCTGGAAAACTGAAATTTCCTGGTATTTTCTAAGTCCAGCATCAGTATCTTCCACAAAAATCAATTGACCGGAACCAAACTCAAACTCGTTATGTAACTCATTGATGCGGACTCACATACCAATAATCAGCTCAATATCTCCAAGGGTTATGAAGAAAAGTCGGGAAAACTGAAATTTCCTGGTAATTTTCTAAGTCCAGCATCCGTATCTTCCACAAAATCAATTGACCGGAACCAAACTCGAACTCGTTCTGTAAATCATTAATGCGGAAGCACATACCAAAAATCAGCTCAATATCTCCAAGGGTTAAGAAAAAAAAGTCCGGAAAACTGAAATTTCCTGGTAATTTCTAAGTCCAGCATCTGTATCTTCCACAAAAATCAATGGACCGCAACCAAACTCAAACTTGTTCTGTAACTCATTGATGCGGACTCACATACCAAACATCAGCTCAATATCTCCAAGGGTTAAGAAAAAAAGTCCGGAAAACTGAAATCCGGACTGACAGACAGACGGACGGACGGAAGGACGGACGGGCAGACAGACAGACGGACGGAGCGCAAACCTATAGTCCCCTTCGGCTTTCGCCGGTAGGGGACTAAAATATTCATTTAACCAACAGAAATATGGTGGCAATTCCTGTATTCTAAAAACTCAAATGAATTATTGCAACCCTGTTTTATAAAATTGTATAGATTATCCCCAGCAATCCAATATGATCCAAATCCGATTTTTTCCAGTCAAACTTATTAAGTGGATGTGTAAAAATCTTAAATAAAATGTTAATCCACATGACACACATTGCTTACCCCTTGATGAAGAGCTGAACATTTCATTGCCATGGTGAATATTGCCCTGAATTGGAAATTTGTTCAAATTTCTTTTACATTTATTATCTGATCCAGGATTTGACTAATTATCTCCACATAGAAGAAGCAATGAAAGTAATACCAATATTCTTATACTTTTACTAGTCAAAGTCAATACTAAGAAGAAGTATTTTCCCGTACAATAGCTGTAGCTTTTTTTTATGAATACCGTTTAAGTTTCTTCCAGGAGTGAAACATTCTATTTCTATTTTTCCATTGAGATATTTCGATCTCCATTTCAGGTTATTCTCCTTGCATATGGTCTTACTTAGTAGAAAATTCTTTTGTGTACAAAATAATATATAAACCTGTTAAGACAACCAACCCTTCAGGCCTTTTCCACGGGACTGCTTTTCTAGATTAAGATTCGGATTGAACTATCCGGTGAACTATCAATTATGACAAAACTGCCAAAATGACAGATCGTTAAATGAAATCCCGAGCTACAGCATTTATCACCTTGAGTAGAATTCTTTCAAAGTCCACTCCAGAATGTAACAAATAAATCAATTCCAGTTTCCAAAACAGTTTCTGTTATTGTCAGAAAATTGTCAAAAACAAAAGCGGAAACTCAAAACCGGGATCGCGCATGCGTGGTATTACTGTATAGGCCATTCGGAACACCACTCGGCCAATCTAACGCATTCGTCTCAACTCGGCCGATTCCGTAACCTACATTTATCTGAGACTTCGGAGATCGCCCGATGATTGCCGAGTGAATATCACGATAACAATCTGTTACCGTTTACGGATATGACCGAGTGATGTTCCAAATGCTGTACAATATGGATAGACAAAACAAGCCTAATAATAAAGTAATTTGATAAGCCATCGAAATTTCTCCGTAAATCCAAGTAAAAATTCAAACCTAGGAAATTCCAAGGGTTTACGAGTTTATTCAAATAGCCTTGTGCTATTTTAGTTTTTATCCATTTACACTACGACAGGCCCGGGAGACGGATAAATAAAGCAACCTTAAGGACACACAAACACACAAGTTTACGAGAAATATGGAATCTTAAAATGGGGAACTGAAAATAGCTTGCCAATGTTATGTATAAAAACAGTGTAGGATGCAATTGAAAATTTGGAGCAAATGCCAAAGATTGCAGCCGAAAACGCCCTAAAACAGCACCATTTACGAATGTAAAACACGTTTCTGCAGGCAACTTCTGCATAGATCGTGTTCACTCCCCTGAGGTCCCGGCCAGAATTTAGGTCAGCAACAAAATTTTACGGTATATTGCTACACTATTGATTATTTTTGCCGCGTTTATTTTTATGAATGGGTCTACTTTTTTGAGCGTAATGACACATGTAGGTTTGTTATCAGGATCCGATGGCGACAATCCCTATATTGAAAGACAGGTAAACCTGTCTTCAATAATAACAGATAGATTCAATATCAGAGTAATAAATCTTTGTCTAGATGCTGATATTATGGTCACAGAAGCATGTGCAAAGTTTCAAAGCAATAGCTTTAATAGAAACAGAGATTTTAAACACTTGCATGTTAAAACTTAACCAAAGCATTACGCCGACGCCGACACTGACGCCGACGCCCGGGTGACTGGAATAGCCCCCCTATTCTTCGAATTGTCGAGCTAAAAACAACAATACATCACTTAAATTTCTATGTAAACTAATTCATTACCTAGTTTTCAGTCCGACTACTGGATTTATGGCATTACATTTTTATTTCCTCCTCCTACCCCTTTTCTTGTTTGATTTGTCCAGAGAACCAGAAAAGAAAATAATTAAATAAAATAACGAAATCAATCTCCATGTGACCGGGCATACCTAATGCAATACTAATGTAATGTGTTATCATCAGGCTTTAGGACCCAAAAATTCCTACCTCAAAAGTCCATCGTAAGTGACTCTCCACCGGGACATGGGCTCCAACATTTCAAATCTACACCCTGCAGCAGAGAAGCCACTCGGGTCCATATTTACAACCCTAGTGTCTGGATGTATTAGGTGCTGGAAAAATCCTACTCCAGGGATGTTGAGTAACACCCACACCTCGCCTTCACGGTTATGTTTTCTCGCAACTCGTAATGCAATGCATACACCGTCTTGATTATAACCATTGAAATAGACAGTATCAATAGCCTGTAAATACAAATTATATAAAACACAAAAGGGGTCAATAAATGGTGAATAATGTTGGTAATAATGATGAATCAAAATAACATTATCCATTTACCTTCAAGATTGCACATACATTATCAATAATATGGAGGTTTTAAGGTACGCAGATTTTATAGTCTGCGACTCTCCAATTAGAAGCCACTAGACAGGACTAGTAATGGATAGATTAATTGATTGTTATTGATAATCAGTTGGTTTGGGCTTCCGATTGTGATAATTGACTTCATATCGATTAATCAGTTTCTAACACATAAATGAAAGCCATTATATATTGTTTTCAAAACCTACATCAGTTTGATGGTTGTATTTGTTTATAGGCAGTTACAACTGTATCACGCTGAGCCATGAAGCTGGTAGAAAAATCTGCAGAAAGAGTCTTTAGGTCATGTGTTTCACCTGAACTTTCACATACCATTCTTCAAAGGATGATACTGGAAGTGCTGTATTAATTTCTAAGAAAGTGATTGTACAATCAATCATTCGTTGATTCACTCTTCCAACTAAAAACTGATAATCAATTGTGATTTGAAACCGATTGCCCAACACTAGCCAGCACCCTCGAAAATATCTGATGTTAGTCCAAACACCCTCTGGGGATCAGCTTTAGAAAAGAACTGAAGACTGTTTAAAACATGTCTTGAATTCTCTTCGAGGCTGAGCCCTAAATAGTCAATATATATTTCCAATATTTCCTCTACATTTAACCAGTGAATATCAAACAAGACAAGTTTAGTGCATAAAAGAAATAGTCTATAAGCAGGGAAATCAAAAGTTTAAAAAAGGACCCATAGAATTCCAAGTATCGAGTCCTTTTGATCCACTTTGTCAGGGTCAAATTAAAACCCTGAATATTTTCAATCTCAAAAAAGGACTTATAATAATGAAATTATATTTTTACATGAGCTTCCATTGGCACAGCTGCCTCCGTCAGGTGAATCCTATGAATTCATAGGATTCGCCTGATGAAGAAGGCTGTGCCGCTAAAAGCTAGTGTATAAATTTCAGTATTAAAAGTATTTATCTCAAGAAGAGAACTTTCTATTGGTCAAAAAAGGACAATGTTATTGAACATGTAATGGCAAGATTGAAGATTGATCGGTATATTCATTGAATAGTAAATGACTAATCGCTGCAGTCAAGCATAAAATGAATAACCAATCAAGAATTTTATCTATAATAAGATGGATATTGACCTCCAACATTCTCTGCCAATTTGTTTCAAATATTTTTGTGGTCGTGGGACTTAAACCTAGTAACCACATATTGAATAAGCTGTTATCACAATGTTTTGGTCGCCATTCAACAGTTTGCTGTTCATTTCATGTCCACAAACTCATATCTGGCTTTTAAATAGTGTTTTACTATCAAGCAAGTATCTCGAAACTAGAAAGCCATGAATGGCTTGAGTCGCTCCACAGGCATGAAATTCCTGTAAAAGCAAATAAATGTTTTGACTAGATTTTTAGAACTGATGTTGAAAATGATTCCATCAGTTACATTCTGAGAAAATGATTTTCATAGTTTCCACTATTTAACATATTGAGGAATGACCTCCACCCATAAAATGCATATTTATCATCCAATCAAAATAATTTTTGGTACACTGATAAAGGGTCACTCAAGGATCATTCCAGTAAAATTTGGTTGATATCTAAAAATTAGATTCTGAGAAAGGATTTTCAAATATTCCACAATATAACATATAGAGAAATGACCTCTGCCCATAAAATGCATATTTTTCATCCGATCACAATAATTTTTTGTAGACTAATAAAGGGTCACTCAAGGATCATTCCAGTGAAATTTGGTTGATATCCATAGATTACATTCTGAGAAAATGATTTTCAAAGTTTCCACTATATAACATATAGAGAAATGACCTCCGCCCAAAAAATGCATATTTTTCATCCGATCACAATGATTTTTTGTAGACTGATAAAAGGTCACTCAAGGATCATTCCAGTGAAATTTGGTTGATATCCATCAATTACATTATGAGAAAATGACTTTCAAAGTTTCCACTATATAACATATAGAGAATTGACCTCCGCCCATAAAATGCATATTTTCCATCCAATCACAATGATTTTTTGTAGACTGATGAAGGGTCATACAAGGATCATTCATGTAAAATTTAATTGGTATCCATTGATTAGAATCTGAGAAAACTCACTTTTTACCATATTTGGAAATTAGCCACGCCCATTAAATCCATGTTTTTCATTGAATCAAAATTTCTTGAACAACTTTGAAAGAGGGTCACCCAAGGATCATTCCTGTGAAGTTTGGTTGAAATCCATCCAGTAGTTTCTGAGGAGAAGATTTTTAAAGAAAAGTTTACGACCGGACGGACGCACGCACGCACGCACGGACGGACGGACGCACGACGGACACAACGCCATGACAATAGCCCCAGTGGCTTTCAGCCAGTGGAGCTAAAAACAAGATGTGTTTGTGAAACACGAATTCCCCCCGTAACAGCATTTTTTTTTTTAAAGTTTGACCTTGACAGATGACCATGACCTTGTCAGATGACCTTGACGACCTTGACAGATGACCTTGACCTTGTCACATGACCTTGACTTTGGTGTACAGCTTTGTATGTCAAATACTTTTGGAGAAAAGGCAAAGGTTAAGTTTTCGGACTGACGGACGGACAGACGGACAGATAGACGGATGGACAGACAGACAGACGGACATGAGTAAAACAATATGCCACCGATCTCTCGATACGGGGGCATAAAAATATGCTTAGAATGGCTTAACTAGGCAATGCAACCCAATTCTTGCTGGCTTACTTGTGCCTCAATATGCAATATGGTAAAGGCTTCAAACCTACAAATGGATCATCCTCCAAAAGGGAAACAACAGGGAGAAAACAGATTGAACAATAAATAAAGAACTAAGTACAAGTCAGCGCCTAAAGTCTAAAATATTAATTGTAGATTTTTTGGCAGCTCCCCTGTGCCTCACTATGGACCAACTTATTTCTGACCCCAGGAGGGTATTATTGTCCGCTATATCAGAAAATCTTTCAGACAGCAGCTACCATCTCTAGACTGGTCCAAATATCAACCATTAGAATAGCCTAGAATAGGCTATTCCGATAGTTGAAAATGGGACAAGTCTACACCTGAGTAGGATTCGGCAAGAAATAAGTTGGCCCTATGTGTTTTGGTAAAAGCATCAAAACTTACGAATGGGTCATCCTCCAAAGGGAAAGAACTCTCTAACAATTCTGGGTCAGAAATGGTTTGTCCATATCCACGAATATTCTTCTCTGCATCCGACGGAATTTTCTTGTTGGAAGCTGCTTTCTTTTTCCGTCTTGCATTAAGCCAGAGCAGGATTCGAAAAGTACAATACTTGGTAAAATAAAACTTTCCTGAATCAGGGAATATATAGATAATAACATTTTAGTGTCTTAAAATATCAATGTTATCTGGTCGAGGTTGGGAGAATTTATCATGGCGAGGCTTTGCTGAGCCACAGATCTACCAAGCCATGATAATCACTAGAAGCCGAGACCAGATAACGTTGATATTTTATTACACTTCCATGTTATTCTATTTGTCATGCAATCATTTTTCAGTGGTGAATTATAATAAACCCTTTAAATCAAAGAAATTCAGGTGAAAGTGTATGCAAATTGTTTCTAAATAGACTGCCTGATTTCATATTATGTTATCATACACTTGATATCAGGTCAGTACAGGCTTCATTGAATGATAAGGAGGAATGAATGAGTGGTAAAAAAAAAAGATTTTATTGAATGAGTTCTCTACAGTCAATATTGCTCAAGCTACTACCTTTATTAATTGATCACTTTTTTTAAGCAACCATCATAAAAATTCCTTCAACGTAAGCAATATTTCTGAAAAAGTGGACATTATCAAGAAGAAAAGCTATTCATCATTAAATCTTGTAAATTTATATCCCATTATAATCGTCTCAATTAGAAACATGATCGTAATTAAGCACCGTTATCTCTCGCTTTTTAGATTTCAGTTCAGTCCTCCCCTACTCCTGGCTATACCACATTTTCACGCGTTTTCAAATACCAAGTTTTTACTAAAAGTAAGCATTCCAAGAAGTGACCCTTTTTGGGTGTATCCCCATGTGTTTGCTTAACACAAGTTTTACTGAATTAATATATCAAAACAAGGTTTTGCCAAGTTTTAATCTGCCTTAGATGTGATGGTTAATTAACCCTTTCTTGTTTTACAAAATTTTGGACCTGTCCAAATTCAAGGGTTTTGCAGACAAACATTTAAAGTGGATTTAATTTGAAAAAGTAACCATTCAGTAGGATAGAAAATAGCTAGTCAGAAGCAATTTCTTCTTTTTTCACACTGTTTTCTCAATCATAAAATCACAGGCACGTAAAAATCAGGGATTAAACATCAAAGGGTTAACAGTGTATTTCATTAACACAAATTTTAAAACATATATTGCATATCAATCAAAATATACTTTATACTATTGTAAATCACAAATGACTCAAAATAAAGGGAGACAATGATTACCTGGTTTAGATCTATCATCAGAGTTATCTGGTCTGAGCCAATCATAAATAAAGAACAGCAGCACACAGCCAAGACAAAGGGAGACAATCATTCTTGAGACAGATTTGTGTCCTCCATTTACACAGGGGTTTATCTGTAAAAAGAAAATTCTTTAATTAACCCTTTTGCTGTTTAATCCCTGCTTTTTACGTGCCTGTGATTTTATGATAGAGAAAAAATTGTGAAAAAAGAAGAAATTGCGTCTGACAAGCAATTTCTTCTTTTTTTTCACACTAATTTCTATCCTACTGAATGGTTATTTTTCAAATTAAATCTACTTCAAATTTTCGTCTGCAAAACCTTTGAATTTGGACAGGTCCAAAATTTTGTAAAACAGGAAAAAGTTAAAACTTTCAGACATATGTAATCTTTCATTTAAATAACTGGCAAGCAGTAACAAGCACTTTCTTTTTTTCTACATTTTTTTTTTCTACCAAATAGGATATTTTTAATGTTGGATCCAAGATTTCTATAAATGGGATTTTGAACATACAAACTTGGGTTCATTTTTCTACTATCATCTTATTTTGGTTTAATTTCCTCATGAAAATTGAATAAATAGGTCTCAGAGGGCTTTTGTATGAGCCCCAAAAATCTTAGCCTTCACTAAGATTTAAAATTCCAATCACTTTTAATCGTAGACTGCAGCAGTTTTTCAAATTAGCCAATTTAAAAATCCAACAAAAAACAAAACATTTTTTTTGAAAATGAACCATAAAATTGTAAGAGAAACATTCTCTATTTAAGGCTGAAGGGATCATTATGAGGTAAAATGACCCTCAGTTTTGAAAGCAGAGAGAAAGCAAAGAGATAGCCAAAGATTTCATTTAGAAATTCCAAGCCTTCAAATTTAAATATTTCTTTGTTTCTAACTTGATCCCTATCTTGTTTGTACTCATTTGAAATGTCAAATTGAACCACCAAAACCCCTCTGGATCCACCACTGTTCAGCATTCGGAACATCACTTGGCCATTTCCGTAAACTGCTACAGACCTCTGATGTATGTAAGGCGGATGGGTATGCAACAAAATCATGCATTTTGTAAGGTAGAAACAGTGTATAAAAAACTAGCGTGGAAAAAAATCTGCGCTTTATTTAGATTTATATCTTTTCCTATTAATAACGGCTGAAAAATCTTAATTTTTGAGAATGACAAATCATTCTCAAAAATTAAGATTTTTCAGCCATTATGTAAGAATCTAAAGATATCTATATAAGGGTATGATGGTTTCAAGTCTGTTATTCAAATGAGTAGTGTTGGCGACGTCGAATGTTTTCACTCACAGTTTCGAGGGCTAACGCCATTTAAACTGACGTCATGGAGTTTTTCTGAGGTTTTCCCGTAATTTTAAAAAATAGTCTGTCTATGTACATCTGAGGTTGATCGTGAGATTGGCCGAGTGGTGTTCAGAATGCACTGTTCAGGTTGACGTTAACCGTAATCATGGTTAACCTGGAACTTGGAGCGCCACTAACTTCTTTTAAACATCAGCCCGAAGGACCTATATAAGCCCTCAATAATACAGGTCCTCCCTGATAATAACAGATCCTCCATGAAATCTATATTTATTTATTTTTGCTGTTTGGTCCAAATTTCATAATTAAAAGTATTGCTGTTGGAAAGTTTCCCATCAGAAAGTTGAAGTGCATTATACCTAATACATCTAAAATTTCAATAAGATGGATTTTGAATCATTGTTTATTCAGCTTTCATAATTCTACAGTTACAAAGTTTTGAAACATGTCAAATATTGATAATTTTGTGTCTAAAAGACACCATTTAGCATCACTGTCAACCCCTTTGTGATAGATGATCTGGAAATAGTTGTGTCCAAAAGGAAGCCAATGGCATATGACATGGGCAATTGATTGTGTCTTGTCTCTTTCCAATGAAGGATAAGTGGTATAATGCGTTGTATAAGAAAAGGTGTCTGGTGATAATGTATGACACTGCACTTAATATTAGGATTTTCGCTATTCATCTACATAGATCTACTGGATACTGCCAACACTAAGCACATTGAGTATAACTACTGTTTTATTTGTACAGTCAATCTTGCTCAAGCGACCACGTCTTTTAAGCGACCACTTTAATTAAGCGACCATTGTAAAAAGTCCCCTCGCTGTAAGAGAAATTTCCGAAAAAGTGGACTTTCTTTAACAAAAAAATGTTTTTCGTTAAATCTTATGACGTTAGAACCAATTAGAATCGTATCGTTGAGATGATTCTTATGGGTTCGAACATCCTAAGATTCAGTCAGAATTTTGTTACAATCTTTATATTCTATCACAAAACACGTCTTTTTTATCCTTAATTATTGTATTAAGCGACCATTTCCATAAGCGACCGCTTTTTAATGGTCCCCTCAGTGGTCGCTTAACGCAAGTTTTACTGTATATATAAAATTGGCTCCTAATCAGACTTTGATGACGCCTTCGATAACTGTACAGAAGTTCTGTATTTACAGATTAAAACCTTGCAGCTCTGGTATGAACTATTTCAGTTTGTGAACACAAAATAATTTTTCAAGCTCAAGACAGATCAGCTTTAAAAAAAGAAATAAGCAATGGACTTTTCTCCTTAAACGGTCACTTAAGCCATTGAAACTCAGTTATTACAGTTATCTAAATGCATTGAATGTCCATATTTCAAATGGCATATCCTGGTGTACCATATTTCCGTGAATGTTAATTAGAACTGTCACAATTTTAAAATCAAGAGGGGACCTTGTTCCAAACTTGTCTATTTAAAACATCATGCAATTGTTAATGTATCCTGAAAATTTTAGGTGAAATCATCCTCTTTTTACAAAGTAATTTGAACATTCATAAAACGGCTATAAAATTCTACAGTGCTCATATTTCCTTGAATTCTAAATCAAGCTGTCCCTTAAACACAACTAGAGTTATGTATGGCCTCATTTTTTTTTTATTTTTTTTTTTTTTCATATGTCACATAATCATTTCTCATTGGGACAGGAAAATAACTGATACAATGGGTCTTTATTTTAAAATAAACAGTTTCCTAACACAACACATTTACTTAGAATTAAGGAATTCCAGAGGATTTTAGAGCTAACCGATTTCATGTGATATATAGTAATCTAAAAATAATTTCTTTCAAAGTTATTCATTAATCTAGATCTTTTATCAAAATAAAGTAAAACCAGGGTGCATAGAAAAACCGAATTACACCTGAAATATGAATTACACCGAATTTCACCGAATTACATTACAAAGATCGGTTAAATGTGGTCCCTTATCTATTGTAAGCATTTATTTTTATGGAATCTTAAGTATAATAAATAATAAGTAATATGCTGGTGATGTTTTATTGGAAAATTTTAATGATTAAAAAAATAATCCCGTATGTTTAGTTGAAGGCACATAATTTTACTTATGACCTTTAATCTGTTACAACTGGATTCTATAAACTGTGGGCAAATAAACTGTCTAAGATTTCATTTATAATCTAAATGATAGATTAAATTAAATGAATACAAAATACAAGTCTTGTTACACTTTATTAAGTGTAATTCGGTTTATACCTTACTCCATCAGTGTCCATAGTTGCCAGGAAAAGTGAAATTCGTTTTTTCTTTCACCATCCACCAATAAATTGTCAGGTGAAATTCGGTGATTTCAAAAGAAACATTTTTTCAACATTGCCCTCAATGTTTTTTTCATTTAATACAATATAATCCTGAAAAAAAAAACATGATATTGTTGCATTTTTGTACCATAATTCGGTGAAATTCAGCTTAATTCGGTGTAATTCTGATTTCAGGCGTAATTCGGTTTTTCTTTGCACTGGTAAAAACACAACTGGAATTACAGTAAGTAACTCAAATTGACAATTCAAGGAATTATGGTCACTCACGAAAATAGTGTACAATAGGACATAGTACGAGTTGTGTTGGGTACGAGCTGACTGCTGATTCGATTAGCCTTCTCAATGCAATTTATGTTTAGACAGCAAGAATTTGCTAGAACAATGCATGATTTCATTGTTGACAAAGGTAATATTGAAACGCAATAAATCTTCGACAGTAAATATAACATGAAATTGCTTACTGAAATGTTTACAATTTTACCCTCGATCGAACTTTGATCTCTGTAAGAAAAGAGTTGATCGAATGATGGTTTGGGGATACCCCGATAAGTCTTTGACTGAATAAAAGTCTAATATGAAATAAGGCAAAGCCTTAAAAGCGAGCGCAGCAAATTGTGTACTGGTTGACAAATTATTTGTTAAGAGAAAGAGAGAGAGAGAGAGAGAGAGAGAGAGAGAGAGAGAGAGAGAGAGAGAGAGAGAGAGAGAGAGAGAGAGAGAGAGAGAGAGAGTGAGAGAGAGAGAGAGCATATGTATTTTATAGTTTAGTGCGTAATCCCAGGATCTATCAGTTGCGAAATTAATCATTCAATTATTGCACATTTCATTCTGTTATGTCTAACTGAAAACAAATTAAGTGACGTAAGATTTTTGAAAATCAATTTGCACTTTACCTTTAATTCAATTCAACCTGACTGGGTGAGAAATTTTTCGTTTGGCTGTAATGAGAAATTTTTCAGCTTGGTTAGGAAGAAATTCTTTCATCTGACCAGGTAGGACATTTTTTTACCTGACTGGGGCGAGAAATTTTTCGTTTGGCTGTAATGAGAAATTTTTCAGCTTGGTTAGGAAGAAATTCTTTCATCTGGTGCAGCCGGGATGTGTATAAGGTGTGTTTGTAATGCCTTGTCGTACGAGTTAGCCTTAATAGCGACGTGGTAGAGCACTCGCTTTGGGATGTAGAGGTCCCGGTTTCGAATCCCATTGGAGTCGAATATTTAATTTTTAATCTGGCCAGGTAGGATTTTTTTTTTTTACCTGACTGAGATGAGAAATTTTTCGTTTGGCTGTAATGAGAATTTTTTCAGCTTGGTTAGGAAGAAATTTTTTTCATCTGGCCAGGTAGGAAATTTTTTTACCTGACTTGGGTGAGAAATTTTTCGTTTGGCTGTAATGAGAAATTTTTCAGCTTGGTTAGGAAGAAATTCTTTCATCTGACCAGGTAGGAAATTTTTTAACCTGACTGGGGCGAGAAATTTTTCGTTTGGCTGTAATGAGAAATTTTTCAGCTTGGTTAGGAAGAAATTCTTTCATCTGACCAGGTAGGAATTTTTTTTTACCTGACTGGGGCGAGAAATTTTTCGTTTGGCTGTAATGAGAAATTTTTCAGCTTGGTTAGGAAGAAATTCTTTCATCTGACCAGGTAGGAAATTTTTTTTTACCTGTCTGGGGTGAGAAATTTTTCGTTTGGCTGTAATGAGAAATGTTTCAGCTTGGTTAGGAAGAAATTCTTTCATCTGACCAGGTAGGATTTTTTTTTTTACCTGACTGGGGTGAGAAATTTTTCGTTTGGCTGTAATGAGAAATTTTTCAGCTTGGTTAGGAAGAAATTCTTTCATCTGACCAGGCAGGAATTTTTTTTCACCTGACTGGGGTGAGAAATTTTTCGTTTGGCTGTAATGAGAAATTGTTCAGCTTGGTTAGGAAGAAATTTTTTCATCTGGCCAGGTAGGAAATTTTTTTACCTGACTGGGGCGAGAAATTTTTCGTTTGGCTGTAATGAGAAATTTTTCAGCTTGGTTAGGAAGAAATTCTTTCATCTGACCAGGTAGGATTTTTTTTTTACCTGACTGGGGCGAGAAATTTTTCGTTTGGCTGTAATGAGAAATTTTTCAGCTTGGTTAGGAAGAAATTCTTTCATCTGACCAGGTAGGAAATTTTTTTTTTACCTGTCTGGGGTGAGAAATTTTTCGTTTGGCTGTAATGAGAAATGTTTCAGCTTGGTTAGGAAGAAATTCTTTCATCTGACCAGGTAGGATTTTTTTTTTACCTGACTGGGGCGAGAAATTTTTCGTTTGGCTGTAATGAGAAATTTTTCAGCTTGGTTAGGAAGAAATTCTTTCATCTGACCAGGCAGGAATTTTTTTTCACCTGACTGGGGTGAGAAATTTTTCGTTTGGCTGTAATGAGAAATTGTTCAGCTTGGTTAGGAAGAAATTTTTTCATCTGGCCAGGTAGGAATTTTTTTTTACCTGACTGGGGTGAGAAATTTTTCGTTTGGCTGTAATGAGAAATTTTTCAGCTTGGTTAGGAAGAAATTCTTTCATCTGACCAGGTAGGAATTTTTTTTTTACCTGACTGGGGCGAGAAATTTTTCGTTTGGCTGTAATGAGAAATTTTTCAGCTTGGTTAGGAAGAAATTCTTTCATCTGACCAGGTAGGAAATTTTTTTTACCTGACTGGGGCGAGAAATTTTTCGTTTGGCTGTAATGAGAAATTTTTCAGCTTGGTTAGGAAAAAATTCTTTCATCTGACCAGGTAGAATTTTTTTTTTACCTGACTGGGGTGAGAATTTTTTCGTTTGGCTGTTATGAGAAATTTTTCAGCTTGGTTAGGAAGAAATTCTTTCATCTGACCAGGTAGGAATTTTTTTTTACCTGACTGGGGTGAAAATTTTTTCGTTTGGCTGTAATGAGAAAATTTTCAGCTTGGTTAGGAAGAAATTCTTTCATCTGACCAGGTAGGAATTTTTTTTTTACCTGACTGGGGCGAGAAATTTTTCGTTTGGCTGTAATGAGAAATTTTTCAGCTTGGTTAGGAAGAAATTCTTTCATCTGGTGCAGCCGGGATGTGTATAAGGTGTGTTTGTAATGCCTTGTCGTACAAGTTAGCCTTAATAGCGACGTGGTAGAGCACTCGCTTTGGGATGTAGAGGTCCCGGGTTCGAATCCCATTGGAGTCGAATATTTAATTTTTCATCTGGCCAGGTAGGAAATTGTTTTTTACCTGACTGAGATGAGAAATTTTTCGTTTGGCTGTAATGGGAATTTTTTCAGCTTGGTTAGGAAGAAATTTTTTCATCTTGCCAGGTAGGAAATTTTTTTACCTGACTGGGGTGAGAAATTTCTCGTTTGGCTGTAATGAGAAATTTATCAGCTTGGTTAGGAAGAAATTCTTTCATCTGACCAGGTAGGATTTTTTTTTTACCTGACTGGGGCGAGAAATTTTTCGTTTGGCTGTAATGAGAAATTTTTCAGCTTGGTTAGGAAGAAATTCTTTCGTCTGACCAGGTAGGAATTTTTTTTTTACCTGACTGGGGCGAGAAATTTTTCGTTTGGCTGTAATGAGAAATTTTTCAGCTTGGTTAGGAAGAAATTCTTTCATCTGACCAGGTAGGAAATTTTTTTTAACCTGACTGGGGCGAGAAATTTCTCGTTTGACTGTTATGAGAAATTTTTCAGCTTGGTTAGGAAGAAATTCTTTCATCCGACCAGGTAGGAAATTTTTTTTTACCTTACTGGGGCGAGAAATTTTTCGTTTGGCTGTAATGAGATATTTTTTAGCTTGGTTAGGAAGAAATTCTTTCATCTGGTGCAGCCGGGATGTGTATAAGGTGTGTTTGTAATGACTTGTCGTACAAGTAAGCCTTTATAGCGACGTGGTAGAGCACTCGCTTTGGGATGTAGAGGTCCTGGGTTCGAATCCCATTTGAGTCGAATATTTAATTTTTCATCTGGCCAGGTAGGAATTTTTTTTTTACCTGACTGAGATGAGAAATTTTCCTTTTGGCTGTAATGGGAATTTTTTCAGCTTGGTTAGGAAGAAATTTTTTCATCTTGCCAGGTAGGAATTTTTTTTACCTGACTGGGGTGAGAAATTTCTCCTTTGGCTGTAATGAGAAATTTTTCAGCTTGGTTAGGAAGAAATTCTTTCATCTGACCAGGTAGGAATTTTTTTTTACCTGACTGGGGCGAGAAATTTTTCGTATGGCTGTAATGAGAAATTTTTCAGCTTGGTTAGGAAGAAATTCTTTCATCTGACCAGGTAACAATTTTTTTTTTTACCTGACTGGGGTGAAAATCTTTTCCTTTGGCTGTAATGAGAAATTTTTCAGCTTGGTAAGGAAGAAATTCTTTCATCTGACCAGGTAGGAATTTTTTTTTTACCTGACTGGGGCGAGAAATTTTTCGTTTGGCTGTAATGAGAAATTTTTCAGCTTGGTTAGGAAGAAATTCTTTCATCTGACCAGGTAGGAAATTATTTTTTTTACCTGACTGGGGCGAGAAATTTCTCGTTTGGCTGTAATGAGAAATTTTTCAGCTTGGTTAGGAAGAAATTCTTTCATCTGACCTGGTAGGAAATTTTTTTACCTGACTGGGGCGAGAAATTTTTCGTTTGGCTGTAATGAGAAATTTTTCAGCTTGGTTAGGAAGAAATTCTTTCATCTGGTGCAGCCGGGATGTGTATAAGGTGTGTTTGTAATGCCTTGTCGTACAAGTTAGCCTTAATAGCGACGTGGTAGAGCACTCGCTTTGGGATGTAGAGGTCCCGGGTTCGAATCCCATTTGAGTCGAATATTTAATTTTTCATCTGGCCAGGTAGGAAATTGTTTTTTACCTGACTGAAATGAGAATTTTTTCGTTTGGCTGTAATGGGAATTTTTTCAGCTTGGTTAGGAAGAAATTTTTTCATCTTGCCAGGTAGGAATTTTTTTTACCTGACTGGGGTGAGAAATTTCTCCTTTGGCTGTAATGAGAAATTTTTCAGCTTGGTTAGGAAGAAATTCTTTCATCTGACCAGGTAGGAATTTTTTTTTACCTGACTGGGGCGAGAAATTTTTCGTATGGCTGTAATGAGAAATTTTTCAGCTTGGTTAGGAAGAAATTCTTTCGTCTGACCAGGTAGGAATTTTTTTTTACCTGACTGGGGCGAGAAATTTTTCGTTTGGCTGTAATGAGAAATTTTTCAGCTTGGTTAGGAAGAAATTCTTTCATCTGACCAGGTAGGAAATTATTTTTTTAACCTGACTGGGGCGAGAAATTTCTCGTTTGACTGTTATGAGAAATTTTTCAGCTTGGTTAGGAAGAAATTCTTTCATCTGACCAGGTAGGAAATTTTTTTTACCTTACTGGGGCGAGAAATTTTTCGTTTGGCTGTAATGAGATATTTTTTAGCTTGGTTAGGAAGAAATTCTTTCATCTGGTGCAGCCGGGATGTGTATAAGGTGTGTTTGTAATGACTTGTCGTACAAGTTAGCCTTTATAGCGACGTGGTAGAGCACTCGCTTTGGGATGTAGAGGTCCTGGGTTCGAATCCCATTGGAGTCGAATATTTAATTTTTCATCTGGCCAGGTAGGAATTTTTTTTTTACCTGACTGAGATGAGAAATTTTCCTTTTGGCTGTAATGGGAATTTTTTCAGCTTGGTTAGGAAGAATTTTTTTCATCTTGCCAGGTAGGAATTTTTTTTACCTGACTGGGGTGAGAAATTTTTCGTTTGGCTGTAATGAGATATTTTTTAGCTTGGTTAGGAAGAAATTCTTTCATCTGGTGCAGCCGGGATGTGTATAAGGTGTGTTTGTAATGACTTGTCGTACAAGTTAGCCTTTATAGCGACGTGGTAGAGCACTCGCTTTGGGATGTAGAGGTCCTGGGTTCGAATCCCATTGGAGTCAAATATTTAATTTTTCATCTGGCCAGGTAGGAATTTTTTTTTTACCTGACTGAGATGAGAAATTTTCCTTTTGGCTGTAATGGGAATTTTTTCAGCTTGGTTAGGAAGAAATTTTTTCATCTTGCCAGGTAGGAATTTTTTTTACCTGACTGGGGTGAGAAATTTCTCGTTTGGCTGTAATGAGAAATTTATCAGCTTGGTTAGGAAGAAATTCTTTCATCTGACCAGGTAGGAATTTTTTTTTTACCTGACTGGGGCGAGAAATTTTTCGTTTGGCTGTAATGAGAAATTTTTCAGCTTGGTTAGGAAGAAATTATTTCGTCTGACCAGGTAGGAAATTTTTTTTTACCTGACTGGGGCGAGAAATTTTTCGTTTGGCTGTAATGAGAAATTTTTCAGCTTGGTTAGGAAGAAATTCTTTCATCTGACCAGGTAGGAAATTATTTTTTTACCTGACTGGGGCGAGAAATTTCTCGTTTGGCTGTAATGAGAAATTTTTCAGCTTGGTTAGGAAGAAATTCTTTCATCTGACCAGGTAGGAATTTTTTTTTACCTTACTGGGGCGAGAAATTTTTCGTTTGGCTGTAATGAGATATTTTTTGGCTTGGTTAGGAAGAAATTCTTTCATCTTGTGCAGCCGGGATATGTATAAGGTGTATTTGTAATGCCTTGTCGTACAAGTTAGCCTTTATAGCGACGTGGTAGAGCACTCGCTTTGGGATGTAGAGGTCCCGGGTTCGAATCCCATTGGAGTCGAATATTTAATTTTTCATCTGGCCAGGTAGGAATTTTTTTTTTTACTGACTGAGATGAGAAATTTTTCGTTTGGCTGTAATGGGAATTTTTTCAGCTTGGTTAGGAAGAAATTCTTTCATCTTGCCAGGTAGGAACTTTTTTTACCTGACTGGGGTGAGAAATTTCTCGTTTGGCTGTAATGAGAAATTTATCAGCTTGGTTAGGAAGAAATTCTTTCATCTGACCAGGTAGGAATTTTTTTTTTACCTGACTGGGGCGAGAAATTTTTCGTTTGGCTGTAATGAGAATTTTTTCAGCTTGGTTAGGAAGAAAATCTTTCGTCTGACCAGGTAGGAAATTTTTTTTTACCTGACTGGGGCGAGAAATTTTTCGTTTGGCTGTAATGAGAAATTTTTCAGCTTGGTTAGGAAGAAATTCTTTCATCTGACCAGGTAGGAAATTATTTTTTTAACCTGACTGGGGCGAGAAATTTCTCGTTTGACTGTAATGAGAAATTTTTCAGCTTGGTTAGGAAGAAATTCTTTCATCTGACCAGGTAGGAAATTTTTTTTACCTTACTGGGGCGAGAAATTTTTCGTTTGGCTGTAATGAGAAATTTTTCAGCTTGGTTAGGAAGAAATTCTTTCGTCTGACCAGGTAGGAAATTATTTTTTTAACTGACTGGGGCGAGAAATTTCTCGTTTGGCTGTAATGAGAAATTTTTCAGCTTGGTTAGGAAGAAATTCTTTCATCTGACCAGGTAGGAATTTTCTTTTACCTGACTGGGGCGAGAAATTTTTCGTTTGGCTGTAATGAGAAATTTTTCAGCTTGGTTAGGAAGAAATTCTTTCATCTGGTGCAGCCGGGATGTGTATAAGGTGTGTTTGTAATGCCTTGTCGTACAAGTTAGCCTTAATAGCGACGTGGTAGAGCACTCGCTTTGGGATGTAGAGGTCCCGGGTTCGAATCCCATTGGAGTCGAATATTTAATTTTTCATCTGGCCAGGTAGGAAATTTTTTTTTTACCTGACTGAGATGAGAAATTTTTCGTTTGGCTGTAATGGGAATTTTTTCAGCTTGGTTAGGAAGAAATTTTTTCATCTTGCCAGGTAGGAATTTTTTTTACCTGACTGGGGTGAGAAATTTTTCGTTTGGCTGTAATGAGAAATTTTTCAGCTTGGTTAGGAAGAAATTCTTTCATCTGACCAGGTAGGATTTTTTTTTTACCTGACTGGGGCGAGAAATTTTTCGTTTTGCTGTAATGAGAAATTTTTTAGCTTGGTTAGGAAGAAATTCTTTCGTCTGACCAGGTAGGAAATTTTTTTTTACCTGACTGGGGCGAGAAATTTTTCGTTTGGCTGTAATGAGAAATTTTTCAGCTTGGTTAGGAAGAAATTCTTTCATCTGACCAGGTAGGAAATTATTTTTTTAACTGACTGGGGCGAGAAATTTCTCGTTTGGCTGTAATGAGAAATTTTTCAGCTTGGTTAGGAAGAAATTCTTTCATCTGACCAGGTAGGAATTTTTTTTTACCTGACTGGGGCGAGAAATTTTTCGTTTGGCTGTAATGAGAAATTTGTCAGCTTGGTTAGGAAGAAATTCTTTCATCTGGTGCAGCCGGGATGTGTATAAGGTGTGTTTGTAATGCCTTGTCGTACAAGTTAGCCTTAATAGCGACGTGGTAGAGCACTCGCTTTGGGATGTAGAGGTCCCGGGTTCGAATCCCATTGGAGTCGAATATTTAATTTTTCATCTGGCCAGGTAGGAAATTTTTTTTTACCTGACTGAGATGAGAAATTTTTCGTTTGGCTGTAATGGGAATTTTTTCAGCTTGGTTAGGAAGAAATTTTTTCATCTTGCCAGGTAGGAAATTTTTTTACCTGACTGGGGCGAGAAATTTCTCGTTTGGCTGTAATGAGAAATTTTTCAGCTTGGTTAGGAAGAAATTCTTTCATCTGACCAGGTAGGAATTTTTTTTTACCTGACTGGGGCGAGAAATTTTTCGTTTGGCTGTAATGAGAAATTTTTCAGCTTGGTTAGGAAGAAATTCTTTCATCTGGTGCAGCCGGGATGTGTATAAGGTGTGTTTGTAATGCCTTGTCGTACAAGTTAGCCTTAATAGCGACGTGGTAGAGCACTCGCTTTGGGATGTAGAGGTCCCGGGTTCGAATCCCATTGGAGTCGAATATTTAATTTTTCATCTGGCCAGGTAGGAAATTTTTTTTTTACCTGACTGAGATGAGAAATTTTTCGTTTGGCTGTAATGGGAATTTTTTCAGCTTGGTTAGGAAGAAATTCTTTCATCTGACCAGGTAGGAAATTATTTTTTTTACCTGACTGGGGCGAGAAATTTCTCGTTTGGCTGTAATGAGAAATTTTTCAGCTTGGTTAGGAAGAAATTCTTTCATCTGACTAGGTAGGAATTTTTTTTTACCTGACTAGGGCGAGAAATTTTTCGTTTGGCTGTAATGAGAAATTTTTCAGCTTGGTTAGGAAGAAATTCTTTCATCTGGTGCAGCCGGGATGTGTATAAGGTGTGTTTGTAATGCCTTGTCGTACAAGTTAGCCTTAATAGCGACGTGGTAGAGCACTCGCTTTGGGATGTAGAGGTCCCGGGTTCGAATCCCATTGGAGTCGAATATTTAATTTTTCATCTGGCCAGGTAGGAAATTTTTTTTTACCTGACTGAGATGAGAAATTTTTCGTTTGGCTGTAATGGGAATTTTTTCAGCTTGGTTAGGAAGAAATTTTTTCATCTTGCCAGGTAGGAAATTTTTTTACCTGACTGGGGTGAGAAATTTCTCGTTTGGCTGTAATGAGAAATTTTTCAGCTTGGTTAGGAAGAAATTCTTTCATCTGACCAGGTAGGAATTTTTTTTTACCTGACTGGGGCGAGAAATTTTTCGTTTGGCTGTAATGAGAAATTTTTCAGCTTGGTTAGGAAGAAATTCTTTCGTCTGACCAGGTAGGAAATTTTTTTTTACCTGACTGGGGCGAGAAATTTTTCGTTTGGCTGTAATGAGAAATTTTTCAGCTTGGTTAGGAAGAAATTCTTTCATCTGACCAGGTAGGAAATTATTTTTTTTACCTGACTGGGGCGAGAAATTTCTCGTTTGGCTGTAATAAGAAATTTTTCAGCTTGGTTAGGAAGAAACTCTTTCATCTGACCAGGTAGGAATTTTTTTTTACCTTACTGGGGCGAGAAATTTTTCGTTTGGCTGTAATGAGAAATTTTTCAGCTTGGTTAGGAAGAAATTCTTTCATCTGGTGCAGCCGGGATGTGTATAAGGTGTGTTTGTAATGCCTTGTCGTACAAGTAAGCCTTTATAGCGACGTGGTAGAGCACTCGCTTTGGTATATAGAGGTCCCGGGTTCGAATCCCATTGGAGTCGAATATTTAATTTTTGATCTGGCCAGGTAGGAAATTTTTTTTTACCTGACTGAGATGAGAAATTTTTCGTTTGGCTGTAATGGGAATTTTTTCAGCTTGGTTAGGAAGAAATTTTTTCATCTTGCCAGGCAGGAAATTTTTTTACCTGACAGGGGTGAGAAATTTCTCGTTTGGCTGTAATGAGAAATTTTTCAGCTTGGTTAGGAAGAAATTCTTTCATCTGACCAGGTAGGAATTTTTTTTTTACCTGACTGGGGCGAGAAATTTTTCGTTTGGCTGTAATGAGAAATTTTTCAGCTTGGTTAGGAAGAAATTCTTTCGTCTGACCAGGTAGGAAATTTTTTTTTACCTGACTGGGGCGAGAAATTTTTCGTTTGGCTGTAATGAGAAATTTTTCAGCTTGGTTAGGAAGAAATTCTTTCATCTGACCAGGTAGGACATTATTTTTTTAACCTGACTGGGGCGAGAAATTTCTCGTTTGGCTGTAATGAGAAATTTTTCAGCTTGGTTAGGAAGAAATTCTTTCATCTGACCAGGTAGGAAATTTTTATTACCTTACTGGGGCGAGAAATTTTTCGTTTGGCTGTAATGAGAAATTTTTCAGCTTGGTTAGGAAGAAATTCTTTCATCTGGTGCAGCCGGGATGTGTATAAGGTGTGTTTGTAATGCCTTGTCGTACAAGTTAGCCTTTATAGCGACGTGGTAGAGCACTCGCTTTGGGATGTAGAGGTCCCGGGTTCGAATCCCATTGGAGTCGAATATTTAATTTTTCATCTGGCCAGGTAGGAATTTTTTTTTTACCTGACTGAAATGAGAAATTTTTCGTTTGGCTGTAATGGGAACTTTTTCAGCTTGGTTAGGAAGAAATTTTTTCATCTTGCCAGGTAGGAAATTTTTTTACCTGACAGGGGTGAGAAATTTCTCGTTTGGCTGTAATGAGAAATTTTTCAGCTTGGTTAGGAAGAAATTCTTTCACCTAACCAGGTAGAAATTTTTTTTTTTACCTGACTGGGGCGAGAAATTTTTCGTTTGGCTGTAATGAGAAATTTTTCAGCTTGGTTAGGAAGAAATTCTTTCGTCTGACCAGGTAGGAAATTTTTTTTTACCTGACTGGGGCGAGAAATTTTTCGTTTGGCTGTAATGAGAATTTTTTCAGCTTGGTTAGGAAGAAATTCTTTCATCTGACCAGGTAGGAAATTATTTTTTTCACCTGACTGGGGCGAGAAATTTTTCGTTTGGCTGTAATGAAAAATTTTTCAGCTTGGTTAGGACGAAATTCTTTCATCTGACAAGGTAGGAAATTTTTTTACCTTACTAAGGCGAGAAATTTTTCGTTTGGCTGTAATGAGAAATTTTTCAGCTTGGTTAGGAAGAAATTCTTTCATCTGGTGCAGCCGGGATGTGTATAAGGTGTGTTTGTAATGCCTTGTCGTACAAGTTAGCCTTAATAGCGACGTGGTAGAGCACTCGCTTTGGGATGTAGAGGTCCCGGGTTCGAATCCCATTGGAGTCGAATATTTAATTTTTCATCTGGCCAGGTAGGAAATTTTTTTTTACCTGACTGAGATGAGAAATTTTTCGTTTGGCTGTAATGGGAATTTTTTCAGCTAGGTTAGGAAGAAATTTTTTTCATCTTGCCAGGTAGGAAATTTTTTTACCTGACTGGGGTGAGAAATTTCTCGTTTGGCTGAAATGAGAAATTTTTCAGCTTGGTTAGGAAGAAATTCTTTCATCTGACCAGGTAGGAATTTTTTTTCTACCTGACTGGGGCGAGAAATTTTTCGTTTGGCTGTAATGAGAAATTTTTCAGCTTGGTTAGGAAGAAATTCTTTCGTCTGACCAGGTAGGAAATTTTTTTTTACCTGACTGGGGCGAGAAATTTTTCGTTTGGCTGTAATGAGAAATTTTTCAGCTTGGTTAGGAAGAAATTCTTTCATCTGACCAGGTAGGAAATTATTTTTTTTACCTGACTGGGGCGAGAAATTTCTCGTTTGGCTGTAATGAGAAATTTTTCAGCTTGGTTAGGAAGAAATTCTTTCATCTGACTAGGTAGGAAATTTTTTTACCTGACTGGGGCGAGAAATTTTTCGTTTGGCTGTAATGAGAAATTTTTCAGCTTGGTTAGGAAGAAATTCTTTCATCTGGTGCAGCCGGGATGTGTATAAGGTGTGTTTGTAATGCCTTGTCGTACAAGTTAGCCTTAATAGCGACGTAGTAGAGCACTCGCTTTGGGATGTAGAGGTCCCGGGTTCGAATCCCATTGGAGTCGAATATTTAATTTTTCATCTGGCCAGGTAGGAAATTTTTTTACCTTTCTGAGATGAGAAATTTTTCGTTTGGCTGTAATGGGAATTTTTTCAGCTTGGTTAGGAAGAATTTTTTTCATCTTGCCAGGTAGGATTTTTTTTTACCTGACTGGGGCGAGAAATTTTTCGTTTGGCTGTAATGAGAAATTTTTCAGCTTGGTTAGGAAGAAATTCTTTCGTCTGACCAGGTAGGAATTTTTTTTTACCTGACTGGGGCGAGAAATTTTTCGTTTGGCTGTAATGAGAAATTTTTCAGCTTGGTTAGGAAGAAATTCTTTCATCTGACCAGGTAGGAAATTATTTTTTTTACCTGTCTGGGGCGAGAAATTTCTCGTTTGGCTGTAATGAGAAATTTTTCAGCTTGGTTAGGAAGAAATTCTTTCATCTGACCAGGTAGGAAATTTTTTTACCTTACTGGGGCGAGAAATTTTTCGTTTGGCTGTAATAAGAAATTTTTCAGCTTGGTTAGGAAGAAATTCTTTCATCTGGTGCAGCCGGGATGTGTATAAGGTGTGTTTGTAATGCCTTGTCGTACAAGTTAGCCTTTATAGCGACGGGGTAGAGCACTCGCTTTGGGATGTAGAGGTCCCGGGTTCGAATCCCATTGGAGTCGAATATTTAATTTTTCATCTGGCCAGGTAGGAAAATTTTTTTTTACCTGACTGAGATGAGAAATTTTTCGTTTGGCTGTAATGGGAATTTTTTCAGCTTGGTTAGGAAGAAATTTTTTCATCTTGCCAGGTAGGAAATTTTTTTACCTGACTGGGGTGAGAAATTTCTCGTTTGGCTTTAATGAGAAATTTTTCAGCTTGGTTAGGAAGAAATTCTTTCATATGACCAGGTAGGAATTTTTTTTTTTTACCTGACTGGGGCGAGAAATTTTTCGTTTGGCTGTAATGAGAAATTTTTCAGCTTGGTTAGGAAGAAATTCTTTCGTCTGACCAGGTAGGAATTTTTTTTTTTACCTGACTGGGGCGAGAAATTTCTCGTTTGGCTGTAATGAGAAATTTTTCAGCTTGGTTAGGAAGAAATTCTTTCATCTGACCAGGTAGGAATTTTTTTTTACCTGACTGGGGCGAGAAATTTCTCGTTTGGCTGTAATGAGAAATTTTTCAGCTTGGTTAGGAAGAAATTCTTTCATCTGACCAGGTAGGAAATTTTTTTTTTTTACCTGACTGGGGCGAGAAATTTTTCGTTTGGCTGTAATGAGAAATTTTTCAGCTTGGTTAGGAAGAAATTCTTTCATCTGACCAGGTAGGAAATTATTTTTTTTACCTGACTGGGGCGAGAAATTTCTCGTTTGGCTGTAATGAGAAATTTTTCAGCTTGGTTAGGAAGAAATTCTTTCATCTGACCAGGTAGGAATTTTTTTTTACCTGACTGGGGCGAGAAATTTTTCGTTTGGCTGTAATGAGAAATTTTTCAGCTTGGTTAGGAAGAAATTCTTTTATCTGGTGCAGCCGGGATGTGTATAAGGTGTGTTTGTAATGCCTTGTCGTACAAGTTAGCCTTAATAGCGACGTGGAAGAGCACTCGCTTTGGGATGTAGAGGTCCCGGGTTCGAATCCCATTGGAGTCGAATATTTAATTTTGCATCTGGCCAGGTAGGATTTTTTTTTTTACCTGACTGGGGCGAGAAATTTTTCGTTTGGCTGTAATGAGAAATTTTTCAGCTTGGTTAGGAAGAAATTCTTTTGTCTGACCAGGTAGGAATTTTTTTTTACCTGACTGGGGTGAGAAATTTTTCGTTTGTCTGTAATGAGAAATTTTTCAGCTTGGTTAGGAAGAAATTCTTTCATCTTGCCAGGTAGGAATTTTTTTTTTACCTGACTGGGGCGAGAAATTTCTCGTTTGGCTGTAATGAGAAATTTTTCAGCTTGTTTAGGAAGAAATTTTTTCATCTTGCCAGGTAGGAATTTTTTTTTTACCTGACTGGGGCGAGAAATTTTTCGTTTGGCTGTTATGAGAAATTTTTCAGCTTGGTTAGGAAGAAATTCTTTCGTCTGACCAGGTAGGAAATTATTTTTTTTACCTGACTGGGGCGAGAAATTTCTCGTTTGGCTGTAATGAGAAATTTTTCAGCTTGGTTAGGAAGAAATTCTTTCATCTGACCAGGTAGGAATTTTTTTTTACCTTACTGGGGCGAGAAATTTTTCGTTTGGCTGTAATGAGAAATTTTTCAGCTTGGTTAGGAAGAAATTCTTTCATCTGGTGCAGCCGGGATGTGTATAAGGTGTGTTTGTAATGCCTTGTCGTACAAGTTAGCCTTTATAGCGACGTGGTAGAGCACTCGCTTTGGGATGTAGAGGTCCCGGGTTCGAATCCCATTGGAGTCGAATATTTAATTTTTCATCTGGCCAGGTAGGAATTTTTTTTTTTACCTGACTGAGATGAGAAATTTTTCGTTTGGCTGTAATGGGAATTTTTTCAGCTTGGTTAGGAAGACATTTTTTCATCTTGCCAGGTAGGAAATTTTTTTACCTGACTGGGGTGAGAAATTTCTCGTTTGGCTGTAATGAGAAATTTTTCAGCTTGGTTAGGAAGAAATTCTTTCATCTGACCAGGTAGGAATTTTTTTTTTACCTGACTGGGGCAAGAAATTTTTTGTTTGGCTGTAATGAGAAATTTTTCAGCTTGGTTAGGAAGAAATTCTTTCATCTGACCAGGTATGAAATTTTTTAACCTGACTGGGGCGAGAAATTTTTCGTTTGGCTGTAATGAGAAATTTTTCAGCTTGGTTAGGAAGAAATATTTTTTTTACCTGACTGGGGCGAGAAATTTCTCGTTTGGCTGTAATGAGAAATTTTTCAGCTTGGTTAGGAAGAAATTCTTTCATCTGACCAGGTAGGAATTTTTTTTTACCTGACTGGGGCGAGAAATTTTTCGTTTGGCTGTAATGAGAAATTTTTCAGCTTGGTTAGGAAGAAATTCTTTCATCTGACCAGGTAGGAAATTATTTTTTTTACCTGACTGGGGCGAGAAACTTCTCGTTTGGCTGTAATGAGAAATTTTTCAGCTTGGTTAGGAAGAAATTCTTTCATCTGACCAGGTAGGAATTTTTTTTTACCTGACTGGGGCGAGAAGTTTTTCGTTTGGCTGTAATGAGAAATTTGTCAGCTTGGTTAGGAAGAAATTCTTTCATCTGGTGCAGCCGGGATGTGTATAAGGTGTGTTTGTAATGCCTTGTCGTACAAGTTAGCCTTAATAGCGACGTGGTAGAGCACTCGCTTTGGGATGTAGAGGTCCCGGGTTCGAATCCCATTGGAGTCGAATATTTAATTTTTCATCTGGCCAGGTAGGAAATTTTTTTACCTGGGTAATCTAAATCTGGTGCTTCATCTCAATTCATAGATCTATCTTTTGAGACTAAAGAAACTTGGTCAAATCAGGTTAACTTTCGGGCTATTCAAGCGAGAGTAAAGGCACCGTCTTTTTCTCACCCATGAAGAGGACAGTTAGTTCGGGTACGCCCTCAGTCCCTTATCCGTCCTCCCGGAAAGGAAATCGTGCAAAAAAAAGATCGAACTAAGCGTTATATTAAAAAAGATATTTAAAACTAGCAAAAAAATAAATAAATGTGCACGTGTATTACTATTCCCCACCTCAAAATGCCATTTTAAAGCCGATTTATTTTTTCTTTAAGGTCTACTTTTACCATACAACGACCTCCGGAAGTAAATTCCACTGAGGCCACTCCCGTTGCTATGCAGGAAGTTTCGGTATTTATCTTCCGGTATCCCCTGTGTAAAAGGTCTTGTTTTGATGTGTATTTGGATTAGATGATGCATTTAATCCAATGTTATGCTTCGCTGTGAGGCACTTTAGGCGTTTTAAGTAAGATTAGAACAAGAGCTGTCACTGTAAGATGACAATGCCCCCGACACCGCTTTGATTTAGAATTTATGGCCAATGTTAAAGTTTTTGGACGGAATGACGGACGGACGGACGGACGGACAGACGGACAGACGGACAGACGGACGGACGGACAAGTCAAATTTATGATACCTCCCTATCGGGGGCATAAAAATGACAACAATGAAAAGGAAACGTAGATAAGTGATTTTATGTGCGACATGGAATAGATGAGATTTTATCATTTTTTTATCCACCTGTTACCGATAGTCGCGCACCAAGGTAAGCTTGCCTACAGTAGTGTTTATTTATGTTTCCTTTTTAAGCTTGTTTAAAAGAAGAGACAGGTAGATGTATAATGACAATCTTTATTTTATATTTATTTTTACAGATAACTTGCAGCCACAAACTTTCTTGACTTCAACTGTCTTCCTCTTGCCTAAGTAGCCTTGAGTTTCCTCTATTCGAGCAGGCTCCTGTATTCGATCATTTTGATTTTGTGGCATATTCTGATGTCTTCATTTTCTTAACAAGTTGCAAATGGTTAGAAATCATTTTCAAAAAACTTTAATGCATAGCGGATGATAAAAAATTGCTACACTTTCCAAATATAAGTTTTTTTCTTGCCCTACTCTTTTTTAATCGGCCATTTTTTTTAAAAAAAAATTCAGGCCCTTCAATTGAAAATGTTCTTATTCGATTGGCACCTTGTGAATTACTATTGAAATAATTCTGGGTCAATAGAAAGAAGTTTATTTGATTTTGTAAGTCAGTTTCAATTTATTGTGATGGAAGCAGGTCAACTCGTACCAACGGCAACTCGTACTTATGTCAACTCGTACCCGAATTTTGGTCAACTGGTACCCTTTCCAAAAATTATGGAGTCAACTCGTACTCTTTTTTTTTTTTTTATTTTGTGCTTATGATATTATTTCATGTTGGACATCACTATTTAGCCAGGTCAAAGACAAAAAAGTTTTTAATTAAAAAAAAAAATTAAAAACATGGTCATGACGCAAATATTCATGTGTTTTGTTTTTTTTCAAAGTTTCAAAGTTTTTTTCACAGCATATGTTTTCAAGGTCAGTCCAAAATTTCACTGTCTGCATATGTTTTCATTTACAGACAGTGAAATATCATGCTTTTGGCTTTAAAAATGCTGAATCTGATCAAGCAAGAATCATTGTCACCTTTAAATAACACTGAATCTGTCATTCAATGTATATTTATCAGTCAGTGGTTATGGTTCACACCTAATCAATGCATAAAGATATTAAGTGTCAATTTCCCTTTGTCAATTGCAACCCTTTTTAAGTAGACTGAGAATAATGACAGTGGGACAAAATGTCCAAAGAAAGATGTAATAATTCTTTATTTGATAGTACTTATTTATTCTTTGATGATAATGAATAATAATTAGTAAAAATAACTTTAAATAGAGGAATGAAGAGAAGAATGAACTGAACTTTGTTCGATTCCTTCGGAACAAAATGTTCTACACTGATATATAAAATATTTACAAGAGTAATAATCGTCCAAAATTCAATGAACATCGGTAATTCTATTCTATTCATTTTTTTCTTATGAGTTTTGTAATTTTGGATAAAAAGATAGTAGCCACGTTTCGCACATAAAATACGGGCATTTAATTTTCTGTCAGTGGTAGCTGAAAACTTCGTAAGCTACAACCGACCTAATATCATGCATGCGATATCTCTTTGACATCCGATTTGAAAATATTTTTGATAATCAGTGTTTAAGATAAAAAACATAGAAGCAAATTTATTAAAATCTGGGTAAATTACATGTATGCAGTCACGACCATCGCTAACATAAAAAGGATAAAAAGCGGCTTTTCCCGATCTTCAATAAATCTCGTAAATCAATCCCAGTTCATCCAAACCATGTATCATCAGGAGTTTTGGTATTCGTTGAAGATGTTGCAAGAATTTTATACTATTAAGTATTTGGTGGAAAAAAATGGGAAGTTTACATCAAAATAGTCGGTAGGGATGGGCACCGGTACTTTGGTATCGGTACCATGAAGTCCCGAGTAATTGGTATCTGTTCATTTTGAAAGTACCGGTTCCCACTTCCGGGACCTATGCAATGTAAGAAAATTTCATAACAGCCTTGTAATATTTGTTACAAAGTTATTTACTCGCAAAATACCAATGTAAATATGCCGACGATCTTACTGATTTGTTCGTGTTTGAGCTCTGTGCAATATAGAAGGAAGTTTATACCAGACGATCGTGTAATGTCAATTATAATAATTGATAGTTTATTTGTTTTTGTTTTTTTTTTTCATTTTGCCAAACGCAGGTTTCGGATGAAGAATGAAATGATTTGATTAATAATTGTAAAATAAATGTTTCCTGAGTCTCAGAAAATTGCATTATTTCATGTTTACAAAGATTTTAAAGTATTGCATGTCGCCACTTTGTCGCCAAATAATTGAAACGAGTGCCGATCTAAGCTCCTGTTACGACTTTATCGCAATCAATCGATGAGCAATGAAGACGGAAACTGACGAGATATTCAAGCTGTCATCGTAAATTATAATCATGGTACCAAGAATTCATACTCGCATACCCCGCTCGATCGGAAAGGGTGAAAAAGATTATTTTACATTGTCTTCAATTTTTTTAGATAAAGTCCTACCTGCTGTGAAAATATGAAATAATCGCATTTCCCCATATTAAATCCAACAACATCCTCAAATAAAGCAAATAAATATATCCTCGTGAAAGGGTTTGATATCTCACGAGAATTTACAAGCGTGCGCCGCGTCTCAAGTCTAGATGCAGCCCCAAAAATAGCCGAACACCTGTTGTCGGCGCCTTTGATGACCCGTTCTCCATCCTCGAAAAATAAACTGTTCTGGACGCTTTACTCGATTACAAAATGTTTTGTAGATTCGCCAGATAGACACGTGGACTTAATGTCGGATTATTGGAACAAAAAATAAATACCGGTAATTTCTCTCTTTGGTTGTAATTGCACAAATCTTCCGTATTTTTGGATAACAAAAAATATAATCGTATTTCAGACAAAATTTAGATCATGATTCTGTCACTGCTTTTACACAAAACAACTTAATCACAACTAGCGCCTCGCTATACGTTTATTGTTTCATCTTTGTGGTAAGTTGTTTCCGTCGCCTACGGTATTTTAAAGTCCGAGTTTATTCACGATGTTCGACATGCCGAATTTACTGTTTTTGAAGATAAGGCCCAATATAGCTGCTGAGGGTATGTTATCACAAGTAGGCCAAATAATGATTTAGCTTTGAATTGACAGGTGTTTCCTACATTAGAAAGAGCTCAAAACGGTACTTGACAGAGTACTTATTGCTTATTAACGGTCAGACTGTTCACACATAAGAGTACTACGCCAGTGTGAAGTAATTGGTATTGGAATCGTAAGGAATCGGTATCGTTTAAAAAGTATCGAGTAGGTATCGGAATCGGCTAAATTCTAACGGTGCCCATCCCTAATAGTCGGGGCATTTTTTCTCAAATCAGGGGATGGGCGATTATTAGAATAGTCAACTTTTACCAAATTTCGGTCTTAAAAAGGCCGATTTTTGGCAGTGTTTTAGGGGATGGGCGATCTAGAATATAGGCGATGATTAGAATAAATACGGTTTTTCAAAATAAACGAATGGACAAAACACCGTAACAACAGCTTGACTAAGATGTAGTTGCGATGTAATAATCAAATAGTTATACAAACAATATATTGTATAATAAAAAAACTTGTGTAATTTTAAAATATTGTAACCACCGTATCTTTCAACTGTCGTTATGACGTTATGAAAAATACACCGAAGATACATGACTTGCATAATTAGGAAATGGTTAATCTGATTTTATTTCAGTGCATAGAAATCTTGAGTTCAACTTTCTTTGACTTACTTTAATTATATAAAGATATTTTTGTCTTAATTGAAATATAACATGAATTATGTATTCAATGTCAACACTTTTTGTGAAGAATATATAATTACAAGAACAGAGCGCATTAATCTAGATGAGCAATTACATGCAACCCATTATTACTTACCTGCTTCTAACAAATAACTGTTTGTTCTTCTGAGGTGTTAACTATCAAAAAATAAAATTTGTTTTTCGAACTGTTTAAGATAATATATTCACCAAATAAACTCAATTACACAAACAGTTTAAATATGATAACTGAATCATTAACATCAACAATTATAGTTAAATCTTCATCCCTGTAACACTCTTTTATCACCTTACAATCGATAACATTTTATTCACAACAAAAACTTATCCAAATATCTGAAAATATATTTTAGATATATTATAATTATAATATTTTTTTTTTGAAGAGGTGGCTATTTATGACTTGTTTTTTCAATCAAAAAATGGGTATGAGTTGACTCCATAATTTTTGAAAAGGGTACGAGTTGACCAAAAATTGGGTACGAGTTGACCAAAATGGGTACGAGTTGACTTTGGTTCGAGTTGCCGTGGGTACGAGTTGCCTGTAAGCCTATTGTGATTTGTAATTTTGATCTCAGGGTGAAAATTGCCAAAGTACTCGAATATATGTTTTTAGGTCTTTCTAGTCAGTGTGTGTACTTGCAACCATCTCGCCCTGTCACTTAATTATGTAATCCATCTAATTTTTCTTCACATGGATAAATCACAAATAAGTTTATGCAACTTTTGGTCTAGTTTACAGGGAAAATCGTACTTTGTTACAGGGAAATTTTGCATTGTTCGAGTGTGCCAGTTCAAATTTCATAGCATAAGGTGCTCGAATATGGAAGACTACAGAGGCTGAATAGATAGAGGCTGCATAGAGAGTTTTACAAAAAATAGAAGCATTTTGAGCAGGCGCATGAAAAATTTATATTTTCTCTAAACCTCAATCACTATGCAAACTCAGTATCTGTCTTAGTGATCGGCAACCAATGACGACATTTATCTTACTATCTTTTTTTTCAAACCTAACCTCTGCATTGAGCTTTGTCAACCACATCTGACTGAAATTATCATATTTTTCTATAAATAGAAACAATAAATCCACCCTGCTGTATTATCTATCTATATAGGAGAGTTGATTGTTATTGTTTATATTGAGAATTCCCGCGCATGCGCATTACTGGTAGGCAAAAAGGAGTCAGATCTCTATGCGAGAAGACAATTAAAACTGGTTCAAAATCAATCGTTCATTTAAATTTCAGATAAAAAGAAAATTAAATATTATTTGTACGAATGTTTCCTGTTAATGATCAATCGATATTTAAAGAATCTCTTACGTAATAGCCCTTTATAAGCTTCCCAAGATTAGACTATTTCGTCCGACTTATTGAATGAAGTTGCCATCGACGATATATCTTTTAGCTATTTAGAATTAGTTTTTTGTCTCTTTAAATAATGTATTTGTTTAGAAAGATTGTTACCTAGAATTTTTGAAAAAACATGGCCTATGGTCTGTCTTATGATAGACGCTCGAGTTGCGCAATTTAGCTCTATGGACTCTAAAACACGTGTCCGTGGTTTAGCGCAAATATTCTTCCTTTGTAAACTTGATGTTTTTTTGTCAATTTTCACGTCATTCATGAAGAAAGTTGAATATTATGTATGAAACATAGTAAGTATTCAGGTTTTCAAACATTCGTAACTCAGTCTACGGCACTCATGAAAGTTCTGACAAAGCTGTAGTTGAACCGTTTCTGTAAACAAACCCAGAAATAGTTATATTTTAAGATTTTTATAGAAAATTGGATGAAAACGGTGGTGGATGAAGGATTTCTATAAAAATGGTACTAATGTACAATAAAGGGAGAGAAGATTCGTTTTCCTAGTTTTACAAAGTTTTGCTTGAATTTCTGTGTAAAAATGAAACAACTAGGCTACAGATTGGGGTTCGTTTGAATCCCTTGAACCCCTTTTTGCATCCGCCACTTGAACAAGTTAACTTTCTTTACCGCTTTCTATAACGTAATGAATTTTTTTTGTATGACATGAACTAAATAAAAAAAGTTTGACTCAGTTTAATCGGTTCACGGCGTCAAGTAGAATAAATCTTCGTTACTACAGCCGATCGAGATCTGTTGTATCCGTAGTCGCGCCGTTTTCAAGGGTAAAATCAGACGAAATGGTCATACGTGTTGAATGATATTGGGGAAAACGTAAGATGAATAAGTAAAATTTATTTACCCTTTCCAAAACTTAATTTCACTGAGTTTTAGATGACTCGGATTAAACAACATTTTTGGGAAAACTGACTTGTAACGTTAATTCGATCTCTCGCCGTATTTTCAGAACTTTCTACTTATTTTTTCCTCACATTCATTTTATATTTTTGTTTCGAATTGTAGTTTACGTCGTCGTTGAGCAACAGAACGTCGCTAATCCATTTTTATCAGGCTGTATTGCGATGTTCCGGTTGCTGCCAACGTTTTCAATTTTGAGCTTATTTTTTGTCGTCTGGTCAGGGTAAAAAACGAAGATTTACAAAAGAACGATCACCTTACTTAACCTTTAACAGATATGATAAAGAAATTACGCAAGCTTCAATTTCTTTCTTATTCGCTAGAAATAGATTTTTTACCCTATTATTATATTTTGGGAACTATATAAAGCAAAATAGAAAAATGGTTCGAGGCACATTTGCGTTTTCGACGGCCGCTCTATTTCCAACTGAATCAAACGCTGCGTTTCAGATATGCAGTAGGCCTAACTTATATTTGAGAAAAATTCTCTCGGCTTTTTTTCGCTTCAAATCTTAAGAAGAACTATTAGTATTTACAGCTTGTTCAAGACACGATGAAACAGTCAATGGTCGAAATATATTACAGAAATAATTCAACCAAGTCTTACTTTATCACGGAAGTTTCATCTACTAAATGCACGCGGCTCAGAATTGAAAAATCATATGGGCCTAATTTATTGCTGCTGAAATGGAATCTTAAATGAAATATTTTATCAAAAGCTTGATTTAATCTATAATTGATAAGGCATTAAAAGATTTGTGTCAAGTGAAACTCAAATTTCATATAAGGTTACTTCAACTGTAACACTTCTATAGTTATGAAATATTTTGAGGCATGTCAATTATTTGTGACTGTTTTTTACATCACGTTAATTCTATGTCTGATAAAGCATTAAAAGTTTTGTGTCAAATGAAACTTCACACTTTATGCCTAATGAATGGGTGTAAGTTGTGTCCAGATGAAAGCAATCAATCAGTGGCGTATGACATGGGTACTTGATTGTTGCATCGTCATGGTCAGATCAATGAAAATTTGGCACGTGGTAAAAAAGTTTGTCTTTATGAAACATGCAGGTGTGTGTGATTAGCGGCTACTGTTTTATGACAGGAATTGTTTCGGGAATGGATTGTTAAATTCGGCATTTGCAGAAACATTTTCCCTTGAATTAACAAAAAAAAAAAATTTTTTTTTGTAATCATTCTTAATAAAAGTGTAGACAAAATGTGACAGTAGACGAATTGGGACAGTAGACAAATTGGGACAGTAGACGAATGGGGCTAGTTGAAAAAAAAAATACAGTAGACGAAATGGGAGTAGACCAAATGGGATTAAACCACATGGGCAATCTCGATTAGCGCATCCGGTTACGGTCAGATCAAAGAGATTCCGCGGCCGTGTAGTATGGATCATTGCGTTAGAAACGGCGAACTTTATGACACATGTTTGTGTTAATAGCGGCTAATATTTTTATGTCGCATAATGAAAATTCTTTGATAGGATTTTTATAATTCAAAGTGTGCACTAGAAAAGCTGTTTAGTCGGCAGATCGTGTGTTTGACTACATTCGTTTATTATCTTAATTTAACCCATTTTCTAAATGTGCGGGGGACTTTTTACGGAAGTTAATTGGTTTTCAACAGTAGGTGGTGTTCTCAAAATTTACAGATTAATAATAATTGGATTAATAATGTTTACACAAATAAGGGAAAAGGCTACAAAAACCTTCCCCAATGTCGGAAAATTCTGTGACAGGATGAAATAACGGAAATGGGATAAAGAAAAATCGGCATTGATACTCGAATCATCATAGTATAGGTAAGATATACTATATTTTGTTTATGAGTAAACAAAAAAAAAATAAATAAATAAATACAGCTTAATTCATGTCAAATGATCGATATATTGGTTGCTCAACAGCGATTTGTTTGCATTCATATGCATTTCTGGGTGGTTATCTTTTGACGAGAAATATTCTTCTCAAAGACAATGTCATGTGATGACAACTGCATAATCAAAAGGTTGGATGATTTATTTAAATTTTGACACCTTTGTCAACAGGGAATACTCATTAGAAATGTACATTTCAACAACTTGAATATTGGATATTTTGCTATTTGTGTATGCAACTGGTAGATCTTTCTGCCTACAGCGATTCCCCGGATGTAAACAACAAGGTACCCGTGACGTCATCCGTCAACTCATGTATAGGCTTATAATATTGCATCATGACAGAGCATTTGGCGCCCTAAATTGGAGGCATGGAAAATATGTGAAGTCGCATGAGATGTGTACGTAAATTTCAAACGGCAGTTTTATAATGAAAAGGATAGTGTCTTTGCGACTAAGATAATAATGAATATAAGTTATTCTCTGGTAAAAAACCCCCCAAACCTTTTGTAATTTCTCTCCTGGAAAAAAGCTGAAGTCGCTACAGATACTAGACTGAAAATGACTTAGTCATAGTGTAAAGTTATGTGAACCAAAGACAAAAGAAATCATTATTTCTGGTTGAGATTTCCCAAATTGTTAAAAAAAACCAACAACAACAAAAAAAAAAAAAAAAAGGAAAAATGAATGAGCACTAGGTTAAATTAACGAGCCTGTATTTCTATAGCAAGATTCAAATATCAATGTTTTATGTTCCAATTGTATATGGCCCACTTAACATTAGAAAAAGTTTCGAATTTGAAATCGTAGGTTTAGCAGACCTAAATTTCGTTCATTTAAATGAAGCTGATAAACTTACAGCTTTTGAATACTATAACGTGATAAGAACTCGTCTTGATTAATGTCAAAACATTTCTAAGGAACTGTTTGAAATTTCCCATAGAATCTGTATTTTCTACATGGATCTACATAGGGTAATAAAGTTCACTAAATTATAAAATAGGCTACTACCTTGTCTATTTTATCTTAGTACCATTACCATACCAATAATGTATTGAGTAGATGTATGTTTGTGATGTACAATCTATTCCCCCAATACTTAATGATCCGTTCATCATTTAAGCGACTAAGTTTCATACCTCTATGAAATCGAGACATAATTTCTTCATAAGCTCAGATTTAATCACATTTAGCAAAAACGTAAAGATTTATCACTAAAAGCAAACAATGTTCATGGGGCCACTTTCCTCGGAAGTTATTAAAAAACTGTGTACTCAAAATTGTTTTCATTTGGGCAAATAAGAATGCATAAACCTTTTTGAACATAACTGGAATTAAACTATTATAATATCTTCAGGCTTTAAAAAAAGCTTTTGAAAACGGGTCCTTGTACAGGCGGAAACAACAACAAAAGACAAAGATATTAACCCTTGTCATGCTGAACCCGGAATATTCCTGCTTTAGCAGGAGCTATAGACAAACATCAGCCTGCACATATGTGCAGTCTGATGTTTGTCTACACCACCTGTTTCTCACTGTCAATCCAGAATTGTCAATAGATTTAATTTTTTAAATAAAAAATGACCTTCAGTTGGTACTTTCAGTGCTCTTTGCCCTTTGATTTTGATGAAAATTTTGGCCAAAATTCATTCAGCATGACAAGGGTTAACATAAACTTTACAAACTAGCATTTCCTTCTTTCCCACAATGTTTTCTCATGACCTGAAAAAAAATCATTACATTCTTGTTTTTGTTATTACAAGGCAACTTTAGTCACTCTTTTCTATATTAAAAACATTGAAAATCGTAGGAAACATCTTGCATGCATAACAAGTCCTCAAGTCTATAATTGAAAAATTTAAATTTCCAGACTAAATTACTCGTGACGTCATTGTCCTTTATTGATGACATCAAGAATGGTTGTGTTGACATTTTAATCTTAATATGCATGCATCATAAATCTGGGGGGTTAACATGTTCCAGGTCGTATACGTGTTAGGACAAAAGGTAAGGATGTTAAAAATTAGCCTTGTCATTCTGTTTAACTAACACTAAAGAACATTTTGTGGGAATGACCGCGTGAATCGCTTCGGTCGGCCTCGCTTTTGGCTTTGTTTTGTTGCTTCCGGTAGAAAATATTTTTTTATAGAAACCTCGTTTTAACGGGATAGCTTAAATTAATTTTCAATTTTTAAATCTTTCTTTTATGAACGATACGTGGAGGTATTTTTCCAATTCAATTTTTGACTTTTTTTCTATCCTGCAAGTGAATTCATTCCGGGTGAGAAATGACACGATTGTTTAGTTTGACAGTATTGATAGAATAGAATAGAATAGAATAACACGCGTTACCATAAACGCTCGCTTCGCGCTCACGGCCTTCGGCCGTTCGCGAGCTGCGCTCGCTATAAATGTGATTATTTGAAGAAATTTAGAGATTGCTATCTACTTCATAATGTAATAAAAATCTTAAACAAAACTCAGAAAAAAACACAGTTAATGTATAACAGATATAATATGAAATTAGGCAGAGCCTAGAAAACGGGCGAAAGAAAAATTAATTTCATAATTTATGGGACATTTATGTCTAGTAAATATTTGTCTTAAGGAGCGGTTGAGACCAATTCTTGCGCAGTACTAGTTCTCAAAATCTAACCCAGTCCATTGTAGAGACGGTAAGGAAACCATTCTAAATTACATGTGATGTTGAAAAAAACTTCTTTTATTCAGAAAATAATGTGTTGTTTATGAAAAATTGCATCCGAAAAAGTTCACTGTGAAAATGGTCTGGTGGTGAGAAGTAGTACACGGCGAGAATTGGTCTCTAACCAGTAGTTCACCAACTTTACTAGAACCAGTAACAGCACGAAAGCCTTTAAGGCCACTTTTTAGCTAGCCTTTTAGGCCACTTTTTAGCTTTTGTGGTCGGGTAATGTCTGGACGGTGTGTCGTGTGTCGTCAACATTTACTTTGTAGACACTCAAAGGGCCATGGTTTTTGCTCAATCGACCAGAAAATTGGTCAGAATGATCATCTTGCTAAAATCTAGGTCACGATCGAAATTGGGTCAAGTGGGGTGAAAAAGTAGGTCACTAGGTCAAATCTTAAAAAAAACTTGTATACACTCATGGAGCCATATTTTTGCTCAATCAACCTGATAATCGGTCAGAATTAATGTCTTGATGAAATCCAGGGCAAGTTCAAAATTGGTTCAAATGGAGTAAAAAATGAAGTCAAGAGGTCAAATCATAGAAAAACCTTGTAGACACTGAAGAGCCAATATTTTCTGCTTAATCGATCCGAAAATTGGTCTGAAGGATATTCTTAATGAAAGCGAGGTCAAGTTCGAAATTGAGTCAAGTGGGGTCAAAAACAAGGTCACAAGGTAAAATCATAAAAAAGCATTGCAGACACATCGGAAGCCATATTTCCTGCTGAATCAACCTGAAAATTGGTCAGAATGATTTACTTGGTGAAATCTAGGTCAAGTTCAAAATTGGGTAAAATGGAGTCAAAAAATGAGGTCACAGGGTCAAATCAAAGAAAAACTTTGTAGACACTCTAGAACCAATATATTCTGCTTTATCGACCCGAAAATTGGTCTGAAGGATATTCTTAATGAAAGAAAGGTCAAGTTCGAAATTGGGTCAAATGGGGTCAAAAACAAAGTCACAAGGTTAAATCATGGAAAAGCCTTGTAGACACATCGGAAACCATAATTTGTGCTCAATCAGCCTGAAAATTGGTCAGGATGAATTACTTGATGAAATCTAGGTGAAGTTCAAAATTGGGTAAAATGGGGTCAAAAATGAGGTCACAGAGTCAAATCAAAGAAAAACCTTGTAGACACTCTAGAACACATATTCATTGCTCAATCAACCTGAACATTGATCTTAATGATATTCTTAATGAAACCTTTGTTAAGTTTGAAATTTGGTCAAGTAGGGTAAAAAATGAGGTCACTGAGTCACATCCTGGAAAACCTTGTAGGTACTCTAGAACCTATATTATATGCTCAGTGTGCCTGAAAATTGGTCAGAACGATATTCTTAATGAAATCTAGGTCAAGTTTGAAATTCGGTCAAGTGGGTTCAAAATGAGGTCACTGGGTCAAATCATAGAAAAACTTTGTAGACACTCTAGAACCGTATATTTTTTGCTCAATAAACCTGAAAATTGGTCAGAAAGATATGCTTAACGAAATCTAGGTCAATTTTGAAATTCGGTCAAGTGAGTTCAAAATGAGGAATCTGGGCCACATACTAGAAAAACCTTGTAGACACTCTAAAACCTATAACTTTTTTTCAATCAACCTGAAAATTGGTCAGATTTATATTCTTGGTGAATTCTAGGTCAGGTTGGAATTCGGTCAAGTGTGGCCAAAAATGAGTTCACTGGATTACATCATAGAAAAACCTTGTAGACACTCTAGAACCTATATTTTTGCTCAATGAACCTAAAATTGGTCAGAAAGATATGCTTAACGGAATCTAGGTCAATTTTGTAATTCGGTCAAGTGGGTTCAAAATGAGACATCTGGGTCAAATATAGAAAAACCTTGTAGACACTCTAGAACTTAATGTTTTCTCAATCAACCTGAAAATTGGTCAAATTTATATTCTACATGAATTCTAGGTCAAGTTTGAAATTCGATCAAGTGTGGTAAAAACTGGGGTCACTGGATTACATCATATAAAACCCTTGTAGACACTCTAGAACCTATATTTTTGCTCAATGAACCTAAAATTGGTCAGATTGATATTATTAAAGAAATCTAGGTCGAGTTTGAAGTTCGGTCAAGTGTGGTCAAAATATAGGTCAGGGGGTCAAATCTTGTATGCACTGTGGAGGCCACATTTTTTTCCAAAATCAACCTGAAAATAGGTAAGAATTCATCATCCTTTTTCTAAATCTACTTTAAACAATTTTAAACAGTTCATTCAGGTGAGCGATTAAGGGCCAATATGACCCTCTTGTATCTTTTACCCTCATACCTAGTTGTGCCTGACAGGCTCTGTACCACATCTTATAGTGTTCGTGCAATAGTGGCATATCTTAATGGTTGTCATAGACATTGCCATTTAACGTAAAATTTGTTTAATTAAAAGTAACTGATTTTTTTTCAGTCTCCATTGACCTTTCCGGTCCTTTTTGGTGCGTTCCGGATTTTATTTTGTCCTTCCGTTTTTTTTTTTTTTTTTTTTTTTTTTTTTATTTGGGGGGGGGGGGGGGGTCCTTTGTTTATTTCAATCCACCCTCGCGATCTATGAATTTGAAATCAGAACTGTTACTTTGGGAAGACTTTAATCAACAAATACCTTGACTTTACCTTTAACTCTTTTTGAAATGCCAATATTCCACGAGCGTGGTTTTTGAAACCGTTTTCCAAAGTGTATTTGGGAATATTCGGTGATAACCACAGCTCCGTTTTTTCCGGAACTTTAATGTAACCGGTACCCGTGACCTAGTCACTTTTGTTCATTGTAAGTTGCCCGCAATTTTTTTCTGGATTTGAAGTGATTACTTTTGTTTTCTTGTCTGTTTAAAAGATGTTGGATCAAATATGGCCTCGATTTACAATAAATAAATAAATAAATAAATAAATAAAAAAAAAATGACAAGTAATTTTTTCTAAGTTTTACCCAATGATGAATACGATTGTATCTTGTCTTAGGCGCGGATGAGTTGACTGCTCTCCGAATCACGACTTTTACGATTTTTTGCACCCAGTCGTTGAATGCCCGTCAAAGGTTGACCAGTGCACAAAAGCAAAATGGCTTATGGTAGTAAGAGTTGATTTCTACTATTCTTTGTTTTCCTTCTATTTTCCTTTTGTTTTCTGTAAATATTTACCCGTTAGCTATAGGTGGTCTTCAGAACGAGCCTTCGACCCGGTCTTTCGCCCGTATAAAGTAAAATCTGAGCTTGTGTAAATATCGCAGTATACAGAGAGCTGGAATTATACATATATCATTGTAAGATCTCCTTTTCTTTGATTATGCGGGAGACTGATATTTAAACGACGTGAATTGTTACTATATATAACCTCTGCAACATAACACAAATCATTTTTTAGAAGCTAAGATATTCGCCGACTTCAAATTAATTGTTTATTGTCCACAGAGAATCATTTAATTGACCACCACTCTAACACATTCAAAGTATTTGGAAATCACCTTGAACATTGGTAAGCTTTAAGTATATGGACCGCCCTAGTATCTCATGATATTTACACGCAAATAAACGAACACAGTGTTGATCAATGTTCTACTGACCGTGACAAGGGGTGATACCGTAATAACTTTTTGTCATTAGCCCCAGGCTGTAGATTATTTCGATGAGTTCTAAACCAAGTTACAGGTCCATCCTGATAAAAGCAGGCGCTCCGAGAAAATGATTTATTTTCAAGCAATTTAAGGAGTACATTTTAAGAATAACTGTGTGGGAAAAGAAGAATTGCTTGTGACAATCGATTTCTTCCTTTTCCACAATGTTTTTCCATTGAGTAACGAAAAATGATTGAAACTAATATGACCATTAAGTACAGGCCTGAAGGACCTGCAACATGGTAATCATCTACCAGTCCAGGATACGTGAAATCCACAGGTCTCGGCCCCGCGGCGAAGGCAGGTGTTAGTGACGATTCCGGCTGACATATCTAAATATTTGAGGGTCCCGCAATTAAATGACACCGCCTGTTATAAGGGTCTTTAGCCCAGTTTGTAGCAACAAAACTTGTAACTAGACTTGACAAACCTCGTTTTTGTTTAGAGAAAAAATGGGAATAAATAGTTAAAAAGCACCCATATCCAGAAAAAAAGAAACTCTTTTCAATCATCGATACAAAAACCTATATTTTTATACTCCGCATAACATACTCGTTAAAAAAGTGCGATAAAAGTTGATTATTTTTCTTTGATAAGGCAAAAACTTCGCCGGATGATTGCTTTGTAAACTGATTGTAATTCAAGAAATTCACGTGTATTGCGATGAATTACTTCATAGAATTTTGCATAATGACGTCAACGTCTAACAACGCAAAATATACCATTCTCAAAAAGCGCGTATACTTTTAGATCATTCGATAGCCCCAGAAGTTCTTCATTATGCTGTTAATGAAATGCCATTAAGTTAATGATTTTGGGATTGAAGTCTTTGCACAGATTTTAAATGAAAAGTGGAATTATGTATGGAGGAACAACGTTATAATGCCATAGGTTGCCATAAGGCAAGATTCAAAAGACAAGCTTGTTTAAATGACTTTGTTGTTTAGGAACACAACTTATCATACAATGAAGTTTGTAATGACCTGGTATCACCTGTCTGATAAAATAACATGATATCAGACAAACTATTTTTAGAAACAATTTGCATACACTTCTACCTGAATTTCTTTGGTTTTTAAGGATTTATTATAATTAGGTGCGAAAAAGGTTTGATGATAAATAGAATAACATGTAAGTGTCTTAAATATATACGTTATCTTATCTCGGCAGCGAGAAATTACCATGACTCGACAGTGCCTCGTCCCGATAAATTCTCCCAATCTCGACCAGATACTATTTATATATTAAGACACAAACATATTATTCTCTATGTCTCCAACCCCTAGCACTTCTTTAATAACGCGTCTCATTTTGTTAGGTATAGAGACAGATATACTTCACACCTAAACAAACTGAACAAACGTTCGTCTAGCACGATGAAAACCGTAACGATGTTCGGGTTATTTCACTCTTACCACAACCTTATACAGATAATTCTAGTCTGTAGATGTTGTAAAATCTCCGACCAGAAAGTGTTGAACCAGATTCGAGTTGTCGGGCTTGCTACGTTTTCGACGTAACGGTCTTAATCGACGTCTCCTTTGCATTTCTTTTAACATAAAATTGCAATTCTGTTTCATTTAGTTAAAATACTGCGTTTTGTTTTCAAATTATAATATGCCCAATTTTAACCTTCTGTTGATTTAATTTTTCGCAACGTCATCCTCAGTTATGTGTGTGACGTCATATAAACCCACGTGCGATATGACGCGCTTTCATGGCTACGCCCTTATTATTCCCGAGGTCTATTCCGTAGAATCGCCGCGGGTTCCCGAGTGACACTAATCAGGAACCTTCAGCGATTCTACGGAATAGACCTCGGGAAATTTAAGGGCGCAGTCATGAAAGCGCGTCATTTCGCACGTGGTTTTATATGCCGTCACAAATATCAACTATCACAGCAAGGATAAGTTTGCATGAAACAAAATCAACGCAAGAATGAAAAATGGGCATTCTATAATCTGATATTATTTTGTTTTGTCATCAAATTATAATTTGCCCAAAATATCTCCGCAAACTATTGAAAAGAATTAAGTAATGTAATTTCCTTCAAGCGTATAAAATAACCGAAGTACCACCAGAAGCCGAATAACACTAAAAATGACCCAAAATTACCGCACTTACATCAGAGGTACTTTCCAGTTTACGTCGGAGTGATGTTCCGAATGGAGATAAACCACACGTAGGGCCTCACCAGGTGGCAATTCAACGTTGGCAATTGGGCCATACTCACTTTTCACTTTCGATTTTTCTATCAAGAGCAGTGTTCTGAAAGCTGCTGTATTTAAATTGACATCTCTTGCAACATTCGAAGCATCGCTCGGACTTTTCCGTGAATTGGGGTTTACATCGGACATAGTAATTTCGGTTTTTTTTGTGTTTTTTTTTTTTTTTTTTTTTATGGGGGGGGGGGGGGTAGTTCGGCGTCTGTTGTTACTTTGGTCATTGTGCATGTAGAAAAAACACATTCCTTTTTAAAATTGTTGTTTTACAGTTTACCCAGATGGCCTGTATTTGCATGACGGGTCACATTTAAATGGGAGTCAACACAAAAATGTGTTAAGTTGCACAAAAACAGGTCAATAGAATCACAAATAGTCCCGTAACATTTCGCTACAACAGATCGGCTGTAAAATTTGCAATTCAAGAGAATAGTAACCTCGATGAAGAATAGTGTATAGTTTGCAATACTTTGCTCTTTAATTGGTAAAACCTCTCCTTGGTGTAAATGCTCCTTTACAATAGTTTACATTACAATACGAGTAATTCCCCTTTAAGTGTAACTACTTATACTCTAAATTCAAGTTATAAGTGAGCTCAAGTTTAAGGTCATAATCACACTAAGAGAACGACAACCGCTGAAAATGTCCACGGATCATCAGGGACTATCACGGTTGAGCCAGGGTAGAGAACCGGACTTGCCCCGGAATATGCCGGTGTTTCTCCGGATTAAGCCGATTCTTGACTAGACTGGTTCTGCTGTCGACTCATGTATGAAGCTTTTATGATAGTCGACAGTGGGACCAGTCTAATTCTTGACATCCTCCCGGTGAGTCCCGGTGACTGCCGGTTGTATTAAACATTTTAAAACATCCGGGGTCGGTTGCCGGATCAACAAGGTTCATCCCGGATGGTCCAGGATATTCACGGTGCCGCCACGGTTGTATTCCCGGTGTGTCACGGTTTCCCCCGGACCACTCATCCGGGACTAACCGGGGGTCCAAAACCGTGACAGTGGGAACGGGGCTTTAATTTTCACCAGTGGCAATGCTGGCGGAGCCAGGAGTGGAAATAAAGATTTTGTTATTCACGAAATGAAATATTTATCTATCTTTGTGGTGGAAAAAAAGACTATTCTATACTTAAATGCAAAAATGATCAAAATAAGAAAATTTTAGGATAAATTTTCTAACAGCGGGTAATTTTGCACGTGATTGCCTTGCAATGTTTATGATGTTGTCACTGTTAGGGCTTCGATGACGTCAGATAGGGTGTAATTAACGAAAGCAGGGTTTAAGTTTATAGTAATTTCACACTGAGAACGGCAGTGAGTTTATTTCAATGATAATCTACGATAAGCAATTTAACCCATTTTTGAAAGGGCTGAACTATCCTTGTGATGGTCCAATCATTCTGACCAAGTTTGAAGACAATCGAATAAAAACTATGGACTATAGAGCGTTAACAAGCAAAAGTTAACGGACGGACGGAAGAACAGACAGGCACACGTACAGACCCTCAGACGGACTGACGCTGGGCGGAAAACCGGTATTGCTTTAGCTCTTCTGACCTTCAGTAGATAGGGGATATTAAATGAGTGGTCATTGAATACCTAATTTATTAAACGAGTCATCTATAAACATATGAAAACGAGGATACGCCGAGTTTTTATCTGTTTTAGATGGCGAGTTTAATAAATTAGGTATTCTAATGAGCACAAATTTGATATTCTTTTTATAATATGACCCGAATTTTGCGAAAAATCGTCAAAATTCTTGAAATTCAATATTGTAATATTCCTCGAAACTGATAACTCCATTTACAACTGTCGTCACAAAATATACGTTTGACGTCATTTTCGCGGTTATAAAATAGCGCTGCCATTCGCTCTGAGCTTTCATAGTTATTCCAAAAGTGTAATAACATCCGTGTAATATCAAAATTATACAACGGGGTTATTTCACTCCCGAGAGGTATGTCATATTATAAAGCTAAATTTGATACAACTTACACCATTTTCGTGTAACTTTCCTATCAGTCGTTTTACGGTAAGATACACCAATATTGGTAAAATTTCAGCGTTATCATTAAACTGGCAGGGCGTGGCTTAGCCGTGACGTAATTTGGACAATTACTTTTTGATATTTTGGGTTCATTCAAAAGTAAGTCATCTTGTCGAGCCAAGGGTTACGAACGTTTTACTTATCTAACCCTTGGCTGACTGAATGGGTAATTTCTGTACGCGTGACGTCACAGAACAGAAAACGAGGCGGACCAATCAGTAACCTTCTTACAAAAAGGTACGAAAGCGAGAGGTATGTTAGGTCAATATGCCACGCGGTTACATGCCAGATGTGAATTTAACCCTTAGAATTGCGCTTAACCCCTTCAGTTTTAAGTGACACTTAGTATAAGACTGAAATACACAATCCAAAAGGCTGTGCGAAGTTCCTATATCTCGTCAAAAGACAACTAGTGTGACAATTTACTTTTTAAATAATTTGATGGTACATTGAAAGGTTCTCAAATTCAGCTCTTTTGCCTGCGATGTATTACGGTTTTTCAATGTTTATTTGAAATTTTAAGTTATTTAATCCATCAATACCGGTTTAAGTTCGCGCTGTATTTAAACCTCATCGAAAGGAAACTCCAATAAGCAGAATGTTTCTACATTGAAGTGCGCGAAATTTTGAAAATTGAAATGAATTCAATAATTAAGCCGTCTTAAAGAAATAATTTATAGAAATGATATTTAAGTTGAACTTTCATATTAATTCTTTATTTCAGAAAATTCCCTCGTCTTTTCCATTAGGTTTTTCTTTAAGAACCTTAGAGAAATAAATGGAATTTATTATATATGTATCTATTTTAATTTGAAAGATACCAGTGTTGTAGGTAGTCACAAGGTTTCGATAAATTTAAAATTCAAACTTGCTATGAAACAATTTATTCGCGACGTTTTAAACGAAGTAATACCGTGCAATGTTCAATAAAAAACGAATTACACATGTATTTCTAAAAAAAAAAAGACTATTTGATTGTCATTTCTTATATATTTGATACATTCGTGTATTGTGATTGTGCAGTCAAAAATCTCGTGACTACAGCTTATTCAAGTTATGATTAAGTAGTTTTGGTCGCCCGTTGACTAAATTCTATATATTATGGAAATTTATTTGCTTTCAATGTAAAACAAAAAATTACAAACTGGCCAATTTTTCCTCATATTTTTATGTCATTAATTTTTTTATAGGGGGTGGGGGTGTGGGATGGGGGTCAAACTTTTCTTCTGTAGAACAATTTTAAGATTTTTTATATTGCTGAAAATAGTTACTTGTTGCTTATTCCAAATTACTTCTTCAAATGTCGTAATGATTTTTTTGGTTTTCTTACTCCCAAATACATTGCGGAATTTGATTTACGACGCGGCGGAGTATTGGTGTGTATGTGTTGGTGTTGGTGGTGGAAATAGATAAACTCAAAACCATTTCATGTTATTTTAAAGTCGACAAAAATAGTATAGGGATTAAAAAACATCACCTAAAATTTCTTGTCTTCTTTTTTTGAAATTAGAGTGTGTTTAAAATTGAAACAGTCTAAGATTTTATCATCTAGTAGTGCTTTAACTTGACCGTTGGAAGCGCACATGTTTTATTTAAGTTTTGATAATAATGCATGACATTGATGACAGGTTGTGATTTAATAACAATACTTTCTTTTTTATATATTGCAAATAGAGTAATTTTAGTTTACATAGAAATATTATAAGAATAAAGACAATGTTCAATACTGATAATGAAAACAAAAGCTTAGCATTCGAATAAATTATGATAAAAGGAATTGAATTACATTTTGTTGATTTTATAAATCAACCAGTCACCAAATAAAAACATACACAAAAAGAGCGACGCATTTTCTTTAAACCAGGAATAAAGGGATTATCTGGTTACACTCCTGTCTGTTTTGGCCGTGTTAAATTATATAGTAAATTGGCACATTTTGACAGTCTGTAGCTCCTTTAAAAAGCAAATTTGGGCTTAATAACTTAGTGCGGCTTAAAGAGCATTATATGCTCTTGAATATCATCTCCAGAAAACAGTACCTTGCAGGATAAAATTTTTCACAATTTTTCATTGCGCACGACTACCCTAAAAATTCTCGTGGTAGGAAAGTATACGCAGACTTGGGTACCTCCACCAAAGGTCAGGCTCCAAGAAAAAATAGTTCGCACCTAAATGCATTTCATCTCATGCATGGAATGTAGCAGAGGTCTGGCACTTAGCTGAACCTCATTTCAAGCACTTTACTCTGACTCAAACATTAAAACAGTGTGGCAAAAGGAGCATATCATTTTTTCTATCCGGACTATTTTAGGGTACAACGACCTCGGAAGTAATTCAAGACCGGAGCGGATCCTAAATATGAAACTTTTTATTTCCAATTTGGACAAAACTTCTTTCAACCTATGCATATGTGTATTACAACTTTCCATGTCTTTAAATTTTTCAAAAATATTACTTAGAAATGAAATTGCAGGAGAATTAGCACAAGGCCTATATTTCTGAAATTAGGACCAAAAAGGAAAAGTTTCAGTGTCCTTCACATGATGATTAGAAATTGACATAACTTTGGTAATAAGTGATCAATTTCCATAAAATAAAAGGTGTTTTGCAGCAAAATGATTCTTCTTTACTTTGTGACCCTTTTCAGATGTCTATGCTAAAAATTGGTTGCAAAAAAATCATTATTTGAAGAAAAAATTGATTTTAAGTTTAATTTAAGTTCAATTTTTCTTTAAAAATATAAATACATTCAAGAAAAAACCCTCATGAATAGCTTATATTGTAAGTTTAATATTCAAAAACTAAGTCAAAGGTCAGAAACTCCCAGGAAAAGTTAATTGGACAGTGTTAAAAAGAGAAAAGTTCTAAATAAGAATTACTATTTGAGGCTGTAGAGCAAAATGGTGGCAGAATTAATCTTTTGTATAATATATTAAAATCTTTTAAAAGTACTATTTTTTTGCTTTTACCATTTTGATTGAAGAGTCTAAGCTGTATCCGATACAAAAATATTTACGAAACAATGTAAAGGGGATCCCTAACAGGAAATATCCATACAGGGCTTAGGGTTTGGAAGCTTATTATCTTCATTTCAAGTGGTTACTTAGACTGCCGGCCAATCAAATTAGTGCCGTTTTGGTCATATGACACTGACATTGTGGGGTAGGTATAAAAGAAGATGAGGCTTCCTTTTATTACCAAAACCAGCTATTCTTTCAATTTCCAGACATCTAAAAACACATTCTTATTGAACATGATTTAAGGCAGCAGATGCAGAAGAAGAGAAAGCTTTTTTCAAAAAGAAAATATGTTTCATTAATTGAGAAGTAACCAACAAGGACCTTGCAGTGAAGCTTATGAAACAAAAAAACACAAAAAACAAGTACTATTTCTACTACAGATGACAACATTTCGAACGATCATATGTGTAACCTGCTACAATGACAAAAACAACACTTTTAGAATGAATCGCCTAAGTAGCAAATCCATCATGGAATTTCAATACCGTGAGGTTAAGGATTAACAAAATGTAAGTGAAACAAAGAAATATGTTGAGGTGATGGCATACATAATTATACATAGACTGTCCACTAACGGTGAAATCGACCGGCTGAAACAGAGCGACCTCTTATTCGAGCTCAAAACTATAGATCAGCACAAATGAGTTGTAACTACATATAAATAAATTTGAGGATACAAGAATATTACACTCAAAATCCCTTAAAAGGGAGGGGGATTAAATCATATTGCAAGAGAGAGAGAGAGAGAGAGAGAGAGAGAGAGAGAGAGAGAGAGAGAGAGAGAGAGAGAGAGAGAGAGAGAGAGAGAGAGAGAGGGGAGGGAGGCAGGGAGAGAGAAACAGAGAGCCAGACAAACAATGACAAAGAGACAGATAGAGATGGGGACAACCACACACAGACAGAGGTACTGTAAGAAAGCTCATTCAAGCAAGGTTTGATTTTCCAACAATAGTTTGTGTTTTTAGTCTATTTGAGTTGAACTGTTGATTCTGAACCCAAAAACATGTATAAAGTCCGATCGACCATCATCCATACCAACGAGGCTTTTAAGTGGCTAATATTCTAGGGTGATGGCATTATCCATACCTTTTTCAGATGAAAATTTTAGTTCTTTACAGCCCAAACTTCTTGTTCAGATGATCAAATTGTGCAGACAGCTTGTTATGACATAATGGGAAAAAACCAAAGCATTCCGGAGGAATCAAAGTACTTTAAAGGCGTGAAATCAACAATTTGATATTTTTTTAAAAATTTAATTCAAATTTTAAAAATATTGAAAGATTCTTATCAGAAACCAGTTCTTGATCATATTTACTAGTTGACTGTGACATTTGAGTCAAAAATTTATGAAAACAACATAGCAATCAATATTTTTGTGTGACCCCCCCCATCTCCATATAGGTTACACTCCTGTCTGTTTTGGCCGTGTTAAATTATATAGTAAATTGGCACATTTTGACAGTCTGTAGCTCCTTTAAAAAGCAAATTTGGGCTTAATAACTTAGTGCGGCTTAAAGAGCATTATATGCTCTTGAATATCATCTCCAGAAAACAGTACCTTGCAGGATAAAATTTTTCACAATTTTTCATTGCGCACGACTACCCTAAAAATTCTCGTGGTAGGAAAGTATACGCAGACTTGGGTACCTCCACCAAAGGTCAGGCTCCAAGAAAAAATAGTTCGCACCTAAATGCATTTCATCTCATGCATGGAATGTAGCAGAGGTCTGGCACTTAGCTGAACCTCATTTCAAGCACTTTACTCTGACTCAAACATTAAAACAGTGTGGCAAAAGGAGCATATCATTTTTTCTATCCGGACTATTTTAGGGTACAACGACCTCGGAAGTAATTCAAGACCGGAGCGGATCCATCTACACAGTCGTCGGTATACAAAAGGTTGCCATAGAGATTGAACGGTACAGATGCTGTTTGTAAGAAGCTCTCTGATTGGCAGTTACAGAAATCGCGTTTGACCTTTTGATTGGTCGGCTAGAAATAAATCGTACAGAAAATACCTATTCATTCAGTCAAGGGGTATTCGAGAAGATCTTATCGATTCGATACCCCTTGACTCGTGAAGATGAAAGTAAGTTGGCAATTATCGTTAACGCATGGAAATAACTGTATCCGTTTAATCAAAAGAATTCACGTGCTTAGGGAAAGTGAACACATTTCATCGTTGAGGTACCAAAGCCTCGTAACTCCAGCTTTGTCTAAGCTGAAGTTACGAGGGTTTGGTAAACAACCTACGATTTAAGGTCTAAAATAATTTATGTCGACTATCAGTTGAAGTAAGTAATAGCAAACACAGGCTGTTTTACCTCAACTTTAAGTGCAACGACCCGTTATTTAGTCTCCGCCCTGCCAGGGCATTAATCATGGACTATATCCAGCAATATTTGTTTTAAATGCTATATAATTTTTAACACGTAAAGTTTTCTAGGTTCATGACCACTTAGAATTATTCACAATGAAAAGATAAAAAATATATAATTCAAGTGATAATCTTGTAAGGTTCACGTTAAGTGTTTTCGACCTTATTTAAATGGTGTTTTATTCGTCAACAAAAAGCTGTAGGTAAAGCTACATCATGAATTAAAATGAATATCTAGATGCGCACAAGCAGTTAAGGTAGCAATGGACACGTGGAGCTTTTTTTCCCGCCATATGAATTTTTTTCGTGTTCACATACGTTGTAGATCAACATTGTATAGTCACTATATCAAAATTTAAAGATACCTTTCCTTGCTCGTTTTCATGCTAGAGTTATGTGCCCTTGAAAGGTGTTGGCTATTTTTCAGTGAAACGTTTATATTCGTTTTAGGTCTAGTAAAAACTCAGTACCAGCTGAAAGCTATAAAACGTATACATGTCGACTACCTTTTACACTGGTTGTTGCCAAGGGAATTTCTATTTGATCAATTACATTTGTATGATATGCCTTCAAAAATAGAATAAAAATAACTAATTTTTGTTATTTTTATGGGCGAAAAATGCCAACAAACCTATTTTTGAAAAAAAAAAAAACCCAATATTTTTTCAAAATTCTCATATATGTTTAAAAACCATATTTTTCCTTTATTTACCAAAAAAAAAAAAAAAAAAAAAAGAAAAGAAAAAAAATCAGCATACGTTTCCATGCAATAAAAACGTACTCAGAATCTTTATGAAATTCAACGCGAAAAAAGAGCCGCAAAATAGACGAAAACCCATTTCTGTTTTCTTGAGTCAGTAGGTCTTTGCTCATTACCACCTTAAGGACCATTTCAGACAACCTAGCTTTACCGGTCATAAAAATAAAAACACTGAGGATAATGGCCATTAAAAGAAAAAAAAAAGAAGCATTTGCATGACGGTTTGATAAAATTGGCTCATATTTTAACAAAATACAGACTGAAGTGCTGATCAGGTACTCCTACAACTGGGTATCAAACTTGGAACCACGACGTAGTTACATTGTATACAAGCAATGGATAAAAAATCAATGCTTAACAGTGGTATTTTTACCATTAGGAGCACCATTATGTAGATAGCCGTCACAGCAACACTTTCACCTGCCCTGCGTTCAGGATGAAAACGTAAGCGAAGCGCTTTCGAAATGATACCTCGCTTTGCACTTATGTGCACCATAGAACCGGTTGTATCGGACACCGTTTGGTTATCACGAACTCAATTAAGTTATTGCCGCAGACTGACAGTGGGTATTTATTGACAATTATTTACCCGTCTTAGAGTGTTCCCTTCCAAACCATCTCGAAGATATTGGTAAATGGCATAATAAACTTCGTTCATATGAAGTTTTAAAAGCCTTTCATGATTGCCTTTCTCCAGAAAACGCCCTGTAGTTGCATTTTAGCGGTAATGTCACTTTCTCGGAACAATAACTAATTTTCTATGCAGTTCTGGGGAAAATGAAGCAACGATTCTCCGTTCACGACCCCACCTGTATGTGAAATTTTATGAAATAAATCCCCAAAACATTAAAATTTTCAATGTTTAAAGTCGTCAAGTGAGAAAAAAAGAAGTATATACGCACACCGTTACGTTCGGGAGGTGGTTGACTCCGGACACCGTTACTAACGTAACGGTGTTTGAATACACTATTTTTTTCTCGCTAGACGACTTTAAACTTTCACTTTAGGACGGATCGTGTCTAATTTATGGTGTATTTAGTGTCCCTGCTCCGAAACTTAAGGTAGCCCACCCCATATGAAAACACGTTGAAAGCGTCTGGATGTCGAACGGTAAAGGCCCTTACGACATTCAAGAACAGTTATGACGTAATCAAGAACGTAATTGCTACGTCAATTCATTATCTTCCGCTAGCACTTTACTAGGAAAAAACATCATCCGAGAAAACGAGTCAGTTTATAATGGGTGGTCTACATAAAAGACTTAAAATGAAATGCGGGTAAGAGCGTCGAAACAAATATTGACTTGTGACTTCGTCTAAAAGCATCTGAAAAGATAAAAAAAGTAAAATGAATGTCCTCTTTTCGCATGACGGGTAACATTTAATTTATTTAGATGGAAATGTGCGTTCAACGTTTTCTGTTGCATGTATAATTTGGTTTATTGACCTGATATTGATCTCTGAGTAACTAAATATTCGCCGCTCAAATATTCAAACATTATAGGCCATGAGCCAGAATGGGTTTTTTGAAGACCATATTTTTCCGAAAGTCCATGGTATGTAGAACATTTTGAGACATGTTAGCACTCTGGCGAGTGGGTTTTTTGTAAGATACGTTACTTTAAAGAAGCACACCCTACAAAACTTTGAAAATTAATTTTAAAAGAGTACCCCAAAAATTGAAGTCAAAATTACAAAAAGTTGACTTCTTATACATATATTTGTGTTGCTGATTAACTATAGGGTTCATTTATGGATTTTTTTTTAAAAAAAAAATCTGGCCATCTTAAGAGTCGTTATATTGCAGTAAAAAACGTTACCCTTACATTTCACAGAAAACTATGAATATAGAAATAAACTATCTATCCCTGCCTCACTGGGAATTTTCTTAACAGTGCTTGTTTGATAGCCCATGGTATATAAATCATTTTGAGACTTGTTAGCACTCTGACAAGTGGGGCGTTTGTGAGATACGTTACGTCAAAGCTAATTACCCATCAAATTTTCAAGACAAGATTTTAGGTTTGTATAGTGAAAAGATGAGTCAGAATGACCAGAAGTGATCTTTTAATACCAAGATTTATATTGCTGAATGTATGTATAGCAAATTCATAGTAATACTTTGTAAATAAATCCCCTTCGAAGACATTATATGGAAGTAAAATACGTTATTTTTGAATTACAAAGAGAGGTACACAGATAGAAATGATTTTTCTATATATGCCCCTTTGGGAAGATTGTTAACATTGCTTTTCTAGAAGCCTATGCAATAATGAACATTTTGAAACTTGTTAGCAGTCTGGCCATTGGGGCAAATTCGAGATACGTTACTTTAAAGAAACCAACCCATAAATCTTTCATACAACAATTTTAGTTGTATGTCTTATTATAGAAATTACCTGTAATTTAGTAAAAAAAAATGATATTGTGTTTTTTTAATGATATTTTTGATTCTGAAGATATTTGAAGCCCATTTACATTATGACTTGAAAAATATAACCCTTGCATGCAATGTATGGGAGTGAAATATGTTACATTTAAATTTCAATTTAATGTATTCAAAAGAAAATGTTATATTAATCAATCCTCTACTGAATGTTTTTTAATGTGTTTTTCTATAAGTTTCTGGTCTTTGGGAGATTTTTATTTTTTATGCATCTGGCCATCAAGCTTTTTGCAAAATACGTTACTCTAAAGTAACCAATTTACCCATCAATTATCACAGGCTTATTCATATCTCATCTGATTGCAATTGGTGTAAAATCCATCATTGTCCAAATCAACTATAAACCAATACTGTTTAAAGTATTTTTAAGGCATCAATATAAATTTTAATCATTTCAAGAATCATTGTGGTTTTTAAAAGCGTGAAAAATACGTTACCACTTATTTATAGGTATAATAATTATTATTGAGCCGCTATCATAGTTTAAGGAAATGCACCAAACACAATGCTGAGGCATCTTCCAAATACAATGTTGATGCAGCTTATGGTTTCTTCTATGTTTGAGACTTTTTTCACATTTTAAGAATAAAACACAAGTAATATACGTTACTTCTAATGATAAGGGGCAGTTTTCTTTGTGAAAAATGATGACCAAATAGATAAAAAGCTATTCCTTCAATATTTTTATGCAATATTTCTATCCATTTTGTACAGAAAAGTTAAAAATATTTCTTAGAGTTGATCATGATCGTAGCCCAGTTAGTAGCACATTGGATTTGGTAGCGCATTTGACTCCATATCATAGGTACTAGGTTTAATCAGCCAGTACAAACTAGTTGATTATCAATCATCTTCGTTGTATAAGCAGCTAGAGGCTTTAAAAGGATGATGTGATGAATGGAATGATGTGTACGATAAATAAAAGGAATAGGAGATTAGGTGGATAAGCCACCTTGATAAGAGTGTTATACTGTTAAAATGGCCTGAAAATTCCTTGAAGCATTTAGCTCTCTATTGTTTCCAATTGAATGCAAAGTACATTGCATGAAATCCTAGTTTTTACAAGAAACTGCGAAATTCAGTTCAATATTGGAAATTTACATGGATATGACCATATTATGTTCAAATGAACAGAACATTGCCATATACATTTTGATTTAGCTATCAAAGAGAGTAATATATTTTACATTTAAAATCAAACATAATTGCTGCTTCCAAAAGACAATTAGATGCACACCAATTGTAATTCTTTTAAACATGATTAGTTCTTACAAAAGTAAAGATTTAAGTAAAACAAAGATGCTTAAAAAATGCTTTTACTTTGAACTAGATAACAAGCTACAAGTACTTTTTATGTAGAAAGAAACATATCTTAGATAGAAATAGCGCTTCTTTTATATCTTACATTCTGTAACAACAAAAAAAATATGATAAACTGCTTAAGCAATAGAATTTCATCAATATCAAGCCCTCCTCAAATACAACCCAGGACTTGATTCATAAAAATAGGAAAATTGCATGATGGGTCTATAAGTCACATGCTTTTAATGGCTTTATAGGTGTTTATGAGTAAATGGCTGGTGAATTAACATTCTATTTGCTTTCCTGTTTGACATTGCTGGATGTCTTGCAATATATATGTACATGCAGTATGTGTTACAGTAGAGAAAAGAATTGAAGAATGCCCATTTTAATTGATATACTCTTGGTTCTTGGGCATAACTATCATATTTTCCTCATGTGCATAAGTACAAGACCCTTCTACTAACCATTAAGTTTTATTCTAACCACTTGGCCAACATTCCAGACAAACAATTGGAAAAACATGCAGTAAAACCAAAAAAATCCATCTTAATCAAAGAGAAACAATGATTTTGATTTGAATGGCTACAGCATTGACACTTCAGTGCATTTAAGATAATTGAGACTTGTTTCATATAAATGGTAGCATACGTTACTAGATTATGACCATCGGTATTCTATTTCAAAACATTTATAGGCAACGAATAAACCAATGCACGAAATTAGAAATAAATAATATACATGCTTCAGTAATTTAAAAAAAAAATCAATTACTTAAATTCTTTTAGCGTTCATGCTGCATTGTGTGATTGATAGATATGTAATTGAACTGAACAGATATTTCCCTATGATGAAATTAAACAATATGTATAGTACAACACAAAATACATATCCATATCTATCAAAAAGCCAGTATTTTTATTGAATATTTCAGGATATTTGTAATTTCTAATTTAAAATGATTATCAAGATCTGTGCTGATCTAGAAGGGTGTAGGTATTTCGATTTCAGCAATTGAATATACATATATAAATGATTTGGCTATTTCAAAATTATGATCTCAAATCTTGTTTTCATTTTTTAAAATTTGTGAGATGGGATACTACAAATGGTACTAACTTCAATTTGTGTGATTTATCACTTTACACTAAAAGACAATATGTAAAAACTAGAATTTAATAAGAATTTCCGTCTTGGCTTTTCAAATATATAACATTGACTTCTCACTCAAGGTCTAAATGTTTGCCTTCAGTACCGATGCATTTTCTAAGAAACAAATCTGAGAGCTATAAATTCAAAGAATTTTAACTCTTAGTGATAAAAGATAAAACAGTTTAAACGGGTTTTGGTTAAATATTTTGAGGTAACGTATGCTACAACATTCTATCAGAGACATAAAGCATTTGCTGTTATAAGGATATCAGTTATAAATGATATTCTTGATTTATTATGTGTGATCAGAGTAGTAAATTGTAGCTGCCATTCTCCTTCTTTCTGTTTATGAACGACATATGAAATTACATTGTATAAAGGGTTAAAAAGGACATGTGCTCAAATATTTTCAATTCTACGTATAAAACAAGTAATATGCAGGCCAAAATAAACTATATTAATATGAATTCATCATATTTTTTGTGAATTTTGCCAACAAGTGTTGAGTTTGAATATTTTTGGCGCCAAAATGCCAATATCTTTATACAGGCGAATATTGAGAAGCAATTTGGTAATTGTAACGTTTATTTCACGTATTTTCTTGAATCATACAGGATCTTGTGTATGTTTTATCACCCATACTCAAGAATCGTGTATGAGATAGTACTTAAAATCGCAATCTGCCCAAAGAATTTCACAAAATGGGAGCAAAATGTAGCATTTAATAAGGATCTAGGGTGGGTGATTTCAAAGTAACGTATCTTTCAAAATTGGCATGTTCATGATCTTTCAACAAATTTCACATGTGCACAAATCCGAACTTTCTGGCCAGCCAGTGCATTCAAAAAATTGTGTGATCCGAGTCTCCACTTTACACTCTGTAGATGGAAAAGATCTTACCCCCTTCAGCCATGCCTGCCATGTTAATATACTGAGCGACTTTAAAAACGCAATACTTAAAAACATCACTAATATGCACGTATAAGTAAACGGACTTGGACTAAAATATACGTATTTGGATATCTTAACAAGATACCTTTAATCCAACATCATTCTCATTTTGAAACATTCTCTTGTATTCCAAATACTGTGACAATTCTAAAGATACCCACGAAAGTTGAATTTTCTCTATAGCCCCCCAAATGAAACAAAAGCTAAACAAATTTCAGAGTTAAGTTGAATGAATTGAGAGGTCAAACGAATCATCAATACTGCGTTTTAGCACGTTTGGTCCAAAGACGACACCAAAACGTCGTCTTTTCTACCAGAAGTGACGTCATTTACATGCTTTTCGATTCCTTTCGTAGAACCACAAACGTTGGTCATGTGAACGCCGTTTGGGCAAACAAAGCCTGTTAGCGGTATTAAGTCCTTAGCAGACATGACATTTAGAACAGAGATAGCATTTTGATCGTGTTTACGGCATGACACCTAACGTCATTTTAACACATAAAGTCCTCTTAAACTCCTAATTAGCAAGGTCCTATCCTACAGATATTCAAATAATGATGGAAGGAATCAATAGTTTTCAGTCTAATCGAGGTTGACGACGTTCCGATTTTTAAAAAACAATTTCCCTATTGACATGCTCGATTCAGAGTACAGTCTTTGCAAAGTGCGGGAGTTGATTTCATTTCTTTTAATGGTGTTTGATATGCCTATCGTCAATTACCTTCCACACTTCTGATTTGTTAAATCAATCAACCATGAAGAGTGCAATGACAAAGAAAGAGTGAACAGTAGATTGCTATGCCGAAACGAACCAAAGCATCAGATCAAATAAAGATTAAATCGATTCAACAGAGTATCTTCTTTTTATGAATTAATCTAAATTTAGTTAAAACAAATCTACTTTCCCGTGCTCAAATTTCAAATTTACTTTGTTGCGTTTTTAAAGTCGCTCAGTATGATAGCACAGAATATTCGTACCTAATAAATGTGCAACGCGGGCATGCGTAAATTACCTGCATGATCCAAGGAACAACCGACAGAATCCCGGGTATTTTGGGCTTCCACACTTCTGACCGGGAAGACATGGTAAAAAACAGAACATAGTGTTATCCTGTTTGAATTCCTCCATTAATACTAGAAGCAAAAGGAGCGCAAATATCACCAGGAAAAGCAGCGAGCGGAACATTCTGTAAGACGAGTTACAGTTAATAACACCGCGAAATTGACCTACATTCTGATCAAAATCATTATAAATCGCTCTCTCAGCGCTTCATTCATTCATTCATTCATTCATTCAATCATTCATTCTAAACACTCACTCAAACCATCTAAAATGACTAAAAAATAATCATCAACTTCATTAAAATGAAATATAGCTAGTAAAAAAATTCAGTGGCATTATTTAAATTGTAAGCTTCTGATTGGTTGTTGAAGAAACACGGAGATTTTTATAGAACATGTATTCATATTTTTATTAACCTTTGTCATCCTGAACCCGGAATATTCCTGCTTTGGCAGGAGCTATAGACAAACATCAGCCTGCACATATATGCAGTCTTATGTTAGTCTAAACTACCTTTTTCTCACTTTCAAACCAGAATTGTCAATAAATTTAGTTTTTCAAATAAAAATTACACTACAGTTGGTACTTTCAGTGCTTTTTGCCCTTTGATTTTGATGAAAATTTTAAGACAAAATTTAAGGGTTAAGGGAAGGAGGCATGAATATCGTTTATTTTGTTCATCCGGAACAAAACTTAACTTTTCTGGTTAAAAATGGAAAGTCAGGTGTTAGAGACTATGATCAGACTGCATACAGTTAATTACATCGTGAAAATGACACTCAGCTCAATCAAAACCATTCTAAATCTCTCATTCAGCGCTCAATTCATTCATTTCAAACATTCTTTCTAACCACTCAAAAACGCTCAAACCCATTAGAAAATATAGAATCAGCAATATCATCCAAAATACATGTAAATTTAGATATGAAAAAATCGCGATTTCACTCCCAAAATCCAAATTGTAAGGGTCTTATAGGTTCTGGAAGATAAAGGAAGCTATCTGTAGAACTTGTATGCATATTCTATTAAAGGAAGGTAATCAATTTCGCTAATCTTCGATATTTGATTACCTCCTATTAAATTCACTCAAATCTCGCTCCACACACTCAATCAATTTCATTCCGAAATCATTCCAAAATCATTCACCTAGTCAATTTCACGTGTTGTTAACTGTGTATGTTTGCCTTTACCTCCTGTGAAAGCAGGACTATTCCCGGTTCAGCAAGACCCGTCCCAAGATAAAGGACCATTTGGAAAACCCCTTAGAATAAATATTAGAAAAAGAGATTGGTTTCAGTACAGGCCACCTTAATTCAGAAAATCAAGTCAGTGCGAAAAGCCCCCTCCTCCACCAGTCATTCTGCGCGGACACTTAACGCAATACTCAGATGCCCCCTTTTCGCCAGACGAGTAACGTCCATGAAAAAGAGTTTAGACTAAACGGGGGTCAACCAGAGAACACATTGCGGAAAAAAATACATAAAATGGTACAATGTAAAACCGTAGCCACTCAAGATTTATGGAAAATCGATAGATATTGACCCTGATCAGCATGAGCAGTCCGACCAGGTTCTTTACTTTTCGGTCTTCCAAAATGGTCCCTTTTCGCATGATCAAGGATTCCTTTGGATATTTTGACAAAAAAAAATCAAATTTGCTAACAGTACTTTCATTACTTTGATTAACAATAGTCGATCACTTTGAAAATTGCGGAAGAAAGACAACATAATGATATGTAAATAAAACAAAACAAAACACAAACGAAAGATGTGGCAATATCGAAAGACAAAATAACAAAACGTTACAAGGACGAACTTACCTTTTTTATTCCGAATTTCGTCAATTCTTAGAGTTGAGAAATCGGCACGAATTCATATGATAAGATATTACTAAAAAGGTTTTGTCGTTGACCAATAACAGCACTTCAAGTTGTTTTTAATGTTGTTTTTTTTAGATAAAGGGCTTAGTAATTCATAATTTTGAAGAGCAATTCTTAAATGCAAAAATGTCATTTAAGTACCTGTTGAAACATATCCTTTTAATTTTACCTTAAGCATGCTGAGCAAAAACTATCTACTTAATTAATTATGAGATGAAAAGATTAAAGATGTATATAAATATATGAATTTATGAAAAAATGATACGTAGCGAATAATTTTGGACTGATATCGGAAAGATATTAAACGAGTTATAGGAAGGAGTCTTGAATTAAATTAAAGGGAGGTAATACTATATATATCGATAAATTCGTTCAATTGGACGAAATAAGCGAAAATTCATTACCCCCTCAAAATGTAATAAATATAATGATGTATTTTGTCATGCAATGAAGCCTGTGAAGACCTGATATCGCCTGTCTGATAACATATCATGATATCAGACAGTCTATTTTTAGAAACAATTTGCATAAAATTTCACCTGAATTTCTTTGATTTTTTAAGGGTTATCATCCATTAGAACTGAAAAATGATTGCATGATGAATAGAATAACATGTAAGTGTCTTAAAATATCAATGTTATCAGGTCTTGGCCGTGAGAAATTATCATGACTCGGCAAAGCCTCGTCATGATAAATTCTCAGAAGCTCGACCAGATAATATTGTTATTTTTAGACACTAACATATTATTCTCTATATCCTGTTAGTGTACCTAATCGGACTAATCAGACGCTTTGAAATGTATATTCCATGATGAATTTGCCCACTTATTTTTATCGATTTGAAGAAGATGTTGATCGTAATAAACGATTTTGAAGCATTTTTGAATGATTTGGAGCGTTTTTGAATGGTTAGATTGAATGTAGCGCTGATTGAGTGATTCGGAATGGTTTTGATCGAGATGAATGTAAATTCCACGATGCTTTTAACTACAGTCAAAAGACTGAAAGTACGTCGTTTTTCATAATGTATTTTTTAATTCTATCGAACAAGCAATACAGAAAGGACGCCTCGCTTAACACTGTTAAAATTTCATTATTTCCGAGACTTTGCGAAACTTTTACGCGTCCTCTACCTTTAGTGTTTTTTTCTCAAATTTAGAACGTACTCAAAATGGTCGTAATGCTTATGCCGAAATATTGAAATTTGTCATAATATTTATGCAATCCTCTTTGTGTTTTTTTGTTGTTGCATGAGGTTTATCACCGCTTTTTACAATATTTCAGTGATATTGCGGTGGCTGGAACGCATAAAAATAGATTCCTGGTAATATAGGTCTACGATTATGGACTTATTGGTGGAAGACAAAAAAAGCCGTCGAACATGAGTGTCAGAGATCGAACCCGGGACCTTATGAATGATATTAAGGTAGTGGAACCGTAATAGTTCCGCAACATTTAGGACTACATATTCCTTCACAATGTAAACCGAGGTTCCCTAATGAAAATCATTAGGAAACCTCGGTTAACACTGTTAAAGTTCATTACTTCTGAGACGTTGCAAAACTATTACGGGTCCACTACCTTTATACAAAATAGTCTATCAGTATATATCATAAAAACAACAAAAACATGTTTCGAAACAACCACCTCTGTTACTATAATACGAGATATTTTCTAAAACGAATTGATATAATCAATTTGTGACCCGTCACACGAAAAGGGAACATCTGGGAACTCCATATATTCAGTATTAGAAAGCAGAGATTGGTTCTAGTACAGGTCAAACAGAGGTCGCATTTTAAAAAATCTTCCAGAGGAAGGTAGATTGATCATTTTAGAAGCAGAAAATGATCAAGGTACGAAAGATATCGACCCTAATCAGACTGCACTATCCGCGCAGTCTGATAAGGGTCGACACTTTACGCACTTCCCAGGTGGTCCCTTTTCGCGAGACGGGTCACAAATTAAAAAATGTTAATATTCTTCTTCTTCTTCTTGTCCAACCATCGCTTCTTCTTCAAGAACTTTAGCGCGGAACTCATCATAGGACCGCTCGTCCTGCTCGACCGTGTCAAGATTTCTGGGCGTATCCGAGCAGCCAGGGACGAACAACTCCCCTTTGTTTTTCTCTACCATTTCGTCTATGATCTTTTGTTCCAGTTTGAGCGGAATCTGTCTTTTCCTTTTCTCGTACTTCAACGCCAGCTCGTTGCTACAGTCCGGGTCAAGGAACTTGTCACACGTACCGTTGGGTTTGAGCTGAAATGATTTAAGTAGATAAAGAGAATATTTCTTTTCTACTTTCATGAAGGTGTAAAACAAATAGAAATACTCAAAGTAAATATTTCACAAATTTCTAAAACACGGGAAAAAAGATACACTTTTAGATATATGTCTGGTTTCGTTTCGTTTCGTTTAGAGAGAGAAAGAGAAAGAGAGCGAGAGAGAGAGAGGGAGAGAGAGAGAGGGAGAGAGAGAAAAAAGAGAGAGAGAGAGGAGAGGGAGAGAGGGGGAGAGAAATTGAGAGAGACAGAGAGAGACAGAGGGAAAGAGAGAGAAAGGGGGGTAAATTTCTGTAATGGAATAAAGTCAGAAAACCGGTGTCCGTTCTGCTCTTTTATGAAATTTGAAATGACTTACGCTACAGCGATATATAGCCTTTTTTAATGTGGCGTCAAAATAGTGGACCCGTAATAGTTCCGCAACATTTCAAAACACATAATCTTTCAAAATGTTAACCAAGGTTTCCTAATGAAATCATTAGCATGCACTCCTCGATTAACGTTATTAGAGTTCATAACCAATTCATGCAATAAGTTACCTCGCTATCATCTTCATATCCCATTTTAACACTTCGACGTTTTCTCCGGAACGGACCCGTTGTTGACGTTGTTGACGTCGTCGTGACACCATTACCAAATCGTGAATACGGGACGCAGCAATTCAATATCGTATCGCAGTATAAATTCTCACTTCCACCGCAGTTATTTTCGCAGGATGGCGTATCCTCGTACCTTGAAATAGCAGGAGAAATAAAAATGGTTAGGACATGCTGAAATGCTGAGCGTTCAGAACGACAAACGTTCATTATCGTTTAAATAATACGCCCGCGTTAAATAAAAGCAGCGACAGTTTAAAAATGGACAAAATATAATAAAAGTAGTGGACCAGTGATAGCTCCGCATCATTCCGGAACGTATGGTTTTCACAATGTTAACGGAGGTTTCCTAATGAAATCATTAGGAAACCTCGGTTAACACTGTTAAAGTTTATGACTACCTAAACGTTAAGGATCTTTAACGGGTCCACTACCTTAATAACAAATCGCAGCGTGGTGTAAAACTAACCTGAAGACTTCCTCAGTCCAGAAATTTGACATTCCATCACGAACTCGGTAATCTCGTTGCTGAGCCATTCTGGCATTATAGTTATGTCGACCTGAAATGGGAGCAAGTGTTAATCTATAAACATATAGACACAAAAGGCGACTATCTATATCAAACATTTGACCATAATCAGCTTCACAAGTTGTGAAGTCTAGCAAGAATCGATATTTCTTTCGATTCTATAACTTTGTATGTACAGGGTGTTCCAAAATATCTGGTTCACTTTTAAAACCAAATAGGCCATATAGATGATTATAATAACAAATGTGAAATTATGATTATTTCTTTGTCATTGATAAATGATAATATAATGATTTTCCTTAATGCTTTTCAGTAGTTTATCGAGAAGTAACGGTGTATTATCACTTGATCATCTCAACACAAAGGCAGTGAAATTATCAAAAACTTTTACCCTGCTTTTGTGTATTTCATCCTTTCTGACGTCATCTATGCGGGGCTAAATAAGTGACGTCACATTGAACGTTGCATAGCAATCACGCGCAAAATGACGCGCTTTACGAAAATGTGTCCTATAAATTGCACATTTGTCTCATTTTTGCGTTAAAGGAATAGAATAATCGTTTGTTTTTCGAAAAAGATCGATTAATATTTCATTTCCGGAACAACAAAAGCTATATTTTCTCGTGAAAATATAGCTTTTGTTGTTCACTCGATGAAATATAAATCTATCTTACACTGAAACAAACGATTATGCTCTATTTCTCTTTGTTAGAAAAGCGAATCTTAGTATGGATCGCTTATTTCACGTGACGCCAATAGGGACAATTATCGACGTCACACGTCGAACCTACGCACACACGATGAACACACCGCCATGGCAATAGCTCGAACACCTTCGGCCAGTGGAGTTATAGCACATCATTTGGGAACCTTCGGCGATTCTACGGAATAGACGTCGGGAATAATGAGGGCGCAGACATGAAAGCGCGTCATATTGCACGTGGGTTTTTGTGACGTCACAAACATCAACGATCCTGCTAAGGATGACGTTGCATAAAACAAAATCAACGAAAAGATAAAAGTGGGCACATTATAATTTGATAACAAAACGCAGTGTTTTACTGCGTTTTGTCATCAAGTTATAATATGCCAAAAAGATCTCCAATGACGAAAGAAAAGAATTAACAAAATGTTATTTTCTTCACGCGTATGAACCGAAGAACCACTAGGAGCCGAATAACCTAAGAAATGACCCAAAATTACTACACTTACGTCCGAGGCACTTTCCAGTTCACGGAAAAGTCCGAGCGATGTTCCGAATGATAGCGCATATGAGTATATGGTTTTAACTGTATTTGCCGTACCTGATGCTTCAATGTAATCTGTCTCCGGATCTTCTCCACAGAAAATCTGTCTTTCTCTGAACTTTTCCCAAACGTAATCGATAAAACAATGGTGGAGGTAGAATACCGGGTCGTAGGGCGAGGTCCGCACGCCATTCATGTCTCCGCCCACCCAGATGTGAACGCTGTTGTGGAAGGATTCAATACGGAACCGTCGGCGACCGGTTGGTACTGTTATTTGCTACAATAGGAAGTAATACACCATGTGTATTAGAATAAAATGTCCAGCTATTTTTCCTCGACATACATGTAAGACTGCGAAACGGACGTGTATTTTAACAATCTGATAACGTTTACAATCGAGTGATTTTTTTTTTTTTTCATTTCAGACATAACGAGTTGATTATTCTAAGTATTATTTTCTCTACTTTTTTTAATTTCTTAGATAATTTTCATATATTTTGTCATTTTTATCGCCCTCGGCCCTCGCGAATTTCGCGTATTCATACCAAGAAAAATGCTTTTAATAATTTCTTGTCGCCATCTTGAATTACGTTCTCTAAATTGGAGGAAATGTAAGATACTTTGGTGCAAAAAATCCATTCTTTGGACGTTATTCAATTGAAAGACGAGGAACGAAACTAACTCTGTCGAATGTTACACTGGGTAGAATTGGAACGACAACTTTTTCAACGATGTAATCATTTGAATACCGAGATTTTTCAGAAATCCTTTTGGTTCCGGGATGATTATAATCGATAACATTGCATAACAATGAGAACATAAACCGGTTTCACCCCCTATACAGGTTACCCGAATCTGAGATTGGGCTTCAAAGTATTATCTCGGCAGTCTGAGTAGGAGCGAAGCTGCTTTAGATTAAGCATTTCCTCCGGTAGTGAAAAGTGTTATCACCACTAGTGACGATATCAAAATTTATTAACTAGGGAAATATTTCACTCCCAGGAATGTAATAGGTAAATGGCGTTTTCATATCAGACTAAAGCATGTGTCGTAACGGAGGTCAAGGGGAGGGCCAGGGGCCCGTTTTACTAAACTTCTAACGAAAAAATTAATCGTAAGACAAAATCACAAATCGTACCTGATGTTATCAATCATTGTTTGATTCTGCCTTGCTAAATCTCATTAGAATCAACTTTAGAATACGATTCAAATGAGAAGGTGCATGGCAGAATTCCATATTTAGTTACTTTCGTAGAAGCAACTTCAACTTTTGACTTACGCAAAAAAATGATCGTAAGATGTTTAGTAAAACAGGCACCAGAGATCCAACAATTAGTGAGAGATAATGATCGTACGATGAAGTCGAAGAACACTTACTCTGTACCTGCAGCGAGTGAGAGCACGATTAATGTTTACCCTCCGCACTAAATTTCCCCTCTGTGAGTACCTCCGTTCTAGAAACCAGTCACCTGCCGTCCAACCCGCAAACGGACCTGTGAACATAAAAAAGCTAAAACAATAAACAAATCGCTGCTATCAATCTAGAAATTGATGGAGCGATTATTATGAGCCCGACGATTTCCGCCATCTTGTCATTTTCGTTGAAGAGCGACTTCATCGTCGTGACTACAGCTTGAACAAGCTGTAGTCACGACATTGGGTTCTCTATTTTCTGTCTGTTACCATGTATCTTTTTGCAGATAAATAACTCTTAAAAAATTGAGGGTTGTGTCTTGACTGAGGTCGAAAGGCTTGGCCAGCAATCCATCAATCACAGGCAGACTTCAATTTCATTGATTTACTGTAGGGTTAATTCACGTTTTTAAGGGCGTTAACATTTGAAGAGACCCGAAAAATAGTTTAACGCGAAAAGCAATTTGAGTGTTCTGCAATTGTTAACGCTCGAAAAAACGTGAATTGACGCTATGGTTGCATTAAGATGAAGGGACATAACATTTATTCCAAGATAGAATGCTGAATGAATCATAGAAAACTTTAGCGCTAGCTCCAAACCCACGAATGTGCCGGAAAATTGAGTTATACATTACAACGCCACTTTTGTTTATACCGACGTTGCTTGGCAAATTTATGACGTCACAAAATTTAACGCGGGAATACGATCGACGTCTTTATTTATGCTCTATATTAATGTTAAACAAAGAAACTGATAAAGTGTATAGGCCCTGAATGGGGATATTAAAGTGAAAAAAACCGGCCGTTAACGGCAAGTTAATTTACTTATAAATCCACGTTTTCTCCCGTTAACGCACTGGTTTTGTCCGTTAAGGCATGCCTATCACGACCCGAAAACGTACATTTTATGCAATTATAATTCATATTGTTCGATATTTGAAATGGTGTGGCCTAAATTAAGCGTAATTAAGCGAGTTTACTTTAGCGGTCGTCCATTAGCAATTTGACTATAACGTTTGTTGTAGATAATAAGACTGCATGGTAATATCGCGCCATCTTCCACAATGTTATATGGCGATACGATGTATGTGACAGTCATCAATTGTACTGGCCCAGCATTATAGAGCTATGGAGCGGACAAGCTCACTGCCGGTTAGTCTGTCATGTAAAAACTATGTCAGCCCCATTAACGACAAATTCGAACGAACACAATGTTTTTTATAAATACCAAATGCACTGTACAAGACGGAAGAGTTTAAATACCACAAGCTCTGTTCAGATAAACCTTTCTTGTGACATCGATACCGTCTACTATCCTGACAAATTCATTCCACAGTAATTATGGTTGTTGTGTCATCCATTGTACTGTGTCATCAACGGATAGGCCTTATCTGTGTTAATTGTGCCAGCACAATTCCCTGCAAATTCTTCTGACCACAAGGTTGATGTATACAGATGTCCACAGGACTATCTGAGTGCGGCACCGTAACGGAGGGTGAAACCCATGCAAACAAACAATTAGTCTTACATGAGACAAACCCCAACGATTACTTCAGACACTATGGTTGATGTTGCTGGGTTTGGCATACAATTGCCCATTGTACTACCCAAGATGGAATCGTTACATAGGAGAAATCACTAGGTAGCGTAACGGAGGGGAAAGCATCATTGCAAATTAACCTTACTTCTGACAATAAAACGAGTAATATTTACCACGATACAGTTATCCACAAGGCAATAACAGTACGGAAGTGTAACGGAGGGGATCCTCATTGCCCAATAGTCTTATCTCTGGCAACTATGATAACAATTTTACCAAAAAATTCTTCATACAATATGGTTGATTTGGAAGAGATTGACAAACAGTCATCCATAGTACTGCAAGTACGGTATTGTAAGGAATGACATATCTCATCGACATTTAATCTTACCAGTGGCAACTTTGGCAGCACCATTTCAAATAAATAAGTTTGACCACGTGGTTGATGTTGTTGGCTGTGGCATTCATTCGTCCTTCATAATGTCCAAGATGGGAGAATTACGATGGAGAAAATCCACATATCGTAATGTAGCGTTACAGAGGGGAAAATCTTGGACTCCTAATTAGTCATACCTGATAAAACTATGCCGGCACCATTCCCTACAAACTCATCTGGCCACAAAACTGATGGTGCTGGATTTGACGTGCAGTCATATTTTGTAATGCCCCAGCTTAAAAGAGTTACGGATAAAAAAAATCGCCTATCTTAAGGTGGAGTAACGGAGGAGTCACTCAAAATTACGGATAGATCTTACCAATGAATACTTTACCAGCACCATTCCCTACAAAATCATCTGACCACATAGTTAATGTATCCGGATTTGACATACAATCATATATTGTACTGCCCAACAAAAAAGAGTTAGGGATGAGGTAGCGTTACGAAGGAATCACTCCAAATGACGGATAAGCCTTACCTGTGACCACTATTCCGGCACCATTCCCTACATAGTCATCTGACCACATAGTTAATGTATCCGGATTCGACATATAATCATCTATTGTTATGCCCCAACAAAAAAAAGAGTTAGGGATGAGGTAGCGTTACGAAGGAGTCACTCCAAATGATGGATTATTCTTACCGGCACCATTCCCTACAAATTCATCTGACCACATAGTTGGGGTAGCTCGATTTGACATACAATCATCCATTGTATTCTGCCCAAGCATACGAGTTACGGATGCGAAATTCGCATATCTGAATGGTAGCGTTACCGAGGATTCACTCCAAATTACGGACCAGTCTTACCTGTGACCACTATTCCGGCACCATTCCCTACAAATTCATCTGACCAAATAGTTAATACAGCTAGGTTAGGCACACAATAATCTATTGTACTACGCCAGCATAAAAGTAGCGTTACGGAGGAATCACCTCAAATTACGGATTAGTCTTACCTGTGACCACTATGCCGGCACCATTCCCTACAAATTCATCTGACCACATAGTTGATGTTGCTGGATTTGGTATACAGTCATCCATCGTGCTGTCCCAGTACGGTAGTGTAACGGATGGGTCTACCCTCTGAAGGGCGTCCTCGAACCTTTAACAACCAAGCAGATGTTTGATTTTTGAATGGGTTTTACGCCGCTTTCAACAATTTCGCAGCTATATCGCGGCGGCCGGAGCACCTAACGATGGATTCCTGGTATTTCTGTAACCTGTACTACCATTACACCCTTTCCTGTTGTTTAAGGTAGTGGACTAATAGTTCTTCAATGTTTGGGAAGTAATGAACTTTAACAGTGTTAAACGAGGTTTTCTAATGATCTTCATAAGGAAACCTCGGATAACATTGTGAAAGATCATGTTTTCAGAAATGTTGCGGAACTTTTACGGGTCAACTACCTTAAAACTCTTATTACTCTCTTCCCTGTGAATAAGGCACAGCCCGAGCTTATTTACAGAAACTGTTTGTGCCAAGTCGTCAGTGTTACTTACTAAGACCACAAAGTTCAGCCGAGTTCTTCATTCTAAGACGAAGGACAATTGTAAAAGGACTGGCACAAAACTAATAACGAGTTAGAGACATGTAGGTCATTTGAAAAAAAAAATCCTTTTTTTTTTTCATTCAAAAAATAATATTCTTTTGTTTATCCTTAAAATCTGTCTTACCGGTTAAAAATATAAATCAAAGCGCTGAAAGCACGGGAGGTGGACGTTTCTGGTGGCATTGTGGTGAAAAGAAAACGAGACGAAAAGAAATTATCCATTTAAACATGTGATAAATGTAAAATGTTTCGACCCAAGATCGGCAAGTTTCAATGTTAATGCAAACTTTATAGGAATTGCAATGTTTGGTTTTTTACTTCTTTTTGATAATTTGTTAAGCCTATGTTTACGGTTCAAAATACGAATGGAATATGACATTAACACCTTAGGTTTATTTTGTTTGTGAAATATGTGCGACCCGTCACGCAAAAAAGGAGCACCCGAAAAAGAATTTGAAAAAATATATCGGTTCCAGTAACGGTCAACTAAAGGTCGCATTTTCAAAAAAAAAAAAGATTACGCAATACTCAAATCGTTCCTTTTTGAATGACGGGTCACATAATAATCAGGGGCATCCAGCCCTCTTAAATCCGCTTGGGCTGTTTACTTCACATTTAATATAAAATTGACTCTAAATTCAAAAGTAACTAAGAGTGTGCTAATGAGAATTCGTGATAGAATAGTATCTTTAATGTAAATATCCACAAATAGCACAAAAAAACTATACTGATAAGGAACAAATGAAATCTCGCCAATACAGCTGCGGCTTCAAAGTTAATGATATCATTTAAATTCTGTCTCAAAACATAGGCGTAGAATTCTTTATCTAAATGTAGTGTATTCGATAAAATATGAATTGAAAGACACTGTTTTGTTTGTGTTGATTCTTCTCATATTTTTTCACGAAGCTTAGTTAAAAACATCATAAATCATTAATGGGAAAAGGAATATTTCTGGTATGCCTGTCAGCATTTTGGAGAAAAATAAAATAAATGAAAGACCTAGAGATTGTCAAAAAATATAGTGTAATAAATAGGCATAGCGCTCGTGTTCTAAATATTTCAAAATTGGGTTGAACGGTTGATTAGAAATACGCTATCCGCGGGACCGCTATTGGCAGGTCGAATGCTATGGAAAATACATCAAATTTTTAGATGAAGACATTGTATGCAAAAAATGGCTCTTTATTGGTGAACGAACGTCGTTCACCAGTATTATATTCCATGTCAGGAAAATCCTGTAGGATGTTAATACATTCGAAATAAAGTAGTGCCTCTTAAGATTCAATTAAGTATCTTTCAAGATTTTTCAACGCAAAATCACTGTTTATTTCGTTAATGGCATGGTACTAGTATTCTTCATCAAATGAAGATAATGAAAATTCGCCTTGAAAAACACGATATGATCTTGCAATGTTCATCAAGGGAATTTTTGATCGGCGTAAGCTTGACGAGAGTTTAGAGCAAAAACAAAGTTTGTGTCTAAACACCGTAGAGACAGATACTATGTTTTTGATTCAAGCCTTCGCTGGTGCAACTTATAGTAATTAGCCGGAAATTTGTGTTTATTTAGGTCGTGTCATCTTGAACTTACATTCGGCAATACTCGGGCGATCTCCGACGTCTCCGATTTAAATGTAGGTTACAGAATCGGCCGGGTTGAGACGAATGACACACTCAAGACACTTTGTGTCATTAGAAACGGTAACGCGGTTTTACATAACTTTTCAACACGCGACAGTCAGTCTCGCGACGGGTTTAAGAATTATTCGACACGTGTTTTACATGCACAACCTTTCTTGTACCTTTTATTTGAATAGGGATGAACGCCGCTATTAACATTTTTTTCTGTTAAATTGCGGTGGCTGAAGTAGGGCTGTAAGGATACACTCGAATATTCGGTGAACCGAATATCCTATTCCCAGCAAAAACGTATCGTATTCGTCTGTCTCAGAAGCGAACATTGGCGAATACCAAATGCGACAGACACGGAAGATATTTCATTGGAGCCATTCTACGTTGCATTTTTCAATCTGTAAAACCATATCAATTCAAAATTTTATTTGAAAATTAAATAAACAGGCTCCATCCTTCCCAAAATACGTTTAGAATTGGTTAATTACAGTTTAAGCAAAAACTAGCTCCGAGCAGAAAAGTCTAATATCAGCTGCAATACTGTAATAAGATATCGATAGTGAGTGATTTTACTGGCATCCAAACTCTTCAAAGTAAAAAATAGGTTCTCGTGCAAAAAATAAACCAACAATTGTAAGGATTCTCAATTCTTATTGGGAAGAAAGTCGGGAGGAAAAAAACACTGTATTATACTTATACTATTTGTCAGACATAGCCATGCAATCGTTACCTCCCTTTAAAAAGATAAATTTCTTAAATAAGATTCTTATTCGCTTTTGATGTGGAAATTAGGTTACAAAAATAATAATTATAAAGACTTTTAGTATGCAATTTACTATGAAGCAATTATTTAATATAAAAATTTATACTTTAATTTCTAAACCTTAAACAGAAATTATCTATGAATTATACTAATAGGCCATTAGACCTCCTTTTATCAATTCCTAAATATTTGTCATCCTGCAGATAGCCTGTTTAAAAATTGAATAACGACATAAATGTCATAGGTGTTTCTTTGGTTGGTACTCAAAGACCTTTTCATCCTCTGAGAGGAAACAAAAATAGATAAAAAAAAGTTAAAAAAAAAATACAACAATTTGTCGAATTGAAATAAGCTTAAACACGATAAAAATTACCTTTGTAAAAATAAACACCATTGAATATAGGTTGAAGACAGTTTTAGATAGGATTAAATCTTTCTTTCCATTTATATTTAATTAATAATAGTACCTATTTCAAGTGTGTTAAAGAAATTTTCACAGAGTAACAACTCATATTCTAACAAATATTCTTCTAACAGGACTTTTCATCTCTTTCCCTTTCTTTGAATTTGCAGTGAAATTTGCGAATAACGGAAATTTTGCCGAGACAATTTCCCTATTTTTAACATTCATAATTTCTCTTTTCTAATTGAATTCAATATATCACTCTAGAATGCCATCAGGTTCGTTCACCATCAGTACTTTCAGTGCTTTGATTTTTTGAAGTTGTCCGGAGAATCAATGTCGTAACTCCGTACTCACGTACGGTATCTGACGTCATTTGATCTCCGGGCCCGGTCAAGCGCAATACCTCCCGAGAAAGGCACTAAGTGTTTCCCCTTTTGGGTGTACCATCTCGGAAGGTATTGCTCTCTAATATACACGGCGGGAGACCTCTTTGCGATTGCGATCGTTTTTCGTTACCCATTCAATAAAAGAAAGAAGAAAACAAACCGAAGTGTAAATAACACATAAAAAGATGCGAAACGTAGATCGCGCGACGGGCGAATTAATATCCCTCACAGCCCCCGCAACGGCATTTAAATCGGCGGAAGTATGTCTTAACTCAGTAGAATTTGAGTTGCCTAGATATATGATAAGACGATTGTCTATATTAGGCGGCGTAAAGATATATATTTTAACAAAAAAAAGACATATTGTCTACCCGAAATATAAGCGGAGAACCTCTCAACGTAGACTTGAAGACTTTAATTTAAGCTTTCCTTCAGTTATTTTTAAGAAAACACCGCGGACTGAGTTGAGATATTTGTGATTAAAATGTCCTAACTCCCTGTATAGCTTTATCTGAGTTACGTCATTCAAGCCACAACTCGAAAAAACGCAAAATTTCTGAAAAGTGTACAGGATTGATCACCGCAGAGAGATTCGCCTAGAAAACACTGCACTTGTGCCTCCGTTGAGCGTTTCTTTCCCCAAAAAACTTTGAAAGGGCCAATGTTGTAGTACTATCTGGATAGTACTTAAGATTGTACTTTGTTAAAATATGAGCCAATTTTATTCAACCGTCATGCAGTTGCTTGTTCTGTACAAAATGACCCTTTTCGTCAATGTTTTGGCTCTACCGCTATAGCTATGGCGGTCTTATGTTGCTCAACTGCTTGTGCTCAAAAATAGTTTCATTTTGATATACAATATACCTGGACATACTGCTTTTTCTTGGCTAATGAAGCGCCCTTAAAATTGGGTCTCAAACACTTTACATGAACCTTAAGCATTTGTTTTGTTAAAGTGCACATTCTAAATGGAATGGAAAAAGAAACGCCAAAACTATGCAATGAAATCGGATTAGCCTAGTGCAATAATTCATATAGGCTTATTATAATCCCTCTCGCAGCAATTCGTGCAATCTCTATTAGCGTAATTGACGCCAGATGATGGAGCTTTGTGGTAGTCTGTCCCGTGTTCAGAATACGGAAACATCCACGAGAGTTTGTTTCAAAATCGAAAATACGCTTTACACGTGTATTTACGCGTAGGCGCCATTTGTGAACATTTTTGAAAACGTTGATGTAAATGGTATCCCGATCTGCAGGTAATTATACTTGCAAAGCGGAAATGTTGTGCCAACGTTTTAAACTGGAACTCAGGCCTGACATCACCTACCTGGCAGTGAAGACTCGATGCCAGGGCAAAAAGGCTGGACCCCTGTGTGCACCCCTGGTTGCCATCCGATGAGTCTGCGCAAAGGCTGCGACGGTACCATCCTTAAAATAGATATTGGACCCGTCATGAAAATGAAAAAAAAAATAACCATTAAGGATCTAAATATAATAATTATTTGAAAAAAATGTAGGTTCCAGTAGAGGTTAATCGGGTATTACATTTTCAAACCTTCTTAATAGGAAGGTAGAATGACCACTCCAAATTCAAAGTAATGAATATCGCTATTTCCATATATTTAAACGAAATATGGATAATGAGTTACGTTCCTTTTATTTCATTCCAACCTTACTCGTGCAACAAATATAATATCATTCAAACATTAAAAACATCTACCTTGTCAGGTTGTTATTAAGCTATTTCGACGATGTCTAGAATGTGTTGTATTGTTTTTTCTATTTTTTTATATTCTGTATACTTATGTTATGCAACTTTTTTGTTAAAAAAAAAACAAACTGTTATTGCTTTAGTTATCTCAAAATATGTAGTATTGGATTCTCTACCTTTAAAATTCAAAAAAAAAAAAAAAAAAAAAAAAAATAACCCGGGACAAGGTACCTATTGTTTTTTACCATATCAGAAGCAAAAGAATTTTTGTTTATACATAAAGGCACTCGGGAACCCTCTGCGATTCTACGGAATAGACCTCGGGAATAATAAGGGCGCAGCCATGAAAGCGCGTCATATCGCACGTGGGTTTATATGACGTCACAAAAAAAACTAAGAATGACGTTGCGAAAAATAAAATCAACGTAAGGTTAAAATTAGGCATTTTATAATTTGAAAACAAAACGCAGTGCTTTACTGCGTTTTGCTTTCAAATTATAACACGCCAAAATGATCTCCACAGACGATCGGAAAACATTAAAGGAATAAACTATTCTTCAAGAGTATTAACCAAAGTACCGCCATGAGCCGAAATAACGAAAAAATGACAAAAAATTACTACACTTACGTCCGAGGTACTTTCCAGTTTACGGAAAAGTCCGAGCGATGTTCCGAATGACATAAAGGAAGTTATGGTCCAACTAATTGCTCCGGGAAATGGTGCGATATCGACTTCATGACGATTTCTTTTATTTTCCATATTCTATTTTTTGTTTTGAACATCTCAAATGATTAAATGCTTTCAAAAAAACTTTATTTCTAAATATTGTTTGAATTTATAGATAAAACGTCCAAGTGCTTTATGAAAATTAAAATAGTTTTGATGCAATTTAAAGACGAACCGTAATTTACACTAGATGAAAGGTTTGGTTTCGGATGTTGAGGTTAATCAAAGTGCTCCGTAGCCCCATTTCCTACCCATAAAAACTTATTTCATTATGTAATTTAATTGAAGCAAACAGAACGTAAAGTAATATTTCAATTAATATAAAGCCAAACAAGATTCAAACAAGATTCGTGTACAATTTCAACTAAATCGAACAACATTCATTGGTTACATTGAGCCAGTGAAAGAACCTTTGCGTCGGGCTGTCAATCTAGAGATCCCGGGTCCCGGACAGCGGCACTCATTCTTTCCGACTATTTGTCTCTCACCAATGGGTTGATAGTGGCAGACCTATGTGAGATAGCAGCTGGAGGCTAGGAAATGATGTAATGGTAGTACTGGTCTGAGAAATACCAGTTAGCTCCAGCCGCCGCGATATAGCTGAAAGGTAATTGAAGGCGGCGTGAAACCCCATTCACATAAACAAACCAGGAACTTTTGCACTAGACCTCGTATAACTGACCCCGCTTGGATGACGTCACATACGCCGAAATGAAAGGAAGCACGGTTTAATTTTTTTGTTATTTCTCTGGTCGGGCTGTGAAAAAATCAAGCGGTAATTTGTCGAAATATTGATATCGATAATCTCTCGGAAATCATAAAAAATATAGAGGATGTTATTTTTTTCTTTTTGTTTCAGTGTAATACCGATAGATCTTTCAGTTTGTGACCATCAAAAGTTATATTTTCACGAGCTTTTGTTGTTGACAAGAGGAACGAAATATCGATATGACGCAAAAGAAGATTATCCTTTATCTTTTATGAAAAAAAGGGACGAAACGTGAAAATTTTGATACAAATTTTATCCAAGCGACTCACTTTGCACGTGAATGCTATGGAACGATATAGCGTTATTATTTTTTTAATTTGGCTACAGTGAAATGAACGAAAACATGGTATAAATTTGGGCTTTTCACTGGTTTGGCAGTGAGATTATCAAGTAATAATCTGTCAATGTTTCTTGATAATCCAATGAATAAAGTAAAAAAAAAAAAAAAGAAAAAAAAAAAAGATCTTAATACTTCATTAAATTAACTCCAACAACAATCTAAATAAATTTCAATTTGCACGAGGAATAAACAATCTTACCTGATAAAGAACGTTTAAAGCGTTGTGGAATCTCGTTCTCTCAGCAAGCGTTAACGTACGATACTCTTTTCGTACACGTAAATTAACCGCTGACGTAAACGGCGGAGTTGTCGTTGTTGACATAAACATCGTTGTTGTCGGTAACATCATCAAATGACGTCTCATATAAGTCCGCGTTGTCTGTAGCTCATCTGTGGTGGTTTTCCGCCCGTCCTCTGGCGGCCGAGTCTTTTTAGAACCGCCTAGAAATTCTCTAGTTTTGATTCTATCAGCGTAAGAATCGTAACGTGCTAGTATTCGTTCACTTTTCTGACTCTTGCCTTCTGGTAATTGTAATCGCCACAAAACCTAGAAATATTGATTGTTATAGTTCCATATCTCGATGGCTCAGCGCGAAACGGTTGTAACTCCCTATAAAAATATAGGGAGTTACAACTGTTTCGCGCTGAGCCATCGATCTAGTTTAATATGATAATAATACCGTGGTTAGCCTGTATCGCTCATCTGAATATTTTTGACCAGCGGGACATCACCTGAACAATACTGACAGATCTTTTCTTCTAAAGGGATAATTTGTACCAAAGATTATTGATGAAAGATTTCTTACTTTGTTTTTAAGTAAAATGGGTTGCACGTGTTTTTTGTCTTATCTCTTACAAGTGGAGAAGCCAAAATATATAACATTTGGAGCATATAAGCAAACTACATTTAATTTTACTTGAAACTACAAACCGAATTTCTAGGCTGCCTATCTTCTGGTATCATTTCAAGAAGATTTCACATGATTTCTGTTTTTAAACTCAAGTCTAAAATATTTATTTCTCGGCAAAACCCTATGATGTTCGTGTGTGAGATAGGATTTTGAATAACGATTAGTGAAATAACTAAATTCGAAATCCAAAAAATCCCCTCTATCTGAAGGCTTTGCGAAAAGTTTTAAAATTTGATAAAGGTAGCCATATATTACAATGTGGAAAATTGTCACAAGGCACGCCCATTGCAGTGCTGGATGCCCAAATATAAAGAAAGGGAAATAACTCAAAAAGAAAGCTTGGCAGAGTGACAGTTCTTGCCCACTGCACTCCTTAATCATGAAAGGAAGAATATCTGTCAAGTTTCAAGGCAATCGGACAAAATGGGAGAAAGCTATCCTCCTGACACGTCAGTGGACGCCGCCCGAAGGATGCCGGACATCGGACGCTACGGATGATCCCATAATATGTCATGTCTTTCGATGGGCGTATATATATATATATATATATATATATATATATATATATATATATATATATATATATATATATATATATATATATATATATATATATATATATATATATATATATATATATATATATATATATATATATATATATACATATATATATAGGCAAACGTTGTTTTAAATGTAATGGTGAAATTGTATTGAGATGAGCATTTCACTGAGTCACTGAGATTCTTAAAGCTTAACTGTACAAACTGTTTTAAGTAACGTTAAATGACGTCCGATTTTTAACGTAATGACGTCGTTAACGTCCTTTTAACGTTATTCGCATATAGTAATAGTAATCACGTTTACTTCCTTCTGATGATCGTTTGTGAAACCGGTAGAGGATTATTAAACATTTATTAACATATAAAGGCTCGTTATTTTACCAGAGAGAGAGAGAGAGAGAGAGAGAGAGAGAGAGAGAGAGAGAGAGAGAGAGAGAGAGAGAGAGAGAGAGAGAGAGAGAGAGAGAGAGAGAGAGAGAGAGAGAGAGAGAGAGAGAGAGACATGTATAAACTTATACCTGTTGAAGACATCTCATTCTAGCTTGCTTCCTCGATACCTGTGAGTTCTTGTACGAATCCAGGCAATCCTCGACTGGATCCGCTACCTTAATGAGCACTCGGTCGCATTCGGCTTTGTTGCTAGATAAGTCGAGTTTAGCCAGAAATGGACCTGAAATTAACACATCGCTGCTGTCAGTAAAACAATTTATTGACCAATCAAATCACTTATTCATACCGGAATGACTGTTGGCCACCATCATTTTCCGCCATTTTGTTTCAAATATTTTCGTTGACTAAAACGCCGTTATTATTATTATCATTATTATCAACATTATCATTATATTTTTTATTATTATAAAAGCAAATGGCGAATAGGAGTAAAATAAAGAATCAGAGATATTTGCATAAATTATAAGCTCTGTATATTCGTTTAACCCTTTGCTGTTTAATCCCTGCTTTTTACGTGCCTGTGAATTTATGATTGAGAAAACATTGTGAAAAAAGAAGAAATTGCTTCTGACAAGCAATTTCATCTTTTTCCACGCTATTTTCTACCCTTCTGAATGGTTATTTTTCAAATTTAATCCACTTTAAATATTCGTCTGCAAAACGTTTGAATTTGGACAGGTCCAAAATTTTGTAAAACAGGAAAGTGTTAAGCCTAAAAGTGGAAGTTGGTCGGTATAAAAATTTACCGATAAATGAAGAGTTTTTACTTGTCACACGATGTCGATTTGCCAGATTTAAAAGCATAAAAATAAACAATGATTTAGCGCAAGATTATTAATAAACAGTCCATGTGCTTGACCATCAAAGCGCTATTAGAATGTGACCTGTCACGCGAAAAGGGACCATCTGGGAACTTTGTAAAATAAATATTTGAAAAAGAGATTGGTTGTAGAACAGGCCAACCAGAGGTCGCATTTCAAATAATCTTTCGCGGGAAGGAAGATTGATTATTCTAGATTCAGAAAATTGGCAAAATGCAAAAAGTTTCGACATAAGTCAGTCTGCGCAATCCGCGCAGTCTGACAAGGATCGACACTTACTGTACTCCCCAAATGGTCCCTTTTCGCGTGACAGGTCACAAATAAGAATATAAAAAGAATTTACCCTTATACAAGTCTTCAATTTTCTCAGACACGTTGTCCATTTTCTCAATGACGTCATACACAGTGTCGTTGCACCCGTAGTTCCTGTGTTCGATACCAACCAGCTGCCTCTGAATGTTTTGTGTGAGCCGACGGATGGTAAATAAACGCTTATCTGTGAGGTCTTGCGACTCCACGATTTCAAACGAAGCCATAGCGAGTATGGCGATGCACAGCTCCAAGTCCAAAACCCTTAACATTTTCCCAAATGTTTGCTACCTAATTAAAATGTATTTAACGAAGTGGACCCGTAATAGTTCCGCAACGTTTGGGAAGTAATGAACTTTGACAGTGTTAACCGAGGTTTCCTTGTGATTTAATAAGGAAACCTCGGTTAACATTGTGAAAGATAATGCGCTCCAAAGTGGTGCGAACTATTACGGGCCCACTACCTTTAAAAATGTATAACAGTTATAAATCAGTAGGATACTAAAACAGCGTAGCCGCTGTTATATGTTTTCGTAGTTATACGACATATTTGCAGCGAAACAAATAAACAAAAGTATTGCCAAATGTGAGTTGCAATTCTTGATAAATCTTACTAGTACATGTCTATATGCAAGCCCACTCGAAAGATTTCCACATTCTACACGTATCACAGAAAAAAGAGAAATTTATACTGAAAAATGCTTCATTTCAATCAAGTTGGATTATTCCAAGTCATGTTTTATTAAAAGCGCACAAAGAAATCAACATTATACCGAGAATTGTAGATTCTACATTGCTATTTTTGTCACCTCAAATTTGTTTAGATACAAATTATCTACTTTTCAACGCGCATAACCAAAACATTCCAACTTTTTACCTTGAAATAATAGAGATAATAATAATAATAAAATGAATAATTAAAAAAATAAAGATAAATAAATTTATAAATGGAGAAATCAAAATGACAATAAAGATACTATATATATTCCCGATATCATGTTGATTGTCAAACCTTGGGAAAATCCGGCCAAAGACCTGATACATATGATAATCCGCAATAAAATTGTGAGTAGGTTACATGTAACACCCGGCTTTTAGCGTTATGTCCTTTTCCCTTTCTCTAACAATGCAAGATTTCTTTGCATTTTTGTATAAAAAGTAGTTATACATTTTTTTAAAAATCGCAAGACAGCAAGGAGACCGTAACGCGTAGACACGTCAAAGATGCATTAGCACGATCGCCGCACGGACATTGCACGGCCACCGTGAGGCCTTTTACCTATGAGTTTTTCATTGATCATCCTACGGTCTCCGCGCGGATACCGTATGCTGATCGTACGTCGGTCACACGGTTTACAGTGTAAATAGTTGACAAATAGCACGGTCTCCGTGCGGTGATCGCTCGATTACCATGCGATTGCTGCATGGGCACCTCAATGATTCTTGAGACAGTTTTATGAAAACCCGTGTGGACACCGCACGATTTTGTGAACACATACGTCGTAATAAATTCATTCGTTCGATGTCAAAAATATCATACCAGAAATCGCAGGCTGCGATATCGTACTGCAGCCGTGCCAAATGTAAACTAGGCTTATGAGAACGGTTACCTCGTTTTTAGTGCTTCATTACATGAACAATGTTGCATAATTAGCAATGATATTCAGAGAAAGTCTAGTCTTTCTGTAATGAAACTTCAAACGATTTGAACGTAAAATTTCCTTTAAGAAGACCTCAATAGATTGGTATTGCTATAAAAAAGAGAGACTTTTTCGACAAAATCGTCCTGAATTTTGATCCGAAAAGCGGCTATCGATCGTCCTTCTTTTATTGGCCACATTATTTGAAAACAAGAAGATTTTGTTTAAGTTGAAAATTTACAAGATATGTAGATATATCGTTTACATTGTCGCATTTAAACGGCGATCGGATCGCTTGATTTGAATAGGAGAATAAGGCTATTCTTTAAACAAAATAAAAATGTACATAGTGCGAAAGTTAATAAAAAATAAAAAAAAAATGAAAATTACTGTTATTCACTTTTCATTCCATAAATCTTACATTGAAATAGTTGTTATTTGCATACTGTACTATACAGGGATCTTGTAAAAAGTCGGCATTACTATTCAAGAATCACGTATTGAAAAAATAACCAAATATATCCTTTCGAAAAGAAAGAAAAAGTGTTTTACAAGAGGTCATCTGTAAATATTACAATTATGTTCATTAATCTTCTTTGGGTGTAACAGCTTATGGAAAACAGCGACAACAACAACAAATTGAAAACAACAACAACAACAGCAAAAACAAGGGGTCAAAGACGGCCAATAATGTTCGGCTTGTACTTGCCATCAATAAAGGTTGAATCCCAAAAAAAAAGTTGGATCTAAAGAAAAAGAAATTTTAGTAGGTATTGCGCTAAGGTCAAATATTAAATGATTCAAACAATAGCTTTCTTTATAATATGACCTACGTCGCGGGAGTGAAATAAACCCGTTGAATATTTTTGATATTACACGGGTGTTATTACGCTAGTGGAATAAATATGCAAATGAGCTCAGAGCGAAAAGCAACGCTATTTTGTAACTGCGAATATGACGTCATAATCTATATATTGTGACGTCATTTTTAAACGGCGTTATAAGTTTCGCGGAAAATTGAAATGTTGAATTTCAAGAATTTTGACTATTTTTCGTAAATAAATCGCGTCATATTATAAATAAAATATAAAATTTGTGCTCACGAAATACAGAATTTATTAAACTCGCCATCTTAAACAGATAAAACCTCGGCGCAGCCTCGTTTTTATCTTTTTATAGATGACTCGTTTAATAACCTCGGTATTCCATGACCACTCATTCAATATCTCCTCTTTTTGAATACATATAGATAAGTAAATGAAATTGAATACTTACAAGGGTCGTTATGATAAATTCGATTGAAATTGGTGCTCAGAAACAAAACGAAACAACAACAACAACAACAAAAGCAGAAAAAAAAAACAGCAAAATCTTGCACTTTCACAAGTCTTCCTGTTAAAACGCGGTACAGTATTTCAAATTCCATTTATTGCGTGAATTTTTCTTTCTTTTAAGGTTCATGTAAAGTGTTTGAGACCCAATTTTAAGGGCGCTAAATTAGCCAAGAAAAAACAGAATGTCCAGGTATATTGCATATCAAAATGAAGCTATTTTTTAGCACAAGCAGTTGAGCAACATAAGACCGCCATAGCTATAGCGGTTAAGCCAAAACATTGTGGAAAAGGGTCATTTTGTACATGACAAGCAACTGCATGATGGTTGGATAAAATTGGCTCATATTTTAACAAAGTACAGTCTAAAGTACTACCCAGGTACTACTACAAACGTTGGTATAAAACTCGGTCTCAAAAAGCTCCCTTGAAACAATCAATTTCCATTTATTTTGTCAACATACTTGTCAAACTGGTTTGGTCTTTTTTCAAAATAGATGTTAGGTATGGTGCAACAGCACACCATAATATTGTGAAATATTTTCTGCAATTTATTTCAAATCACAGTTTTTGAATTTAATGATCTATAATTATCTACTATATGTTTATCATCCAGTGAAATAGAAATCGATATATAGCTAAACAACCTTACAGGTAAATACTATTAATGTCCATTTATGTTGTGATAACACACCATACCTTAAAAATATCTACACGCTTGCAAAATTAGAATGACATATATGACATATGTGTTTATGAAATAAGTCAAAATAAATTGCTTGCATAACTACGTTTTGGGCTCGAGTTTTATACCAACGTTTGTAGTAGTACCTGGGTCGTACTTTAGACTGTAATTTTTTGAAATATGAGCCAATTTTATCCAACAGTCATGCAGTTGCTTGTTCTTTACAAAATGACCCTTTTCCACAATGTTTTGCTATACCGCTATAGCTATGGCAGTCTGATGCTGCTTAATTGCTTGTGCTCACAAATAGCTTCAATTTGATATATGATGTACCTGGACATTTGCCTTTTTCTTGGCAAGTGAAGCGTTTTAAAATTGGGCCTCAAACACTTTACATGAACCTTAAAAGTAACCAATGATCTACACAATTCAAATTTCAGTTTAAGGGAGAATAATTTCGAACTGTCCTATCGTGAAAGTGATACATTTTTGTCCTAGTCACAGATACATGTTTGTTGGTTCTTGTTACTTATCCAATGCTTATTTTGTTTTAGACTGGCAACATTGTCAGTTGTACAATAAGTAACTGGTACGCATACACGGGGGGTGATGTCCATAATCGGAGTTACCGGCTCCGCTTTCAAAATCAGTTGTAGAACTTCCACACCACGCGTTATCTTATCAGCACAAATTTTATATTCTATTTATAATATGACCCAAATTTTGGCCAAAATTCTTGAAATTCAACATTTCAATTTTCCGCGAAGCATAACGCCGGTTTATACTTACGTCACATGTACTGATGTACATTATGACGTCATTTTCGCGGTTACAAAATAGCGTTGCTATTCGCTCTGAGCTTATTTGCATAGTTATTCCACTAGTGTAATAACATACATGTATTATCAAAAATATTCAACGAGGTTATTTCACTCCAGCGACGTAGGTCGTATTATAAGTATGCTTTAGGGTCAGTATCTAAAACAAATCATTTCGCACGTAGTTACAGGAACGTGTTGACGTCATAAGTATAATGGGCCCCGCTTAGATGACATCCATTCGGAACATCACTCGGCCATTTCCGTAAATTGCAACAGACCTCGGATGTATGTAAGGCGGATTGGTATGTAACAAATTAGGCGGAAACGGTGTAAGAAAAACTAGCGCGGAAACAACCGGCGCTATCTTTAGATTTATATCTTTCACAGTAAATAACGGCTGAAAAATCTTAATTTTTGAGAATGATGAATAATTCTCAAATGCATGTATTAAGAATTTTTCAGTCCTTATTTAAGAATCTAAAGATATTTGTGTAAGGATACGATGGTGTCACGTCAGTGACTTAAGGTAACTGCGGACAGATAACATGGTCAAATTTTCGACTTTCTTAAAATCTCACAATAATTTCTGAGATTTATATTTGAAGTGCGGGAATTAGCGAACACGCAGTGAAAAGGGGCTGAAGCTTGTTCATTTGACGTCGTGACGTCATTAAGGGTTCAACCCCTTTTTGACCCGCCAAAATCATTATTTGCAAATATTTTCTGAATTAATCGGCCGATTTTCACGAAAAAAGTTTCATTCTGAAAGTCCAAGAACGTCCGAGCTAATCGTTTAATTTCTGTGCACATTCAAAAAGAGAAATAAGCCCGAAACGCGATTTGAAGATTTGACGTTCCTTTTTTCTTTTAATTTTTTGTAAATAAGTAGAAATTTCTCAAAATTTCGTACGGTGACCTTTGCTATTTTTTGTTATTTTGTTGCGAAAAGAATATGCTTTGCATTAACCAAATAAAAGTGATATGTTTTCGGGTTAGATTTTGTATTAAATTCGATTTTGTGAAGTTGATGCAACATTTTTCGTCGAATTCGACGTCGCCCCAAAACCATCAGTACTATGCTTATTCTGAACGAATCTCCCTGCAAAAACGTAGTCTAACATATTTGAAATTAAGTTTTATTGTAAAATATAGGCTTCGGAAGTATTAGATCTGAATGTGATTTTAAGAAATACAAAATTTCATTTAAGTTTTATCCATTTTAAAAGACAGCTTTTGTGAACTTTGACGCGACGATGAAACATCCTTTGATTTGCGATATCTTCGCGGAATCGAATTTTACAAAAAATCTAATCCGAAGACACATAGTTTTTATTTCAAATTTCTTCAGCGGAATGGTTTTGCAGTAACATATATAAATTTCAGCATAGGTCACCGGACAAATTTTCGAGAAAAAAGGAAATATTTCCTGTGACTGTACTCGAAAACAGCAACGCAGAAGGCATTGACATTTAAAACGTTACACTTAATTGTATTTCTTGCACTTATATCTTCATATCAATAAAACATTACACCGTGCGTCTTTAAACGAAGCTAATGGCGTTTTCGGGATGAAAATCGGTTTATTATTTTCGAAAAAATTGACAATTACTGATTTTGGTCCCTAAAAAAGGGGGTCGGCCCCTTAATGACGTCTTGACGTCAACTCTACGTTATGAAATTCCTTTTTGTGACCGAATTATGAAAGCAGGTGCTTCAAAGTTAAGTTTTATCGCATTCGGCATTATTTCAGACAGTTTAAAATTTGGACCTAAAATGGCCCTCTATGTGTCCGCAGTTACCTTAAACGAGTCGCGTTGGCGACGTCGAATGTTTTCACTCAAAGTTTCAAGGGCTAACGCCATTTTAACTGACGTCATCGAGTTTTTTCAAGGTTTTCCCGTAATTTTTAAAAATAGTCCGTCTATGTACATCCGAGGGTGATCGTGAGATTGGCCGAGTGGTGTTTCTAATGAGATGACATGGTATTACGTGCACTGAGCGGAAAGCAAGGGTTAGTCTTTCAAAATTTTGTTTCGAGATATCAACAGTTTTCCGGTGAAATAAGTAGTGAAAATAATCGAAAATCCACTGAGAAAGCCTGTCTTGCCCTCTGGATGACTAAACGGTACAAACAGTTTGAGAAATATACCCCGCTTTGGTTAAAACATATCTTATTTGCATGAATTTCAATATGATAATATACACATTTAGGGTAGTTGGACAGAGACCTTTCACCATTTTGTAATATAGAATTAATTTGTCTATGCGTCTTCTTTCTTGAAGTGATTCCCAACCAGACTCTACAAATAGATTGGCAAGTGATACCAATTTTGATCAGCCCGTTACGATTCTTGCAGCTTCGTATTGTAGCTTATCAAGTTGATTCTTCAGTTGCAGAGTACAGTTATCCCAAATAACGTCCGCGTATTCGATAATTGGGCGGATAAAGGAAAAATACATTATTTGAAGAGCTCGTCTGTCTAATCTGAATTTAAGAGAACGCATCATGTTGATTCTACCCCAAGATTTCGCTAGTGAATTTTTTATGTTGTTTTCCCAAGTACCATCTTCAGAAATAAATATACTTATATGTTTGTGGTGTTGTACAGCGGGTATTATTGTATCAGACATAAAAAGTAATGGATGAGTGGACTTTTTTTTTTGTTTTCAAAAGATAATCAAAGATTCGGATTTTATGGGGTATAATTTTACGATCCATTGTTTGGCCTATATATCGATTTTATTTATATCAGATTGCAACTGTGCTGCACATATATCAGGATTATCAATTTCTAGGGATAGACTATTATCTGCAAAAAGGTTTAAATTAGACTCTAAGTTATCGACTTAGTCGTTAATATAAACTAAAAAGCGCGCGCACAAAGTGGGATATAATTTGCAAACGGTTTGTACCGTTTTCATAACATAAAGACAGAAGCGTTTAAGAGTTTCGAGCCAGTACGTGTCCTATCTAACAATATTGTGTTTGTATGATGGATAGTAGCCTGGCTCCCAGGCTGTCAGTTAGTGTTATATAAGGTACACCACTCATGTTACACTATTTGAAATAACCTCCCATTTTCTCAAAAACTGACACTGATCGGCCAGTCAGAGAAATATACGCTGATAAGAAATTATACTTTCTCTAGTTGAATTGCTCATATCACAATACTTCAGTTCATTGGGACGGGACCAGTCTAGATGGATAGATGCTGACTTGTTTGTTTGAATGGGGTTTAACACCGCTTTGCAATGTTTCAGTTATATCGCGGCGGCTGGAGCACTTAAAATTGGATTATTGGTATTTCTCCCATAATAAGCTTCATCACATCCTTTCCTAGCCCACAGCTGCTATCTCACATAGGTCTTCGATTAGAAACCCATTGGTGAGAGACAAAAAAGCGGAAAGGATGGGTGTCGCCGTCGGGGATCGAATGGATAGATATTGCGCAGGCTAAACAGTCACAAGGTGTAATGAAATTAATCTTTGATTGTGAACAGAGACTATAGGTCCATCTATTGAGCGCGTTGTGAAGACTCTGATCAGACTAAGTGACGTCCATGCAAAATTGTCTGAAATTTCAAGCACATGCTTATATGATTTTGAAATGGAAAGAAGTATAGGAAGAAGAGGGGAAGGAAGCATTTGCAAAAAACATTAAAAAAGTATTCTTTTGTACAATCAAGGCTTCACTGTTGGCAAATCTTATTTTCTTTTAGTTCATCAATTGTTAATTCATCTATTTTATCTGCATATCTGTTATCCTGCATCATTCCACGGCATGAGATACACCTGAAGAAAATGATAATTTTTGGTTCAAAACCTGAAAATGTAGGTATTCTGAGAGATTTTTCCTCACATATATGTAGCCCGTCACGCGAAAAGGGACCATCCGGGAACTCTATAAAACGAATTATTGATAATGAGATTAGGTCCAGCATAGGTAAACCAGAGGTCGCATTTCAAAAAAAAAAAATAAATAAATAAATTAAAAAAAAAAAAATAAAAAAAAAAAATAAAAAATACTGGAATGTAGATTGTTCTTTCTAGATTCAGAAAATAAGTACAATGCGAAAAGTTTCGACCCTAGTCAGTCTGCGCAATCTGCTTTACCCAGATGGTCCCTTTTCGCTTGACGGGTCACATATATATACTCAGAACAAAAAGTTAAGCGCCACCAGTTTTTAGACAGAAGATTTTTGAAGGCAGGGAGCCTGCATTAATTCAAAATAACAGAGATGTAAATATTGAGTTCCAATGTTAAAAATGGTATGTTGACTTAACAATTTCACAACAATACATGGGTGGTGATAAATTTTATAGACTTTGTACCTTGAAATGTAAATGACGTATTTTCACCTTTTTTAAAAACATGAAAAACTATTGTTAAAGCCGAAACACGGTGTTGTCTATGACACGAAACTTGGTTTTAGAAGTGAGATAAAACAAATGCGATTAATTCCAGTCACATCTTAGTCAGTAGCGTGTGTAAGATCCGTGAGCATTGATCACTGCGCGCACCCTCCTCGGCATGCCACGAATCAGCCTCTCGATGATGTGTTGAGGGATTTGCTGCCACTCCTGGTGCAGTGCTGCTTCTAACTCAACCACATTTTGTACAGGAGGCTCTCTCCGACGTATTCTGCGTCCTAAAATGTCCCACAGGTGCTCGATGGGGTTAAGATCGGGACTACAAGCCGGCCATGGAATGGTGGTGATGGCTTTACGCTGCATTACGTCCGCCACGACTCTTGCTCTGTGGGGTCTGGCGTTATCATCCATGTACACTGGTCTTGTTCGCAGAGGGTGATTGTCAAAATGTGGAATTACCACAGGAAAAAGGATGTTATCGCGATATTTATCGCCAGTCAATGTTCCTGGTACTGTCACTAGGTCCAGTTTACAGCTGTAGGAGACACAACCCCATATCATAACGGAGCCACCGCCTACCTGATAGGTTGGTTGGACGTACTTTGGTGCAAATCGGGTGTTAGGTTGTCTCCAAACACGAATTCGGCCATCGGTGACATGCAACAACATCCTGCACTCATCTGACCAATGGATCCGACGCCATGATGCCAAGTTCCAACGTGCCCTCGCTCAACACCATATTAGACGTTCATTGATTTGTCTCTGTTGTAACTTTGGACGTTTCAGGGGTCTTCGTGCCTTATACCCAGCCATCCGAAGTCCATTTCGCACTGTTGAAGTAAAGACCCGTCTGTATGCATTCCAGTTGTCCCTTAGTACAGGCGCACTGGTGAAGGGCAGACGTCTTACGTGACGCAAAAGTGCTCTATCCTCTCGAATAGACATTACTCTAGGGCGTCCAGATCTGACACGGTGTTTAACGTCGTTTGTCTGTGCGTGTTTTTGTACCAAACGTGTTATGACACTGTGGTGATACCCAAGCTGTCTGGCAATGGCTCTACAAGACATTCCAGAATCTCGCATTCCAATTATTCGCCATCTTTTAATTGTAGACAATCTACGCCTTGCCATAACTGAGTTTCAAATCGAAATGTAAACAATTGCACGAGCTACACGACGTAAGTATCTCTAACAGAAAAGCTGATTTTCCACTTTGCACGAGCCCTGGCTTTACAGTCATTGCACGAGACTTGCTGAATATGCACGTGCATCCGAAACGTTTTCAATAGCTACAAGGTTGTTCTAACCGTTTGACAACATAGATACGTTATTAAAGTTTTCGAAAGAAATTTAATTAACTTAAAAATTAGTGGCGCTTAACTTTATGTTCTGAGTATATCTAGCTTAATTGCTTTTTCAATGGCAACAAGGTGGCAATTTTCACAAGATACACCTGTTAAAGTGTTGAAAAGAATAAAAACAACAACAACAACAAGCATTTGGAAGTATTGCATGGCAATACCAAGTCCCCTACCGGATATATATATATATCCCTAGAGCAGTATCCTTTTTGGTGGTAAAGGTATAACTACCTCTCCAAACTATCAGTTGTATCAGATTTTATGTATCAGCTCAATATCTCTGAGGATTAGGTAAAACAAGATGTGTTTGTGAAACACGAATGCCCCCGTAACAGCGATCTCTCGATAAGGCAAAGGTTAAGTTTTCAGTTAAGTTTTCGGACAGACGGACGGACGGACAGACAGACAGACAGACATGAGTAAAACAATATGCCCCCGATCTCTCGATACGGGGGCATAAAAATCCGGAAATTTCCTGTTAATTTTCTAAGTCCAGCATCCGTATCTTCCACAAAAATCAATGGACCGGAACCAAACTCGAACTTGTTCTGTAACTCATTGATGCAGTCTCACAAACCAAAATCAGCTCAATATTTCCAAGGGTTAAGAAAAAAAGTTCGGAAAACTGAAATTTCCTGGCAATTTCTAAGTCCAGCATCCGTATCTTTCACAAAAATCATTAGACCGGAACCAAACTCGAACTTGTTCTGTAACTCATTGTGGCGGACTCACATACCAAAAATCAGCTCAATATCTCCAAGGATTGAGAAGAGAAGTCCGGAAAACTGAAATTTCCTGGTAATTTTCTAAGTCAAGTATCCGTATCTTCCACAAAAATCAATGGACCGGAACCAAACTCAAACTTGTTCTGTAACTCATTGATGAGGACTCACATACAAAAAAAAGCTCAATATCACTAAGGGTTAAGATAAAAAATTCGGAAAACTGAAATTTCCTGGTAATTTTCTAAGTCAAGCATCCGTATCTTCCACAAAAATCAATGGACCGGAACCAAACTCGAACTTGTTCTGTAACTCATTGATTCAGTCTCACAAACCAAAAATCAGCTCAATATCTCCAAGGATTGAAAAGAAAAGTCCAGAAAACTGAAATTTCCTGGTAATTTTCTAAGTCCAGCATCCGTATCTTCCACAAAAATCAATAGACCGGAACCAAACTCGAACTCGTTCTGTAACTCAATAATGTGGACTCACATACCAAAAATCAGCTCAATATCTCCAAGGGTTAAGAAAAAAAGTCCGGAAAACTGAAATTTCCTGGTAATTTCTAAGTCCAGCATCCGTATCTTCCACAAAAATCAATGGACCGGAACCAAACTCGAACTTGCTCTGTAACTCATTGATGCGGACTCACATACCAAAAATCAGCTCAATATCACTAAGGGTTAAGAAAAAAAGTCCCGAAAACTGAAATCCGGACTGACAGACGGACGGACGGACGGACAGACGGACGGACAGACGGACAGACAGACGGAGCGCAAACCTATAGTCCCCTTCGGCTTTCGCCGGTAGGGGACTAAAAAAAACCACCACAAACTGAAACTTGTAAAAAAGAAGCTTGGTGGGGTCACAGTTCTTGCAAACTGCATCCTATAATCTAGAGAGAAACATAACTGTCAAGTTTCAGGTCAATCGGACCTAAGAGGACAGATTTATGCTCCGGACATAGAAGTGGACGCCGCCCACCCGCCCGCCGGACACCGGACGCTGGACGACCGGACGCAACGGGTAATCCCATTTTGCTTCCGGTCTTTTGACGGGCGTATAAAAAAGCTATCACCGATATCCTTGTCTTACACATGCGTAGGATAACTCCTTCAACAAAGTTTTTCATGAATTTGTTTACGCGGTAATGGGAATCTAAAGACATATAAATATTGTTAATGTGAGAAAAAAACTGTTTTTCGAATCTGTTGTGGAAAGCTTATTTAAAAAAAAAAAATCTTCTATGAACGTGATCGACTGCGTCTAAAAGGAGCAGACTTTCGTTTTTTACGAAAAATGCATTGAAACGTATTTCATTAAATGGAAAGTTTGCTTGCTTGTTTTTTGAATTAGGGATTTAACGCCGCAATTGAGCAGTGAGCAGGTGAAACACCTTCCACGCCTCCAGCTACTATCCAACATAGGAACACTGGAAATCGACAAATATCGGAAAGGATACAATCAAAAACATGGTGAAATTGATATTCACTCCCAACAAACAGATTCTAAAGCGCTGCATTCATTCACTCCAAGTACTCACTCAAACCAATCAAAAACACTCCAATGATTTCAAAAACGCTTTGGAAAAGTTCAAATCTATTGCCATTTGATTCAAATTGACAGAAAATGCAATAATTTTCTAGGTCGGTATGGAATTTAAGCGTCACCGTAGTGATATATAAACAAAAGATGTGTTGGGGAAATAAAATATCGCTTATTTCGACCCATTGGAAGAAATTAGCGAAATTGGTTTACATTCAGTTATTTTCTTCAAAACACACTCATTGCACTCTTTCAATTTCTTTCCGAAATCATTCCAATATCATTTACAATGTCAATACAATAGAAAGCGGCGGTTTTATTCTGTGTAATTAATGAACTGGCAGGGCGGGGCTTAACCGTGACGTAATTTGGCGGGTTTACTTTTCAATAGTTTGGGTTCTTTCGAAATTTAGTCGGCAATCGTCGTTAACGCGTGCAAATAACTGTATCCTGAAACCTAAAGGATTCGCATGCTTTGAGAGAGTGAACATATTTCATCGTTTGGTTACAAAGGCCTTGTAACTTCAGCTTGATTAAGCTGAAGTTATGAGGATTTGGTTACCAATTTACGATTTAAGGTCTCGAGTAATTAATGTCGACTCTCTTTAGAAGTAGGTAATTTCAGATCAAAGCTGATTTCCCTTAACCTCAAGTGCAACGACCCAGTACTTAGGCTCCGCCCTGCCAGGGCATTAATCATGGATAATACCACCCGATCCTCGATAGATGACAAAGAGCATGAACAAAGTGTATCGAACCTTGTAATCTAGCGGTCATTCACCCTTTTTCAATCTTAAACATTCTTTCGTGACCGGATTGATAACGATTCTTTACAGTTAAGAACGTGAAATTGACAAGTAAATGCTAAAATTTGAATGATATTGAATTGAAAGTGAATGAAATCGATTGAGTGTGAGGATCGAATTAAGAATTAAATCTGAGGGATATAAACAAAACATTTTCGCTAATCAAATGCATTTTTTGGGGGGAAATAATTGCTAAATAATGTTTCGTCAGATAAGTACCGATTGATTACTTAAATCATTTTTCTGCTTTTTAATGGGAGATAATAAAAAAAAATACAATGAAAATTGTCAGAAAGTACAGTTGATTACCTATAACATTCTGTCTGCTACCTCTATTCGAGAATAAAGATTCATGGTTGATTTAATTTTCAAAATATACATAAAAACTAACATAAACATTTGTTTTAAAAAAAGAAAAAAAAAGGATATTTACTCAACTACAAGTAAATTGCACAAAAAATTAATTGATGCTCAAATCTTATGATTAAACCGTGATTTCACGGTTTTAGTCTTAAGAATCATTGATAATTTGTCAATGTTTTACAAATAATGAAAGACTCACAATTCATGTCCATTTCGTTAATTGTAGGCAGATGCAGTTCCTCGTAGCACACCCTCTTCAACACATTACCCCCACTAAACGACCTCTCATCCCACACACAAATCTCGTCGAAATGGATGTCGACGCCATCTTGATTTATTATCGCCATCTTTCCCGTCAACTCGAAATGGGTCATATCGACCTTCCGTCCGCAAACACATCTCCGGAGCCACACGAAGCATGTCCTACCATCATCCAGGTGAACGGTGAAGCGAATATATTTGCAGTCAGTACTTAGGTGCTCTTCGGCTAAAGGTGAATCCGGCGGAGTGATACTAATGTGTCGTTCAACTGAGTTGATATCCATTATTCAAAAGATGGCACCGAAAAGTTGTATCTTTAAAGCAGTGTCCTAAGGTTAGGAAATTCCTGGTTATATGGTATTCTCGCCGAAGTAATTGTAAGTCGTAGCGATCAGTATGCTGTTTTGATGGTGTTCATCTATGCGTGACGAGTATTTACACGTATTCTGCGTAATTAATGTACTGGCAGGGCGGGGCTTAACCGTGACGTAATTGGCGAGTTTAAATTTTCAATACTTTTGGTTCTTTCAAATTTTAGTCTATAATCATCGTTAACACATGAAAAAAATGTATCCTAAAACTTAAAGGATTCACGTGCTTTGAGAGAATGAACACATTTCATCATCTGGTTACCAAGGCCTCGTAACTTCAGCTTGATTAAGCTGAAGTTACGAGGATTTGGTTACCAATCTACGATTTAAGGTCTCGAGTTATTTATGTCGACTCTCTTTAGAAGTAGATTATTTTAGATAAAAGCTGATTTCCCTTAACCTTAAGTGCAACGACCCGTTACCTAGGCTCCGCCCTGCCAGGGCATTTATTATGGATATTATTGTTATAGGTGTATTTTCAAAACTGAGCTCTGACGTAGGCGCTGAGTCCATTGCCATAGGTAAATCGGGTATTATTAAAAAGGAAATTATAGTAATTTAACCTGATCCCTTCAGTGAAATTATGAAAGTAAATATGAGAGTGAACCTTACGTTTTAAGACAAGCAAAAGCGTTCGTTTAAAAGGCAAATTTTAAACTTTCTGCGTTATTTTAACCTGTTTTATCTATTTCGAACATCTGACGGTAAAAAGTTGATTTCACGGCTCAACGCGCAAAATCTACCTATACATATATTTATCTCATATATACTTTGGTTTATTTGACCCAAATTTGACCTCTGTGGGAAAAAATGCTTTAATGATAATTGTCAAAATATTTCATCAATTTAGAAAATGTATATCACACTCAATGCTCAATGTTATTCATTCTTATGAAAACACATACAATGCTAAGAAGGAAATAGCAGTGGTCACATTTGGGTCAATAAACTTTAACTATACTTGCATGATGAATAGAATTGACTCTAGATAAAGGTACACAACTCTTCCGTTAAAACGCTGTGTTCTTTTTTTATTTTGTAGATTTACCTTGTCTTTTTTTAAAGATGTACAAATATTTGTCAGGTCATTGAGACAAAAGGTGATAGATGATTCTAAATTTTCTTTTTGTATTTCATCACCAATATCTTCCCAACAATTTAAAATTTTTGTGAGTTTAAAACATTGAGAGGCATAGACAGACACAAACTACAAATACATGTATAAAGTTACCTGTTGGTCTATAGGTACTTTGAGACCTTTTCTATTCAGTAAGCGCATAGTGAAGAATCTGATCAGACTGTGCAAATGCACAGGCTGAGCAGAGTCTTTGCCTTGCGCATATTTGAAAATGTTGCAAATCTCATGCACCGGCTCATATAATTGTGCTAGTTAAAAAACACACTTTTGAAACGTTTTGATTACAGAAATACGTGATTTAAATGACGTTGTGATGGCGTTATTAATTATTTGTTCGTTACAGAAGACAAGGGTTGTTATGAAAGGAAAAAGGATACTTGAAAAAAAAAAAAGATCTTGAAAAAAAAAATCTTACAATGTTTGCATTTTGAGATATATCACGAAGGATGTTGGATATTTTGACAATAGCAAAATGTTTCAACCTCTATCCGGAACCGTCGGCGGCATTCGGAACATCACTCGGCCATTTCCGTAAACTGCAACAGACCTCGGATGTATGTAAGGCGGATGGGTATGTAACAAAATCGTGCATTTTGTTAGGCGCAAACAGTGTAAGAAAAACTAGCACTGTAGATTTATATCTTTTTCAGTAAATAACGACTGAAAAATCTTAATTTTTGAGAATGACGAATCATTCTCAAAAATTAAGATTTTTCTGCCGTTATTTAAGAACCTAAAGTTATCTATATCACAATACGATGGTTTCACGTGAGTGACTTAAACGAGTACCATTGGCGACGTCGAATACTTTCACTCACAGTTTCGAGGGCTAACGCCATTTTAATTGACGTCATCGAGTTTTTCTAAGGTTTTTCCCGTAATTTTTTAAAAATAGTCCGTCTATGTACATCCGAGGTTGATCGTGAGATTTGCCGAGTGGTGTTCCGAATGCCGTCGGCGGGTATATGGAATAGACTTCGGGAATAATAAGGGCACAGCCATGAAAGCGCGTCCTTTCGCACGTGGGTTTTGTGACGTCACAAATTTCAAGGATGACGTTGGATAAAGCAGAATTAACGAAAGAAAACGAAAAGAGGGCATATCACAATTTGATTACAAAACGCAGCGTTTTGTCATCACATTATAAAGTGCTGAAAGGATTACCACTGTAAAAATCCGCAAAAGCCGAATTACCTAAGAAATGACACAAAATAAAACTAACGTCTGAGGTGCTTTCCAGTTTTCGGAGAAGTCTGTGCGATGTTCCGAATGGTTTCGATCCTTGTTAGCCTGCGCAAACTGTGCAGGTACACTAAGAACAATAGTTTCTCAATTTTCAGGTAGTCCGTTTTCGTTGGATACGTCACCAGTACTTATCTTAGGGAGTTAAACGAATCCCCTGTGAGTTCAACGCGCCTCGGCCAACTTTCAACTTCCATTTGACACAAGTATTTATGACATCAGATTCACTTTTTTTTTAAATCGAGGACAACACGATAAATATATACAGTCAACTCCCGTTACATCGACTTGTTCGTATACCGACACTAATTTGTTGGGGACGGATTTGCGCAGTTTATTTTTCTCCCGTAACAACGGAATTCTCGTTTTCCGACATCGACACAAAATATTAGGGAACGAAAGTGCAAAATCCCTATATGTTGTATATACGCTCATAGTAACGATTATCGAAGATTAAACCACCCGAAACACAATAATCTCGTCCGTAAATCTTTGGTTGGTTGAGGGTGATATTATCGTAACTTATTTACAAAAAAAAGGTTTAGTTGCACCACTTTGCATCCGACGAGTACGATTTGACCACTTTTTACTCGGCTATATCTTGGCGAAAAGAAAGATGGCTGAGCAACCAGCGAAGAGACGTATAATCCAACTCTTTTTTAGCAAAGACAGGTGATTTGGGAATACTAATATGCACATTCGAATATTACACAGGGTCAGTTGCCGAAGTATTTTTCAAACGAGTGGACTGCCAAGATAGGTAGATCGAAAATCAGTGATACATTGAAGCAAAAAGATTCCATAATTAATGTAATAATTATTACGTTTCAATATTCAATTTTAAGTCTTGTAGTTATTTTATCGATATTCAACGGTAGAAAAAATACGTGTGTATTTTTATACAATTCACTTAGTACGCATTTTATTTATCTTAAAACCTCTATTTGCCCTGTTTTCGTCGAAGTTCCTAACAGAAATGCAGGTTTCTAAAAATAACCGGATCATGTCATTGTTTTTAAAATATCCTTGTGATATCATAAAAAAAATATCACATAGGATATTATAACACGGATATTTGTATGGTTATAAGATAAAAGAGACTCTTATTTCCGTCGTGGGGCCAACTCTCACTCGAACTTATCCTGCACATATAGAGAGGCCTGCAATGGGTTCTTACCACTAAATGAAGTGAGAAGAACTCAAACAGATGGGCCCTAGAAGCCGTGGGCTTACCAATGGCCTACGAACCGTAAGTTAAACTGTAAGCATTACTACCAGATTTTACAGCTGGGTGGACTGGGGCCCCGCCTGTATCGTGTCCTTCCACAATAAAAGACCATCCTCCGTCGAACCCGCAACCAGCGCGATTAGCCCAGTTGGTAGAGCACCGGACTTCAAAACCATTGGAGTTCGGCGGCGTGGGTTCGATTCCCGGGCTGGTACACTAATAAAAACTAATTGTCATTCGGATGAGACGTTAAACCGAGGCCCCGTGAGACGGTGCTTTACACGAGCACGTTAAAGAACCATGGCGGATCTCAGCAGTAGTTTCGTCATGTATCCTTGCACTATCCCCCGTAACAACTAACCGTCTTCTGGGGGAGTTGCTCATATGGGCATATGCTACGGTAGCGACGATAAATAAACGAAAATAAACACACCCGCAACCATCAGATTACGAGACGAGCACTCTAACCACTCGGCATACCTGTCACCTAAGTTACATGAACAGCTACAATCGGGAACCCTCGGCGATTCTACGGAATAGACCTCGGGAATAATACGGGCGCATCCATGAAAGCGCGTCGTTTCGCACGTGGGTTTATATGACGTCACAAATATAACTGAGAATGACGCTGCGAAAAAACAAAATCAACGTACGGTAAAAATCGGGCATACTATGATTTGAAAGCAAAACGAAGTGTTTTACTGTGTTTTGCTTTCAAATTATCATATGACAAAAAAATCTCTATAGACGATATGAAAGCATTAAAGGAATTTGCTTTTCTTTAAGCGTATTAACCAAAGTACCACCAGGAGCCGAATTATCTAAAAATGGACCAAGAATTACTACACTTACGTCCGAGGTAATTTCTAGTTTATGGAAATGACCGAGCGGTGTTCCGAATGGAACAGCTAGTGAGTCGAATGACATGCCGGTTAAGTATGATAAACGAGTAGATGTGTCAACCGCCGCGATGTAATCGTAATGGTGTTGAAATGGTATTAAACCCTAAACAAAATTGTAAATTAGCAATACCCCCAAGAATGTTTGGCAGGTCAATTTTGGTATTCGGCCTTATTTTTCGCCTGACAGGGCATGGCTAGGTCGTGACGTAGTAATATAGCGAATTTTCTTTTCAATATTTTTCAGTTCTTTCAAAAGTTAATCAACCAGTAATTAAAACATTTAAATAACTTTATTCTAAAACCGAATGAATTAACTTGCTCAGTGATAGTAAACATATTCTATCGTTGGGTTGCAAGAGACTCGTAACCTCGTAGCTAAAGTGATGAGTGTTTGGTTACCCTTCTACGGTTCTCACATTCGAAGTTATGCATGTCAACTTTTTATAGAAGTTATTATGCACAAAAACTGCTTTGCCTTTACCCTAAATAAGATGACCCTTTTTAGGGTGCGCTTTGCCAGGGCAAAAAGCAAGGATTATACATCTATAGCAACTATACCTAGTGACCAATATAACATTACACTAATTTCTTCACCATATGTCTCAGAACGATAAACATATTTTAGGTTTTAGCTTCTAAATCGGCTTACATCTAAAGCAATCAGTGAATAATTTACAAAATGAAAATGTCTCTGAAAATGGCTTTGAGACGAAGAAATAGTGATCTACTTCTGAAGCAATGACAAGGTCATACCTTTTTTTTATCTTTTATTTTCATGATCAGCTATGTACAGAAACTTAATATACACAAAGAAAACAGTATTACAACATCCCATTTTTTTACAAAATAGTTCGCGTATTCAGAAACCAAAAGAATATTATTTAGGGGATATTGAATGAGTGGTCATTGAATACCGAATTTATTAAGCGAGTCATCTATAAACAGATAAAAACGAGGCTGCACCGAGTACTTTCCACTTTGCTTAATGAACTCAAAATTGGTGAATATTTTTTTTCACCCGCAACAAGGCATATTTTTAACAAAACGAGTTGTAGCAGAATACAAAGAAAGTGCCAAATGCGGTATAATTTTACAAAAATAATTGTCAGTGCATCAAAAGGGGGCTCGTTGTTGATAGGTGTTTTCAAAATATCTAAGGGAATAAATCAAGTAACAACTTTAATTTATCTTTATCAGATTCATATCGCTTTGACCAGTTCTTCAGATATATGTTCATAAATAAATGAGATACGAGTATATGACAATCTCTGTGCATTAACTTGTTCATTAAATGATATATAGTATAATTTTACTAAACTTAGCTCACTTTGACTGTAAACAACGTTTGAAGTCTCTTTATAACTGTTTTGTAATGAATTACTTGCTCTTTGCCGCCGTCATAGCGCAGTTTGCAGCGCGTCGAACTGTCAACTAGAGGTCTCGAGCTCGATCCCTGACGGCGGCACTCATTCTTTCCGACTATTTGTCTCTCACCAATGGGTTGATAATCGTAGACCTATGTGAGATAGCAGCTGGAGGCTAGGAAAGGATGTGATGGTTGTACTGGTGAGAGAAATACAAGGAATCCATTGTTAGGTGCTCCAGTCGACGCGATATAACTAAAAAATGTTGAAAGCGGCATGAAACTTCATTAAATCAAACTTTCTTGGTCTGTCTCCCTAATTCACCAAATACCCTACAAAATCACCATTATCCCATTACCCTTACCCATTTTATTACTCACATTCAGCTGATTGCAATATCCCGACAATTCTAAGCAACATCTTTCAAGAGATTAAAATCCTAAAACTTATTCATGCGATCACCCTTTAACGACCCTCAAGTTTTCAAAGTTAGATGTAGAGAATATTTTGAAAAATCCAAGTGAAAATTGGCCCCGCCCTTCCACGTATTTGTTTATAGCCAGTTTAATGAACAATTTACCTAAATGTTACCAAAGATACATGCAAAATTTGGAAAAATGGCCCATTGATTTTGGAAATGAAGATATTCATAGTGAAAATAAGCGGTGCCCTGCCTCGCCCATATTTAGGGGAAAATAATTGTATTTTTTAACGATTTACGTAAAGGAACGCCATAGAAACATTGATGACAGGTTTCGTTGAAATCGGCCCAGGGTTTTGAAAAAGACTTTTAAAGTTTAAAGTGAATATGAAGCCCGCCCTGCCTAGACCATATTTGGAGGCCAATCATAATTTCTTCAACAACTAAAAAATACAGTCGTGCAACGAACATTCCTGTCTAGTTTCGTAAAAATCCGCCAATTGGTTTAGGAGAAAAAGAAGATTAAATAAAGGAGTTGATGCACGGATAGATTAAATAAAGGAGTTGATGCACGGACGGACGCATGACAAACGCATCGCTACTTGGATGTCAAAAACGCTTCCAAAGCAATAATTAGTTAGTTTTGGGGTTTGGTAAGTGCATTCACGAGGATGTTGACCAAGTTGGGGTGCGTAAATCGGCGTTTTACAAAGATTTTAGTTTTAGTTGGAAATTGATTTTCAAAACGTTTGTTTTGGTCCGATGCAATGGCGAATTATTTCTGGCTTAAAAATGGTTCTTATCTCTGACCTCGTTTTCGACCCAGGCAGCTTCTTTTTTCCCGAACCTCGCTTTCGACTCAGGTAAGTTCTTTTTCCCGAACCTCGCTTTCGACCAAGGCAAGTTCTTTTTTCCCGAATCTCGCTTTCGACTCAGGCAACTTCTTTTTTTCCGAATCTCGCTTTCGACTCAGGCAACTTCTTTTTTCCAGTCACTGAAAAAAAGATGTTTCCCGAACTGAAAGCGAAGAAAGGGAATGGCACAATCACTCATACTAGAAAAAAAGCTTTTTCGCTATTACTGTTTATGCTTATACCAAGGTCATGCTGTTCAAAATCCTTATGATGTGGGATGTGGGGGCAATCGGGTAAGAGAAAATGTGTCAAGTGAAACACAACTGTATAATCGGTTTAAGTGACAACAGCTGCGAGTGGTAGCGCTAATCCTTGGAAGATATGTCCGATTATGCTCGATTATGCAAGCAGGCTAATATCTTAATGTGCTCATAACACAAAATTTGATACAAGTTTTGGCACTGAAGGCCAAAGTGTGTACTCTTTCTGGAGCAATTTTTCAAAATAAGGTAGGATTTCTGATAAAATACAAACACTCAGACCTGTGGAAAATATGTGATTGAGTTTCTTATAAAGTTCTAACACATTCAGTAAACAGGGGCCTATTTCGCTAAATATCTTACCATCATTTTTTGCGTAAGTAAAAAATTTAAGTTGCTTCTACAGAAGTAAACAAAAATGGAATTCTGCCATGTATCATCTCATTGGAATCGTCTTCTAAAGACGATTCAAATGAGATATTGCAAGGCAAAATCTAATCTTGAATGAAAACGCCAGGTACGATTTTGAATTTTGTCTTACGATTAAATTTTTAGTAAGTAGTTTAGTAAAACGGGCCCCTGGTGCGTATCAAATTGCATTAACTGATTCATTAACTATATTAGACAATGGTATTTCAATCATTTATCCATTGACGTTACGCTAAAGTGGTGCCTATACATTTACCTTTCTCTTTGACGAGTTGGAAGAAAGTTTTCTCAACCTAAAATTTATAGTTTTATTTTATCTTTAGTAAAAATTACTTTTTATAGTTTCTTACCTCAAACTATACTATAAAGAGAAGGGGATTCATATGTAAGTACGATAATGGTTTTAGTTTCATAGCTCCAAAAATAATTTTTACAGCCCAAAAACTATTCACTTGAAGAAGATGCCATTTTAGGATTTTGCTTAAAGCTACTCTTTCACAGTTATTCATAGAAAAAATACAAAACTTGTTCTTAGATTTGGAAATTTGTGTATTTTCTGATGTTTAAGAATCGACCATGGGTACGGCACTCACTACAACTCATTTAAAAAAATGTAGCTTGAATGTTGGAAGAGGTATGGTCAGTGACGGAACCAGTCTTCTGAAATCTAGTCTTTAAATTACAAAATAGTTATTTTCCATGTATAATGTTGCATTTTTTTTAAATTTTTTAGTAAAAAGATTACTTTTATAGTGTCTTACCTCAAACTATATCATAAAGAGAAGGGGATTCATATGTAAGTACGATGATGTTTTTAGTTTCATAGCTCTAAAGATAATTTTTACAGCTCTAAAACTAATCACTTGAAAAAGATGCCGTTTAGGATTTTACCAGGCATGTTCAACTGACTTCACACTTCAATCCCCGATCGTCGAATTGCAAGTCGACTGCTTACACACGGCGCACTTAAGTAGTCCAAGCACTAAGACATGTAACCATTTATACACCTGAGTAGAGACTTGCAACATGGAGTCAATTTTCTGGTCAGAAAAATTCCATGGACCGTTGGGGATTCGATCCACCGATCTTTCGATCCACCGATCTTTCGACCTATTTCAACCTATGCTTTCAATCGGAGACCCTCGGCAATTTTACCGAGTACACCTCGGGAAAATACAGGGGCAGTCATGATAGTCTGTAATTTCGCACGTGGTTATAATGACGTCACGATCATAGATAATTTTAAGTAATAAAACAAAATGAGCGAAAAAATAAAACTAAGCTATAATTTGATTGCAAAACGCAGTGTTTTACTGCTATTTGTAATGAAATCATAATATGCCCAACAGACTTGCATAGACGAAAGCATTTAAGAAATTTATTTGACCAAAGTAACACTAGAAGCCGAATTTGCCATGAAATAATCCAAAAACATTACATTTACGTGCAAGGATCTTTACATTTTCCGAAAAAGTCCGAGCGATGTTCCGAATACTAAAATATATTGAATATATTCTGGGCTGAAAGATGAGTTTTGATAAAATATATTTCAGAATTCAAGATGGCGACTAAGTTTTGGTACATCGGTGTCCTTGTAGCTTTCATTTTGATCAACATCACGAATGGTAATATGATCACGGACAAGCGTATCAAAGCTCTTCAACGGAAAGTGGCTAAAATAGAGCGCTCTCTAAAGAAGATCGAAAAAAGGGAGGTTGATTGTAATGATACAATGTACACGGTCTCCGAAAAAGTAGACGAGGTGTCCGGAATATTAAAACACGTTTACAAAGGTATAAACTCTCTTTAACTCTATGACAGAATAGAACGATGGACAACTCATATTTTCCTAGTACTTTCTGATAACCTTCCTGATCGGGTACAATAACAACAATAATAATAACAATTCCAGCAGGAGCAACCGCAACAACAAAACACTAGCACAACATAAAGCAATTGCATCCGAGATAATGCAGTATCCCTAAAGTGATTGACCCTTTGATTCAATTGCGTAAATGGAAAAACTTTTATTTCATAGGAAATTTTCAAACCTATTTTTTACAACGATTTGGAAATTATTCATACAACATCGACTTTCCCTCTCGATTACGGGAAATGCTTAATGTCAAAACAAATACAATCGCATTTAATTTTGTTCTTCGTCAACGGCTTTTTATTTCCTTCGTAATTTGTTAGCATAGATGCTTGCCTATCGGACCCGATTTATAAGAGATATCTAATTTTTAAATTTTTACAGGAAATTAAGATCAGCCAAGGGTATTGTTGTTTCAATTGGTACATTTGAAACAACTCTGATTGGTTTATGCTTTACGGTAACATTCCGGTATTTATTTTACCAATGATTTTCATTTATTCAAATTGAGGCGGTTGGATAATGATTTCAGGTCCACTGTATACGAGGATGGATCTTACCGAGGGATATAAAGGCTATGACAAGGTACTCTTAACCCTGCCAGACGCCATGGAAAAATGCGTCAACTCATATAAAGGGACCTTCGTAGAGAGAGACAGGGCAGAAATTACGTGTCTTCAGCAGGTATATTACACAGAGGATAATCGTTGGTTTCAGTGTAAGATCGATTCATATTTCATTGAATGAACAACAAAAGCTATATTTTCACGAGTGGCAGAGCCACTGGTGAAAATATAGCTCTTGTTGTTCACGAAATGAAATATTAATCGATCTTACTCGAAAAACAAACGATTATTCTATTTCTTTAATGCAAAAATGAGACAAAATGGAAAATTTCTGGGACATATTTTCGTAAAGCGCGTCATTTTGCGCGTGATTGCTATGCAACATTCAATGTGACGTAACTTATTTCGCCCGCATAGATGACGTCAGATAGAATGAAATTCACAAAAGCAGGGTATAAGTTTTTGATAATTTCACTGCTTTTGCGTTGAGATTATCAAGTGATAATCTACCGTTATTTCTCGATAAACCACCGAAAAGCATTAAAGAAAGACAGTTTTGTAACATTGGTTAATATCAGAAACATATAAGATAATTTGATCACACTTTCAAATAACATAAATGCTAAGATTTCAGACCATTTAAAGAACAACATTTTCGATTACATTATCAAACAAATGGTAACAGTCTTTAGAATCTAGGTGAAATCAATACGGTAAGCCGATACTTCTTACAGCTAGTTACATCGTGAAATTGACATTCGCTTCAATTAAAACCATTTTAAATCGCTCACTCAGCGCTCCATTCATTCATTCCAAACACTCACTCAAACCATTCAAAAACACTCAAAACCATTGAAAAATATAGAATCAAGAATATCATTCAAAATCAATTTTGATAGAGAAAAATAGCGATTTCGTTGACACAATTCAATTTGTAAGCATCTAATAAGTTCTTGAAGAAATGGGAAGCTATCTATAGAACATGTACGCATATTTCATTAAAGGGAGGTAATCAATATCACTAATTTTGTTCATCCCGAACAAAATTTTCGATATTGGATTACCTCCCACTAAATTCACTCAAAACTCGCTCCACACACTCATTCAATTTCATTCCTAAATCATTCCAAAATCATTCACCTTGTCAATTTCACGATGTTTTTAACTGTACATCTAGATCATGTGGCGCTACGAGGAACCACCAAAGGCCAGGCAAATGCGGAGGTATACACTGGCCGCCCGGAAGTTGAGACCAAGGCGTGTCACCTTCGTTGGGCCCCGCCCACGTCCTAGACTTAGGAAGGAATATAGGACTCTATCGGATGTAGAAAGGCAGAGGTTTCATGACGCTATGAATTTCCTATATGAGGTAGCTTTTAATTTCTTTGAGTAAAAGATCCAAAACATCATCCTCTTTCATATATATAATTATGTAATTATATATATATATATATATATAAATCATAAAACAAAAACTACTAATACCCAAGTAAGAATATATATATATTTCGGGACCGTTGATGCTAACTATTGGTTAAAATTCAAACTGGAGGTTATTTTCAGCCCATCAGGAACGTTGTTTCAATTGGTACAAAAATGTTAAGTAACGTGTGATTAAAAAAATGTTTAGAAACGAGAGATCCGAACTGTCCATATTTTGTAAAGTCTGATGATAACGATATCGGTTAATGCGGTGTATCGTTTATTTCGATGTCAATTGCATGGTTCAAACTGACCTTCTTGCAAAAAAAGAAAAAAAAAATCATGAATTATGTCGACTGGTTGATATGATATGTTCTTAGTGTATTGTATGAAAAAAATATCTAACTCAGTCGTGGTAATTGATAATTGTCTCGACAGAGCCTCGACAATTATCAATTCTCCCAACCTCGTTATTTTTTTTTCATACAAAACACTAAGTATGTATTATTTATATATCACACTAGTTTAACCAGCTGTTCACCCCACTTAGGCGCAGTACTTATAATTTGCCCTTTAGTTTGAGACATGTCGATGAATAAATGCGAAACAGTTGAAACTATCTATGTGTTTATAGGCAGTTACAACTGTTTATTCGCACTGAGTATGTGAATACGCATGTCACAAGGAACTTTGTCAAATGTGAAATTGGTCTAACCAAGATTCGAACTCGCATTCCTAGGATTGCCGAATGCTCTAGTCAGGCTCGGCAGATCATAACAATGAATTTTCGGATAGAAATGCCAGTAGATGGGCACAGAGGGGTCCTGCGAGAAAAGTTTTTTTCGTTATTTGATGGCCAAAAACGTCGTCACTATATACTAAATAATTTGTTGAACTATTGCACGTGAATATTGCATGTTGCCTAAAATGCATTGCCTGCATTTCGGAGAACCTCACTGGGTAACGATAAATTCGTTTTTGCAAGCAAAGGTTTCTAGCTACCTCCTGTTCCTTTCAAACATTCTTGAGGAGCCGGGGCCCATTTTACTAAATTTCTTACGAAGAAATTAATCGCAAGTCAAGTTTACAAATTGTACCTGGTGTTTTCCTTCAATACAAGATCATGCTTTGCAATATATCATTGCAATCGTCTTTAGAAGAAGATTCTAACGAGATTGCGCACGACAGAATTCCACATTTAGTTACTACTGTAGAAGCAACTTTAATTTTTTACTTAGGCAAAAAATGGTCGTTAGTTGTTTTGTAAAACAGGCCCCGGGGGACTATTGAACATTTGGAATTGAAAAGAGATTTTGTTTCGAATTAACTTTTCTATGCTAATTAAATGTTACCATTTTCTACAGTTAACAGCATTGTGTAATAGAACAATGGAATGGTTTTTTTTAATGGTTTCGGAATGATATTGAATGATTGGGATGAGTGAGTTTTGAATGATACCAATGAAAAGTCATTTGACGCCTCTCTCTATATTTATGAAATAATTTCGTTTTCACGTTAGTTTATACTAATTTATTTTAGTTCGATTGCGACGAAAGCTTAAGCTTATAGAATCGCTCTCGAACACTTAATCCTTGTGTTTTCACGTCCCTGAGAGAGAGGCAGTGGTTTAAACCCACTGCTACAAATTTTTACAGCTGGGTGAACTGGAGCTGGCTATTAAGTGTTTGCCCATAAACACACCCCGACGACAGTGGGGCTCGAACCACGGACCTCCAGGTCACGGGTCGACTGCATTTACCACTAGGCCACCGAGGCTGTCGCGTTTTCGCGTTTATATGTCCGTGTATAAAGTCTGACTGAGGAGGAGTTGCATGCGAAAGGTAAAATCCGAGAGCGGAGCCTGAGGTAAAATCCGAGAGCGGAGCCTGAGGTAAAATCCGAGAGCGGAGCCTGAGGATTTTGCTTCGCATGTAACTCCTCCCTCCATCAGCCTTTTTATTGACACAGCTATACGAAATAGAAATCATATCTATTGTAAATCGATCATAATTCTGAAAAAAAGAGAGTTTTATTACCCTTTTCAGAGTGTAAAGTAGTTTTAAAACATTTATTTTTCTGTTATGAAAAAGTTGTGATGTTGACGTTTGGTGAATTTCAAAAAAAGCGAAGCGCGTCATTTAGCGCGTAGGTTTTAATACATGGCGTAAATAGCATCAATGTTTGGAACCGCTTAAAACGACGTCGGATGAAATAAGTAAAATATATGACATATTAATTTTAATGTGAATAAAGTTCTATGTTATTCTGCATATTTCATAATGCGTTTTACACAATCAAGTAATGTTCTTTATCATTTGCTGTGTCTACATATACTTTTAGGCTGGGATAATAGAGGCATTGGCGGAGATTCACAAAGCAGCTGACCCTGGAGCACATGGAGGCCCGTCGTTCCTACCTTGGCATAGAATCTTTCTTTTGCAGTGAGGTTTTTTTAGCTCGATATTTTCGTAGAAAAACGCTATAGCATTTTCTTTAATGCTTTTCGGTGGTTTATTGAAGAATAACGGTAGATAATGACCTGATAATCTCACCGCAAAAGCAGTGAGATTATCAAAAAATTATACCCCGCTTTTGTGCATTTCATCCTATCTGACGTCATCTATGCGGGGCGAAATAAGTGACGTCACAATGAACGTTGCATAGCAATCACGTGCAAAATGACGCGCTTTACGGAAATGTGTCATAGAAATTTCACATTTTGTCTCGTTTTTGCATTAAAGAAATAGAATAATCGTTCGTTTTTCGTGTAAGATCGATTAATATTTCATTTCGTGAACAACAAAAGCTATATTTTCACTCGCGGCTCTGCCACTCGTGAAAATATAGCTTTTGTTGTTCACTCAATGAAATATAAATCGATCTTACACTGAAACAAACGATAATCCTCTATGTCTTCAACGACGTCGTTGTCGTCGTTGAAATCGTTGTTCGAAAACTTTGACGTTTAGAAAAGTCTCTGATTCTACTAAAGGCATCCATTTGAAACTTAACACAGCCGCCACCATAGCACAGTTGCTTAGGCATAACACTTCCAATCTGGAAGTCGTCGGTTCGATCCCCGGTGGCGGCAAATATCCTTTCCGACGTTTGTCTCTCACCAATAGGTAGATAATCGTTAACCTATGTGAGATAGCAGTCGGAGGCTAGGAAAGGGTGTAATGGTAGTACAGGTGAAGGAAAATACCAGGAATCCAATGTTAGGTGCTCCGACCGCCGCGATCTAACTGCGAAATTGTTGAAAGCGCCGTAAAACCCATTCAAACAAACAAACAAATCGAAACTTAACACACATGTTCACTATCAAGAGGGAAACCTATACTATCAAGTTGGTTAAATCTAGATGCGATTTATCCCATATCCGGCTCCCGACAGATACAGTAAGTTACATTGAAATTGACATTCACCTCAATCAAAACCATTCTGATTCGCTCACTCAGCGGTCCACCTATTCATTCCAAACACTCACTCAACCCATTCAAAAGCGCCCAAACCCACTGAAAATATTGAATCAACAACGTCATTCAAAATAAATTTTATCACAGAAAAATCTTGATTTCACCGACACAATACATATTGTGAGCGTCTCATAGGTTTTTGAAGAATTAGGAAGCTATGTATAGAACTTTTATGAACTTTTTATTAAAGGGAGGTAATCAATATCGCACATTTTTTTCATTCTGAACAAAATTTGCGATACTGGATTACCTCCCATTAAATTCCTTCAAAAGTAGCTCCACACACTCATTCAATTTCATTCCTAATTCATTCCAAAATCAATCACCTTATCAATTTCACGATGTTGTTAACCGTAAGCGTAAGCACCCGTAGTGTTTTTTTTTTGTACCGAAGAATTTAATTGAGCCGTTGCTTGAAATTTCCAAGAAATCTCCGCTGGTCCGATTGTAAGCCATCAACCTTAAAGTCCGCAAAGATAATTCGTCAAAATTCTCTAATTGTAGAAAGAAACTACGGTTAACAACATCCTGAAATTGATAAGGTGATTGATTTTGGAATGATTTAGGAATGAAATTGAATGAGTGTGTGGAGCGAGTTTTGAGGGAATTTAATGGGAGGTAATCCAGTATCGCAAATTTTGTTCAGGATGATCAAAATTAGCGATATTGATTACCTCCCTTTAATAAAAAATTCACAAAAGTTCTATACATAGCTTCCTAATTCTTCAAAAACCTATGAGACGCTCACTTTTGTATTATGTCGGTGAAATCAAGACTTTTCGGTGTTAAAATCTATTTTGAATGTCGTTGTTGATTCTAAATTTTTCAATGGGTTTGAGCGCTTTTGAGTGGTTTGAGTGAGTGTTTGGAATGAACGGATGGAGCGCTGAGTGAGCGATTCAGAATGGTTTCGATTGAGGTGAATGTCAATTTCACGATGTAACTAACTGTATGGATCCGTAGCTATCTTTCAAGCGCCTCGTGAAAACTCTGTTCAGATGCACAGATTGATTTGAGTCTTAACAATGTGCCACTTAATGTGTAAGAAATCTCTCGCACAGGCTCATTTGGAGTATTTAATATTATAATTATTACTATTTACTATTATCATTATTATTATTTTGTCTTGCACGATTGAGCATTCTCATTTGCTGTTTCTACCCTTTTTTTCAGAGATGAATAGAGTTTTTCTTGATTTCACGGAGGTGTAAAATTATAAGCCTAATCATACATAAGTATGATAAGGTTTTAAGTTTCATGCCTCTATGAAATGACCATATACCGTCTTTATCATTAAATTTCACGAAACAAAATTTGGAAAAAAAAAACACACACAAAAAAACAGATTTCCGTATTTATAGGACTAATTCCATGAAATTGATGAAATCTGCGAAACCATATTGCCTCCCCTTGATTTCATTTAACCCTTTCCTGTTTAATCCCTGCTTTTTACGTGTCTGTGATTTTATGATTGAGAAAACATAGTGAAAAAGGAAGAAATTACTTCTGACAAGCAAATTCCAATTTTGTCCACACTATTTTCTACCCTTCTGAATATTTTTTTTTTCAAATTAAAGCCACTTTAAATTTTCGTCTGCAAAACCTTTGAATTTGGACTGGTCCAACATTTTGTAAATCAGGAAAAGGTTAAAAGCACACTCTTCTAGCTCAATTCACACTGTGTTAATTTCAAAATGTTATTGATTGTCATTCTAATGGACTGATTAGCTTAAAATATCATTTGCTTCTGTTTAGCCTCGAATATGGCCTTAGACTATTTCATCCGCAAGTTACCCTCCCCTATTGGGACAGCACGATGGACGATGCACGAGAGAACCCGACCAACTCAATAATGTGGACTTCCAAACTAGTCGGCAATGGCGCTGGGCAAGTCATAACAGGTTCGTTGTCTAACATTTATACGTTAAGACAATTTCCAAAATAACATAAAACCATCATAAAAAATAAAAATCAAAGCACTTAAAGTACTGAAGGTGGAGATTTCTGGCGGCATTGTGGTGAAAAGAACGGGACAAAAAGGGTAGCTTTATATGTAAATACATGATAAATATAAGATGTTCCGGGATAGCAAACGGTAATGCAGACTTTAAAGGAAGTACTCTTATTTGTTTACGGTTCATAAGACGAATAATACGATTTTTTTTTTTAAAAGAAACGTATTTGACACGTTACGCGAAAAAGGACAATCTTGGAACTCAGTTAAATAAGTTTTTGAAAACGAGATTGGTTCCAGTACAGGAAAATTCTTATATACGTAGGTAGATTGATCATTTTAAGTTCAGAAAATTAGCGAAATGTGAACAGTTTCGATACTAATCAACACGAGCAATCTAACTAGGGTCGATACTTAACGAAATACCCAGATTGCCCCTTTTTTAATTTATATAAGTCCGTATTCGCGGTAAGTTCTCTTGCATGTATACAGACAGAGGGTTATCTGTGTTAGGTTACTAAGATGGCGAATCAATGATTAGTTCAATGAGCGGCATTGGACGTTTTTAATACAAATGACCGCTTGTTGCATAAATTTGAGTCGAAATGCACTTTTATGCTTGTTTTGTATATTCTCATACGTTCCACGAGGATTACTTAGAAATACGGCCAAAGCTGTCTGAGTGACCACCTGTATTCTGTAAGCAACCTGTATTAAGCAAGCGACAACCGAGGCCCCGAATGAACCAATTGCACAAAACATTACCTGTATTAAGCAAGCACCTGTCTTAAGCAAGCACCTTTTGGATGTCCCTTTGGTGCTTACTTTACCCTTTGCTGTTTAATCCCTGCATTTTACGTGCGTGTGCTTTTATGATTGAGAAAACATTGTGAAAAAAGAAGAAATTGCTTCTAACAAGCAATTTCTTCTTTTTCCACACTATTGTCTACCCTACAGAATGGTTATTTCTGAAATTAAATCCACTTTTAATTTTCGTCTGCAAACTCTTTGAATTTAGACAGGTCCAAAATTTTCTAAAACAGGAAAGGGTTAATACAGGTTTGACTGTATTAAGTATTCAGAATCTGAAAACGAATCATTGACTGTAATAAAATCGAAAGTCGTTCCTTATAGCCTTTGACAAATATTATTTAGTGGAGTTTGTTCATCTTCAGCACCTCTGGTTACAAAGTATTAATTCTATAGACGGTGAAAGAACTAATGGTAAAGCACAGTGCAAATAAGTCGTCTGCCTCTATTATTCCCACCCAACTCGTAAATTCCATCATCAATTTTTTTTTGTTTACAATGAATGAATGATCGAATTTTTGAAAATGAAAAGTAGGCTGTTCTGCTTTTATGTTAAGCGGCCATTTTCTTAGTTTACATGACGTCATATAGCTGCGCAGCTTTAAACGAAGCGCAGGATTACCCGACGTTACATGAGGATATTGAATGAGTGGTGATTAAATACCGAATTTATTAAACGAGTCATCTATAAATAGATGAAAATTGAGGCTGTGCCGAGTTTTTATCTGTTTTTAGATGACGAGTTTAATAAATTCGGTATTTTATGAATACAAATTTGATATTCTATTTATAATATTACCTAAATTTTCGCCAAAAATCGTCAATTTCTTGAAATTCGACATTTCAATTTTCCGCGAAACTTATAACGCCGTTTAAAACTGACGTCACAATATATAAATTATGACGTCATTCAATAGCTATTCCTCTAGTGTAATAACACCCGTGGTGTAATATCAAAACTATTCAACGGGTTTATTTCACTCCCGCGACGTCGGTCATATTATAAATTTCTTATCAACTTCAGGGGACTTTGCGGGCTGGTCGACCCAAAATGACTTCCTTTCGAGAGCGTATGGAGAAAAAAGTAGGCTCGTCAGAAAAAGTGACGTCGCAAACATGATGACAAAATGTTCCTACGAGGTGAGTTTAATCCATCGTGCAAAAAAGATCTACTAATCGGTCCAGCCAAATACACTCGACACGTGCAAAAGCTGGCTATGATCGTGTTTGCTTAGTCAAAATTTTGTCATTGAGCCGTATTTCAATCTTCAATTTCCAAATTTGCAATCTTCAAAATTTTCGAAAATGATTTACTATTTGTACACGTAATTGCTTCTGAATTTGAGTTTTAATTTTCATCAAGATGTGTTAGTTACAAAAGTAATACTCTTACTCTTATTTACGTTTTATGTATTTATGTATAGACCTACAATTTCAAGTGAGTGCTCGAAGATCAATTTTACATTGAAAATGATAGGAGATAACGGTTTCTCAAACCTCACTCTTTCTTGCGGAACTATATTTTAGTTTTAACTCTTTTTATTTTACAATGAAACATAATCTGAAATATCTAAGAGCATATAACGGTTACTTTCAAATTACGCCCGTTTTCAAATTGTGTTTTGCAACTTACTTTGTATCAGACTAAACAAGAACGTGTTGTTTGTTTTTTTTTTCAAAATCGAAAGGAAATCTCTTTACCGTTCGGGGCTGGACAATTCCGTCTGGAGCAGTTCCACAATAACGTGCATCGCTGGGTGGGCGGAGACATGGGAGCCATTGGGACCGCCCCCTACGACCCAGTGTTCTATCTTCATCACTGTTATATTGACTATCTATGGGAGAAGTTTAGAGAGCACCAGAAAGATGACTGTGGACTAGACCCTGAGTATGACTACCCGGATGTTAATCAAGGTTGGTTTGAATCATTCCGAACATCACTCGGCCATTTCCGTAAACTGCAACAGACCTCGGATGTCTGTAAGGCGGATGGGTTTGCAACAAAATCGTGCATTTTGTAAGGCGGACACAGTGTAAGAAAAACAAGCACTGTAGATATTAAATCTTTTACAGTAAATAACGGCTGAAAAATCTTAATTTTTGAGAATGACGAATCATTCTCAAAAATTTTGATTTTTTCAGCCGTTATTTAAGAATCAAAAGATATTTATATTAGGATATGATAGTTTCACGTCAGTGACCTAAACGAATAGTGTTGGCGACGTCGAATGTTTTCACTCATAGTTTCGAGGACTAATGCCATTTTAACTGACGTCACTGAGTTTTTCCAAGGTTTTCCCGTATTTTTCAAATATAGTCCGTCTATGTACATTCGAGGTTGGTCGTGAGATTGGCCGAGTGGTGTTCCGAATGGGTTTGAATATTGCGTTTGCCGCCACAGCGCATTTTGTAGCGCATCGGATTCTCTATCTTCAATTAGGTAATGGGTTCGATCCCCGGCGGCGGCACCTACCCTTGCGTCAGTTAACAACACCGTGAAATTGACATTCTTCTCGATCAAAACCATTCGAAATCACTCGCTCAGCGCTCCATTCGTGTATTCCAAACACTCACTGAAACCATTCAAAAACGCCCCAAACTCACTGAAAAAGATTAAATCAACAACGTCATTTAAATAAAGCTTAAAAAATATCGCTATTTCTCACTGACATAATTCAAGCGGCTGATAGGTTCATGAAGCAATAGGACGCTATTTGTAGAACTTGTATGCATATTTTCTTAAAGGGAGGTAATAGATATAGCTAATTTTATTAATCCTGAACAAAATTTGTGATTTTGGATTTCCTGTCATTAAACTAACTCCAAACTTGCTCAACACACTAATTCAATTTCATTCAAAAACCATTCATAGATCATTTACCTTATCAATTTCCCGATGTTGTTAATTATAATATTTGTCATACAAAAATGGGTAAATAATCGTCAACCGAGCGAAATTGCAGTTGGTGGCAAGGAAAGGATGAAATGGTAGTACTGATGCGAGAAATACCGGGTATCCATTGTTAGATGGTCCAGTCGATAGGGGAAAAAAAACGACATGACCAAAGGATTGTTAAAAACGACGTTAGCCCTCTTGGAAACAATCAATAATTATCAGACCCTCGGTTCACATCCTCGAATACCCCTGGATCTATCTATTTGCTACGCTATGTCGTCGATAAAACGAAACAAATAGGGAGACCCCGGGGATTTAAAATAGATATTATTTAATTCGTATTTATATATGCCAAGCAAAAAAAGAAAGTATCCACTTTGCTTTTATCAATATCTTTAACATCTATATGATTAATTGATCAATTAAGGTACCAGTGTTTGCTGTGCCTCGTTTTAAAGTGAACACACCATTTCCATGCCATCATCATTTTTTTGCGTTTTTCAGGAGATGTCAAATCTCTGTTTTCCACGTCAACGTACGGCACGTGTTCGATCTTGAGTTTCTTCTCAAATGAATTTAACCTCTAAAGCTCTATGGTTGAAAATCAAAAGAAATTTGTTTTCTGTACAACACAGTTTTGAAACGAGCTTGAGAAATTTAACGGACTATAGTTGAAAGAGAAGAAACAATGAGGACGCGTGCTGACTTCTTCCGATAGAGTAGTATAGTTATTCGCCCTCTTCAACTCCATAGGGTCATTAGGAGGACGTCACGCCAAACCTTCTCAATCACGTTGACGCGATTGTTCCACGTTTCCTTACCACTATTTTTAAAACGGAAGTGAAATAAATGTCCTAACCTTGAAAAAACGTCAAACTTTTAAACGAAGACAATTGTCATTTAAGTCTGAACGAATGTAAGGCGAGCAACGTTCCTTAATATTCATACGAGCCTCTCCGACGAGCAATAGGAAGCGTTAACGTAACGTAGCACTGCAAATGCTGTGTAGTTGTCAGCTTAAAACTGAAATAAAAAAATTCGGGATTAAATTTCTTGACAAGGAACCTCCCGACAGAATTTGGTATATAAATTTGAGCTTTGAATCTGCGTAAGATATTTTATGTTTGTTTGTGTTCATTTGGCGTAACATTGACGGGAAGTAGCAGAAGCTATCTTGTTATCTTTTCAATCCGGGATAGATAACGCATTAATATTGCATTTTACAAGCACAAAAACTGTTAGAAAAATCAATTGAGTATTGTATTGAGGGTCTGTCATTTTTGAAAACGACCCCCTTGCCACGTTAACGCACGCAATTCGGAAGCGACTTCTTCAAATCACATCAAGCTTTTTAATTTTGATTCCAAATAGCCAGGACGTACTTTGCAACATATTCATAGAATTTCTGTGTGTACTTTTAAGGAAACCCGACGTTTTATTGTGTGGTTATTTTTTATTTTTGCTCGGTGTAGTTTTGTCTGTGAAAACGAGAATTCTGATTAGAAAAAAAATCACTTCCATTGTTGAAGGTCGTAAGGCAACTTCGAGCTTTTCCGAGCATGACTATTTATCACAGCTTTGACCGCTTATATATTTAAGACAATAACATACTATTATACTTGTCATACACTCATAATTCAAAATTTAGCATTTCATTCCACCTTTGAAAACAAAGAATTTCGATAAAAAATCAATATTTTCAGAAACTGTACTCACAAACAGCAACGCAGAAGATATTGACATATTATACGTTACACCTTATTGTATTTTTTGTACCTTCATATCACACAACCCACAGCGCCACGCGTCTTTTTTACGAATCAAATGGCGTTTTCTGAATGAAAATCAGTAAATAATTTCAGAAAAAATGTACAATTTCTGAATAAAATCCTTGATGACGTCTTGACGTCGACTCTACGTTATGAAGTCCCCATTTAACGAAGCTAATTATATGGCACCAGGCAAGAATTGAAGACGTTTTGAAATTTGAATCTAAAATGACCCGCTAGTTGTCCGCAGTTTCCTTTTACACACATTTTCATCTCATGCTTTTAAGACGATTCCGGTTTCATTTTAATTGCAGTTCTGATCATTTAACATCTTCGGGAGCCAAGGAATCTAACTCTTCTTTCTTCCTCTCAAATGTTCGTAAAAAACAAAGTGGAGTTAGATTCCTTGACTTACAACGATCGAATGTGTACTACTTTCAGAGCATCACAAGTTTGACGACGAATTGCTTAAGATGGAATACTTTACGGTATCTGATGGGATGTCCGACTACTGGACACGATATGTATATCGGTGAGTAGTATACTCCCAGTTATCAAGTGAAAAGTTGTTTTCGTACAAATTTTGTGTACCGCATATTTATAATTAATTCAAGATGAAGCTTATTTTAGACACTAAACTTTTTGGTTGCCATTTGATTTTCCACAAATCGTCGCCTTAAACAATACAGACTGAAATTCAACAATTCGTCGATTTTCTACCAAAACCTCGTGACTACAGCTTTAAACAAGCTGTAGTTACGAGATTTAAGCAGAACATCGACGAATTCCTTCCTCACGCGTTACAAAATCCCAAAAAGTGATTTGTGTCTTCTTAGCTCACTGAACTGAACATAAAGTGCCACATGTGAGCTATAGTGACCGATTGATGTACGGAGTTCGTCTGTCCGTCTGCCCACATTTAAAAAAAAAGGTCTTCTCTAAAACTATCCATCAGATTTCAGCCAAACTTCACGGATATGATTCTAATAACAATCTCTTCTAAATTACTTCACAGAATTGGAATTGGAATCCATGCAGACCCCTGATTGTCATGTAGTGGAGAGAAAAACTGAAAAATCTTCTCTTCCTAAACCGCAAGACCGAGCTTTCGTATTTATTATGTGGCATTTCTCAATGGTTGTTTACCAAATAACTTTAAATTGACGCTCTACGCTTGGAACCTATTGAGAGTCCCTGATCTACGTTAAATATTAGCCCTTTGTTGTGATATTGTTGATTTCTCGTTTTATTGTCATATATAGTAGTTTTTTTTTTTTTATCTTTCCTTCAATTTATGGTCAAAGGGAAATAACGAATAATGAATGAGGTACATGTAGTTCCTTTTAGGAATTTCGTGCTTAGTTCCTTTGTTGTTAATTACATGAATTAAAGCCACATTCTGCGTTTAGAGTTAAGTAATTGCTGTATCGTGAATACTCTTTGAATATTTTTTCTTGGTTTTGTCTTATGAAAGACGAGTTACATAAAAAAAAAATCAATCGATAAACGGCGGCTTTTTAGGGAAACGCATGATCTGCTTTATAGAGTAAAATATGTAAATGAGATTTTGGTCACATGAAATACGCCCTCGTGCTGGAGCGGTATTTGAGTGGTATTCAAATCGGAGTCCGAAATGTTGCGGGTCATAAATATTTTCAGATCATCGCGTCATAATCATTTGCATTACGGAATATTGGAATGACAACCAAACCCTCGCAGCCACAGCTAGAATAAAGCTGTATTTACGAGGTTTTCAAAGACGATTTGACTCGTAAAGTTCCCTGGTGGCCCATATCGCGTGACGGGTAACATTTTTTTCTCAACAGATACCAAGACAGCCCGACTTGTGAAAATAACTGCGGTCCAGGGGACCTCCTGATTTGTGACTACATTAAGAATTGCTGTATCCCTAAAGGGCGATTCCAGGGACCCACAGATATCCAGGCTATACCCCTCCCGGGTCTCGTAACGTCTACCCCGAAAGATTTGTCCCATCTATTTGTGGTAAGATATGTATGGTGGGTCATGAAATTTTGTTTCAAACAATTTGAGCCTGTGCGTGACAATTCTAACAATTTGAAATGTTTGTGAGGGCATAACATTGAGTAGCACAGACAGCCACAATCTGTAGAAATAAAGGAACCTGATGGTCTACAGATACTTTGAGACCTTATCTATCTACTAAAATATAGTTAAGACACTGGTCAGGCTGTGCGGATGCACAGCCTGGTCAGAGTCTTTGCTTTGCGCATTTTTGAAATTGTTGGAAATCTCACGCACAGGCTCAATTGATCTTACCCGAGTCTAGAATTGGAATATAATTAAGAGAGCCTTGACGAGCTTAATAACTTTTCTTTTCTACACAAGGTTAAGATCAGCTTGTCTAAAATAAAATCGAGTTGCAGATTCCCTTTTCTCACATTGACAACATTTTGTAAGTTAAGACGCATTTTTTGAAACGCTCCGATGAAAGAAATACAGTTAACAACATCGTGAAATTGACGAGGTGAATGATTTTGGAGTGATTTAGGAATGAAATTGAATGCGTGTGTGGAGTGAGTTTTGAGTGAATTTAATGGGAGGTAATCCTATATCGCAAATTTCGTTCAGGATGAACAAAATAAGCGAAAATGATTACCTCCCTTAGATAAAAAAAATAAGAACACGTTCTATACACACTTTCCTATTTCTTGAAGAACCTATGAGACGCTAACAATTTGAATTATGTCTCTAAAATCGCGATTTTTCTCTACCAAAATTAATTTTAAATAACGTTTTTGATTCTATATTTTTTAATGGGTTTGAGCGTTTTTGAATGCTTTGAATGAGTGTTTGGAATGAATGAATGGAGCGCTGAGTAAGCGATATAGAATGGTTTTGATTGAGATGAATGTCAATTTCACGATGCTTTTAACTATATCGCACAAACGTGCGTTATATGACGTCCTTATAACGACATTCAGAATTTAGACGTTAGACGTTACTTTAGACGTTAGACGTTACTTTGTACATTTATTTTTCCATTGGGGCGCAATACGGGATATTGACGGTTTCAAAGAATTCAATTTATACCAAGGCCTTAAATAGGTAAAATACAGTTATTTAGTCTAAAACTTAGAAGTATGATAAATTCTTAATACCATTTCTAGTGTCGGTACATGACGATTTATTCCCGGCAGTTTAAATGATGTCAGCCCTCAACTACGACATCATTTTTTCCAGCCGAAATTGGATCTGGTAATATCTTTTTTTTCTAGCCGGAAATAAACCATTATATACCCCGGCAAGAAACCGTATAACTAATAATAGCAACGTTATATTTATATTTTTCGTTGGGAAAATGATGTCATAATGCATTTGATGACGTCAATTCGTAAACGTCGTAATATGTTTCACGGAATACCTTGAATCGATTAATACATGTATCTGTAATTTCCTGGATAAATCGCAAAGATTTGGGTCATATTATAAAAAACATATCAAATTTGTGATTATAAAATACCAAATTTATTAAATTTGTCACCTAAAACAGATAAAAACTCCACACGGCCTCGTTTTTATCTGATTATAGATGACTCGTTTAAAAAATCGGTATTTGATGACTACTCATTTGATATCCTCTATTTATCTTATAACTATACAAATATCCATGTGATAACATCCCGTATGATATTTTTTATGATATCACATAGTTAATTTTAGAACAAAAGTATAATGCCTTATTTTTAGAAACTTGCATTTCAGTTAAAACAAGAGGGCCATAGTGGCCCTAAATCGCTCACCTGAGTTGACAGTCTTTGGATCTGACCTCTTAACCTAGTTTTTAACCAGACTTGACCCTAATTCAAACCAGACAGATTTTTAAGACAATTTCAATCTGATTTATTCTCAGGATGATTGGGCAAACATTATGGCCTCTTGAGTGTCTACTTTGTTTTTTCTAATATTTGACCCTGTGACCTCATTTTTGACCCCACTTGACCCAAGTTCATCAAGATAGTCATTCTGATCAATTTTCAAGTTGATTATGCAAAATATGGCTTCTAGAGTGTCTACAAGGTTTTTCTAAAATTTGACCGCGTGACCTCATTTTTGACCCCAGTTGACCCAATTTCAAACTTGTCTGAGATTTTGTCAATTTTCAGGTTGATTGAGCAAAAAATATGGATTCGAGAGTGTCTTCAAGGTTTTTCTAATATTTGACCCTGTGATCTCATTTTTGACCCCACTTGACCCTATTTCGAACTTGTCCGAGATTTCATCAAGACAATCATTCTGACCAAATTTGAGAATGATCTGTCAAAAAATGTGGCCTCTAGAGTGTCTGCAAGGTAAATGTTGACGACGCACGACACACGACGGACGACGGACGACGGACATCATGCGATCACAAAAGCTCACCTTGAGCACTTCGTGCTCAGGTGAGCTAAAAATCAAGGAAAACAAGACAAATATAGGTTATAAGATAAATATAATAAATAATTAATGTATTGTATAAAAATATCTAACTCAATTGTGAGAATTGATAATTGTCTAGGCAGAGCCTCGACAATGATCAATTCTCCCAACCTCGTAAGATATATAACACTAAGTACGTATTATATATCTATTCAGTCAACCACACACTGTGACCACTATCTGGATCCCGAGTGTCATCACGAACACAGTATGTTAAGAGATAAGGCGGGGCTACCAATCCAGCCGGGGGAGGAGCTTAGAATCATTGAGCTTATGGTTGGTCAGAATAGAGGTCGGCAATTCTCGTCAGATCCCGGAGAGTTACGAAATCTGCAGACCCTAAAAGAGGATGTGGAAGACTACGAGCGGAGGTTACAGGCCTACGAGGCTGCAGAGGCTGTGAGACGTCGTGAAGAACTGGCGAGGTTAGAAAGAGAAAAATTAGAGGCGTCGCAATTAGACAGAAAAAAGGCGATGGAGGAGTTGGAAAGGGCGAGAAAGGAGTTGGAAATGGGTAGAGCGAAATAAATGTTTTAATTTGAGCAATTTTTCGTTTTCTTTTTTAAAGAATGAAGAAAATAGATTTTTAATTCATAGAAGTATGACACAAAAAACATAATCTCACTTATGTATGAATCATTAATTATTATAACCATTTTAGTGCCATACATTCGAAAATATAAGGAATGGCAAAATATTCAATAGTTCATTACATCTAAGACGAAGATTATGAAACTGCTTTGTTCGAAAGCATAAAAAATACTCAGGTGTGCACTTTTTTACGAAACAAATGCATGACTAATCAGACAGTTTGTTTTGATGGATAAAACTGAAAAGTGAATTATTTCGATTTTGAAAAATATCACACAAAACTATATTAATTGGTTTTGATCCAATAGGAATTATTATAATATGAATGCCCCCGAAACGTCAATTTTATTTACTGAAAAATGACCTTGACCTTGTTATATGACACTGACCTTGGTACTAGCAGATGCGTGTCATTGAGATCTATAATAAAAGGTGTAAGCATTGAATCTTGAATAGCCTTGATGTTAAGTTTTTTTGGTAAAGATTTGCAGAAAAACGGACAGACAGACAGGCGGACCACTCTAAAACAATTTTGCCCCCGATCTGTTGATGAGAGGGAAAAAACAAGGACAAAGCTTCAGATAAAAAACCTCGTGAGAATCAGAGTAGTACGCTTGCGCGTAGAACTCATATAAAGGATTTCTTTGTTAAAAATAGGGGAAATTACCGATATGAATTTCACAAAAACAAAACTTTGCCCAAAGACTGATATTATAATGCATGTACCAAATCGCAAAAATGATATCTAAGGTTTAAAAAAATAAAATAAATACCACAGTTGCAAGTAAAAACTTAGCCAGGTAGTCCAAGTCAAGTAAATTAGATGTCAGAGTAATGAATCTAGAGTCTCATATTATTGTCACAGAAGCAACCGCGATGTTTCAAAGCATTGTCTGTATGGGAACAGAGATACAACAGATACAAACAATGATAAAAAAAATAACAAAGATTTCCAAGTCTAAATAGGTTAACTTCCATTAATGGAATGTCAGAATAATAAATCTTTGTGTTGATGACAATTGTGTGGCCAAACAATAGCAGTAGCATTAGTAGAAACAGGGATATAACAACAGATATAAAATAGTTGCGCATAAAGTTTTTCTAATAATTCTTAGTGCGAAAAGAGTTGACATACCACTAAATTAGAGGTCAGAGTAATTAATCCTTGTTCATAAAGAGAATGATATTTGAGTGTCTTTATATATCAATGTTATCTGGTCGAGGATGGAAAAAAATACCATGACGAATTTCTCGCAGCCGAGACCGGATAACATTGATATTTTAATACAATAACATATTATTCTATTTATCATACTTCTTTAACTGCTTAATAATCCGTTAAAAATCGAAAAAAATGTGGTCAAAGTGTATGCAAATTGTTTCTTAGAATATATTACCTGATACTATGTTATGTTATCAGACAGGTGATATCAGGTTAATACAGGCTTCATTGCATGATAATTATATAATACGTACTTAGTGTTTTGTATGAGAAAAAATATCTAACGAGGTTGGGAGAATTGATCATTGTCGAGGCTTTGCCGAGACAATTATCAATTCTCACAACCAAGTTAGATATTTTTTCATACAATACACTAAGTACGTATTATATTTATCTTATAACCTTAATTTGTCTTGTTTTCGTTGATGTCTCTAACTGTAATGCAGGTTTCTAAAAATAACTGTATGATATTATTGTTCTAAAAATAACTGTGTGATATCATAAAAAATATCAAACGGGATGTTATCACACGGATATGTGTATAGTTATAAGATAAATTGTGATAATAGAAAAGCTTGTGTGAAGTTTCAGAGCAAATAGTCATATGCTAAAGGACAAAACCCGGGCGTACAGGGAGGAAAACTTGTATTTATTAGTAAAATGAGCATGTATTAAACGCTCCGCTAGGAGTTCGATTTTGAAGAGCATAGAACATGATTGAAAACGTTGTTCTTTTCCACGCGTATAATTTTATTACGTCAATAGTTTACCAAGTAACGTCAGCATAACAAAGTGACTGTGAATTGCATAATACAATTTCCAAAATATGTTTGTAGGTATGTGGCTACTTCTAAAGTGTTTCTATAAAAAATCGCCTTTTCTATTTGAATATAGACTTTATTCATCCCTTGCAATAATAGTATTGATTCACTTTATTAGGTACATTTGCAGAGTCCCGAAAAGTTCTTAAAAACCGAGTACAAAGCATTTAAACCATTGAATAACCATTTTTCGGGTCTCTTGAAAATGTCAAGCGCTCAAAACGATAACTTATCAAGAAATAGAATAAGAGGCATGTATGTTGCGCTCAAAACCTTAACTAAAGTATACGCCAACGTCGACGCCGACGCACAGGTGACAGGAAAAGACACCCCTTTCTAAGACAAATCGAGCTTCAAAGAATCTTTGTAGCAATCAATACAAGTTGACAGATTTTCCAAGCGTTTATGGATGTACTATATTTATTCTAAAATAAATCATTATCAAAAACGATATCAACACTTACATTACAAGGAAGGCAACAAAGAATAAAGTCTTTAAGGAATTCAAATTGAAATTCTATAGACATTAATATTATCACTATTACCACTGGATGGGTCAAACGTCAAAAACATTGTGTTAGTTTTAGGATCACACGTTACTTCCTGTGGACCCATAATTCCTTGTGACCTGGATAAAAGGTCACCAATGAGGACGCCATTTTCTCCAATAACCTGTACATTATCACTACCAAATCCACACAGAATGATTCGACCGTCGGGCAGGACGAACAGACCTCGTGGGGAATTCAAACTTGTATCCTGAAGTAAATAAATGATTTTTCTAATATAATCGGGTTACACTAATCTGACTGTTTAGATACGTAGAAAAACTCTTTGCTTACCAAATGGTAGCTTAATTAGATTAATAAGAATATGCTGTGAAAATGTTGTCTAAATCCGTTCATATTTGCAGTGGGATTTGCGTTCATGAGATGCAGACGTACATACGGTGACAACGGGACGGACATACTAAGAAGATGATTTTACCAATGAACGTCTACCTTCTGCGGCCAACGAGTACTCAGAATACGTAATTAAGGCGATCGACTCATTTATAGTATTATCATAAAAACAGGCTTTCTAGAAAATGCAAAAGGTCTAGAAACTAACATTCCGAACAGGCTTAAACTTTGGAATCCTTCGCTCTGTTTCCCTTTTCTAGTGTAAGTATTGCATTTCAATACTTTGTGAACAAGTCGTGAATTCAAATTACTGCTTACCTTATAACAGTACAACCTCAAAACAGATCCGGATATGCAAGTCACGTGACCTCTGTGACAATCTGACACGTAAACGTAATTTCCGGTTGGGTCTAGTCTGGCATACCACGGACGAAAGAACATGGGATAGAAATCTTCTTCCGGACATATGTCGTGTTTTTCTTCTCCTTCATCAGAAATGATCTGAAATAAACATGTTTGTTTGAACATGAAACTATAAATGATCTGAAATGATCATGTTTGTTTGAACATGAAGCTAGAAATGATCTGAAATAATCATGTTTGTATGAACATGAAGCTAGAAATGATCTGAAATAATCATGTTTGTATGAACATGAAGCTAGAAATGATCTGAAATAATCATGTTTGTATGAACATGAAGCTAGAAATGATCTGAAATAATCATGTTTGTATGAACATGAAGCTAGAAATGATCTGAAATAATTATGTTTGTATGAACATGAAGCTAGAAATGATCTGAAATAATCATGTTTGTTTGAACATGAAGCTAGAAATGATCATCAAAATGCAAATGCGAACCACCGTAATGTACAAAAACTCTTAATACAAACCGGTTTATATTTTAGCCTGTGCATGACATTGCCAACATTTTGAAATATGCACCAATAAAAGTTTCTGGCCAGGCTGTACATAACCAAAGTCTAACCAATCTTCGCTTTGCACTTCACAGATACATCAGGTCTAGTTGTGTCTTTAGATGGACAGCCACTCTTCCTGTTGTACTGTGGTATTGTCTAGGTTGCTTAATGTTTGCGACTTACGCATGTTTCAAATTGTTGATAATGTCCCACACAGACTTTGATATATCACTTGTCCCATCCTTTGACCTCTGTCATAACACATCCCTATCCTTTTTAAACGTTATTTACTTGCAAATCACAAAGTAAATGACACGAAACAAATAGATAATTGTCCGACAATGAACTCCAAATTGTAGCTACGATTAGAAATGCTGGTTTGGATAAGTCAGTTGTTCCTTTTGAACGACAGCATTGATCTTCAAATTAAAACATTGGAAGAGAGACAAAGATACTATCATGTTCATCTAAATCCAAATTTTATAACGGAGGGTTTTCAATTATAATGATGATAATAAATTGATAAAAATATAATTAGAAATTATAATTGCTCCCGTTTAAAAAACAATCCATAAAGAACTCACTAAAGGTCCCAATCGAATTAAGACATTAAACCGAAAAGGGTGAGGGTTTTTTTCTTTTTCTTTTTCTTTTTTGTATAGGTGTGCGCATCTTTGGTAATTTTTAAGTAAAAATGTAAATGTTAAGATTTGTTTTATTCGACGTCTGACTTTTATAATATTTGTTTCGGAGGGCAATCATGAGCCTAAGGTTTACGTATACGTTAAAAGCTATTTAACTATTTACATTTTTAAAGAAAATATGTGGAATCAAACCTTTATCGATGGTGGTGAGGCGCAGGCACATGTCACTGCAAATCGTTCCGCAGCATAGCTGATGCCATAACAACGATCTGACGTCATGATAGTCTGTTTATGGACCAACTTCTTTCCAACATTGAATAACTCGATCTTATTCTCTCTTGGTATAGTAACAGCAATTTCGTTTCCAGCTACGAGAGTTACCCCAAAAGGTTGATGGGAGAGCTTATAGTCTGAGATGAGAGTATGTTCTTTGCTGAAAATCTTAATTTTACAATTATTCCTGTCAACCAGAACGAGTTGCCCGTTTGGAAGAAGAGCGATACCAGTGAACCAGCATGCCTCGACATCACTTACCGAACGCCCGCTGAAGGTTTTTATAAGAGTTGCAGAGACCCTTTTCGCCGGTTGAGCGAATTTTACGCTTCTCAAGCTTTTTGTATCTCCTTTGAGACTTTTCCTTGACCTTCTCATATCGTATTCATCTTCAGGGTCAGAGTCCGCGTCTCTCGGCAGTTTCAATAATTGAGATGATGGCACTTCAGCGCTGTTTGTTATAACTTGTACTTCTCCCAGTCGGTTAATTCCAGCCATCAATCTACCAAGAACATCTTCTACGACGAAATCAAGATTAACTGTTTTTATTCTACCATTAAGGACTCCCAATTTTCTGCGGTACTGTTCACTCTGTACTTCCGCTTCCGGCAATATCTGAAGAGCATGGCTATCGGACCCATATTTCATCGCGCTAGTAGAAAGACCATGCAGTTTTGATGCCGACTTTCTTATTCTCTGTGCTTCTTTAACGTCAGATTGTATTTCAGCCTTCTCCTTGTTGTGAATACCGTAAATTTCAGTCACCAATTGTGTCTCACATCTTGCCAAATGTTCATTTATTTTTTGCCGGACAGTTTTTACGCTCTGTAACAGATCCACTTGATCTTTATCTATTTTCTTATCAGCTTGAACTCTATCGTCGAAAATACCTTTGGCTAACGAAGCTTCGTCCGCTAGGAGATCATTGTTCCTCTTTATATCTTCATTATTATGCATCGCCGCTTCTTTGAGTGGTTTAACAAACTTGCATGCTTTATGGGCGTTAGCTGCACATTTTTCACAAATTACCTCTCTATGAATCTCACAATACTTTGTGACAGTTTCACCGGTATGTGTATTACAGTGTGGTGCCGCCATAATGTTTTCAATCGGCTGATGGCGGACCTTGTCAATAGGGACTACTTTATGTTTCTTTGTAGTTTTAAGCGCGCCATGTACACCTAGGCATTCATCACAAAGAGCATCGTGACACGCCGAACACCAGTGTTTTGCAGCTTGGCGTTTTCCTTGGCGTCGGCATGTGTCACATCTCCGATTGGGATCCTTTAACGCCACAGCCTCAAGATATCCTGCTAAGAATTCGTTTGTTGGCAGATATTTCGCCCATTCATTAATCGACTTAGCTTCTTTTGGTGCGTCCGTGGTTTGTAGACATAGTGGACAGATTATAACATTAGCGTCGTTCGAGTTACCGGACGTTTCGGGGATATACGTCATAAGACAGCCCTGACAATACGAATGAAGGCAGGACAGCGTTTTGGGATCATCTAACATTTGTCGACATAATTCACACGTTATAAAGTCTTCTAACGCCTGACTTTCTCCAGACTTAAGCGTGTTAAACGTCTTTTCTCGTTGAAGTTTATGGGGACTAGATTGTCCCGAGGCCTTCTGTGGACTTGTTGATCCCGAGGCTTTCTGCGGACTTCTCGATCCAGAGACTTTCTGAGGACTAGATGAATAGTATCCTCTTGGTTTATCCGGACTCGGTGTCGGCTTCGAAGGCGAGGGTGCTGGTTTAGACGAGGATTTAAAAGATTTTGAACCAGCTTTCTGTGGCATCGGGGATGCATTACTGTCGTTTCGCATTGGACTACGTGAAGATGTGAAGGAACTTCTTACGTCTGTGCTCTTCACGAAACTACGAGAGCTCATTTTTTCTTCTTTCTCTGTTAATTAAACACCAAAATACCTCATTTATAAAATTTGGCAAAATGCTACAAAAATCGAGAAGCTGAGAATACAGAAAAGTTAACGTGCAAGAACGAACCATCTGAGCAGTGTTTAAAGTGTTAATCCTTATCAGATTGCGCCGACAGCACGGGCTGGCGTGGTTCGAAAATTTTCACACTCGGGCTTGTTTTCTGTATTTAGCATGATTATCCTGTCTTCCGGTGAAAAAACTGTCGAGGACTGACCTCAGTCCAGCGTTCAGGATGATGAAACAGTGCAGGCTGGTTGCCAGTTTTACACCGCTTCGCACGCAAGAGCACATGCGAAGCGGGGTAAAAACCGGCAATCAGATTGTACTGACAATGGTTTCATACCTTCATGTAAATAATTTTGAGTGAACAGCTTTATGTATTCGTTTAATTGAATGATGGTGAACGCCGCCTTTGACAATATTTCAGTGATATCGCTGCGACTCAATAACCTTTCCACGTAATCCGCTCCGAGCCCACAGTCCCCCCCCCCCCCACCCCGATACTTTCCCATATAGATTTAACGATTATCCACAAACGGGTGAAAGATAAACATCGGAAAAATTGTATGCCGCCGTCGGGAATCGAACCCATGACTCAATGACTGGTATAGAGTCGCATAACCAGTAACTCTTTGACGGCGACCAAGAGCCTCCCAATTTCCCAAAGTACATTGATGTGTTGTAAAAAAAGTATCATCAAATATGTGTGACCCGTCATGCGAAACTGGAACATCTAGGTAGTGTGTAAGGTGTCGACCCTAGATAGTCTGCGCAGATTGCGCAGACTGACTAGGGACGAAACTTTTCACACTTTACTAATTTTGTGATTCTAGATTAACCAATCTACCTTCATATAAAAGAATTTTTGAAATGCGACCTCTGGTTGGCCTGTACACGAACTAATATCTTTTTCAAATGTTTATTTCACGGAATTCCCAGATGGTCACTTTTTCGCGTGACGGGTCACATAAGTTGTCGGTGAGGGATCATAACATGGTAACTACAGTTCGACTTAGTCGTAGTTACGATGTTAGAATCATGCAACAACGATACTTTTTTGAGAATATCAGTTTTATTACGCTCGTACATACTGTGAGTAACTTGAACGCATACCCATGGCGACTCGCTTTTTTGTTACGTTACGCCAAACATTCTGTTTCGGATTGGTGAATCTTCATTTCTAAACTATATCTTATTAAATTTTGAGATATCAAGATACTAAAGTCATGGATTTTATGACAGACAGACAGACAGATTGACAGAAAATTTTATTTTTTGACTTGTACAAAGTACATCGTCACATAAAGTCAATTCACATATAATATATACAACAATAGGTCACAAACATTAATAAACATATAAATTTGATCACGCGAAGTTTGCTTTGATTTTCCTAGGGCTCAGTAAAAAACAAGACAATAACCAATTTGTCCCGTATTCCTGTGTCAAAAAACGAAAGCCGCATACTGACCGACTATGGTGACAATTTGGTCCGTACAACAAACAATCTAGACTGGTACCGCCGCTGACCATAAAAACTTACAGATAATTGCGGTACCAACCTATGTTTACACATTCACGTGCAAAACATGAAAGTCGAGCTGCATACTTTAACATGCTTTCTTTCAAACGTTTTTAAGCGAACAGTAATCAAATATAACCGTTTGGATATAGTTTAACCGTTTTAATAAATGGTTTACGGTGTTAAATTGTGATTTACTGTTGTGCTTGTGAACAATTACTTTTGTTGTGTTTACGGCTATCGCTTTTTGAATTGGACTGTCAACCCATCACCATTCAGAATTGATAACACCATAGCAAGGGCGTAGCTTTGTGGAATTTATAGCTTATCACACGTTCGCATATTCATACAGAGTAATTAGTGTCTTTTTCTTTTGGTTTCATACCTCCATGGATTTAACAATATTCTCTCCATGTCTCAAATATTATTTAAAAATAGACTTCATGAAGAAACGAGCACAAATTTACCCATTTTGCTTAACCTATGTTTAACATTCCTACTTTTGCAAATAAACTCCATCTGTCTCCCTTTTCTCCAAGAATTTTGTAATACTCTGCTAAAAAGAGACACTTAAATGGCGATCGGTACGTGCAAGTTTGAAAACTATAGATATACAAGTTTAACCCTTTCCTGATTTACAAAATTTTGGACCAGTCCAAATTCAAAGGTTTTGCAGACGAAAATTTAAAGTGGATTTAATTTTGAAAAATAACCATTCAGTAGGGTAGAAAATAATGTGGAAAAAGAAGAAAATGCTTGTCAGAAGCAGTTTCTTCTTTTTTCACAATGTTTTCTCAATCATAAAATCACTGGCACGTAAAAAGCAGGGATTAAACAGCAAAGGGTTAAGTGTGTGATCAGAGGTCATTTTTGTCTTTACCTATAGAGATAAAATTGACCTTTGATCACTAAATCTAAATTGCGGAACTATAATCGAGTTTAAATCTTACAAATAAGAGAAATCATACATGTAGAACAAATAAAATAAGGATGGGGTTTAACGCCATTTTCATCATTTAAGCAATTAAATCGCAGAGGCTGGTGCAACTACCTATGGTTTCACGCCGTTTCTCATACCAGTACAACCACAACATTTTATCCGAGCCACCGCCTAGAGCTCAAATGAAAATGAAAAACATGGTATACTAAACGACATAAATTGAGACTGGTTCAAATGGAAAGAAGTTGCAGACGAAATTTTTGACGGTGGCAGTTACGAGTGGTGTTTGGTGGCAATTGAAGGTCCTTGTATTTTAGAAACAAAACATCATGGAAAATGAAGGAATTGCTTTTTGCAAGCAATTTCATCATTTTACACAATATTTTACATTTTTTCTTTCCGAATGGGCGTCAAATAGTGTGACTGTGTGCCTAAAAGCTAGAAAATATTAAAACTTTATCATACCTTTAAAATCTCCCCTAACAGTCAAATATCGTTTTTATACCAGTTCACAAAGATTCAAAAGAAGTTGAGAAACTGAATTTTGAATAGACCGATTATAAAAATTCAATCGATTTAGCATCGATGAATTAAAAATCGATTTTTATTGAAAAGCGGTAACTTGTTTGTTGAAAATAGAGTTCCCTTTACCGAGTGGCGATTCAGATTTCAATAGACTGAAATAACTTTGAATAAGGAATCCATACACAAGTAAAACTATTGACAATGTTGTTAAAATGATGATGGTGATGATGATGATGATGATGATGATGATGATGATGATGATATAAAATTATAATAATGATAATAAATAAATAAATAACAAAATAAGTAAAAAAAAAATGAATAATAGTTAGAATGATAATAATGATAATAAAAATAATTATTGTGAATGAATGAATAATAATAATAATAATAATAATAATAATAATAATAATAATAATAATATTATTATTATTATTATTATTATTATTATTATTATTATTATTATTATTTTTATTATTATTATTATTATTATTATTATTATTATTATTATTATTATTATTATTATTATTATTTTATTATCATAATTGTCATCATTTTTATTATTTTTATTATTATAATCATTTTCATAATTATTATTTTTATTATATTTATTTTTATTGTTATTATTTTTTTACAATTATTATTATTATTATTATTATTATTATTATTATTATTATTATCTTTATTGTTTTTTGTTATTAATATTATTATTATTATTATTATTATTATTATCATCATCATTGTTATTTATCAATTCATTCATTCACTCTCTCTATATCCTCCTTGTTCAGTTTAATTGAACATTGACAAAGTAAGGTGTTACATCAATTCATGAACTGGAACATATTTACATACAGATTATAAACAAAAAGAAAAACAATGCAGTGATATTTTCACCCCTTTCTTACGTTTGTGGTTAGAAAGCTCAATGGTAACATTTGTAAGACAGGTGGACGCATTTCATCCATAAGTTCTTCAGATTCGGACATTTCAGCCCTGAGTCTGGTCCCCAGCACTAAATTTAAAAGGTCAGCGGTCGGGACAAGCATCAGCTCGATAACGGAATCTCTAGGTACAGACTACATATATATCTTTAATGCTACAGAGTCAAGAAAACGCGCATGTATATCTGAAATAACCAGACATTCAACGATATCATGTTTCAACGCATCAACAAATAAGCGATCAAATTTTTCGCACAATCAATATCATAGAAGGGTAAAGTTTCATAATTTTGCCAAGAAGGACAATTTATTGGGAGGTAAATACCTTCCGTATGCTTATAATAAAGATAATAATAGTAAGGAAAGTCAACTTTGTTTGCACAAGTTAGAGTGTGTGATTAAAGGTCAAATTTGAAATAAATGACAAAGTTGGCCTTTGATGAGCATCTTTTGACTAGTGAATTTAGTGAAAATTATCTGAATTCCAGATCCTCAGAATTTCATAATGCGTTTTTATATAGTTATAAAAAATCGAATTAAAAAGAATTGCCTGTGATGGGTTCCTATAACTAATATGATTTATTTGAGTTCTTTGCATTGAAGAAATCGTTGAAATCTGTCCACGATCTTACTCTCTTGTCCCAGTGCAATTGCAGTTTATGCATCGATAACACCCTTCCTATGACCTCCGTCAGAAGTCCCCAGTTCAATTCCCGGGACCGGCTATCGATCTCAGTTATTTCTTCGGCCAAATTATTCAGCGAAGGTACTATCGAATTTTCATGGAAACAGAATCGAGGGGGATTAATTTAAGGGGTAAAAACTTGTTTCCAAAGCGATTTTAAATAAATAGGCATGAACCAAGCACACCCTCCAAACATGTGAAATATTATTTATCTGAAAAAAAGATGATATTGGACATAAAACAAACTTGAAAGCGTTAGAGGGCGGTCTAAATGACGTGATTATAGCTTCTTCCAGCTGTAGTTACGACGTTGGATCGCCAATGCTTGGGAATTATGTTAAAAATGGTGAAGACATCGGGGTTCAACGGTCTTCTCTTTACAAAAAAGTTGTTTTGATTGATAGATCGATATATGTAATTGACAGTTGTCTGTTTTATCTTCAACTTTTATCTTTTTTCTAACCAATTGCATTGTTGTATCGAAAGGGGATTTGAAAATTTATAGAAAGCACGAAATTCTACGAAGCACGAAGTTTTCGACGATTTTGTAATGGCATGAGGGGCGAGGGGAACATGAATTTAAGTTCGAGGTAAATGTCCATGCCGGTTTTCACTCCCTATTATAGCCACAGGGGAATGTCCCGCTGATTTTTTTAGAATATACATGATAATATAGACAAGGGGTCGAACTCCATTTTGGAGCGAAAATCACCCGGCACGAATCGAGAGTCGATATCTAAGTCAGTTTCCACCCAATTTGAATGTACAATACATCATTTCATAGCTAAATGGATAAGCTACCATTGATTACTTAAATCTATGACCAAGCACACTTCATTTGGGAAGGCCAAACTAAAATGTCACGCGAATCGACGTCAATTTATCGGCTAAGACAAATATCTGCACAAAATCTTACCGGGATAAACGTTCATAAAAGGGAAGTTCAAATAGCAGCCCGGGAGTCGCGTGAGATGATGTAATAATCTAAAATTGACTGTAATATGGATGCGCAGAAAGGACATTCATGTGAACGAAGTTACCCACTGGTGGTAGTAAACAAACTTCACATTTACCGCTACAAAAATTAATTAACCATGAATTATCGTAATCCCATTAAGAAATGTGATAAACTCGTGCAAAATACTATATAGAATAAGAAAAAAAGTATTTGTCGTTTAAAGTAATAGAGAACATTTCGTCGGCTACGTTCTATAAGGACGAACCCGGGAAAAGCCTACTTTTCAGGAGAAGGAAAAAACTTAATATCTTTTTACCTTTAAACACTATTACAACCATTTTGGTCGAAAACATTTTAAATCGAATCACTATATATATTATCTGCCGTCATAAATATTAAATTTTGTCTCAATAATGAGTTATTTAAGAAAAACAACCAAAAAATCGTCAAGTACGTCATTTTTTCACTTAATTTTTACGGAACAAAATGCCGTATAGACAAAAAAAGGCATAAAAGATAAATGCATGAAAAAAACTAATTAAACTTGATGTTGTATAAGATATAGGACAAATCGCTTTTAAAAAAATTCTTTTCGGGTGCATACGAGACCCCGAAATTCGTTGAGTGAGACGTTTCTCAAAAAAAGTGAAAAACGCATATAACAATTTTTATGTATGTAACTGAGACACACGAATTATATGGCCTGGGTAAAGGTTGTCTTCTTTTTCAAACTGATCTTTAAAATTAAATTTATCATAAGGAAACGTGAACAATTATCAAATTTGTCAATACGTCATTTTCGAACTTCACTTTTCGACCACTTCCGGTGCGAAAATGACGTATCTTACAAGTTCAAGAAGCTTTTTTGGGGGGATACGATTAGCTTTCAGGTCCAGCATCTTCGCAAAAGACGCGGGAATATCATTTGTGTGCGAAAACGCAATAAAAGAAAAAATGGAATTTTGCAAATACGTCCTTATAGAACGGAGCCGACGATTTGTTTTTGTGAAATCGAATTGTTGTGCTCTATTTTCGACGCCATTTAGGAACCCAAGTAACACCGGCCTGACCCAGGATCAGAAGCGTCGAGGTTGAAAGGTTAATATGACATCACTTGTGTCGAAACCGAGGTCGTTCTGATGGAAATCCGGTTAACTCGGGTCGAAACCGAGTCCGATATGAACTTACCCAAAGACGCCACAATCGGAATATTTTTTCTTCATAGAAAAAATAGTTAATTTTGAAGCGGCGTATTATTCAGCCCGGTACTATTACCTACTCATTTGAATATAGTTGCTAGGTAGTGGGATACATTACAAATAGATAGATCTCATTGGTCGATATCTTTTCGTATATAAACCCTTAGTTCCCGCTTTCTGCACAGTTCGAAACGTTCTTCAGAGAAGAGAAGTCAGAAATTGTCCTCCCTCCCAACCCAATTACATGTTGCTTTGCTTAATTCATTCATACATTTCATTTATTTATGCATTGTTTTTTTCATGTTGGCTTATAATTTATTTCATTTGTTGGTTAATTGGTAAATATGACATTGTATTGGTATTTACTTATGCTTAAATACTTGGATAAAATAACTAGTCATATTATTTAGTATGGAAGATCAGTTTGCTTGAAATTGTTTAAGCAAACAGATGCTTCTTAGTTACTAGAATTTTACTTCATTGGATACATTGAATATGTCGTATACAAAACTGAAAATTGTTGAAAAGCTCGTTGTTTCAAATATTCTTATATCTTGTTATAATTGACTTCTCAATGGTGTAGAACAGGAACACAAATAAATGATCATAATTTTGGAAAAACATGTTGTTTAAGTTAGTTCTATGCTGTCTGAGATATGAAGCTCTGAGGGCATTTTGTATCATGCGTGTTTGTCTCCTTTGCGTGACGTTTTCTTAACTACCTGTCCGATAAGCTGCAAAAGAATAATTGATGGTATTTGATTCAGATTCAGGAAGAATATTATTTATTTACCATGTAAAGCTATTCAATTTACCTTCACAACATTGATACGAATCGACTGGCCGGTTTTTGTCCTAGACGCCGCTGAAAATATTTTTAATTCGCCATAACGTAACGCCGAACCGTGAATTAAAAGGAGCGATTTGATTCGTTGCAATCCTATGAAACGAACGATAACTCTGCTCTCCTTATAACAGTAATTTGCGAAATCGATATGTAAAGTATGGGCAAGTTTTTAAAAATTACTTTCATTTTATCTAATTCATTTCTATTTTTAACTTTTTCCATTCTAACAATTTTGAATATTTATTTGAATTGTTGGACCCCTGCTTCGGCAAAAAATATTTTGACGATGCGGGAAACCATCTTCACTGATTTTAGGTAGCCAATGAAATCTCTCGTCACAGAAGAGAGACAGACCCTTGGCCTCAGTATTTATTTTTTTTATCTGAAAACTAGCGATATAAATAACAGAACAAGTAAAATCATTGTTTTAATTAGTTATCTGTACAATAACGAACTTAAACTGGAGTAAAAACCAATGATTGTGGCGTCTTTATGAACGTTTGTCCCGGTAATATTTTGTGCAGATATTTGTCTTAGCCGATAAATTGACGTCGATTCGCATGGCATTTTAGTTTGGCTTTCGCAAATGAAGAGTGTTTGGTTTAAGCATTCAATGGTAGCTTATCCATTTAGCTATGAAATGATGTATTGTGCTTTCGGATTGGGTGCAAACTGACTAAGAAATCGACTCTCGATTCGTGCCGGGTGATTTTCGCTCCAAAATGGAGTTCCACCCCTTGTCTATATTATCATATATATTTTTAAAAAGAATCAGCGGGACATTCCCCTGTGACTTTAGCTTGTCTATATAATGATATATTAAGGTAGAGAATCCGTAATAGTTCCGCAACTTTTCGGAACTTGTGATCTTTCATAATGTTGACCGAGGTTTCCTAATGATAATCACTAGGAAACCTCCGCTAACATTGCTAAAGTTCATTATTTCCAAAACGTTGCGGAACTATAACGGGTTGTTCTGTTCTGTTATTGGCGACCAGTTGCTAGGTTTCTGAATATTATCTATCTATCCATAATGCCTAACTCCCGTTTAGGGTATTACTGGCAGATTACTCATTCTATATGTTATCAATTGTGCGTGTAAAATCCGAGAGGCAGCGGAATCCCTGTTTTTAATGGTTTTCATCCACTACTACCAATTTACAGCTAGATGGACTAAGGTAGTGACTATTAATTTTCTTACCCAAGGAAACGCCACGCTGTCACCAGGACTCGAACCGCTGTCCTTCGGATCAGAAGGCCGACGCTCTAACCACTGAGCTATCAAGGCAGTCACCTTATATAGCAGTCAGAATCTAAGGCTTTTCATACAAATCGTGGCAAAATGTCATTAAAATCAAAGTTCTGAAAACATCGAAGGCACTAATTTTGAATCAATATTAATTTTGTATACTGAATCGAATTTTTAACTTTGCTGGTGATTTGAAAGGAAAATCATGTGGCATAGGCTAACATCAGACTGAGAAGATAAGAAGTGTTATTCCTTCGTTTTCATCTCGGCTTTTTTTTATCGGAGATAACACGTGGTATTTTGATTGCCTTGGCGTCGGTCGCTTTGGCTTTGGCGCTTTTGTTGGTGATATCTCTGTTATTATTGAAAATATCCCCACGAAACATGACATGTACGTTCACCATCACATGAGATATCAAGACGATAAATGGGGATAATTCTGGAAATATTTTTGTAAGAGTTATGTCTCCATTTCGACTTCGATTGTTTTGAATTATCTTGCACCTGTAGCCGAGCGCTGCACCCATGGGGTTGCTTATCTTTCGTTTATGCGTGGATATTAATGAAAGTTTCACTAATTTTATTGACATCATTCGACCAGGTTCATACTGGTGTGGTCTTGTGATTTTTTTCTGTGACATAGAAAAAGAGGTCTTAATGTAAACGTCCTTTACTGTTTGCATTATCCATCATGCAGCCGAGCTTTGCCCCCGTAGAGGTACTTTTGTTTTTTCTTAAACTTTTAACATTTTGAAGTCCACAAGGTGTGTGATTTTGAACTTGGTGGTGGTGGACCCGTAAAACATGTAGTACATTTCGGACCGCAATGTTAAACGAGGTTTCCTTATGCAAATCAAGATACAAGATACAAGATACAAGATACAAGATACAAGATTTTATTCAGAAAACTCACATAACATAGTGGGTGTCCTCAAATGAAAAGATCATAACATAGTGAAATTATATAGCAGCAAGAAAAAATCGTAATAAGATTATCTTAACATAATAGATGTTGTAATGTAGTCACAGATATATTTAGTTTCAACAATGTTTACTGGGTTCATTAGACGAGTAAATAATTGTAATGCAATATCGGTGTCTGGTTTACAGTCGTGGTATTCAATTCGCATTTTGTTGAGTAAAATATCCCTAGGTACATCATATTTTGAGCAATGAAGCATAAAATGTTCTTCATCTTCTAGTTTATTACAGGTAGCACAGACCCTTTGTTCACGGGGGATCTTAGGTCTAAAATAACGACCTTGTTCAATAAGCAAGTCATGTGCACTTATTCTGAGCTTGGAAAGTTCCTTAGTTATATCTTTTGAAAGCCCGAAGGACAGATAGTTTTGAAATGAAAAATCAGAATAGATATTTGAAAAAGTGTGTAATTTATTGGAATCAGTTTGGCTTCTAATATGAGAAAGTTCATTTTTTAAGTCAATCGAATATCTACAGGATATAATATTTGAAATATCACTAGAATGAACTTCTGATTCTGAGAGTGAAAATTTTTGTTTATAGATTTGTATGCATGAATACCACGATTTGAAACCCTCTTGAGATAAAGATTTATCCAGTTCAAATGTCTCCCTGAGCAGGCGATCTTCTGGAAGCTGAGATAAACGAGAATAATACTTAAATGACTGACCACATATGAAGTTGCAAATAGGCTCTCTGCCAAATTCGAGTCTAGAAGCAAAGTTAGAAGCATTTTTGTGAACGCCTAAAAGATATTTGCAAAATCTGTTTTGAATTTTCTCAAAAGGAAAGTCATCCATTGAGTTCTGTTTTATGTTATAGTCCCCAATCCAAATTTCAGCTCCATATGTTAAAATGGGGCGGACAAGAGTATCAAAAAGTTTAGATTTCAATGAATTATTCATTAAGTCATGATCAAGAATATAAGATTTCAGAGCAAAAATTGCTTTCAAACTCTTGTGGTACAGTTGTTCGACCGCGTTTTTGAAATTACCATTGCTTGAGAGTAAAATATTTGTATTTGTCAACAATCTCAATGTCTGAAGTATTGGACTTAAAACTAAGATTTTCTGTTTTGATTTTTTTAGTACTAAAAAGCATTACTTTTGTTTTATCTATGTTGATCTTCAGCTTCCATTGATCACAATACAATTGAAGAGAGTCAAGACAGGATTGTAAACCTTCTTTACTCTCTGATAATAAAAGCAAATCATCAGCATAAATCAAACAGTTTAGCTTAGTAGAATTTAATATCACAGGTTCAGAGTTAGGCTGGTCAAAAATGTCACTGATATCGTTTATAAAGACATTAAAGAGAAGTGGACTTAGACCATCTCCTTGGCGTACTCCTCTGTCATAATTTCCTACTTGAGATATAAAATTATCCTTTTTGACCAAAAATTTTGAATTTGAATACATGTCAAATACAAATACAATACAAATCATTAGAAAACCTCGGTTAACACTGATAAAGTTTCTTACTTCTGAGATGTTGCAAAACTGTTACGGGTCCAGTACCTTAATTTCGAATGGAATTTAATAAGTGGGTTGAGAGAGTTTTAAATGTAATTAAAGCGAAGTAACGTAAAATCGTTAATTTCTTTAAAACGAGAGCAACATCAACTGCATGTATATCTTATATTTCTAACTCCTTCAAAATAAGAAACAATATTTGAACTAATTTTGAGACAATATTCTAGATCTTTGCTGACCAATCCTCGTGGGTAAATACGGTCATAGATTGTTTTCATCCATTTGAATAAAGGTATGGATCACTTTGATAGATAATGTGCATTTATTTTAAATAAAATGAGTCTGTGCTGGAATTTCCAACAATTTCAAAAGCAAAGACTGGCCAGTCTGTGCATCCGAACAGTATGACCCAAGTCTTTGCCTTGTGCTTTGTAGATAGTCAAGGTCTCAAAGTATATAGATAGTTAGGCAGCCTTCAAAATGCAATGTATGAATGTTTATGCTAAATGTTTGGACCTAACTCAAACGTCTAGTTGTCGGAAATGTCACACACAGACTCGAATAAGAATGAGTGTGTGTTTTAAATGAATGAACAGAGCGCTGAGCGACCGATTTAGAAAGTTTTTAAATGGAGTGATTGTCAACATGACGTTAATGTGAATATTTACTAGTATTTCATTAAACTTTATACATACGTTTTAATTCATATCTCCGCGAGTATTGAAAATAGCCCTCTGTAATTACACCGGAATAAAGAAAAATGATCGATCCACATTAATTGTAAGTTTCAGGTTCATGGAAAGTTTGATACAAACATTTTCGCAAAAGTTCGCGGATTCTGAGGATAACCCTCGTATACAGTGATTTCAATATTTATTGGTGTAATGGTAGTACATGTAATAATACGAGAAATGCCAGAAATCCATTCTCAGGTGCGCAAGACGCTGAGATAAAACCCAAACATGATTAAAAGCGACATTAAAAGCCATTTAAGAAAACAAAAACAAATTCTTATTTTTTTGGCATTTTGATGTGCATACGACATCTCGCCGTGACAATTGTGATTCAGACGATCCGCTGAAGCTTTATCTAAAAATTCACCTGAAGTCAAGAAAAAAGAAGTGCGATAAGATCGCTGCCAGACAAAGCCCCACCAGCACAAAACCCCCACCAGACAAACACGCCGCCATATGTGGCCGAAAAGAAATCCAACTTTTCATGTTAAATACATTTATAAAAATGTATATTACATTCGTTGTATTTTCATCAATTAATGAATCACACTGTAACTCTCTTTATTTGTACAAAAGCCATTAAAAATCTTATGATTTGATATGCTTTTTTCAGCCATCTTTAGTTAATTAAAATGTTAAAATATGGCAAAGAAGGAAAAACTGGTTAAATACCCTTGCGTTTTCTCTCACACTAAAGCTCAGATGTGCCTCTGATCTTAGCCTATACTATGCGATCTGTATCCAAATATTGCCAAAAACTCTTTAGCTAGACTGTTAGGATTTTCCGAAAAAAAGTAAATTTGTCTTAGATAAAATTCACAACAGAATGAGGGTTTAAGGTAACTGCGGACAGATAACATGGTCGATTCTCCGACTTTCTTAAAATCTTATAATAATTGCTGAGATTTATCTTTGAAGTGTGGGCTTTAGCTCAAACGCAATAAAAGGGGTTTGAAGTTCGTTCCTTTGACGTCGTGACGTCATGAAGGGACCAACCCCTTTTCGACCCGCCAAAATCATTATTTTCAAATATTTTCTTCATTAATCGGCCGATTTTTACGAAAAAACTTTCACATGGAAAGTCTAAGAACGCCAGAGCTAGTCGTTTTATTTCTGTGTACATTCAAATAGAAAAAAACAGGTCTGAAACGCTATCTATTTCGCGATTTTTAAGATTTGACGCTCCATTTTTCATTTCATTTTTTGTAAATAAATAGAAATTTCTCAAAATTTTGTCCGGTGACCTATGCTGATTTTTGTTATTTTGTAGCTAAATGAATATGCTTCATAATTATCAAATAAAAATGATATAACTTCGGGTTAAATTTTCCATAAATTTCGATTTTGTGAAGTTGTTGCAACATTTTTCGTCGAAGTCGACGTCGCATCAAAACTATCGTTGCATGCTTTTTTGACACCAATCTTCGAGCAATAACGTATTCTGAAATGTCGGAAAATTAAGGTTTATTGTAAAATATAGGCTTCAGAAGTGTTTAATCTGAATGTGCTTTGAGGAAAAACACAAATTAATTAATTTTTTTCCGTTTAAAAAGACAGCTATTTTTGAAGATTTGACTTGACGTTGAAATATCCTTTGATTTGCGATATTTTCGCGGAATCGAATTTTGCAAAAAATCTTACCCGAAGACACATGGTTTTTATTTAAAAAATCTTCAGTGGAATGGTTTGGCAGCAACATATATAAATTTCAGCATAGGTCACCGAACAAATTTTCGAGAAAAAAGACAATCTTTTCAGTAACTGTACTCGAAAACAGCAACACAGAAGGTATTTACATATAATATGTTACGACTTAGTGTATGTCTTTCATCAATAACTTCATTTCATTCAAAATACAACATCAGGCGTCTTTTTACGAAGCAAATGGTGTTTTCGGAATAAAAATCGGTTATTTAGTTACGGAAAAACGGACAATTACTGAATTTTGTCCATAAAATAGGGGCCGTCCCTTGATGACGTCATGACGTCATTTCTACGCAATGAAATCCCTTTTAATGGCCGACAAATGAAAGCGGATATTGCAAAGTTCAATTTTATCACATTAGGCAAGATTTGAAACTATTTGAAATTTAAACCTAAATTGACCTTCTATGTGTCCGCAGTTACCTTAAAATACTTAATTGTTTGTGAAAAAAAAAAAAAAAAAAAAAAAAACCCAAATTTTGAAATGAAAAGAAAGTATACTTCACCCTAAAAGAAACGTCCACAAGTATAATATCTCTTAATAACATAACCGTTTATGACCTTATTGTTTTTTTGTTTTGTTTTTTATTTTAAATCCTGTCATGACCAACTTTCTATTGTAGACCGATCTTTTGGCTATGAAAATGAATGTTCCTTTCAGTAGCAACGCGTTTTAAGTAAACGCGCCCCCCTAAGCTTGCGAGATCTTTACGCACAAAGGTTTTATGAAAAGAAATAATGCTAATTGAAAGATATTAAGGCATATAGCAATAAACCGTTTAAAAATCTTACTGACGTCAAACGTTACATAAGAAAGACAGCAGCCTTAATTGGGTCTACGGAGTCAAGCGTTGCGTTTTCGATACAAACTTCAAACTGTTCCTGAAACTTGAAGAATGGTTTGCAAACGTTTAAGCTGCTTTGAACAGTTTCCGATTGAATTTTAAAGACTTGTGCAACTGACCGTGTCTTTTAGTCTTTGCTCGTTACTAAGAAGATAAGATACCGACATCAAGTCGTATTGTTGTTAGACTAAAGCGGACAATCTGTAAATCATTACCACACTTTGAATTAACACTTAGAATTAACAAATCTGGTTGACATTATGACTCCTGTATATGCTCAAACTGTGTCTTATAAGCCAAATTTCTAAAGAAAATGACGTTTTAAAGGTCGCTTGATAATTGCCGAATCTACTGTAACTCGTTAACCGGCCCTTAAACAATTTATGGTGAGCTTTAGATTTGTTTGTAAATCTCTGAAATTGCAAATTTTGGACTAATTTTGTTATTTTAATGATGATTTTGGAAAATAAATGTTACTCTCAGGCTCTTTAAGGTTCATTTCAGGCTGAAATTCTTGTCCAAAATATGGGTAATTGACAAAAAAATTTAAATAAATGTCCGAGACGGTGAAAAATGGGTTATGAGAATTATCTCTCCCAATCAATGTTTTGGGTATTTCATCGGAAAGATTGCCCCATATTATTGAAAATTACTTGAAAAGATTGCAAGTTGGCTTGTTCTTGACTGTTTTGGGGAAAAAACCCAGTACTTTAACTTCCATGCATCCCCTCCCTGCTGCATATTATACAATAACAGCCCATCCCCCCTCAGACATTAATTGGTTCTGTATATTTGGTTTCAACTGCAGCTGTACCATTTTCAAAATCAAATATTATAACATTTGGGTTCTTTATCTTAAATTTGATAATGTATTCGAGGATATCCCCGGCTCGGATATAGGGAATATTTACAGTTTTACGTGTAAGCAAGCATAGTAGAAAACATTTTTTTCAAGAAAAAATTAAATGTTACAGTTCTGGAGAAGATAATTTCTATCAATATATACTAAAAGTATATATTTACTTCCATTTTGACCACAATAATATGTCTGAAAATAACTTCTAATTTGCTGTTTTCTTTTTACCGTAAATCCCACAAATTAAACGCTGTCTCAAACATAACCACTTATACTGTAAATCAACCACAGATAATAGTTCAATCTGAAATTCATCCCCAAACAAATTTCATCCCAAGTACACTAAATCAGATTTTAAAAATTGACGTCTGGGCTTTCCTCTTTGCAGAAAACGTCAACTATGGTGCTTCGGATTTAAGGTCTTTATGTGCTGTGAATTGGGGGTAAAATGCGGTATTCCTTGGGGTGGATTGGGGGTGTCTTTTTGGCCTTTGAAAACATTTAAAGCTTTTTCGAGATGAAGACCTAACACAAAACTGATCGTTTTGATGTCCCATGCCTATATGCAGAACGTAAAACAATTGCATTTGACAAGATATTTTTCTTAAGGGCGCAGTATACGGTTCCAGTCTAAAAATATTCGAATTGGCCAGGGTCAAAAAGTGAAAAAGTGAAATAAACAGCATTTCAAAGGTACTATGAGGGATAAAAATTGTTTTTGTTCACTTAAATCAAATGACAATGCCAGAATGAGCGATTTGAGAATCCAGGTCTCAACCGTTTCTTCTTTGTTTAATTGATGCAGACTGAAAATTCGAGTATATGACTGGTAGAGCTAGGCGTCAAAATTTAGCGTAGAAACGTGGGTGGGGTAAGGTAATTCAAAATAGCTGAAAATCGGAATGGATGGGGTATGCATCTTACAACACTAGAGCAATGCATGTTAAATTTGCTTTCTATTCATCATGGTTTGCTTTGTAAAGAGTACTGCATTATGTCTGTGGGGTATCATTGAAATAGCGCCAAATTGCTGAAATTAGGCCCAATTTGTTGTTGACGTTAGGACAAGAAAAACTTTAATGCCATGTACTTGATGATGTGCCTATGCAAGTCTCTAGTAATGGCTGAGAGCTTTGGACCTAATTAAAGCATAATTGCATTTGGTTTCATTCCAGACTGTAATTCGAACAGCCTCGGAATAGACTTGTGAAGCCTTATGTGTCGACTGCAAATTCTGCTTGGAACTGTATGTTGCCACCTAAGCAGTTGAAAATAGAAATCTCTTCTTTATCTTATAAGCGCTTTAAAAGGAAAAACATACGTCAGAAGACCAATAACACACTGTGCAAACAAAAACAGTCGGAATGCGTTTCTATTTAATTTTGCTTGGAAAATCAACCCATTATTTGCTGTCGTCCCGCCGCATTCAACCGTGATTTTCGACCATCTGCACTCGCCTAACAATCGCTTTACGATTATCGGATTTTCTAGCTTCCGTTCAACTTTGATCAATTGACGTCACTAGAGGGTTACATGACCTAACGTAAATTTGTAAAATACCTGTCTCTAGTATCGATAGATCTCGGGGCAGTTACCCAGTCCATCGCCAGTCTGTGCATCCGCAGAGTCATCAGAATCTGACCAGAGTCTTCACTATGCGATTTGTAGATATATTATGCCTTGAAGTATCTGTATACATTAAGACATCCTCTACTTACATTTAGCAACTGACTGTCCCGCTATATGTTTGCACCTCACGCAGATATATTGTTGGGAATGTCACGCAAAGGTTCATATATAATTCTACGATGTTATTAGCTGGTGTAGATTTTTTATCGGCAGACTGGACCACGAAGAAAGACAAACAGGAAAAATATTGTTTCTTTTAAAGGGAGGTAATAAGTGATCGCTTATTTTGTCCATATGGACAAAATTATCGATATAAACATAGTATTACATCAACTTAATTTCATTGAAAACATGCTCCTTCAACTCATTCAATAAGTTGGAGAAACTCTTGCTTGTAAATCGTTTGCATATTTTAGACACGACCCTTTATAAACGAGGTATAAAATCCGATTTCGACAAAGCTGCGTATATCACGGTTACATGGTTTGCACATGATTGTGTTGAGATTTGCTATCCTAAAATTTGTTTTCTAGTCAGAGATGTTTGCTTATATAATATTTCCAAGTTTTACTAGCGACGTCCTACCATTTTCAAACATACGTCTTGGTTATTCTTACGTCGTTGACGTGAATGCAATTAACACAAATTGATTGTTTGCACGAATACATTACATCTGCGTCAACGTTAGAAATCGCTACTTTGATTGGCCAGTAACGTTTGATAAAATAGTGGAATGGCGTTCTGTAATATCTTGCGATATTTAATAGAGTATGCCCAAGCAGATACATAAGAGTTCTGTTGGAACATGAAAGCTAATTAAATTTAGTGTAGAGCTTTATTCGCGTTTGGTGTATTTTTGCTCAATCGCGAAATTTGTAGGTCAAACTTCGTTGGTGAAAAGTATACAATTGTCATTTAGATGTGAATTAATTGCAAGGTATAGCATAAGATTTGACCGGAATGCGATTACGAAAACCATTGAGCAACTCGTGCTTTATTTCTCAAAGAATCGATTGTTTCGAGGTTTGTCATGCAAAATATTGTGACGGGACGTGGTAAACAACAACTTCGTTCAAAATAAAAAAAGCTCGGGAAAAATCGGCATTTCACTCAATTAATTGAAATTGTAAGCGTCTGATAGGTTCTTGAAGAAATAGGGAGCTACCTATGTTGCTAATTTTGTTCATCCTGAACAAAATTTGCAATACTGGATTACCTCCCATTAAATTCACTGAAAACTCGCTCCACACACTCACCCAATTTCATTCCTAAATCATTCAATAATCATTCACCTTGTCAATTTCATAGTTTTGTTAACTGTAGATCGTCGGCTTTCTGATCCAGGGGGTCTGGAGTCCGATTCCCGGGAGAGGCTTTAAATCTTTGTTCTTTCCTTAGCCCACACGATCGGCGCAGGTACTGATGAATTTTCCTGAATACATAATCGAAGGCGATTAATTTAAATTGCAAGAACTTGTACCCCAATCGATGTAAAATAAATAGGTTTAATTAAAGTAACATTTTTTTTCAGATTATGAATCAAGAAATTTAATGTTGGAGCGGCCGTTTGTCAAATTTAATTATTCCTTTGTAGACAAAATAAGTTGATTTAAGCTATGTCCATCAAGATTCGTGCTTTCTGATTGGGTGAAATTTTGCTTTTAATCCCGAATGAAAATAATATTAAGTGCTCAGCTATATCATAAGCTAGTTGTATAATAAATCTACTTCTTATTGGTAATCTATGTGATTTTGCTCCAAGACACGAATTATACGCAGAGAGTATTTGTTAATTTCATGGAGGAATGAAACGAAAAACCTTATCACACTCATGTATGAATCCGCTTGGCGTATTCATTGTGATAAGGTTTTTAGTTTCATACTTCAATGATAAACAACTACTCTCTTCATCTCTTACTTGAAATTTGATAAAAAAAAAAAACAAAAAAACTCAAACTAGTGGATCTATACTGAACTCAAAGAGTTTAGACATTTTTGGGTAATATTAATAAAACAAGGTTTTAACGTTATTCTTGTACTTGTTTCTTCTCATTTACCCATACCGAAGCACAGAGTTGGCTATCATGCGGCATAAAATAATTGTACCATTGGTTCTTTTTGTCGCCACCACGTCAGTATATTAAGAGAAATAAAGCGCAGCTCAAACAACAAGATTTCTGTTTGCATTATTCCGACATATGCCATTTATCTATATTTAAAAGGCACACGTGTTTTAATAAAAACCGGCAAATATCGCATGACAATCGGGCTTTAATCGACGTTTAGGAATAACGTTATTTGAGTAAAATGAGCACTTATTAAATTACACACAGAACTTATAATCTACAGTCTATTGGTTGTTTAACCATAGTACTGGAGCAATAAGTCGTGTTTGGGCTAGATGAAATGAAGCAATTAACAACGGTGGAGCTGCTTCAAAAGTCAAACGTAACGACGTCTTGTTTTGACGACGTCATCTATAATACGAGATAATATTGCAAGCGAACAGAAAAAAGAGGACACATAATCAACTGGCTATTTATCATCAGATCTACCCCGTGAGACCCTGTGTTATTCAATCGTTTGCTGGCGTAGATCTGACGTCACGATAACATTTTGCGTTACCTCCGTGTTTATCTTCGTTTCATTCATAACGACTTGAAATAATTTAAGCAGATGAATCCAGATTTATTATTTGGTTTTTTTTCATCAGATATTGCTGCGAACCAGTGGATTGTGAAAAGAGTATGAATTAGGAGGCGCGACAGAGCGTTATTTTCAAGAACTTGTGTTAAGGGCGTTTTAACTAAGAAGGGCCACTAAAATGTTCCCAAAATTCAAAACTGAACTTTGATTTAGGGCATATTTAGCTTTCTAAAACGCCATGAAGGACAATGTTTCGGTAATGTTATTTTCATCTGGTGACCCCTCTGTTATTTTAATAAACAGTTCAATTGAATCATAATTCAGCAGCCTCGTTTAACAAAAATCTAACAGGAAAGTAATTCGCGAGTTTATTAAACCGTTTGAAAAATCTTGATTTGTGAATTTGAATTGAATTTACGAAAGTCATTAAGTAAATTTCTAAACTTTTTACGCTAAGCATGATATATAATCTAAGTGTTTTTCTTTTCATTTCGACATAGGCATTTGGACTCAGGATTTTAAAAGAACTTACATATCACTATAATAAAAAGGCATCAGGTAGTGCAGTCCCATTTTCTATGAGAACGGATGTTTTAGAAGCAATTTGGTACTCGATTCTCACGGGTAAATACGCCCTTTGATGGAAGCCAAAAATACCTGTAAAAACAATCGTTCTCTTATACATGGCGGCTGCACTAACTTGTGTATCATTTATTAAAGACTATATGTAGATTTTGAGCGGTGAGCCGTGAAATCCACTTTCTGTTAGATAATCGTGCCATTTGTTCGAGAAAGATAAAACAGGTTTAAAAGCGCATTAATAAAGTTTAAGACGTTATTGCTTGTCTTAAAACGTGAGTTTCACTCAAATATGTATTTTCATAATTGCTGTGAAGGGATCAGGTTAAATTCCTATCATTTGCTTTTTACGTATGGTAATGGACTCAGCGCCTACGTCAGAGCTCAGTTTTGAAAATACATGTACACCTTTAGTGATATTGGTAAGTTGTTATTAAATCCTGAATCCAAGTGCCTGTGATTTTCGACGATTACTTCAATGACTTACTCACCAAGCACGGATAAAGGATGATTTAAAATCGACTCAACTCTTTACTCCTATTACATACTCACAAAACTTTGATATATTTATGAAGATAAAGTCAAGAAAAACCTGTCACTTTACTTGTCAAGGGTTCATACAGAGTATTTTTTAACATTGATTATTCAATAAAATGCATTATTGAAATACTTCAATCTGTAAAAAAGGGTAATATTGTAAGTTCAAACTAGCGGATAAAAAGCTAAGGGCGTACGATTACACAAGAAGTACATATATCTTATGCATAGGACACGAACGGGAGTCAGTCTTACACAGAAAACTGAACAGGTAAACATTTTTCTACATTTTCTAACCACCTTTTTAGCTCACCTGAGCACGAAGTGCTCAAGGGAGCTATTGTGATCGATCGTTGTCCGGCGTCCGTCTGTCCATCTGTCCGTCTGTCCGTCACGGCGTCAACTTTTTCTTTAAACGACATCTCCTCCTAAACTTATGGGTCAAAATCGACCAAACTTGGCAAAATATTCCTTGGGTGGTCCCTTATGAAAATTGCTCAAATGGAAAGGATCCGTGTCATATCACGGGAAAAGGGGCCTTAATGACAAATTTCTTGTTTTCACTCTAGAAGCCACAAATATGGTCCAATCTTCATGAAACTTGGTCAGAATGTTTGATATGTCATGAGTATGAAGTCTATTGAAAATGGGAAGGATCGGTGCCATATCACGGAAAAAGGGGCCTTGATGACAATTTTGTCAACAATTTCTTTAAACGACATCTCCTCCTAAACTTAAGAGTCAAAATCAACCAAACTTGGCAGAAATATGCCTTGGGTGGTCCCTTGTAAAAATTGCTAAATTTGAATGGATCAGTGCCATATCACAGGAAAAGGGGCCTTCATGACAAATTTCTTGTTTACTTTCCAGAAGCCACAAATATGGTCCAATTTTCACGAAACTTGGTCAGTATATTTGTTAGGTCATGAGGATGAAGTATACACTCCTCAAAACTCCTAAGCGGCCACTTGCCTTTTTGGTCATATGTTATAAACGCCGCATGGTTTCAGCTCGTTTTCGCTTGAATAATGTAGCCAAATCATTTATGAAGTCAACAAGAGAAAACTCAGTGAAATAATTCAACAAGAAAGGATTTAAAATTAAACGTAAGTAGGAGTACCCTCGATTTCAAAGTTAACATTGGTGGGTGGGGTATTTTTGACATTTCTTGTTAGGATAAGGATTGTGTAGAACGTTTTGGCATTTCTTATTAATTTTAGATGTCTACAGGCGTTGTACCACTGATATAAGTACAAAAGATTGATAGGCGTTGCGTTTTTCAAGTATCGAAAAATTCGAATTTCTCTAAAAAGTGTCAATTTTGTGACTTCCGAAATTGAGGGAACATGCATTTAATTCCGTCTTTAGGACTTACTGATGCATAATTTTACAAAACAATTGGATAGGATGATGACTGAATGGCCACTCTTTCGAAAGACAAAGTTCACATTTCAAGATAAAAGCGGAAAATGTGTGAAAAATGGAGAAAGGTAAGGTGGCCGCTTAGAACTTTTGAGTAGTGTATTGAAAATGGGAAGGATCGGTGCCATATCACGGGAAAAGGGGCCTTAATGACAATTTCTTTGTTTACTCTCTAGAAGCCACAATTATGGTCCAATCATCATGAAACTTTGTCAGAATGTTTTGTTAGGTCATGAGGATGAACTCATTTGAAAATGGGAAGTATCTGTGCCATATCACTTGAAAAGGGGCCTTAATGACAATTTTCTCGTAAGAGGTCCAAACGCCACAAATATAATCCAATCTTCATGAAATTTGATCAAAATGTTTGCCATGTCACAAGAATTAACTCTGTTGAAAATAGGAAGGTTTATGCCTTATCATAGGAAATGGAGTCTTAATGATAATTTACTTGAAATATCAGGTGAGCGATTTAGGGCCTTCAGGGTCCTCTTGTTTTCATATACCACCATTTCATTAAAATTCTTTTCTCAAATTATTATAGTTAGGAAATATAAGATTGCTTGAGATCCTTATCGGTATTAATTCCTTTTTTTCAACTGGTTGGTGTACTCATGCTGAGTTACTCTGGTATTTACAGTAGCTTTACAGGATGCAGTTCAGCGGGTCTATCGTAACGGCCTGAACAATAAAATTAAACAAAAAGATGATAATAATATTCGTTAATGCTTTTCGGTGGTTAATCGAGAAATAACGGTAGATTATCACTTGATCATCTCACTGCAAAAGCAGTGAAATTATCAAAAACTTACACCCTGCTTTTGTGCATTTCACCCTATCTGACGTCATCTTTGCGGGGCGAAATAAGTGACGTCACAATGAACGTTGCGTAACAATCACGCGCAAAATGACGCGATTTACGAAAATATGTCCTTGAAATTTCACATTTCGTCTCATTTTTGCAATAAAGAAATAGAATAAAAAAATGTTTTTCGAGTTAGATCGACTAATATTTCATTTCGTGAACAACAAAAGTTATATTTTCACTCGTGGCTCTGCCACTCGTGAAAATATAGCTTTTGTCGTTCACTCAGTGAAATATAAATCGATCTTACACTTAAACAAACGATTATCCTCTATATAATAAAAATACAACACTAACCAGGCAATGAGGTCAGAATTGGTCTATCAAATGTGTGTGTCTATCAAATCGTTCACAATGGGAGCTTTATAACTTTTCAATGAAAGCAAGTCAATTTCGAGGATTGTGAGATGGTCCTTTTACTTGTAAGTTGTTACGCTGCAGAAAGTATTAAAAAAAGAAAGCAACTGGTTGTACGGTGTGACGATATGACTGCAATATCGTTAAAAGCGATGTAAAACCAAATACAAACTATCTAAACTGACGTCAAGAAAAATGTAATGAGATTTATGATTGCACATATTCGTGTACATGTGTTTCTATTTCTTTCTGGTATTACTGTCGAATTGCGATAATTTTTTGTTTATAAAGAAACAGATACCAGCAGCTTAATGATGATGACCAACGAATTCCATACCGTTGTGTCCCGCTTTCTACACTGAAAGAGCATAGAAAAGCAGCATTACTGGCTTTTTACCATAACTTACTCACACAGGCACATATCTCGTGCCTTTGCGTAAATGTAACGTGCTTTCATAGCCAGAATAGAATACATGGTTGATTATTTCTTCATGAAGCATTGTACTTTAAAATAGCAAATACCAGTGAATATTTATAAGGAGAATACGGGCTCATGGACGAGTTTCTTTACTCTTTCAGTATACAGATAATTACCTTTGTAAAACTAGACTTAGTTCCAAAAGAAAGTGTGCACTTTTGAATTTTGAATACCTATCTATCGTCATGAAACGTCGTACAACTATCGACGAGAGTATGTGCAAACGATATTTGAAAACAAAAATCACGCGATGTGCAAAGATTTTCTGCTAAATTGAGACATTCAATTTTGCCTATTTTGCATGTGCATCGCGCACTAGAAGAATAATTGGTCTAAAAATGCATTCAGTTGAATCTTTGCGGCTTTCCTAAGCATAAAATCACACCTTCAATAAAATTATGCATGCTGCTACAGTGTGGTTTGACTACCAATAAACATCGTTCAACAAAATCGAACCTTGTCAGATTAAGGACGTCATTTAAATTGATTGAGCATTCATGTTCCAATAGAAATCGAGGCCATTAATTAATAAGGCCTTTATTACGCAAATCGATATGTCATGGAACGCCATAGCACCATTCAACGACAAGTTACTGGCCTAGCAAAGTAGCAATGTCTAACATTGACGTACACGTAACGTCTGCATAAAAATTAAAACTTTTGTTTGGAAATGGCTTAAAATGGCTTCGAAAACTCAAAAATGCAACATCAACACATAGCTATTACCATAGAAAAAGTTGTAAGGAGGTCAAATCTCAACAACTTAAGTTCTGCCTGCGCGAATACAGGTTTTGATACTTTATCCAAAACTAATTTGACTTTTAATTTCAAAAGGTCTTGACTAAAGTATGGTATTAAATTTACTCCCTTTTTATGCCCCCGATAGGGAGGCATCATAAATTTGACTTGTCCGTCCGTCCGTCTGTCCGTCTGTCCGTCCGTCCGTCATTCCGTCCAAAAACTTTAACATTGGCCATAACTTCTAAATCAAAGCGGTGTCGGGGGCATTGTCATCTTACAGTGACAGCTCTTGTTTCTTCCAACTTTGTAAAAGTAAAAAAAATGCAAAAAGTGAAAGTGCACACTTTCTTATGAACTCAGTATAGTACCATCATTTCAGGTATTTAATTGTGTGGAGCACAATTAGAGTAGTTCTGTCAGCATATCTAAGAATCAGTTTTATAATGTATATTTATTGTCACAGACCTAAAATACGGAATGCTTTACACTTTTACAAGTTGTTCATTATCTGTCGAGACGTTTGTTATTTCAAATTTCGCAATAGGAAAGTAGATGTTGAATAAATATTGTCGATGCCTTATGAACGTTTATGAATGTTTCTCCACAAAAGCATATTTAAATGTGGAATGTATGGATTGACTAAATCTACATCAACAACTCAAAAGGGATGTGTTATTTAACTCGCTTTAGCACGAAATGCAAAATGTGAGCTTTTGTGGTCGTGTGATATCGCTAGTCCTTCGTGTGTCGTGTATCTTGCGTGGTCAACATTAACATTGTATGCTATATTTTTTGTTCTATCAACCTGAAAATTGACCATAATAAATATCTTGACGAAATGCTATTTCAAAACTGGGTCAGATTTGGTAAAGATTTAGGCCTAGGGATCAAATATTTGAAAACAAGAGGACTATTGCCCCTTTAGCGCTCACCTGAGGCATTAGGTTGACAAAGGTGGCAAAGTGTCAATATCACTTATTTGAAAATCATGACTGGCTGAACAAAAGTCAAAGATATCACGAAGACAAAAAATTGAGTCAAATATATTACCTCCAAATACTGAAATAATTTTTTCCGCGGATTTTAAGAGGTACCCTAGAGTTTTACCCTTTTTCAAACTTGTAAAAATATTTCAAGACGAAAGTTCTGACCAAGATGCCGAATGTTCAAATCAACAGGGCACACAAGAATTTTCATGAATTTGACCCCTTGACATTTTTCACCCACTTGACCCAATTTCGAACTTGACATAGATTTCTAGATTCAAATCCAAATATGTTATTGGTTTAAAAAATCCAGGTCTGGGATTGTCACCAAGAAGAAACAAGTCAGAACTTATCAAAACTTGTATACTTCTGACCAAGTTTAACGACATTTGAGCCTAAAATGCGGCCTCTAGGTTGCGCACAAGGTTCTTCTAATATTTGACACTTGACCCAATTTTTGATACCACTTGACCCTATTTCGACTTAACCTAGATTCTATCAAGACACATATTTTGCCAAAGCTTTCCAAGTTTGACCCCTTTACCTCATTTTGACCCCACTTGACCCAATTTCAGATTTGACCTAGATTTCATTGTAAAAAACATCCTGCCAAATTTTAAAACATTCGGGTAAAAATGCTTGTAGAGTTCTCCCTGGGATTTTCTAAGATTTGAGCCCTTGACCAATTTTTTACCCAACTTGTCTCAATTTCAAACGACCAAGATTTGATGACCCAATTGTTTTCCCCAACTAGATCCAGTCTCGAACTCTACCTAGATTTCAGTAGCGCGTCGGACTGTCAATCTGGAGGTCCAGGTTTCGATCCCCGACGGCCGCACTCATTCTTTTCGCTTACTTGTCTCTCACCAATGGGTTGATAATCGTAGACCTATGTGAGATAGCAGCTGGAGGCTAGGAAATAATGTGGTGGTTGTACTGGTGAGAGAAATATCAAGAAACCATTGTTAGGTGCTCCTGCCGCCGCGATATAACTGAAATAATGTTGAAAGCGGCGTTAAACTCCATTAAATCAATCAAACTACCTAGATTTCATGGAGACAAACATTCTTACCTAGTTGCAAGAAATTATGGGTGAAAATGTGGCCTCTAGGGCGCAAGATGTGGCCGGACGACTCGCGTAACGCGACGGACTTGTTGTTCTCAGGTGAGTTTAAAATTTGTAGACACTCTGGGGGAAGTATTTTTGCTCAATCAACCATTGTGGAGTAAACCTATCTAACATAGACTGGGTAACAAGATTTTTCCGAAATTGGTCACAATAATTGTCTTTATTAAAACTCGGCCAAGTTTGAAATTACCCAAGTGTGTTCAAAATCTAGTAAGGAGCAAACTATCATAAACATCTTGCACAAATTAAAGACGCCATATAGGTTTTTTTCCGATTTACCTGAAAATTGAAATGAATTATTGTCTTGGTGAAATCTCGATCAAGTTAGATATCTTGTCAAATGCGGTCAAAAGCTAGACCAAGAGATCAGATCTTAACCAGTTAACTCAGGTGAGCGATTAGGGCCTCCTCGCCCATCTGATATTTCAGAAATAGATATTTAAACTCCTGAACCATCAAAAACTGCTTTAATCATTCACTACCGCCGACTGGAGGCTAGGAAAGAATGTGGTGGTTGTACTGGTGATAGAAATACCAGGAATCCATTGTTAGGTGCTCCAGCCGCCGCGATATAACTGAAACTGAAAGCGGCGTTAAACTCCATTCAATCAATCAATCATTAACTACCGCACAATTACGGTACTTTCATAACTTTAGTTATAAACCCTTGTCATGCTGAACCCGAAATATTCTTGCCTTGGCAGGACCTATAAACAAACATCAACCTGCATATCTGATCTTTGACTATACCACATGTTTTGCCTTTTTTAGCTCACCTGAGCACGAAGTGCTTAAGGTGAGCTATAGTGATCGTACAATGTCCGTCGTCCGTCGTCAGTCGAGCGTCGTCCGTCGTGCGTCTTCCACAATTTCTTTAAACATCTTCTCCTCCTAAACCAGTTGGCCAATTTTGATGAACTTGGCAGGGATGTTCCTTGGGTCAAGCTCTACCGAAGTTCAAATCAATAAAATCCATCCTTAACTTTCCCTTAACCCTTAACAAAAAGGGTGAAAATATGAAAATCTTCAAAAATTTTCTTCTCTGAAACCAGAAGGGAGACAGCTTTCATAATTATATGGTATGAAGCATCATCTAGTAGACCTCTACCAAGTTTGTTCATATCAAGGCCCTTGGATCCTATATGGGCTTCACCCGGGCCCTTTTTACATAGAATCAAAAAGCGAAAATCTTAAAAAAACAAAAAAACAGCTTTCATATTTGGTAAGTCAGCATCACCTAGTAGGCCTCTACCAAGTTTGTTCATATTGAGACCCTGTAGTCACATTTGGGCTTTGGTTTAAACATATTTTATTGATGAAATGTGTATACAGAAAGTCATAATACAGAATAATAATTCAATAGGATTAGAACGAAAGCAAAATGTATTGAGTTCTTTTCCAGTGGGATTTCAAAGGGGCAGATGACATATTATTCAGATAAATACTTAAGGAATAATAATCATCACTTAATATTAATGAGCGTAATATTGAATATTAATCATTTGGGCTTTGCCTTGGCGCATCCTTTTAACTCTTCTGAGCACGAAGGGTAAAAAATGAAAATCTTCGATTATCTTCTTCTCTGAAACCAGAAGGCAGACAGCTTTCATATATTGCATATAGCATCATCTAGTAGACCTCTACCAAGTTTATAGATATCAAGACCCTGGAGTCACATTTGGGCTCCATCCGGGTGCGTCCCGTTTACCTAGAATCAAAAGCCGCGGCAATAGCGCAGTTGGTAGCGCACCGGACTTCTAATCCAGGGGTCTAAATTCGCACGGGTTCGATCCCCGGCCGCGGCACTTATCCTTTCCGACATTTGTCTTCCACCAATGGGTAGATAAGCGTAAACCTATGTGGAATAGCAACTGGAGGCTAGGAAATGGATGTGGTGGTAGTACTGGTGTGAGAAATACCAGGAATCCATCGTTAGGTGCTCCAGTCGTCGCGATATAACTGAGAGATTGTTGAAAGCGACGTAAAACCCCAATTCAAATCAAATCACCTAGAATCAAAGAGCGAAAAGGCATATCTGTCTTGCTCTTGGCTGAAAACATTCAAAGGTATTGATCTTATGTAGAAATTATCTCCTGTTTGACATCTGCCTATTCAATTTATGTTATGTCCCAGGGGTCAAAGAGACGCAGGTGAGCGATCTAGGACAATCATTGTCCTCTTGTTTTTTTGTAGTTGTTTTTTATCTATATCAGAAAAAGCACAAAAAATTAATATTCAAATAAATATCGGCTCTCATTTAGTGCATCCAGAACCTGGAATATTTTGATTTTGTTGCAATTTTGCCAAGATTTTTATTCAGCAAGACGAAGGTTAATTTAATTCATTACACCCCTGCTTTTGGCTATACCATTTTTTTCCGGATGATTACTCATATCGATGTTTTAATATGGCCATATTATCAAATGTATCCTTTTTAGGTCAAAGTCCGCAATATGGCAAGCGAAAATACATCTGAAGAAGATGCAACAAAAGCCTGTGATTCTTGTAGTTTCCAAAGTAAACAGAGGGAAGCAGTGACACATTGCATTGATTGTTGTGAAAATTTGTGTCAGGAATGTGAACGAGTTCATGGCAGTCTTAAAGCAACTCGTGATCATAAACTTAAACCATTTCAGGATGTAAATGTTAGAGTAAAACGAACTTATCCAGCAATTATGTTTTGTTTAAACCACCACACCGAAGTCCTGACAAAGTTTTGTAAAGGCCACAGTTATGCTATTTGTGAGCTTTGTGTTTTAACAACACACAGAAAATGCACAATTGATTATTTAAACGACACCGCAAAAGAAGAAGGAGCAAAGACAGAAGTTGCAAAATTTATAAGAAATATAAAAGAAACTATATCATCATTTGAAAAAATCAAGAAAGCCAGGGAACAAGACAAGGTCAACATCATTAAATGTTCCAAAAATGTAAGAGAAGAAATAGAAAGAATAAAGGTAGATATTCTTAACTGGATTGAACATCTGGCAAAAAAGACGGAGGAAGAATTGTGTGAGAAAGAGGGGATATTCAATAGTGAAATCGACAATCACATTAAAGTATCTGACCAAATGTTAAAACAATTGAATCGTGTTCTTCATTCATTACACAAACTCGACGATTACGATCAAACGGCTAAGTTTACTTCCATGATTAAAAACAAACATTATGTAGATGACGGAAAGAAGGTCAAAGATGAACTTTTAAATGAAATCGCACCTGTGGAATTCAAACTTTATCGGTCAGACAATCTTATCAAATCTATGTCAGAAATATCAAATTTAGGGAAAGTTGATAGTACTAAGCTACATGAGATCGATATAAACCTTTTAGACATAACATCTGTTACAAAAATCAAGGAAACTATTGAAGTCGGTAGATACTGTGTTACTGGTTGTGAGTTTATGCCAGATGGAAAATCCATTTTATGCCACGGATTACAAAGAAATAACACAGTAAAGGTTTTGACACCACAGTTTGAAATTAGGGACGAATTACGTTTAAATTCAAGCGTCTGGGATGTTGCTGCCATTGGTCCTGAAGAAGTCGTGGTGACCGGTAAGGAATCAAAAATGCTACATTTTCTTGATATATCGAAGGGAATAAAACTAACAAAATCTGTTAAGATACATCTATCCTGCTATGGAATAGTTTTTGAAGGAGGTAAACTATACGTTACTTGTCGTAAAGATGGAGGCACAAACGAAGTTATGATACTAAATATTGATGGTTCTATTGTCGAAAGCTTCAGTGCAGATCAAGGGTATCTGTATTATCTTGCCGTTAGATCTGACCTTAGTGAAATTATGGCGAGTACTGATGATAAGTCAACTGTGCAATATTTTGACGAAGGTCGTACATTGATACATACTTACTCGGATAGACAGCTGAATGCCTCTGCAGGTGTCAAAGTCGATAAAGCAGGCAACCTTTTGGTGTGTGGAAGACTGTCAAACAATATCCTTGTTGTGAAAGAAAATGGGTTAAGACACAAAGTTCTATTGACAAGCCGAGATGGATTAGATGCACCATGTTGTTTGGCATATAGATCATCTGATAAAACTCTCATTATAGGACAGTGCGCAGCTCCATTTCTTTTGAACTTTAAGATTAAGTAAGTCTAGCTTTCAAAATTTACTTAAGAAATGGTTTCAGGGAACCGTTTCATCTCCTGCCATCTGTCACATTTGATATAGGGATTACTCGGTGAAAGATATAAAAAGAAAAAAAAAGATAGGGCGGCCATTGATTGGTCCATAGAATATTCAGATCATATCTTATCAATTATTATTGAATATTCACATTACTTCCATAATTTAGAAGGAAAAAAGTACTTCTGCTCTTGAGATGTAATTTCTAGGCATCCGTCTCTTTTTTGGAAGGTTGGCTGTAAAATTTAGCCGGAAAGAGGGATTACCTAAAAAATAACGTAATTACTCAAAGATAAAACGACTCATTCTATATTCGAATTGGACTATTTTGATGCACGACAGATTTGTCTTTAATTTGAAAAGTCTTGACGCCTAGCATTTCTGGAGGATAACTTCAAATATAAACCACCTGTTTCGAAATAATGGCAATGGGGGCTATAGCGTTTTAAAAAACAACTCTTGTTATCTAACTGGTTGTGTTTATAGGTTGTCTTGAATGATCTGATTTTGAACCTTACCGTTTAAATAAAAAGATGATTATACATGTTGTCATCAGAGTTTCCCAAGATCCCGAATTCAATTCATTTAAGAGATGAAGAGAGTATTTGTTGATTTTATGGAGGTAAAAACTAAAACCTTAATCACTCTGAATACTCGAATACGTAAGAGATTTATACTATCAATGGGGATAGCTCTAGATTCATTGTATGTGAGTTATGCCCCTTTTTCGACTTCGATTTTTAACAACCATCCAGCACCCAACAGTCGAGCAAAGGTATCCGTAGGCGGTTCTCTTGTCGTCAAAGAGTGGCAAAAACTAGGTTTCGGGGGTCAAACAGAACAGAAAAGTTCAGTGTGCACTCTAGCTGCCACATTTTTGGCTTGAATGTTACGAACTTTGTCAGCATGTTCGTCTAAATGATTTCTCAGATGATTTTTAAATAAGATCTAGTAGGGTAAAAACCCAGGTCAAATCTAAATCTAGTGTCACATAAACAATCCGACGCGTCGCCGACGTCTTTTGAATGGATTAATGATAAATTCTACGACCAGTCGCCGACTTCTGATCGGTGGATCGTGCATGTTTATTCTGAAATCGGCGATGCGTCGGTGAGTTTTATCTTCAAGTGAAACACCTGCCGACTAGCCGTCGACATTTTTTTTTATTTGTGGAAGACAATATTGTAGTAGGAATTAATCGCCGTTGATTGATCGGGCTACGGTCGTTCATCGGCCAAGCTACGATCGATTTTTGTACACATCGCAGACGTCTTTTCCGACCTTTTCACTTCCGTTTGGGATCGCCGTTTAGTCGACGACATGTCGCCGGCATATCGTCAGGCATGTGATGTTAAATTGACCATGATTTCTTTATCATAACTGTTTACTCTATTTTGACCGGCGTCCGACCGACGTTTTTTTCACCAATTGGCCGTTGAAAAAATTGTAATCGCCGACGTGTCGTCGTCATCTTTTTTTAATTAGATTTAATTTTGGTTAATCCCATCATCTTTTGTTCATTTTGATTGGTCGGAAATTTTGTTCTATTCCCAAATGACAGGAATTTAATGTGAAGCTAATTTTTAAGATTGCACACAAAATAGTCCTATAATAAATCTATCTTTTGGTGAAGACATTTGAATATTTTCGCATCCAAATATTAAATCATAAGACATGAAGATAGTATTTATTAATTTCAAAGAGGAATGAATCTAAAAACCTTATCACACTTAAGCATGAATCCGCTTCGCGTATTCATAAAGTGTAATTGAATTTTTTGTTTCATTCCTCAATAAAATTAAAAAAAAAATACTTTCTCCATATCTTAAATGCCTTGACCAAAATATTATCCTGCATGGTAACTTGGACCATATAAAATTTGGTTAATCTAGGCTAATAAAAGTTGTTAACTTGATATACTCTTTGATACACTTTTGGTGCAATCTATAGGTCACATGATTTATAACTAGTAATAAGGTAGTGGACCCGTAAAAGTTTTGCAAAATTTCGGAAGTTAAGAACTTTAATAGCGTTAACTGAGGTTTCCTTATGATTTTCATCATGAAACCTCGGCCAACATTGTGAAAGTTCATGAGTTAAGAAATGTTGCGCAACAATTACGGGTCTACTACCTTAAAAGTTAGATGCCGAGCTTTACATATTGCAACATTTGTAAACAAGACCTAATGTGAGCGGTTTTGGTCCGCTTGGTTAGTTGGGTATAACACATTTTATCTTATAACTATTCAATTATCCGTGTGATAACATCCTGTATGATATTTTTTATGATATCACATAGTTATTTTTAGAACATGATATAATGTGGCTATTTTTAGAAAGTTGCATTTCAGTTAGAAACACTGACAAAAACAAGACAAATATAGGTTATAAGATAAATATAATACATACTTAGTGTATTGTATGAAAAAAATATCAAACTCGGTTGTGAGAATTGATAATTGTCTCGGCAGAGCCTCGACAATTTTCAATTCTCCCAACCTCGTTAGATATTTTTTTTCATGTGTCTAGTTCTTCAAATTGTAGATATATGGGGAAAAACGCGTGAGTCAGAAGAGCGTCTCAGGCCCTCAAATGTCTCATGTTAGGTCTACTGACCGAAGTTCAGAAGAGGTACAAGCATGTCGTGTTTCCTGTCTGTCTTTCTGTCTAACCATCCATTATCTTTTATTGGTTTCACGATAAATTTTAAAAATATTATTTGTTTTTTTTTTTTTTTTTTTGGAACTTTGAAAAGAAGATTGGAGGGTCATAACATCGATATTTAATTTGATATAATCTTTCTTTGAAAATGTGCAGCAAATAGGATGATTTTCGCATGGTAAGTTTCTCATGTTTTGCTAGCCAATCTGATGAAATTTGGGGACTCTGTATGTGTAGATGTATTTTTATTTATCTATTGTCGCTACCGTAGCACATGCCCATATGAACAACGCTCAAAGATTTTGTTTGTTTGTTTGAATGGGTTTTACGCCGCTTTCAACAATTTCGCAGTGATATCGCGGCGGTCGGAGCACCTAACAATGGATTCCTGGTATTTCTTTTACCTGTACTACCATTACACCCTTTCCTAGTCTCCGACTGCTATCTCACTTAGGTTTACGATTATCTACCCATTGGTGAAAGACAAACGTCGGAAAGGATATTTGCCGCCACCGGGGATCGAACCCACGACTTCCAGATTGGAAGTCTTATGCTCAACCAGCTGCGCTATGGTGGCGGCTAAACGCTCAAAGAAGACGATTAGTTGTTACGGGAGATAGTGCAAGGACACATGACGAAATTCCTACTGAGATTCGTCACGGTCTTTTACGTGCTCGGTGCAAAGAACTGACAAACGTAGCCTTGTATTGATTAACGTCTCTTTCGATAAACAATTAGTTTGCTAGTGTGCCAGCCCGGGGATCGAACCTACGATATCAACCTTCCATTGTTTTGAAGTCCAGTGCTTCACCGGCTGAGCTAAAAGAACTGACTGTGGACTCTTTTCCACTATTACGATAATATTTAATTCAAATTTCCATAAGGCCAATTTTCCCATTGTACTTGATGGACATGACCCGTTTTCAAAAGGAACGACCATTCTCTTTGTGCAACCATTCTGTAAAAGTTTGAAGGAGATCGGATAAAACTGTGGAAAAAAGTTTATTAGAATTTCTACTTTTCCAGTGATACTTGACGGATCAGACTCGTACTCCAAAAGAACGATCACGATCTAGCTAAAATGATTCTGTGAAAGTTTGAAGCAAATCGGATGAAAGAGTTCTAAAAGGCTGGTATAACTTTTCAATTGATAGATCGCCGGTGTCCAAGGGTAACCTGTCCCCTGGGTAACGTGTCCCCGGGGACATGTTACCCTAGAAATCAGCCGGGGTAACCTGTCCCCCCCTGGGATAAACCGTCCCCCCCCTACAGATATTGTAAACCAATATATAGTCACATTTCTTTTACCAAGATATTTTATTCTATGTGTTACAAGTCTCTTTCTTTGATCTGTATGTAATTTTAATCTGTTTTGCGAACTGTTTCAGTTCTGAAGGATTTTTATATTTTTCATGATAAGTAGTATAACAATTAAACTTTTTTTTTTTTTTTTTTTTTTTGGAAAAATAATTGTTTAATGACATCATGACTATGGACATATCTATGAATGATTTTGTCTTTAGAAACATTATTCAAAGCATGATTTTTTTTCTTTGTGTGTATTGGGGGGGACACGTTACCCAGGCCTGGTTAACCTGTCCCACCACCAAAAAGGCTGTCAGCAATGATATATGCAAATATAATCCCATATGTTTTCAATTATATACTAATATTTCAAATTGTTTGGGGGGAAGGTTCCAAAGCTATGGTAAATTGATTCTGAAACATGTTACCCAGACCTGTTAACCGAGTGGAAACACAAAAAAAGGTTGTTAATGAGGATTTATTCAAAGATAATTGCGAACACTTTTTAGCTCGACTATTCGAAGAATAGGGGGGCTATTCCAGTCACCCGGGCGTCGGCGTCGGCGTCAGCGTCGGCGTCGGCGTAATGCTTTGGTTAAGTTTTTACGTGCAAGTGTTTAAAATCTCTGTTTCTATCAAAGCTATTGCTTTGAAACTTTGCACATGCTTCTGTGACCGTAATATCAGCATCTAGACAAAGATTCATTACTCTGATATTGAATTTAGTGGAATTATAACCCTTTTCGGACTTAGAAATCTTGGTTAAGTTTTTACGTGCAAATGTTGTTTATCTGAAATATTTCTGTTTCTATAAAAGCAATTGCTTTGCAACTTTACACATGTTTCTGTGACCATAATATCAGCCTCTTGATAAAGATTCATTACTCTGATATTGAATTTAATAGAATTTTAACCCTTTTCAGACTTAGAAAATCTTGGTTAAGTTTTTACGTGCAAATGTTGTATTTCTGTAATATCTCTATTTCTACTAAAGTTATTGCTTTTGAAACTTTGCACATGCTTCTGTGACCATAGTATCAGCCTCTAGACAAAGATTCAATACTCTGATTTTGAATTAAGTGGAATTTTAACGCTTTTCGGACTAAGAAATATTGGTTAAGTTTTTACGTGCAAATGTTGTACGTCAGTTATAGCTCTATTTCTACATAGGCTTTTGCTTGGAAACTCTACACATGCTTCTGTTACAATGATATCAGTCTCTTGACAAAGATTTATTACTCTGATATTGAATTTAGTGGAATTTTAACCTTTTTCAGACTCAGAAATTCTTGGTTAAGTTTTTACGTGCAAATGTTGTACATCAGTTATATCTCTAATTCTATTAAAGCTATTGCTTTCAAACTTTGCACATGCTTCAATGATCATAACAACAGCCTCTCAACAAAGATTCAAATCTCTGGTATAGAATTTAGTGGAGTTTTAACCCTTTATGGACTTAGAAATTCTTGGTTAAGGTTTTACGTGCAAATGTTGTATTTCTGTAATATCTCTATTTCTACTACAGCTGTTGCTTGGAAACTTTACACATGCTTCTTTGACCATAATATTAGCCCACAGAAAAAGATTTATTACTCTGATATTTAATTTAGTGGAATTTTAACCTTTTTCCGCCTTAAAAATCTTGGTTATGTTTTTATGTGCAACTGTTTTATGTTAGTTGTATCTCTGTTCCTACTAAAGCTATTGCTTTGAAACTCTGCACATGCTTCTGTGACCATAATATCAGCCTCTAGACAAAGATCCTTTTCTCTTGACTTTCATTTTATTGAATTTCCAATGTCGATATTGATTTGCTGTTACTATCCAGCACTAGGAATAGTCGAGCTTCGCTGTCCTCCGACAGCTCTTGTTACTTTATTTGAAAACTGTGTGATAGTCTCATTTATATCAAAACTGTTATACAAATTAGTTATTCACTTATTAGAAAAAAAGGTGATATCTTTAAAATATAAATAGCATTTGGAATAGGGGGACAGGTTACCCCGGGGTAACATGTCCCCCGGGGACAAGCTACTCAGGCTTGGGTAACCTGTCCCTTTTTCCAAAATACAAGATTTAAACAATTTGTCAATTGACATGTTGTTTTCTTATCAAAACTGCAATAATGACATTATAGTTGTCTTTTTAAAAGCTATTATTCAATCTAATAACAGACTCTGAAAAAATTAAAATAATGCAATAATAAAAAATATTTAAGTGCTAAGATTTTTCTTTAAAAGGGTACAAAAAAAAAAGAAATATAAACATACAAAGCCATTGAGGAAATTTTCTAAGAATATCTTTCTTAATAAAAAAGAATGACTTGAAGGTGATATCTTTAATGAAAAAAGTATTTGGAATAGGGGGACAGGTTACCCCAGGGTAACCTGTCCCCCGGGGACATGTTACCCTGGCTTGGGTAACCTGTCCCCCTTTCAAAAGAAGAAGTATTGAATGAATTTGTCATGTTGCTCTCTTATGAAAACTGCAATATTTACATGATATGTTAATAAATGCTATTTATCAATCTAAATATGGACTTGGAAAAAATTTAGATCTTGCAAAAGTAATATTGCAAAAAATTAAAACATGCAAGCGCTAAGATTTTTCTTTTAAAAGAGCATCATTTTTTTAAAATTATGAATGAAATATTTTTCAATGAATATCATATGATATTAATTTCTTAAGAAAAATGAATGACTGGAATGTGAAATCAAATGAATAAAAGCATTTTGAATAGGGGGACAGGTTACCCAGGGGTAACGTGTCCCCGGGGACAGGTTACCCCGGGGTAATGTGTCCCCCCCCCCACTTAAGTTTTATTTTTTTATATTTTTTTTCAATAAACTACTTTCAAATATTTGCATAAAATACCAAGATTGACCACTATAATAATAAAAATAAAAAAGAAAAGGAAAATTGATTTGATAAATCATAGTAAGCAAATTATATTTTGGTTTGAGGAATTGAAAACCACTCAAAAATACAGATATACTTTTTATATGTCTTTTTTAAATTGATTTAGATATATACAAAATAGCATGAATGAAAAATTAAAATTTTGATAAGAAATAGTGTTTTCCATGGGGGGGGGACACGTTACCCCGGGGTAACCTGTCCCCGGGGACACGTTACCCCAGGGGGGGCAGGTTACCCCGGGAGAAACTGTCCCCGGGGACACGTTACCCCAGGGGGGGGGCAGGTTACCCCGGGAGAAACTGTCCCCGGGGACACGTTACCCAGGGGGACACGTTACACTGTTACACCGGTACCGTATCTTGATCTCCGTCATGACACACCAGATGATTTTAAACGTAAGTTATCTGCCAAATATATGCGACCCGTCATGCGAAACGGGACCATCTGGGACCGCCCCGTTAAATTATAATGTGATAAAGAGATCAGTTCTATAGTACAGGTCAGCTAGAGGTCGCATTTCAAAAATTCCTTCACATGAAGGTAGATCGATCATTCTAGATAGAAAAATCACGAAAGTGGGATAAAGTGTTCGATCCTAGGCAGTCGGCGCAATCCGCGCAGTTTGACTAGGGTCGATACTTCAGCACTACCCAGAAGGCCCCTTTTTGCATGACACAAAACAAAGTGAAATCGTTGAAAGGCGACATAGCGTCGCAGGCACAGCTAATTCAAGCCGTTCTTACGACGTTGAGGCCGCGAATCCACTAATATGATTGAAACAAAATGACGAAAGAGGTCGGAGTTTAACAGATGTTTAAATATTAGAGAAACTTAATTCTGAAAGTAGGCCCTAAAGGTAAATAGTCAAACAAACTTCCTTAACTTATCAATTTGACATGCTATTTAAGATGCCTTTGTTTAACCCTGATTTTACGTTAAACATTGGCGGATTTGGCGGTCGAGTCACCGGAAATGTTGCTATTTAGTGAAGTATAAAGATTTCTTCCTTGAATTATGATTGGCGAAAAACTTGGTTGACGTTGAGGTAGCTTAAGTGTTGCCATATAACGAAATATAAAAACATATCACCTTCTCTAAATCAATATATATATATGTGTGTGTATGTGTGTGTGTGTAGGCTGCTCAGACGATGACGATGAAGGAATAAAAGAAATCCGAATATATTCGGCTGAAGGTTCAGTTTATCAAGCTTAAGCACATTCGGAACATCGCTCGGATTCTTCCGTAAACTGAAAAGTACCTCGGACATAAGTGTAGTAATTTTGGGTCGTATTTTAGGTAATTCGGCTTCTGGTGGTAATTCGGTCATTTAATACGCTTGAAGAAAATGACATTTTGTTGATTCTTTCCGAATGTCTATGGAGATCTTTTTGGTATATTATCATTTGATGACAAAACGCAGTAATACACTGTGTTTTGTCATTTAATTATAATATGCCCTCTTTTATCCTTACGTTGATTTTGTTTTATGCAACGTCATCCTTAGCGGGATCGTTGATGTTTGTGACGTCATATAAACCCTCGTGGAAAAATGACGCGCTTTCATGGCTGCGTCCGTATTATTTCCGAGGTCTTTTCCATAGAATCGCCGAGGGTTCCCGATTGGCTTAAGCATAAACGAAGGACATCCATTCTGTTTAGACGTTAGTTCCGATCATGGAAAAATATCAGTAAGTACGAATATAATATCAAGAGTACAAACTTATGATGCTAACGGAACGTTTATACGAACATATTCTGACAGCCAACTTGAAAGTTCTCTAGGTACAGTTAAGAATATCGTGGAATTGACAAGATGAATGATTTTGGAATGTTTTATGAATGAATTTAAATGAGTGTGTGTATTAAAGGGAGGTAATCCAACATCTCTAATTTTGTTCAAGGTGAACAAAATAACAGATATTTATTACATCCCTTTAAAAATTATGTATACAGGTTCTATGAATAGCATTCGATGTCTTCACGATTCCCTCATACGCTTACAAAATTCAATAATAATAGTGAAATCTTTGACTTTATCTACCGATATTTATTCTGAATTTAGTTGTAAATCTTATCATTTTTGTGTTTGATTTTGGAGCGTTTTTGAATGGTTGGAGTGGGTGTTTGTAATGAATTAATGGAGCAATGGATGAGCGATTTAGAGTGTTTTTGATCGGGATGAAAGTTAATTTCACGATGCAACTAACTGTATTATACTTGACATGGCAGACAATATGTTAGTTTGTGGAGGTTCATCGGACAAACTACATATTGTTTAAATAGATGGCACTAAGTACAAAACTCTATCGATTATCATGATGGGGATGCTCAATCCACGTGCCCCACATACAGGGTGTCAGATAAAACCCTTTTGGTTCGTCCCTCTGACAGTCCGTACCTTTTAGCTCTGAAGATAAACCTGTAAATTAATGTTTCCCTTGACTAAGCGGCGTGTTTCGCTGAATTATGTGGGCTATATTTCTTTTTTTATACGCCCGTCGAAAAACGGGACGTATAATGTGATCACCCGTGGCGTCCGGACGTATTGGGGCGGGCAGCGTCCACTCGTTTGTCCGGAGCATTACACATTTCACCGTATATCCGATATACTTGAAAATTGGTACTTTTTTTCTCGGGACATCTTACCTCCCTTTTATTCCATTCGGTACCCGCTCTGCACAATCATTTCAGTTCGTTCCTAATAAGTAGTCAGTTAGAAAATAAGTTTTTAATCGTAAAATAAATAATACACCAAAATGAAGTGTTAATAACAACAATTACCTCTAAAATTTAAACATACATTTACAATAACATAACACGTTTTTCTTAGAATGTAACATTTAGGCCCTACATTTGTGTATAAACAAGACAAATTGATATTTTAGCGACAAAAAACTCGTATCTAACTTACTTCAATAAAGCTGTAGTTACGAGGTATTTGGTCACTCGTCGACAATGAGGTCGTTTTGGGAATAAAATGTCGCACCTGCAGCCTGATTCCAGCTGCAGGTGCAACATTTTGATCGATCAATGTAAAAATACCTTTACAACAAATTCCTTGAGTCTACAAATTATTGATTTTAACCCATAATTAGGCAATGAATAATCACAGGTCCGTCAATCTGTCCGTTCACCCGTCGATAGCTTAAATTTTCCTGTAACTTTACATGTAACAATATTTGAATTACTACGCTCATATTTTGATTTTGGCATACATATTCAACTCATGAATACTCATCATTAGATGCCAAGGTCAAGGAAATTTGATAAGGTCAATGTAATGGTCAAACTATAATAAAATGGGAAATTAGTATTCAACAAATAAGTTGTGTTTCTCCTAAATGTTATTAACTTATATTATAACTTATATGAAACCACTGATTATAAAACAACCGCCTGTGAAATGACGGTAAAATATGGGAGCAACAGTAATTCAGTCCATTTAAAAACTAAATGACTGTGACCGAATTGTAATGAATGAGTCTAAATTGAGTGGTTATCAGACTAAATTTGAAGACTACTTAGTATTGAATAGAAAACACGTCATTTCTATATACAGGGAAAATGGGTATAGGATAGAAAATAGGCCAACTTATTTCTCCCCCGGGCGGGGCCCGATTTGGTTGTTTTTCAGCCGGGCCACAATTTGAAACCCGGCCCTGTGTTCCGGTTGACAAGATGCTACAAACCGTTTTCTTATTATACCCCGCTTTGCGCGTGCACATGCTTGCAAAAACGGGTATAATTTGAAAACAGTTTGTAGCATCTTGTCAGCCGGAACACAGGGCCGGGTTTCAAATTGTGGCCCGGCTGAAAAACATCAAAATCGGGACCCTTTCGGGCGAGAAATAAGTTGGCCCAATGAGTGCCGTGGTATATGGGAAATAGACACGGGCGTTAGCGAGTGTCTATTTCCATATACCGCGGCACGAGATTTTCTCTCTGACTTAGACCACGATTTTCTAACACTGAATGTATCGTTTATCCGAGCCACAAAACAATGAAAAAGAGGAAAAACTCGCAGTGTTATGCTGACTTCAAAATGTGTTATTATGCTGAAATTACTTATTAATCTGTCTCCGTTACTTATGGAAGATGTTTTGCATTTTTGCGACTATAGACAGTCTTTTGACAAAAGCGCTCATATAAAACTCTCATTATCTTTTCGAAATGACTCGGCACGCAAATTCTTCGCGATTCACGTGCACGACATACTACCATCGTATATCTGTAAATACTATGCTCGGAATTGATCTTTGAGATATTCTTTTGAAATACTGTTCTCTGATTGGCTAAATCGCTTTAAGCATGGTCTTATACTGGTTTTAAATATTTACTTCTTTTAGTAAGGCGTTTGAGGACGGATTTGATAGTTGGAGAAGGGAAAAAATTGTGACGTATGTACGACAGCTAAATAAAAGGGCACTTTTGGTTTTATCCAGATTTAGATATTTGTTTTTTAACTTTAAACGTGTAAAATCATTTTGGTTATGTCGAGATTTAGACATTTGGTGATGTCGAGATCTAGACATTTGGTTATGTCGAGATTTAGACAATTGGTTATGTCGAGATTTAGACAATTGGTTATGTCGAGATTAAGACATTTGGTTATGTCGAGATTTAGACATTTGGTTATGTCGAGATTTAGACATTTGGTTATGTCGAGATTTAGACATTTGGTTTAAACGAGATTTAGACATTTGGTTTTAACGATATATAGGCATTTGGTTTTTATCAAGATTTAAATATTTGATTTATCTCGATATAGTCTTTTGGTTTTATCAGAATTTGTTTTATCAACATGTATGTATAAACGTTTAGATTAATCCAGATTAAGACATTTGGTTCTTTTGAGATTTAGACATTTGTTTTTTATCAACATTCACGTATTAACATTTCGATTAATCAAGATTTAAACATTTGGTTTTATCAAAAGATGAATATTTCGTTTAATCGAGATTTAGACATTTAGTTTTATCAACATATTAATATTTCGTTAGATGTTTGGTTTTATCGAGAATGAGACATTTGGTTTTATCGACAAAGGTACAATATTTATTATAATGATAAGATGTGGCCCTTCATTGAAATAATAAGCGTATGCGTAATAACTTCCGGTGTGTAATATATTAGAATATTCTTTTTTAAGGACACAAATCAGACTATGCAGACGCACTGTCCTACCAGAGTCTTCAGTATACGTTCTATCTCTAGATAGTTATTAACTTGAATTTTTTTCACATATGCTTCTAAAATAATTTTCAATATCGCGCATTTGCTTGTTTTACCCCCTATTTCTTATGACCAGTTTAAAATTTAGAAAAAACAACGACAATCTTTATCCATTGTGTGGTTGCCCATACTGAGGCACGCTTTAGCTTTTCGTAAGTGTGAAATTGTTGAAAATGTCAGGCACAGGGTCAATTGTCATGCATTAGACCAAAATTTGATGGTAGTTGAGATCCCTTTATCACACCTTAGCGGATTCAAAAGGTTCATAAAGCTCATTTTCAATCATTGAAATATCATCTGAATCAGAATCACTCGATAAAGATTCATTTTTCGCTTTTGGAGCGACAATTTTCTTGAAATCACTGGGTTTCTTCAAATTTGCACAATCCATATACGGTGAGTTTTGTTTCGAGTTTGAGGGTTTATCTTTGGTCAAAATTCTCTTAGTCTGGTTCACTTTATCTTTTGTGAATTTTGAAATATCTTTAGAGTCTTTTGCAATCTCTTTTGAATCTTTTGTAGTGTCTTTTATATCCTTTGAGTAAGGCACGTATGGACTTTCTTGTTTATGTGTCATATCTATATATGTCTTTTCATTTTGTTTATTTTGAACTTCTTCGCATTCTGCATATATATTACTGGCATTTGATAATTTCTTTTCATACTTGTATCCATATATACCTTTATCTTGTTGCTTAGGAACGACTTTGTCACTTTTCTTATTTTTGTTGCCAAGTAAGGCTTTTTCCGTACTTGAATCTTTTGCGGTGTCGTCGATTTCGTAATAGATTTTCGGTTTTCCGTTGTCTTCTTCGATAGGTTTGGCGGGCAGTTCTCGCTTCGAATTATCAACCAATGATCTTTTGTTTACGAGTTTTGGTTTGGGTTTCGGTACTTCTTTTTCTTCCGATTCGGCGCACTCGTCTATTTCCGCGTATGTCGGAGAGGCAGGACTAGTATTCGTACCAGTTCGTGGAATCTCGTCTGCAACAGCACTGTATCCCGGTTGTAGAAACGGTTGGCCTTCATCTGCAATAAGACAAATTTCCACTCTTATATACCATTATACTATCTTTTAGGGTTTGCTTCAAACCTCTCGATTCGCCATTGTGAGTGAAGAATTGATTGAAGTGGCGATCGGCTTCATTTTATATCTGATTCTCGACTCTTCTTATTTCGGATTTATGTCGACATTTCTCAGGGGAATATAATCAGCTTATACAAAAAACCCTTCAAAAAGCATATGCAAGAGACTGTTTTCCCGGTAAACTGTTATACTACTAAACCATATCGCGGCAAATGTCAATGTGACTAAATACAAAAGCCTCAGATCGCGACAAAATAAAGGTAATCTAAGGTCAAATTACAAGAATGCGATTTTGGTCGGCAGTTGAATTAAGGTAAAAACTGCGCAATGCACAATTTTTGAATCGGAAAATTTTGTCATTCGCCGGACGATGTCGTACCACTATTGCATCAACGCTTTTAACCTTTATAGGCATCGATATGACGTTTTTATGGCGCCATTTATTTCCGCTGGTTGATTTCCATGATTTCCGAAGGTTACGAAGTTACCCGAGAAATTCCGAAGTCGGGTCGATTTGAAAATTTTGTATCCACCACCTAAAAATGGGGTATATGTCGATGCAAAGTGTATGTAACCGAACTTTTTGGGGTCTTTATCTTTTGCATACAGCTTGCTGCGCAAATGAGAAAAATTAACCTCGCCTATGATCACACTAACCTGGTGTGTCGTCTGTCACCGGCAGAGGGCGTTTCTGTATCTCGCTGCAGTTCGTCTGCGAATTTGAATTGGAAAGACTGCTTTTCTTGTCTTGTTCGGCATCGGATTTACAGCGTCTGAAAGAAAGACAGGCTATCATTTCATTTTCATTATCATTTTCATCCCTACACCACTAAATTGCATTATATTAAACAAATTGATGATATTCGAGACTAACAAGTTTTTCCCGAAGAAGATATATAAATACAGTTAGTAGCCTCGTAAAATGACAAGGTGAATGCTTTTGTAATAAAATTGAATGAGTGCGATGAGTGAGTTTTGAGTGAAATTGACGGGAGATAGTCTAATAACGCTTATTTGTTCAGGATGAACAAAATAAGCGTTATTAATTATCCGCTTTAATAAGAGATGTATACGTGTAAAAGTTTTATAAATAGTTTCCAATTTTTTTCAAGGTCCAATTAGACGCTTACAATTTCAAATTCGATAGTGAAATTGCGATTTTTTCTATTTATATTCATTTGGAATGAAGCTATTGATTTGTTTTTAGTCATTTTGGAGCGTAATGAGTTTTTTGAGTGAATTTTTGGAATGAATGAATGGAGCACTGAGTGAGCGATTTAGATTGTCTTTGATATGAATGTTAATTTCAAAATGTAAATATTTGTAGCAGGAAATTTAGGCTAATATCAGACTTCGCGTGTCTGCAGGCTAATATTTAAAAAAAGAACATTAAATTTCAAAAATGTATTTTTCCACTCATATTCATGAAGAAGAAGAAAAAGAACAAGAAGAAGAAGAAAAGAAGAAGAAGAATTGGAAAAGTGTCTCCTACGTATAATAATCTGTTCGAAGAAAAGCTACATTGGTGTAGCCAAGAACTTTGTAGGAAGGAAGGAATTTATACGAGTTAACAAATACGATGAATAAATATTACCTGAGGTAGAATCTAACAAAAACGATTATTATGATCAGAAAAATAATTCCAACAGCAAGCCCGATAAACAAACCTGAAATAAGAGAAAATGGCGAGTAATTATCTCTATCATACAATGAAGCCTGTACTGACCTGATATTACCTGTCTGATAAAATAACATGATATCAGGCAGTCTTTTTTGAGAAACAATTTACATACGCTTTCATCTTTATTTCCTTAATGGTTTATGATAATTAAGCCAAAAAAATGGTTGCATAATAGATAAAATAGCATGTTTGTGCCTTAAAATATCAATGTTATCTGGTCTCGACTGTGAGAAATTATCATAAATCGGCAAAGCCTCGCATGATAAATTCTCCCAACCTCGACCAGATAACATTGACATTTAAAGACACTAACATGTCATTCTGTATGTTTAAGTGTAAGGTCTATTTATCTGCGATTGAGTGAACAACAAAATCTATTTTTTCACGAGTTACGAGACGGTTATTCTATTTCTTAAGTACTAACATGAGACGAAAAGAGAAATTGTTTGGACAAATGTTCTAAAAATGCACCATTGTGCTCATGATTGCTATACAATTCCATGACGTCATTTGATTCAGATCCGTTTAGATAACGTAAAATGAAAGAAAGCATGGTCTTAATTTTGTTATATCACTGGTTTTGCGACGTGTTTATCAATTGACATCAACCGTTATTTGTCAACATATCACAAAAAAGCATTAAAGAAAAATAAATATCCACGTGGAATAAAATGATTGCCAATAAATGAAAAAAATAAATAGAAAATAAATGATTTATAAATGAGCCTATGCGGGACATTTCAAACAATTGCACATATTTGAAAGCAAGGCCTCTGGCCTGTGCAACCTTTGCATCCAAACAAAATGAACGCAGTCTTGCGCTGCACTATGAAGATGGGAATTGTCTTTATCCCTCTTCTGGCAGTTAGCCATTATTCTTTTAGTTAACAACACCACGGTGAAATTGACAAGATGGATGATTTCGGAATGAATTAGGAATGTCATTAATTAAGTGTGTGGAACAACTGTAATTCATTGTGTTTTCGACTTTGCTGCTCAAAATTTTGTCTCGCACACAAGTTAAATTGTTGGAAATCATTCGCACAGACTCAAATGACAAATAAGCAACCTAATTCAAAGAAAATATGCGATTCGTCAAATATAGTGCAAACACGTTTATCTACCTCAAAAAAGTCTTGAGAAAGCGAAAATTCAAAACTGTTTCGTTTCTAGTTGCATACTGGTAGAATTTCCAAGTTCAGCTAGCAAACAACATTATTCCGATCGTAAAACCGTAACTGATGAATATTGTAGTGTGCTTGAAAAAAAATTCCGTGGTAACAAAATGTAACCATTTTAACCAATTATCTGAGATAAATCAAGTTTTAAAATCATATAGAAAAATAAACAATCTGATTTTTAAGGGAATGAATAATATATGAACGTGACCTGTCAGGCGAAAAGGAGCAATCCGGAAATTCCGTAATATACATTGTTGAAAAAAGAGATTGGTACCAGCAGAGGTCATCCGGAGATCGCTTTTTTTCAAAAATTCTTATACAGTAAGGTAGAAAGATGCTTCTAAATTAATAAAATCTTTCAAGGGCGAAAAGTTTCGAACATAATCAGCCTGCACAGTCCACGCAGTCTGACACTTCACTCTACCCAGATGGTCCCTTTTTGCCTGGCGGATCATTAATCTTACCATAATTCCCGTGCTGCTCGGGCCGCTGTATGCTCGCAACCGTTGTATTGGCACCTTCATCATTGGATTCTGTTGATAGAGTAGATATGTTATAAATCATTGTCTTGTTGAACCCGAATATTTTCCTTTTATTGGATAAGGTATAGACAAAGATCAGTCTGCACATATGTGCAGTCTGATTTTGGTCTATACCGAGTGATTTTCCCCTTCTTAAATCCGAAAAGTCTAAAATGATATTTTCAAAATAAATTCACAATCACAAACTATGCATTCAGTGTTTTTTAGAACTTTGATTTAAATGCAATTTTGCAAAGGTATTTTTTTTTTAGTATGACAAAAGTCAAGCACATGTGTGACATTTCAAATGATGTTACAAATCGTCGTAAAGCAACCATAATTTCGTAACTTTATTTTGATTATAGCTGTAATTACGACATTTTGGTCACCTACCGACGACAAGCCCATAGGGTATTATAGCGTATATTTGCTTTTTTCATGCACTTTCGTCCTAATCAATAGGTGAGGCGAGGTTTGCTCAAACTGGAAAAAATTCAGAAGAGGCAGATGTGAAAACATCAACATTTATCCCGGTACAATCAGTTTTCGGTCACCTAAGGGTTTTTAAGGCTTTTAGGAATGAAAAGCCTGATTGACTGCACAAGGCGCATTTAAAAGTGGCAACAAATTATTTTTACCATGAGTTAATAGCAAAAACTAAACTGTACGAGGGTGAATCAAAAATTACGTAGACTAGCGTTGCAGAATTTTTTATTTCCCAGACTTTGAAGAGAAAACTACATTGTTATTAAATTGAGGCATTTTTCTTTTTGTCGTGTAAATTTGGATGAAATCCAAAGAGTTGGTCACCTGTAGCAACCATTCTAAAACATTTAGTCATTTGGTACCGGCGCACGGTAACGACGTCGATATGACGCTGTGGTATTGATGAGTTCCGTCTCGAAAGTCAGCACTTTTCAAAATACTCAACTCAACAATAACCACGATTTCTGCATGACCTATCCATTGGATAAGTACTATTTTCATATCCATCTGATCCAAAACGATGATGTTAAATGTGTAATGTATCTAAACGATTCTGAGCTGATGTTGTTCTGTGACAATAACAGATTAAACGCCAAGGAGACGTTTCCCAATCTCCGAGTGTCATCCTTCAGAAACATTCTTAAACAAACCTTTTAAACCATTTAAAAAGAAGGTATCTGCTTACATTTGAAGACATTTTAGCATATTTTATCATTTAAACCTCTCGATTGGGTTTTCCATAGGTCCAGTCGAACTTTATTATTGTCTGGTTGTCTCTGGCTGCGCCGGTGCCGTCCTTTTGAAGTTCAAAAATTGAAGCGTGTCCTTAGTTTACTGCATTTAAATTCGAAAAAAGCGAATGGATTATGCTTGAATTTTAAATATCCTAACTCATAACGCCAACACGTAATTAGGCGAAGTTTGGAAGTGTTTGGTCCAAATTGAGGGGACAATTACGGGTAGTAACACTAGGAAGTAACGTTACAAAATGGGTTGCGCCGGTAGCACCTACCCAGGTATATCAAATGTTGGATTATTTACGTCAGAGTCATAGCAGACTCTTGTACATTTGATATTTTGTCAACATAAAATGATTTGAGACGTGTGCAAAATTCCATTGATTTCCGTCGGGAAATACAAAAGTTATAGTAAAAGTCCACGTATTTTTTGATCCACCCTCGTAAATCCCTTTCTCAAAATTTATTTTATCATCTGAACTTATTGACCTACTTTTCATTTGGAATCTTAAATAAAATATATTTCCGGTCAGGGGCCTTTTATCAAACACTGAACCAAACTTTTAAAGTTTTTTGTCAAAAATACTATCATGAGAACTTGGTGAACAATCTCTTATTTGAGAAAAATTGAGAATTATAATCTAAAACTATTTTTTCAAGCTTTATTTAGCTGGTATTACAACTTGATAATTATTTAAGCAGCAGAGCACATCCCTTAACTTTTAGAGTTTTTCTCCTTAGTAACAGACAGTGGAATGTAAATTAATGTTTTACTGTCACTCCAATACATTGAGGTTTGAATTGAACTCGAATTTGACTCTAAATATCATATTTTCTGCTTAAATAATCAAATCATTTCCTTCTCTGGAAAATACGACTAGGTAAACAGAGAAATTTTGATGGATAAGAACCCTTCGACTGGAGAAATGTTACAGGTTTGCATTGTTATTTCGAATTCCAATGTGAATATTTTGACTGGCCCTGGAAATAGTCATTTCAAGCAGACAAATGAAAATAGGCAATGAAAGTAAGCTTAAGATTCTGTTATTTCTATTTTATGAACGGGAAAGAATATGACATAGTAGAATTAACTAAAATTTTGTTGGTTGATATATAGAATAACTGTGTGTCACCTATTGCTATCAATAGTTGCTAAATTTGATTCTTTTGTATCTATGATGCTTCTGTTAACAAATCATATACACAAGGACAGGTACAGTTTGCAAAGGCATGGTTAAATACAAAAGTGACCGAAAACATATTGTGACCGGAAATAGATTGTGTCGGGATAGATATCTAACCCAGTGACGGGCGTCTAAATTTCATACTTGTCTTTGTATTTTACATCTTCATTTGAAGTCAATTTCAAAAGTACCTGTTTTATTGAATTCCGTGAAATATACGTTACTGTAAATGAGGTTAGGTTTAGCAGTTACTGTGCACGTTAATCCTCTATCATACAGATGAACATATCGGAGATCAGGAACGGGCACAACTGTAAGGAAAAAAATAGAAACAAATAAGTTATAAAAATCATATGTAATATACGTTACTGACATACATAGAGGATATTGAATGAGTGGTCATTGAATACTGAATTTATTAAACGAGTCATCTATAAACAGATAAAAACGAGGCTGCGCCGAGTTTTTATCTGTTTTAGATGACGAGTTTAATAAATTCTGTATTTTATGAGCACAAATTTTATATTCTGTTTATAATATGACCCGAATTGTAGCGAAAAATCGTCAAAATTCTTGAAATTCAACGTTTTAATTTTCCGCGAATGTTATAACGCCGTTTCAAAATGACGTCACAAAACATAGATTATGACGTCATGTTCGTGGTTACAATATAGCGTTGCTCATCGCTCTGAGCTCATTTGCAAAGTTATTCCACTAGTGTAATAACACCCGTGTAATATCAAAAATATTCAACGGGATTATTTCACGCCGGCGACGTCGGTCATATTATAAAGAAACGTTTATTATATACTTTGATATTGTCTCTATGTATTTGAACGGGAGGAAAGTGTGCAATATTTTTTGATATTGCATACTTTGATATTGCACTAAGATTATTTTCACGTGCACATATGGACTGGACTACTTTCTGGTTGCTACCTCGCCACAAGTCAACATAAAATCACATTATCAACGCTTTCTTTTTGCGTTCAATATTCCGCAAGCTCGGGCACTCTGCCAAAAGAACTCGTCCGACACAATATATTCCCATATAAATTCAATAACCTATAATATTACATATGAATTTATAGAAGCTGTACACGTCATTCCTCGATGTTGGAGATCAGGAACGAGAAAAACTCCAAGGAAGAAATAAAATAAAACAGATCTGTTACTGATAAAGTTATATGTAATATATGTTACTGTAAATAAGAACAAGGTTTAACAGTAACTGAACTCGTTATTCCTCGGTCATACAGATGGACATATCGATGATAAGGAACACTTACAACTGTAAATACAAAATAGAAAAAAAAAAACACAGATCGGTTGCTTATAAGTCATATATTAAAGACGTTACAGCAGACAAGGTTTAACATTTACTGTTCGCGCTATTCCCCGACCATGTAACTGGACATATCAGATATTAGGCCCAGGGACAATTGGATAGATGAATAAGATTTAATTTTTGAAACTATTTCTCCTGTTGAATCATGCTTGACCCAATCTCCATTCTAAATATTTGAACATTTACGTTTAAAAAGATTTTCTTAACCTAGAATGATAATCTTTTTCGAGGTCTTCGTTTTTCTTTCAATAACCATGTAATTTTCTTTAAACAGATATATCGTGTAGTATCAGGGCCCAGGGACTCGTTTTACTCAAATTCTTACGAAATAAAGTAATCGTAAGTCAGACTCACAAATCGTGCCTTTTGTTTAATTCATTGTTTTATTCTATCTTGCAATATTTCATTTGAATCGTCTTTAGAAGATGGTCCCAATGAGCACATTTTCAATAATAAATTTTTACAACTCTCTTCTAGCCTATAAATGACTGGAAATGCAAAAAACATATTTTAGCAATTATACCTCGTAAATTCAAAAGCTTTATACAGAGAAAAAACAGATTTCAACTTAGAATTTTCTGTTGAGTCCAAAAAATGTTAAGTTCATGCTTTAAGAAGAAATTTATAAGTATAATTTACGTTAGCTATACATATTTAACAAAACGTAATTAGCCTACTTCTCCTTTCTTTTGAATTTTAGGATATTTTCCACCGTGTGCATTTCAAAAGATCCCCACATTTATATAGTCTATTCATCATCAAGGATGGATTATTTTCAAATTTCTGAGAGATTTCGAAATCTCAAGTTTCAAAGCATGGAAGATAACACATTTTTGCTAAAACAATTAACGGATTCATTAGTACCCATTATGAGTACCTAAAGATGGCGATGCGCCAACATCTGTCTTTTCAAAACTTCCGGTTGCGCTACGAATCGGAACAACTTACAATTTTTCGCCACACGCATTTTCTATGTTCTTTACAATAACAGTTGTTCACTACAAAATATTCTTAAAATCAATAGAAAAGTATAAATATATGATTTATCATTTCCTTTTCATATTTCTAGAATTTTGTTTTATATAGGGTTTCAAGTAGTTGAAATTACATATTTGTAAAATTCAAGCAAAACAGAAATTAATAACAAAAATGCATCCTGTCGTTCCTTTATGAACGAAGAGTAGGATGTATTGTTTAGACAGACGGTTAATGAAATGTGGCAAAGGTTTTGTTTTTACTTCTCATCGTTTGTTCAAGAGGTGGTCGAAAATAGTAAAACAGGTGCATTTGGAAATGAATTGTTATTGTGATTAATTTTGCAATTTGGGATACTTTAGAACTCTTTTCAGTTTTTAGCATTTGATCTACTGACTACTGATTTTTTTTAATATAACAGAACTAATGATATGTGTTTTGTATGAAAAAAAATATGATACGACGCTGGGAGAATCGAAAACTGTCGAGGCTCTGCCGAAACAATTATCAATTCTCACAACCGAGTTAAAAATATGTTTTCATACAATACACTAAGTACATATTATATTTAACTTATAACTTCTATTTTCCATGTTTTCGTCAAGTTTCTAAAAATAAGCGCAATATGTTATTGTTCTAAAAATATACATGTGATATAATAAAAATAGCATATAGGATGTTATCATATGGATATTTATATATTTATAAGATAAAATTAAAGAAGTAGTTCAGCACTACCGAGAAATTCACTTAGTTTATATTGTTTAGACCCTTCCAAAAAAATAGCAGTTTGATCCCTAGAAATACAGTCTAAGGGTCAGGTAAACTTGATTTTGAAAAAAATCTAGCGCAAGCGCTCGGGATGAATAAAAAGGTGCAAGCTATTTGCAATTAATACCCCGCTTTGCGTGCGCACTTGCGTGAAAAGCGGGGTATACTTTGCAAATGGTTTATACCATTTTCTTCATCCTGAACGCAGGGCAGCATTTGCCAAAACTTGTAGCACGTCTGAGATTCTGTCTTTCCATTGACTGCAATTATTATTAAACAAACAAAAAAAAAAAAAACGATGGATAACATAAATGTCTCAGCTTATTCATGCAATAAATGCTTCATCAATTCCTACCAAATTAGAACCTCTTACCATAAAAGGAAAACCAAAAACGTATCGGGTCTGGATTGACTCCACTCAGAAATATTGTGACGTCTCCACAAGCCGTTATTGACGAATTAACCTTTCTGACGTCACAAAGCGGAAACGTCGGAAATGACTGTCCCGCACAAGTTGATTTCGTCATGAAAATGACGCCATCACAATCTGTGTTCAAGTTCTCACTTCCGGCTGTTAGAAGAATTTCATGCAGGTAGATATGGACAAAATGGCCCTCTGGTACTTTTATCTCCCATTTACAAGTCCTGTAAAGTATATATAGAGGATAATCGTTTGTTTCAGTGTAAGATCGATTTATATTTCATAGAGTAATCAACAAAAGCTATATTTTCACGAGAGTGAAAATATAGCTTTTGTTGATCACAGAATGAAATATTAACCGATCTTACTCGAAAAACAAACGACTATTCTATTTCTTGATTGCAAAAATGAGAGAAAATGTGAAATTTCCAGGACATAATTTCGTAAAGCGCGTCATTTTCCACGTGATTGCCATGCAACTTTCATTGTGACGTCACTTATTTCGCACCGCATAGATAATGTCAGATAAGATGAAATGCACAAACGCAGGGTATAAGTTTTTGAAAATTTCACTGCTTTTGCGGTGAGATTATCAAGTGATAATCTACCTTTATTTCTCGATAAGTAAACGAAAAGTATTGAAGAAAAATTAGTAATTGCTTTAAAGAATCTCTGAAAGACGTTTTCAAATACAACGCACAGATATTCAAACTGAATAGCAGTTATGTGATAACGAATTGTACTTACAAGAACAAATCTGTAGCAGATTATTTAAAACAAGCTTGTTATTTTTAAAATTGACAGTAAAAAGTATTAAACAGGAGTAACAATATTGACGTCTGGGTGAAAAGTCCGCATATCAGACTAATGCTTTTCTGGAACACCGATTCAAACTGCATGTTGTCCTCATTTAATAAGACGATGAATGAGAGGGATGCTGTACAGAACTCTTTCCATGTGCATCTATACTACCATTTTTTTGTTGTTGTTTTAAAAAAATAACATTTACACCAAAAAGCAATACAAATAATCTTATGGCCTGTTTTTTTTAATTATTTGGAAATTGAAAGAAAATGATTTCACGAAAGGTGTCATTTTATAAATTGAGCCCGTGCTCGACCTTCCAACAATTTGTTATGTGAGCGAGATACAAATATTGAGCAGCATAAATAGCCGCAATATGCAATCAGAAAATTACCTGTCACTTAGTAAGTCATTTTGAGACCTCTTTCTACAAAGAGCAAACAGAAGACTCTTGTCAGACTGTGCGGATGCACAGGCTGGCAAGAGTCTCTGCTTTGCGCACATTCAAAATTGTTGGAAATTTCCCGCACAGACTCAATTTAAAATCTGTACCTGAATTGTGTCTCTGACGGATAATGTGGGTTTGTTATGAATCCCTGTTTCTGTGATATTCTTATTGGTGAGGATTCGCATTGTTTGATGATGTCTGTGTCTGGAATTATTAACAGAATTGATTGTGAGGACATATAGAATTACATTACCTGCTCAAGCGACCACGCCTATTAAGCGACCATTTTTATCAAGCGGTCGTTTTCAAAATTCTTAAAAAGTAGGCATTGTTGGTCTAAAAAATATTGACAATGAATCCTGTCCTAATTAGACGTTTCTGCTGAATTTTAACATCATAGAATTATTTAGAATTTTACAATAATTTGCATATTCAATCAAAAAGCATATTTCTTATTTGTAAATAAAACGTGTATTAAGCGGCCATTTTCTTTGGCGACCGCTTTTTGGTGGTCCAATGAAGGTCGCTTAAAACAAGTTTTACTGAATCTATCGCTTCGCGTATTCATACAGTGTGATAAGGTTTTTAGTTCATACCTCCATGAAACCAAAAAAAGAACCTCTTTTTTATAATCAAGCCACTGGAGTGATTTTGGCCATACATATAAATCATATATATATTAACAGAACCAATTATTTTTACGAGAGATTTTTGGACTCATTTTAATACAAATATAGTAGATCTGTAAAAACTCACCACGAACACACACATAGTTGACATTAAACTCTTTCGGATTCTGTCCATTGTTGACAGTGGAATGTGTTTCGCAGAATCTGATTGGTTCGCATGTTGACATACCCATGCACATGCGCCGTAGATTCATGTAACTTCTCTCTTGGAGCAGGCGATTGGCTTCTGTAACGGAACCGGAAGGAACATTGTTGATCAGTATCTTCTCGGTGCTTTCACATCGGAAACTAAGTGCTGGACGGCCACAGATGGTTGTATTACAACTTTGCCATAGAACTGAAAATATGAAATGAGCCTCTGCGTGACATTTCCAACAATTTGAAAAGTGCGTGAGGGGCAAACATTGAGCAGCGTAGACAGCCACATACTGTAAATATAAAGTTACCTGGTTATCTACAGTACTTTGAGAACTTATCTACCTACAAAACGCATATTGAAGACTCTGATCAGACTGTGCGGGTGCACAGGCTGGTCAGAGACTTTACTTTGCGTTTTTTCGAAATAGTTGGAAATCTCACGCACGGGCTCAAATACAAAAACTAATGTTTTTTTCTATAAAGGGTCTTGTCTTGTTTCCCTTTTTTTGTGTGTGTTAGGCTGTTTAAAAAAAAGTCGAATTATCGTGATGATCATATCATCGTTGGTGCAGATGCAGACGCTGTTATTCGTAAAAGATATATAAGCTCATTGGTAGAAGTCTTCTACATGTGGGATAGCCGAAAGACACAAATCAAGTCAATATTTTGGGATGTATATCGACTGTCATCGTCAATTTAACAACTTGTAGAGTTCAATTCGTCTTTGGAACCTAGCCTTCATTGAGGGAGGGGGGATACACGCTTCCTAACTACCAGGCTTTAAACCCGTATCTTGGTCATGTCTCGGTTTACATTGAAAATAAAAGCGTGTTGCGAACGAACTGTCCTCAACCAAAGCATAGCTGAAAAATATCCGTCGTGAGCCGGCCACGAACCCACGCGGACAAAAATATTCAAATATTTGGTTTACAAGTCCGGTGCGGCAATCGCTGAGTCAAAGAAGATCTTCTTTGACTCAATGGTTAGCGCATTGGACTTATAAAACCCAAAAAATGAATGTGACTTGTCCGCGTGGGTTCGAGGCCGACACACGACGGATATTTTTCAGCTATGCTTTGGTTGAGGACAGTTCGTACTTCAGTAACAGTGCGTGAGACTTGACACTTGTATTCTTCATCGCGTGGACAACACATACTATCAAGGCAGGATTAAGTTGGCTTCTGAATTAAAATATTTCGTTTTTCCATTAATACTGTGATGTGAGCACTCATTCTAATCGTCTCGTAGAGACGATTAGAATGAGTGCTCTCAACATATTAATTGATTGATTGAATAGAGTTTTACGCCGCCTTCAACATTTTTTCGGTTAAATTGCGACGGCTGGAGCACCTTACAATGGATTCCTGGTATATTTCTCACCAGTACAACCATCACATCCTTTCCCAGCCTCCAGCTGCTATCTCACGATTATCAACCCATTGGTGAGAGACAAATATTCGGAAAGAATGAGTGCCGCCGCCGGGGATCGAACCTCAACATATTGAGTGTCGAACCTGCCTCAATCTATCGATATTGAGTATCGGAGTATTGGCGGGTAGCGAAGATGGGACAGGTTTACTAGTCGATCAACATAGGGTTTTTTTTATTTGATAATATAGAATGATACCCAAACCCTTTTCAGACCACTCGCCTGGGTGTCATTAGCTGTGACCTTGTAGTCTCAAACTTTTCTCTTTTACTGCAAAGGAAGTGACCTTGACCTACTGACCTATACTTGCCTAGGGATCATTCATGGAGAATTTTCCCCCTTTCCCTCTCCAACTCTTACTGTTTTTTCCAATTGCAAAAAGCCTGATGTTTTTTCTACTTATTGGTAGGCCGCCGAAGCGGCCTACCAGTATGAATGCGTTTTGAATATGACCATGGGGGATTAGGGATACATTATTATAAAACCTGTCCAATGCTTTTATTCAAAACATAGAAAACCTTATAATGCAGCCTGGATCAAACAACAGTTTTTCAAAAACTGTTTTGTAATGAAAATTATTGAGCAATAAAATCAGGGTTTTTGGTTATGAACTTGATTTTACAAATATTGCACATTTTATTAAAATGACTGATCACTCAGACATGTTTGACCTAGTTTTTCTCTCTTTCCCCCTGTTTTCTACATTTTTTTTTTACATCAAAGTGATTCTCACAGGAGATTCATCTATGGTTACACTCCTGTCTATTTTGGTCTTGTTAAACATATAGTAAAAATGGCATTTTTGCGGTTTAAAAAAAAACACAATACTTCATTGTGCACAATTACACACCAAATCCTTTTGGTACAAAAGTGTGTGATGACTTATATCAAAGCTCTGGTCTAGAGAATAAATGTTTCTACCTTAATTAATCTTATCCTGTGTGTGATATGTAGCAGTTGTCTGGCACTTAGCATAACATAATTTCAAGCCAATTACTGTTATTCAAGCATTAAAACAATGCGACAAAAGAAGCATATCACTTTTTCTAACTATTTGGGACAACCGAAGTAGGTCCTTTTACTTCAAATAGGTGCAGTCTTAGTACTAGTTTGAATGACAGCCATTGAATGATAACTTGAATCTTTTGCCTTGTGTTCTGATATCAGAATTGTTTGTGCTATTATTTCGAGTTTGTATTTTCTTTCTTTATGCTCATTTCTTCGGATAACTCCGCATACATTAGCAGTAAGGTTGAGTAAATATATTATTCTAACAAGAGCACCGCCTATGGGTGCAACCCTTGGCTGTGCTTGGCTGCAGGTGCTGGATAATACAAAAAGCTGAGTGGAAAAGGGACTCTTACAAAAACCCTTTTTCAGAGTTGTCCCCCTTGTTTGTCTGGATAGCTCTTGAGATAGTGAACATACATGCTAAATTTTATGAAGATATCTTCAATAACAACAGGTCAACAACAACAATGCCAACGCCGCTAAAATTATCTCCATACCTCAAGTTTTCTTAGAAAACAGATAAGCTAAAAAAGGCAATCACTCTACCATCATGTGTAATTCTTAGTGCCTATGTTGAAATAAAGTACTCCTTAGTGTATTTAAGCCGGGTGTGCATGCTAAAGTAGGGCCATTATTGTTGTTAAAATCTTTAAAATCTAGATAGGTATTGTTTGCAAAAATCTATCTTTATAGAAAAAAAATACATTATTCTTTGATGATAACCAAATAATTTGCGGCCTACTTTGATGCATTGCATCAAAATTTTGTCTTGTTCATTCATGTATTGGAATCGAAGTTGAACCAAAGGGCGTTGCCCCTGGGTAAAAGAAATCAGAACACCTGTGTGTATCTAGCAGACGAACTTTCTCAGTAATAACGCGTAGATAGGAATCCATGGAAACGCAAGACGCACGTAAAATACTTTATGAATTATGAATATAATTGGTTACACGAGAAAATGTTCTGTTCAATTACTTAAATTTAAATTGTTATCTATTACGTCGTGTAAACTGTACTGAGCACATTTTCAAAGTATTTGTTCTAGTTGTTTCATGGGGTATTATTTTACTTTATTTTCAACAGTGTCACATGTACGCTAGGTAAAGACTTAGATCAGCCTGTGTATCCGCAAATGCTGATCAGAAACTTAATTATGTGGTCTATAGATAACTACTTTAAAATTTCTTTGAATACTTTCAGAGTATTCTTACTGAAAATGAGTACGGACATAAAATACCTGATGGAATGTGAATGTTAGTGGATTCATGACAAATTGGTCTACCTTAAGGTAGTTGAACCGTAACAGTTCCGGAACTCATGATCTGTCACAATGTCAATCGAGGTTTCCAAATAAAACAATACGGAAACCTTTCTTTACGTTGTAAAGGTTCAAGACTTCCAAAATGTTTCGAACCTATAAAGGGTCCGCTACCTTAATTACATAAATTCAATTTGCAATTATTGATACGGTGTGCATAGACCACACTTTTAAAGGCTTTTCTTATTGCATGTTTCGCGGGCATTTTATACAGTTATTGTGTGCGTGATATTTCTAGTTGTTTTCACATTTACTTGAAGTAACGACTACGATGAGCCCCTCATCATAGTGTTCAATATGCACTCAATAGTAGAGTACAAGGTCTATTGATAAAAAATGAAGAACTCGCAATCGATGGTTCACGTTCGTATCCTGCCCACAACATTTTTTTTCTGAGCGAAGAATTTGTTGCTGACATTTTTGTTTGCTTGTTTGTTTGTAAAAAGACGGAATGTATAGGGATGGGTAAAGACAAGGACATTTTTGGGAAAGCCGGAAACACAAAGTGTCATGAACGTGTGTTTTGTTTATTTTAAACCTATTTATTTATTTTTTATTTATTTTTTCGATTGGGAAACAGTTTCTTACGGCTTAGAATAATTCCTCTCGATTCTGTTTCATGGAAAGTCACCAGTACTCGCGCCGAATGTGTTTGACATCGACAGAACCAAGATCGAGATCTGTTGCATTGAATCGAACCCTTTGGGTCAAGAGGACGACGTTCTACCTCTATACCACGGACGCCACTGAGGAATTTCGAATATTCTCTTTAAGTGACAGTATGAAACCTCATTCGGAACACCACTCGGCCAATCTCACGACCAACCTCGGATATACATAGACGGACTATTTTTAAATGTTACGGGAAAACCTTGGAAATGCTATTCGTTTTAGTCACTGACGTCAAACCATCATATCCTTACATAAATGTCTTTTGATTCTTTAATAACGGCTGGAAAATCTGAATTTTTGAGAATGATTCGTCATTCTCAAAAATTAATATTTTTCAGCCGTTATTTACTGTAAAAAATACCAATCTAAAGAAAGCGCTGGTTGTTTCCGCGCTAGTTTTTCTTACACTGTTTTCGCCTAACAAAATGCACAATTTTGTTACAAATCCATCCGCCTTATATACATCCGAGGTCTGTTGCAGTTTACGGAAATGGTCGAGTGTTATATAAATCCGAGGTCTGTTGCAGTTTACGGAAATGGTCGAGTGATGTTCCGAATGTATGAAACCTCGTTAAGTTCTAAAACGAGTGTTCGTGTTTGTGAAAGAGCCGTGATAACAACCTTGGCTTATCAAACGCAACATATTTCTCTCAAGTGATAATCTTAAGCAGACGACTTTAAATAAACAAAATGTCGTCTGCACAACTCCATTCATTCACATTGTTATAACGCGCATTCTCAGACTTTCTAACAATACGTGATTTATTTGACTCATTGTTTACGTTTGCCTTACAAAATTTGTAAACCACAGACATCTAAAAATAGAAAACCGGAACCGCTGAAGTGGCTTATTTATATATGAAAGTAGGAACAGAACCAAGACACTGGTTATCAAAAACACTTTACGAAAAGAACAAGTTTCGGAAATTATCTAAATTTAAAGAAAAAGTGAAAAACAAACAAACAAACCAAAACCCCCCAAAAACAATCCTGACTCCTCGGCACTTGAGCTGTCAGAAAGAATAAATGAATAGTTGTAAATATGAAGGTTCTTATTATCTATGATTAATGCCCTGGCAGGGCGGAGCCTAAGTAACGGGTTGTTGCACTTAAGGTTAAGGAATATCAGCTTTCATCTAAAATATTTTACTTCTAAAGAGACGGTCGACATAAATAACTCGAGACCTTAAATCGTAGATTGGTAACCAAATCCTTGTAACTTCAGCTTAATTAAGCTGAAGTTACGAGGTCTTGGTAACCAAACGATGAAATGTGTTCACTCTCCTAAAGCACGTGAATCATTTAGGTTTTAGGATACAGTTATTTGCATGCGTTCACGATGATTAACGACTAAAATTTTAAAGAACCCAAACTATTGAAAAGAAAACTCGCCAAATTACGTCACGGTTAAGCCCCGCCCTACCAGTTCATTTATTCCGCAGAATACCCGTTATAAAATGTCAGTAAGTCTAAAGGTTTATTTGTATACACAAAAGTGACCTTTGATCACCCACAAATGACTTTAATTCGCCACTACATTTTGTAAAGCTAATAATGTCCTTTTGGCACTCTCGAAAACTTACAGCCACAAAACTAATCTAGTTTTTAAATAACCCATTAAAAACTTTCTTAGATGAAAAAGAACTGACCATTTGATGATCGTTTTAACTTGCGAAGACAAAACTGACCTTTGACCACTAAGGGTAAGTTCATATCGGACTCGGTTTCGACCCGAGTTAACCGGGTTTCCATCAGAACGGCCTCGGTTTCGACACTAGTGATGTCATTGTAACCTTTCAACCTCGACGCTTCTGATCCTGGGTCAGGCCGGTGTTACTTGGGTTCCAAAATGGCGTCGTGAATAGTGCACAACAATTCGATTACAAAAAAAAAATATTCTCTATTACTTTAAATAACAAATACTTTTTTCTTATTTTATATAGTATTTTGCACGAGTTTATCACATTTCTTAATGGGATAACGATATTTCATGGTAAATTAATTATTGTAGCGGTAAATGAGAAGTTTGTTTACTACCACCAGTGGGTAACTCCGTTCACATGAATGTCTTTTCTGCGCATGCATATTACAGTCAATTTTAGATTATTACATCATCTCACGCGTCTCTCGGGCTGCCATTTGAATTTCCCCTAAGAGAAACTTACAAGCACGAAACAAACCCGGTTATTTATCACTAACTAACTTCAACTTACAAAAAAACTGACATTCGGTCATCATGATTCAAATTAGAAGAGACAAAACTGATCTTTGATGATTATCTAAAACTTGCAAAAATATACAGAACAGAAGAGAACAGAACAAAAGTTTATTTACGACTTATACACAAGGTACATCGTCAAAAACATATACAATATAACAAATAGTCAAACACATGATTCAAAAGCGTTTCAATACAATTTGGTCACTAAAAATGTATATTAATTAGAGAATGAGTAAAATTTCATTGAAATTTCACTAATCTACTTATGTTGGTTGTATTTGTTTTTCACTTTTACATCGTAGAAGAAATGACTCCTTTAGAAAAAGGCACAAATTACACAATGATTTTTTACACGTTGTCTGAAGAAATTGACATAACTTAAATATAACTGACTATTGATCACTCACTAAGACCAGCCCTGCGTTCAGGATTACAAAAAAATGAAAACTGTCCATTATTCCCCGCTTTGCACGCAGGTTCACGTGCAAAGCGGGGTGAAATTGGCAAACAGCTTGAAACGTCAACCTGAACGCAGTGTACCACGGTCGTCATAAAATTTCATGCAGAACTAGTCATTCAGAAGAAAGAAATCGCAAGATAAAAGAACCAGAAAAATACAAATAGTCTGGAAGAGATACGACAATATTCTGAGCTTTCTAAAAAGTATTTATTCTTACAGAGGGGAGATCGGTAAGATGAAACGTTCGCGAAACGTTTATAAAATGGCGACCGCTTAGCAAGTGGACTGACTTGCCAATCGAGGTACTTTGATATGTGAAATAATTTCATTTTCGCGTTGATGTGTCCAAGAATAAAGTCTGATGGAGGAGGAGTAATATGCATAAGGTGAAATCCGAAGTCGGAGCCGGAAGATTTTGCTTTGCATATAACACATACCCCCGTCAGACTTTATTCATGGACGCGTCAACGTGATAATAATAAAAATTTTCAATTATAACACGATCACAATTCTGAAATTAGTTTAACTATCCTTTTCTGAGTTTAGAATAGTTTTATCACATTTTCTGGGTGTAAAATTAATGAACAGATGATAATAATTACATCGGGAGAATTTCACAGAAAACGCATAATTTAGCACTTCGGTTATATGACGTCAAAGGCATCGACGTTCCCACTAAATATGACGTTGAGTATAATCAATAGGCGGAGATCTCTGTGTTCACAGTAAAACACATGGCATATGGATTTTATTGCAGATCTAGGTTACTCCTTCTTGATTTCATACTTACATGCATGCGTCAGTCAAGAGAAAGAGGGCTCAGCAAGCGATTTTCATGTCGAACGGTTGTGTTATAAAGCTCGATTCAAAACATTAAAGATAGCAAATAAACTGATAGTTGAGTAATTTTCAAAGAATTTTTAAGCCCCGAAACTAAGAAGTTTTATACATGTTATACCGTTAGGTTAATCACCGCGGATCAAACGCTTTTGAAAGTTATACAGTTTATTGTGAAACCCATCTGCTCCAGGTTATATAGACGCATTTCTTACATTAATGAACCTTTCACCTTACAATAACGATTAGAACAGAGCTAAAATAACGATTAGAACAGAGCTATTACTTTATTTATTACTTTATTTTTCTAAACACACAACAGTTACTTTTGCAGTTAAGGTAGTCGAATCGTAATAATTCCACAGCATTTTGAAGATCATTAGGAAACCTCGGTTTACACTGTTAAAGTTAATAACTTCTAAAACGTTGCGGAACTATTACGTGTCCACTACTTTAAGATCAACCTTGAACAGCAAGACTAAACTTCAACAGTGACAAATGCTAAGTTCAGCCTGTTTAATTGCGTATTCTTCTTTTTAAAAAAAATCTTGACGTTTATACAATTTACATTGAAAACTTATCGAAACAAAATCGTTTACATGATTGAGTTGAACATTAAATTTTAGTTTTGAATACAGTGTGCATCCACGTTTTAGACTAATACATAAAAATCATAAAATTCTAATTTGAAATGAATATCCGGTTTGGAATTATCCAAATTGAAATCAACAAATGACTGATAATAATACTAACTGAATGGTTTAAAATTGAATGAATGAATAATGGAATGATTGACTGACATTCAATCATTCAATCATTTAGTTATAAATTCAATCAATCAGTAAACATACCATTTATATTGAGTTTTCAACTATTTTAATGGTCATTTGTTGATTTCAATTATCTTTCCTGGCTTAATAGATCACATTTGATGGCTCTAGAGTGTAACAGTAAGTAACACCGTGAATTTGACTTTTACCTCAATCCGGCAAAGCCATTCCAAATCGCTCGATTTGTTCATGCCAAAAACTCGCCCAAACCACTGAAAAACACTCCAAAACCATTTTACAAGATTAGACCAACAACTACTTTCAAAATAAAAATAGCTAGAAAAAGACATAATTGCACTTACATATTTGAAAGTGTAAGCGTCTGATTGATTTTTGAAGAAATAAGAAGCTTTTTATAGAAATTGTATGCTAATTTTATTAAAGAAAGGTTCATCCTGAACAAAATTAGCTATATTGTATTACCTCCCTTTCATTTTACTTTAAATTTATTAACCGCTCAAAATTCAATATCATTCCAAAACCATTACGAAATCATTCACCATGTAAATTTCAATGTGTTATTAACTATAAAGTAAAGATAGCAAATGGATGTGAGAATTAAAACTCCGGGATTCGAGAAGTACGAATATATGAGAGAAAAAAAGTATTAAAGGTGACATAAAAAGCAAAAGTGTTACAAAGATCATTTTTGAATTTGAAAACAGGGCTATATGTCAGTGTCTTAAAATATTGATGTTATCTGGTCGAGGTTGGGAGAATTTATCATGACGAGGCACAGCCTCGTCATGATAATTTCTCACAGCCGAGACGATATATCATTGATATTTTAAGACACTGACATGTTATTCTATTCATCATGCAATCATTTTCACCGCTTAATCATAGTAAACCCTAAAGAATCAAAGAAATGCATGGGAAAGTTTATGCAAATTGTTTCTAAGAAAAAGATTGCCTGATAAAATGTCATGTTATCAGACAGGCGATATCAGGCCAATACAACCTTCGTTGCATGATAAATTTCATTACAAAAATTAAGGCAGATTTGGTGAAAGGTTCCGTTTGAATCTTATCCTGGTAAATTATTGTATGTTATCCAGATGTGATGTATTTCCATTCAAACATAAGTTACCTGTATTAATCAACTAGATGTTCTACATTATGAAATCGTTCTAACCTTCATATTGAATTAACATTTACTTGAATCCTTATCCTGTTGAATTTAAAATTTGTTTAAAAAATGACATATTTTGAAGATTTCAATTTATGAATCCGATCCAAGTTTAACATTATTACTTTATTGCATTTCGGTAGATGATAACGAAATAACGATAGAATATCATTTGATAAACTCATCGCCTTACCAGTGAAATCATCAAATGCTTATACCCCGCTTTCATTCATGTCACCCTATCTGACGTCATCTAAACGGAGCAAATAAGTGACGTCACCATAAACGTTGCACTTCAATCACGTGCAAAAAATGACAAGCTTAAAGAAAATTCGTCCAAAAATTTGCACATTTTGTCTCAATATTACATAAAAAATAGAAAAACCGTTTATTTCGAGTAAGATGGCTTGATATTTCATTTCGTGATCAAGAAAGGCTATATTTTCACTCGTGATTCTGCCACACGTGAAAAAAGCTTATATTGTTCACTCAATGAAATATAAATCGATCTCACACTGAAACAAACGATTATCATCTATAATATTATACAGACGCGATGAATTTCTATTCAAGCATAAGTTACCTGTTTCAATCAACAAGATGTAACACATTATATATAACTTCTTAACTACCTTCTAAAATAACTTTACCTTTATTCTTATTCTATTCGCTCTTAAATTTGTTTCAAACCGATTGCATATTTTCTAAAAAGTTTGACCAGGCTTCTTTTCAAGATTTTCGCGCAATTATGAGGACAAAACTATTTTTTAAACAAGACTGCATATCTGAAAAGGCTAATCGTAGTCTATACAATCAAAAGTTATTTTTGTCAATCCTTGTCATGCTGATCCCGGAATATTCCTGGTTTTGCAGGAAGTATGGACAAACATCAGTCTGCACATATGTGCAGTCTGATCTTAGTCCATACAACCTGATTTTCCTTTTTAAACCAGAAAAGTTTCAGAAATTATATTTTCAAAATCAAATGCTGACTCACAATTCGGAAATACAGGGCTTTCAGCACTATGATTTTTATAAAATTTTGCCAAGGTTTTTTATTCAGCATGACAAGGGTTTATAAGGAATGTGTTGTGAACAACATGATAAGATTAAATAATCGATTAAAAAAGAAAATAATAATAATAGAAAAATAGAAAAATATGACTGGCTATAGCGTATTCTATTTACGTATTAAAATTCATGGTGCATTTAGGGCAAGCACACTAAAAAATAAATGACTTTCGGATGACTCTTCAAACCGGGTCCCGTGAGGCATTGCTTAACACCGAGCACCGAACCATTACGGATCTCAGTAATAGAGTCGTCATGCATCCTGGCACTATCCCCCGTAACAACTAACAGTTTCTCGGGGCGTCACTCATATGGGATTCTGCTACGGTTGCCACGATAAATAAACGGAAATAAACAAACAAACTTATTTAGAAATTTGACCGAGAACACCCTTTTTAAAGTTTCATTACTTAAGATATCTTGAAGATACATTTGCCTCTATAGACAGATGATTCTTTTGAAATATAAATCTTTATATTCGTTATTAAAAGCACAATTTGCTTAAATATCTGAAGTGATGGCTCGGAGTTTTCGTAATACACAAATCTACGTCATTCGGAACACCACTCGGCCAATCTCACGATCAACCTCGGATGTACATAGACGGACTATTTTTAAAAAATACGGGAAAACCTTGGAAAAACTCGATGACGTCAGTTAAAATGTAGTAATCCCTCAAAACTTTGAGTGAAAACATTCGACGTCGCGAACGCTACTCGTTTAAGTCAATGACGAGGACCATCGTATTCTTATGTCAATATCTTTAGATTCGTAAATAATGGTTGAAAAATCTTATTTTTTGAGAATGATTCGTCATTCTCAAAAATTAAGATTTTCCGGCCGTTATTTACTGTAAAAAAAATAAATCTAAAGATAACGCCGTTTTTTGGTTTTTTTTCGCGCTGGTTTTTTCTTACACTGTTTCCGCCAAACAAATGCACAATTTTGTTATATTCCCATCCGCCTTACATACATCGGAGTTCAGTTCGAGTTTGCGGAATTGGCTGAGTGATGTTCCGAATGAAATCTACGTTTCAATTAACTTTTTCTACAAAAATAGAAGAACAAGGGTGGATCAATAAATACGTGGACTCCCCATATGAATGTGCCTAGAGCTAGCACATTTCAAAATTTCGCTGAAAATATTGAAAAATAACCATTCATTTGCATGAAGGCATAAACTACTAATCACCGAACGTCAAATTTAAAACGACGTCGCGACTATGTAATTACATTTATCCTGTCACTAGCTGTAAATATTGCCTGATAAAAGGGGGTATGATAAACTTGTTGATATCAGGTCACTTGATCACGTGACAGCTTTATCATGTCACTTGGTCATGTGACCTGCCGGATCTTTTTTTTGCGGCTATAAGGTCTGAAAACAGTCCTCTCTAACACTTTTTTTCTTTTGAATTTGAGTGTCTGTTTCTGATAAAAAAAAAACCACCAACATTTCACTCGATTCTCATATATTTTTAAAATCAAGTCGCGACCATATCGATGACGTAGGACATGACTGATGACGTAATCTATAAAATTGAGATGAAGCTTTAATATCTCGGTGTTTACATTCGACCTCGAAAACTGTCAGGATTTTAAAACATTTATCTGGATGGATTCAACGCAGATATTATTCGCATGAGGAGGATTTCGGAGAAAGTAGCTTTGCATCTGATCTTAATCTATGTCCATCCTCTGATTTAGAGCAAGGAAGGCATTGAATTGAGATTTGCTTTTAGCTGCATGACAACAAAACTTCGGAAAAAAAAGGACGTTTGCGATTGCGAAAATCACCCGATTAACATCTTCTTAATCGTTAAGGTATGAAAGTATTACAGTTTTCTTTTGTTAAATATTTTCTTGCTACAGCATTAGAAATCCTTTCAATTATCGAGTTCTTAAGCCGTTAGCATTCCCAAACTCCTCCACCCATTCACCCTTATGACGAGGATTCGCCGATATCGAAGTTGTAAATCGGGATCGGATTAAATTTTCGTAAATAAATAAAGATTACACATTAGAAAAATATTGTAACAGGATAAATAGAATAGATGATAGGTGACTTGAGATGGAAAAATTTATCGGGCTCGGCTGCGGAATTTATCCGGGTAGCCTCCGGCTCACCAGATAAATTCCTACGCCTTGCCCGATAAACTTTTCAATATCAAGTCACCATCCATCTATTCTCTATATAAATTGTATTTCTCCGCGCGAAGCTGTTTTGGAAACTATTCCCTTTCGATAAGGCAATATTTTACTTCCTAAATGCATGATAATTCTTCATCTTTGGATGGATCTTAACGAAACGACATGTTACTTAACAAAAAAGTAATATCATCTTCATGTTCAAGCTTTTCCAAAGACGAGATGGTTTAAATGCTGTTTAATTTAAAATAGGCATTTTCGTGTAATAAAATCTCGACGTAAAATTGCGTTGACCGCTTTACTTCAGTTGAATTTTAAACCAAAAAATAAATGCATATATTCAAATATTTAAGTGGAAGTGAAAGTCTATCTCGTGATATCATTTTCAAAGATATCGGGCGGAAACTAAGGAAATAAACTGTGCTTAAAACCATTAAAATAAATGTATTTGATCATTTTAGGTACGGCGGTCCTTTAACCGCATGTTACTATTGTAAATATATATATTTTATGTTTGGCAAATTCTATACAGGAATGTTTTTAATCTAGTCTTCATTAACACCAATTATTAGGAGGGTTTTTTGTCATTATTTCGGAAATATGCCACGGTTTATGACTGAAATATTCAACTTGTCCACGTAATAATTGATCAACCCTCGTAGTTCCGGATAGCTCGTCCTTTACCAGAAACTATACCGTGTGATGTATTTTCAATATGTTTGTATATATGTTTTGTATTGACCATGCACTTTGTACACGTATTTTGAATGCATGTTCTGTTGTGTTCTGTTCTAAAACAATCTAACAATCAGGAAGTCAAAATATTCAGTAGCTTTTGTTTGTTTATTTGAATGGGTTTTACGCCGCTTTCAACAATTTCGCAGTTATATCGCGGCGACCGGAGCACATAACAATGTATTCCTTGTATTTCTTTCACCTGTACTACCATTTACCCTTTCCTAGCCTCCGACTGCTATCTCACATAGGTTTACGATTATCTACCCATTGGTGAGAGACAAAGGTCGGAAAGGATATTTGCCGCCACCGGGGATCGAACCCACGACTTCCAGATTGGAAGTCTTATGCCTAACCAGCTGCGCTGTGGTGGCGGCTTACATTCAGCAGCACTCGAGTCCTGAAACGCGCATTAGATAAGCTTCACTTGGCAATGCAGGTACACGATGGGGCGCTGTTATGTTCTTCATTAACTTGGGGGGCAATCCTGAGTTCAAGATGAAAACCTTCGCGAAAAGTTTGAGAAATGTTACCCCACTTTGCACGTGTTTCTTACGTGCAAAGTGGGGCACACTTTCTAAACCATGGTTCGCAGATGGTTTTGCATCTTGAGCGCAGTTCTGAACTTGTTTCCAATCTAGACGTTCTAGTTCTGTATAAAGGGATGCATTTTGGTTTCTCCCTGGAATGGCTTCTTATGCAGACTTGGTTCAAAATTATTATACTTCCTCTTAAATGGAAGTAAAAATGTTTGAAATCCAGCTCTGCGTTCAGGATGACTAAACGACGCTAACTGCGTGAAAGCGGGGTATAATTTGAAAACAGTTAGCACTATTTTGTCTTCCTGAACTCAGAGCAGATGTAATGGATTTATGACGATAACATTATGCTACCTGTTTAAATTAACTCGATGTTCTACATATCTTAAATGATCAACTTTCTGGCTTTCTTTCAGTTTAACGAACTATCAAATAATCAAACAACGACGTTGAATTATCATTTTACCTCGATATTTGTAGAAAAAAGTCATATTACCACCCCGTCATCATTCGGAATAATGCTCGGCTTTTTTCGTAAACTGGAAAATTTCTCGGACCAAAGTGTAGTAATTTTTTCAAGTCATTTTTTAGGTAATTCGGCTTCTGGTGGTACTTTAGTACTAAGCTTGAGGAAATACAAATTTTCTTTATTGCTATCCGATAGTCTTTTGATATCTTTTCGACATGTATACTACTCAAAGTTTGCTAAGCACATTTTCAGGAAAAAAATAAATTTGATTATATGAAGGTTGGAAAATTGTCGATTGTTATCAGTTTATCAAATCTTAAGAAGAAAATAAAGCTTTATAATAATAAGAAGACTTTAAATGTATACCAAACAGGGCGGCCCAAGAAATTGGTCTGTTTTCTTGAAAATTGAAAAAATCGAATTTGACCAAAGAGGGTGTTCTTTCAATTGCATTTCGTTCAATAACGAGTATGAGAGCCGGCACTGTCAATTACAGTCTGACAGCGCCTCTGCATACTCCTGATTAAGTTCTGGATTACTCATTGGGGAATATTATAATTGGATGACAAAACACTGCGTTTTGTTTTCAAATGATAATTTGCCTAATTTTAACCTTAAGGACGATCGCTAGAATTAATTTTCTGAGATAGAATTTCTTTATTTTTTCATATTTTGTAGATTAAAGTATGTCGATTGCAAAAATGGAAAGAAAAAATGAGGTCACCGAATCAGATTTTTCGTAAAACGTCATAGAATGTCATAGGTATCGAGTAATTTTTGTCCGATTTTTCGCCGATTTTCATTTCTTGGTTATTGCATAAAACCGTAACACAATCAAATCTAATCAAACAACTTATATTAATTTTATTTTAATTTCATGGATAGTAAGTTATTTGCCCTGAATCTAATACACAATTATCGATTAAAAGGAAAATTAATGATTTTTTACGTATTTTTTTCCCAATGCAAAAAAACTGGTATATCAAAAATGAACGAGAATATTTTCAAAATTTATAACTTTTGATCAAATTTCTCAAAAACTCTGAGATAGAAAATTTTATTTTTTCTATATATTGTAGATAGTTTTATGTTCGTTTGATATTGATATAAAAAAAAAAGGTATGGTCACCGTGCTAATTTTTGTGAAAAAATGCAAAATTCTAGGTGACCCAGTTTTGACGCTAAGGAAATAATCACTCCAGATTCTTTTTCTCGTACCGATTTTATGTACAAAATCAATGATATTCAATCCTTCTTAAATCAATCAATTATGGAGTTGAATTCCTCAACAAGTAGGGTATCACTTTGTTTTACGTCAACGAATCCCAAGGTCAAATCATATGAAAAGGTCATGGTCATATGTCAAGGCCAACGTTACATAAACCACGCAGAAATCTAGTGTCTTCAAAAATCTTCAAGTCTGTTGAAAATAGAATACTCACATATGGAATAATAATTGATCTTGTCAATAAGCATCATCAAATTCCCTGATCGAAGTCATATTATGAGATCAAGGTCATCTATCTCGCTCACACCCCCATCCCCCAATAAAATTTAAAATACACCCAGGTCTGTTAAAAAATAATCCAAACGTTGCAAATTAAAAACTGACAAGACCACTTGACATCGACAGGATCGTTTATCAAGGTCAACCTTTCAAAAATTAACCCCGTCAAAATGAAATGTGACGGTTCCATGTAGCTATCGGATATGCGGCTGATAACGTTGTTTGGTGTCTGATTATGCGCATATGTAACGTTGGCCTTGACATATGACCATGACCTTTTCATATGATTTGACCTTGGGATTCGTTGACGTAAAACAAAGTGATACCCTACCCCTCTTTTATGTGCTTTATACCTTTAGATTTAACGCATATATTTTCTTCGGCGACGTTTTAACATTAAATGTATTTTACCAACTATACACAATCAATCAGAATTACCTTGTACCACTCGGAAATGAAAGAATCGGGGTTTGATGTCAAATTTTGTTGTTTTTTGTTTAAAATTTAGGTAACATTTTCTTATTTTTTGATAAAATGTCTCTATGATTTTTTTTTTCTGATATGATGAAGTTCTTATAAAGATCTTATTTTGGTGAAAAAATGAGCATACCTTTCCAGGCAAATAAGAGAGATTTTCTGCCTTGAAAGTGAACCCAATAAACATATCAAAATTCATTATTGAAAATCGAGTAATTTAAAGTTACTTTAACATTGCATATCGATAATATGTGAATAGAAAGATGGCTTCACATCATTTTAAATATTATTGAACAGTTTTTAACCTAGTAATGTGTCTTTCAGTTAACTCAGCGTATTTAATCTTACCCCTCCCACCAGGGAATAATGGCTGTTCTATCTTGAAATAGATTACAAGTTGATTTTGTATTTCTCAACGTCATAATTCAGTTATGTTTGTGACGTCATATAAACCCACGTGCGAAATGAGGCTCTTTCATTGCCGCGCCCTTATTATTCCCGAGGTCTATTCCGTAGAATCGCCGAGTGGTCGAGAGGAAGAGCGTCGGCTTCTTGATAGATTATACTTATTTATCTTAGTTCGATTGCGACGAAAGCTTAAGCTTATAGTGTCGCTCTCGGAAACTCAATCCTAATCTTTTCACGTCCATTGGAAGGAGGCAATGGTTTGAACCTAGTGCTACCCAATTCCACAGCTGGGTGAACTTGGGACTGGCTATTAAGTGGTTTGCCCATAAACACATCCAGGCGTCACCGGGCTAAAACCACGATCCTCAAGGTCACGGGTCTAGCGCCTTTACCACTAGGCCCCAGTTCGTTTCAAAGGGAGAGATTATCGATCTTTGTTCCTTTATTGGCCCATCCATTCGGCGCGGGTATTGGTTCATGTCCAGGAAGAAGAATCTAGAGGGATGTATCGAAGTTGTAAGAACTTGTATTCAGAATCATTGTAAATTGATCCAGTACGTGACATTTCCAAGAATTTGACATGTGCGCAACGCTGAGACTCAGATCAGTCTGTGCGGCTGCACAGTCTGATCAGAGTCTTAACTTTGTGCTCAATAGATGGCTACGGACCCAAAATTGCTATCCACAACGCAAAATCAATTTTAATGAACTGTGTGAGAGTTAAGGCTACTCAACGCCTTCCCATCACGTACACATGAAATTATTGGAAATGTCACGCACAGGTTTACATAGGATTATACCATGTGTGTAGCTGAATGTATGTTTGTAGAGGTAGCCATTATAGTAGACGGCGTAGCAAATTTCTCTGTTTACGCCTAAAAATGCTTTATTATATAAAAGTAGAGAAAAAACAGCTCCCTTTGGGTTTTAGGACACAATACTTAGCGTAAGCCTCTGTATACGCCTTTCATTGGTTTAAAAAATGGCGAAAAACGGTCGCCTTTGAATTCACGACAGTGCAAGTAGCGGTAGCCCCATCGTTGTGTAGGATTTTCTTTGGTTAAAAGTTGGGGAAAAGCATGAGCTCCCTATGGATCTACTATCATGTAATATGAAACCTTTCCAAATTCAATTAATTTCTAAGAGCTATGTTTTGTTAAACAGGCCGTTTCCTTTGATTTTGACTCATAACAACGATGTGTACTTTTATTAATTGAGATTGAAAAATTACCAAACAGCAACGATTACAACTACAACAGGCTTATAGAAACGGACTGAAAAGTTTATTCTTATTTTTATCCTATGGTCTAGTTTTTCAACAGTTTTGAAATATTTTGAGAGTTATGCCCTTTTCATATTGTCTGATATGTCGAAAACATATACTTGAATGAGCAATTGCTTTTATATAGAGCCCGTAACTGCGACATATCGAAAATGTGAATTACGTAAAAATCAAAGCTAGTTATCCTTCTGCACTAATGGCGTAAGAACGGCCACATTAAGCTGCAGTTACGACGTTCTGACAAACTATCTCTAAATACTTAAAATACCATCTGCCATGTCGTGGGAATATCTCTGTCGACACACTTCAAGTTCTTCCGGTATGAACCAGTGTTCAGTTACTGTAAACAACGCCTTATTGGATCCTAAATTCATTGAAGTATTTCAGTATAAAGGAAAAAAATAAAAATAAAATAAGGAGAGTATAAAATTCAATTATTAGTTATTGTTATGCTTGTACATGTATTTAATAATTTTTTATCACCTATCTAAATATTTTTTTCCAATGATGTACATTGTATTTAACTTTTTTTTACAGAAACTTTACACTTTGACTAACATTTTACTTTCAATGGGTGAAAACACTAAAAATCATTGATCTTAGATTTGAAAATTTCACCGAAAAGCAATCGTAGAACGAGATATTTTTTGTTGTCGTTTTTTTTGTTACTTTTTAGCCGAGTAATTTAATGTAAAGAACATAAACCAACTTCATGGTTAAAGCAAACTTCGACCGGTACAGTTTGGACTCGTTGCGATTGGACAATACTATTTGAAACATTATTTTTTGTATTGATCTACTTGTAGTCGCCGCAAACGAATCAAATTAAGCATTTCACATTTTTCGTTTCACGAAATATTGGAAACTCTTTCAGAACTCTTATGACTTCTATAATGTAGAGCTATCCTGATCATGATCAGGATAGTTCTACATTATATAAGTCATAAGAGTTCTGAAAGAGTTTCCAGTATTGTCTCTCTTAACACTTCTATTTTCCCCGGTGAAAGTTCATTATTGCACAGAACGTACGTTTCGGGTCGTTAAAGGCATACGTTAACGAACAAAACACGGCCGTTTTAAGATAGTTTAAAAGCGTACCTATGATTCATTTAGTAATTTCTGTTTGAATGAATACTCGTAAGCCTTTCTTTTGATGCAATAATAGCGTTATTTCACTTTTTTGAGGGCGTTAACATTTCAGAGATCCTCAAAATACCTTAACGCCATTTTTTGGTCTCTGAAAATGTTATCGCCCTCAAAAATGTGAATAAACCCTGTGATATCCTCCAATTTTGGCCCAATTGGTAGCCCACCAGACACACAATCTTCAAATATGAGGTGTCATTGGTTCAACCCCAGACGGGCAGTACATTTAAACCCCCAATTTCGACATTTTTCTCCTACCAATCGTTGGATAATCGCTAACCCAAGTGGGTTATATCGCGGCGGCTAGTGCACCTAACAATGGGGTCCTGGTATTTCCCACACCAGTACAACTATTTCATCCATCCCTAGCCTCCAGCTGCTATTCAACATAGGGTACGACTTTCAACCCTTTGGTTGAAGACAAATAGTAAGAAAGAATGAGTGCGACCGACGGGATTCGAACCCGGGACCTTTTGAATGATAGTCCGACACGCTACCACTGCGCTATGACGTCGGCCCAAGTGGAATAGCAATTGGAGGCTGAGAGAGGATGTAATGATAGTACTGATGCGACAAATACTATGAGTGCATTTTTTTCAGTCGTATCTCGAGGGCTGAAGCTCCTATTAATATAATTAGGAGCTTCAGCCGCCGAGATACGACTGAAAAAAAATGTTAAAATCGGTGTTGACCCCATTAAAAAGATTTTAAAAAATACAAACAATATACAAATAGACCTTTCCTTTTTTATCAATTCCCCCCTTTACATAATGTTATGGTTTAACCCTTTGCTGTTTAACCCCTGCTTTTTACGTGCCTGTGATTTTATGATTGAGAAAACATTGTGAAAAAAAGAAGAAATTGCTTCTGACAAGCAATTTCTTCTTTTCCCACACTATTTTCTACCCTACTGAATGGTTATTTTTCAAATTAAATCCACTTTTAATTTTCGTCTGCAAAACCTTTGAATTAGGACAGGTCCAAAATTTTTTAAAACAGGAAAGGGTTAAGGTTGTTAGAATGTGGAATTGATGCGTCATTCGTATTATCTGTGTTTGTCGACAATTTGCACATTTTATGAATATTTGTGATAAATGTCACCGGAAGTATACGTACATTCTGCGAGTAGTTAGTGGTCAATTAGCGCATTATTTACTTATATCATATTTGTCGTGATTCATAATGAGATGAAATGGTTACTTATTCGTTAACTGTCGATAATGATTAACTTTTACTCGATTACTCCGATTTCCAGCCTTGTTTTCATTTTATACAAAAAAAGCGGCAAATTAAAGTTTTTTAACGTAGGTCAAAAATATATTTGACCCGTCACGCGAAAAGGGACCATCTTGAAATTCGGTATGATAAATATTTAAAAAAGATATTGGTTCCAGCACATGTTAACCAGAAGTCGCGTTTCATATATTTTCTATCGGGATGGTAGATTGATAAAAAATTCTATCACAGGAAGGTAGATTGATCATTCTAGAATCAGAAAATAAGCACTTTGCGAAAAGTTTCGACCCAAGTCAGTCTGCGCAATCCGCACAGTCTGACTAGGCTCGACACTTTACGCACTACCAAGATGGTCCCTTTTCGCGTGACGGGCCACAATTATAGATAATACCATGTTTATAAAATTAGCTGTAGTTATGAATGTTATTGGCATACTGGCGATATGTAATGATTTTAAGATTATAATCTTGTTGTGAATAAAAGTTCGAATTTTCCCCTGAAAAAAATATTTACAATCCTCCGAAACAAAGGTAACAGATAAGAGGGAATAATTCCTGTCTAAATTCGATATTTCTCGACGATATCATTATGTCGTTGGTACTCATTTGAATCGTCTCGTTGAGACGATTATACCAACAAAATTCGGTATCCATTGTTTTAAATCTATCTGTTACTCTGCTCGAAATGGATAAATACCTTTATTACCGGGACGCGAATATTCTTGGCTCATAAAGTGGAAAGTTATGTGAAATATCTTCCATGGAATTCGCATCATGTACTTCTTAACATATCAAACAGCTAAAAATCGGCTTTAATCACTTATAATCCATTCTCTGTAGTAACGTTTGATAATTTAATCGAGAAAAATACTTGAGATATCTTATAAGAGAATGTTTGAAATGCCCTAAGCTAAAAACGTGCAATTAATAGAATGCAAACGGAAATTCTGTAGAATTTACGGAAATATGCAAGTTATTCTAAATTTTACAAGTATCGTTTATAAGTTATCGTCAGTCGAAAAACAACATCGGCAATATCATTAAAAATCTAATAGCCGCCCACTTTAAACCATTCGATTTGATATTTAAACAAATGCAAACTCGCTTCATCGATGAGTCATGAAAACCTCGTAATTTCAGCTTATTGAAGCTGAAGTAACGAGGTTTTGTCACCTATCAACGCTTTAACACTTCAAATAAAAGATAGCGACTACTTGGGCTTCCCAAAAATATTCGACAAAGCTGTTTGACTGCAATAAGAAAAATGCAATGGGCCACGTTTTAGACCTTGTCTAACCGCGATTAAGGTTTCGTTCAATACCAAATTCCAAAAACTCAAGCAATCAATCACTCGAACTTTTCGTCAGTCGGAAAAATAACCTACGGCCCCAGCATAAGCTAAAACGCCATTTTGTATCTAACGGTCACCCATGCAAACCACTAGATCCCATGTTTTGCAAATCAATCTCACTTTATCGACGGGTCTCGAAAGTCTCGAGATCTACTGAAGTTACGAGGTGTTAGTAATCAATCGACGATTTAGCTTTTCAAAGAGGGCACAACGACCATCCGAACGTCCCGAAAATATCCGAACACGCTGCTTGACCTTAACATTAAGGTAGTTTACCCTAAATAATTCTGCATTATTTTGGAACACATGATCTTTCACAATGTTAACCGAGGTTCCCTGATGAAATTATTAGGAAACCTTAGGTAACACTGTTAAAGTTCATTACTTCCGAAACGTTGCGGAACTATCACGGACTCACTACCTTAAATGCAAACAGCCGTATTTCAAACTCTGTCCTACCATGTCAAACGTTACAGACAATACAAATCAGCAAACTTCGAACAATCAATCACTCGAACTTACCGTCAGTCGAGAAATAACCACCGGTTCCAGCTGTAAGTTGCAACATCATTAAACATCTAAAAGCCGCCAGCTGTAAACCGCTAGATTCCATATTTTATTCCCGAAGCACACAGATAAATAGTTTAGGTATCTATGGTAACTAAACTATCTTCACTTAAATCCATAAACTTTTATATTTTAGTCGTTTTTTATGTAAAACTCGGATGAGTCACCGTGTAGTAATATTTCTAGATAATGAAAACGATTTCTTGATATTTACGAACAGTTAAAAACATCGTGAAATTGACAAGGTGAATAATTTTGGAATGAATTTGATATGAAATTGAGTGATTGTGTGGAGCGAGTTTTCAGTGAAACTAAAGGGAGGTAATCCAATATCGCTTTTATTGTTCAAGATGAACAAAATTAGCGCTATTCATACTCTCTTTTTAATAGAATATGCATCAAAGCTCCATAAATTGCTTCCTATTTCTTCAAGGACCAAACTGACGCTAACAATTTCAATTATGTCAAAGAAATCGCGATTTTTTCAATTTATATTTATTTTGAGTGTAGCTGTTGATTGTATACATTTTAGTTGTTTGAAGCGTTTTTGATGGATCTGTGTGATTGTTTGGAATGAGTGAATGGAGCGCTGAGTGAGCGATTTAGAATGGTTTAGATTGACATGAATGTCAATTTCACGATGTAACTAACTGTAATAGAATTTACACTTTGTAATGGCTAACAACGTATTCGACGATTTTAAAGAGATGAAAAGAGTATTCGTTAATTTCATGGAGGTATTAAACTAAATCCTAATCACACTGTATGTATCCGCAAAGCGGATTCATACGTGAGTGTGAATAGGTCTTTAGTTTCATATCGCAATGAAATCAACGAATATCATCTTAATATTTTCAGGTTTGATTTCATGAAGCAAAAATGTAAAAAAAAAAAAGATATCAAAAATGAAACAGATTTTGTATGTGACTTTTATTCTTGTGCGGAAGCTGCGAACTATAAATATTTTCATTGAGGAATAAAACGATTTTCAACAAATCGGAATGCAAAAATCTTGATGGTCACGACTAAAATTAAATGAGCCTGTGCGTGACATTTCCAACAATTTTAAAATTGCGCCAAGCAATGACTCTGGCCAGCCTGTGCAACCGCACAGTCTGACCAGAGTCTTCACTCTGCATTCTGTAGATAAATCATGTTCAGAAATATTTATAGACTGCAATGCAATCTTCTAATTACAAAATATAGCTGCCTATGCTATTCATTATTTTTACCGCGCGCATGTAAAATTGTTGGAAATGTCACAGGTTCAAATTATTTATCATTAAATAACCCAATTTACAAAACAACTGAGTGTGTACAAATATGAGTTGCAAGCACTGAGCAGCCTGGTCAGAAAGTTCCCTTATTTTTCCCGCCAGTTTTTCGATGAATAACTGTAGATTATAATTTTGATAAACTCACCGCCTTACGAGTGAAATTATCAAAAATCTTATCTTAAAAAACATTTCAACCTATCTGATGTTATCTAAGCGGAGGCCCAAAAAGTTATGTCATCATGAACGTAGCATAGCAATCATGTGCAAAATGACGCGATTTAAGAAAATGTGCCCTATAAATTTTCACATTTGTCTCTTTTTAGCATCAAAGAAAAAGACTGATCGTCTTCTTTTTTCGAGTAAGATCGATTGATTTTGCATTGGGTGAACAACAAAAGTAATTTTTCCATTGTTGTTCACTCAATGAAATATAAATTGATCTTACTCTGAAACAAACGATTATCTTCTATATATTTCGTAAGTCAGAATTTACACCTTTTTCGTTTATATAACTTATATAAATACTGTCTCGTTATTTTTTAATACTACTACTACTTCCACTAATAATGATAATAACAGAAAAAAATATAAAGATAATAATAATGATGATAACGATGTTAACAATGATCACCTTTACAACGACAAGGACAACGTAATAAGAAACAGTCATCGTATTTTAATCAACTAGATTTTTTCATTGACGAGTGATTAAACATCACTTAGTCATAAATCAAAACTGAGAGACTAAAGCTGTAGATACATTTCTTTCACCAATCGGCAACATACATATTCTATCATATCACCATTAAAAAAATAATTTAAAACTTATAAGAGAAAATAATTCTTGTATAATCATTTCTTCGGTTGAAATAATATCCTTACGTCACACGTTTTATCCAACCACATAATTAATCGAGTAGAAATGTTTCCTTGTTAATTTCCATCAGAAATACGTAACTAAATCATAACAACAGCAATGTGGTTTTTGCGTTCCCAATAATTATCGTACATTTCCTACGAACCACTTCCTGGGTCTGCGTAAACAGAACCTCTATCGAGAAAACAGCTTACTATAGAATAAACCTTTGGTTCGTCTCTAAAACTCCGTAACTACAGCATTGATTGAAGTATAGCTATGAGGTTATTGGGATGGATTGGCGAAAAATGGAGTACACTTCTATCCTTACAATTAAATAGATGTTGCCATATTTTACAATCGGATTGAACTTTTTTCTATTATATTTTGTGTGATTTTCTTTGTAAAATAATCACACAAATCAAAGTGCCAAAGGCTTTGAAAGAAAAGAATAGTGAGTCCATATTTATTGAGTCTTTACACTGTTTTGGTCAAACTAGACAAATAGGATGTGTAGACTAAGATCAGGCTGTTCTTATGAACATACTAACCTTTACATGCATAACGCTATTTATTTTACATCGATTGGGAAACAAGTTCTCACACTTTAGATTAATCCTTCTTGACTCTCCTTCCTGGAAAATGCACCAGTTCTCGCGCCGAATGTGTGGGCCAATGAAAGAACCAAGATCGATAGCCGCTCCCGGGAACCGAACACAGGACCTTTGGGTCAAGAGGCCGACGCTCTACCCCTAGACCACGGACAGACCACGGACTGATCTTTGTCTATACCTCCTGCGAAAGAAGAAATATTCTGGGTTCAGCACGACAAGGACTTTCAATTCTTGAGTTATATATAAAACAAAGGACTTAAATACTAGCCATTTTTTGCGTTCAAGACGAAAACGTTCATTAATGGAGAACGTGCGGCAGCGGAAAAGACTACAGTAGATATTGTTTTGTTCTTGGAGATGGTTCAACGTCACTTTTTATGATGAAAAAAAAAAAACGTCTATAACACGAGGACTTGAGTACCTATAAATGGATCCCTGGTATTTCTCACATGTTAACAGAGTTGTTCAAAATCATAGTTTTTGCAGACGATGTTTACCACGGGGTAATAACAGTTGCAGTTAACAACATCGTGAAATTAACAAAGTGAATGATTTTTGAATAAGTGAGATCCGTAATTTTTGAGTGAAATCAAAGAGGGTAAATCAATATAGCTAATTTTGTTCAGGGTGAACAAAATTAGCGATATTAATTTCACCAGTTAATAAGATATGCATACAAGCTCTATAATAAGCTTTCTAATTATTCGAAAAACCAATTAGACGCTTACAATTCTAAATATGTCTGTGAAATCGCGATTTTTTCTATCTATATTCATTTTGAATGTAGCTGTTGATTTTATATTTCTTAATACCTTTGGAGCGTTTTTGAGTGATTTTGGTGAGTGTTTGGAATAAATGAATGAAGCACTGAGTGAGCGATTTAGAATGGTTTTGATTAAGATGAATGTGAGTGAATTTCTAACTATAACTCTTACTGTAAGTAGCCCTGCGTTTCGGATGAAAAAATGTTTTGCAAACGTTTTTAGATGATGCCCCGCTTTGCACGTGCACATACGTGCAAAGAGAGATATCATTTCGAAAACATTTCGCTCACGTTTTCCTGCTGGACGCAGGGTAGGCATCAAACTGTTCAAAATCATTGGACCAACTTATTTCTGGCCCGAACGGGTCCCGATTTTGTTGTTTTTAGCCAGTCGACAAGTAGAAACCAGCCCTGCGTTCAGGATCACCAAACGGTGCAAACAGCTTTCCACTTGCACCCCGCTTCGCACGCAAGCGCACGTGCAAAGCGGGTTCAATTGGAAAACTGTTTTCACCGTTTGATGATCCTGAACGCAGGGCAGTTCTATGTTCCGGCTGACAAAATGTTTACAACCGTTTATAAATCATGCCCCGCTTTGCACGTGCACTTACGAGCAAGACGGGTCTGATGTGAAAACGTCTTGTCAACCGGAACACTGGGCTGGTTTCTATTTGTGGCCGGGCTGAAAAACAACAAAAACAGGACCCGTTCTAGCCTGGCCCCCAGGCTGTCAGTTAGTTTTGAATTGAAAATTAACAAGGTACACCACTCATTTTTTACTGTTCCAATACCCAATTACCTCCAATATTCCCAAAAACTGCCAGAGAATAAAAGCTAATAAGAAATTATCTTTCTCTAGTTGAATTTTGCTCATTTCACATTACAACTGACCACTGATCGGCTAGTCAGAGAATATGAGCTGTACATATCTTTCTTTAGTTGAATTTTACTCATTTCGGAAAACTTCAGGTGAGATTGATAGATGCGAGTAATTAGCTCGTTAAGAGAAAATATAGAGTTTAATAATGCGTGTCAGAATTCAACAGGCTTCTGTTAACTGGCTATACGGCTCGTAGAAAGTAATCAGTACATGTATATGTACAATATTTACTTAGTGTTTTGCATGAAAAAATATCCAACGATACTGGGAGAATTGAAAATTGTTGAGGCTCTGCCCACCACCGAATTAGATATTTTTCATACAATACACTTAGAACGTATTATATTTATCTTATAACCTCTATTTGCATTGTTTTCGTCGATGTTTCTCACAGAAATGCAAGTTTCTATACATAACCGCATTATGTCATTATTCTAAAAATATCCATGTGATATCATAAAAAATATCATACGGGGTGTTATCACACGGATATTTGTATAGTTATAAGATAAACGTTTCCGTTTTTTTCGAAACGTTAGACTGTTCCAAATTGGAAGCGGTTGCAGAAGACAGTAAAAGGTTAGCACATTTGGAAATGAAGCATATAATGTGGTTGAAAATATTGTAGAAAAGTGAGAAATTTCTTGACTAACAATCCCTTATTCCACAAGATTGTCACAAGTACAAAATTACATGAACGGAAATTTCGGGTAACTCTACGGGTCATTCCGCGGTAACAAAATGACGTTCACATACGTTCTTACTTTATTTGAAAAATTATTTTGCAAGTGTTTTTACACAGTGTAATATCAAAAATATTCAACTGCATTATTTCAATCTTACGCCATTAGTCATATGTGACCCGTGGCGCAAAAAGAATCATCTGCGAACATTGTAAAATGAAAATTTGAAAAAGATATTTGGTCCTGCAAAGGTAAACTAGAGGTCGCATTCCAAAAAATCTTTCATATAAAGGTTGATTGATCATTCTTGATTCATAAAATAACCAAAGTGCGAAAAGTTTCGACCCTAGTTAGTCTGCGCAATCCGCGCAGTCTGATAAGGGTCGACACTTCACGCACTTCCAAGATGGTCCCTTTTCGAGTGACGGGTCACATATCCTAGTTAAAAAAAAATACTGTGCATCCTGCATTCTTCAAGAAAGAATTTAACTTTAAGAGACGTCAGGGATAAGATATTTTTTATGAGCTAAAAAAGGCTTATCGCTATAAAACAGAATTTTGATGGATTTTTTCATATCACGAACTGATATGATATGCCTGTTCTTATCAGCGTGATGAAAATTGCTAGATCTTTAAGATAACCTTTTCCAGAAAAGTTATTTCTTGAAATATTTAACAGGCGAAGAGAGTAGGTCTATTCCCTGATGTCATGGAGCTGTGAAACTAAAAAATAATCATACTGTATGAATTTGAATGTTAGTTTTATATTTCCACGAAATCAACAAATGATCTCTTCATATCTTTTCATTTAAAACCACGAAGCAAAAATGTGAAGAGTTACGTGTAGCGAAACAAATTTCTTTACGAACGAAACATTCTACCGCAATCTTGCATAAAATTTCATAATTTTGGTCTTTGATCACAAATTTACTTTCATGAAAGCAACAGATAAATGTTTCAAGGGGAACAACTACTTCAACAAGATAAGCAATTAGTTACTTCTCTTTTATTTTCAAGATCCCTGATAGCAAGGTTGTAACTGTTTCGAAAAAAAAAACCGTTGATGAATTATCATATCATTGAAACTACAGCTTATTCAAGCTGTAGTTACGGTGTTTTGATTATTGACCAACGCTCAAATCATAGAAAAGAGGGAGTGGACGGAGGGCATTTATCTGTTGTCACAGCATACATATCGCCAAAAGGGGAACAATCACCACAAGGATATTGGCAACTAGTAACTTCCCTTTATTAACAAAATCCTAAATACTGTTTAAGAAAAAAGATCGATTTATAGAATAGAGTATTTTCAACATTTTTTCAGTTATATCGCGTAGGCTGGAGCACCTAACAATGGATTCCTGGTATTTCTCTAACCAGTAGTACAACCACCACATCCTTTCCAAGCCTCCAGCTGCTATCTCACATAGGTTTACGATTATCGACCCATGGTGAGAGACAAAAAGCCGGAAAGAATGAGTGCCGCCGTCGGGGATCGAACCCGGGGAAGTCCGACGCGCTACCAACTGCGCTATGACGGCGGCTTCTGAAAACAAGAGCTGTCACTGTAAGATGACAATGCCCCCGACACCGCTTTGATAGTAATAAGGAAGTTATGGCCAATGTTAAAGTTTTTGGACGGAATGACGGACGGACGGACGGACAGACGGACGGACAGACGGACGGACAGACGGACGGACGGACAAGTCAAATTTATTATGCCTCCCTATCGGGGGCATAAAAATGAAGCATGGATCCTAAATTGAAGTGAGTGTTATCCCCTATCATTTTAATGCAAAATTGACCTTTGGCAACTCACTCAGACTTGTGCATCCGCTATATAGCAGACACAGATATACATTTTCATCAAATGTATAATTCATGATTTTTGCACAGCCAGGGCGGAGCCAAAGTAACGGGTCTTTACATCAAACGTTAAGGTAAACTAGCTTTTTAATCACATTTATAGATCGTCGACAATGTAAACTTGATGTTGAGCTGTCAGTGGGTAAACAAACCCTCGTATTATCCATGATAATTGCCCTGGCAGGGCGGAGCCTAAGTAATGGGTCGTTGCACTTAAGGTTAAGGTAAATCAGCTTATATTTAAATTGACTTTATTCTGCAGAGAGTTGATCTTGGGGCCTGAAATCGTAGGCTGATAACCAAACCCTCGTAACTTCAGCTTGTCTAAGCTGAAGTTACGAGGCTTTGGTAACCAAGTGATGAAATGTGTTCACCTCCTCTAAGCACGTGGATCCCTCTTCGGTTTTAGGATACAGTTATTTGCACGCGTCAATGATAATTGCCCACTTACTTTTGAAATAACCTTAAGTATTGAATAGTAAACTCGCAAAATTACGTCACTGCTAAGCCCCGCCCTGCCAGTTCATTAATAACGCAGAATAACAAGCTGAAGTTACAAGGGGTTTGGTAACCATACGATGACATGTGTTCACTTTCGCGTGGTACATTTTTAAAAAAGGTACGTTTTTGTACGCTTTGTACGTTTTTCAGCAAATGTATAATTCATGATTTTTGCACTGCTAGGGCGGAGCCAAAGTAACGAGTCGTTGCATTTAACGTTAAGGTAAATCAGCTTTTTAATCACAATTATAGATCGTCGACAATGTAAACTTGATGTTGAGCTGTCAGTGGGTAAACAAACCCTCGTAACTTCAGCTTGAACATGGGTTTGGTAACCATACGGTGACATTTGTTCACTTTCGCTTTGTACGTTTTTGAAAAAAAAAATACAAATAAAAAATAACACAAAATGTTGAAAAGTAAACTCATAACGTCACAGCTAAGCCTCGCCTTCCAGGAGAATCATTAAGCAGAATAACTAGATAACCAGATAAGATCAAGTGTCATAGAACGGACTGTCGATCTAGAGGTCTCGGGTTCGCCTCCGACGGGGGCACTCATTCTTTCCGACTATTTGTCTCTCACCAATGAGTTGACAATCGTAGACTTATGTGAGATAGCAGCTGGAGGCTAGGAAAGGTCGTGATGGTTGTACTGGTGGGAGAAATACCAGGAAGTCATTGTTAGGTTCTCCAGCCGCTGCAATATAACTGAAAAAATGTTGAGAGCGGCGTAAAACTACATTCAACCAACATTTTCATTTTGTATCTGTATATGAATAAGCCTTCTACTAAAAGACACAGTTGTGAACATTTAAAGGGGTGCCTCATTGAATATACAAATCAAAGTACTGAAAGTACTTAAAGCTAGCAAAGCATAGATATTTTAGTAATCTTCCTTTTAAGAAATTATTATGACACAAAATCAGGGTAAAAATAACGCGAGGAGTTAAAAAGCATACTTTTGAATGAGTTCTTATTTGAAAATAGTTCATCAAATTGACCGTACAATGAAGTGTGCATAGTGAAAATTTTGGTCAAGCTAAGTCATTACTTTTCACACATGTGACATTCTTGGAAATCTACATTCCAATACGCTGTACAACTCTGAGTGTAAAATGTTTCTCATAAACCCTAATTTTTCTTTCCCTTTTTTCTGTTCAAATGTTTATGACATAAAAAGTATTTTGGTAATTTTTCATCAAGGGTGAGCCACATTAACATATCAATCCGTTTGTATTTTCAGATGAACTTGCTCTTTCAGAAGGTTTTATCATTTCGACTAACAAATTGAACAAGTTTCATCATAAATGCACTAAAAGTATGGCCCTAGGAATGTAAAAAAAGTGTCAACAGGTATCCTTTACTCGTGTTTTATATGGAATATTTCAAATTTTAATTCATACGGTTCATCCTAATGACCTGACAAACATTACTATTCAAAATTCATGAATTGTCGCCCCTATGATATAAACACTAAAGAGATTTGTTTACGAATGACGTACGATATCTCATTATCACATAGCTCACCATACTGATTTGCCATTACGAGTTAAATAAAGTAAGAGGGGACCGAAAGTGCAGACTAACAGTGCTCCAAATAAGGGCCAATCAGGAATTTTTGAAATTCCATGTTGGAATTTCAGGATATTTTTACAAAGTAAGGAATTTTTAACACCCCCTCTCCACACACACACACTTTCCTTTTCCTGCACACTGTGTAAATGCTTGTTTCCTTATCAAAAATGAGTTTAAATTTTGCTCCCAAAGTCCATCATTCTGGGTATTTCTTTACGAATAAACGACTTGCAAGCGTTAAAACTTCTAGTTTTAAATTTAAGCTGTATGTACGAGCTTTCGTTGAAAAATCGCCTTTTATTACTTTCATTAAATAAATTATGAAAACTTATACTGTGGAGTTTCTATTTACAACGGTTCTTATGTGTATCTTGCGCGTCGGGCCTAGACAATGCGGCTTTCTCAAATTTTAGTTTTGATGTTTTGGCATCCGGCGATATTACGGAAACTTATGATTATTGCAGCTTTATTGTTATCGCACTAACGTTCTCAGGGTGACGAACTTATTAGGTAGTGTGTAAACAAGTGTTCTTAAATTATTTAGAATTACGCAGAATTATCCGAATAACAGAAGACAAGAAAAACTCGTCATTTCAAAACCCTCGTCAGACATGTTTTCACTTCGGTTAAAATACCCGTAGATCTATTTTTAGACTTTTAGAAAAGGATATTTCTAAATTTTATCGGGCCTAGCTGCGTAAATTATGTTTGATCTTACTAATAATTCCCTTATTTGAATTTCGTTTGTTTCAATAGGCATTCAAAGGTATTGTAAACAAAATGTTGACCTTATCCGAGCTTCTAAGGTCCAAATATCTCCTTCAAATAAAGCATTCCTGGTTAATTAACATAAGGACTGTATAAAAGGACAATTCAGCTTGATGATGATGATATTTAATGAATGAATAGCCATTTGAGGCTCTTGTTACATCATATTAAAGACAAGTGTCATGAGTGAATCTGATACTAAAACTGATCATCTGCCAGGATTTACCCCTATTTATAAGCTTTTGATCACCATAGTGACAACCTTAAAAACCAATCAGAGGCAGTGGAAGGTATCACTTAGCCAATCAAAACGTTCCTGGCTGACAGGAATCCTGTCAGGTAAAAATGACAATTCCTGGCAACTGCAGCCATGTTGCTAGGAGCAAATCCTTGGAGATGCAAATGCTACATACAAAATAAAATGTATTAGTGGTGCACATAAATAGATAGAGCACACAAAGACCTTAACATTGAGACCTTACATTATATATAGATTTCTCAGAAAAGCTAGAATTTGACAGTTAAAAATCTGAAGTGGCTAGGAATTCAAAGGTTCCCTCCTTTTAAAGTTGAAGGTCATAGCCAGGAATTCAATAACTTGTTTACCACAAATAATTCCCTAAAGTTAATGCTGTAAGGGCAAACAACAAATATAATGTAGTGATGTCGACAATCAAAGGGCTTCTTTAAAGAGTTAAATTAGATAATAGAGGAATAAATAGTTTGTTGTCAAGGGAGATCATCACAGCAGTCTTGTAAACAATCAGACGGCAAATGTTAAAAAGAGCAGTTTTCTCTTGCTTACTGCTGCAAACAGACCAGTTTCAACATTAAAATAGTCCTTAAATACTTCACAAACCCTAACAACACAATGTATTGAAAACTAGGCAGTTCAGCAATACAGTAACAAATGCCAGGAATCCTGGCAAGGCTAAATAGTGGGTGGGGTAATATTTCCAATAAGCACTATTTCCTTACACTCAACCCCACTTAAATGAAAAAAATAATTAAAACTTAGAATAAAGCTGATGACTAAAATAACAACGGAAATGTTCAGGAAGTTTGATACAGTTGCTCTTTCAAATTGTAAACCAAAAGTTCCATCTTAATATTTAGGAATGTCTTTCATCAAAATTGAGGGTTCCAGACAACATCACCATGAGAAGTTCTGTGTATAGACCATTAAAACATCATGGACAAAAATTATTAAATTTTGATAAGAATTAGAATTTTATGAATGGATTTATACTTGCCTGACTGAAATATACATAAGGATATTATTCCCGTTAAACATCAACAATCCGCTATAAATAGAAACCATGTGATACTATCACGTGGTTTAAACCTCCTTTATAAACCGTGTGTAAACCCCGCAAGTCAGTTTTATTTTCGGCACATAAAAACCGAAAAATAGTAAAAAAGGGGAGGAGGGTGGTAGTCAGTCAGGCAAGTATAAATCCATTCATAAAATTCTAATTCTTATCAAAATTTAATAATTTTATCTCATGATTTATACTTGCCTGACTGAAATATACATAAGGATAGATTACCAAGCAGTACTCACCTTATGGTTGTGGTAGTTTTTTCGGTGTTTATATCTTCACCAATACTGTGAAATCACACTATATACAAGAAGAATAAAGGATGTCTTCCTTCTGTTTCTTTAATTCACCAATAACATAACCAACTATAGTACACTTGCATCTATTATCTGTACACATCTTTAAGACTTCCCGTCAAAATCCGTCGGAAATAAACTATCCAACATACTTTAAACTTACAGTTCTCATTCTGACAAAATCTTTGTACACAAATTGGACTACTTGTCCTTCATGTCTGAAAATACATATTATGCATTATGAAGCACTGAAGTACATGTATCTACTTGTCTTTAGTAGAATTTCATAAAAGTAGTTTTCCTAGACCAGTCTGCTGCTTCAAGGATTGATTCAAATGAAGCTCCGTTGTATAACGCCCATGATGGTCCGATAGACCGAGTTGAATGAGCCCGAACTTGTTTATTCTTATCTTCATAAGCCAACCTAACAACTTTAACAATCCAAGAACTAATAGTTTGTTTAGTTACCTTCTTATGAGGTCTGTTTATGCTTAGAAACAAAGCCTTTTCTTCTGAATCTACCTGACGTCTAAAAGGTTCTGTTTTTTTAAGATACCAAGTTATGGCTCTCTTTGGATCTAACAATTTATTTTGCTTGAAACATGGAACAAAAATCTTTGAAGAAATATGATTAGGGCGATCGTGCTTACTTAAACCCTGTCTGATGAATGTGATGCCTTCACTCTTCACCATAACTGAATCCTCTCCAAGTTTTAGCGCTTGTAGGTCTCCCGTTCTGCGGAAGGTTGTGATTGCTAAAAGAAAAGCAGTTTTAAATGTAACATATTTCAAGGAAGTTTTAGCAATAGGCTCAAAAGGATATTTTTGTATAGCCTTAAGAATAAGATATAAATCCCATTCTGGGACTAATCTTGCTACTGGTGGCCTTTCATTAAAAACCCCTTTCAGAATTCTGATAATATGAGGGTGTTGACCCACAGGTTTGTCACCGACAGGCGGCAAAATAGCCGACAACATGGATCTGTAACCTGAAATGGTTCTATACTGAAGCCCTTGATGGATAAGATCTGCTAAGAAATCTGCACATTGCACTATAGATGCTCTAAAGGGATTAATTTCCCGTTCAGAACACCAGCTATTGAATTTCCGATATTTTGTATGATAATCCTGTTGGGTTCCAGATCTCCAACTTGATTTAAGCAAATTTCTAGCCCTTTTTGAAAAGCCTTCTGTTGACAGATATTTGTCGACAACAACCATGCCGTTAATTGAAATACTTGAGGATTGGGGTGAAATATTTGTGTCCGTGGTTGACACAGTAGATTTCCCAATGTTGGCAACAGTACAGTGTGAGCAACTGATAGCTGTAGTAGCTCCGGATACCAATGACGTCTGGGCCAAAGAGGTGCTATCAGAATGACCGTGCACTGAAATTGTTTCATATGCTGTAGTACTCTTGGAATGAGGCAGATCGGAGGAAAGGCGTAAGCAAACATCCTGTCCCACGATACTGTCAGTGCATCCAAGGCTAGAGCTTCTGGATGCGGAATCCATGAACAGAATATCTGTGCTTGTTTGTTCAGATGTGACGCAAAAAGATCTATCATAGGAAACCCCCACATCCTGAAAATCTGAAAGACAACCGTCTTGTTCAGAGTCCATTCTGTGGGTTGAATTCGAACTCTTGACAACTGATCTGGAATCACATTGAGCCGGCCTGCAATGTGAGCCGCTCTTAACCAAAACTGTTCCTTCATTGCTAATTGCCAAATTTTCCAAGTTAGCATGCACAGATATGCTGATCGAGTTCCCCCTTGCTTGTTGAGGTATTGTACTACTGTTGTATTGTCTGACCTTATCAATACTACTTGACTGCGAAGAAGTGGGAGAAAGAATAACATAGCTTTGTGAACTGCTAACATCTCTAAGCAATTGATGTGTAATGTTTTCTCTTGTGGAGACCAAGTTCCCTGAGTTATCTTTTCTCCAATACAAGCTCCCCAAGCAATTTTGCTCGCATCTGTCTCTAAAGTGACTGTGGTCAATGGCTGTTGAAAAGGTTTGCCCCGAGAAATGTTTGCTGTAACTGACCACCATTCCAGATGTTCTATCAAGTGTGAATGAATAGGAATTTGATACTGGAGATCCCTGGAACTTGGTTTCCAAAAGTGAAGCAGATACAATTGAATTGGTCTCATGTGTAGTCTCGCATACTGTAGTATATCTACACAAGATGCCATCAGTCCTAAGACATGCAGGAAATCTCGAGCAAATGCATGAGTTTTCAACACAAACAGATGAACTGCATTTTGAATCTTGGTCTGTCTTTCTACTGTAGGATAATCCATCCCTAGTTTCAGGTTGAAATGTCCCCCTATGTAAGTAATTTGTTGCACTGGAATTAATTGGGACTTTTTTACATTGATTATGAAACCTAGATCTATAAGCAAATTTATCAACCTTTCTCGATCCTGAAGAATGCCTATTTTCAGAGCATTGAGATTTAGCCAATCGTCGAGATAAACAGCCAGTCTCAAGCTTTGTTTTCTGAGAAAAGCTGCTACCACGGTAACGCACTTTGTGAATGTTCTTGGCGCAACTTTTGGACCAAAAGCCATCACCCTGAACTGGTAAGCCTGATTCTTCACACAAAATCTTAGAAATTTCCTGTGGTTTGGAAAAATTGGAAGATGAAGATAGGCATCTGCCAGATCGAGAGAAATTGCTAAATCTCCTTTCTTTACAAGATTTAAGACCGAACGCATTGAATCCATCTTGAAATGTTGAGTCCGGAGATACCTGTTTAGGGGCTTCAGATTTATTACTGGTCGCATACCACCAGTTTTCTTTGGTACAAGGAAGAAGGTACTGTAAAAACCTTGGTTCAAATTCTGACTGACCTTTTCTATAGCCCTTTTTTCTAAAAGAATATCTATTTCTTTGATAAGAAGACTCATATTCTCTTCTGATAATTTTGTTTCTTTTATTCCATTGAAACCTGGCTTCTGTTCTAACTCCAGCTTGTACCCTTCCTGAATCAAAGAAAGGGCCAATTGATCCTTGGTTATTTTTTGCCAATTTTGAAGAAAGAATTGCAGTCTTCCCCCAACAGGAATCTCCGGTTTTGCTAGTAAGAAGTCATTTTGATTCAGTTTTACTTCGAAAAGTACTACCTACCGTAGCTGGTTTCGAAGAATTAGATTTTGGAAAGCGTTGATATGAGCCTCTAGAAGATGAAGGCTTATACTGCTGCCTCTGAGTAGCAGGAAATGATGAATAGTTTGATGATTTAGACTGTTCATCCCCAAATCTAGTCCTCTTAGTGCTAGACCTATCATAAGAAAAGGTTCGACGTCTCTTCCTGTCCATCTCTGGTAAAAGGTCTGAAATTTGTTTATTTATTTCAACTCTCTCTTTCAACTTATGTTCCAAGCCAGACCCAAAAATACCCTCATGAGAAAGAGGTAAATTCCAGATTTGATTGCGGATATCTTTAGAATCATTTAAACCCGAATCAGCCATAGCCGCCTTACGGCGTATCAGGTGGTGTATAGCTCCAGCACGTCCTGCCTGATCTAAAGATTTAGTGTTCATGGCAAAAATATCCCTAACACACTGGATTGCCATATCAATATTTGCATCTTTTTCAGTCAACACTTTCAACAAATTGCCAAGAGCTTGCTGCATGTATAAGTTGATAATAATGCCCATTCTGGCAGCATGTTGTCCCTGAAATGCTAATTTCTCAACATCACGTAACGGTGTAGAGAAAAGTTGTTGAGTCTTCACAGAAGCCTTAGCTCCAAACCGTTTCGTTAACAAATTAGTGACAATGGAGTCTAGACTAGGCACACACAAAGCCTCGTATGCTGTATCAGAAATGGGGAACGAAGACCTATAAGAATCTTTAAAGGCAGATATTTTATAAGGCCTCTCACATCTCCAAGAATCCTTGAGAACGTCAATTTGTGTCTGATCCAAAATAATACCGGATGACGTTTTCTCAGACTTAGTTGTAGCATCATCCCAGAACATCTGTTTCAACAAATCACAAGTCTTACTAGAATATTTCTGAAAACGGTCTCCCTTTTCACTGTCAACATCGGAAGACTCGCCATGCATCAAAGATGGACAAGAGTCACTATTGTCACCCAATAGTTGTCTTCTCTCCTCCTGTCCTGGCTGTATGGAGATAATGTCATCATCTCTCCGAGAAATTGACGCTACAAAGTCACTCGGGAGACTACTGTGAGGAATACGAACAACGGTATCAGCACTGGTCGTCCCAGTAACCGTGGTCGTTTTCTGCGGTATCTGCCTGGCCGAACCAGCAGTATCCGACAAAATGGACAAAACCGTGTCTAGTTTACTGTCCAGTCCTGTAAAACGAACTTCCATGTCCGTGACATTTCTTCTCAAAGCGTCGAAATCCGCCTGACTTGCCCTCGGTGTACGCTTACCTTTTTTTGAAGACGAAGCCGAATTCTCATTTCTGACCGACGAATTGTCGTTAATTTCCTCTCCTCCAGAAAAATCCGAGGTATTTCCCTGAGTTAAAGCCGCGTTAGCCATAATAACGCTGAATAAAATTCAAATACTCGCCCAAAAACAAAGCGAAAGTAACTACGTTAGTTTGACAGCGTGTTGATGTTTTGAAGTCGCCGGGAAAAAAAATGACTTGCGGGGTTTACACACGGTTTATAAAGGAGGATTAAACCACGTGATAGTATCACATGGTTTCTATTTATAGCGGATTGTTGATGTTTAACGGGAATAATATCCTTATGTATATTTCAGTCAGGCAAGTATAAATCATGAGATAAAATCTTCAGCTTTGACAAGTTTCGGTGTTTTCCAAGCTAATAGAGAGGTGTTTCACCTCTTGTCACACTAAGGTAAATACCCTATTCAAAGCTACAAAAAGTTTCGGTGCTTTTCAAGCTAATGGAGAGATGTTTCAACACCTGCTTCACAAAGAACAGTAACACCTCCATACATGACTGGTTCCCCTTAACCATCATTATGGATGAACCTGTAGACTCCATGATTGGCTAGATCATCTTCTACATAACAACAAGCTCCATATGAGTTTCACCCATCCATGTCGTTTCTCCTTGTCTTATACATACAACTTACAACTTGATATGTCTGTCATGCCATTACTTCAATTAGAAACTGAACATCTTTATCCCTTTTTCATTTGGTTTCACCTGTTGAGACCCATGATCAAGATGTCCAAGTTTGTAATTAAGTCTAGAACCATTCAGAAAAGAACACTTTTAGTAATTTCAGTTAAATTTGTATGAGACATCCAACCAGAGTGTTGAATTTTATTTGATACATATGAATAAAAGTTTTACTCTGCTAAATACGCTACTTGTTAATTTTAAAAACTGGTTCAAACTTCTGACAATCCATTACAATCTATATGGGGACGAAAAACTTCTTCAAAAGTTTCTATTACATTTACTGCATGGAATAAGGTTTTGCACTCTTCTACAAAACACTTGTATTTAATTTCTGGGCTAAGGTTCTATTTATAAAATGAAGTGCAAATTGTTCCTTTGCATTCCCATCCATTGCAGGGTAAGCTTTCTGGAGAAGCTGATAAATGACATCAGAATACTGTGAGATAGTTTCATTTGGATTTCTTTTTCTTGATTCAAGTTCAGACAAGTAGTTCAATCTGTGATAAGCGCTGTTGAATCTCTCAAAAATCTTTTGCACTAACTGGGTATAAGAACTGCAAATCTCTTATGGAAGAGAACAGTAAAAGTCCAGGGCTGTCTCTTTAAGTGACACTCCTAGTATTAAAGTTTTTTCATTCTCTGTCCAATGACCTAATTGAGAATAAGTTTCAAAATGTTGAATAAAATGTTCCCATTCTGTCGATCCATCACCAGGTTCTGGTCGCACAATATAAGCTAATCTGGTCGAATATTCCTTCTGAGTATATGAAGGGCTTTCGTTTGGTAAAGAGTTACTAATTAATTTCTTTGTTGTTATTCCTAGTTTTAGCTTTTCTATGAACAACAGGGTTGAATCTTACTATCAGGTTCAGACATGCTACAGTTCTTTAAAAATGTAAAGTTGGCAATACAGGTTTCAAGTAGAAGTTCTTTTGGATAAAAATAATCCTTTCTGTCCTTTCTTCTTATTCCAGTAGTTGAGTTTTTTAAATCCTTTACTTCTGACACCAATGTAAACAGAATATTGACCTTATCCGAGCTTCTAAGGTCCAAATATCTCCTTCAAATAAGTAATTCCTGGTTAATTAACATAAGGACTGTATAAAAGGACAATTCAGCTTGATGATGATGATATTTAATGAATGAATAGCCATTTGAGGCCCTTATTACATCATAATAAAGACATTTGTCATGAGTGAATCTGATACTAAAACTGATCATCTGCCAGGATTTACCCCTATTTATAAGCTTTTGATCACCATAGTGACAACCATACAAACCAATCAGAGTCAGTGGAAGGTCTCATTTAGCCAATTAAAACTTCCCTGGCTGACAGGAATCCCGTCAGGTAAAAACGACAAATCCTGGCAACTGCAGCCATGTTGCCAGGAGCAAATCAGATGCAAATACTACATACAAATAAACAATATGAATTAGTGGTACACATAAATAGATAGAGCACACCAAGACCTAAACATTGAGACCTTACATTATTTAGAGATTTCTCAGAAAAGCTAGAATTTGACAGTTAAAAATCTGAAGTGGCTAGAAATTCAAAGGTTCCCTCTTTCTAAACTTGAAGGTCATAGCCAAGAATTCAATAACTTGTTTACCACAAATAATTCCCTAAAGTTAATGCTGTAAGGGCAAACAACAAATATAATGTAGTAATATCGACAATAAAAGAGCTTCTTTAAAGAGTTAGATTAGATAATAGAGGAATAAATAGTTTGTTGTCAAGGGAGATAATCACTGCAGTCTTGTAAACAATCAGACGACAAATGTTAAAAAGAGCGGTTTTCTCTAGCTAACTGCTGCAAACAGACCAGTTTCAACATTAAAATAGTCCTTAAATACTTCACAAACCCTAACAACACAATTTAATGAAAACTAGGCAGTTCAGCAATACAGTAACAAATGCCAGGAATCCTGGCAAGGCTTAAATAGTGGGTGGGGTAATATTTCCAATAAGCACTATTTCCTTACAGTTTCCTCGCCATCTGCATCCGAAAATGAAAGGTAATGACAGAAGCGGTAATGACGCGTCGCTAACCCGACAAGGTTGCGTAATCATTTAGCGACAGTGTATTACCCCGCGCGTTACACATGACTTGTTTTGGTCAGCAATAATATGTTTGTTCGCCTTGATTATCGATTTTTTGCACTTGTGGACTTACTTTAAATCCTCTATTAGGTAAATTCGTAAAACGTCAGAGTCAAATAACAGGACGTTTTCCTTGAATCGGTTTAAAATTTCGTGAGAACTACTTTTTATGGCGAAAGCATTCATGTATTTAGTGGTTAAGCCGCCGAGGGCAGTTTGCACTCATTTGAACTTTGAGGCTTCCTCAAAATTTTGTATGTTAACTAAAGCCAGCAAAGCTGGCGCTTTACTTGTTAAAAGAGAGAGCGAGAAAAAAACAACACTTGTAAATACTTATTACATTTAGAGACTTCTTTTAACAACATTGATTTTGGGGGATTGTTGTTGTTTACCCCATATCATTTAAAAGGGTCGTCTAAAGGTAATGATGGAAATAAACTATTTGTTACCTTTCAGGCTTAAGGTTTATGTAAAGTGTTTTGAGCATTAGAGGCATTAGAGGCCCGCATATCATATTATTAGTACGGAATTATGAAAAAGGGGTATTTTGTTCTATACCAAAAACTTCATGACGGCTGAATAAGATTTGTCTGAATTTGAAAATAAAGAAGACATATTTTTATAATACTTTTCGGTGGTTTATCGAGAAATAACGGTAGATTATCAATTATTAATCTTACCGCTTGATAATCCAACCGCAAAAGCAGTGAAATTATCAAAAACTTATACACTGCTTTTGTGCACTTCAGTCTCTCTCTCTGATGTCATCTACGCGGGGCGAAATAAGTGACGTCACAATGAATGTTGCATAGCAATCACCTGCAAAATAACGCGCTTTACGAAAATATATCCTAGAAAATTTTACATTTTGTCTTATTTTTGCATTAAAGAAATAGAATAATTGTTTGTTTTTCGAGTAAGATCGATTAATATTTCATTTCGTGAACAACAATAGCTATATTTTCATGAAAATATAGCTTTTTTGTTCACCCAATGAATATAAATTGATCTTACACTGAAACAAACGTGTATCATCTATGTACTTTGCATTGTACATCTATACAACCGTCGATATGAAAGTCAGACTCAAAGGGCGCTTTTGCAAGTAATCAGTTTCCATTTATTTTCTCAATATGCATGTCTAGCCGACTTGGTCTATTTTTAGCTCGCCCGGGACGAAAGTCTCGGAAGAGCTATTGTCATACCCTCGGATGTCGGCGTCGGCGTCAGCGTCGGCGTCGGCGTCAGCGTCGGCGTCAGCGTCGGTGTCGGCGTCCGCATTAGGTTAAAGTTTTTATTTCTATCAATATTTATCCTAGAGGCTTTATTTTTTACAGAAACACTCATTAGGGCATAGGCTTTCATTTGAGACCAACATCCATGTCGAAATGACCTTTAGACTGTGACCTTGACCCTTTCAAAAAAAACTTTAACCAAAAACTTTAACCAAAAACTTTAACCAAAAACTTTAACCAAAACTTTAACCTTGCTTATATTTTCTGTAAGCTTTAAACTAGAGACATCATTATTTCATATGCACACTCATTAGGTGATAGGCTTTCACCATAGACAAAGGTCCTTGACAATTTGACCTTGACCTTGACCCTTTGTGGACTTAGAAAAACTTTAACTGTAAACTTTAACCAAAAACTTTAACCATGCATATATTTTCTGTAAGCTTTAAACTAGAGACATCATTACTTCATATGCACACTCATTAGGTGATAGGCTTTCACCATAGACAAAGGTCCTTGACCTTGACCCTTTGTGGACTTAGAAAAACTTTAACCAAAAAACTTTAACCAAAAACTTTAACCTTACATATATTTTTTAATGCTCTAACCTAGGGACATCATAGCTTCATGTATATACTCACCAGGTGATAGGCTTTAACCAGAGACCAAGGTCCTTCACAATTTGACCTTGACCTTTACCATTTGTGGACTTAGAAAAACTTTAACTGTAAACTTTAACCAAAAACTTTAACCAAAAACTTTAACCTTGTTCATATTTTCTGAATGCTTTAACCTAGGGACATCATTACGTCATATACATACTCATTAGGTGATAGGCTTTTGTGAGAGATCAAGGTCCTTGATAATTTGACCTTGACCTTTTATGAACTTAGAATTACTTGAACTGAAATTCTTTTACCAAAAACTTTAACCTTGCTTATATTTTCTGAATGCTTTAACCTAGGGACATCATTACTTCATATACATAGTCACCAGATGAAAGGCTTTCACCAGAAACTAAAGACGTTGACAATTTGACCTTGACCTTGACCTTTTATGGACTTGGAAAAACTTAAACTGAAAAACTTTAACCAAAAATTTAACCTTGCTTATATTTTCTAAATGCTTTACTCAATGACATTATTACTTCATACACTTACTCACTAGGTGATAGACTTCTACTGAGACCAAGGTCCTTCACAATTTGACCTTGATCTTGACCTTTTTTAAAGAAAAACTTCATGTTTCATACAAAGAAATTCCATTGGTAACCTCATCTGCTTGTAGGCTTTCACTTTACCCTAACCTTATACATGCAATTAAAACAAAAAAGTTTTTATATTTCTTAATTACTACTCAAACAGATATATATTAGATCATGGACTTTAACATTGAAAGAAACCACTTTGAACTTCGGTCTTCGGTCAAGCGCTGTTTGTGACAAGCAGCTGTTTGGGCGAGCTACGTTGTCCGCGGACAACTCTTGTTGAAATAATTATAAGGTATGTTTTTTAGTCAAACCTGAAATGACGAGTGTTTAGTTACCCATCGACGAGTAAGCGTTTCAAGTATTTACTGTCGATCATCTAAATAAGTGAATACATAGGCCTCTATTTAAAATGATTTACTGTATTCTTAAATGCAACGACCGTTTAGGCCCCTTCCTAGGCTCTAATCGTTACAGACGCTTTAGAGTTATCTGAACAGCAAGAGAAACGATTGTGACATAAACAGAGTAATATCCTGAAGACAGAATCTCTGTAGAACAATTTGTCTCAAATTTGAATTTTCCTGGCAAAATATCGTAAATACACGCTCTTATCGCAGCGATCTCGCCGATATTATAGTCCGTCACAGTATAATCGCCTGAATAAAGATACCTTTTCTGTTCTATAAGAAATATTCTGTCAAGTTTTGCTTTAAATTCTTCACTTTTCAACTCAATTTGCCTACAGAAGAACAGCTTCGTAATCAGAAATTGATGAATCAAGTACCCCTTCTCAAAAGCTTGCGTAACATTCTTCAGTAGAAGAGATTTATCGAGATAAGAGGAATTTTGTTCCAAATTAGTCAAAAATGGGTAAATAAGGAAAGAATTGTGCGATTGCCTTTCATAGTATTTGATGAATTGATTAAACTCTGCTTTTAATCTAAATAATTTGCCTCTGTAGCATATGATCCATTCAGTTTTCAATGAGTTGTCTACATCTTTAAGTAATTTATCTAATTTTACAGATTTCTGTTTTAAGCTTACAACAGCCATGAAGTAGGAAACTGTTTCATCGTTTTCCTTGCTGTTATAAAACAAACTTATGGTCCAATTTTGGAAACCGTGGCGTTTAATTTGGTTTTTGTCGTTGTTTAGCTTTTCTTCGCCGATGATTTGAAGGACGTCGGCTCTTTTGAGGACAGAAGTTCCAACAGGAGTCAGTCTAATGTAAATCTGTAGGTTGTGGAAATACCAAGTCTGACCTAGCGTGCTGCAACTGTTACCAACACGAAAATGACCCTCTGGACAATGGGTGATTCGACAGACTTTCTGAAAAGATTGCAAGTTGTAGGCTTTACATTGTTCTAACTGTCAAATAACTATCTCCACGTATGTATAATCATAAAACTGACCAACTGGCCATAACTCCATGTCCTTTATTTCCTCTGGAACCGCAATATTTATTTGAGGACAATTTATTCGCATAATTGATTTCGATTTTAAATTTGTTTTATTTCTTCACAAAGCCATGCAATAACCTGGACAACTCCGCAGAGACAATTGTTTGCATTATGGAAACAAGATTTTTATATAGAGGATAATCGTTTGTTTCAGTGAAACATCAATCATCATTCATTGAGTGAACAACAAAAGCTATATTTTTGTTGTTCACGAAATGAAATATCAATCCATCTTACTCGAAAAACAAACGATTATTCTATTTCTTTCTTGCAAAATGAGACAAAATGTGAAATTTCCCGGACATATTTTCGTAAAGCGCGTCTTTTTGCATGTGATTGCTATGCAAAGTTCATTGTGACGTCACTCATTTCGCCCCGCATAGATGACGTCGGATAAGACGAAATGCCCAAAAGCAGGGTATAAGTTTTTTGATAATTTCACAGCTCTTACGGTGAGATTATCTAGTGATAATCTACTGTTATTTCTCGTTAAACCACCGAAAAGCACTAAAGAAATTCTTATTTTAGCAAATGATGAGAACATGGACGGTGAAAGAATAAAAATTATGATAAGCTTGTAAGAGAATGAATATGTATTTTAAATCGGCAATTAAAACACGATGGCGTTAAACGAATATAAGAAATAAGAAGAAATTACATGGAACTTTATTCGCAACAAAATTTATATGCCATGTGTACAATTGTGCTCCGCCTACTTTTCATACTGAACATCGCGGGAACGTTGATGCTTTTGACGTCATAAAACCTACGTGCTGAATGACGATGTCTGTATTCTGAATTTTTCATTAATTTTACATCCAGAAAGAGTAATAAAACTATTTTCCAACCAGATAAGGGTAAGGAAATTAATTTAAGAATTGTGATCGTGTTATCATAGATTTAATTTCATTTTCGCTTTGATGTGTCCACGAATAAAGTCTGGTGGGGGAGGTGTTATATACAAAGCAAAATCCTCGGGATACGCCCTCGGATTTCACCCTTTGCACATGACATCAGTTAAACGATGAAATGTGTTCACTTTCTCAAAGCACATGAATCCTTCTTGTTTTAGGATACAGTTATTTCCATCAGTCTCCATCAGACTTTATTCATGGACATGTCAACGCGAAAATGAAATTATTGCATGAATAAAAACCGGTACTTACTTTGTTCTTCGCGGAATGGAAGCAAACCTTATTAATTTCAGAAAACTGCTTCGGCTCGTCATTTGAATTCTGAAGTTTATCAAGCACTCCGGAAGAAAACATGACGATAAAGGAAGCATCTTTGAAGAAACGTCTGTCAGTTTGCTCTGGACAAATTCTGTTATACTTCAACACAGTCTCCATCGCCTTACTTGTCCTTGACGCACACAAATAACAGAAGACATTACCATAACGCTGGCTGGAAGCGTCGAATGAGGCGTTAAAGCTTAGACAACGTTTCTGTAGCTCCTCCCTTTCAGGGGACTGGTTCCTACATTCTCGGATGATTTCTTTGTGACATTTTTTCTTTGAAATATCGATATGACTTGGTACCAGAAATTGTAAAAAGCAGTCATTAACATCACCCGAACTTGACAAAACCCTAGACAGAGATTTTGTGAATGAATTTCGAACGTCAGCACACTTTACGGTTGGTATTAAGCTTTGCGGATTCGTTTGATTGTGACAAATAGCAATTTTTTCATTGTAGTATATTCTTCCGTCGGATTTCGATATAACAGGCACAAATCTATGCAAATTTGAATTTGTTCGACTTGTACTACCATGATCCGGAGCATGTGTTTCAACCCCCTCATTGTCGTAAATGTTTCTGACTTGGTCTGGACATTTGTCAATGACATAATATAATTGTTCATCTCGATTGTTGTATGTCTTTGTATTCAATGCTTTACATGCGGGTTGCAGGGTGCGGTCAAGCCGGTAGTGATCAAACTCGTCAGAACAACAGTCTCTCCTCAAACCGCACTCTCTGTCACAGAAACACGGTTTGCAACATGGAGAATATGTCACGTGATTATCGACAACTGTCACGTGATTGTCGTTCACAGTGTTATTCAGCGGCTGTAATGGGTCATGGTCGCAGAATTGAGTATGAGGACAATACTTTTGTAGATCGTCCGGAAACTTGACAATCGTTGCCATTGGCTTTTGGTTTAATTTGGTGTAGCAGATTGCTATGGTAACTACAAGGAAAAATGGAAAAATCATTCCAGCGGATTCCCCTGTAATACATAGAGAAAAATAAGTTAGCGTCGACAAATATAAATTTTATCTCCGAGGTTAGGATAATTTCTCGAAGCCGAGACCAGAAAGCTCTTCTAAGTCACAAATTATATCATTCTACGAGAGGATTTTCCGAAAGTTTTGAGACTGTGCTAATATTTTTCAACTATAAGTTGAAGAACAATATAATATATTTTTCATTGCTAAGCAGACCCTGACGTATCATAAGTTAACAATCAGACGGATTGGCTATGAAAGGTGTTATTTTTACACACTTACATAACTAAAGACATGCTAGTTGAGCGATAAGGAGCAAATTGAAAGTGAAGTTTTTAAAGAAAGTTTTGACGTTATTGGTACAGACTACACAAATAAGAAAAAGGCGAAGCAAGAGTTTAGAATGAACTCGCAAAAACCGACGTCAACGTTTATTAAAGACAAACGTGTTGTATTCAACCATCCTGTTTGTATAAGTTTGACTCTACGAATTGCATTAAACTCATGAATTTTTAATTCATGGGTCCGCCACGTGTCAAATATAGTTTTTTTGTTACTTCAGTGAAATATTAACCAATCTTACACTGAAACAAACGATTTTCATCAATGTTTTCTATAATGAACACCACAGCTAATCTTGTCGTGCACATACGAAGATCACATTCTTAATGACGCCATAAATACGTTATCTAACGCACTTTATGGCTGTATATATATCATCTAGGAGTTTTAAAAAAAATAAGATCAAACGTACAAAACTGTAAAAACAATATTTTACTCCATTTTGTTTGAGACAAACTGATCTGAACCTATTTAAGAATAGAAGAGTTTATGAACTCGCCAAGGCCTACGCTTAATAGAATTTCTATTCTAGAATTGCCTTATCTGAAACAGAATATTAGGGCGGATTAAATATAGCCTATAAATTACCATGAACGAGTTCTGAAAATCGAAGGATCACTACAAACAAGTTGTTTTTGTAATCAGATTGGTGTTTTGGAGGGGAATGTTAAAAGATTTGAGGTGAAAAGTGCCCCGCCTTTGGGTAACTTTATTCAATGGTCTGTCAAAATCTCATTAGTTATGCTGAGAAAGGTAACCTTAACAACGTTCCTGTCGTTTTTGGTTGAAATCAGCCCAGTTATTTCGAACAGAACATTAATTTTCGTTTATGATGTCAAAATCAACCCTGCCATGCCACAACACATTGGCACATTGGCGATCGACATAGGTCTTTTTGGTCTCTTTAATAAACCATTTAAATATCGTTAACTATACAAAGCTCACAAAAACGATATGCACGTATTCTCAAAGCGGAGAAGACAAACTTTGTAATAGTCTTTAGCTCTATATTTTCTTGATCTATATTACACTAAAAAAACAAGAAAAACGCACAATTATGGAAAATCGGTGTCCAAAGCTATTAAATATCGAATGTTTTAAAAGATTTGATACAAAATCATGTTCCTAAGCCAAGGAAAGGTCAATGTCTGTCAGATAAAAATAATTATAAGTATTTTTTCCGCTAAATCATGAAATAAGTGGATTTTATAATGGTGAAAAATGTGTAAAATCGCGTGTCCAGTTTCAGGGTAGTAAGTTTTACCTGGTTCTCAATGGGGTTTCTTTTATGTTTTTCGCTTTGACAAATTAATCAAATTTGCTTTAAAATATTACGTTTTAAGCTGCAAACCAATAAAGATGTCTAGGTACTTTAGTTATTTTTTGAAAAAAATGTCAATGTCCCAAAAAGTACAGTGAATTACGTTACCACTTTGAGGTTAATATAGAAATGGTTTCGAACAACCGTAAGGAAGTGGTAACATGTTAGAAAGCTTCACATATGATACAATTTTATTTTAACAATCTGTATGGTTGCCCGACTTTCATTTTTCAAGAAAAAGAAGTGAACTACCTTACCGTACATATCTGCTTTAAGAAGTAAATGGATTACATTCCAATTTCCGTCACTTAAGGCTTGAATTGTACCTTTAAATTTTAGTTTATAAAGTTTGTTGAGTATCTAAAGCACACATTATTAGACTACAATAAATCAGTTTTAGTGAAATACGTAATTGTGAACTTCGTTACTATCGTTAACAGTAAAATGCACTTTGCATTGTATTTCGCAAAAAAGGTTACTATTGAAACTGTTTTAGCGATCAGTTTGACATACAGGGTAATCAAATTAACACGAACAAAAATGATATAATTAAGTTAGTACTTAGAATTTATCAAGAGACGCCACATTTAATACCAGGTCGAATAAAGCCCGAATATTGGTATGAAGATATGTTGTTGAAAACACATGCATGCCTTTCATTCTAGCTTGGATTAGTATTGATAAACATAAGTTTGACCTGTATGGTAAGTTTTTTGATGAAACATCCATGAAGCATAGTGTAACTTGGTAACGTAGATCACATGGCTGGTAACGTAGTTCAAAACAAGAAATTTGTCAAATATAGTAGAAAATTGTTTTTGATCTTGTTAGTAGTAAGACATTCAGTAGGCTTAATATTGAAAGACTACTTACAGAAACTATTCAACCTAACAAAAGCCCGAAATGCAAATGATTTTTCAATCTAAGCGAGGATAATAAAATAGGTATGTGGAAAATATGTAAATATTGTTACACTATGGGGATTCAATCAAGAATTTATAGATACACATATGTATTTTTTAAATTTTGTGTTGTTGTAAAACTATTCAAATGATATTTTTTACATGAACAGAAACTTTTTTTCTGGTGTATGACAAAATTTAGTGGGTCAAAGACATCATTAAGCATGTTAATTTTGTTTTCAAATTAGCGTTCCCTTCCACTTTTCCACTTTGCTTTTGCAAAATTCCAGCGTATTCCATCGACAATACTGTTTTGAATAGCAATATCTAATATACAGATAGTTAGTATGACAGTTGTTCAGTGTTGTATCTATTATGGATATAGTTTACTGAAAATAAATCAAGAGAAAGTGGTTCTAGCTACTTTTCCTCATTGAAAAATAGTCACCATAATGTATAACTATATTAAATCACGTAATTCACTATTAAGATTTACCCCTGTGTTTCAAGCTCGTATTAAGAAAATTTCTGAAGGTCCAGAATTTTTTCGTAGACATATTCTACAAATATAAATGAATACGATTGAAAAGAGACCAAAATAAGGAAAATCTAAAACAAAAAATAGTGCGTTTTCTGGTCTTTTACTGATCAGTCGAAATCAAAAGAAATGAAACTTACTTTCCTTGCAGATACAGGAGAAGTCTCGAGAGTAGGGATGATTTGAAGTGATGCCATCCACGTCTGATAATTTGCTTTTATTCTTTCGAACTGCCTACGGTGCAATGTTTTGCTGTTGGTCTTTGGTTGAAGTAAAAGACAATAAATGTCAAAATGTATCAACGAAAGTGATTAAGACGTTTAATGACTCAAAAAACGCAAAGAAAGTGTCTGTTTATCCTAATTACATATCGTCTTTTCAAAGTGTTCGTATGTCGCTGCCTTGTGATAACCGTTATTTCAAATATTCTTGAAAGACTGAGAATGATGTCAAACCTCATGGGTAAGGGCACAGGCTTTTGTTTCATAACTTGAATTTTTCATAATTTTGTCATACTACCTGTATAAAGGGGCTCATAACGACCCCTGCCCTGACTCGTATAATTCGACCTTAATGTGCAACAAGATGACCATGATTGTCCTAAATCGCTCACCTAAATTATCAATCTAAAATTTGTTTAAAGGCTTTAAAAGAAAATTATTTAAAAGCAGTACTGTTGGTTTTATTCAAGAAGAACATCATTCTGACCAGTTAAAAGACTGACTACATTACAAAAGGTGTCCTCTTGGGTGTCCTGTGACCTAGTTCTTGACAACACATACTTCAATTTCAAACGCGTTTGCGATTTCACCAAGAGATTCAATCTGACATATTTTCTAGATAATTGGGCTAGTAAACTAGTCTCTAGAGTGTCCAGAAGTTTTTCTAATATTTGACTATGTGACCTGGTATGGACCCTAGTTGACCTATTTTCAAATTTGTCCGAGAGTTCACCATAAGATATATTCTGATCAATTTTCGATTGATTGGGCTAAAAATGTGGCACATGGAGTGTCCACAAGATTTTTCTTAGATTTCACCGTGTTACCTAGTTTTTTTAACTTCACCTGACCAAATTTCGAGCTTGTCTGAGATTTCAGTGTGGTAATCATTCTTAACAATTCTAAAGTTGATTATGCTAAAATATGGCCTCTAGATTTTCCACAAGGTTTCTCTTAAATTTGACCCTGTGACCTACTTCCTAACCGAACTTGACCGATTTCATACTTGTTCGAGATTTTAACAACAAACTCATTCTGATCTATTTTCAGGTTGAATGGACTAAAATATGTCCTGTAGAGTTCCAAAAAGGGTTTTCTAAGATGTTACCCTGTGCCATAGTTTTGACTTTTATCAAGACAATTATTCCGACAAATTTTCAGATTGATTTGGTTAAAAATGACGCCTGTAGCGTCTCGACTAGGGTTTTTTTTAAGATTTTAACCCATGGCCTAGCTTTGTTCTTTTTCGACTCTCGACTCAATTTAAAACTTGTCCAAGATGACATCAAGATGGTTATTTTGATGGATTTTCGGGTTGATTGGTATAAAAAGTTTGTCATCAATTGTGTCCAAAGCTTTTTTTAAAGTCTTGACTCATGACCTTCTTTTTGACCCCTATTGAACTTATTTTCAACTCGTCTAAGATTTTATCAAGACAATCATTCTGGCAGATTTTTACGCTGATTGAGCTAAAATTATGGCCTCTAGAGTGTCCAAAAGTTTTTCTTAAAGATTTGATAAGGTAACATAGTTTTTGATCCCACTTTACCAAATTTCGAATAAGTCCGAGATTTCACCAAGACAATCATTCTGACCGATTACAGAATGATTGATGTAAAACATGACATCTAGTGGGTCCAGAAGATAATTCTTAGATTTGACCAAATAGCCCTTTTTTACCCCAATTAACATAATTTCAAACTTGTCCGAGATTTATAAAATTAATTATTCTAACTTTTAGGTTGATTGGGCTAAAAATATGGCCGCCTGAGAGTTCACAAGTTTTTTCTACGATTTGCCCTTATGATCTACTTTTTGACCTTATCAACACAATTTCAAATTTGTCCGAGATTATATCAAGTTAATTATTCTAATTTTTCAGGTTAGAATATGGCCTCTAGAGAGCCCACAAGTTTTTTTTCAGAGATTTTACTAAGTTGCCTAGTTTTAAACCCCACTTGATCCAACTTCGAACTTGTCCGGGATTTCATCAAGATTATCTTTCTGACTAATTTTAAGGTTGATTGGGCTAAAATTGTGGCCATAAAGTGTCCACACGTTAAATACTGCGTTAAAAACTGACGACGCACGACGAACGACGGAAATCACGAATCCACAAAAGCTCGCCTTGAGTACTCACTTGATGGACCGCTTGCCACGCACTTTGGCCTCCGTTGTGGAATACCTCCTGAGGTATAAGAACGTCATTTATCTTTTATCTTATAACTACACAAATATCTGTATGATAACATCCCATATGATATCTTTTATGATATCACATAGTTATTTTTAGAACAACGATATAATGTGGTTATTTTTAGAAACTTGCAATTTTGTTAGAAACATCGACGAAAGAAGACAAAAAGAGGTTATAAGATAAATATAATACATACTTAGTGTATTTTATGAAAAAAATATCTAACTCGGTTGTGAGAATTGATAATTGTCTCGACAGGGCCTCGACAATTATCAATTCTCACAACCTCGTTTGATATTTTTTACATAATACACTAAGTATGTATAATATATTTATCATTCTAAGTTTTCGAGAACATGAATTATGTTAAAACGCATCTTTGAAATAAGAAGAAATTACATAGAATTTTATTCGCAGTAAAATTCATATGTCATGTGACAAAGCCTATGTCACGGACACATAATTCGCTAATCTATTTTCATCATGTAAGGCAAGTTTTTCCGAGCTTTTGCTTTTATATATGTGACCCGTTACGCGAAACGATAAAGGTGTAAAATGAATATTTGAAAAAGAGATTGGGTCCAGCATAGGTCAACCAGAAGTCGCATTTCAAAATTCTTTCAAAGGGGGTAGATTGATTATTTTAGATTCAGAAAATTAGTTCAGTGCGAAAAGTTTCGACCCAAGTCAGTCTGCGCAATTCGTGCAGTCTTACAAGGGTCGACACTTTATGCACTTCCCAGATGGCCCCTTTTCGCGTGACGGATCACATATTATTAAAACATTTCTGAAATATCTAGTATATCTGGTATCTCATTCCAGTCTTTACTGTATTTCTTATTAATGAGCCTGTGCTTGACATTTCCAACAATTTGGCATCTGCATAGAGTGCAAACATTTAGCAGCCTAGGCACTTACATCCTTTAACTAGAATATTGTCAAACTGTCATCAGATACATAAGGACCTTTCTATCTACAAATCGCATAGTGAAGACTCTGGTCAGACTGTGCGGATGCACAGATAGACTGGCCAGTGTCTTTGCCTCGCGCACATTGAAATCGTTGGAAATGTCACGCAAAGAATAATTTATGTTACATATCCATATCAAAATGACGAATATCGCACATCCTTGCTATGTGACATAGAGGATATTGAATAAGTGGTCATAAAATACTGAATTTATTAAACGAGTCATCTAACACAGATAAAAACGAGGCTGCGCCGAGTTTTTATCTGTGTTAGATGAAGAGTTGAATAAATTCGGTATTGTATGAGCACAAATTTGATATTTTATTTATAATATGACCCGAATTTTCGCGAAAAATCGTCAAATTTCTTGAAATTCGACATTTCATTTTTCCGCGAAACTTATAACGCCGTTTTAAACTGACCTCACTATCTATTCATTATGACATCATTTTCGCGGTTACAAAAATGCGTTGTTATTCGCTCTGGGCTCAATTGCATAGTTATTCCACTAGTATAATAACACCCGTGTAATATCGAAAATATTCAACGGGTTTATTTCACTCCCGCGACGTCGGTCATATCATAAATAGATTTTAACCCATAGTTTTGCCATAATAGTTACTAGCATCAGAAACACTCGATTCGATCTCATTTTGGAAGAGAAGCATTGCATCATGGCCATTCTCATCTGATAGGGTAATCAATATATATACAAACATCATAAGCATTTATAGAAAAAACGTGTACCTAGCGTATTGTCCAGGGGGTAAAGAGATGAGAGTAACGTAATACTTTATGCCCGGGCTCCAAAGATGCTGACGCACCTGCCTTTGATATTCACGGATAGGTCTTATCACAAGCATCATAAAGGCTCAGTCATTACAATGTCATATGCATTATTTAAGTTTTTATGCTCGGCAAAGCCTCGTAGTGTTAGATTCTCCCAACCTCGACCTGATAACATTAATATTCTTTCTCTGTCTATCAGCAAAGCGTAGGCATACAGTCGTGAAAATCTAGCAAAAAAGTTCATATCGTTGAATAGTTGCGATTACGTATCCTCATCCCTTTTGAAAATCTGATATAGGATGTGCATTAAAGTATAAGAGAGAGGCTACATAATTGCAGCTGATCGTTGAATAAAATGTTGTTAATCATAGATAATATACTTAGATCCAAAAGAAAGTGTGCACTTGTGAATATCTCTGAAATTACACAATCTATCATCATGAAACGTCGTATGACTATCCCCAACAGTATGTACAAACGATATTTGAAAACAAAAATCTTCAATACAATTTTACAACATGCTACAGCGTGGTTTGGCTACCAATAAACGTCGTTGAACAAAATCGAACCTTGTCAGATTTAGAACGTCATTGAAATTGATTGAGCTTTCATGTTCCAATAGAAATCGAGGTCGTCATTTTGTTAGGCCTTTAATAAGCAAACCGAGATGTCATAGAACGCCAAAGCATTATTCAACGACAAGTTACTAGCCTAGCAACGTAGCAATGTCTACTATAATGGCTTCTATAACTCTATAATGCAACATCAACACATAGCTCTTACCAAAGAAAAAGTTGTAAGGAGATCAAATCTCAACAAATTAAGTTTTGGCTGCGCGTTTGAACCATGCGATACATTAGATTTTTTTTTATTTCAAAAGGTCTTGACTAAAGTATAATATCAAATTTACTCAATAATTTTCCCTCAACTTGGTAAAAATCAAGAAAAGTGAAAACAAAAGAGAGTGCACACTTTCATATGGAACTCAGTATGTTTGTTTTGTTTTAAGGTTGATTTTTGTCACATAGTTACTAAATACCCTTTGTCTTCCTTGTAGCGAACAGCCAACAGAGATGTCGTTGTCTGTTCACGTGTAAGAGCCCATTCTAAATGACGTCATCACGGTGTCATCATGTACACGCTGTCATAGTATTTATATGTCATCTCTACCATTCTCAAATTAGCGGGCAAATTGAAGGAAGGAGTAACTTAGAAAAGTGAAACCATTTTTGATAATAAAAATCCTTAACGAAAATGAAAGTTGGCATATCTGGCTTGAATTTAGGCGTATTGCCTTGCTGCAGTGCTTCTAAATTTGTCTACATAACTTGTCGAAACTTGTTGGTGTAATACTGTGGTCTTTTACTTGCCAAACTGAATCTGTTAATCCTGAAAATTGTTTAAGACTGTTAATTTCAACAGTGATGAAGTGTAGACAGTGAAATGAATATATATTTAAAACATCACATCGTATCTGCTTTTCATGGTTTGTGCTAAGAATTTAGCACATTCAAGTAAGAAAATGCAGATATATTGTCAGAAATTATGTTTTGATGATCTCCATATATATATACATGTATATGCATTGAAATGGAAAATTCTTATTTTCAATAACCTAAATTATACATAAATGTATTATGATAAATCTCGATTTCTGAAGTCAGCCAAGGAGGCTCTATACAGAATCATGGCTGACTTAGAATTTTGTATGACTGACAATTGGGTTACGGAAAGATTTGGTAATAAAAGTATGGCCCGTATTCTGTACTTCATATATTTCAAATCAGCATTTTCGAACTAGAAATGATGAATAAGACTGTGTGTGGCAGTTCCAACATTTCACACGTAGCGTTAAGACTCCAACCAGCCTGTGCATCCACACAATCTGATAATGGGGCTCTTTTTACTAAACATCTTACGATAATTCTTTTCGTTAGTCAAAAAATAAAGTTGCTACTAAAGTATTAACTTATTATGGAATTCTGCCATGCATAATCTCATTGAAATCGTCTTTAGAAGACGATTCCAATGAGATATTGTAAGGCAGAATCTATTTATGAATGAAAACACCAGGTGCGATTTGTTTTTTTGACTTACGATTAATATTAGCGTAAGATGTTTAGTAAAATGGGTCCCAGGGTCTTAGTCTAAAGGTAATAGTGCCACTCTAATATTTAATAGATGTCTAATGGCGTGTGGAATCTAATCACGGGAATTCAAGAAAACCTGTAATACACTCTGCTACTTTCTAGGTTTCTCAATTTCTGTCCACTACGCACACGTAAAATTGTTGAAAATGTTACGCAGAGACTCAAATTGTACAACTTATAACATCGTGACATTTTTGAAATGTCACGCAGAGACTCAAGTTGTACAGCTTATAACATCGTGAAATTGTTGGCAATGTTACGCAGAGACTCAAATTGTACAGCTTATAACATCGTGAAATTGTTGGAGATGTTACGCAGACTCAAATTGTACAGCTTATAACATCGTGAAATTGTTGGAGATGTTACGCAGACTCAAATTGTACAGCTTATAACATCGTGAAATTGACAAGGGGAATGATTTTGGAATTTTCTCAGAATGAAATTGAATGTGTGGAATGGCCGAGGTTTGGTGAAATTAAAGGGAAGTAATCCAGTACCGCTTATTTCGTCAAATTTGACGAAATTAGCGCTATTTTACCTCCCCTTATCAAAATCTACGTACTTTTCTTTTTGAGTGTCTTCACGAACTAATTAGACACATCAAAACCATAACATATAAAAAGGAAGAAATGAATTATGAAAAGATTTGATCGTTTTGATTGAAACGTCGATCGTTCTGAACAATTTCGAAGTGTTTTTTTTTAAATGTTGAGTGTTTTGAATGGTTTGAGCGAGTGCTTGCGATGAATTAATGGAACGCTGAGCGAGTGATTTAGAATGGTTTTGATCGAGGTACATGCCAATTTCACGATGTTACTAACTGTGCATATGCCTTAAAATAATCAAAGCGCTAAAAGTGCTGAAGGCCTGGTTTATAAAGAGGCAAGATGACATTTGAAGGCATCCACTCCATTTTTTAAATCTTTTTAGCAAGGCTTTTTTAGGCGAGGGAAACCAAGGGTTCTATTTACCTAAAGGGATCGTAAGCCACATTCCGAACTCACTTCAAAGGAAAAAATGTCGAACGGTATGATCCCCATGTGCTAAGTCCGTCAAAAAATTAATTCCCAAGGTATAGATTACTGAGCCCGATACCGAAGATAGGCGCAACTGGCGTTTTATAATCATAGTTCAGTTGATTGGTTTGCTACTAGTTAGTCGTTTTATCCATTCGATCATTCCGTCTAACAATCGTAGGAATGCTATTTTCTAGGGCCACAAGCCCGTCAGCTCTTTCGTTTACATTGAATTGAATTCTATAAAGAAGTTGTATTTTTCCGTGGGAACACAAGAAATTGATAGGGTCAATTTCTCCATTTCCCACAATATGGTCCACCCTATATTCATACCCATATTGTTTAAAGTTCTACCCTTGATATATGTAAAATTACACTCATTTTGATTTATTGTCTGCAACCTTTTCCAAGTTTGCCCAGTCTAAAATTTTGTCGTCTTAGTATTACTATTAGTAATTTGATTTTATTGCAGCGTAGTGATATGCAAGCACTGTGTTGAGCACACAAAGTACTTCGTTTTTCACAAAAGTTGATGACGTATACTAGACCTATTTGCGCATGAGCACAAAAAAGCTACGTAGTACACATGTTGTTCGGTTTTTGACTCGATTATCTTTTTCCTAGGCGATTTCCAGGATACAGGGTTGTTTCCTATGGCCTGCTAAACCAGGCAAAAAACAATTGTCTTGATCATATCGAATGTGCTCTGAGAATAGTTTCTGCAATTTCAAATTCATTCTTTATTAATTAGTAATGGTCTTTTTTATTAATTTCTACCTCCTCGTCACAGTTTCCTAAAAGATCTTTGGAAAACAATAAATGGTAACGATATCTGTGTAATTAAACGTTTAATTACATTAAATGTGTTCATTTCACCTGCCAATCAAATATTTATATAGCTCAGATAATGTTAATGACCACTTCAATGCTGATTTGAGCATAATTATGAACCGTCGCAGGAAAAGGGACCGAATATCTGCATCTCATCCGTCAGGCGAAAAGGGGCCTATTGAAGACGACAGTGAAACCAGTCTACTAAACACCTGCCCTGCGTTCAGGATCACAAAACGGTGCAAACAGCTTTCCAATCATACCCCGCTTTGCACGTGCGCTTCCGTGCAAAGCGGGGTATAATTGGTAAACTGTTTGCATCGTTTGGTGATCCTGAACGCAGGGCTAGATCATACTTTAAACTCGGCCTGTTATAAACTCGACATTTGTAAAACTCAGCCAGTGTAAAACTCGGCTCGTCAACTCGGCCTATATACCCTGGTACAATTAGTTTTGGGTCACCTAAGAGTTTTTTCGTTCTTGAGGATTCAAAACTTGAATGACAGTACATGGCGCATTTTAAATGATAACAAATCAATTTGACCGTGTTTTTATTACAAAATCAATATAGTTATTCATTTATTATCATCTGACCTTAAGGTACTACTTTGTCTCTGATGACCTGATAGTAAAGAGTATCATCAGGGCCCGTGTTAGTGTATGATACTGAGGAGTCATTGACTCCTCACCTAAGAAATTCTGGGGGTCAAATCTGAATTTAAAGGGGTCAAAATGATAGAAAAGGCAAAACATAAGCAGAATTTTGAATATTTTAGAGTCACTTTAACTTTTTTTTTTTTTTTTTTTTTTTTTTTTGAATTTTATGAAGAACATAATTGATATGAAGAACTTTTGAAAGTAATTTGTGAAAATCTTCTGTAATTAACCATGTTTTTACCCTTAGTAATTCCTCTCAAGGGGGTCAAAATGACCCCCTTGGAAGAAATTTCAGGGGTCAAATTAGGATATTTCCAGATTTCTGGGGGTCAAAACCCTGGTTTAAGGGTCAAGCACGAGCCCTGAAAATACAAAAGGCAAATGCCAAATTGAAATACATGTATTTATATAGATACGCTAACTATCTGTCTGAAAGTGCTAGAAAAAACACTTAGCATGGCACTCATTCAGTGTCATTTCGATTACTCATGCTCATCCTGGTATTGTTCTATGAATACACGCTCAAGAAAGAGCTTCAAATAATTCAGAACAAGGTCATTAGATATATCAAAGGTTACAATTATAGGAGGCGAATAGATTTCCCAAGCTTAAAAGAACTTTGTTTTCTTCAACTGTCGAACTTCGAGTAAAACAAATGCGCCTAAATCCTGCACATGGCATATTCTATGGCAAATACCCGAATTATATGAAGAAAAAAATGTGTTATACACACACATAATATCAGATCAAGTGAACTTAATTTTCACGTTCCATCTGTCAACCAACATTCTGCATGTACCTTTTACAATAATGCCATCAGAAACTTGAACAGTGTTCCACCCGAATTGAGAAGAGTGAAAATGTCAATACTTTTAAGTCTGGTGTAAAAAAGTTTCTTTTGGATCAAATGGAAATTGAAACCACCAATGATTTTGCGACTTTGTAATATATATATATATATATATATATATATATATATATATATATATATATATATATATATATATATAAAAAAAAATCCAAGTAACCAGAACAAGAATTATATAAATAAAACAAAAAACGACACTAGAAATCAATTTTAATAACGTGCCAACCGGTTTCGCTGCTGCTCATCAGGGCGACGTTAATAATTTAATGAAACGACGTTACCAACGTAACAACGTCACAACGTCAACGTCAAAACAAACATTGTCATATAACATTCAGTTTAGGACCAAATATATTTATAAAGTATTTTTCTTTTGTTAATCTAGTGGAAACATCATTAATTTTGAATTTATAAAACGGGAATATTGAGAATTTTGGGTCTTTTTTTGAACAGTTATCCAAATGTGAACTTAAAGGTAGCTGTCGTATTGATGGGTCCCTAATTTGTTGCTTGTGTATTGTAACCCTATTTCTCAATTTATCCCCAGTTTGTCCTATGTAAAATTCAGTACATCCATTACACATTAACACATACAAACAATTACTAATTGTACAATCCATGTTTTCTTTTGCATGAAAAATTTTATCTTTTATTTTAAAAACCTCTCCCTCAAAGATATATTTACAAAGTCCACAACGTGGTTCATTACATTTTTTTACACAAGGTTTTGAATGTGTTTCTCTGTATTCCGACTTGATCAAAATCTGTTTAAGATTGGGTAATTGCCTTTTACACTTGATTACTTTATTTTCTCTTAGAATTTTTGACATTGTTTGGTCATTTTGCAAAATTTCAAAATTATTCTTAACAATCCCGTATAGCTCTCTATTGCGGGGGTTGAATGTCGAAATATAGGGTAAAACTGTATTTTCTTCTTTTTCATTTACTTTTAAAAGAGAACTCCTTGGTATTTTTATAGCTTTATCTATTCCTGCCTCTATTACTCCTATTGGATATTTTCTTTCAATTAAGATGTCTTTGAGTTCATTTAACCTGCATTGCAAAATAGCCTCATCGGATACAATCATACAAATTCTTCGAGCCAATGAGAAGGGGATATTAATTTTGCAATGCTTTGGGTGACAAGACTTGAAATTTAAATACTGTTTTGAGTCTGTTGATTTAAAATATATATCTGTCGTTATCTCAGTACCATTTTTTAATATCAGCACATCAAGAAAGGGCATTTTAATAGAACTTGTGTCTATTTTAAACTTTATGTCTTTATGTAAAGAATTCAAAATTCTGTGAAAATCAGATAATTCTTCTAATGAGTATATCCAGAAAATAAAACAATCATCAAGAAATCTTTTCCATTGATTGTAAACATAGTTCGCAAATTCTTCATTCTTAAATTGTCGAATTTTTGTGTACATTCTATCTTCTAAAAATCCTAGTACTAGAGTAGCATATGTCGGCGCAACCTTTGTCCCCATGGCTGTACCTTTGCATTGATTATAATATGCCGAATTAAAACTAAAATTGTTATTTTCTAAAACTATTTTTAACCCTTCTAAAATAAAGAGTTTATTAAATCTGCTATGAATTAGCATGGGATATTTATCTAGCCAATACGTAATAGCTTCATAACCTAGTTCATGTGGTATATTTGTATATAGACTTACAATGTCAAACGATACCAGAACAGTATCAATTTTTACAGAACTGGGGATAAAGTTTAAAAAGTCAACATCATCTCTAAGATAGCTTTGCACTTTTGTAGTAAAAGGTTTTAAAAGTAAGTCTAAAAGACAACTCAGGCGACTAGTTTCGCAAGAAGGACCTGCTACAATCGGTCTCATTTTCATATCTAATGGATCAACTTTTTCAATATATTCGTTATTAGAAGTTTCACATATATTTTGAATAATTGAACTTTTGTGTATTTTCGGAAGTCCATAAAAAGTACTAGTTTTGTATTCAAATTTCAATAAAAAATCTTTTTCCTGTTTGGTAATCATTTCGTTACTTTTAATCAAATTTGTTATTGAATTTAAAATTTGTGCTGAATCTGCATGAGGTATAGATTTATAATAGATTACATCTGAAAGCATTTCATTAATCTTCTTTTTGTAAAATTCTTTATTCATAATGACTATTCCGCCTCCTTTGTCTGCTTCTTTAATAATAATAGATGAATCATCTGTTAGAGATTTGATTGATTTACGTTGATTAAGTGAAATATTATGTTTTGTTTTATTATCATGAATTAATACATTACAACATAAAGATTTTGTGGTAGAAATATAATCATCAAGGTTTTTGTTTCTACCTGGGGGAGGGTTAAAAAACGATTTATTCCTAACAAGGCTAAAGTCTTCACTTGTGTCACCAAAAAAGAATTCTTGTAATTTTAGTTTTCTAAAAAAATCATTTAAATCATTTTCAAGTTCACATGGATTATTTTTTAATGGTGTTGGAGTAAATTTAAGACCCATCAATAATAAACTTTTTTCATCATTCGTTAATTTCCTATCAGAAAGATTAAATATTTTTGTAAAATTTAATGTTTAAACAAGGAATTGTGGAAATCTGTGCTTTCATGAAAAATGGATTGAAATGTCCTCGATGATAATTCCACGCAAATTCCAGAAGTTCGAGATAAGAAATGAGACTGAATCCCAAAGAGTTCTTAGAGAAAGAGCAGTAATCCATGACTTCCGAATGGAAATAGAAATGGAAAAACTACGGGCAAGTTCTTTCGAAGAACAATATCGAAAAATTGATCAGGAGATGGTTGAACTCATCCAATCAAAATGCTCTGGCCAAGTTTCTAAGTACCTCATGGAATTATGGCAAAAAAATATAAAAAGAAATGAAGAAATATCTCACAAAAGATGGGAAAATAATGCCAAATGGTTAAGAAAGTACGAAGAAGACTTTCAAAGAAGCAATGAAGGTGCGAATCCATTCTTTAAAAAGGGACATCCTTCGAATAGAGCAAACAGCAGGAGGGGCCATAGTGAACAACGACCCCAGTCTTATGCGGAGGCAGTCAAAAGAAATAACCACAAAAATAAAGGGTCAAATAAATCCGTAGAAGATCTACTACATCAACTTCTGGAGCATTTCAACTCGGGTTCCAAGGGTCCAAGAAGGAATTACCAAAAGAAGAAAAACAGTGGAAGCTACAAAAATAAAGGAAACAATAACCGACGGTGGAATAATTATTCAAACAACAGTACGGAAATGGAAATTGGCTGTGATGACTCGGCTTCTTTTCTGGAGGCCGATCACAACTTTTACAGCCAACAGTAAAAGACAATAACGAAACAAATTATTTAGTGGAAACAAAATCAAAATTAAATTTTACAAAAATATTTAATCTTTCTGATAGGAAATTAACGAATGATGAAAAAAGTTTATTATTGATGGGTCTTAAATTTACTCCAACACCATTAAAAAATAATCCATGTGAACTTGAAAATGATTTAAATGATTTTTTTAGAAAACTAAAATTACAAGAATTCTTTTTTGGTGACACAAGTGAAGACTTTAGCCTTGTTAGGAATAAATCGTTTTTTAACCCTCCCCCAGGTAGAAACAAAAACCTTGATGATTATATTTCTACCACAAAATCTTTATGTTGTAATGTATTAATTCATGATAATAAAACAAAACATAATATTTCACTTAATCAACGTAAATCAATCAAATCTCTAACAGATGATTCATCTATTATTATTAAAGAAGCAGACAAAGGAGGCGGAATAGTCATTATGAATAAAGAATTTTACAAAAAGAAGATTAATGAAATGCTTTCAGATGTAATCTATTATAAATCTATACCTCATGCAGATTCAGCACAAATTTTAAATTCAATAACAAATTTGATTAAAAGTAACGAAATGATTACCAAACAGGAAAAAGATTTTTTATTGAAATTTGAATACAAAACTAGTACTTTTTATGGACTTCCGAAAATACACAAAAGTTCAATTATTCAAAATATATGTGAAACTTCTAATAACGAATATATTGAAAAAGTTGATCCATTAGATTTGAAAATGAGACCGATTGTAGCAGGTCCTTCTTGCGAAACTAGTCGCCTGAGTTGTCTTTTAGACTTACTTTTAAAACCTTTTACTACAAAAGTGCAAAGCTATCTTAGAGATGATGTTGACTTTTTAAACTTTATCCCCAGTTCTGTAAAAATTGATACTGTTCTGGTATCGTTTGACATTGTAAGTCTATATACAAATATACCACATGAACTAGGTTATGAAGCTATTACGTATTGGCTAGATAAATATCCCATGCTAATTCATAGCAGATTTAATAAACTCTTTATTTTAGAAGGGTTAAAAATAGTTTTAGAAAATAACAATTTTAGTTTTAATTCGGCATATTATAATCAATGCAAAGGTACAGCCATGGGGACAAAGGTTGCGCCGACATATGCTACTTTAGTACTAGGATTTTTAGAAGATAGAATGTACACAAAAATTCGACAATTTAAGAATGAAGAATTTGCGAACTATGTTTACAATCAATGGAAAAGATTTCTTGATGATTGTTTTATTTTCTGGATATACTCATTAGAAGAATTATCTGATTTTCACAGAATTTTGAATTCTTTACATAAAGACATAAAGTTTAAAATAGACACAAGTTCTATTAAAATGCCCTTTCTTGATGTGCTGATATTAAAAAATGGTACTGAGATAACGACAGATATATATTTTAAATCAACAGACTCAAAACAGTATTTAAATTTCAAGTCTTGTCACCCAAAGCATTGCAAAATTAATATCCCCTTCTCATTGGCTCGAAGAATTTGTATGATTGTATCCGATGAGGCTATTTTGCAATGCAGGTTAAATGAACTCAAAGACATCTTAATTGAAAGAAAATATCCAATAGGAGTAATAGAGGCAGGAATAGATAAAGCTATAAAAATACCAAGGAGTTCTCTTTTAAAAGTAAATGAAAAAGAAGAAAATACAGTTTTACCCTATATTTCGACATTCAACCCCCGCAATAGAGAGCTATACGGGATTGTTAAGAATAATTTTGAAATTTTGCAAAATGACCAAACAATGTCAAAAATTCTAAGAGAAAATAAAGTAATCAAGTGTAAAAGGCAATTACCCAATCTTAAACAGATTTTGATCAAGTCGGAATACAGAGAAACACATTCAAAACCTTGTGTAAAAAAATGTAATGAACCACGTTGTGGACTTTGTAAATATATCTTTGAGGGAGAGGTTTTTAAAATAAAAGATAAAATTTTTCATGCAAAAGAAAACATGGATTGTACAATTAGTAATTGTTTGTATGTGTTAATGTGTAATGGATGTACTGAATTTTACATAGGACAAACTGGGGATAAATTGAGAAATAGGGTTACAATACACAAGCAACAAATTAGGGACCCATCAATACGACAGCTACCTTTAAGTTCACATTTGGATAACTGTTCAAAAAAAGACCCAAAATTCTCAATATTCCCGTTTTATAAATTCAAAATTAATGATGTTTCCACTAGATTAACAAAAGAAAAATACTTTATAAATATATTTTGTCCTAAACTGAATGTTATATGACAATGTTTGTTTTGACGTTGACGTTGTGACGTTGTTACGTTGGTAACGTCGTTTCATTAAATTATTAACGTCGCCCTGATGAGCAGCAGCGAAACCGGTTGGCACGTTATTAAAATTGATTTCTAGTGTCGTTTTTTGTTTTATTTATATATATATATATATATATATATATATATATATATATATATATATATATATATATATATATATATATATATATATCGAGGGGTTGGCGCGAAGACATAGTACAGTTAGTTACATCGTGAAATTCACATTCATCTCAATCAAAACCATTCTAAATCGCTCACTCAGCGCTCCATCCATTTATTCCAAACACTCACTCAAACCTTTCGAAAGCGCTCAAACCCATTGAAAAATATAGAATCAACAACGTCATTCAAAATAAATTTCAACACAGAAAAATCTTGATTTCACTGACATAATACAAATTGTGAGCGTCTCATAGTTTTTTTTTTTGAAGAATTAGGAAGCTATGTATAGAACTTTTATGAACTTTTTATTAAAGGGAGGTAATCAATATCGCTAATTTTGTTCATCCTGAACAAAATTTGCGATACTGGATTACCTCCCATTAAATTCCCTCAAAACTCGCTCGACACACTAATTCAATTTCATTCCTAATTCATTCCAAAATCAATCACCTTATCGATTTCTCGATGTTGTTAACTGTAGGTACCTTTACACTGTATAGACACATGCTGTGAATTTGCGACAGATCCTCGATAGCCTCATGATGACCCATGTCCTTAAACTTTATATGAGCCTATGCGTGACATTTCCAACAATTTGAAACGTTCGTGAGGTGCAAACACCGAGTAGCGTAGACAGCAACATACTTCAAAGTTACCTGGTGGCCTACAATACTTTGAGGCCTTATCTATCTACTAAACGCACAGTGAAGACTCTGGTCAGACTGTACGGATGCACAGGCTGGTCAGAGTCTTTGCTTCGCGCATATTTGAACTTGTTGGAAATCTCATGCACAGGCGCATATGCAATAATTTCAATAACATATTTGAAAATAAGTAGATACTTCTTAGATTCATTACTGTAAGGCACTGGATAGAATGAGATAATGCTTGTTTCAGGCAGTTTCACCACAATCTTTCAGGCGTGTAGCTGCCTTTACGCGAGTACGCAGCTGAATCCACATTATTTTAAATTCAGCTGCGTTCACCCAATCTGATAGTTACCACACTTTATACTTTATCAATCATATAGCCTAAATAGGCTAGCAAACGCCGCAAGTAAGACTTGCTGTGAAATGTAGACTAGTTGAAATAAACGAAAGGAAAGCTATTCATCTCCATTCAATAAATTGATTTTCGTTTGTCAAGAAAGCTCTCCAAAGGCACCAAATTGCACCATTTATTTAGAAATTTTCAGGGGATTATTTTGAGTCCACGTTCTTTATAGGCTAGCTACGCGCCTGTCTTTGAACGTATGAAGTTTTACTATCAATAAAGTACATATTAACTGATCGTTGGTGTGTTTGCCTGCCAAAGTTTTGTGCCGACCGAGCTGATGCTTCTTAAACATTAATTCTTTTACAATCAATCTATCATAATGAGTACCCTATTGGACATAAGTTTCAGAGCTTTTATGGGCTATCCTAGGTTAAATATCAACCTTGAAAAATGTCCTATAGACTTATTGAAAACTTTTCTAAAAGCTTGGCTAAATGAAAGTTTTGACTTGTGTTTTTATGTGAATTTTACAGTATATAAACTAATTGTTAGTATGGTTTTCATTTGTAAATGGTGATATTTGATCTGAATAAATACACTTTCTACTACTACTACTACTCCTACTACTACTACTACTTAAGGTACTATTTTTTGTTGGAGTTTAAGAAACAATTCATTTCCAGACAGGGGCCTTTTCTCAAATACTAGACTAAACCGCCATTTTTTATAGTTTATTTTTTTTATATTTTTTTATATTTTTTTACTCGAATATCAAAATGAACTTTGTAAACAAACTCTTCTTGAAAAGTATCAAATTTTATTATCAAACATTTTTGAAAAAAACCCTAGCCCACTCTATGACTCGGTCGTTTCAACAGAGTACACACCCTAAACTTTTTTAGTTTTTTTATTATCATTATTATTATTTTCATAAATAACAGGCATAACCGTATACATTAATTTATCATGAAATGAAGCCTGTATTGACCTGATATCACCTGTCTGATAACATAACGTGATATCAGGCAGACTATTTTTACACTTGAACAATTTGCATACACTTTCACTGAATTTCTTTGATTTTTGAGGGTTTATCATACTCAAGCACTGAAAAATAATTGCATGATAAATAGAATAACATGTAAGTGTCTTAAAATATCAATGTTATCAGGTCTCTGTTGTGATAAATTATCATGACTCGGCAAAGCCTAGTCATGATAAATTCTCCCAACCTTGACCAGATAACATTGTTATTTTCAGACACTAACACATTATTCTCTATGTATTTCTGTCATTTCAATGCATTGAGGTTTAAAATGAATAAGCATCTGACACTTATTGTTATTACTTTGATGTACTATCCTGGTGCGTTCTGCATACTTAACAAATACCGAAATACACTTTTTCGGATACTTGTTAAGAACTTTTTACAGTTATTCAATTTAGGCGCTCGGCACTGTCATCATATAAAAGTAACATCACAAAGATAGAAGATATTTATTTTTTCTTCCTGAATATTTTTCCTATTTCGGTATATTTTAGGTGTATTTCGGTGTATTTTGGTATATTTCGGTATTCATGTCTATTTCGGTATTTCCATACACCGGATCATGACATCACAGAAGCTTGATTGTTTACAAACGTTCTACTTTTTACTCCTGTCAGATAAAAAAAAGGGAAGAAAAGGGTCAAGATATTGAAATTATGTCCATATAATCCGAATCGAAATAAGATAAGGTAAGGTTAATTCCATTGTAACAAGTATATATTGCAAAAATAGATTTATTTATAAAATTGCATGTAAAAAATGCAAACTCAGTTGAATGATATTCGGACATACTAGGCTGTCGTCCAATTCTGCCCACTTAAGAAGGTCAACTGCAATATTCGGGAAAGATATCGCATGCACATAAGTGTATATAAACAATTGAACCCATTGGCCATGTAAAAGACTTTTCCCCAAGCTATGCTTAAGTTACAGACAGTTGTTTTTAATATGAGGGCTCTTCTGGGATATAAGAATGACAGAGGAGGGACACATTATTGTATCTAGGACTCTCAATATACATGTGTATGGGCCAACTTATTTCTGACCCTGGGCGGGTACTGTTGCCCGCAAGTTTAGAGTATCTCTCAGAAAGCGGGTTACCAGCTCTAGACTGGTCCACATATCAACTATCAGAATTGCCTAGGAAAGGCTATTCGGATATTCGCTAGTGAGACCAGTCTACACCCGACCCAAAAGCGGGCGAGAAATAAGTTGGCCCTATATTAAGGGTCTATGATATTTGATAATCAGATGTACGGTTTGTCATACATTTAACAATTCAGAATAAGAGAAGTAAAATTATAAACTTTATCAAAAGCAAATGAATAAATCATTAATTATCAAAATCATAAAATGTTTTCTATCTAAATAAAAAAGCAAAAAACATTGTTAAATAGATGATCAATAAGCTATTTATATAAAGGTAGTGAAACATCTATACAAATACAAAAAGGTAGTCAAACGTCTGAGAGTAAACATTTGAATAGAAAAATGTCTCAGGTGTGAACAGTCTAAATAGTGAAGCGTCTGACACCCGGAATATGACACTATATAACAAGAATTGCTTGTGTTTTCAGCCATGGATGAGATGGATCCGGATGCAATCTTTACAAGCACTGATGAGAAAACGTTTCAGTTTGACGCCGATCTGCCCAGTCTACCTGTACCGTTGCTACAACATACACTGGAAAGATATCTGGATTCAGGTACCCATATCGACGGCTCAGTGTGAAACAGTTGTAACTCCCTATATGTTTATAGGGAGTTACAACTGTTTTGCCCTGAGCCATCGATATCTGCCTAGTGAACTCCTAATGCTTGCTCCATGCAAAACACTGACAGACATCAAATTTTAGGAACTTTAAGGTTTTGGGCTCGTAATAGTTCCGCAACATTTCGGAACATATGAGCTTTCAAAATGTTGACTGGGGTTTCCTAATGAAAATCATTAGGAAACCTTGGTCAACACTGTTGAAGTTCATTACTTTTAGACATTGCGAAACCATTACAGGTCCACTCCCTTTAACAAATTTTCATATAAGTATTTCTATTAGATAATATATTAATTTCCAATTAATTTGAAGTTCATTTCATCTGAACAATCACTAAAGTCCCCCATCAGCGTAGAGAAGGTTTGATGATACTAAATTTTTGACTTGAAAAGCTTCTTGTGTTCAGAAAGGCTTTTTGAATCCCTTCCTAGATGCTCTGACATGATTCAGGACTTTTGTGAATTGTCAAGAGATGAAGAGAGTATTTGTTGATTTCATTAAGGTATGAAACTAAAAGTCTTATCACACTGTATGAATACGCAAAGCGGATTCATACATGAGAGTGATTTGGTTTTAAGTTTCAAACCTCCATGAATCAACAAAAAGTCTCTTCAAGTCTCTTAAAATTTAATGTTAAGATTTACCCTCAAATGCATTGATTGTTTATTGGACTACTTTCTGCAGAAGCTTACAAGAAAACTGCGTAATAAAAGTTTAGCCATGAAACCAATTTTTTCAGAAAATCAGAATGTACAAATCTTGGTTAACACAACTTAAATTAAATCATTTATTTATGATCTCAAAAAAAACAACTGGAAAAATTGCTTGAAATGAAATACCCGTCTAAGGTTCCATATTTATCTAAGTGTCATCTTTTTCGATTCAAGTCCACTTTGAGATTTCTACCAAGTTTGAGTGCTTTGAAATTTAGTTGCCTTGTAATGCAACAATTCATTTCAGTAAAGCCCCATCTCACATCAGACGAATACAGACAGACAGAATTTATCGTTCAACAGTTTGGTTCTGGGGTTGGAAAACAACTTAATGCAGAACTCCTCAAGAGGGCAGCCACTTCCAGGAATTGGGTAAATCATTATTGTTCAGACTGTATTAAGAGGGTTTAGTGAAAAACTATTGTAAGTGCCAATTTTTAGCTCGGCTGTTTTCGGAGAAAACCCAAGGTATTGCTATAGCCTCTGTGTCATCGTTGTCGTCGTAGTCGTCGTGCAAAAACTTTGACATTTTGTGATATCTCTTGTTCTACTGAAAGCATTTACTTGAAACTTGGCACACATGTTCACCATCAAAAGAGCAAATTATACTATCAACAGTGATAACTCTAGATGCATTTTGAACAAATTATGCCCCTTTTTCAACTAAGATTTTTCCCACCATCCAGCACTCAAAAGCCGAGCGTAGGCACCTGTAGGCGGTGCTCTTGTTTTTATAGGCACTTACAATAGTTTTACGCTAAACCTTCGAAATGTAGCCATCCCCAACGGCAGCACTCATTCTTTCCAACTATTTGTCTCTCACCAATGGGTTGATAATCGTAGACCTATGTGAGATAGCAGCTGGAGGCAAGGAAAGGATGTGGTGGTTGTACTTGTGAGAGAAATACCAGGAAACCATTGTTAGGTGCTCCAGCCGCCGCGAAAAATTGTTGAAAGTGGCGTTAAACTCCATTCAATCAATCAATCGAAATTTAGCCCTATTGAAATTTATAAGTTTAACTTATTGATACAGCCGATATTGCTTGAGTGACCACTTCAATTAAGCGACTACTTTTATTAAAAGACCACGAAAAACTAAGTCCCTTTATCACAAGCAAAATCTTTGAAAGAGTGGACATTCTTTAACACTAAAATGTTTATCATTGAATCTTATGATGTTAGAACCTATAAGAATTGTCTCAATGAGACAATTCTTATGGGTTTCAACATAATAGGATTCAATAAGAATTATGTGACAACCCTTGATATGCTATCAAATAACATGTCTTATTTATCATGTAAAATTGTATCAAGCAACACAATATTTTCTTCCCTTTGATATAAACATTAGGATATTTTAAATCTTAGATCTACTTATTGCCATTCCAAGATTGGCTCATGTATACACCAGGGATCGACACTGACGTCAGTCCTCAGGCCCGAGACTTATGGATTTTAGGGAGGACTGGTAGATGTAACCACACTGCAGGCCTATAGTTAATGGCAGTGCTTAGGATTTCAAATCTGTCCTGTTTTGAAAAATAATTGCTTCTCCAATACTAAAATTTGCAATACCAAAGGGAAAAAATTGTAGAAATAGAAGAATATACTTGTCCAAAGCAATTTCTTCTTTTCCAACTATGTTTTTCTTGCAATTATTCCCTTAAATTGCTAAAAATCAAACACAGTTTTCATACAGGACCTGTTGTTATCATGCAGGACCTGTAAAATTTTTGGCTAACAGGTCCTTCCTACTTATGACAAAATGTAGTTAGTGTCAAACTTTGTTACACTTGTGGGCAGTTGAGTGGCATAGAAAAATGGATATGTCTGCAAGTAGAAAAGCCTGTGTAGGACAAATCAGACATGGGAATTCCACACCCCAAGTTATATTTGAAATGTCAAACAACTCATAAAACATTTTGGCTTTGATACAGCTAGAGGATTGGTGGTCAAACTATGCCTACATGGACTTCAGGGGACCTATAAGTCCCTTGGTAAACTTTTCTGGACCCTTTCCCTTCATGCACCATTATTTCCCAGAGAAAAAAGGTTCACAGATGTACAGAGCTGGTGTTACATGTTATTTCTTTTTACAAGCCATCAAACGTATAAGAGAGTAAGATATTGTGCATGATGTGTTATCGCAACATGGTATTATTATTAATGAATTTTGACATGGCAGGGTGGAGCCTATGTTACTGTTTGTTGAATTTAACCCCTTGTCATGCTGTTTAAAAAAGCAAAAATGAATTAAGGTAGTGGCGCTAAAATGTACAATTTTAGATTTGGTCTAACATCATAATTTCTTGGGTAACTTTGTAATCTTTAGAATTCATAGTAATCAATCAGTCGAAAAAAAAAATACATAATAATCATGCCTTATAAGGTATTATTCAGTGATCTGAAGTGTCATGTTGTCTGGGGAAAGCCCGAATCTACTGATCCGAAAAAAATTGCATCATGCAGATTCCCTCTTAACCCTTTCCTGTTTAACCAAATTTTGGACCTGTCCAAATTTAAAGGTTTTGCAGAAGAAAATTTAAAGTGTATTTAAATTGAAAAATGACCATTCAGTTGGGTAGAAAATAGTGTGGAAAAAGAAGAAATTGCTTGTCAGAAGCAATTTCTTCTTTTTTCACAATGTTTTCTCAATCATAAAATCACAGGCACGTAAAAAGCAGGGATTAAACAGCAAAGGGTTAAGATGAAAGTGCTGAAAACACTGGACAACTGCAAGTCAGTATTGATTTATCTTTGAAAATTTTATATACATATGTAATTTCTAAACATTTTTTGTGTTAAAAAGGAAAAGCGGGTAGTAAAGACTAAGATCAGATTGCACATTTTGTGCAGTCTGATCTTTGTCAATACCAACTACCAAAGCAGAAGCAGTAATATTCCATGTTCAGCATGACAAAGGTTAAGGTTAAAGATGAGATTGAATAACCATAGTCAATATTTCGATATGTTTTTATCCTTTTGGTTAAGCAGTTTGTTACATGCTTTGGAGATAATTACCAATAAATTTTTGGAAAGAAACTAATATCTAAAGGTAAACAAAAAGTTCCACAACATGTCATAAGTAAACGTACACCCTGCTAGGTCAAAATTAATGGAGAATTCATGTTTATTACCTAACATTTACATATATATGTTTATATATTGTTTGCGACGCTATGTAATTTAGCTTCATACTGTTGCATAATGTTATTTGAAAGAATTGCATTGCAAAAAAGATTTAAAAAATTTATAGATAAATTGTGAATTGAATAAAATAAAGTAAGAAACAAAATAATTAAATAAAAGTTTTATATTTTATTTAAATCTAAAATATTTTCTTTACTTTTCAGGCAGTTTTTACATGAATGTACAGTACTAAAGGGAAAATCAGATTTCTTTTCATCAAAATTTGAAGTTCTTAGGAATTCGATCAAATGAGCAAAAGACAGACCTTTTTATGAAAACCGCAAAGCTTTCAAATAACATTCCATTTTGGTTGGCATGTTGAGATAGTTGAATTATATACTAATATCATAAAACACAAAAAAGTAATCAAAAAATTACAGAATAAATTTGATTTTGCTCAATTTTGAAGATGGAGACTAAAATTGACAGAATAATAGGCTTTTTCAATTTATGAAGAAAAGTAATATCAAGGTTTCATGTTAATTTCTTCCAAAACTTCTTCCCTTTTATCCTGATTTAAGGAAGTGGAACCGTAATAGTTCTGCAACATTTCGGAACTCATGATCTTCCACAATGTTGACCAAGGTTTTCTAATGAAAACCATTAGGAAACCTCGGTCAACACTGTTAAAGTTCATTACTTCCAAACCATTGCAGAACTATTACAGGTCCACTATCTTAAGAAAAACTACATTATCATCTTAGGTGCTGTTGGAGAAAAACCAAGGTACATGTATTTATCTAGCCTTGGGATTGTTATCCTTATTGTTGTGCAAAATCTTCGAAATTTTGTTATATCTCTGGTTTTATGAAAGGCATTCACTTGAAACTTGGCACATTTGTTCACTACTAAAAGAGCAATTTATAATATTAAGGCGGATAACTCTAGATACATTTTGTGCAAATTAAGCTACCATTTCTACCTTGATTTTTCCATCCACTATTCAGGAACCTACAACCGAGCTCAGGCACCCCATGTTTAGTTCTCTTGTTGTAGCCACCATGAGTTATAATGCTAACTTAAATTTGATGGCAAATACCTTAAACCTTGTCATGCTGAATAAATTTTGGCTAAAAATTTTTCATCAAAATCAAGGGCAAAATGCAATGAAAGTACCAACAGTAGGTCAATTTTTATTTGAAAAACTAAGTCTATTAACAATTTAGGTTTGAAAGTGAGAAACAGGTGGTGTAGACTATCATCAAACTGCACATATGTGCAGACTGATGTTTGTCTATAGCTCCTGCCAAGGCAGGAATTTTCCAGGTTCAGCATGACAAGAGTTAAAACAGGACTGATTTAGAAACTTTACTGTATTTCACTCCCAGTTAGAGAAATGGTGGCTTGAACATGGATACATGGATTTTCGGTTGTCCCTTGCTCCGCTGTTAAATTTTGGGGGCCCAGCACCGTACTCAACCACGACCGATATTTACCCAGCCGAGGAAGGAACGCAGATTGCGAGAACTAGCATTGTTGTTAATTTCTATATTAAGAACTGGAACTTTATTAGGATGTAGGCCTTTATTTTTCACCCTAAGAGCTTCGGATTAAAGGGAGTGATTCTGCTTTCAAACTGAAATGAGCCTGTGTGTTACATTTACAACACTTTGAAACATGCGTGAGTTGCAAACATCGAGCAACCTAGACAGTTTCACTGTTCAACAGGGAGATTGGCTGTCTGTCTGAAGACACAAGACCTGATCTATCTGTAAATTGCAAAGTGAAGACTCTAGTCAGACTGTGCAGATGCGCAGGCTGGCCAGAGTCTTTGCTTAATGCACATTTCAAATTGTTGTAAAAGTCAAGCACAGGCTCATAAATATTTCTCAATGTGTCTATCAAATCCTATGTCTCACCAAGACAATTCCAATGAGTACCCACAACATAGGATTTGATAGAAATTTAAATAATTTAGAATGCTGTCACTCCCAATTATTTTTGAGTCTTGACCATGCTCGTATTTCTCCTAAAGAGACCTCCCTCCAACTTAGAAGCTAGCTCCCCTTGCAATTCTACGAGCCATTCCTACAAAGAAAAATCATTTTACAGGGAAAAACAAGTTTAGAATAGATATTAATTAAAGGGATAAAACAAAATTTTGGATAAACATTCTGCTTAGATGATAAATCAAATTTTGTAATGATATTTATTTTAAAAGGAAGAACAAATTCAGAAGCAAATATTTGAAAGGAAAAGCAAAAGTTTTATCAAATAATGATGAAAAGGCAAATTTGTAATAGACATTCATTATAAAGGTAAAATCAAATATTGAATGGACATTCTTCAAAAAGGGGAAAGCAAATTTTGAAATGTCATGCATTCATTTCAGATGGAAATGGAATCAATTTTCAAATATAATATCACAAAGTTTTTCCAGAGGGAATAGAATAAACATTTAATAAAACACTCAATATTTCAATATTTCGTCAAAAATTGCCTTTTTCAAGAAAACGAAAAATTTGCAAATAGACATCCAATACTCTCTCCGCCAATTCAAGCAAAATATGGTCCATTTTTGCATGACAGGTCTCATATCCTATTGTTGCTAGGAACCAGAAAAACTCTTTAGATACAAAATTAAGTGACCATTGAAAATAATCATATTGTGTATTTAACTCTGCTTGAGACTGAATGGTATGAGTTACTTGATTATAAAAGTTAGTATTATTGTTTATTCCGCTTTTATTCTATTTTTAGCTGGCTCAATGGTGGCAAGACTATGCATATTGCGATTTTCGGCTCCCTGTTTCACCCTTATTAAATTTCGGAGGACCGGGTCCTTATTTTCAACACTACATTCCTCAGAAAGATGGGACTCAACTTGAAGTCGCAGCCTTAATAACAAACTTTTCAATCAGATTTTGGCAATTTATTAAACAGTAAGATCTTGCTAAAGTAGATGTTGTGCATGTTGTGACTTTTTATCGAATTTTGTATCTTTAGATTGTAATTTCATTTACCTTTAGACTTGAATATTGTTAACAGCTTAAAACTGTTCACACCTTCCTTTAACTTTTTCACACTTTTAACCTGTAAAAGACTTCAAACTTAAATGCAATGCCTGTGAGTCAGTCCAATTAGCTCAGTTGGTAGAGCATCTGACTTCAGAACAATTGAATGTCCATCACATGGGTTTGATTCCTGGGCTGGCACACTTACAATTTAATTTTCTTTTGGATGAGACATTAAGATAAGACAGTGCTTTACACAGAGCATGTTAAGAACCATGGCAGATCTCAGCAGTAGTTTCTTCATGTATCCTTGCACTTTCCCCTGTAACAACTAACAGTCTTCCGGGGTGTCACTCATATGGGTATTTGCTACGGTAGAAAGGATAAATAAAAAAAAATTATTTCACACCTAAACAATTTAGACCAATGACATCGCTAATTTTGCATCACGTGAGAGTGAAATATCTAGATCCATATTGTACAACCAGAACGAGGCTACTGTGCAATACGGATTTTATTCCAAAACGAGACAACCTATATTGTACGATGAAAGTGAGGCAAGCTATATTGTACGATGAAAGCGAGGCTGCAGTCCCGAATATAGATATCACCACTTTTCGCAGCCTTTTTAATGTATCAAACCCTCTGTTCGGAGGTATTTAAGTAAGTTTGATCTTGAGAAGATTCTTGATTTCTTCATTTGTTACATTGTTTATCATTTGTTCACATGAAAATGTATATTTCAAGCGACGAAGGGTTGTCAACCTGTTTTATGTTAATTACATATTATAATCAGTAAGGACTTATCGACTTGACACATGAAATAAACACTTCACATGGAATTCTATTTTTAGAACAAATGTTTGTTTCAATTTCAACATGTTCATAGAGACTTGCATATGACGCCCTTATCCGGATCATTCTAGATCTATTCCCTTTGTCTCTCTCAAATGTCGCGAATCGTTAATTGTGGAACTTTCAGTGTATGGTGTGAAATAAAGATGTCATTTAACATGATCGAGTACAATACTGAATTCATTGGATTCGTACCCTGCAGAACCAGTCTATATTTTGACTCGGCTATCGCCTCGTCAAATATAGACTGGTTCTGCAGGGTACTCATCCAATAGGATTCAGTATTGAACACGATCATGTAAAATAACCTCTTAGTACTGCCTGTTACTGAGGCTACACCCTTCTCTAAAAGAATTTAAGGTAATAATTGTATGCTGCCTGTATTAATACTATAAAGCACTGCTTTTTCTCTTTTGCTTATTGCTTATTTCATCTATTGCACAATTTCATCTGCGAAAAATGTTCAAGAACTGGTTCTTGGTATAAATAGGACACAAAAAAGTTCAAGAAATGGTTCAAGAAGTATTTCTAGAAGTTTAAGAACTAGTCCAAGAAATTCTTAAGCTGCCATTTTTACATTTTAGAATGTTCAAGAATCAAGAGCCAGTTCTTGAACTTTTTCACACTCTAGATGTTCAAGAACTAGTTCTTGAACTTTTTCTTGTTCTGTAATGTTCAAGAACCATTTCTTGTTCTTTTGTGGCAGGAGATGTTCTCTCGTAGAATAGTTTATTTAGAGTGTCATTGATTTGAGATTTTACCCCTTACTCTACTGATCACGATATATACTATTGGCATAAGGGCATAATCTTATTTAGAAAATTCCCAATGGAATGTTTGAGACTTAAAAATTGAAACAAATCTCCTGTGACCAAATTTACATTTCTATTTATATTAGTACCAGATAAGCCATTTTAGAACGAGTAAACTTATTGACACTTTCACCAGCAATTATGCCCTGAGAACCCTCATTTCAAAATACAATGCAAATTATCTTAGTGGCTAAAACACATCAAATCTCTCAAAATAACGGTAACACCATACCATTACTGAAATCTTAAAAACTTTTTCATTTCGGGTAACACTCTTAGAATCATGTGCGAAATTAAAATTTGCAGTCCATGGCTACTTTCGACTTCCAGTAAATACTGGGTAAAGCTTTTCCTCTCTTAAGCAATGGCTAAGCACTTGTAGATAATCTAAGACACGTTTTCCATGTGTCTTACACATGAGAAATTCAAATACATTCTCCTGCATCTGAATATTACCAAATTTTTAAGATTTTCTACAATTTGTAGAAAAATATGCTTAACTTTAACCCTTTCCTGTTTTACAAAATTTTGGACCTGTCCAAATTCAATGGTTTTGCAGACAAAAATTAAAAGTGGTTTTAATTTGAAAAATTACCATTCAGTAGGGTAGAAAATAGTGTGGAAAAAGAAGAAATTGCTTGTCAGAAGCAATTTCTTCTTTTTTTCACAATGTTTTCTCAATCATAAAATCACTGGCATGTAAAAAGCAGGGATTAAACAGCAAAGGGTTAAGCCAATAGTATATGTAAAGTTGTGATAAGCAGTAAAGACTAAGATCAGCCTGCACAGATGTGCTGTTTGATCTTAGCCAACACTTCCTGCTTTACTTTTGAATTATTATGTGAAAAGCTTGAGCCAAGCTTTTTGAAAAGTCAGAAAAATTAGCATCTTGTTTGAAAATGAATTTTAAGTTATGCAGAAAAGAGGTTTAATGCATTTCAAATTAATGCCTCAGATTTCTTCCTCGTTGTAGAATCCTAAATATTGATGTTCTTTAATTAACTACATTTATTATTTGATCATTTCGAAATTCATTTTATGTAGAAACTTTTTGTCAATTTTTACTGGCTTCATACACATGGTTAAATCTTTAACATAATTTATTCAAATGTAAGAAAGCTGTAAGAAAATATTATAAAGGAATAATGTTTCTTCTCCTACAATGAAGTTTTAAGTTAGGCTAGAAATAATAGACAAGGTTTGTAAATTATGAATTATTAAAAAATAAAAAAAAATTAATGTCTTTCATGCAATGAGTTTGTGTTTGATTTATGTGATTATGTAAGCTGATATTTTTCTAAAGCGTCTGTAAAAACAGGAATTTACAAGCACAATAATGATAAGCTCATAGTAATGTTCATGTTTTTGTGCCATGTTACCTTTGAAGGGAGAGATTACGCCCAGACAAAGACAGTAAGGGGAACCATCTAAGTATGTCACAGTTTCGTAAAGCCTACAGTACTTGCAGGATACCAGCAGCTCAAAGAGACCATCTGAAGTCATATTTTAAAACAGGTACCGTATTTTTTTTTTTAAAAAAGCTGCTGTTATAAATACCCACCCCCTATTTAAAATACATGTCTTTTTTATGCCCCTGCATCAAAAGATAGGGGTCCCATTGTGTTACCCTAGGCTGTCTGTCTGTTGAGCTGTCTGTCTGTCTGCAAAACATCTCCAAAAAACAGTGCCAATTTCCTTAAAGCTATTCAAGATACAATGCTAATATTTGGAATGATGATAGATCTTGATGATGGGCAATTACAGATACCAAGGTCAAGGTCATCATTTGACAAGGTCAAGGTCATCATTTGACAAGGTCATGGTCATCTGTCAAGGTTAAATTTTAAAGATCAAATGAAAAGCTTTTTTTCGAACAAGAATTAAACATATATTTCAATCAGTTTAATTGAAATAAAAAGGTATAAAAAAATCTGCGTCGAAAAACACACACCCAAAGGGACAATATTTACAAAAGAACGACCGTGATTTATTGGAAATTTTCACCTGGCCGAAAACGGATTTTCGCACTTGCGCACTGGGTGTGACGTCATTGTAGGCATTCCTCTCAAAGGTAAACAATGCGAATGCTTGTTATTATCACAGCTATCGAACAACAACACGAAGGTTCGATATTGTTAAACCGCTATCAACTTGTGCAGTCAGAACAGTTTAAACCTAAGCAAGCGGAAACTACAGATATGTTTACTTTAAACCCTGAATCTGACATATCTAGTCACGAGTCTAACAACAAGGTCTGGATAAACATAAGTCGGAAACCATGGCATGGTAAGAGTGTTTTCAAGCCGTAGTAACGATGTAATCTTGTTAAAAATAAACATTTTTCTCTCACAAATAAAAATCGGCATTTTTCAAACTGTTCACTTCGTAAATTTGGTAAAAACTTTGGAAGGAAATCCAATTTGATCTAATTGAGAGTAATATTTCACAGTGACCAATCATTTAGCTTCAACTTTTGTTTATTATACAGATATAAATAAAAACATAAAAAAGGCTTGACATAACACATTTGATGGTTGGTCAAAACCATATTACTACAAAGTCAATCCAATTTTTTAATGCAAAACTGAATCAAGACATTGAATAAAACCCTACCTGAGCAGGGCTTTTACAATTAAATGGTATGAAATTCCTCCAAACTTTAATTATTTGTCGGTACTAATTTCCTTTTCCACGATTTTTCCATTTTCTTTAATCCACAAATGTTCGCCCATGTTTTCACCTTTTTTTGAATTTGTCAAAAATATTACAAATGAATATCATGAACAAATAATTAGAATAATTAATTGAATTAAACACAATTTTGATGGTATTCCGTTGTCGATTGATGGTTGTGTCTAGGTATATGGCCGGTTGAAAATTAGTCTTTTGTGGCATGTCAGTTGAATCATTGAAGGATAAAATGTGTGTTTAATTAAGTCATAAAGTTTTATAAATTACATGTAGCTGGATGGCTTTGTTTATTGAAAGCATTGTGAAATCTTGCCGATTACACAACAGCGCACATGACAAATGATTTACAGAATCTAACCCTTTCTGCGTGTGCTAGTCTGTGTACCGATGATTCTACTAATATGCTTATTATTTTCAAAATCATTTCTGAAACATTTTTCAAATTTATACACTTTTTTTTTTTTATTTCGGCACACAAAACATTTCTATATATTAGAAAATGGTCACCGTTTCAAGCCGTAATAAGTGTTAAGCGGATTCAATATTGTTTACACCAAGAAAATTTCTTCTCTTCTTTTCAACAAAAAAGTTTTCACAATATTGTAAATATCGAAAAACTATTTAAATGTTGTGTTAAATGTCTTATATCAAGAAAAAAGATATAAAGAGAGAAAAGTAGACTTAAAAATGGAGAGAGAAATAGAGGCGGACAGACAAACAGAATGCGCCAAACCAGAGAGAATGTTCTAAATAAAAATGTTGACGGGTGATCAAAATGTCACAAATGTAGCTTTAAAAAGGTGTTCTTGCGTTGATTCGTTAATTTATCAATCATCGACGATATTGTTCAACGAATGGTATATTACTTATTACGCTTGTGCGTACTGCGTGTAATCTTTCTACGCCCTTGGACTAAATTCTAACAGAGGTAGATTTCTTCCCGGCTTTCATACTGTTCAGGTTTATATGTTAACTTCGAACTCAAGAATTAAATTATCAGAGCAAAATTTCGAAGAGACCATTCATTAAGCTTCAGCTTCATTATATGTGACCCGTCACGCGAAAGTGGACCGACTGGGAACTCCATAAAATTAAAATAATTATGTGATGAAAGGAGTGGTTTAAAGTACAGGTCAGTCAGAGGTCGCATAAAAAACTCTTTCAAGGGAAGGAACAAATAGCTAAATTATTCTTGTAAAAGAAAATCATCAAAGTTGGACAATTTTCGAACCTTCTCGGTCTGCAATCTGAGTAGGTACGACTCTTTACGCACTAGCCTTACGTTCTTTGGTGAAGAATTTAGAATTTGGTACTGAAACATCTGTTTTAGCTGATCAGAAGCTGCTAAACAAGCCTTTTTCGTAAACGAAAATATTGGGTACATTTTCAAAATTCAATAATATCGTTTTAAACTGTAAATGCGATATTTTGGTTTTACAACAACAAAATGTTTTCATCATTGAACACCAAAATAAGTTATTTTACTAATTACAGCAGTTATGACAATTGTTTACACCTTGGTTTATTGACGGGGCATGGTTTTCCAATGATATACATGATAATAATTGACACTTGACAACATTTTACCGAATCAGTTCACCGGAAATTTCAAAAGGCGTTTAATTGGTTCATTACCTTTTGACGGTGCGTGGTTATCGGACAATTCATGCGCAAGAATAACCAATCAGTACACCGAAAGATATTTCTATGTCTTTGTGTAAAGTAAATGTTTCGGGTCCGCATTCTATTCAATAAGAATAATTAATACTATTAATAATGCTACATCCAGACATTATAAATGAATTAGACCCTTGCATCTTGCCGCAACATCTTACAGACAATCGTTTTTAAGACAAATTTGTGAAAAATCTGTGATAGGTTGAACGAAATTCTGTAATTTTATATGATCTGGTTATTCTGTCGATACATTCATAACTGCAATGAAGTCACAGGTCAGTTTGAATAGCGGGCTACAGGTGTGATAAAAGAAAATTGTCGATTTTATCATTATCGTGTATATTATTTTCATTTTGAATATCTCATCAGATTATTTTAATACATCTCTTTGTATTTAAATAAGGTCAAAAGAGCTTTTCATTTGACCTTTAAAACAAATGCCGTTTGCATGAGACAAATGCATCTTGTTTTTGTCAAATTTTCCAAATCCTCTAGCCTCTTTTAAAATCTATAACTAACTCACTTGATGAATTCGTGAGACACAAGGAAATGAAAAGTAACAAAGATACCTTGACAGGATCATATACTAATCTTTGCAAAATCAACTGTACTAAGTTCCATTCCTTTGATTGCAAGGACTCATTGTCATTTATAGGGGATTTGTTGAAGCCATTACTCATCTACATGGCTTAAAGTAAAGACTTAGATCCGACTGTGCAAATGCACAGTCGTATCTAAGTCTTTACTTTGTACTGATGTAGATCTACGCTTAAAATGAAAAAAAACAAAGCTTGTTTATAATTTCCAGTTTCAGAAGGAGATTCCCCGAAAAATATAGTAGTGTTTTGTAAAGGTCGTATATTTACAATGGACGCAGTAGATGAAAACGAAGAACCTTTAACAGCGCCTGAGCTACAGCACCAGTTCAAATACATACAAGATAAATGTGACAGACTTCCTAAAGGGCCAGGCTTAGGGGCCTTGACTGGGGACAATAGAACAAGCTGGGCTGAGGTATCAAGTTTGGATATTCTATCATCTGACTGTTGCTGAAATGCTGGTACTTTTTGAATGATGGATGAAATAGTCCCTTTTTAGTTGGCATTTCTTTATCAATGCAACCTATTAATTCATTATCATTTGGAAGAAGCAAAAGCTATAGTAACCATTCTTGTTTAAGTTGCTGTAATAATTTTGTGATTATGTTTATTCCTTCATACAACTGCTAAGTTGTCCATAAACATTAGAAAGGATGAGTATTTTTGATGCCCTTACATGGATAGAACTATTTACTTTACATTAGGGATGGTAACGAGTACCAATTTTACTAATCGATTACTCGTACACCTTTCCGATCGAGTACTCGAGTACTCGGATAGAATTGAGGATATTCAATTATTCTGTTTCTTCAAACATAAAGATATACGGTATATGCTGCATATTTTTGGTCGAAGGGGCTGTTGAAATGACAAATGATAGCTTATTTATTTTAAGAAACGGAAAATTGTAAAGTAAATGCTTAAAGAGTGTCATTTCATGGTAATATTTCCAGGCGGTTTCATATATATATATATATATAATATATATAACTTTTGGTTGAGAAAGACCAAGTTCCTTCAACATCGATAAGATTGCGTTACAAGGTTTTGGAACGACACTGCAACTTTCCGTTGATCCGAAGATTTAAGTAAATCGCACTGTCCCTGATCAGAGTGCCAAAAGTTGAAGGTGCGAAAAGTTACAAAATGACGTGTATTGTTTGGCACTTGATTGCAAATTCGGAAAAAAATCGATGGATAAGACAATCGGCAGGCGCCCAGGTGTTGCATACATTATCTTTAGCTGAACAGCATTTCATATGAAAGATCGATATTTTGAGAAAATATGAAAAAAGAGATTGGAAACGAATTTGCTTTTATTTCATTTGTTTACCGATTAATCGATTAGTGAAATTGGTAATCGATAATCGGACGTTCGATCGAGTACTCAACTAATCGAATACTCGTTCCCATCCCTACTTTACATTGATTGGGAAATATGTTGTGACAATTTAGTTTAATCTCTTTCAATTCTGCATCTTGGACCTTTTGACCTGTCAAACACAGATAGCAATAATTTTAGCCTGTGTGTGTGTTGCTGATAATTTCATGTGTGCTAGATAGATAGACGTTCAACAAGCCAGGCAATCATTCGGTGTATTGAAATAATTCTTGGATTGGAAACAGATACAATTGGTCCATAGCCATCTATTGAGTGTGTAGTGAAGACTTTAATCAAACTGTGCAGATGCACGGCTTACCTGAGTGTTTATATTGCATAAATGTGTTATTGTTGGAAATGTAATGCACAGGCTCATTTCTTATTAAGGCAAAAAAGTTCAAAAGTATTACCATACAAGTATTATCAGATGAAATTAAAACTTTTACAGAATATCATAGGACCATAAGGATAATTCTTTTTGTTGTGTTTTACAAACATGTCTTGTTCTATTGGTAAAGGTTGAGACTAAATAATCTTTTCAAGTTTGTTAATATTTCAGATGAGAAACAGACTGATAGCTCTGAACCCAAGAAACTTTGAGAACCTTGAAGAGATTCAGAAAAGCATGTTTGCAGTTAGTCTGGAGGATTATTCACCTTGTGATGAAGATGATGTATGTATAAAATTTGATTATTTAGCCTTTTAGGTTGATGGTCCCAAATAGTTCTGAAATGTTTTGGAAGTCATAAAGTTTAACCCATTGCTGTTTAATCCCTGCTTTTTACGTGCCTGTGATTTTATGATTGAGAAAACATTGTGAAAGAAGAAGAAATTGCTTCTGCCAAGCAATTTCTCCTTTTTCCACACTATTTTCTACCCTACTGAATGGTTATTTATCAAATTAAATACACTTTAAATTTTCTTCTGCAAAACCTTTGAATTTGGACACGTCTAAAATTTTGTAAAACAGGAAAGGGTGAACAGTGTTTTTTTCGGAAACCTTGGCTAACATTGTGAAAGATTTTGAGTTCTGAAGTAATGCGGAACTGTTATGGGTCCACTACCTTAGTCATTCTCCTGCTACTTTCACAAAAGACATAATAGACAGTTAATTCCAAAATCAGCCTTGACAGATTTGCAGTCTAATTCAAGGCCCTTTTTGTTGCATCTGCTTACTGTAAGCAAAACTTAGTGGTCATAATGACAGTTAGGTCAGTATCCAGGGATCAACACTAACACTGGTCCTTAGGCCCGAGACCGGTGGATTTTGGGGAGGACTGGTAGATGTTACCATGTTACAGGTCCTTCAGGCCTGTAAAAAATGGCAGCACTCAATATTTGAAATCTGTCCTGTTTTGAAAAATAACTGCCTTTCAATACTAAAATTTGCATTACAAAATTGAAAACATTGTAGAAAAGAAGAAATTGCTTGTCAAAAGGCTCAGGGATCTACAACTTTAACTCATTAATGAGCCTGTCTACATGAATAAGGTTCAATTTTTATTTATTTAAAGAGTGCATTATAAGTGTTCCTACTGAGGAGATGCACAGGCTGACCAAAGTCTTAGCTTGGCACTTACAAAATATTGCTTGAAATGTCACATATATTTCCAGTGATCTTTTCTTATTTTTCAGCTCTTTTTACAAGCATTAGCTGGTGATTCTACCAACAAATGGTTTGATAAGTCATGTACCCTGATTTTCTACAAAAATGGGCTTGTGGCCTCAAACTGTGATGTGAGTATTGCAATTCCTACACCAAACTGTTGAACAATATTGTTTGTTATATAAAATTTATCATTCATAAGAGCTATTTATTTTTTAAGTCAGATTTTGAATTGTTCAACTTTTGACTCTTACAGGCCTCCTAGTGAAACCTTTAAAACCTTTAAAAACCTTTAATTTCAGAGCAAACCTTTAAAACCTTTACATTTCCCCAGAAAACCTTTAAAACGCCAAAATAGCCTGTAATTCTCACTCAAAACCTTTATATTTTCTCTGAATGGTTGCTGTGCTAGCTGAAAGCAAGTAATGGCTTTTGTTCTGCATTTTCCATTCTTTTATGTGTAGTTTAAAAATGCTGCTTTTGTTTCTTCCATCTTGAGTTTTTCAGAATGCAGTATATAACATAAAAAAATGACTTTGGTATGACTATGGGTTCAATAAAGAAATAAGAACCTCGACAAAAATAGCCTTTATTTACTCTTTATTTTCTTCATATTTTACACTAAAAGGCCTTTATTTTCATACATTGGAGCCTTTATAAAAACCTTTATTTTCGTTTAGGCCTGCTAGGAGGCCTGCTCTTATTTTTTGTGTAAAAAAGTACAATTGTTTTGGGATATATTGTAAAAAGTGCAGGGATTCAATACTTATTCAGTACTGTTTATATTATTACAATGTAATTTATTCCCCTAACATCAAACAGTCCTGGATTTGATCTCCAAAGCTGCTTATTTCCATTCAAATATTGTCTTCCACCAATTGATGGATAATTATAAACATATGTTTGATATTAGCTACAGGCTAGAAAAGGATGTGTGGTTATATGCGTACAAGGAATACCAGGAATTTATTGTAAGGAATTCCAGTAACAGAGATATGACTGTGAAAGATTGTTAAAAGTGGCTTCAACCCAGAAAAATTCAAAGTTATTTGTTTCCATAATTTTTTGTGCATTCTGATTGGCTTAAAAATTAGTTTTTATTCCTCAAACAATTTTGAGTATGGAGCTATTTTCAATCTTGCACGCAAAGTAGTTCCACAAAAAAATATGTGTTTTCCCTGTTTTTTTTTTTTTTGAGAAATTCTTCCATTTATGCTTCTTGATATTAAATGATAAGCTATTAAAAGAGATTAAATGATAAGATATGAAAAGACCATTATTTAATTTCATGTAGGTATGAAACTCAAAACCTTATCACACTGATGTGTACAACCCCTTCGAGTAATTAGGTTTTAAGATTAAGAAGAATTACAAATGAGCCTGTGCGTGAAATTTCCTACATTTTCAGGTATGCGCAAAGCAAAGACTCTGACCAGCCTGTGCATCCGCACAGTCTGACTAGAGTCTTGGCTTTGCATTTAGTAGATAGATAAGGTCTCAAAGTATCTGTAGACCATCAGGTAACTTAATATGCACAGTATGTGGCTGTCTATGCTACTCAATGTTTGCAACTCACGGGTATTTCAAATTGTTGGAAATGTCACGCACAGGCTCAAATCATTCTTGTGTCTGTATTACAGCATTCCCCTTATGATGCCATGGTGTTGGTGGCTAGCACTTATTATGTAGATCTATGTGTGAAAAGATGCAAGGGGAAATGGGAGGTAAGAATTTGTTAACCCTTATCCCACTGATCTAAATTTTGTATCAAACAAATTAAAAAATTTGGACAAATCTGGCCAATCTATGTGTGAAAAAAAGCAAGGGAAAATGGGAAGTAAGAAAATTAACCCTTATCCCGCTGATCTAGATTATTTTTCAAATGAATTAAAAAAGTTGGACAAATCTGGCTCAAGTTTTCAACACAATGATTAGGTAGAAACAGAAAGTATGGGTTAACCCTTGTCATGCTGAACCCGGAATATTCCTGCTTTGGCAGGAGCTATAGACAAACATCAGCCTACACATATGTGCAGTCTGATGTTAGTCCACACCACCTGTTTCTCACTTTCAAACCAGAATTATCAATAGATTTAGTTTTTCAAATAAAAAAATGACCTACAGTTGGTACTTTCAGTGCTTTTTGCCCTTTGATTATGATGCAATTTTTTGGTCAAAATTCATTCAGCATGACGAGGGTTAAGATCAGACTGCATGTTTGTGCAGGCTGATCTTCGTCTATGCTGTCTCCTAAAGCTTTGTGTTCGGAAGAAAATGTTGTGAATAACAGAAGCCCTCTGTCATATTACACAATAAGGATCTTAACCCTTGTCATGCTGAATGAAAAACCTTTGCAAAATTATATATTAAACAAAGTGCTGAAAGCTTTGTATTTCCAACTTTGAGTCAGCATTTGATTTTGAAATCATAATTTCTGAAACTTTTCTGGTTTAAAAAGGAAAATCTGGTTGTATGGACCAAGATCAGACTGCACATAAGTGCAGGCTGATGTTTGTCCATACCGCCTGCCAAAGCAGGAATATTCCGGGATCAGCATGACAAGGGTTAAGAAAGATCAAGAAGGAATATTTGACTATTATTGTTTTATTTTCAAACAGTTAGATCTGTAACTTTAATGTTTAAAATATAATCTTAACTTCTTTTTTTCCACAAAAAGAATCAATCAAATTATAACCTTAGTTGATTGGAGGACACAATAAAACATTGAAGGGAAAAAGAATGAAATTCTTAAAAATTTGAACTAGGATACTTGGATGAGCAATAAATGACCATCTTGTCTTTCAGCAAAATTTCAAATAGACTATGTTGGTGCATTTTTTTCAGGGATCAACAGAAATAAGAAAGTTAACACCACCTAGAGAACTTGACTTTATATTGGATGATGTATTGTACAAGGGTATAGACAATGCTCGCCAGGTTTACAATAAATATGTAAGTAAAACAAAAATATGTTAGTAAAACAATAAATATGTGAGTAAAACAAAAATATGAAAGTGAAATAGTAATTATGTGAATGAAGCATAAACATGTAAGTAAATCAATAAAAATGAAAGTAAATCAATAAAAATGAAATTAAATCAATAAATATGAAAGTAAATCAATAAATATGAAAGTAAATCAATAAATATGAAAGTAAATCAATGAATAGGTAAGTAAGTTTTAAAACATGTATATAAATCAATATGTAAGTAAATCAATATGCAAGTAAATCAATAAATATATAAGTAAATCAATTAATTTGTAAGTCAATCAATAAATGAGTAACTTAATCAATTAATGTGTAAGTAAATCAATAAATATGTTAGTAAATCTTGGTATAAGTTTCATCACTAGATAGCCATTTCTTTTGAACCTGTAGTAAAATCATTAAGGACAGCATTACACAGCATTTAATCTTTGCTACTGCAAGATAGTAAGGTAGTCTTTATGTAAACCCTCGGTTCAATAAAACAAATTTTGCATAGAAACTACTGTGAATCTTGCTCAAGTGACAATGTCTATTAAGCAACCATTTCTTATTAAGCGACTGTTTTACTTTTCAAAATCTCCTTCTTTAAATCACTGAATGTTAAAAAGTAGGTTTTATTGGTTTAAGAATTATTGAAATGAATCTATTGTTATTAAAAATCATCAGAGTCAATCAGATGATTCTATTGAGTTTTAACAACATAGGATTTTTTTTTAAATTTTGCAATAATTTGCATATTTAATCAAAAGGTAAGTTTCTGATTTGTTAACAAAAAGAGTATTAAGGGGCCCTTCTCTTTAACAACCACTTGCTGGTGGTTCCGTCAGATGTCAATTAACCCTTGTCATGCTGAACCCAGATTATTTGTGCTTAGCCAGGAGGTATAGACAAAGATCAGCCATCACATATGTGCTGTCTGATCTTAGTCTTTACTACTTTATCTTCCCTTTCAACAAGAAGAGGTTGAAAATTATATTTTCAAAATAAAAACTGACTCCCAATTAGTGTATTAAATTTTAATGCTAACAATTCTTTGATTTCAATTGAAAGGTTTTTATTCAGCATGACACGGGTTAAAACTATCTATTAAGCAAAGACTATGTGTGTATGGACAGGCTGATTTAACCCTTTCCTGTTTTACAAAATTTTGGACCTGTCCAAATTCAAAGGTTTTGCAGACGAAAATTTAAAATGGATTTAATTTGAAAAATAACCATTCAGTAGGGTAGAAAATAGTGTGGAAAAAGAGGAAATTGCTTGTCAGAAGCAATTTCTTCTTTTTTCACACTGTTTTCTCAATCATAAAATCACAGGCACGTAAAAAGCAGGGATTAAACAGCAAAGGGTTAATTTAATCCTAGCGCACAAGTGATGTTATTTGATGTGTCTCATTTCTAAAAGGGAAATTATGTCAAACAATATCAAAACTGAAAGCATGAGAATATTTTCAAAGTTTTGAACCTGTTGATAACATCAAAATTTTTCTTATTTGAAAATTTCTCCTTCATAATTATTTTGAATTTTCTTATGAGCTCAAGGATAGGACTCGTATTGCTACCATCAACTTCTTCGATTATTGTACTAAATGTGGTCAGCTGCTTATATCAGCTATTATGAAAAAAATCAATATAAATATCATGGGTTCGAATCACAGGCTGGCATACTAACTAACTAATTGCCTTTCGGATGCAAGGTTAAACCAAGGTCCCGTGTAACATGGCTTTACATTGATCATATTAAAGAACCATGGTGTTACATGCCAATGTAACAAGAACAAAGTAGCCAGCAACAAACTTTACAATTAACAATATTTATTGACAATAATACCAGAATTATTGACAATATGAAATTAATACAAAAACAAATTACTATACCTTGAATGTTTAATCCTACAGTTTTTAATTTTAGATCCAATTTAATCAAGTTCCTGGTCCACAAATGATAAGTCCAATTATATCCGAATTTAAATTTTAACATGCTTTTAAACACACTTTTAAGATAACGAGAAATCCTCTTTTAGTTTAACACAGTACTTCTAAATGTTACCATTAGTCTAAACCAAGTGAACCAAGAATTCCGTTGGAATCCCTTTATATAATACCATAGAATAATCTAGAATAGCATAGAACATTAGAAGACTCTAGAGTCTGAATCACTTTCTAAAAGTCCTTTCCAGAAAGATCTAAAATATTCTACATACATTTACCTATTAGTTAAGGTACATTGTAATTGGAAAATTCCCAGACTAATTCTAAAAATAGACACGGTACAAACCATTAGGTTTATTTATATATAACAATGGCTATATCTGTTTCATGAATTACCAGTGAGAGGTTAATGTCAGCTCCTATGTGTGTATTAGTGACAATAAGTAACTGTATTATTCTTGCTGAATCCTGAATTGTTCAAACCCATTAAAAATGTCTGATTGAGACAATTACAATGGGTTCCAAGTTCATAAATTTCCATAATAAGCAAATTCTTCTACATTTAAAAAAGTCCATGTAATCAAAGATTTTGCCTACAGTAAAGGGACTTTTTGAGATAGTCGCTTAACAAAAATTGGTTGGTTTATAGAAGTAGTTGCTATAGCAATATTGACTGTAATTGATTGCTTTAACTTTATTACTTGCACATTTGCACTGCTCTATGAAGAAATGATATACAAAAAAAAAGGCGCTGATCAGCTGCACAGTTACTGCACATCATATCATCGCGTTTATCTTCACAAGCTCTGTGCTAACACATTGGGCTATTAATCCTTGGGTTGCCAGTTCGAACCCCCACTCTGCCAACTTACATCCGACTTTTGACAGAAGTCAATGTGACACAAGTCATTTGTCTGCCAGCAATAAGTGTATAACTAGTAGAACATAGAAGTTTGATAGGCAGCTGGTGGCATGAATGAAATGGGGTTGTTGTACTGGTGTAAGAAACGACAGAAAACCTTGGAAATCATGGGTAGGTGCAGCAGCTTTTGCAATATAACTGCAATAATGTTGAAAGTAATGTTTACTCCCCATACTTACACTAAACCCCAAACTAACAATAAAAAAAATCAAAATTTTCACTAGATGGATCTGATAAGTAAGTACCTCTACTTTCCAAACAACTTTTTGCAGAACTACAGATAGAGGGGGTATTTTGGATAATGGTTAAAATAATTTAACAATTACAGCACAAACCCTCTACTGTTGGTACTCACAACACAGGATTTCACTGAGAAGTAATGCTTTTAAATGGCTTAAGCTCTTTGTATCTGTACCTCAGTTTTGGAATATTTGTCTTCCAACAAAGGGTGATAATCATGGACCTATGTTGGATAGCAGCTGCAGGCTAGGAAAGGATGAAGTGGTTGTACAGGAGTGAGAAATGCAAGGAGTCCATTGTAAAGGGTTCCAGACACCGCGATATGATTGCAACGTTGTTTAAAGCGGCTTTAAACTCCATTCAAATAAACAAACTCTACTTGCAAATATGATATTCACATGTAGAGTTCATGTATTTCGCCATCTTTTGTGGCTGTACAGCTTGCCCTGTGTTCAGGATGATAAAACTGTGCAAACTGTTCTCAAAGTATGTCCCGCTTTGCATATGAACTAGCATGCAAAGCGGGATACAATTTACTAACAGTTTGCACCATTTTGTGAACCTGAATGAAGGGCTGGTTTACGTCCGACCTGATCAGAATCTAAATACAAGTAGTTATAAATCTAAAGCCTACCTGTTAATGAAACCCTTCAGACGTTACTTGACTATGGCATGACAGAAGTAATTGCATTTTAATCTCCAGAGTCACTGGACGCAGTTTAGACAGTTAGAAATACCCTTGATTTTGTTTAGATACACGTTTTTAGATATTCCGTGAAACATTGTACTGTCATAACGTTATATGTAAGATAAGGTCATTTAACAGACGAAGAAAATATTTCTGAACGCCGCCGAATATGGCTGCATATTGGTATGAATCGTCTTCTACGTCGGTGTGTCGGCCCGTCGGTGCATTTCGTGTTAAAAACTCCCCAAATTATGGACGGATTTGCACGAAACTTTCACAAAATGTTCATCATCATGTGACCCGTGATGTGCAAATCTTCGCGATCGTGTGATTATATTCAGGAAAAAGGGGCCTTTGAAGATAATATTCCCATAGCAGAGTATATTGTGACATGCCACTCTTGTTTGAAATCATAGAGGTCCAAAACTAAAAACCTATTCACACTGTATGAATACGCAAAATGGATCCATACATATGCTTAGTTATGAATTTCTCTTCATGTTGTAAAATTATAGAATATCATATAAACCAATTTTGACGACATTTTAAACGAATTTGTAACTTTTAGCAAGATCAATTATCTCCAGCATTAAACAAGACTTAGACTCACTAATATCACAAATATGAATTGGGTATTTATGATTTCTCAGGCCGCCACACCTGACAGATTGATTGATTGAATGGAGTTAAACGCCGCTTTCAACATTATTTGTTATATCGCGGCGGCTAGAGCACCTAACAATGGATTCCTGGTATTTCTCTCACCAGTACAACTACCACATTCTTTCCTAGCCTCCAGCCGCTATCTCACATAAATCTACGATTATCAACCGATTGGTGAGAGACAAATAGTCGGAAAGAATGAGTGCCGCCGTCGGGGATCGAACCCAGGACCTCTAGATTGACAGTCCGACGCGCTACCAACTAAGCTATGACGGCGGCTCTTAATGAAAGGGACAAATGCGCCGTCTTGACAGACCGCTAGGTTTTGTTACCACGATTAGCCTTAAGTGGGAATAGAAAATGGGCTATTTTAAGCTCTGTTGTTTTCCTTGAAAGCCCAAGATATTTTTCTGTTAATTTCATAGCTAGGGGCAGTTCAAGGATATCTGTAAGGTGGGTTCGAACATACATAAAAGGGGATTCGTTTTCCTTATTATGCCCCGCCCCTTTTAAAGAAGAGGGGGTATATTGCTTTGCTATTATCGGTCGGTCCAAAGATCTTTTTTTAGCTCACCTGAGCACATCGTGCTCAAGGTGAGCTTTTGTGATCATTGAATGTCCGTCGTTCGTCGTGGGTCGTGCGTCGTCCCGTGTCAATTATCTTAGTGTTTACACTCTAGAGGCCACAAATATGGCCCAATCTTCATGAAGCTTGGTCAGAATGTTGGCCAGGTCACAAGGATGAACCCTATCTAAAATGTGAAGGATCCGTGCCATATCACAGGAAAAGGGGCCTTAATGACAATTTGTTTGTTTACACTCTAGAATCCACAAATATGGCCAAATCTTCATGAAACTTGGTCAGAATTTTGGCCAGGTCACAAGGATAACCCCTATTGAAAATGGGAAGGATCCGTGCCATATCACGGGAAAAGGGGCCTTAATGACAATTTTCTTGTTTACACTCTAGAGGCCACAAATATGGCCCAATCTTTATGAAATTTGGTCAGGAGGTTGGTCAAGCCACAAAGATGGTTCCTATTGAAAATGGGAAGGATCCGTGCCATATCACGGGAAAAGGGGCCTTAATGACAATTTGTTTGTTTACACTCTAGAGGCCACAAATATGGCCAAATCTTCATGAAACTTGGTCAGAATTTTGGCCAGGTCACAAAGATGAACCCTATTGAAAATAGGAAGGATACGTGCCATATCACGGGACAAGGGGCCTTAATGGCAATTTTCTTGTTAGAGGCCACAAATATTGCCCAATCTTTATGAAACTTGGTCAGAATGTTGGCCAGGTCACATGAAACTTGTTGAGAAAATGATAGAAATTTATGCAGCGATCATAGAAATAGAGTTATGTTTTTCTTTGAAAAATTTAATGATCATTTAATGATCTTTCAAGTATTTAATTTTGCTAAGGGAGAAGTAAAAGAGACGAAGGTGAGCGATATAGGACCATCATGGTCCTCTTGTTTGTCTGGAACATACCTCAAAAAGTATACAAACTAGAATCACGAAACTTCACAGATACATAGGTATCATTCAGGTTAATTACAGTGCAGTGCACAAGAACCATAACTCTTCTCATTTTATTTTGTGAGAACGTCTTTGCCCTTTGTTGACAAAGATTAGGTCATTTACCAGCTTTTTATAGGGGCATAAATTCTTTACAAACATCTCTTGTATGACACAATTTTAACCCATATCTTATCATATATTTTCTTTTTTTTTGATATTTCATACGTGAAGACAGTCTCAAGTGTTTACAAAAATAATAATAATAATAATAAATAAAATTAAAGTAGAAGACATACATTATATGCTTAGATCGGACTACAAAAATTTGATGGCTGATCTTAGTTTATTATGTCTACCAAAGCTTTGTACTCAATGGAAATATTTCTTGAACAGCAGAAGAAGTAATTTAAATCCTAAACGAAAAGTGAATAATGAGGCTTTAATTATAGGGGGTTTTTTTGAACCCCCCCTTTCCCCGGAACCTCCTATGGTTCCGCCCATGCATTGTCGTTCGGCGTCGTTCTTGAACTGGGAGGTTTAGCTCGTCACTATATGGCTAACGTCACTGTCGGCACGATCACCACTGAATCGCGTTCATAAGGCGATTTGTTTGAATTGGGTTTTACGCCCCTTTCAACATTTTTTTTCAGTTAAATCGCGGCGGCTTGAGCACCCAACAACGGATTCCTAGTATTTCTCGCACTCGAGTTCTACCATTTTACCCTTTCTAGCAAGTCTACGATAATCGCTACGATTATTTGGTGGGAGACAAATAGTCGGGAAGAATGAATGCCGCCGTCGGAGATGGAACCCTGGATCTTTAGATCATGTGTAATATTCAATGTTGGGCCTACTGCGAATTAACAGACAAGGATAGCCCGAATGCGGAGCTTACGGGCGCTCCAAAAGTGAACCTGCATAAGGTTCCGTCCCCACTGAATGGTCATAATACGGCGTGTTTCAACATGAATCACGGGTCTTATGCGCTCGTAGGCCTATTTTGCTTCGCCTCTTTTGGGCACATGTATCTTTTCACAATTTGCCGCTGAGATAAGTTTACGTTAAATAAGGGTTCTAATCAATGCTGCATTTAAACAAAATCAGAGAATTGGAGACGCCAACATTTCTTTCTACATTTTTGCCAGTAGGCCTAAAGTCTTCTTCTGTTTACACATTTTTTGCCTGGCTATTCGCTGCTATCTTGTACAACAATCGTTTATTGGTAAATATAGGCGAATAATTTAGTGTTATTTGTTTCCATCAATTTTCGTGCATTTTGATTGCCTGCAAAAAATTGGGTTTACTCTTCGATGAAAAATATTTTGAGTTCGCAGCTATATTTAAGCTTGTCACTTATGCGCAAAGTAGCCCCGTAAGAATTAGATCTATATCTTATCATGGGGAAATTCTTCCAATATTGCTCCATGCTATTAAAATAAGGCCTATAAGATAAGAAAAGAGTAGATCTATTTCTTTTAATTTCATGGAGATTTTAAACTTAAAACCTAATCACACTCGTGCATTCATCAGCCCACTGGCGCTCGATCTTAAAAGTAATAATGAGTAACGACCTAGTACCCTAATATATAGGGTAGATCTATCAATACCGTTATAGAAATATTCATATCCGTAATTATTACATTATCGATAATAAACAGGCACCGATTTTTTCTTTCTTTTTTTTATATCCACATTTTTTGTCAACATTTTTTGATCAAGTGCCAGTGCATCAGCCTCACGTATTCATTCAGTGTGATTGTGTTTTTAGTTTCATGCCTCTTTGAAATTGAAAAAAAAAATACTCTCGTCATCCCTGATTACAAAATAAAAATATTATTTGCCACTTAAAAAAACATGAAAGAAACAAAGGTTAGTCTTACAGATTTATTACCATGGGGGGGGGGGGGGGGTATTAAAGGGAGGTAATTTTTTATTGAGCCCAAAATCGTATTTTATCTCTATTTTTACCCGGATAGTCGTGAAGCAACCCTGATTGTTAGATATTTAAATAAATTGATTTATAAAATGGTAAAAAAAATCAATTCGCCTATAAAGTTTGTTTTTTTGTGGACTCAAATTAAAATATCAAACTCTGTGTAAATTAAATAAAAAACTTTATATATTCCGAAAATTGGTATGTGTATTACTTGAAACTTGGTTTTAACGTGGCCTCCAAATGAGCAACCTATGTTACTTCGTGAGGACCACAATCTTTGCTAGCTGACCGTAAGCCGACCGCTTGCCGTCGGCTATTATAGAAATTATACAACCGTACTTAGTGATTGGTTGGAAGCCAAAAAGTATGACATTTTTAGCTCCACTGGCTGAAAGCCACTGGGGCTATTGTCATGGCGTTGTGTCCGTCGTGCGTCCGTCCGTCCGTCCGTCCGTCCGTGCGTGCGTCCGGTCGTAAACTTTTCTTTAAAAATCTTCTCCTCAGAAACTACTGGATGAATTTCAACCAAACTTCACAGGAATGATCCTTGGGTGACCCTCTTTCAAAGTTGTTCAAGAAATTTTGATCCAATGAAAAACATGGATTTAATGGGTGTGGCTTATTTCCAAATATGGTAAAAAGTGAGTTTTCTCAGATTCTAATCAATGGATACCAATTTAATTTTACATGAATGATCCTTTGGTGACCCTTTACCAGTCTACAAAAAATCATTGTGATCGGATGGAAAATATGCATTTTATGGGCGGAGGTCATTTCTCTATATGTTATATAGTGGAAACTTTGAAAATCATTTTCTCAGAATATAATCAATAGATATCAACCAAATTTCACAGGAATGTTCATTGAGTGACCCTTTATCAGTCTACAAAAAATCATTGTGATTGGATGGAAAATATGCATTTTATGGGCGGAGGTCATTTCTCTATATGTTATATAGTGGAAACTTTGAAAATCATTTTCTCAGAATATAATCAATAGATATCAACCAAATTTCACAGGAATGTTCCATGAGTGACCCTTTATCAGTGTACCAAAAATTATTTTGATTGGATGAAAAATATGCATTTTATGGGCAGAGGTCATTTCTCAATATGTTGTATAGTGGAAAATTTGAAAATCATTTTCTCAGTATCTGATTTTTGGATATCAACTAAATTTCACTGGAATGATCCTTGAGTGACCCTTCATCAGTGTACCAAAAGTTATTTTGATTGGATGAAAAATATGTATTTTATGGGCGGAGGTCAATTCTCAATATGTTAAATAGCGGAAACTATGAAAAACATTTTCTCAGAATGTAACTGATGGATATCAATCAAAAATTTTTGGTATGATCTTTTGGTGACCCATTATCATGCAGCCAAAAATTATTTTGATTTGATGAAAAATATGTCTTTTAATAGCAGAGGTCATTTCTCTATATGTTATATAGTTGAAACTTTGAAAATAATTTTCAACATCAGTAGAACTGATCTAAAAATCTAGTCAAAACATAAATTTGCTTTTACAAGAATTTCAAGCCTGTGGAGCGACTCAAGCCATTCATGGCTTTCTAGTTTTTAATTAATACTGGCTTTGCATGCACGAAGTCCTACACGGTGAAAGCGATACGTGATTTACAAAGTTTCAAGAACTTTTTCACCCTTGACAGCGTGCTGAGCCAAGTTCTTGCTATGTTATCTTGTGTTTTACGGGCGAAATCCACTTCAATTGAATCGCCAATCAATCCATCCTGTATTGGAATGATAATTATGTTGACCTACGGTCATAGATCTCTGTGAGGAGCTTTCAAGCCGTAGGCACAAGTAACAATTTTGAATTTCAAGCTCCTGGAATTTTGCAAAAGTTTTCGGAGAACTTTAGAAAGAGTGTTAGGCCTACTGATACGAACCCTTTGCTATGCAACAGCTTATTTATCAACAAATAAAAGTCCGTTTTAGACAGCCGCTACCCAATCAAAAGGGCCCCGGGATTAATTACCGAGAATTACCCGCGGAACAATCTTGGCTTAGATCTTGGCTATTCGACAAACTGGCATCATCGGAAGCAGAATTAGCATGACTGCTTCTCATTTCTCGGCGTCGTTTATCTATATATGCGTGCGCCTGAGACTCACTCTACGCAGGCCGCTTGTCAACATTTAAATCCGGCTGCCACGGTTATGAAGTGAGATTATCAAAATGATAATCCACCGGTATTTCTCCAAAATCTACCAAACTAAAAAAAGGGTTAACTTTTTCTTGGTAGCTGAAAATTAAATTTCAGGCAAGTAACCTCACAGTGTCTGTGCGAGAACTCTCAAACTATGGGAAAACTTTCCTGAGAAATTACAAACTTCACCCAGATACTCACGTTCAGTTGGCTCTACAATACGCCTACTATAAAACCTACAAAAAGTAAGTTGTTGTTTATCATTGGCTTTATTTAATGACGTTTTCATGCAACGAACTCTTTGTCAAACTATCTGTACGAAATACTACGTTCAGGATGACAAATTAGTGAGAACCGTTTTCAAAATATACCCGCTTTGCACGTGCACTTGCGTGCAAAGCGGGGTATGATTTGCAAACAGTTTGCTCCGTTTTCGACCTGAACGTAGGGTAAGTTTTCACGTTCATAAGAGAAAAACGTTCCCTCAATACAGGTTTTGTCACAGAATTACTGAGCCACAGATAGAGCGGTATTTAAGGATTTAGATCAAAATATTTCTAAAATCTTAGCATAAATCCTATATTGTAGATACTCATCGGAATTGTCTCGTCAAATTCAAATTACAGTTTAAATTTTACATAAAGATTACCGGTTACTCCAGATTTTATATAAGGGCAACTTTTTGTTTAAATTTCAACAACTTTCTGTCGTGATCAAGCAGAAATCGAACAATGATTCAAACCTAGTCTTCATACTCATTTAAGAACAAAAAAGATTTTAATTTAAGATATTACTTACGTCGCCGGAGTAAGGGTCTGCAAACGGCGTTGTATTTTTTGTGGAATAAAATTTCTCGTTTTATTACCAAATATGAGTCAAATTATAAATAGAATATCAAATTTGTGCTCAACAAATACCGAAGTTAATTAAACTCGCCAACTATATACAGATAAAAACTCGGCGCAGCCTCGTTTTTATCTGTTTATAGATGACTCGTAAGATAAATTCGGTATTCAATGACCACTAATTCAATATCTTCTATATTCTTAAAAATGTTAATTTAGGCCAGCCCCAACCTACGAGACAGGGACTACAAGGAGATACTACAATGCCAGAACGGAGACTGTACGGTCATGTACAACAGAAGCCGTAGACTGGAGTAAAGCTATGTTAGATTCTGATGTATCGGTAGGTGTTTTACTCCTTTGTCAACGCCTTTTATTATAACATTTTAGGCGAGTCCCAACATACTGTATGGAAAATACAAGAAGGCACCGTGCTTTGGGATTTTTTCACCATGGTCTAATTTGTGCCAATTTCGCTATCCTGACTAGGTGGCGAATTCGAACGCACCAAAATAAATGCTTGGTGATTTTATGACGTCACAAAATTTAACGCGGTAATAGGATTTACTTCTTTAATTTTGCTCTAAATTGGTGTTAAACAAAGAAACTGATAAAGTATATAGGCCTTGAATAAGGATATATAAGTAACAAAAAGCCGAGCGTGAACGGCTCGTGAATTTCCTTATTAAACCACGTTTTCTCTCGTTAACGCCCTTTTTTTGTCCGTTAACGTATGTCTATAACGACCCGAAAAAGCACATTTTATGCATTAATATGTTTTATAGATTCAATTATTAGACAACTGAGAAGCAGATTTGATTTATGTCATGAAGTATGTAAACTCTTTGGTAAAGTTTTAGATGTATGATGATTATACAAATCTTTCTTTACGCTATGATATCAATCTCAAGATTTTTTACTTCAAATTCAATGATTAAATTAAGTCATTTAGAAATCTATGTCTTCGTCTTCTTACGTAATGTTTGCAGTTGAATTCTGTGAATAACACTTACCCAGCGCTCGTGTTTGACCCTTAAACCAGGGTTTGGCCCCACAAAAGTGTGTATATACCTTTATTTGACCATTTGAAATTTCTCCCAAGGGGTCATTTTGACCCCTTTTGCAGAAATTATAAAGGTTAAAAAAAAATGCGTTATCCTTCAAAGTTTCAATGAATGATCTTGAATTCTATCTTCAGTTTTACAAATGGCTTTTATCTTATCTATACAAGAAAAGGTGAATTGACTCTCGAAACTGCAAGATTATATGCATGATTTGCTCCTTTTGTTGTTTGACCCCTATAAAATCAGTTTTGTACCCCAGAATTTCATAGTAAAGGAGTGAATGACTCTTTAATTTCAATCACTAACACGAGTCCTGCTTACCTGCTTAATTATTATTTATGCACAAACCTTGTAGCATACAATATATTACAGATGGAAAATAAACTTTTGCTGTACAAGACAGCTGCTGATAAGCATAATAGGCTGATGACTGAAGCTACGAATAACCATGGCAAGTATCATAATGCACGTCTATTCTTGATCGGTGAAATGCGATGGTTGTTGAAAAATTATTCACATTTTATCGGAATTTAATCCGCTTAAGGTTTGAGTTTTTTACAATAAATAATTTTGACTGAAAATGCAGTTCATATCAAAAAGTATAAGTTTTAATGGTCAATCTTAATTAATACTGTTATTTATCTTATAACTATACAAATATCCGTGTGATAACATCCCGTATGATATTTTTTGTGATATCAATTAGTTATTTTTAGAAAAATGTTATAATGCGTTCATTTTTGGAAACTTGCATTTCTGTTAGAAACATCGACGAAAACTAAGCAAATAGAGGTTATAAGATAAATATAATACGTACTTAGTGTACTGTATGAAAAAATATCTAACTCGGTTGAGATAATTGATAATTGTCTCGGCAGAGCCTCGACAATGATCAATTCTCCCAACCTCGTTAAATATTTTTTCTCATACAAAACACTAAGTACATATTATATATTTATCTTATAAGCCTCGACAATGATCAATTCTCACAACCTCGTTAGATATTTTTTTCATACAAAACACTAAGTACGTATTATATATTTATCTTATAAGCCTCGACAATGATTAATTCTCCCAAACTCGTTAGATATTTTTTCTCATACAAAGCACTAAGTACGTATTATATATTTAGATATTTCGTATTTGTATTTCAACAGACTTTGGCTTGGTAAGGTTGAAATACTAGTCACAAATTGAAATATAGAGGAAATTGAATGAGTGGTCATGGAATACCGAATTTATTAAACGAGTCATCTATGAACAGATTAAAACGAGACTGTGTCGAGTTTTTTATCTGTTCATAGATGACGAGTTTAATAAATTCGGTATTTTATGAGCACAAATTTGATATTCTATGTATAATATGACCCGAATTTTTTGTGACAAAACGAGAAAATAACGATATCTATCGCGTCATGTTATTCCGCGAAACATACCACGCCGTTTGCGAAATGATGTCAGCATATCCTTAATGACGGCATTTTCCTAACAAAAAATATAACAATGTTCTTCGTTCTTAGCTCATTTGCATAGTTATTCCTCTGGTGTAATAACACCCGTGAAATATCAAAAATATTCAACGGGATTATTTCACTCCCGCGACGCACGTCATATTATAAAGGTTAGTATTAGTTCTTATAGTCGCGATAACAAATGTTACGATTAAAAAGCATTCCAATACAAAAATATAGTCATCAATTATTTACTTCATCATGGATATATTTTAAACTTCCAGGCTGTGATAGACATATGTTTGGTCTGCAGATTTTGGCGACAGAGTTGGGCATGCCAACTCCACAGATATTTACAGATCCAGCATACACCAAAAGGTATTTTGTATTGAAAATGAAAAGACCGTAATTTTTGTTTATGGTCAATGGGACAATGACCCATTTGAGAAGCTAACGCAAGCCCTGGGGCGATAGAATTATGGACGTTTCGTATCATAACCATTTCGTATCAGACGTTTCGTACCATAGGTGAAGACGTTTCGTACCATAGGCGAAGACGTTTCGTACCATAGGTGAAGACGTTTCGTACCATAGGAAAAGTCGTTTCGGACCATTCAATAACCATTTCGTACCACAGGATAATCAATATCACACCATTTTATTACAGAATTCGTACCATATCTGTGGTTTTGGGATGACAGAAAAGAAGTTAAACTTTATTTGATAATTCTCCGTTGATATTTTATCATTTTATAAAAGATACATGATACATATTACTCTTAGAAATAGAATATACCAAGCAAAAAATGTACTGAAAAAGTGGGTGGATGAGGATTTTTTTTTTCTTTTTATTTTTTTATTGTTGAAGCTTTGTAGATAAATTTTAAAAGGCACCTGAATTTCGTAAACTTGATAGCATATATATCTGAATTTTTTTAAGTTACAAAACAAGAAGCAAAACAAAACCTCGTAACTAGAACAAAAAAAATCATATTGGCTATATTTTATCAAATTGCATAATTTGCTATAGTTTTCCGTTTAAAATCTAAATACATAAATTCTTACTGTATACATAGTGCTTATTGAACAAGTTCACATTCATTTCTTGAAATATGTAATTTATTAACAACATGACGATATGCTTCAATTGCTTTAGAACATTGAATACAAAATCCATCATTCTCTTGTAGTCTCAAAAAACGTATCACCAATAAAGTCCCAAAAGCATTTCGTTATTTATTCAATTAACAAACATGACTTATTGCTAATCAGTTGACAATTAATACTTGAAGGCAAATACAATACAATTCATTGTCGATTTGTTAAATTAACAATCTTATAGCAAACAAGAGTCAAACCAACCAATCAACCTATTCATAATTTGGCTCACTCCTTTAACTAGTAAAAGGCTATAAAATTTATAGGCTGGCATCACAAGCAAATACAACATTTTCGTGCGGCGATTTTACATGGAAAAAATCAGTCATATAAGAAATAAACATTTGAAAATCATTTAGTTAATATTTCCATTTTGGTACGAAATTGTCAATGTATGGTACGAAATGGTAAACGTATGGTACGAAACGTCTTCAACTATGGTACGAAATGGTCATCGTATGGTACGAAATGGTAATATATTTCATGGTACGAAATGGTTATGGTACGAAACGTCTGCATACCGGGCGATATGGCCCTGTCGTCATCTGTGTTGTTGGTGCTATTGTCCTCTAAACGCAGACATCACTGGTATTACGAAAGCATATATTTCAAACTTATATTGAATGTCTACTATCAAATGTGAAATTTAACAGCAAGTGTCATGCATTGCCTTTCAGGTGCTAATGATTTATATATTTTTTTCTTCACACGTATTTTGCGTTACGTGATTAAGGTGTTTGCTGGATTTATAACGGAGAAAAGTACATATGGTTGATATAACTATAGGTGTATTTTGTAAACTGAGTTCTGACGTGGGCGCCGAGTCCATCATCATAGGTAATTCGGGTATAATCAAAAGACAAATGATAGGAATTTAACCTGACCCCTTCACTGCAATTATGAAAGTACATGTTTGAGTGAACCTTGCGATTTAAGACGAGCAATAACGTTGGTTTGCAAGGTAAATTTTAAACTTTCTTAATGCGCTATTTAAACCTGTTTTATCTATTTCGAATAAATTGACAAATGGCACGAGAATCTAACAGAAAAAAGTTTAATTCACGGCTCACCGCGCAAAATCTACCTATAACGGCTTGTTCAGTTTTTAGCTCCACTGGCCGAAGGCCAGCGAGCTATTGCCATGACAGTGTGTCTGTCGTGCGTGCGTCCGTCCGTGGGTGCGTCCGTGCGTAAACTTTTTCTTTAAACATCTCCTCCTCCAAAACCTATGGGCGGATTTTGATGAAACTTGGTAGAAATGATCCTTGGGTGACCATCTTTTAAAATTGTGAAAGAAATTTTGATTGACTCCCAAATATGGGCGTGGCAGGGCGTGGCATTTTTTTCACTTTGAATTCTTAAAAAATCTTTTCCTCCCAAACCGTTGGGCCAACCTCAATGAAACTTGGCATGGATGTTCCTTTGGTGACCCTTTACCTAAATTGTACAAGAAATTTTGATTGACCGCCAAATATGGGCGTGGCAGGGCGGAGCTTATTTTGAGCCCAAAATCTTTGAATGACATCTCCTCCTGAACCACTGGGCCGATTTCAGCCAAACTTTACCAAAATGTTCCTGAGGTGACCCCTTATCTAAATTGTTCAAGAATTCTTGATTGGCCCCCAAATATGGGCGTGGCAGGGCGGGGCTTATTTTGAGGCTGAAATGTTTGAATGACATCTCCTCCTGAACCACGGGGCCGATTTCAATCAAACTTTACCAAAATGTTCCTGGGGTAACCCTTTTCAAAAATTGTTTCTGAAATTTTGATTGGCTCCCAAATATGGGTGTGGCAGGGCGGGGCTTATCTGAGCCCGAAATCTTTGAACAACATTTCCTCCTGAACCATTGGGCCGATTTCAATGAAACTTTACCAGAATGTTCCTTGGGAGACACTTTCCAAAAGTTGCTCTCAAAATTTTGATTGGCCCATAAATATGGGCGTGGCAGAGTGGGGCTTATTTTGAGCCCGAATTCTTTGAAGGAAATCTCCTCCTGAATCACTGGGCTGATTTCAATGAAATTTTACCAGAATGTTCCTTCTGTGACCCTTTTCAAAAATTGTATGCGAAATATTAATTAGCCTTAAATATTGGCATGTCAGGGTGTGGCTTATTTTGAGCCCGAAATCTTTGAACTACATCTCCTGATGAAGGTTGGGCCAATTTCAATGAAACTTGAGAATTTTGGTGCAATGTGAGCCATACCCAGTTAATTAATATAAAATAGGTCTTAAGAGAGTTCAAAGTGTTGTTTTCATTCAAAGAAAGATTCATTTAATGCAAGTCTAATGATGTTAAAGCCAGTGGAGCGATACAGGCCCTCTTGGGCCTCTTGTTTTAGGTCATCCGTATCGGTGGTAGTTGCGGTGTTGGTTGTGGTGGTGGTGTGTGTGTGTGGGGGGGGGGGGGGGGGAGAGAGATAACGTCCATGTGTTCTGTTGGCTATACGCCTTGTATGGAGGAGTAGTGCCCGTGGTAGTACATGTATTGTACATGGACGTTTATATTTGTGACCCGTCACGCCTAAAGGGACCATCTGGGAAGCGGGTAAAGTGTCGATCCTAGTCAGTCTGCGCGGATTGCGCAGACTGACTAGGATCGAAACTTTTCGCACCTAACTAATTTTCTGAATCTAGAATAATCAATCTATTTTCCCGTGGAGAATTTTTGAAATGCGACCATTGGTTGGCCTGTTTTGGAACCAATCTCATTTACAAATATTTATTTTACGAAATTCCCAGATGGTCCATTTCGCGTGACGGATCACATTTATTTGTTTTAATTGTATTTTTCGTATTTTACAGCGGCGGGGGAGGTAATTATGTTCTGTCCACCAGTTTTGTTGGCTACACGTCCGTGTACGGAGGAGTTGCGCCCATGGTAGAACATGGATACGGGTGCTTCTATCGAATCGAAGCTAAACAGTGAGTAAAAAGTATATTATATTCAATAAATTTTTATCTAACTTTAATACCAGAGCTAGATGTTTTTTGTACAGTATAAGTTTGAAAACCTAAAAAGCTAAAAATGTTTAAGTGCACACCATTGAAATATAAACAGGGACAGGCATACACAAGATGGTGACCATTTTCTTGTATTTTATGATATATTTGCTGTTAATCTTCTACCTTTTTAGCTCACCTGAGAACGAAGTGCTCAAGGTGAGCTATTGGGATCGTAGAATGTCCGTCGTCAGTCGTCCGTCGTCCACAATTTCTTTAAACATCTTCTCCTCCTAAACCAGTGGGCCAATCTTTATGAAACTTGGCAGGGATGTTCCTTGAGTCAAGCTCTACCAAAGTTGTTCAAATAAATGAAATCCACCCTTAATTTTCCCTTTACCCTTAACAAAAAGGGTGAAAATATGAAAATCTTTAAAAATCTTCTTCTCTGAAACCAGAAGGCAGACAGCTTTCATATTTGGTATGTAGCATCATCTAGTGGACCTCTACCAAATTTGTTCATATCAAGACCCTGGGGTCATATTTGGGCTTTGCCCGGGCCCAACCCTTTTTACATAGAATCAAAGAGTGAAAATCTTTAAAAATCTTTTTCTCTGAAACCAGATGGCAGACAGCTTTACTATTTTGTGTGTTGCATCATCTAGTGTGTCTTTACAAAGTTTGTTCACATCAAGACCCTTGTGTCATATTTGGGCTTTGCACGGGTGCATTTCTTTATCTCTAAAGAGCATGAAGGGTAAAAAAATGAAATCTTCAAAAATCTTCTTCTATGAATCAGAAGGCAGGCAGCTTTCATATTTGGTATGTAGCGTCATCTAGTGGACCTCTACCAAGTTTGTTCATATCAAGACCCTAGGATCATATTTGGGCTCCACCTGGGCGCAACCCTTTTTACATAGAATGGAAGAGCGAATTTTTTTTAAAATCTTCTTTAATCGAAACCAGAGGGCACACTGCTCTCATTTTTGGTGTGTAGCATCATTTAGTGGGCCCCTACCAATTTTGTTTATATCAAGACCCTTGGGTCATATTTGGGCTCCACCCGGGCGCATCTGTTTCAGCTCATCTGAGCATGATGGGTGAAAATAGGAAAACCGTCAAAAATCTTCTTCTCTGAAACAAGAAGGCAGACAGCTTTCACATTTAGTATGTAGCATCATCTTATGGACCTCTTCCAAGTTTGTTCATATCAAGACCCTGGGGTCACATTTGGGGTCCACCCCGGTGCATCCCTTTTTACATAGAATCAAAGAGCAAAAAGGCATATCTGTCTTGCTCTTCGCTGAAAACATTCCATGGTATTGATCTTAGGCAATTATCTTCTCTTTGACATTTGCCTATCTAATTTATGTGTTGTCCCAGGGGTCAAAGAGACTCAGGTGAGCGATCTAGGAACATCTTGGTCCTCTTGTTTAATAGTTTATAGCTGACATAAAAAGATGTATTTTAAAACGCTACCGGAGTTGATAGGATATTAGTTCATTTCATCCGTCGATGTGTTAGTCTGTCGTTCCGCATGTCCTTTTAACACGACTCTTTCTTTAAAATAATGTTTCTCATCATGTGACGTTGTGCATAATGCAACCATTTTATGATAACCATGCTGCCTCATTGACAAAGGGGCCTTCGTCGAAGGATTTCTTGTAGCGGCGTGAATTGTGACTAACCCTCTAGTTTGATAAAAAGCAATGGCTTGAGCTGATTTCTTCACCAAGGGTGTAAAAAAAGGATATTGTGGTTTTGATTTCAGTATCAACATTTTTGTATCAGCATGGAAATCCAGTAGACAAACAGACGCACGAAAATTTGGTCAAACTGTGATGGATTGCCTGCGAGAAATGGGTGATATGATACGACAGAGGACCCAGCAGCATGCAAAACTTTAAAATTGTTGTTTTATCTTTCAGACGATTGATTTTTTACACATATTCGTCTGAGTTGAAAGACTTTTCTTACGAATTTCAAAGTGTCCTCAAACGGTATTGTAAATTAGGATATATCGTCGCTGGGCGATCCATATCAAGGGCGTAACTACCATTAAGCACATTACGCAAGTGCGTTAAAGAAATAAATCCTCTTTCGAAAAATGTCGTTGATAAATGAACATAGCATCAAAACTACAGCTTATTCAAGCTGTTGTAACGATGGTTTGATTTTTCACTTACGATCAAATTATAGAAAAGGGAAGCGGACGGAGGACATTCATCTTTGGCACAGTCCACATATCGCCATTTACCTTATACATTCTATTTTGTCGCCTTCTCAGTGCGTATACATTTCAAAATCTTGGTTACACCTATGCAAAAGCCGTAAATACCTACGATATTTTGACGCCCATCGACTATCTAAGAAAGGTTAGTTGTGTGAAAAATATGAAGAATATGTCGATATTTACGATTGATTTCTCCATTTATACCATCGCCTTTCATATCCGTATATCTTTGATAGTCTATGTCTCCCCTTGATTATGGTATGTTCACAAACTTCGTTATACCAAATTAAAAAAAAACAAAAAACACTAGACTCAGAAACAGAATGGGTAAGAAAGATTGTGACAAAAAATTACATGCTTGAGCAAAATAGACGCCCAAGTACTAAAAGGTGCCACCATATAGCACTCGAATATTGATATGATCACTCACATTATACCATGATAATGTTTCTTAGACTGGTACTACTGTCAACTTTCTCTGATGATGATAACCGTATACAGTGAGACCAGTCTAACTGTTTATGGGCGTCAGTTGGTGAAATTATGTGTTGATTGGCTACTCCACAACCCCCTAAATTACATTGGTAAGTGAAAAGAAGACATTGACATATTCTTTTTTAAGTGTTTGCTTATTGTATTTTATACGTTTTATTTTGCATATATTTTAATTATTGTGATATTGGACATACATATGTAATATGTTTTGAATGCAATGAATTTGTTTTAAATTTATTCATTAAGCTTTCTTTTGAACATGTATGTTTTAATTTTCAGCATGCTTTAAAAGCAAGTTTTAATGATAGATATTTTTTAAAATACGCTTACTCAAGATGGAATTTATATAACATTTTGAATTATTTATGTAATTACGAGAAACTAAATCAATGCAAAGCAATTGGATGAAATAAATATATAATTTTAATTTCTTGATTTATTCTTTTATGGCTCAGTTGTTTTGAAAATGTTGTAAATTTTGGGTCGTTGTCGTAAGTTCCTGGAGTTAGTGTTGGGTTGAAATACTTTTTGCCTTACGTGTATCTTCGATTGGTTGAGATTTCGACTGAAAACTTTTGATTGTTATCATTAAACATTATCGAAGACGTTATTGAGAGAATCATTACCTTTCAAATTCGACTTCATGTATTTCCAAATCGAACGCTTGCAGTCATGTGTGGCACTTGTATACGGTGGTCAGCTTCTCAATTTTAATTATTCTTGACATGTACAACATTGTTAAGAGCATCAGGTACGATTCTCGACCATTCATTAATTTTTATCATGCACTGAAACACGTTGTCAACGTATTGACCTGATTATCATCTGCCTGATAACATAAAATGATATCAGGTTGTCTGTGTAGAAACTATTTGACCTTAACCAGAAACATGTTCACCTGAATTGTGTGGATTTCAAAGGTTAGATAAAGATTTAAGAACTAAAAAATGATTGCATGATTAGATTTTAATAATGTATTAGAGTCTTAGAATATTAATGTTATCTGATCTTGACTGCGAGAAGACTGATTATGATCAATTCTCCCAATCTCAACCATATACCATCGAGGTCGATATCGTGGTTTCGATTTTCGGGCTGGCACACTAACAAACCAATTTCTTTCGGATGAGACGTTAAATCCGTGAAACGGTGCTTTACATCGAGCACGTTAGAGAACCGTATTAGATCTCCGAGAAGTTTCATAGTGTATCCTTGTACTATCCACCGTAACAACTAACCGTCTTCTTGGGACGTCGTTCTTATATGTATATGCTACGGTAGCGACGATAAATTAACAGAAATACACAAATGAATGGAGCCCTTGGCGAGCGATTTACAATAGGTTTAAGCGAGGTAAATGTCATGTATGTAATGCGGATGGGTATAGCGGAAACAGTGTAAGAAAAACTAGCGCGGAAACAACCGGTGCTATCTTTAGATTTATATCTTTTATAGTAATTAACGCCTGAAAAATCATAAACATTTTGAGAATGAGGAATCATTCTCAAAAATTAAGATTTTTTTCAGCCTTATTCAAAGATATTTATATAAGGATAGGGTGGTTTCACGTCAGTGACTTAAATGAGTAGCTTTGGCGACGTCGAATGTTTTCACTCAATGTTTAGAGGCCTAACGCCATTTTAACGGACTTCATCGAGTTTTCGAAGGTTTTCCCGTATTTTTAAAAAAAAGTCCGTCCATGTACATCCGAGGTTGATCGTGAGATTAGCCAAGTGGTGTTCCGAATGTTGATACTGTATGCACAACGCCACGTTTCGTCTATTTTTTAAAGGCGGGTTGAATACATGTATCTGGAACGATTCGACTTGTCACTGAGGTCAATGGGCTTGGCCAAACGTCGATGGTTCGACTCTGAAATTATTCTTACTAACATGTTACACATCTATTTAGGGTTTGGCGACCAAAATATCGTAAATGCAGCTTGATTAAAGCTGTTTTGCCGAAAATTTGGTCGGCCACCTGCGATTTTCACTGAGGACTACAAGTCATGTGAAAGACTTTGTCAGAAATTTGATTTTTTTGCAAACTTCTTCCGTTTTCAAACTGACTGGTATTTCGAAATTGTATAGATGAAAGACCAATTATAGCTTCAAGATAAATCATTAGAAAACAACAAAAATAACAGTAGAAACAGGCCGAATATTCCGTTCAAGTCCAAATCACCCATTTTGTTTTCCCCATGAAAAGTGAAAAGCTCCTATGTTAGGCCGCGTCCGTTTTGTCTCCTTCCGGGCACTCACTTCCCTTTACCCTACTGAAATAGGTATTTCTTGGCACAGTCTGTTTTTTGAAACAGCATTCCCACCGATTATCAACAATTACTACAACAAATTTTTTTAGCTTACATGTAATGTAATGTCTTACATTATAGTCAACCTGAAGTAGAAGCATGTTGACCTGAACCTGGACTTGTGATTTGAATAAAAAAAATGCTAATGTGCATTACCTTTGTAATGCTGTACAAAAACGTTGGCAAAATTAGGCATCAAAATCAAAATGCCGTAGGTTGTGTATGTACTAACTGGAAAAAAAATCTATTTTGCGAATACAATTTTTCAAACTCTTCTAGTTTCTTGTTTGAAAATGAAAATAAGTTGGTAAAGACTTAGATAAGACTGCACCTATGACCTGTCTGATCACGGTTTATTAAGGACCTTATAGACGCCCGTTCTTTAAACCTTTTGGAAAGGAAAGACAGAAGGTAAAAACTGGGATAAGACTGAAAATATGTGCAGGCTGATCTTTGTCTTTGCCAAAGCAGTTATATTCCGGATTCAGAATGACAAGGGTTAGTGATTAATTAGTAACTTTAATAGCGCCAAACAACTGATTCCTTAATTAAGGAACATATCAAATCGTGCAAAGATAGTTGCACTTTCAATGTCAATGTTGATCATTGAAATTCTTTAACCCTTTGCTGTTTAATCCCTGCTTTTTACGTGCCTGTGGTTTTATGATTGAGAAAACATCGTGAAAAAAGAAGAAATTGCTTCTGACAAGCAATTTCTTCTTTTTCCACACTATTTTCTACCCTACAGAATGGTTATTTTTCAAATTAAATCCACCTTAAATTTTCGTCTGCAAAACCTTTGAATTTGGACAGGTCCAAAATTTTGTAAAACAGGAAAGGGTTAAGTAACTACGAATAATTTCATATTTGTGGAAACTTTTCTTGCATGAGTGACAAACAGAGCTCGATGCCAGCTTTACGTAACTAAGACGTAACAACAACTACTTCATTGAGCGGAAATGGAAGATTCTTAATCTAAATGTCGCTTGTTGCATTAATTTGAATTGCAATGCGCTGTTTTGCTTGTTTTTATTTTTCTCGTATTTCCTATGGAATTTCCTTTAAGATACTAAGGATTCTAAATGAGAAAGCCAATCTTTTACTCCAAAAAACGATCCTTATGGCGTTGTAAAATCTTATTACACGGGATTAAGAGATTGAGAGAAATACCAGGAATCCATTGTTAGGTGCTCCAGCTACCGCGGTATAGCTGGAAAAATGCTGAAAGTGGCGTTAAACTCCTTTCAATCAAAAAAAAACGTAGACCACGGAAAACCACAAAAGATAAACCACCGCCTTGCAATAAAAAAAATCAAAGTGCTGTCAGCACTGTAAATCGTACATCATTGAGAGGCTGGGATAGTGCAATAGTTCGCCAATCAAAAGGGCTCAAATTTGGACAATAAAAGTTGGTAAAATCTTTAAATTTGTGAGTTTTTTGTCTTAACACTCCATCTTTTCGAGGACATCGCCAGCTCATCCAACCTCGTTGGTCCGATTTTGAAAGTTTGCTGATTCGATAGCCCTCTGCTAGTCTAAATTATTTCTTAGCAGATTTTTACGTTGTTATAATGAGCACGCGCCAAGCTAAAAGCTTGTCTGTTAATATTATTCCTCTCTCTATAGAGTTTAAAAGCCTGTTTAGCAACAAACATTTTTCATTAAACTATTTACAATTTTGATTACCAACATGTTTGTATTCCAAAAACTGTAAATGCATTTTCCCTCAAGAAACACGTGAAATCGCCAACTATGCTATTTATATCTTTGGTTTCTGACAAATCGATTAAATTAAGCAGCACTCTATGATTATTCATGAGTTGTTCTAAAAATAGATCGCTCTTGCTGCTATCCTAGGGGAAATTCAAATGGCAGCCCGAGAGACGCGTGAGATGATGTAATAATCTAAAATTGACTGTAATATGCATGCGCAGAAAAGATATTCATGTGAACGGAGTTACCCACTGGTGGTAGTAAACAAACTTCTCATTTACCGCTACAATAATTAATTTACCATGAAATATCGTTATCCCATTAAGAAATGTGATAAACTCGTGCAAAATACTATATAAAATAAGAAAAAAAGTATTTGTTATTTAAAGTAATAGAGAATATTTATTTTTTTGTAATCGAATTGTTGTGCACTATTCTCGACGCCATTTTGGAACCCAAGTAACACCGGCCTGACCCAGGATCAGAAGCGTCGAGGTTGAAAGGTTACAATGACATCACTAGTGTCGAAACCGAGGCCGTTCTGATGGAAACCCGGTTAACTCGGGTCGAAACCGAGTCCGATATGAACTTACCCCTATATCAGTTTATCGTATGTTTTTGTCGGTTTATTTGTTGTTGAATAATTTTTCTTCATACTCAAATTTGAATTTAATGAAAATAGGATTGGAGCGTGATCAGAGTGCTCATTGAAATCAAATATTTCAAAATTACAAAATTATTTCCATTTGTTAACACATGCGAAAAAAAAAAGTAAACTTCCCACGCTCCCTGTTTGAGTGCAGACGACTATTGACTATTGATAAACAAGTTAATTGACACATTTCGAGCAGACGATGTCCATTTGCATCTATACCACGTGGTCTGAATTTACGCGTGGGTTTTGACCGAGTGATAATCATAACAGAATTTGATTGGTTGTCAGCCCTACAACTGGTAAATGACCGTTCGAGAAAGTTCAGAGCAGTAATATTGTAAGTGCTACAAATTAATTATACAGTTAACCTATTGTACGTTTCAACTCCTTTACTCAACCGAAAATCTTGTTATAAACACTGAAAATACTAACTGGTAATTACTAAAAGCGAAAATTACATCAAATTTTGTATTAGCCTCTTCTCTATTTGTCGAAAAGTAAATAAGGTATAAACAAAGTTTGTAGATTGTGACTGAAAAGGCCGTTTCTTCGGTGTTTGAAAACACATAATTTGGTTTGAACACATAGCTCAGAAGATAATGGTAAAAATGTAGTGGGTCAAACAGACTGGATTTCTGGAAAACGGTAGATATAAATCTACTGCTTCGCAGTACGATTTAACTAGTATTTTAACGAAAGTTTAATTCGCGTAGTTTTGAATTGGAACTGATTTGTCGGGACTGAATTCAGGCGCAATTAAAAGTAGTCTTGGAATAATCTAATCATGCTACGTCTCTTTAAAGCCTTGTTATTTTAGCTCCACTGGCTGAAAGCCACTGGGGCTATTGTCATGGCGTTGTATCCGTACTGCGTCCGTCAGTGCGTCCGTGCGTCCCGGTTCGTAAACTTTTTCTTTAAAAATCTTCTCAGAAACTACCGGATGAATTTCAACCAAACTTCACAGGAATGATCCTTTGGAGACCCTCTCTCAAAGTTGTTCAAGATATTTTGATCCAATGAAAAACATAGATTTAATGGGCGTGGCTAATTTCCAAATATGGTAAAAAGTGAGTTTTCTCAGAATCTAATAGATGCATACCAATAAAATTTACATGAATGATCCTTGGGTGACCCTTTAGAAGTCTTCAAAGAATTATTGTAATCGGATGGAAAAAAATGCATTTAATGGGCGGAGGTCATTTCTCTATATGTTATATAGTGGAAACTTTGAAAATCATTTTCTCAGAATCTAATTGTTAGATATCAACCAAATTTCACTGGAATGATCATTGAGTGACCTTTTATCAGTCCACCAAATAATTATCGTAAACTAAATTAGGTGTCGATGGCAAGTTCAATGACACCAACAAAACTCATTCGGCAATTCTCGGGTGATCGCCGAAGTCTCCGATCTAAATGCTAGGAATAATCACACAGTTTTGTTGCATTCGTCTCAACTCGGCCGATTCCGTAACCTACATACAGTTGTAAAGAATACAAGTGACCCTTTATCATGCATCCAAAAATTATTTTGATTGGATGAAAAATATGTCTTTTATGGGCAGAGGTCATTTCTCTATATGTTATATAGTTGAAACTTTGAAAACCATTTTCAACATCAGTAGTACCCAAAATATCTAAAACTCTTGTCAAAACTTTTATTTCCTATTACAAGAATTTCAAGCCTGTGGATCGACTCAAGCCATTCATGGCTTTCTAGTTTTAAACTAAATTAGGTGTCGATGGCAAGTTCAATGACACCAACAAAACTCATTCGGCAATTCTCGGGTGATCTCCGAAGTCTCCGATCTATAAATGTAGGTTACGGAATCGGCCGAGTTGAGACGAATGCAACAAAACTGTGTGATTATTCCATGTACACTGTAAGCCGTAGCCTGGGTATCAGGCCCTGTTTATAGAAGTTTTGATTACAGGGTAGTTAACCAAGATGGTGCTTACAGAAAATAAAGATGAGTTAACTTCTCTTAAAAAAAAACAACAAAAAAAACAGTCGTTTTATTATATTCTTTAATGCTTTTCGGTGGTTTATCGAGAAATAACGGTAGATTATCACTTGATAATCTCATCGCAAAAGCAGTGAAATTATCAAAAACTTATACCCTGCTTTTGTGTATTTCATCCTATCTGACATCATCTATGCGGGGCGAAATAAGTGACGTCAGAATGAACGTTGCATAGCAATAACGTGCAAAATGACGCGCTTTACAAAAATATGTTATAGAAATTTCACATTCTGTCTCATTTTTGCATTAAAGAAATAGAATAATCGTTTCTTTTTCGAGTAAGATCGATTCATATTTCATTTCGTGAACAACAAAAGCTATATGTTCACTCGTGGCTCCGCCACTCGTGAAAATATAGCTTTTGTTGTTCACTCAATGAAATATAAATCGATCTTACACTGAAACAAACGATTAACCTCTATCTATTTAACGGACTGTTACCAGTCTATGTAAGCCGCTGCCGTGATGGGAACCACAAGCTTTGTGAGAACGGTGGGTTGACAGGCACCCTTAAGATTCATAAGACAAAAAATAAACTACCGGTAGGCCTACCAGTTCTCGCCAACTCATATATCACAGTGACAGTAAAGACGGAAAATAAACCCTTCTTATTTATTACGCGTTATTATTTAACTGGCAGGGCGTGGCTAAACCATGACTTAGTTTGGCGAGTTAAATTTTCAACATTTTGGCTTATTTCAAAAGTTAGTCCGCAATTACCGATAACGCGTGCAAATAACTGTACCCTAAAACGAAAAGCGTGTACGTGCTTTTGAGAAGGAGAACACATTTCATTGATTTGGTTATCAAACCCTCATAACTTCAGCTTGGACACTTAAAGCTGAAGTTATGAGAATTTGGTAACCAACCTCAGCTATGAATCATGGTCCCAAGATCTATGTCAACTATTCATAGAGGTTATTAGTTGGTAATAAAAGTTGGTTTACCTTAACATTCAGTGCAACGACCCGTTCCTCAGGCTCCGTCCTGCCGACTTCTTTTATTCCGAAAATAATGTGTATTCAAACACGAATAACACATTTTTTCCTAGATAGGGGCTAGTTAGCAGGGGTCGACACTAACTCCTGAGATTAAGGATTCAATTGGACTCCTAACACATGAAATCAAGGATTCCAAACTCAAAGTAATATGTCCAAGTTTTCATAATAGGAGAACATTGAGGAAAAGAAGAAATCGCTAATTAAAGCAATTTCTCCTTTTCCCAGTGACAATGTTCTTCCAAAGAAGAGTTTTTTGCTCAAAACAATACAGGATGCATGCAAATGTTTTCTTGTTTTCTTCAACAAGATTTGTAGTCAAATTATATACAGTTTTGGCAAATATTAGAAAGATCACTGCTCTGTGCATTTGTATTTCAAAATATTGTAATATGACCCTTGGAGTCCATTGGACTCCTTATTTGCAAATGGAAGGAGTCCAACTGGTAAACAAGGTGTCTCGGACTCCCGCACTTCCCTTAGTGTCGAACCCTAGTACTGAAGTGAGAATCCAGTCATCAAATATGTCAATACAAAATATTTTTCTTTCGCACATTTTTCTAGGCATTGCCTTATTTCATATAGAACGTCGTGTTAAACTGGCCGGTTTTATTGACCTTAACTTAGGAATAATTTGGCTTGGGTCACGGTGGAATGCATATCATTTTGTAAATTGATAAAATATACCAGTTATCAAATCATTATCATTTTTCAAAGAGGTCGATTTCGGGTCAAATAAACCAATGTAGCCTACTGTTAATATCACTGCAAAGATGCTACATTTACCCCTCCCTTTTTACATGGTTCCCTGAAAGGGCGGATCCGTCTCTAATGCAAAAAAGTGACATTTTTTCTAAAACCATGGAAAAATTCCAATTAACTAAAGTCGAATACCTAGTCAAATATTCAAAGCAAAAAATAAGGGTAAAACACACATTTTGTTTCTTATAGTTTAGGTTTCGTCAGAGTAACATGCAAAGAACACCGGCATTATTATGGAAGAAAATCTTAAAAAAAAAAGAAAATAAAAATAAAAACACTTTATTTTAGTCCAAAGCCATAACAATATTATTTTCCAATTTTTGAGGAAATAAAGCATTATTCACAGTTTACCTTGTCTCGGACCCGTTCCCGAATAACTGTGAGAAAAACACTGTAAATGCAAAGTATTTAGTAGGAAGATAAATCATTAAAGAAAAAAATGATTAAAAGTAAGAAAGTTTTTTTCTTTTTTCACATCCCTGTAATTAACGTTTAAGTCGATCCGAGATGTGGTAAAAAAATCATATATTCAAACCTAGCTTATTACTGATATCATTACAGTGTACAAACCTCCAGTCTAAATTGAAATAATTTCAAGAATTATTTCCCTTTGTGCCAGTAGAGGGCAGTTGGAATCGCAAAAATGAAAATGGCAACAGAGAATGCAACTATTCTCCGAAGAAATCGACCTGGAACAAAGGCACAGGTAATTTAAGCCATGGCTTTACTGTGAAATAATAAAGTACGCCATTCTAGTTACAATACTGGTATTTTAGAAAACGCCGTCGGTTTTCGTGGTTATTTATGCTCAAAAGCAAAGTGACAGACCAAACCTTTTAAAAAAAAAGTAAAATGCAACCAAACCTTGTTTACAGGACTAGACTAAGTAAATTTTAAAATAATTCAACCCTCCATCATCATTCTTAAGATTAAAGAGTAAATCACGGTGGAAAGTTTGCCCGACCCAAACGGGAGCAAGTCAAAACGGCCCAAAGTCAAAACGGCCCAGAGTCAAAACGGCCCGCATTTCGGTCAAAACGGCCCGTAATTTGGTCAAAACGGCCCAAAGCAGATTTTACATTCGGTCAAAACGGCCCAAATAGAAATTTTCTCTCAAATAACTGTTTGAAATTATATTGCAAACTTGTTTTCTTATTTTAACGTATAAGATTAATGTCAACGATTACGCCAATGCTAGTTTCGCCCTACTTAGCACTCTTTCCTTCTTCGGATTTTAAATATAAATTCTCGAATACTGAAAGAAAGGGGTTCTTGAAAATCGTTTTTTTCGACTGTTGTAACTTATTGGCAAAGTTCTACTTACGTGTAGAGGTTTTTTATTGTGTTACAATTTATAATAATCATAACTAATCTTATTGTTCATAACTATCGCAGAAAAGACGTCTAGTAAAATATATAGTCCCCTTGAAAAGATTCATGTAAAATTGTTTTGATGATAAAGAGAAATCAATTCTTGTGTTTGCCAATTCTTTATCATGAACCAGGCTCTATCATTAACAGTGTATTTTTAATTTCATGTGGATTATGAGAATACGGATCGGAAACAGGGCATATTAGGGAAAATGTGTAATTTCTGAAAAATTGGGATGTACTGTATTTTTATTGTTTTGGGTAGACCTTAAGTTCCGTGTATATTTTAGTGCCAGAATAAAGGTTTGTTTCTCCCTCAGTCCTTTAAACTTAAACTGAACTACGACATATCATGTCTTATTTGTAATGTCATTGTATCAATTTTCTACAAGAAAGATCATCGGCTTTGTAAATTGGGAATTTTTCCTGCTTTGGGGAAAAATGCACTTTTTGGCATGTGGAAGGGTCATTGTTAGGTTTAATCGTGTTGATGTATATACTATACATTCAAATCGTGTTTAAAGCTAATTTCGGGATTGAATTCGGTGCTTTAAGAGTATGCTCACATGGGACTATAGTCACTATACTTTCCCACCTAATCAAAAGTGTCTTTTCATGAATAAAGTTGTTTAATCAGTTCTGCCTATTTAATGCCACACGTTGGTAAAAGAAATAGGCCTGCATAAGATTTTAACTTCATGCAAACCATTTTTTTCAATCTATAATAAACATTTATTTTACATTGGCAGAGATGTAAAGCAAATTAAATGTTTGGGCCGTTTTGACCGATTGCCAAAACTGATTTGGGCCGTTTTGACCAAATTACGGGCCGTTTTGACTATGGGCCGTTTTGACTTTGGGCCGTTTGACTGTAAACCACCCAAACAATAGATTGCTTCTTTACCAACCGGTCCATGGAATTACCAAATTATTCAATGATTGCCAAATTAAACCAAACGAAAAGGACCAAATTAATCCTAAATTTGTGATAATTATTGGGTTTAATAAAGTAATATTTAAATTAAATATGCAAAATAATCAAATTAAGGATCTCTTTGTAGATTATTGTTGTATGTTGACAACATAACTGGAAGATCAAGGTATATACCAAATTATTGAGAAATTTGGTTATGGGTTGATTTTTAAGATAATTTGGTAATAACCTAACTTAGCTAGGGCAGATCATGGTTTCTCATAATGAATAATCCAGTAACCCAAATTATTGAGAAATCTTCGAATAAGTTGATTTTCACAATAATTTGGTAATTGTCTCTGCTATTACAGTCAATGTTTTCTCACAATAGATAATCCGGTATACCAAATTAATGAGTAATCTTGGACATTGTCTCAGTTTGATGATGCAGTCAATGGTTTGTCTCAATGGATATAGTCTATCTATCTTCTGTCTTCAAATACTGCCTACGCCCTCGCGAGCATTACTGGCAGGCACTGCGCGTCAGGGTTGTGAAAAAAGTGAAAGATAAAAGAATATAGAAAGTGTAGTAAAAGAAGAGGGGTTAATATTCAGATGGATGAGGGGAGTTATATTAAAAAGCAACCATTATAGGACTTAATAAAAGGTATTAAAGGGTGTTAAAAGGTATAAAAAGGTAAAAACAGACATTGCAGTGTACTCTTAGTCTTACGGTCTGAAGTGTTGCAGCTCTCCTATTGATGCCCGGAAGTTTTCTAGGCTTGGAGAGGCTACAGCATTTTCCGATAGGGCATTCCATTGGACAATAGCCATGGGATAGAAGGAATATTTGTAGTAATTTTTACCTGTATGAATCTGGCGGAATGTAATAGAATGGCAATACCTGGAAACCCTACAAGTAGGCTGGACATATTCAGGGAGAGGGATAGCTACAAGAGCGTATCGAATTTTATAAAACAGGCAGAGTTGTGCAATTGATCTTCTTTCCTTGAGTGTCTGCCAAAAGGAAGTGACACTTGTTGTTTGGGAATAGTCATTTAGTGTCCATCTGGCTGCACGCCTTTGGACCATTTCTATCTTGTTGATTTGGTCTTTAATATTATGTGGATCCCAAACGGCTGAGGCATACTCTAGCTGTGGGCGCACAAGAGTCTGATAGGCCGCTTCTCTGACTTTGGAAGATTTGGTTTTAACATTCCGTTTTAGAAATCCTAGGGTTTATTGGCACTTGATGTGATTCGATTGATGTGAGTCTGCCAGCTTAAATTGTTGGAGATGTCAACCCCCAAGTACCTGGCACTGGTGACAGTCTCCAGGATCTGCCCATGCAGTATATACTGTGTTTGGAGTGGTTTCCTGGAGGATGTCACCCGTATCACCTGGCACTTGGAGGGGTTGAACTCTATGTCCCATTTGGCCCCCCGTGCCTGTAGTCTGTCCAGGTCTCTCTGCAGAATGGTATTGTCACTAATGTTGTCGAGTGTCAGGTAGACAGCAGTGTCATCAGCGCAGAGGAGCGCCTGAGAGACGAGATTTTCTGGGAGGTCATTTATATAGGCCAGGAAAAGGATTGGGCCCAGTACAGATCCTTGGGGTACCCCGGATGTGACTGGGACCGAGTCTGATTCCTCACCTTCGATAACCACTCTCTGTGTGCGATTACTAAGAAATGCCTTGATCCATTGAAGTGTACTATTTCTGATGCCGTAGGAATGAAGTTTTAGTAGGAGTTTTGAGTGGTTTACCTTGTCAAAAGCTTTGGAGAAGTCCAGGAGTATGAGATCAGTGTTTGCCTTGACTTGATTTTCAAAAAGATCTTCAATAAGAGAAACAAGTTGTGTCTCACAGGAGCGCCTCTCCCTGAAACCATGCTGTAGGTCATACATAAGTCCATTTGTGTCAAGATGCTTAACTATGTTTGATGCAATGACATGTTCCATCACCTTACATAGAATACAAGTAAGGCTTATGGGCCTATAGTTGGCAGCAATGGATTTGTCTCCTTTCTTGTAAATTGGGGAAACATTGGCAATATTCCATATGTGGGGCACAGTGCCTGATTTAATTGATTTTTGTACAGGACCTTTATAATGGGGGCAAGTTCTTCACAGAGCTCCCTGTGTACTATTGGTTTGAGTTTATCAGGACCTGTGGCTTTTTTTATGCCCCCGCATCGATAGATCGGGGGCATATTGTTTTACTCATGTCCGTCCGTCTGTCCGAAAACTCAACCTTGCCAATATCTTCAAGCCTATTCAAGATACAAAGCTAAAATTTGGCATGATGATAGATCTCAATTATCCGCATCCGCTGGTACCAAAGTCAAGGTCATGTGACAAGGTCAAGGTCATCTGTCAAGGTCAAACGTCCGAAAACTTAACCCGAAAACTTAACCTTGCCAATATCTTCAAGCCTATTCAAGATACAAAGCTAACATTTTGCATGATGATAGATCACAATAATCTGCATCCGCTGGTACCAAAGTCAAGGTCATGTGACAAGGTCAAGGTCATCTGTCAAGGTCAAATGTCCGAAAACTTAACCTGAAAACTTAACCTTGCCAATATCTTCAAGCCTATTCAAGATACAAAGCTAATATTTGGCATGATGATAGATCTCAATGATCCGCATCCGCTGGTACCAAAGTCATGTGACAAGGTCAAGGTCATCTGTCAAGGTCAAACTTTAAAAAAAATGCCGTTACGGGGGCATTCGTGTTTCACAAACACATCTTCTTGGTTTTAGGTTTTTCAATAGTTTTATTATACCTAATTCGGAGATTTCGATCTCTGGCATTACTGGTGTGTGGTTTTGAAGGTGTTGGGGTACTTCATCTTCTGTAATGGTTTTTTGATCAATTAATTCTTGGACTTTCATGAGAGAGAGATTTTTCAGTGAGAGGGGGGCTAAGGGAGTGAATACTGACTGGAACTGTTTGTTCAAAATGTCCGCCTTTTCTTTTGTCCCAGTGTACAGTGCATTTTCCTGTTTTAGTGGCGGTATACCCTGTTGATCACTTCGGGAATTTTTTAGATATTGGAATAGTTTATTCCGATCTACTTTATCAGTAGTTTTGCCATCATTTTCAAGTCCTAAGAGTCTGGTATACTAATAAATGACAAAGCTTTGAATAGGCCCTATGTTGATTTTCATCATAATTTATTTTGTAATTGTCCTTACTTGTAACCCTTGTCATGCTGATCCCGGAATAACACATATGTGCAGTCTGATCTTAGTTCATACCACCTGAATTTCATTTTTAAACCAGAAAGGTGTAAAACAATGCATTTCGAAATCAATACTCACTCACGTTTGGTAACTTCCAGTGCTTTAAACACTTTGATTTATACAGTCTAACCTGTCTTAAGCAAGCGGTCAAGGGATATACCAAAATCGCTTGCTTAAGACAGGTGCTTGCTTAATACAGGTCGACCTGATATCAGGGGCGGGAGGGGGAGGGTAAATGGTACAGCATCATAGTTTTGATCAAGGAAAAGGCACAGAGAAAGAAAAACAACTTTTGATTGTATTCATAAAAGATTTACATCTTATTTCTCCAATAAACAGTGACCTTTGGCAGCGTATAGCACCATAAAATAGACATACGACAACAACGATTACGATTCTACAGACTGTTGGCACAGCAGGAGTTCCTCCCTTATTAAGAAAATGCAACCTGTCCAATATCACTCCCAAAATCAGTGTTCTCGTTTACTGTCCTTCTGACACAGTATAGTTAAGTAAATCAGAGCAGAAAAGTATGCCCTACTTGGGACTTGAACCCATGATCCTTGGAACACTAGCATGGGGCTCAACCAACTGAGCTAGCCAGCAGTGTATGCCTAGTCCAAGATCAACTATCTTTTTTTATTATACGCCGCCAGAGACGGACGTATATTGGCGTCATCTTCTCCGTCTGTCCGTCCGTCCATCCTTCCGTCCGTACGTCCGTCCACTTTTCTTATCAATGCAACTCCTCCTAAACTTCTGGCTGGATCTTCTTGAAACTTGGTCAATGTTATCACCTCAATTGGTAGATGTGCATGAAGGAAGGATTTTACGGTTCATTGATTTTTGCCTGAGTTATGCCCCTTGATAACTTAGTCTCTGGGTCCAATTTTCTTGTCAACGCAACTCCTCCTAAGTTTCTGGCTGGATCTTCTTGAAACTTGGTCAATGTAATCACCTCAATTTGTAGATGTGCATGAAGGAAGCATTTTACGGTTCGTTGATTTTTGCCTGAGTTATGCCCCTTGATAACTTAGTCACTGGGCCCACTTTTCTTGTCAACGCAACTCCTCCTAAGTTTCTTGCTGGATCTTCTTGAAACTTGGTCAATGTTATCACCTCAATTGGTAGATGTGCATGAAGGATTTTATGGTTCGTTGATTTTTGCCTGAGTTATGTCCCTTAAAAACTTAGTCTCTGGGGCTTATTGCCTCAGTTATGCCCCCTTAAAATTTAGTCTCTGGGGCTTATTGAAATTGCAGCCTTGTGAATGCAACTCTTCCTAAGTTTCTGGCTGGATCTAAATGAAACTTGGTGGATGTTATAACCCAAATTGGTAGATGAGCATGAAGTAAGGATTTTATGGTTCATTAATTTTAACCTAAATTATGCTCCCTTAAAACTTAGTAGCTAGGGCTTATTGAAATTGCAGCCTTTTGAACACAACTCCTCCTTACTTTTTTGTCTTTATTTAAATGAAACTTGGTCAATGTCATCACCATAATTTGTAGATGTACATTGATCAAGGATTTTATGGCTCATTTATTTCCCTGAATTATGCCCCCTTAAAACTTAGTGCCTGGGGCTTATTGAAATTGCAGCCTTGTGAGGGCAACTCCTCCAAACTTTTTGTCTTGATTTAAATGAAACTTGGTCATTTTCAATTTGGTTCTGTCAAAATAAGTAGTGTCTACAATTATTTTCGTGAAACAGCAGCAAAGTGGCGGTGTATTTTGTGACGATGGCACTCTTGTTTCTCTTTGTCATTGTTAGGTGCTCCAATGCTGTCTGCAATATTTTTTACCATCCTAGACATTAGAGGTTGGCAGTATCTGCCTTTCATGATGCATTTTGACACTGTAATCATAGTTTCTTCTGCTGTTTACGCCGGGAACGTAGCACAATGGGTTGAATTTTGATGGGTGATTTTTCCAAAACTTATCAATTAGCTTTTTAAACTGTTTACGACAATGATATGTCTGAAAGATTGTTGAAAGGGGTGTATAACCCAATTGAAATAAACAAACAAATGAGTCAGATTTCTCAATGAAAATCTATGTTGTTGGTACTCATTGCAATTGTCTCATTTAGACCATTCTATTAAATACCGACAACTTTAAGTTTGAGCAAAATTTCATTGAATTTATTTCACAAAAAAACCCAGAAAATCAAGCATGTTTTACGTTTACAGAACTGGAGCAGTTGGCCCGATGAACCTTTTGAAGAGATGGACAGTACTCTTGCAGTACAGCAGTTTATACAACAGACTATCGGCAAAGATCCACAGGCTGTGGAGGAAATCCTTACCCCACCTGATGGGCAGGATGAGGGGGTCTGGAAATATGAACATTTAAGGTAACTTGCAGGGCTTGTGTAAGCGTTTGATATTGGGGAGTCTTTGACTCCTCACCTAAGAAATTCTGGGGGTCAAATCTATTAATTAAAGGGGTCAAAAGGATAGAAAAGACAAATCAAAAGTTGAATTTGTGTATTTTAGATTCACTTTAACTTTTTCTTGTAATGATATGAAACAAGTGATTAATTTGTTGCACTTAAGATAGTAATTTGTGAAAATCTTAGGTATAAAACTATGTTTTGACCCCTAGTCATTTTAGGTATAAAACTATGTTTTGACCCCTAGTCATTTCCTCTCAAGGGGGTCAAAATGACCCCCTTGGGAGAAATTTCTAGGGGTCATCTTAAGATATTCTCAGATTTTGAAGGGGGGGTCAAAACCCTGGTTTAAGGGTCAAACATGAGCCCTTGGCCAAGCAGATGACAGAAATGAGCCTGTGTGTGACATTTGAATGATTTCCAACAATTTGAAATGTGTGTTAGGTGCAAACATTGAGCAGCATAGACAGACACATAGTGTAAATACATTTAGTAACCTGATGGTCTACAGTTACTTTAAGACCTTATCTAACTACTTAATGCATAGTGAAGACTCTGGTCAGACTGTGAGGAGGCATAGGCTGGTGATAGTCTTTGCTTTGCGCATATTTAGAATTGTTTGAAATCTCGAGCATAGGCTTAAATATTTTGCCTTTGATTTTGTAAGTTAGGTTGATATTCAAAGCAGTAGGTTAAAATATCATGAAATGACTCAAACAACGATATTAGAGTATTTATCTGTTATCAGAGGCTTGAATATAACACATTGCAACTTGGAACGAATTGCAAGTACATGAAGTAGGTAAGCAAGTTTCCAATTTGCAAATTTCAAGTTGCCACTAGCAAACTGAATTGGTAGATTTTTAGCTCGGCTGTTTTCAGAGAAAACCCGAGGTATTGCTGTAGCCTCCGTGTCGTTGTCGTCGTCGTGCGAAAACTTTGACATTTTGTTATATCTCTGGTTCTACTGAAGGCATTATCTTGAAACTTGGCACACATGTTCACCATTAAAAGAGCAACCTATACTATCAAGGGGGATAACTCTGGATACATTTTGTGCAAATTATGCCCCTTTTTTACTTAGATTTTTTCCCACCATCCAGCACTCGACAGCCAAGCGTAGGCACCTGTAGGCGGTGCTTTTGATTTTCTTTGAACCTGAAATGAAGGTATAACTTTATTTAAGGAATTTTGTCCCAGAAAACTGGGATATCTACAGATTTCTTCTTTAAAGGTTTTTGAAGTTTATTTTGTTTAAAAATTACAGAATTTAAAGAACCAGATTTTGATTACTTTTGGGTAATTGGTAGTTTTATGCACATATCTTTGTGGAAAATTTAAATAATTATTTTATGTTACACATTTTTCTTGAAAAAAAAAATAGAATTAGATGTTTTCTTCAACTGTTTATTTAGCTTTATCAAATGATTTTCTTTCAGACAATTTTGTATGGAACTGAATGGATTAGCAGTAAAACTACAGGTAACACTTTACAGAGCTACAAGTAGTGTTTTTTTTCATTTAGATTCAAATATATATGTAACAATGCTTGAATAAAACCTATGATGTGGGTAATCATTGGAATCATCTCACCAAAACGTTTCAAATGAGAACCCAAAACATACAATTTCATTTTAAAAAAAAAATGATGATTTTTAGACCAGCTCTACCCCCTCTTATTCTTACCTCAGCCTTTCTTTTCAAGCAAAATTTAAGTGCTGTATTGTGGTCATTTAATATTTCATAAATTTGATTGGTATAACCTTAATGAGTAAATTATATTTGTAGTAAATCTTGCCTCTTATTCTGATGATTACAGGGCTTTTTTTCTAGGAAATTGGTAAGGGACCTTAGCCTGTTCATTTTAGGAAATTTTAGAGTTGTTTTTAGAAAGAATTGGGAAACATAAGTTTGATATACGAAAGTACTTAAATTTAATATTCTTGCACCATTTTCAAGATTTCATGAAAAAAATATATATATTAAGGGTCTGATCAGTGATAAAATTAATATAGATATTGAAGAAAACAAATTTTAATGAAAATAATCAAATAAAATTAAAAAATAACTTGTAATTTTGGGAAATTTATCTGCCACAAGAAGGAAAATAAGAGCCTTTTTTAAATTGGGAAGTAGCCTTTTATAGGCCCCAAATAAATAATGAAAAAAAAAAAAAAAACTGGAATATTAATTTTGGGTTTCAAGCATTCTGAATTAATATTTTTGCAGACATTATAACTAGTTATATCGAAACTAAAGTTTTTCACACAATATTCAAGTGGATACCTCTACGTACAAATGATAGAAATCCCTTATTCTAAGATATTACTAATTTTTGAAGCTATTTACCTAACTGATAACTCTTACTGTAACAAAATACCACTGGCCATAAATAAAATAAACACAGGGTCCAAGCTGCCGGCTTATCTGTCTTGGTTTCAGATTACCTCAGGTGACTCTCTTGGTACAACAAGAGGATCATTTTGCCTCAAGAGCTTTTCTGATTTGATAAATACAAAAAGAAAAAAAGAGGCCCAAAAGAGCCTGCATTGCTCCACTGACTTTAACATCTCTAGACTTTCATTAAACAAAGCTTACACTGACTGAAAAACACTTTGAAATCTCTTTTGAACTATTTCATAATGCTTTTTCCACATTTAAGGGCCCATCAAAATTTCACGACCAGTTTAAGTAAAAGTACACCTAAGAAATATTCAAGCTTAGTTTAATCAAAATTGACCATAAGAAATAGGGGGAGATGAATTTTAAAGATTTAAGTGTGGAAAAAAGCCTCACCCTGCCACGCCCATATTTAGGTGCAAATAAAATTCCTTGAATAGTCAGAAAAGTCAAGGGTCACCCAAGGAACATTCATGCAAAGTTTGGTTGAAATCCACCCAATGGTTTAGCAGGAAAAGATTTTTAAAGATTTCATAGTCAAAAAACAAACCTACCACGTCCCGGCCATGCCGAGGGGTCAATCAAAAATTCTTTAACAGTTTAAGTAAAGGGAACATCCTTGCCAAGTATCAAGTAAATCGGCCCTATATCTTTGGCAGAGGAGAATTTTAAGGATTTTATAGAGAAAATAAGCCCCGTCCTGCCACGCCTATAATAAGAGAACTATTTTTTAAGATATGTAAAGGGTCACCCAAGGAGCATCCATACCAAGTTTCATTGAAATCGGCCCAATGGTTAGGGAGGAGAAGAATTTTAAATTGCCACGCCGTTTATTGGGGGTAGGTCAAAATTTCTCTAACAAAATAAGTAAAAGGTCAACCAATGGTCATTATACCCCCGCAAAACGAATGTTTTCGGGGGTATACTGGAATCAGCCTGTCTGTCCGTGTGTCTGTCCGTTTGTCGGTCCGTCCGTCTGTCCGTCCGTCCGTCCATCTGTGGACACATATAGTAGTAAATTTGTGTCGCGAACTCCTCCTTCAGTTTTCCTTCAAAAGCTTAGAAACTTTATAGAAACATTCATCACACGTTGAAGTTTTGCAAGACGCAATTTTTAGGTCCCAACTTCCCCTGGTTCATGAATTATCTCCCCTTGAACTTAGACAGTTTTCCCTATTTGTTACCATGTACATATAATTTTGTGTCACAAACTCCTCCTTCAATTTTGATTTAAATGTAATGAAACATAATGCAAATATTGATCACAAGTTGAAGTTTTGCAAGATGCAAATTTCAAGTCTCAATTCCCCCTGGTTCATGAATTATCTCCCCTTGAACTTAAGACATTTTTTCCAATTTGTTACCATGTACTTATAATTTTGTGTCGCAAACTCCTCCTTCAATTTTCATTCAATAGTTATGAATTATTATACAAACATACATCACATATTGAAGTTTTGCAAGACGCAAATTTCAAGTGTCAAATTCCCCAGGTTCATGTGTTATCTCCCCTTGAACTTGGACAATTTTTCCTATTTGTAACCATGTACTTATCATTTTGTGTCACAAACTCCTCTTTCAATATCCATTCAATTGTAATGAAACATTTTTCAAATATTGATCAAAAGTTGAAGTTTTGCAATACGCTTATTTCAAGTGTCAACTCCACCAGGTTCATGAATTATCTTATCTTAAACTTAGACATTTTTTCCTATTTGTTACCATGTACTTATAATTTTGTGTCGCATACTCCTCCTTCAATTTTCATTCAATTATAATGAAACATTTTTCAAATATTGATCACAAGTTGAAGTTTTGCAAGATGCAATTTTAAGGTCCCAACTTCCCCTGGTTCATGAATTATCTCCCCTTGAACTCAAGACATTTTTTCCTATTTGTTACCATGTACTTATTATTTTGTGTCACAACCTCCTCCTTCAGTTTTCATTCAATAGTTATGAAACATTATACATACATTGATCACAAGTTGAAGTTTTGCAAGACGCAAATTTCAATTGTCAGCTTCCCCAGGTTCATGTGTTATCTCCCCTTGAACTTGGACAATTTTTCCTATTTGTTACCATGTACTTATCATTTTGTGTCGCAAACTGCTCCTTCAATGTTCATTCAAAAGTAATGAAACAGTATACAAACATTTATCACATGTTGAAGTTTTGCAAGACTCAAATTTCAAGTGTCAACTCCCACAGGTTTATGAATTATCTCCCCTTGAACTTAAGACAACTTTTCTTTGTGAACATGTATACTTGTAATTTTGTTTCCCAAATTCCTCCTTCAGTTTTTCTTTAATCAGTTTTCATGTAATATCTTTGAAATTTTATACAAACATTTGCCACATGAAGTTTTGCAAGACACAATTATGAGGTCCCAACTTGTCCTGGTTTAAGAATTATCTGCCCTTACACTTACTACATTTTTTTCTTTTTCGTTCACATAAACTAGTAATTTTGTGTTACAAACTCCTCCTTCAGTTTTCCTTCAATAGCTTGAAAACATTTATCACATGTTAAAGTTTTGCAAGACGCAATTTAGAGGTCTCAAATCCAAGAGTTATCTTTATATTTGAAGCATTTTTTGCCGCTTCTGTCAAAGTATCTCATTCTCTGAAAGCACTTGCGGGGGTATTAAGTCACATTCAGTGACAAGCTCTAGTTTCTACCAAGTTTGATTAAAGTTCGCTCATTGGTTTGGGAGGAGAAGATGTGTAAAGGAAAAAAGGTTTTTGCCAGCAGAGATGGACGGACGCACGACGAACAAACCGCCATAACAATAGCTAGTTGACCTTCGGCCAGTGGAGCTAAAACGAAATAAGCACAAAAGGACCACGATGGTCTTATATCGCTCACCTTCGATTCTTAGTTTCGGTAATCATCAAATATTCTAGAAAATGTCATAATTGTACTATTATAATTTGTGAACTCGAAAGTGAAAATAAAAAAAAATCGCCAAGACCCCTTTTCCCATGATATGGTACAGATCCTTCACATTTTTAATACGGTTCATCCTTGTGACCTGACAAACATTCTGACCAAGTTTCATGATGATTGGTAAATTATTGTGGCTTCTAGAGTGTAAACAAGAAATTTGTCATTAAGGCTCCCTTTCCCATGATATAGCACATACCCTTCCCATTTACTAGGGTTCATCCTTGTGATCCGGCCATCATTCTGACCAAGTTTCATGATGATTGGACCACATTTGTGGCCTCTAGAGTTTCACCAAGAAAATAGTCATCAAGGCCCATATTCCCAAATGGTACGGATCCTTTAAATTTTCAATAGGGTTCATTCTTGTGACCTACTGACAAAGTTGCATGTTTTATTGGACCATTATTGTAGCCTCTAGAGTGTTAACAAGAAAATTTTCATTAAGACTCCTTTTCCCATGATATGGCACGGATCCTTCCCACTTTTGATATGGTTCATCCTTGTGACCAGACAAACATTCTGACCAAGTTTCATGGTGATTGGTCCATTATTGTAGCTTCTAGAGAGTAAACACTTAAATTGTTGTCGTCTGACGACGGACAACGCACAGCAGACATTAAATGATCATAAAAGCTCACCTGAACACACGATTGCCTTAGTCTTGGTATTAGTTGAAAGGAAGTAAAATTCTAAAGTTGATAAAGTGTTTTCATACTTCTGGAAAGGTTTATTATGATATGACTCAGTCCTCTCTCATCCCTTCTGTTTGTCTGTCTTTCCATCTATCTGTCTTTCTGTCAGGTAGTAATCACATTTTGTGTTTAAAGTCATCATTTAGTTTCCAACTGAATGACCTAAAACTTTCCTAAATGATTCTGTATGATTTCATGTTTTGCATCTGAGCTTTTTAATCAAATCACTATGGATAGTTATTTATGAATTGTCTGCACTTGGATCGAAAAAAATCGCCTTTTACTATTTTCTGTTGGTACTTTCTTCAAGGTTATTAATCAAGGTCTTTTTCAATGTCACAGTCATGCAAAATATAGATTTCCTCATTGTCTATGAAATTGTTCAATTGAAAGAGATAAAGTTTATCCCAAATGATTTGCTTGTAACAAAATCATTCTCTTAGTACAGTCATAGCAATTACTATAGCCCTATTGTAGTTATGTTATAGCTGATGTAGAATACTTTAACATTTTATGGTACCTTTGGTATAATTTACTTGAAACCCGGCTAAATTTCTACAAATCGTGATACTATATGCATTGGCAGGCAAATAGGGACTATTAGTGAAAGTTTCATCCCAATCGGTCCATAAATGAGGGAGGAGTTGCGTTCACATGAAATTTGACATGAAGGCCCCCTTTTCCATGACCCTAGTGATTTTCACAAAACCTGTTTATTATGTGCAATGTCAAGTGACTTGGTCCATTTTCTGAAAGTTTCATTTAGTTTATACTAATTTATTTTAGTTCGATTGCGACGAAAGCTTAAGCTTAGAATCGCTCTCGAACGCTCAACCCTGATGTTTTCACGTCCCCGAGAGAGAGGCAGTGGATTAAACCCACTGCTACCCATTTTTACAGCTGGGTGAACTAGGGCTGGCTATTAAGTGTTTTGCCCATAAACACACCCCGTCGACAGTGGGGCTCGAACCACGGACCTCCAGGTCACGGGTCGAGTGCATTTACCACTAGGCCACCGAGGCAGTAAGTTTCATTTAAGTTAGTCCATAAATAAAGGAGTAGTAGTGTTCACAAGAACATTTACTTTTCCATGATGCAGCTGAATCTCACCAATCCTCAATAATGTCTGATAGGTCCAAGAAGCCGCGGCACTTATCCTTTCTGACATTTGTCTTCCACCAATGGGTAGATAATCGTAAACCTATGTGGAATAGCAACTGGAGGCTAGGAAAGGGATGTGGTGGTAGTACTGGTGTGAGAAATACCAGGAATCCATCGTTAGGTGCTCCAGTCGTCGCGATATAACTGAAAGAATGTTGAAAGCGACATAAAACCCCAATTCAAATCAAATCAAAGGTCCAAGAAGGCTAAGTAACAGAAAATAATGTATATTTTATTAAAGACGGGTAATAAATATCGCCTATTTTGTTCATTACCCCCCTTGAATTTCACTCAAAGCTCGCTCCACACACACACACTCACACACTCAATTTCATTCCATGATAATTCCAAAGTAATTCATCTTGTCAATTTCACGATATTCTTAACTGTCAATATAGTATATTTACTACAACTTGAAAAGTCGTTGTTAAGGTTTCGAAAAAAGCTTATAATATACTGAATTCTAAGCATTGTGCACTAAATTACTGTGTTTGTTTTTCTTTTTGCTTCATAACAAGAATGAAAGCTGGTAGATAAAATTGATATTATGCTTTAGTAAAGACAAAGTACAAACACCAGATAAGATTATTCTGCAAAATTTGACATTTCCTTGAAAAATCATTTAGTCATGGGGAAAATTATTTAAGATTGGTCCTCCTTGTATCAGCTGTAATTCTTAATATAACAATATCTCACTAAGTTATCTTGTTTGTGTGGGGTTTCATGCCATTTTTAGCTCACCTGAGCACGAAGTGCTCAAGATGAGCTATTGTGATGGGCTGCTGTCTGTCGTCCATCATCCGTCGTCCGTCGTCAAACTTTACCTTGTGTGCACTCTAGAGGCAACATTTTTTGCCCAAATGTCTTGAAACTTGGTCAGAATGTTTGTTTCCATCAAATCTCGGCCAAGTTCGAAATTGGGTCAGGTGGGGTCAAGGGGTAAAATTTTAGAAAAACCTTGTGTGCACTCTAGAGGCCACATTTTTTGCCAAAATGTCTTGAAACTTGGTCAGAATGTTTGTCTCCATCAAATCTCGGCCGAGTTAGAAATTGGGTCAAGTGGGGTCAAAAACAGGGTCAAGGGGTCAAATTTACGAAAAACCTTGTGTGCACTGTAGAGGCCACAATTTTGACCCAAATGTCTTGAAACTTGGTCAAAATGTTTGTCTCCATCGAATCTCAGTCAAGTTCGAAATTGGGTTCAGTGGGGTCAAAAATGGGGTCATGGGTCAAATTTTAGAAAAACCTTGTGTGCACTCTGGGGGCCACATTTTTGGCCCAAATGTATTGAAACTTGGTCAGAATGTTTGTCTCCATCGAATCTCAGTCAAGTTTAAAATTGGGTCAAGTCCGGTCAAAAATGGGGTCAAGGCGTCAAATTTTAGAATAACTTTGTGTGCACTATAGAGGCCACATTTTTGGCCCAAATGTCTTGAAACTCGGCCAGAATGATTGTCTCCATCAAACCTTGGGCAAGCTGGAAATTGGGTCAACCGGGGTCAAAAATGGGGTCAAGGGGTCAAATTTGGAAAATAAAATTGTGTGCATTCAAGCGGCCACTTTTTTGACCCAAATGTCTTGAAACTTGGTCAGAATGTTTGTCTCCATCAAATCTTGGTCATTTTTGAAATTGGGTCAAAAATGGGGTCAAGGGGTCAAATTTGGGAAAAATCTTGTGTGCACTCTAGAGGCCACATTTTTGGCCAAGATGTCTTGAAACTTGGTCAAAATGTTTGTCTCCATCAAACCTTGGGTAAGTTGGAAATTGGGTCAAGTGGGGTCAAAAACAGGGTCAAGGGGTCAAATTTAGAAAAACCTTGTATGCACTCTAGAGGTTACACTTTTGGCCAAAATGTCTTGAAACTTGCTCAGAATGATTGTCTCCATCGAATCTCCTTCAAGATTGAAATTTGGTCAAGTGGGGTCAAAACGGGGTCAAATTTTGGAAAAACCTTGTGTGCACTCTAGAGGCCACATTTTTGGACTAAATGTCTTGAAACTTGGCCAGAATGTTTGTCTCCATCAAATCTCAGTATAGATCAAAATTGGATCAAGTGGGGTCAAAATGGGGTCAAGGGGTCAAATTTTAGAAGAACCTTGTGTGCTTTCTAGGGGCAGCATATTTGACTCAAATGTATGTCTTCTTGATATCTTTGACTTTTGTTAAGCCAGTAATGCATTTCAAATAAGTAGTGTTGGCACTTTGCTTCCTTTGTAAATTATATGCATCAGGTGAGCGCTTGAGGGCCAATGGCCCTCTTGTTAATAGTAACCTGTTGCAGTTCTTTTGTTGAAGCTGGTGTACCTATCCATATCTTCAAGTTATGCTTCACACAGACAGATGTTTTGATATGTAAATGGCACTGATGCTAGGGCAAAAGTTGTAGTAATATGAATTTAACTGTGTAAGGAATATGGAAATTATTAAATGTAACACTGAAAATGAGAGAAGATTCTAGTGGATAAAAGACCACTGAAAAGCCAAGTTATCTATCCACAGTAAAACTTCTCGGTGAAAGTTTATGTATGTAACTGTTAATATCTAATCAGCAGTCAAGCGTTGGCTATCAAGTTACCGTGGTGAAAAAGCTGGGAGAGGGAGGAGGATGCCACTTGTTCCTATAAGTATGGAGAAAAGGCAGTTTAGATAAAGATCAGACTACATGTCGGTGCAGCAGGCTGCTTTTGGTCTATACTGTCTGACAAAGACTTGTGTACAGTAGGCAGGGATATGGAAATACGACTTTTCACCGCTTGTCCATGGCTAAGTAAAAGTTGATTTCCTACTTGTCGAGGATCAAAATGAACTTGCTCTCAAAAAGCGAATAATATTGATTAAAGATCTATAATTAAAGATAAATATTGAGAAACATATTGTTTTTTAATGAAGAAAATGCTGTAACCAAGCATTTTCTTCATTAAAGACAGTGTTATCTCTCCTTTGACACAAACAATAGGATGACTTTTCTCCTAGATCTTTTGAGTACTGTATCAAGATTTGCTTTGGCATTTACTTGTCCATAATTTACTTGTCCATGGACAAGTGGCTTAGAAAAATGTACTTTACTGCAAGTGGAAAATGTCGTGCATGGGAATTCTACACCCCTGGTAGAATATGTCATGTACAGCATTATAAGATCTAAAAAACGAGAAAATAAAACATTTTTTCGTTGACATTTTTACAGTACTCTCTGATAATTTGAACCTGGGTTGCTTATTAAGTAATACATAATGCTGCAGTACAACCACAATAGTGTTAAAAGCTATGTTAAACCCCAAATAATAATCAAATGCTAGTTGGTACTTCTAGCTGACTCAAATTTAATATTTCACAAATTTTTTAGTAGATTAAGAGACCAAAATATAACGATAAAATTGTGATATATTTACAGTCAATCTTGCTGAGCAACCACGTCTATCTAGTGACTGTTTTTAGAATCGCCTTCTGAATATCAAAATATCTTTAAAGGTAGTTGTTGTTGGTCTAAATTGAATCCTGTGTTGTTTAAACTTACCAGAATCGTCTTTCTATTGAGTTTAAACAACATAGGACTTTTGAGAACTTTGCAATATTTTGCACATTCAATTAAAAATTAAGTTTCTTATTCGTAAACAAATCATGAATTTAGCAGCCATTTTCTTTAATGACTGCCTTTTCCAGGTCCTGTTTGTGGTCGCAAGTTTTACTGTAATCACAATAATTGTTTGATGTAGAACCTCAATAGTACAATTATTCATTAAAAGTGATGTCACATGGCTATAGAATTTATACCCTTGTCATGCTTAGTGGGAAAATGCTTCGGCATTTGGTATAGACAAAGTTCTGCCTGCACATATGTTAGTTAGTTTGTTAGTTAGTTGTCGGACTTCATAGGCAGCAGTAACAACTCAAGTAAACCATCTTGGTAAATAAAACTGTGAGTCTGTGAATAAAGGCTCTCAAATACTTTGTTACACAGTGGTTCAAAAGAGTACGGTCCTTTTCTTGTTTAATAATGAAAATTATTAAAATCTTTGAGTGTGGTAAACCATAGTCCGTCGCACCACAGGGATTAAATAAACTTTTAATGTATAATTTACGGTGTTGGTTACAATAAGTGATGAAGGGGAGTAGTCTGATCTTGGTCTGAGTGTCCCTTTTAAAATCAGAAAAGTAATATTTTTTAAAGAAATACTGACTCGCATCTAGTTCACAAACCTTTTTGTTTCGATGCAATTTTGCAATTTTAGATTCCTTTTTAGCATAACAAGAGATAAAATTGAATTGTTACGTCCCCATTAAGACCATTGAAGTCTAATGGTCACATTATAAGCTCCGTTAAAAATTATTATGTAATGTGTTACATAATATACATTGTATTTATTTACAGAATGAATGTAAGCCTGAGACCTGCACACAAATGACCGCTACAGAACAATGGATATTTCTATGTGCAGCCCATAAAACTCCTAAAGAGGTTGGTAATTGTTAACTTAGATGAAACAAAATACCATTGAATATTCAGTAAACACTATAACTTACCCTTTTTGTTAAAACCTAATATTTAGAGATGAAGAGAGTATTTATTGATTTTATGGAGATTTGAAACTAATAACCTAATCACACTGTATGAATACGCAAATCAGATTCATACATGAGTGTAATTAGGTATTAAGTTGCATTCCTCCATGACATCAACAAAAATTCTCTTCACCTCATATAATTTAATATCAAGAAGCGAAAATGTAAAGATTTGTCAAAAATCCAATCAGATCCAATTAAAATGTCCAAATTTTGATGGACCCAACTGCAATTAAATTATTGGTAGCTATTAGGATGGAATATGTTTGGAAAAAAGAATAAAGCTGTATGTATGATTCTAGTGTTGGGCAATCAGTTTCAAATCACAATCGATAATCAGTTTTTTGTTGGAAGATTAAATCAACTAATGATCAATTGTACAATCGGTATCTTCGAAAATAATACACCACCCTTAGTATCACACTTTGAAGAATATGAAAGTTTATTTTAAACTCATGACCTAAAGATTCCTCCTGCAGATTTTTCTGCCAACTTTATAGCTTGGCATGAAACAGTTGTAACCTCCTATAAACTTATAGGCAGTTACAACTGTGTAATGCCGAGCCATCAAACTGATGTTGGTTTCGAAAACAATTTATAATGGCTTTCATTTGATTAATCAATCATGAAATTTCTTGGTTGATAATCACAATGGGAAGCCCAAACCAACTGATTATCGATTATAATCGATTAATCTGCCCATCACTAATAACAATAAATGTAGAAGCTCTATTACTGTGAATATTATCTTTCCTTTAAAATTATAAGTGTTATGTCTACTGTAAAATTTGATGTTATTACCTATCTATTTTTTAGTGTCCTGCAATTGATTATACACGACACACTTTAGATGGGGCAGCATGTTTACTAAATAGCAATAAATATTTTCCTAGCAGGTAGGAGTAATCTCCCTTCAATCTTTTGTTCATTAAATTTTACACCTAAAAGTAACAAGTCTTTATTTTCATGCAATGAGGGATGTAGTGATTAAAGATAGTGTATCAGTTATTCTTGAATTCTTCTACAAATTGCGCAGCTGTCAAGTGCAGTTGATAGCGCATCTGACTGTCAATCTAGAGGTCCAGAATTTGATCCCTGACAATGGCAGTCATCCTTTCCGACTATTTGTCTCTCACCAATGGGTTCATAATCTTAACCTATGTGGGATAGCAGCTGGAGGCTAGGAAAGGATGTGATGGTAGTACTTGTGTGAGAAATACCAGGAATCCATTGTTAGGTGCTCCAGTGGCCGCGATATAACTGAAAAAATGTTTAAAGGGGCGTAAAACTCCATTCAATCATCACGCAATGAGGGATGTAGATAAATAGTGTTAAAAGATATTTTAGTGTATCAGTTATTCTAAAAACAAGTGATTTGTTTTCAGATGATTATCAAAGGTTAATTGAAATCAAAGGGATAAAAATACTATGAAAGTGGGTCAATATTTCTAATAGAATTAAATCTTCTAAACCTAAACAATCCTCAGTCTGATCTTTTTCTATACTTCCCTTAAAGACTGGAATATAAGTTTGATATGAAAACATTAAGCAGTTTACTTGTGAATAGTTTCCTATTGTAGTAAAAATTGTATTAAGCAACCACTTATTGGACTACCAAAATATGTTTTAATTTTAAATCAGAAATACAAACTACAGAGGCTTATTAGACCTGAGCAAGAAGGACTGTAGTTTTAATGTAACTTGTGTCTTTCAGGGTGAATATACGGGAAACTTCAGTATCCAAACTAGGGTCAGTGTGTAGACGTGTATATAGGATATTTTCACATGCTTATTTTCATCATAGAGCTCTTTTTGATGAATATGAGGTAAATATTTTTAGTCTCTTTAATGCTTTTCGATAGATTATTGAACCGCCGTCATAGCGCAGTTTATAGCGTGTCAGACTGCCAATCTAGAGGTCCCAGGTTCGATCCCCGACAGCGGCGCTCGTTCTTTCCGACTATTTGTCTCTCACCAATGGGTTGATAATTGTAGACCTATGAGAGATAGCAGCTGGATACTAGGAAAGGATGTGTTGGTTGTACTGGTGAGAGAAATACCAGGAAAGCATTGTTAGGTGCTCCAGTTGCCGCAATATAACTGAAAAAAGCTTGAAAGAAACGTAAACTCCATTCAATCAATCGATGGATTATTGAGAAATATTTTAACCAGTGAAAATACCAAAAAATCATACCCTGCTTTTGTTCAATTCACTCTATTTGATGTTATCTTAGTGTAGTGGACCCTAATAAATAAATGATGTCATGAATTTGTCCAGTAATCACATGCAAAACAACCTGTTTTAAGAAAAATTGTCCCAAAAGAATAATTCACTCTTTGTCTATTTTGGCATTCAAGAAAATAGACTTATCATTTGTGTTTTAATATGTCTGTGAAAGACCGAACATATATGATTAACCATGACTTCCAGGCTTAGGTCATCTGGATTCGGGGCATGGATTTGGCGTCCACTTCTTTGTTTGGAGCATAAATCTGTCACCTTATGTCAGATTGACTTGGAACTTGGGAGTTATGTTCCTCTCATTATTACGGAGTACAGTGTGCAAGAACCGTAAGTCTTCTTGCTTAATAATTTATATGAGTTTTAATTTATCATTAATAAAGTAAATAAAGCAGATTGATATCCAACCACAATGCAAAGTGATTAAACTAAGTGTTGTAACAATGAAACAATATATTTTCTATCTATTTCAGAATGAAACCTGCCTATGTAAAAGATTTACAATGTTTGTGACCAAATATAAACTCATGTCCAAAGACAATTTAATTGTGCCAATACTCGAATACGACCAACAAAACATTACTGGAGAAAGTGATGCTTAACAAATAGTGCTGAATGAATCAAAATAAGGATCTAGATCAGGGTTTGACACTAACTACATTTTGTGACCAGCCTGAAGGACCTGTAAGCCAGAAATATAACAGGTCCTCCCTGATAACCTAAAGTATAAATTCCAAGGAAAACATTGTTGGAAAAGAAGAAATTGCTTTTGACAGGCAATTTCTTTTATACAATGTTTACCATATGGTAATGCAAATTTTAGTATTGGAAAGGCATTACTTTTCAAAATTGGATGGATTTGGCATCTTTAGTTCTGCCATTTAAAACAGTTACATCTACCAGTCCTCCCTGAAATCTATAGGTCTCAGGCCCGAGGACTGGTGTTAGTGTCGATCCATGTAGATAAAAGGGGGGATCTGCTTGCACCTATGTGTGATCTAGAGTTCACGGGTTCGATCCCCGACGGCGGCACTGATTCTTTCCGACTATTTGTCTCTCACCAATGGGTTGATAATCGTAGAGCTATGTGAGATAGAAGCTGGAGGCTAGGAAAGGATGTGATGGATGTACTGGTTAGAGAAATACCAGGAATCTATTGTTAGGTGCTCCAGCCGCTGTGATATAACTGAAAAACTGTTGAAAGCGGTGTAAAATTCAATCAATCAATCAATTGCACCTATGTGAAGAAAGATAACTCAACATTCTTGAATTCGAGTACTTTATGTATTTTGATTTTAGCAAAATTCTGAACAAAGGATTTTAATGAAAGTTAGAAGGGTTGAAATCATAAATCTCAAACCTCAATCTATTCCCTCTTTCTATACCTCTGTTGTTTATATATTTGTTTGAAAAGTAAATATAAAGTTTTGGCTTGCAAATCATAACAATAATCAGCAATTCAAAATGTAACATGCCCCCTCTATGGCTCACTAGCACCAAAAAGAAAAATATTTAATTGCTTCAATAAGGGCATGTCTTTAATGCATGGACCATATTTCCTCTAATGATAGTGACCTCCCTAAAAGTAGCACGCCTACATTTCTTACTAAGAAATCCCGCTTTAAATGCCTAAATTAATTTTAGGAACTTTTTGAGTCTTCTTCTCTGATTAGAGATGGATTTCCCCTAAACAATCATTTATTAGGGGAAATTAACCTCAAATTATAGGGAAACGGGCCACAAAGACATCAATTTTGATGATTTTTAAATCAGAAATCGCATACTTAATTAAAGCTCCAGGACATTGTTATGTAGCTCCCTTGAGCGTTTATTAGGAGATATATAGTACATCTAGTTGTATGTATAGCCTTACTTAGGCCTGTGAACCCTGAAATTACTGTAAACTTTCCTAATGACATTGCTTGTTCTATTGTGTTAATTAGTGTGTGACCTAACATGCAAAAAGGGGTCATCTGAGAACCCCGTGATTTTTTTTTTTCTTTTTTTTTAAATAGTTATAGAAGTTGTCAAGCAGGGGTTGCATTTCAAATATTTCTGCATGGGAATGTAGAAAGAAAATTCAATATTTAGAAAATACCGGTAAGTCAAGTGTGATAATTTCAACCATAGTCAGCTGATGCAGTCCATAAAGTCTGACCGTCAGCCAAATTGGTTGGGTCAAAAGAGTCTTCGAAACAATTGAAGTTCGTTATAGTGGGTACGATTCCTGGGCTGGTACATTAACAAAATGATTGTTTTTCAGATTAGACGTTAAAACTGAGGTCCCATGTGACAGTGTTTGACATCAAGCATGGCAGATCACAGCAGCAGTTTCGTCATGTATACTTGCACTAACCCCCGTAACAACTAACTATCTTCTTGAGGCATCGCTCATATATGGGCATATGCTAAAGTAGTAAAGATAAAATAATTGGAATCACACACACAATCTAACTAGGGTGAACACTTTACCAACTACCCAGATGGTCCCTTTTTGCCTGAAAGGTCACATTTAAAGATGATTTCGTAATCCTAATAAGGATTTCAGTGAGTTGTTACAAACTAGTTTGTTTTGTAAACAAAATCAATCCATTTATCTTTAACTCTGAATTGTATTTATTTAAAATAATAGATCTGTATGCATTTACTAAACATTATCTATATACATGTATGTAACTATCATGATTAATACATTTTTAGATGAAGAAAAAGTGTTAAGCTTCTGTTAATACCTCTCGAAATAGTAATACATGAAGATCATTTCAAAGAAGACATTCCTCAACACAAAATGCCACTTTTGATATTGATGGCTCAGTGCCAAACAGTTGTAACTGCCTAAAAAATATAGTGAGTTTTAAACTGTTTCTTGCTAAGCCATTAATATTAAAACTTACAAACACGTGCCCTTGTAAGAATACAGTGATATCCCATAACACAATCCCTTGTAAGAATAGACAGATATCCTATAACACAATCTCTGTAAGAAAAGTGATATCCTATTGCATAATCCCTTGTAAGAAAAGAGAGATATCCTATTACACAATCCCTTGTAAGAATAGTGATATCCTATAACACAATCCCTTGTAAGAATAGTGATGTCCTATATCACAATCCCTAGTAAGAATAGAGTGATATCCTATAACACAATCCTTTGTTAGAATTTGGTGATATCTCATAACACAATCCCTTGTAAGAATAGTGATATCCTATAACACAATCCCTCATAAGAATAATAATTAAATGCTATGACAATTAACTCTAGGCAATGTTTTGATTTTCATGCAACCGAATGAATCCTGAACATGGGCATATCCCATCATTATGAAATTTTAAGGGACACATCGGTCATCAGAGGACCAAATCGGGAACCCTCGGCGATTCCACGGAATACACCTCAGGAATAATAAGGGCATAGACATACAAGCGAGTCATATCGCACGTGGGTTTATGTGATGTCACAGACATTACTAAGATGACGAAAGTTTAAAACTGGATATTTTATAACTTAACTTGATAAAGGAACTTTTTTTGTTCAAGCGTATTACACAAAGTACCACTAGAAGCCGCTATTCGGAAAACTTCTCGGCCAATCTGACGATCAAGTCTGTTAAAGTTTACCGAAATGGCCGGGTGATGTTCCGAATGTAGAAACCGCATCACTTAAAAAATAGTCAAAATTACAACTCTTACGTCCGAGGTACTTTCCACTTAACGGAAAAGTCCGAGCGATGTTCTGAATGCAGAAGTCCACGAGGGAAAACATTCAATCGGGAACCATCGGCGATTCTACGGAATAGACCTCGGGAATAATACGGACGCAGCCATGAAAGCGCGTCATTTCGCGCGTAGGTTTATATGACGTCACAAACATCAACGATCCCGCTAAGGATGACGTTGCAATAAAATAAAATCAACGAAAGAATAAAAGAGGGCATATTATAATTTGATAACAAAATGCAGTATTTTACTGCGTTTTGTCACGAAATTATAGTATGCCTAAAAGATCTCCAAAGATGATCGAAGAGAATTAACAAAATGTGATTTACTACAAGCGTATTAACCGAAGTACCACCAGGAGCCGAATTACCTATAAAATGACTCAAAATTCCTACACTTACGTCCGAGGTACTTTTCAGTTTACGGAAAAGTCCTAGCGATGTTCCAAATGGGAAAACTACAAGCGTATTAACCGAAGTACCACCAGGAGCCGAATTACCTATAAAATGACTCAAAATTCCTACATTTACGTCCGAGGTACTTTTCAGTTTACGGAAAAGTCCTAGCGATGTTCCAAATGGGAAAACATTGCAAGAGGAGGGCACAGAAGAAAAAAGGTCAAAACCCCGGACGGATGGAGAGGGGAGAGGGAAAATAAAGAAATAGTTTTTAAGTTGGAATGCGGAGCAATTCCAACTTAGATTTAACAAAACCGCAAAATGAACACAAGATAAATTCATTTCGGGTTTTTTGAGAACACACATCACGTGAACAGGATGTGAATACACTTCGGCCTATTTTGTATATCTCAACTTGACAAAGACATACAGTTTATTTCATCAAAAGGAAATAATCCTGTACAATTACACAACTATCACTTCATGTAAATTATTAACACGCTAATTCTTGATTTAAACGATATTTATTGAAATTTGCGTACGAATTTACTAGTATCACATGTTTACATTACTATATTTGGAAATCATGTGATGAGTCAAGTTAAATAAGGTCAGCTATTGAAAATAACACTAGCCAATCACGTGATCTGCTTATTTGGCAATGTCGCGATCTGGTTTCTCAGTATTGTAGCAACAGCACAGGCCAATGACGTGATCTGCTTATTTGGTAATGTCGCGACCTATTTTCGTAGAATTATGTTATAGCTTCTTTTAAAGGTATAGTTTCTCTTTCTGAACGACCTTATCATACATTTAACTTTTGACAAATTGTTATATTGTACATTTCTGTCTACAGTTACGAAATAAAAATCTTTAGTTTTTTCTTGAAGTGGGGATACACCTTTAAAGTCAACAAATATTTTTGCAACATATTGTCGTTTGTTTTCCTTCATTTCTACATGAATGTTTCATTGTCAAAGCGCCAAATTCATCAAATAATCATCACATCTTTAATGGAATTATGAATATCTTTGCCCAATTGCATTCCATCACCAAAGTAACTTGCCATTTGAAAGTTCAACTTGTTTTCTTCACATTATTGCACATCAACACGTTTAAGAGCACCATCATACAGTTAGTTACATCGTGAAATTGACATTCATCTCAATCAAAAACATTCATAATCGCTCACCCAGCGCTCCATTCATTCATTTCAAACACTCACTTAAACCATTCAAAACTCTCAAAATTACTGTATAAATAAGATCAACTTGTACATTCAAAATGAATAAAGCATTTTAGAACCAAATCGCGATTTCACTGACATTACTTTAAATTTAAAGCGCCTGATTCTTGGTTCTTGGCGAAATATAAAGCTATTGGTGGAACTTTCATGCATATTTTATTAAATGGAGGTTTTACATATCGCTAACTTGGTTAATCCTGAATAAGATAAGTGGCATTGGATTCCCTTTCTTAAATTTCACTCAAAACTCGCCCCGCTCACTCATTAAACATCATTCCTAAATCATTCCAAAATCGTTCAACTTATCAATTTTACGATTATATTAACTATACCCCCAACTCAGAAGTAGAGGACCACATATTGATTTCATCATGTCTGTCTGTCAGTCCATTGACCTTTTGCTTTCCGCTAGCCAAACGGAGAAGCAATTGGCCTGCAATAACGAAACTTTACACAAATATTGCCCATGACCCAAAGAAATACCTATTGTTTCGGGACATACATGTCACGGTCATAAGTTACCTTGAACTGTTAAAAGTTTCCACTCTAACTGAACCAATTGACCCTAATCATAAACCTTGACACAAATGTTGTTAATGACACAAGAAAGTGCCAAATTTTGGAGTCACAAAGGTCGAAGTTACAATTGAACTTCGTCCAAGAATTATCTTGCGATTCCAACTCATGAAGTAAAAGACTTCCCTGCGAAAAAAGCTTTTCGTCAAGGACAAAGCGCTTGTTGAGGTTCACTTTGCGACAATTCTAATTAAAAATGTAATTGATAACTGAAATGGAGCAGAAGGCATTTGAAAAATAACATAGAAACTGTTTTGAGAGTATAAGTGTCCGCCTCTGCGTCCATTAGTCGGCTATATTGTCCATATCATTTTCTTCCTTTTAGCTCACCTGATCACAACGTGCTCAAGGGGAGCTTTAAGGATCACCCTGACTCCGACGTCCGTCGTGAGTCGTCAACTTTCTTGAAAACTTCTTCTTCTCCTAAATCGCTGGACCGATTTTAATAAAATTTTGACAGAATGTTCCCTGAGTGACCTTCTTCAAAAATTCTTCGCTAAATTTTGATAATCCACAGACATGGGCGTGGTAGGGCGGGGCTAATTTTGAGCCAGAAATCTTTGAACGACATCTCCTCCTGAATCACTGGGGCGATTTCAATGAAACTTTACCAGAATATTCCTGGGTTGACCCTTTTTAATAATTTTTCGTGAAATTGAGAATGGCCCATGAATATGGTCGTGGCAAAGCGAGGCTTATTTTAATCCTGAAATCTATGTACAACATCTCCTCCTGAACCACTGGGCCAATTTCAATGAAACTTTTCCAGACTGTTCCTATGTTGACCCTTTTTAAAAATTGTTTTCAAAATTTTGATTGGCCCACAAATATTGACGTGGCGGGGCGGGCCTAATTTTGAGCCAGAAATCTTTGAATGAAATCTCCTCCTGAACCACTGGGCCAATGTCTGTGAAACTTTACCAGAATGTTTCTTGAGTATCGCTTTTGGCAAATCTTTCACGAAATTTTGATTGGTCCATCAATATTGGAGTCGCAGGGCGGGACTTATTTAAGCTCAGGACCTTTGAACGAAATCTCTTCTTGAACCACTTGGCCGATTTCAATAAAACTTTACCAGAACGTTCCTTTGGAGACAATCTTTAAAATTTGTTTGCAAAGTTTTGATTAGCCCATAGATATATGCGTGGCAGGGCAGGGCTAATTTTCATTCTCCTCTGAAAATTGAAAATTGAAATTTCTTTCAACAATTAGGCAAATTTGAATGAAACTTTGCCTAAAAGTTCCTTGGGTGAGATCCACTTGACAAATCGGATTCAGGACAGCGGTTTAGGACCATTTTGGCCCTCTTGTTATCATTTTTCTTCCATCAATTGCAGGCCTGTATAGCGAATCAGGGGTTTAAGCGTCTCTCGTTGTTAAAATGCATTGATTTATATACGCCCGTCAAAAGACGAGACGTATTATGTGATCACCTGTGATGGGCGGGAGGCGTGAGCTTCGTAAGTGGCTTGAGGTCACCGTCTCTTGAACGCATTCCAACTTATCAGTACTTTCAGTACTTTGATTACCATAGTTTTTACGCTAGTGAACGATCAAAACATCATAACAGCAGTTTGAATGATCTATTTATAAAAATGTGATAATTCTGTTACAATATTGTTCGATTAATTTGGAATATAAATATAACAGGGCTCTGCCCAATAATTGGTTAATGCAGAGATGTTAATAATAAGTAGGTTCTAATGGACGATGGAAGGAAGAAGGAATCTGTTCATAGTTATAATCTATATTCTTCAACAATAATGTACAACATTGGTAACTACAGCTCCGTATCATGAAAATAGTATCACAGTATCTAGGTTTTGTATCTATCAAGTATCAAGTGTCAAGTGTCACACTCTGAAATATATAATGGCAACAATTTGCAATACAATCTAAACAATTCAAATGCACAGTATAGACTCGGTCAAGGCTGCTCATAAATCAACATGAGTATTGCTAAAAAGGACTATCATGTCACTTGCTGACATGATACTTCTTTTCCCACAATACTCTATAAAGCAAATACTTCACTTACTTTTTAACAATGGTTAACAAAGATCAATATTACCCTTACTTTCCACTAAACTCGCTTTACAGTGAAATGATGCATTTCTACTTTACATTAACTTTACAAACAATTACTACTCAAGCTTTACATGATAACGCTTAATTGCTAAGGGTAAATACAACATAGGTAAACTTACTAATTTGAGGAACTAAGTGTTTTCAACACATCTCATTACATCTGTCCATACTTCACTTCATACTGTGACTGTTAGTGCTGCAAATATTAAAAGTTAAACAGTGCAAGAAAGGATAAAGTAAGAAATTGTTAATTAAAGATGGCGAGCGCGCTAAGGACAAAATGGAGGGAAAACCGAATTGGGCTCTTCTCATCAATCCATCGAAACGCGAATCAAACAGATAATTACAAAATCATCTCAATCCAGATCACGACCAGAAACATAAAAAGAAAAGAACAAATCCAGAAAACTTACATCATAAGAAAGATCCATCCTTTGCAAACAATTTACATAAGACATAATGCATGTCCTACTCATACAAAGACTTCTAGAACAATGAAAGCTACAATAGATAAACTGACCAGTGGAGGGAAAACCAATGAACTGTGACCGTGGGCGAATAATTACTTTTGACTAAATGGGAAAGTCACAGCAAAATTGACCCCTACTACATCCTTCCCGGGCTTGTAAAATGACGTCTCGTCATTATACCTAAAACACAAACAAATGCCAAAAATTAATGTTACATTGCAACAAAAATATACAGTCAAAAACTTTTTCAGGTTCACAATCTCCAACTGTAAGATAAAGTTTTCTGAAAATTTGAAATCATAATAGTTTTAACATCAAAATTGAATTTCAAACCGTTCCTCCCCTCCTTGAAATCATGACGTCCTCGCTCTCACAGTACTGAAAATCAAGATAAAAGATTAGACAATGGGTAAAAAAATCTGAAATAATACAGGTTAAAAAAATCATTTCATTATAGAATCTAAAATACTATATGCTACACTTCGATCAATTTGGTCTAAAATACCAGAGGACGCAATTACACTTAGAGCTTTAAGTCTCGAATCATGTGGTTTGGCAACCATCTGATTCATCTGGTACGAATCAAACCACTTTGGTGTTTTCCTCTCCCTTCCCGATCTACGCCGAACTGGGGTTGGAGGTTTAATTCTATCTTCTCCTCTCCTACTCTCTCTTGGTTCTTCTACATCTCTTCTCTCTGTTTGGTTTTGTTCATTGTCACTTTCTTCTGGTGGGTCTTCTTCTGGTCCTTCATGTTGAGCATTATTCCCTGCAGCCTCTCCAATCTCCTCATCTTCGTCATTTTCTTCATCTTCTTTCTCATTCTCTTGATTGCTCTGAGAGCTATCACCTTCATTGTCTTCTTCTTCACTTACTCTAATTCTTATTCTTCTATTATCTTTCTTCTTCTCCTCAGACTCATGGGCGTCCCCATGTGGATATGTATCCCTTACAAATCCAAGTCTACGCTCCTCATCTGATTCATCACTTGAATCATCTTCATCTACGGTTTCGAAACCTTTCTTCTCCTCACGCTTATTTTCATCTTTTTCAACTGTGGCCACATCATCCTGTATCTTCACCAAAGATTGTCTTTTCTTCGGAACAGGCTTCTCCATCTTCCGATCTCCTATCGGAAATAAGTGGTTCCGGTGTAGAGTCTTCACCGTGTCTGAACTCTCCGACTTAACTCTATACACAGGGATCCTATCATTCGGCTGCTCGACTACAACATAAACATCTTCCTCAAACCTATCCTGAATTTTATGCTTTCCTTCGAATGCGAGGATCTTGACCAGGACTCTCTCTCCTTTCTCAAACTTTGCTGCATTTGCCTTTCTGTCGTACTCTGCCTTCTGTCTCTCCTTTGCAGCGTCTAAGTGCTTTGAAACTATCTTCCTTGTTGTCTCCATTCTTTCTTGCAAATCCTCTATGTATTCCTTGGTTGTTCGGTTCATATTCTCCGTTACTTGTTCGAACATAGAGTCGATCGGTAGTTTTGGCTTCCTACCGAACATGATCTCGAACGGTGAGTGCTTGGTCGAACTCTGTGGTGTGCAGTTATATGCGTAAACAAGAGGATTTACATATCTCTTCCAGTCTGTTTTCTGGTCATTGTTCAATGTCCCAAGCATCCCAAGTAGCGTCCGATTAAACCTTTCTGGTCCTGCGTTGCCTTGAGGATGATATATGGAAGTTCTGGACTTTTCCATGTTGGTGAGTTGACATAGTTCTTTTATGATACTCGACTCAAAGTTTGCTCCCTGATCCGAATGTATTCTTGTTGGTATCCCGTAATGTAAAATGAAATGGTTATAGAATGCATCAGCAGTTGTTTTCGCTGTTTGATTCTTGGTAGGGATGGCCATTGCGAATTTAGTAAAATGGTCAGTGATGACAAGAATGTTGCCAATCCCTCCTTTTGCTGGCTCTAAAGTCAAAAAGTCCATACACACTAACTCAAGTGGGTAGCTGGTGTGCACATTCACTAAAGGTGCTCTGATATCTGCACCGCACTTTCTCCTCACACATCTATCGCAGTGCTCTACCCATTCTTCCGCATCCTTGGCCATTCCAGGCCAAAAGAACCTTTCTCTTAATAGGTTTAATGTCCTATCTCGTCCAGGATGGCCGACTTCATTATGAAGACCTCTCAGTACTTCATCTCTATAGCACTTTGGTAGAACCAATTGCTCTATTGGTTCTCCATCATCATTTACCTTTCGGTAAAGAATTCCTCTTTTCATGACAAAGTGGTTGAACTGTCTTTTCATGGCAAAATCTTCTTTGGTCAAATTTGTTGTCGGGACTTTCTTATCTATTACAGCAATCCTCCATCGGTCTATCACTTTATCCTGTCTTTGCTGTCTGCGAATTTCACGCATCTCTATTTGAGCCATTGGCTGTCCTTCATCTTCGGTAATCTCTAGTATATTAATATTAGAGCAAATGGTCTCTATCAAGGGTTCACTGTCCGTATGGCTACAAATGGCCTTAACTATATCGTTCTTCACTTCTACTCTTGCATCGTTTGCCTGCTCTTGGAGTTTCTCATGGGGATATCGCGACATAGCATCTGCATCGACATTGTTCAATCCCGACCTATACTGTATGTCGAAATTGTACTCTCCAAGAGCTGATGCCCATCTCTGGCCAGTAGCGTCCAATTTGGCTGATGTTAATACATAGGTTAACGGGTTATTATCCGTTAAAACCAAAAAATGGTTTATGGCCAAGTAATCGGAAAACTTTTCCGTTACGGCCCACTTCAGTGCTAGGAATTCTAGTTTATAGGCACTATAATTCTTTTCGGCCTTGTTCAGCGCTCTACTGGCGTATGCAATGACTCTTTTGAGCTTTCCATCAGACTGATACAGTACAGCACCAAGACCTTTCCCTGATGCGTCTGTATGGAGCTCAAATGGTTTCGTGAAATCTGGATAAGCTAAAATAGGAGGGTTAACTAATATCTCCTCTAGCTGCTCGAACACTTCTTGTTCATTTTCTGTCCAGATCCACTGTTTTGTGTTTTTGCTTCCTTTCTTAGTACTTGTTGGTGGTAACAAGTCTGCTAGAGGCCTTGAGATCTTTGAAAAATCCTTTATAAAACGGCGATAATAGCCACAAAAGGCTAAAAAGGATCTCAACTCATCCGCATCTGACGGAGTAGGCCAATTCTTAATTCGGTCGATCTTGCTTGGATCTGTTTCTATTCCGGCCTCGCTGACAATATGTCCTAGAAATGGAACTTTGTCCTGGATGAAAAAGCACTTCTCTGGTGAGAGCTTAAGGTTACATTCCTTAAGTCTCGTCATTACAAGGTCTAATCTCCTGAGGTGCTCTTCAAAAGTGTCCGAAAATATGATTAGGTCGTCAAGGTAAATTACACATATCGACATGTTGTAATCACCAAGACATTCCTCCATCAGGCGTTGGTAGGTTGCTGGAGCATTGGTGAGCCCAAACGGCATCTTGACGTACTCAAAGAAACCAAGATTAGCTACACTGAATGCTGTCCTCTCTTTGTGAACTTCCTCTACCTCAACCTGATGGTAACCGGACTTCATGTCGATTGTTGAGAAAAATCGACTTCCCTGTAGGACGTCAAAAATTTCCTCTATCTTTGGTAGGGCGTAGGCGTCCTTTACACTCCTCTTGTTTAGCATCCTAAAATCAACGCAGAGACGAAGCTTCCCATTTTTCTTTCTAACGAGGACAATATTGGACGACCAAGGGGACTTGGATTTCCGTATTATCCCCGTTGACAACAGTTGCTCGATGTGTTGTCTAACCTCTGCTATCATGGCTGGAGGTATCCGTCTGGGGCTCTGCTTGAATGGAATATCATCGGTTAAGTCAATTCTGTGTTTTATCTTGTCACAGAAACCGATGTCCGCCTCTCCTGTTGAGAAAATATCTATGTGTTTTCTCAATAGTTTGGTTATGTCACTTAATTGATCTGGGCTGAGTTTGTCATTTGTGTCAACTCTAATTTGACCCAAGATCTCTTCATGAATGGTATTCTCTTGTTCGGGGTTCACGTCCTCTATTTGCACAGGCTGCAATTCGCAAAGCAGTGCTTTAGGCGAAATAACTACACTGTTAAGTGTAACATTGGAAATTGTTACTTCAATTTCCTTTGTCTTCCCATACTGATAATTTATCACAGCTGGGGTAATGTCTACATAATCGGGTAAATTTGGATCTTTTGTCTCATGTATGAGAGCAGTGGTATCTTGATAAATCAATTCCTTGTCCGTATAACCCCGAATAGTTTTCGTTTCATTTGGACCTAAAACTATCTTTCCTGGCTCTGCTGATTTGATTACTGCTATGGTATTGCCGTTCTTCCTTAACTCCCTATCTCTCAATACCATGCATCTAAAAGCTAGATACCAAGGAGTATGAAGAGATGCACATTGCAAAAATTGAGGTCCAAAGTTACTCTGACACTCATTCAGTAAAACTCCAAGTACGTTGGTACCTAATATAACAGGCGTTGAAGCAGAATAGTGAGTGTCCGGAGTGACTAAAAGTAAACATGGGATAGTTGATGAATTCGGAATCCCATTCAAAACTAATAAGTCTGCTTCTATGTATCCATAATACGGCAGTTGTTGACCATCAGCACACTCTACTCTGATAAACGTGTCCAGAGGCTTGAGTTCTAACTCAGATAAGCTGTCTCTGTAGAAAGACTCTGAAACAGTGCTGATGCAACTACCAGTATCAACTAAGGCTTTGGTGTCTTTTGAATCCAACTTTATCATTACTTCATTAGTGGTCCCAACTAATTTAGGGTCTTTGTTAAAAGTGCCCAGGTTCGACCCAGCAACAGAGGCACATACTAGTTTGGGCAGTGCTTAGCTATGTGGCCTAATCCTTGGCAATTATAGCACTCCCGTCGTCGTATACTTGGACAATCTTTGATCTTGTGTCCTTTCCCTTGACAGCCATAGCATGTCGGAACGAAATTCTGTGAGGCAAGGGGTCTCTGATCTTTCCTTTGTTCATCTCTACTCCTCTGTCTTCTACCCCTAGAGTTATTTCCCCTTCCTCTATTCTGGAATCCTCCTCTGTTGGAATTATACTGTCCATTCCATGAATTTGATGACTGGCCCTTCTTAATGTCATCTTGTTGCTGCTCGATCCTATCTATTCTTTCATGCAGCTTCTGCAACAAATCTTTGACCTCTCCCATCTCAGTTGACTTCTGCGCAACTGGAACAGATGCATGGCTATGAGTCATACTAGAACTCTGAAGGTCAGCCTCAATCTTTCTAAGTTCTATCTTAAATTTGTCATAATCGTCTATGACGTCATTTTTATAAGTAGCCATGTGTTTAAATTCCGGCAACAGCCCATGGTATAAAACTCGCTGCAATATGGCATCATCTGCAGGCAATGCTTTCAAAGACACCGCTTGAGAGTATATCTCTTCAAGACGAGTCGCATACGTGGAAATCTTCTCCTTTGGCTGCTGTTGGCAAGAGTAAAACTGTTTGAGAATACTCTCTTTTGTCGCTATGTTTCCAAAGGTACTCTCAAACTTGTTCAAAACGGCATCAAGGGAAACACCTGGCCCAAGTCTTCTCAATATGTCGGCAGCATTGCCTTTCACGGCTCTCCTGATCCCTAAAAGGATCTGTTCAGGATTGAACACATTCTCTGACTGAAGACATTTGATTTCAAAACTGAAGGTTTCCCAAGATGTGTCAGTCTTACTGCCATCTCCAATAAAAGTGGAAAGCTTTGGAAACTGATGTGACGCTGTCTGTTTAGGCGGCTCATGTTCCGATACTAATTTCCCGAAATTAGACAGAAATCCAATCAAATCCTCGGGTGACTCAACATGTGGTGAAAGATGTAGCTTATGAAAAGCATCTAATAATTTTCTATCCTGGAGGGATATACCTCCGAATCCTGTATCCGATCCTCCCGAAGCCATGTCTAGCTTTTCATCCTCCGAATCCATGATGATTGGATGCACTACTTTAAACTACAAGTATTTAAACTAAGTATTAAACTTGAGTTACAACGTTTTCACTTTATCACAAAACAGACACTTATTTGTGTAATAAATCAAGGTAATGATAGGACTCTGAAAATACAACTATTATTAGTATAATAAAGTAATAAAGGGATATGACTCTGAAACGAAGAACATAGAATGTAATTTTCAGTATCAATTATCTCCCTTAATGGTAGGATACAACACTATTCAATGATAGCACTTCACCTGAAATTACTGTGAAAAACAACAACACTTAGAGTTTACTAAGTAATTTGCATTAAGTCAACTTAGAGCTTAACACATTAAGGGTTAAATGATTGAGTACCCCCCTCTATTGCAAATTAATCCCACCCTGGGATTGGTACAAACAACATCATGCACACATACGTATGTTCAAATGATGTTGATGTAATAATAATAAGATGCTAATGCATTATACAGCTTAGAATATATACAAGTTCTTATATAAATTTTGACTCAAGTACAAAATTTGAATAAATCCAAGAACTGTAACTTTTTTGTGTGTGTGTCACAAATAAGGTTATTACTTCCCTTTATAAACAAAGACAAGCAAAGTCTACTTTAGCATATAACTTTCCGGTTATATCCACTTAAGTAAGATTTGTAAATTACTTCCCTTTAATAGGAGTACGTTTTACAAAACACTTCACACTGGTATGTACTTAAAACACTAAGTAGTTAAGACAATTATTACTGTCTAAGACAATGAAATGCCATGTTCAATGATAATTGACAACGTAAGAAATAATGAAAGTTGTGTGTAATCATATGATTCCACAAACTAAATTATCAAATCTAGAATGATATCACCGAATGCCAGCTAATTGCACAAATGGTTATATCACAAGTCATATTTCAATAATATCAATTATGAATTCATTAATGAATAAGTGTTACCAACTATGCATCAAAAATACAAATGAATTTTCAAATTAATAGTTTATATGAAAACCATTAATCATATTTATAATTAAAGTCAAAATGAATTGATCAACTATTTGTTAGTTTAATCACATTCTGAAAAAGATGAAAATAAGCGTGTTGGGCGCCAAAATATAACAGGGCTCTGCCCAATAATTGGTTAATGCAGAGATGTTAATAATAAGTAGGTTCTAATGGACGATGGAAGGAAGAAGGAATCTGTTCATAGTTATAATCTATATTCTTCAACAATAATGTACAACATTGGTAACTACAGCTCCGTATCATGAAAATAGTATCACAGTATCTAGGTTTTGTATCTATCAAGTATCAAGTGTCAAGTGTCACACTCTGAAATATATAATGGCAACAATTTGCAATACAATCTAAACAATTCAAATGCACAGTATAGACTCGGTCAAGGCTGCTCATAAATCAACATGAGTATTGCTAAAAAGGACTATCATGTCACTTGCTGACATGATACTTCTTTTCCCACAATACTCTATAAAGCAAATACTTCACTTACTTTTTAACAATGGTTAACAAAGATCAATATTACCCTTACTTTCCACTAAACTCGCTTTACAGTGAAATGATGCATTTCTACTTTACATTAACTTTACAAACAATTACTACTCAAGCTTTACATGATAACGCTTAATTGCTAAGGGTAAATACAACATAGGTAAACTTACTAATTTGAGGAACTAAGTGTTTTCAACACATCTCATTACATCTGTCCATACTTCACTTCATACTGTGACTGTTAGTGCTGCAAATATTAAAAGTTAAACAGTGCAAGAAAGGATAAAGTAAGAAATTGTTAATTAAAGATGGCGAGCGCGCTAAGGACAAAATGGAGGGAAAACCGAATTGGGCTCTTCTCATCAATCCATCGAAACGCGAATCAAACAGATAATTACAAAATCATCTCAATCCAGATCACGACCAGAAACATAAAAAGAAAAGAACAAATCCAGAAAACTTACATCATAAGAAAGATCCATCCTTTGCAAACAATTTACATAAGACATAATGCATGTCCTACTCATACAAAGACTTCTAGAACAATGAAAGCTACAATAGATAAACTGACCAGTGGAGGGAAAACCAATGAACTGTGACCGTGGGCGAATAATTACTTTTGACTAAATGGGAAAGTCACAGCAAAATTGACCCCTACTACATAAATATTGTGTACTGTTCCTAATAAGCCGCCGTCATAGCGCAGTTGGTAGCGTGTTGGACTCTCAATCTAGAGGTCCTGGGTTCGATTCCCGACGGCGGCACTCATCCTCTCCGACTACTTGTCTCTCATCAATGGGTTGATAATCGTAGACCTATGTGAGATAGCAGCTGGAGGCTAGTAAAGTATGTGATGGTAGTACTGGTGAGAGAAATGCATGTAATACATTATTATACTGAAGTACATATGAATTCCTGGTATTTCTCACAACAGCACTACCGTTACACCCTTTCCTAGCCTCCAGCTGCTATCCCACATATGATGGGCTATCAAAAAGTTTTGAGACTTTAACCATATTTTCTTTCGTAGATGTCCGACGACTTAAAAATTGCATGTGTGGAATTGTATGCCTTCTTACTATGAATTTACCAGGTTTCAGTGGAATAGCATAAATTCACTCAATTCCATGTCAAATTGAATTGGGTTGGGTGTGGCGTCTCGGGGCAAAATAGTGACGTCATGAACGTCAGACCCATTCTTAATTGCTTTTTTCAACAATGATTTTATATGTTATAACTGTTAACTCCTATCAAGTTTCACCCATTCAATCTTCCCAAAAGGTCAGTGTACATGTTCATAAAAACTTACGACTCTTTCAAGTAAAATTCGTTGAAAAGATGGATAATTGAGTTGTGCGATAACGTTTATAATTTGAGACGAAATGCCAGTGAAATCATAGCGTTCTATTATAACATAACCCTTATTAATTGTTAAAACCAATTCAAAGTGCCCCGACGTAACGTTCTTTCCGAAAAAAAAATCATCGTCTCGGTTGATTAGAACTCTTCCAGCGTCGAGTTTTTAGCTCCACTGGCTGAAGCCACTGGGGCTATTGTAGTAGGTAACAGCCTATCTTCAGGTAGTGGAATGTGCTATATATTCTATATAAACGGTCATTTTGAGTCGGAGGAGTAAATTTTTGATACCTATTTTGATCTATTTTTAGTAACCTATCTTCAGGTAGTGGAATGTGTTAAATATTCTATATAAACGGTCATTTTGAGCCGGAGGAGTAAATTTTTGATATCTGTTTTGATCTATTTGTAGCAATGAGTATTGAGTAACTTATCAGGGTATGACGTCATACAGCAGACGATTTTTACGCGATATACTAGACCCATGTGAGGTAGAAGTTGGAAACTAGGAAAGGATGATGTGTACAGGTTTGAGAAATACCGGGAATCCATTGAAAGGGGCTCCTGGCGCCGCGATAAAACTGAACAATTGTTGAACGCGGCGTAAACCCCCGGTTCAATTCAATTATTTAAGTCATGTGTAGAAGTTTTGTTTAGGCTTACAGTAGTTGTACATTTATCTAATCATGGGTGAAATGGGTAGAGAAAAGGGGGACTAGTCAATCAAGGATAAAAGTACCCCAAATTTATAGAATGACCAAAGCTTTGTCTAATTAATCAGACGGCAGATTGTTTTTCGATACATGTATATATAAATCATTGATGTGCGCGCCATTGGAAGTTTGATCTGTTAAACAGGTTAAAATATATATCGCAAAACTTCGTAACTACAGTCCTGGTTGGTAGAGTCACATGTGTTAAATCGATCCGTTCCTTAGTAGTTAGTATCGTTTTGATATGAGGTCGGATGACAGATTAGCTCTTTAAACGGTTCACATCTGTGTTAGGGGATGCCGTTTCAAATCATGGACGATTTATCGCATATTTATTGCATCAGAAAAGCTGGTATCCCACCACGAATTTGATAAAAATAACAGGTGGAAAACCCCTTTGTTGTTCAATTTAAGAAATTCCCTTTTGTATGTGGCCAGTCGACATAATTGAAGAAAATTATGAGCCAGTTTTGATTGAGATAACTCATTTAAATATTTGATTAATAAAATAGGTAAGGAATGTACCATTGAAAACGTCGTTGCTACAACCCTACTTTACATTTGTAAATATTGGTCCTTTCTTCTTTGGTACGTGCGGACTGGAGGAACGCGACAAAATTGGATTCATATTCGGAACTAACTGAGTTAAAAGGGCTCAAAAGAGAATCACAACATTTTTAGCAGACTATACAACCAAAGACTGATCCCAATATAGGACACTATCTTAAAGTGTGTATAGGCCAGAAAACTTTTTTCGGCTCTCTCTCTCTGTCTCTCTCTCTCTCTCTCTCTCTCTCTCTCTCCCTCTCTCTCTCTCTCTCCCTCTCTCTCTCTCTTTGTTTCTTTCTTTTTTTCTTTCTTTCTTTCTCTGTTTTTCTGTCTTTCTTACTCTATCTTTTTTTCAAGCACTTTCTTAGTTTACAGGATTCAACGAGTCCCTAAACGCTATTCTATTAAAGAACATGGCGTAATGATCCAGTTTATTCCAGTTTATTCCGAATGATTGATTCAAGTCCATACACGTTTGTGCAATACTATTAAATGCGAGATATGTATCCGATAATCTCATTCTGCTACCTGACACAAGAGAGATGAGTTACCTCATAAACAGAAGCTGTTAAACTATTCATAAGTTTAAAACAGGTGAGGTGTAAATTTTTATGTACTTAAGCAGACGATTTATCATGACGTCAGTCTGCAGTGTATAAAGTATGTTTACATCGTTTCGATAGAATGGATAAGGAGTATAGACCTGCAATATCAAGTGAGTGATCAAAGATCAATTTTACATTGAAAATGGTAGGAGATAACGGTTTTTCGGACCTCACTCTTTCTTGCAGAACTATACTTTATAAATTACAGTGCTGAGATTTCAAAAAGGAGAAGTAAATGTAACAAATGATTGAAGTAGGTTTTAACACCACTTTCAACATTTGTACAATTAAATCTCGGTAGATGGAGACCTAATAATGCTTGTCTGGCATTTCTTGCACTTGTACTACCATTCAAACACATTCTATCACAAAGGTTTATGATTATCCACCAATGGAAGACTAAATGGTACATTGGTTAACGATTATGTACCCACGGAAGAATAAACGATAAAATCAAGCCAAATCCTATTTACAATATTTATTAACAATATATATGTTACACATGCTTACATACATATTTATTCAATATCATTAGTATTAATCCAACTATTGAATTTCTTTGGATAATATTGCCATTTGACAAACAATTGTTTGTTTCGTCCTTTTCCTCTCGTTTTCAACACTTTCTCCACTTTCCACTTTTGATCTGGATCTAAGTCTATTCTTTGAAGTTCGGCTTCATAAAATGTTCCCTCGATATTTTCGTCTTGCAAATCACGGAGTCTATATATGGGTAGGGACCCTCGGTGATAGCGTTTATACACTTTAAACACTTCTCCTGAATATTTCTGATCATATTCTCTGGTAAATTTTGATGTCAGATGCGATATACGCACAAAGTCACCGATTTTGTATTTGAATCTTTTTAAATCACGTTTTGTCCTTTGTGTTCTTGAGAAATAAGTTGATAGTCTCACTTCTTCCGAATTGGCTTTTTTCACATCGGACGGAGCCATCCCTATGGTTCGGTGATATGTCCTATTATAACTATTGGCTACGTCATGTAGTACAGGTAGATATGAGTAGTTGTCCTTGTAAGTGAAAAAACGGTAAAGTTTCGTTTTAATTGTTTTTATTGCTCGCTCACTTATCGAAGCTTTGGTATCCGAATTCTGAGTAGGAAAATATCGCACATCGTTATCTGTCATCAGGGATTGAACTCTTTTTGCACGGAATTCTTGACCTGGAAAAAAAATTAAAACATATCATATAACTTGAAAGTACGAATATATATCATATTTGTAAGAAATATTTACCTTCTAGACTAAAGAGTTATAATTCAAAAGAATACAAAGGGGAAATTACCTTTATCCGTGATGAGTTTGGCGGGGGCTCGGCCATATTCTTTAAAAATGTCTTTGAAAGCTTTAGCTACCGCTTCCCCGGTCTTGTTCTTCAGTGGACGTAACCACACGTATTTTGAGAATGTGTCCACTACGAGTAGGATGTACTTGAAAGCATCGTTCCATTTTTCGAATTTTACCATGTCGATTAAATCAGCCATCCACAGGTCATCTTTACCAGCAGTGACAATAGAGTTTCTCTGAAATCGTCGTCTAACAGGTTTATATAAACTATACGATTCCTGGTTATGTAAGAATTTGCGTATCCTATGCATACCAATGTCAAATTTTCCTTCATTTTGTACCACTTTATACAGTTTCTGTGGCCCAGAAAAGCTTGCTGGATGAGACGGGTCATAATAAATAGATTTCAAGTAATCTTCCCATGGTGCCATGTTCACTGTACAAATGTCACAATACTAATAAATAAGATCAGCCAAGAAGTATTACTTAAATATCTTTTATGAGTCATTTTCATCGTCACTGACGTCATCACCATCGGATTCCTCTTCATCATCGGAAAATTCCATGTCAAATAGTTCTTGAAAGGTGTTCTTATGTTTCCTTATGACTTTCTTAACAACAGTGGTTGTGTTTTGGCCTCTAGAGATCAGTTTATCTATTTGATCTATGATTTGTTGGTGAATTCTATTGCTTCTTAGTGGCAGAATATATTTATCTATTAATGTTTCGTATTTCGCGAAAAAATCTTTTTCGTCGTGATGTTTTATGCGCTCCTCGGCCATTTCCTGAACAGCCTCACTATCCTCTCCATTATCTCTGAATGTATTGTAAATTCTGTCAAATTTATCACTGTTTCTTTCTCTGGCTCTTTTCCATAATTGTACGTAAGCCAAATTATCTTTAACAGAATCGTCTTCAGAGTCGCTATCGTTTAAGTCCTCGTGTTTTCGTTTTCTTTGGTCCTTATGTTCAGGACACCAGCCGTTTTTGACATGTCTTTGTACGTCATGAACAGTGTCAAATAATTGGCCACAATCACCACATGGTTGTCCTTTATTATCCATTATTTCTTCGGAATTATTTTCTGTAATGTTTTCCGGATCTGAATATTCCGTGATGTTATCTGTTTGAGTTCCGACTGCAGAATGATTAAATTCATGCGCAACATCTTCTTTTATAGAATTTTGTGGAGTCACGTGACTTGTCTTTTCTAAAGCGTTTTTTCTTTGACCGATACATTTTAGCCTCTGATCTTCTGGTGTAGTTGGTTTTAAATCAACCAATAAATGTCCGTAAGGTTGTTTCGTAGCTTTTGAAAATTGTTTCAAAAGAATATCACTTTGCCCTGGATACATCTGTTTAGCTAGGGTCATCACTGATATTTTATCGACTGGGTTATTAAACAATACAAGATAGTGACAGTTTCTTCTTTGTGTCGGGTCCTTGGTGCCAAATAAATTCTGGTTTATAGAGATCACAGATAGAGATCTATGATGTGAGCCCTCAGTGAACAGATCAGTAATCCGTTTATCCTTTCCGGCTTCATAAAATATATCGTCCAAAATCAAAAGGTTGTTGACTCTAGGATCAAAGAAATCGTCTTCATCTAAGTCGGTTGGAATGCCTTTTATAAATTCCACCTTAGGAGTAACTGTCTTTTGAATTTCTGTGTATAAGGGTTGCCATCTTTTGTAGAGCCACACAATTCTTTGAATGCGAGGCTGAATGTTTGTGAAGTGATTCTGTAATAACCTTTCTACCATCGTAGTCTTTCCACATGCTGAAAGAAAGATTGAATTTCTTAAGAAAATTTTATTCCACCACATAAAATAGACCTAATATAAAGTGAGAGAAATTGATACCAATATGTTGTTGAAAAAGCCCCCGAAAATATAAGAGACTAAAATATTCAAATTGTAGACAAGTTTATTATTTCAATATTAAAAAAAGAAAAAAAAAATCACTATTATAGCAAAAACCGAGGATAAAAAACATTGGAAAAAGTAAATTGAAATATATATGAAAAATATATTTAATACCTGTGGGACCTGATATCATCATAGTAAATGGATGACGCAACACTACGGTTTCTTCTAATGGTAAAAGTTCTTGTGGCGACCTTGAATACGTCTCACTGTCTGGCGGCGGCGGCGGCGGCGGCGGCGGCGGCGGATTCGCTTCAGTGCTCTGCGGATATGCTTGAGCGATTTCAATATGTTTTTGTCTTTGATGCCTTAACATGACATCTCTTCTTGAAAAATACTGCAAACAGTCTGGACACTTTGCAGAATACATGTTGACTCTCCGATGATTGGCAATTGAATGACGAGATATATTTTGTTTCTTCAATATAAATATATTCGCATGTTTTCAGCAACAATTTATGACCAAATAAAGTTTTCTTAGCCAATCAGAGCCGTGGACCTATCATGAATAACCATCCCCTTAAAATGCTTTTTTCCTATACATGTAAATCAAGAAAGAGAGGTCATGAGAAACTAATCTAGTTCGAAAACCCTTAAGTGATGGTCACTCTTTAATTTCGTCTTAGCTGGCCTTTGTGTAGTCTCGCATTGACAGTAATAAATATGTCATAATAACGCATTTGAAAAAATTAAGGTGTACTGTTGTAAACTCAACAGATGATTGCAACTATGTACCTCGAAAATCTTAAATGCTGTCTCGCCTGGTGATCATGTAATCTCGCCTTGATAAAAATATTATTACTAGTCTCAAAACATATTGCGCATGCGCTAGAAATTCTTTCTATATATATGAACTTTCGTAACTATATTTCATTTCTATGCTAGATCTTAACGAGTATTGACTATTGTTAAAAGAATTATATTTCACGGTGATTTCCGTTTTGTTGTCTCGCCTGACTTTAACTTACTTGTAATGTTTTAATCGTTGTTGCCTCGCCTTGATTTTGATTATTGACATTTGAAGTCAAGATTTTTCATTTTTGATGTCTCGCCTGAATAAATGACTATTAGTCTAATGCTTCGATTTTGATTTTTCAGTCGTGTTAGAAAGAAATACCTCTACGGGACGAATAACTTCTACTAACAAGTAGCGAGTAGTTAGAGTATCATCTCCAAAAAACACTGGAATAAAACAGTAAGTAGCTTTTCTATACAAGTTGTTGTCTCGCATGGCTGTATGTATTGCCTCGCCTGTTGATAGTATAAACAGTCTTGTTTTAAAGAAGTTTTGTTGTCTCGCCTGGCTTTTATTTTTTTGATTTCAGATTTTTATCATTTCTGTAAACACGTAATTTGAAATATATAAAGGTATTTTACCAGCTTAAAATTGTTATATTTATTTGCAGAATATGGCTTACGTCTGCGAGAAGTGTGGGTATTGCTTTCCTAAATTGAGCCAGTTACTCAAACACAGAAGAACAGAAAATCACTGGCCAAAGTTTGAATGTGAGCTGTGTGGAAAGTCTTTTACTAGAAAAGACAATTTGGATCGTCATTTGGAAAGACACCAAGCCTCTAGATCAATACATTGCGAAGAGTGTGGAAAATGTTTTAGTCGTCCCGATAATCTTCTTCGACACCTTAAAGACAAGCATCAACTTGGGGGAGGAAAAAAACGACCTTCAAGTGATCATCAAGAGGGCGGACCTGCCAAACGATTGAAAAAAAGTGACGATCCACGTCGATTTTATACACTCACAAAAATTAAGGAGCAGAAGATACAGAAGTTCAAAACAACTGCTTCAAGCTACAAAGTAACCTTCCATGATATCGAGGTTACAGAAGATATACTTTTAACCCTGAAAAGACTGTTTCAAACCATATTTGATGATCTTACACGAGGATCTAAAACCGAAGATTTGGTGAGGCTTACCGTTCAGAGTCCTTCCCTGGACTATCCCATTGTCATTCCATTTTTACCTATTCCTGAACTTTCAGCCGACAGATTCATGGCGGAAATAGAGCGGGTTCTTCAATCGAATGAAGACTTTGTTATTGACTCGGGTCTCATGATTGACGTTACACTAGTGGACATGCCAAGTGGAGGAGTCGTAAAACGGTGTAAATTCGTGAATATTGATAAGTTTATAGCCAGCAAAAAGTGTATCCTCCGTATTCAAAATGATGATAATCTCTGTTGCGCCCGAGCCATAGTTACCGCCATAGCCAGATTGGATAAACATGATAAGTGGGAGAGTATTCGAAAAGGCTATGAACCACAGTGTAGTTTAGCAACGAAACTACACAATGAGGCAGGTGTTCCATTTGGAAAATGTGGTATTAAAGAAGTCATGAAATTTCAAGAAGTTCTTCAAAACTTTCAAATAAATATAGTATCCAGGGAACATTTCAATGCCATTATTTATGCTGGACCTGAAAAAGTGAAAAAAAAATATACTTGTACTACCACAATGACCATTATGTTATAATAACTAGTATGCCAGCTTTTCTATCCAGAAATTATTATTGTACAGACTGCAAGAAGGGATACGATCATTTAGAAAATCATAAATGTAGCAATGTTTGTCATGCTTGTCGAAACGTTCACAAAGAAAGTGATCAAGACTGGATACAACGTAATGCGTGCCATCGTTTTTTCAAAGGTCGTGAATGCTTTGAATTACATGAAAGGACAACGAAAAATGGAAATTCTATCTGTAAGTCTATCTACCGTTGTAAAGATTGTGGTAAAACTGTAAATACTAAACTCGACCAAAATCATATATGTGGTCGCGTATATTGTAAGACCTGCAATGCATTCTACCCTGACGGACATCAATGTTACATGCAACCTGAGGAATCAAGTCAGCCAAACATTTCTATAGAAGAAGAGCTTATAGCCGAGGAAGAAAATCCGAAGACATTCATATTTTTTGATTTTGAGTGTACTCAAGATGACTTGATAGCTTGTGAACAAGGCTTTAAGCCCTATATTTATGGGAAATGTCAGAACTGTTTAAAATCGAGTTGTGGTTCGTATAAACATAAACCAAATCTCTGCGTTGCTCAAAAAGTATGTACTTTATGCATGGAAGATACGGCTGAATGTGAACAATGCGGGCAGAGAGAACATGTTTTTCATGGAGATAGTACACTCGATAAGTTTTGCTTATGGTTGTTTTCTGAGGAAAATTATGATAGCACTGTCTTATGTCACAACTTCCAGGGATATGACTCTTATCCTATTTTGCAATATTTGTACAAAAATGCTATTGTACCTACAGTTGTCCCTAACGGAGCTAAGATAATGAGTTTGACCGTCGATAATTGTAAAATCAAGATGATTGACTCAATAAACTTCTTGCCAATGGCCCTCTCAAAATTACCCGATATGTTCGGGTTTGAAGAACTTAAAAAAGGTTATTTCCCCCATCTTTTCAATAGAAAAGAAAACCAAGACGTAGTTCTGGACCGTCTTCCAGAATTACCCTATTATAATCCTGACGCAATGAAACCCAAAGATCGAGATACCTTTCTGATTTGGTAAAATGACCATAGACATGACAGATTCGACTTCCAAAAAGAATTACTGGCCTACTGTCAGTCGGACGTCGATATTTTGAGACGGTGTTCTCTTAAATTTAGAGAAAATTTCCTCGAGATAACAGGTATTGATCCGTATGAACAATGTATTACTATTGCGTCCGCGTGTAATTTGGTGTTTAGGTCAAATTTTCTTGAACAAGATACACTTGCTTTAATTCCTCACCACGGTTACAATCCTCAACAGACTCAGTCTATTAAAGCCTTACAATGGATCAAATATATATCCCATACTCAGGGACATAAAATCTCGCATGCTAGGAACGGAACAGAAAAAGTTTTAGGTTCGTATCGTTGTGATGGGTATTACGAGACAAAAGATGGCGAAAAGGTAGTTCTTGAATTTCACGGCGACTTTTGGCATGGGAACCCGAATAAGTACTCTAAATTTACAGTTAATCCAGTGAACCGTAAGACTATGGGAGACCTGTATGAAGCAACAATGGAGAAGAAAAAGTATTTAGAAAATCAGGGCTATATTTATAAATCTATATGGGAGTCGGATTTTGACAAAGAATATCAAGAAAACCTTGATATGAAAGTTTTCATAGATCAGTTAAACATAATTTCACCTCTTGAACCACGTGACGCATTTTACGGTGGTCGAACTGAAGCTTTTACCTTGTACAAGGAAGCATCTAATAACGAAGACATCAATTACTATGACGTGACTTCGCTATATCCCTGGGTAAATAAGACTGGTAAAATACCACTAGGACACCCCGAAATCATAACTGAAAATTTCGAAGATCTAAGCAAGTATGAAGGACTCGTAAAGTGTAAAGTGTTACCCCCGAAAATGTTATTCCACCCCGTTTTGCCAAGCAAATTGAACGGAAAATTGTTATTTTCTTTGTGTAAATTGTGTTCAGAAACACAGCAACAGACGCTCTGTACTCATACCGATGAAGAAAGGTCTTTTGTTGGTACTTGGGTAACGGACGAAGTTAAAAAAGCCGTTGAAAAGGGGTACAAAGTTCTAGAAATTTATGAAATATGGCATTTTAAGGAAATTTCCATATATGATCCCGAAACAATGACTGGAGGATTGTTTACAGGTTATGTTAATACGTTTCTAAAAATAAAGCAAGAAGCTAGTGGATGGCCTGACTGGTGTAAGACAGACGAAGACAAACACAGATATATCGAACTTTATTCCCAGAAGGAAGGTATTCTACTCGAATACCACAAAATAAAAAAAAATCCCGGATTGCGCGCCCTGGCTAAGCTAATGTTAAATTCATTCTGGGGTAAATTTGGTCAAAGATCAAATATGCAGCAGGTTGAGATCGTATCTGATCCTGTCCAGTTTTTTAGCAAACTGACCTCCGACCAGGAAGACGTGACTGCAGTAAATTTCATTTCGGATGAGGCAGTAGAAATGAGATGGAAATATAAAGAGGAATTCGTTGAAAGTAATATTAAGACAAATGTTGTCATTGCGGCTTACACCACGGCACAAGCTCGTCTGAAACTATATTCTTATTTAGAAGAATTAGGGCCAAGAGCATTGTATGCCGATACCGACTCTGTGATATTTTCGACGAAGCAAGGTGACCCAAAACCACAATTAGGGGACTTTCTTGGTGACCTTACAGACGAAATTCCACAAAATAATAGTATTAAGACCTTTGCAACAGGAGGACCGAAGAATTATGGATACGAGTTGTTTCATTCAGATAAAGACGGAAATAAAACGTTTTGTAAAGTAAGAGGGATTACTCTCAATTACCGAAACCTTTTGAATGTAAATTTTGGTGTTCTTAAACATTTTGTAAAGAATTGTCATAATGATTCAGTGTCGTGTCTGAATCCCCATAAAATTATGAGAGATAGGGACGGTGTTAAGTTGATGACTACGTCAGAACGCAAGGATTATAGGCTTGTATTTGACAAACGTGTTATCAGAAATGATTATGTTTCATATCCATATGGATATTAATTGTTCTACTTTGTATTAATTTGTACATATTATGTTTCAAGTATCGGAATAAATATTACAAAACAATTACTTTTGTTTTTCTATTATCAAAGTCAATTCCAGAGAAAAATGCCAGAGAGAAATAACAATGAGAAAGAACAACGAGAAAGAACAATGAGAGAGAGAGAGAGAGAGAGAGAGAGAGAGAGAGAGAGAGAGAGAGAGAGAGAGAGAGAGAGAGAGAGAGAGAGAGAGAGAGAGAGGGAGATAGAGAGAGAGACAGAGAGAGAGAGCCGAAAAAAGTTTTCTGGCCTATACACACTTTAAGATAGTGTCCTATATTGGGATCAGTCTTTGGTTGCATAGTCTGCTAAAAATGTTGTGATTCTCTTTTGAGCCCTTTTAACTCAGTTAGTTCCGAATATGAATCCAATTTTGTCGCGTTCCTCCAGTCCGCACGTACCAAAGAAGAAAGGACCAATATTTACAAATGTAAAGTAGGGTTGTAGCAACGACGTTTTCAATGGTACATTCCTTACCTATTTTATTAATCAAATATTTAAATGAGTTATCTCAATCAAAACTGGCTCATAATTTTCTTCAATTATGTCGACTGGCCACATACAAAAGGGAATTTCTTAAATTGAACAACAAAGGGTTTTTCCACCTGTTATTTTTATCAAATTCGTAGTGGGATACCAGCTTTTCTGATGCAATAAATATGCGATAAATCGTCCATGATTTGAAACGGCATCCCCTAACACAGATGTGAACCGTTTAAAGAGCTAATCTGTCATCCGACCTCATATCAAAACGATACTTACTACTAAGGAACGGATCGATTTAACACATGTGACTCTACCAACCAGGACTGTAGTTACGAAGTTTTGCGATATATATTTTAACCTGTTTAACAGATCAAACTTCCAATGGCGCGCACATCAATGATTTATATATACATGTATCGAAAAACAATCTGCCGTCTGATTAATTAGACAAAGCTTTGGTCATTCTATAAATTTGGGGTACTTTTATCCTTGATTGACTAGTCCCCCTTTTCTCTACCCATTTCACCCATGATTAGATAAATGTACAACTACTGTAAGCCTAAACAAAATTTCTACACATGACTTAAATAATTGAATTGAACCGGGGGTTTACGCCGCGTTCAACAATTGTTCAGTTTTATCGCGGCGCCAGGAGCCCCTTTCAATGGATTCCCGGTATTTCTCACACCTGTACACATCATCCTTTCCTAGTTTCCAACTTCTACCTCACATGGGTCTAGTATATCGCGTAAAAATCGTCTGCTGTATGACGTCATACCCTGATAAGTTACTCAATACTCATCGCTACAAATAGATCAACACAGATATCAAAAATTTACTCCTCCGGCTCAAAATGACCGTTTATATAGAATATTTAACACATTCCACTACCTGAAGATAGGTTACTAAAAATAGATCAAAATAGGTATCAAAAATTTACTCCTCCGACTCAAAATGACCGTTTATATAGAATATATAGCACATTCCACTACCTAAAGATAGGCTGTTACCTACTTATTGTCATGGCGTTGTGTGCGTCCGTCCGTGCGGTCGTAAACTTTTCTTATAAAATCTTCTCCTCAGAAACTACTGGATGGATTTCAACCAAACTTCACAGGAATGATCCTTGGGTGACCCTCTTTCAAAGTTGTTCAAGAAATTTTGATCAAATGAAAAACATGGATTTAATGGGCGTGGCTAATTTCCAAATATGATAAAAAGTGAGTTTTCTCAGATTCTAATCAATGGATACCAATTAGATTTTACATGAATGATCCTTGGGTGACCCTTTATCAGTCTACAAATAATCATTGTGATCTGATGAAAAATATGCATTTTATGGGCGGAGGTCATTTCTCTATATGTCCGCATATAGTGGAAAATTTGAATATCATTTTCTCAGAATAAAATTGATGGATATCAACCAAATTTCTCTTGAATGATCCTTGATTAACCCTTTATCAGTCAATAAAAAATCATTGTGATCGGATGAAAAATATGCATTTTATGGGCAGAGGTCATTTCTCTATATGTTATATAGTGGAAACTTTGAAAATCATTTTCTTAGAATGTAACTGATGGATATAAACCAAATTTCACTTGAATGATCCTTGAGTGACCCTCTAGTAGTCTACTAAAAATCATTGAGATCAGATGAAAAAAAATGCATTTTATGGGCAGAGGTCATTTCTTTATATGTTATATAATGGAAAATTTGAAAATCATTTTCTCAGAATCTAATTTTTGGATATCAACCAAATTTCACTGGAATGATCCTTGAGTGACCTTTTATCAGTGTACCAAAACTTATTTTGATTGAATGAAAAATATGCATTTCATGGGAGGAAGTCATTTCTTAATAAGTTAAATAGTGGAAACTTTGAAAATCATTTTCTCAGAATATAATTGATGGATATCGATCAAAATAATTTGGTATGATCTTTGTGTGACCCATTATCATGCAGCCAAAACTCATTTTGATTTGATGGAAAATATGTCTTTTAAGAGCGGAGGTCATTTCTCTAAAGCGCATCATTCGGTTTCCATAGCGACGGTTCCAAAAGAGACGCGTTGTCATATTTGGTTGCAACCTTGTACACTTAGCACTGACATCCATACAAATATTGACTGACAGTTTATCAAAATCCGATGAATGATAAAAAAGATATTGCAATAGTCTCAGAACTTTTTGATACCCCCCCCCCCCCGTAGGTCTACAAATTATCAACCAATTGGTGGAAAGGGATATTTGAGTTCATATGTTAGCGAGAGTAATACATTGTGGCGCCCCGGTACTCAAGGTACAGTTAGTTACATACTGAAATTGACATTAATCTCTATCAAAACCATTCTAAATCGCTTCCCCAGCGCTCCGGCCTTTCATTCATTCCAAACACTCGCTCAAACCAATAATAAACGCTCCAAAATCACTAAAATGCCAAGACCAACAACTACATTGCAAATAAATACAGCTTGACAAATCGCGATTTCACTGACATAATCGAAATTTTGTAAACGTCTGACTCGTCCTTGAAGAGATAAGCCATTTATGGAACTTGTATGCATACTTTATTTAAGGGAGGTAATGAAATCGCCAATTTTGTTCATCCTGAACAAAATTAGCGATATCGAGTCACCTCCCTTTTATTTCATTAAACTCCCAACATCGCACTGATTCAAATTCATTCCAAAATCATTCACCTCGTCAATTTCACGATGTTGTTGACTGTAGTGGACCCGTAATAGTTCCGCGACATTTCGGTACACATGATGCCGTCCTAATGAAACCCATTAAGAAACCTCGGTTAACACTGTTAACTTGAAGTGATTACTTCCTAAGCGTTACGGAACTATAACGGGTCCACTACCTTAAAGGCTGTAAACGCCTATATTGACACTTCTCACCTTTTTTCCACCGGAACGTCAATGTGTTGATGTGTCATACTAAATAAAGCCACATGTCATTTTTTTTATTTTTATTTTTTTTTTTTTTTTTTTCGTTTTCTACCAGTCATTAATATCATAGGCGTAACTAGGATTTTGAAATATATATATGTATACTCAAAAGTTGACCAATATAAAATATATAGGATAAAGGCATCTTCACGAGTCAAGGGGATCGAATCTATAGCTTCTTCTCGCCATGGTTCGACAAGATGGGATAAAGGCGTTATGTGGACTGTGACTGTGACAAAAGATGAATGTCCTACGTCCGCTCCCCTTCTATGATTTGAATGTTGATGAACATGATCAATACATCGTAACTACAGCTTGAATAAGCTGTAGTTTCGATGTTATGATTATCCATCAACGACATTTTTGGGAAGAGGATTCATTTCTATTCCGCACTTGCGTAATGGTACTGAGTTACGCCCTTGAATATTGGCGACAGTCGGTTAATAAACTAAGTCCTTATTTACAGTATCCACCAATGGGTCGATAATCGTAGATCTATGTGAGATAGTAGCTGTAGGCTAGGAAAGGATGTAATGGTAGTACTGGCGTGAGAAATACCAGGAATACATTGTTAGGTGCTCCAGCCGCCGCGATAAAACTGAAATAATGTTGAAAGCGGCGTAAAACCCCGTTCAATCAATCAATATTTACAGTATCGCTACCTCTATATTTTACCAGAATGAAAGATTATTGGTTTTTGTCAGTTTAAATGCCAAATTTTAAAATTTTACGATCAAAGGAAAGTTCATTTGACCTTCATACAAAATCTGTAGCAAGCCCTACGTAAGAATGCAAAATCGTTTGCAAACGTTTAGAATAGTACCCCACTTTGCAAGCGACTGCACACCCAAAGCGTGATACCATTTCTTAAACGTTTCGCGAATGTTTTTATCCAGAACGATTGGTGCAGTTTTCAAGTGACTGGCAGATCCTAGCCACCCTGATATAGTCGACAAGGCAGATCGACTTTCTTAGAATATATCAAACGTCATTTATCTACACTCTAAGTACAATCATATGCAGAGCTACAGATAGGGGGCGTACTTAGGATTTCAGTTCTAAATATTTCACTAGACCTTTGTTGTGGGTACTCATTTGAATTGTCGCGACGAGGGTTAATTGAGAAATAAAGATTTTTTACGGGAGTTACCCCCTCTTATCTTTACCTCTGTATATGTCTTGGAATTTAAAACCTACTGTTGGTTCAAAATGTCAAAAAGGTGGAAATTGTTTACAAATCATGATAGGATAAGTTGCAAATTTTCTACACAAACTTCTCAAGTGCTTTCCCCGCGGATTTTGGCCAGTTTCAACTTAGCTGCCACAATCTTAAAACGCTTCCTACTCAGTGGCCTGACGGATAGTCTCAGATTACTAGTTTAAAGTAATCAGAAATGAAAATCGTATTTGACAAACTGCGATTCGGAACATCCGCGGCTTGGACTTTTCCGTAAGTCTATTCCGTTTATTCGCCGAATGCTCCGCTAGACTGGTACTGCTGTCGACTCATGTATGAAGCCTTTTATGATAGTCGACAGTGGGACCAGGCTAAATGCTCCCCGGCGAGAGGCAAACTGCCTTTTGAGAATAGATTTATAGATGGATTTTATTCGGTAAAAGATGTTGACAATACATGATATAAAATTCTTTATTCCTCCAAATAAGAAGATAACATAGTGAAAAATACAAAACTTATATACAAACATATTAAGTAAGGATGAACACGCATAAGTGAAGAGGAGAAAGACAATACAAATGTGACAAACATATAAATTGTAAGAAATAGAAAAAATAGCAATTTATCAATATATTTCACTAATTTGTGCGTGAAATGATAGTTACGAAAATCAGAATTTCAGTGCATTCAACGTTAAGACAATAAATAAATGATACGTGTATCATACATGTATTATTGTTCATTTAAGAAATATATGCATAAATGTAAGACGCAGTGAAATTGATCAATCAACCAGTTGATTTGGCAATTAACTAATTAAGCAATCAATCAGCTAATGCATAAGCAATAAATGAACAAATGACTGAATGCACCAATGAATGAATCTATCAATCTGATAAAACATGTCTACATAGGTACAGATAAATTGAATTCACGTACATCAATAAATCAGGTTATACAATTTAACAGAAAAATATCATCTATACAATGTACCGACGATTACAAACAAAATGAATGAATGAATGAATGAATGAATGAATGAATGAATGAATGAATGAATGAATGAATGAATGAATGAATGAATGAATGAATGAATGAATGTGATTATCTGCCAGAGTCGATTCGAATTTTTAACAAAATGAAAGTGAAGAATTGCGATATATTGGCAGTTTGATTTTATTCCGTCATAGTTGTTGACAATACATCCTGGATAAAATGTAATTATACATTTCGATAAAAATATATACAATGTATATCACAGTATGTTTGAAGTTCATGTCCGGCTGCCACCACCAAACCTGGGTTAACGCAAAAAAGAGATCTTGATATTTTATTTCAATTGCGGAGATTTGCTGAATTATTCAAATGGACCGGGATTCCTCAAAAACGATTATAGATCGCTGCTAGTAATAAAACACAGATTGACCAGCAATCAATTAAAATAGAATTATGAATATAAGACATATGAGCGTTTTAAAACCGAATCATACAAAACACAAATTGGACATTAAGTTGAAGTTGCGAAGGTTGTGATGTTCCACAAATGGGATTTTTAAGACAAATTTCAATTTTCTCAATGATTTTCCAGTCTATGAATATTTAGTCTATGGGAATAAATAGTTTCGATTGTTTGAGCAGACTAAAAAATTCAGTCATAATCTGAGTTAGTTATTAACGAGTAGATACTAAAAAGGATTCAGGGAAAGTAACATTATAAATATTTGTTTTAATCCCTTTTAAATTCAAGGGTCTGATTTCGGTCTTATACAATGACAGGAAAATTTCTATTGTCAAGTTGTTAGAGTGTTGAAACCGAAATTGTTCACTTTTGGGTATTCAATTAAAATACGAACTAAAACGAAAGTTTATACAATTTATTGCTGTTTTTTAAATCATTTAAGATCGTAGATGACTAGTATAATATGAGCGACTTAGTTGGAACTCAGGTAATTCATTGGATAACGTATCCTTAACATGTGTAATGAATGCGGAAAAGAGAAACCAAGAAGATAATTTACCGACACGATCTAGTTACCGGATAAAAAGATTTTTCATCGTAAAATACGGTTAACCCTTTGCTGTTTAATCCCTGCTTTTTACGTGCCTGTGATTTTATGATCGAGAAAACATTGTGAAAAAAGAAGAAATTGCTTCTGACAAGCAATTTCTTCTTTTTCCACACTATTTTCAACCCTATTGAATGGTTATTTATCAAATTAAATCCACTTGAAATTTTCGTCTGCAAAACCTTTGAATTTAGACAGGTCCAAAATTTTGTAAAGTTGAATGGGTTAACATGTCTCACCTGAATGAAAACTAACCAGGATTAACATCTGTCGAATGTTTATCATGATTTCATTGAGTACTACATCATAGAGTTTGAACTAGAAGTCGTGAAATATTTGAATTAATATCTCACATACCTACTCTTAGAAAAACAGTTAAATAGCAGGACAAGTTTAGAATATCAGATTGCTTTTGCCTCTGATGACCCATCGCCTGAGTGTTCATTTATTAATTTGGCAAATAGCAATACATCGACAATGTTATTTGTTTGTACTGTAAATAAAAGTTTGTTTCTTGTATTTTCTTGAAGTGAAAAGGTCAGGTTTTATCTTTGTTTCTCTTTTATTATTTTTTTTTCAAATATTTAGTTAGAATTATTCATTTTCTAAATTCTAAAGTCTCATGGTTTTCCTGTCAATACTTTAATTCATATAAATAGTATTTTAGAAATGAATTTCTTTTCATGCCATACTAATAAATATTTGACTTAAAACGGTCACAGGCAGGTCTTTTTTCTTTGATTGTGTATTAGGTTGACAATTTAACCAGAATAAAATGTACAAAATTCAACAAAAAAAGAAAAAAAAAGATAAAAAAAAATATTAAATTATTCATCTGTGTTATTGAATATTCTAAGAAACACCAATGAAAATTGGAAAGTGAAACTCTTACTACTCATGAGATTGATTTTAGTCTGGTTATCACTCTGTTGCCAAAATATTGTTCCATTTTAATTTATAAGGAAATCCATCAGAAAATGATGTATTGTTAGGATAACAAGCCTACCACCCCATACCCTCAATTTGTAATTGAAAACTCATTACAGAAATCCTGGATTTGCCATTTATACTAAAACTTTTAAGCTGTAAACTAAACTCTTATCAGAAAAGAGCAGGGTTCAACATTTGGGAGTCCGGGAGTTCGAGACTCCTTTTTCCAAAGACAGGACTCCCTCATTTTGTGAATAAGGAGTCCGAAAGACTCCTTTATCATGTGAGAATATCAATTCTCCCATCCAACTCATTATCAGAACATTTTCTCTTTAACTTTCCCTTATAATAGTTGAATCAGAAAACATCCTCTATTTTATCTATAAGTGAAGCTTCTTATTTTGAGGTAAAATTGTGGAAAAGAAGAAATTGCTAGTCAAAAGCAATTTCTTCTTTTCCACAATATTTCCCCCATTTTAAAAAAAATGGACTCCTTATATTTATCTTGGACTTCTTGATTTAATTGGTTGGGAGTCAGTCTGATGGACACCTTACAATTTGAAGTTAGTTTCAAACCCCAAAGAAATTTGAAACTTTCTTAATGCGCTATTTAAACCTGTTTTTTTCTTTTTGAAGCAGCCTAGAATGATGAACCCTCAACAGCCTCCAACCTCTGTATCTGGGGGAGCCAGAGGACCGACAATTCCTGACGCATCAATGTCACAGGTAGAAAGGGAGAGAGTCTATCAATGGATTAGTGAACTGACCAGTCCTGACACTAGAGAGAATGCCCTACAAGAGTTAAGGTACTATTAACTTTTGATTGACGAGATAATAATTTCTGAGCCTTTACGCTTAAACTGATTCAAACTCTGTCCTGCTTTTGAATGTCTCATAAAAAGATTATTCCACACAAAGACCAAATCTTAACCCTTGTCATACTGAATAAAAAAATTCCATTAAAATCAAAGGACTAAGGGAATTTATTTTGAAGATAAAGAGAATAACATGTTATTGTCTTGAAATATAAATGCTTTCTGGTCGAGGTAGGGAGAATTTATCATGACAAGATAGAGTGTTCCACTTCTGGTGGTGCTCTTCTGTCAATTCCTTTAAGTTTCAGTCTGAGGCCGTTCTCATTGATATTTCATCCAATCAATTTTCAGGGGTTAATTATGATATACACTTAAAAATGAAAGAAATACAGGTGAAGTGAGTGTAAATTGTTTCTAAAAAAAGTGCTTGATATCATGTTATATTATCAGACAGATGATATCAGGTCATTACTGGCTTCATTGCATAGTAAATGATTTTTACTAGGTATGGGAACGAGTTTTCGATTAATGGAGTACTCAATCGAACGTCCGATTATCGATTACCAATTTCATTAATCAATTAATCGGTAAAAAATAATTTGAAATAATAGCAAGTTTGTTTCCAATCTCATTTTTTTCATATTTTCTCAAAATATTGATCTTTAATATAAAATGCTGTTCAGCTAAAGATAATGTATCCAACACCTGGGTGCAAGTCGATTGTCTTATCCATTGATATTTTTCCGAATTCACAAACAAGTGCCAACTGTCATTGTTCTACTGTCAAACAATACAAGTCATTTTGTAACTTTAGCACCTTCGAATTTTGGTATTCTGATCAGGGACTGTGCGATTAACTTGGATCTTCGGATCAACGGAATGTTGCAGCGTCGTTCCAAAACCTTGTAGCGCAAGCTTATCGATGTTGTAGTTACTCGGTCTTTCTCAACCAAAAGTTATATATAAAAACGATGAATATCGTCTGGAAATATAACCGAGAAATGACACTCTCTTTGCATTCACTTTACAATTTTCTGTTTCTTAAAACAAATTAGCAATGTCCTTTCAACTGCCCCTTTGACTGAAAATATGCAGCAAATACTGTTTATCTCTATGTTTGAAGATACAGAATAAATGAATATCCTCAATTCTATCCGAGTACTCGAGTACTCAATCGGAATGGTCAACAAGTAATCGATTAGTAAAATTGGTACTCGTTACCATCCCTAATTTTTACACTATTCTGGTTTAAACAGGAAAATTAGATGATAAAATTAGACTAAGATCAGACTGCACATTTATGCAGGCTGATCTTTGTCTACACCTCCAGAAGCTTCTGCTAAAGCAGGAATATTCTGGGTCCAAATGTTAAAAAATTTCATTGACCTTGAATTTTTTATTTTGAACAACTTTTGTCTGATCATGATCATCGGTTTTGAACTGTTTAGGATTTCTGTTCAATTTGTGATTGAAAAATATTTTGTTAAAAGTACTTAGCTATTATCATACTGAATTTCAATTGAGTTTGTAATGAATCGCTCATTTTTATTTGGCTGGCCCATTAAAATGACTTTAAATAACTGGTTTCCCATTACGGTACTTTGATTTAGTTAGATTATTATTTTTTGGCGTTATCTTGTATTTGTATATTGTATGTCTATAGCATATGTGGTTTTTGAATAAGGAGTAATGTAATGTTATGTAAAGAATTGAAACCAGTAATATCATTGCAGTAAAAAGCGTGAAGTAGTTCCTGACTTACCTCCAATGTTGTGGCACAGTTTTGGTACAATTGCTGCCCTGCTTCAAGAAATTGTCAACGTTTATCCCGCCATAAATCCTCCACACCTTACAGTAAGTATTGGGAATATTGCTTGCTTTTCAGGGGTCATTGACCCTTATCAATCAAATTTAATCCTTGTCATGCTGAATAAAAACCTTGGCAAGATTGTCACAAAAGCAAAAGCAAAGTACAAAGCACTGGGCCAATCTAGCTGTAACTTGGCAGGGATGTTCCTTGGGTGAAGCTCTTTGAAAGTTGTTAAAAGAATTTAATTTAATCAAAAACTCTGGTTCCATGGTACATAAAGGCAAAAATTGACGAAAATCTTAGAAAAAAAATCTTCTTCTCCAAAACCATTAAGCCAATCAAGCTGAAATTTGGCAGAAATGTTCCTTTGGTGAAGCTCTTCAAAAAAATTTAACTTCATTAAAAATTCTGGTTTCCATGGTAACGGAAAGGCTTAAAAATGGCTGAAATTGCTGAAAATCTAAAAAAAATTCTTTGTCTCCTAAACCATGAGGCCAATCAAGCTGAAACTTGGTTTGGATGTTTCTTGGGTGAAGCTCTTCAAAAGATGCTAAAAGAATTTAATTTCTTCACTCTGGTTTCCATGGTAATAGAAAGGCTAAAAAATGGCCAAAAATACCGAAAATCTCATAAAAAATTCTTCTCCTAAACTACATGGCCAATCAAGCTGAATCTTTACAGGGATGATCCTTTGGTGAAGCGCTTCAAAAGTTGTGAAAAGAATTTAATTTTTATCAAAATTCTGGTTTCCATGGTAATGGAAAGGCTAAAAATTGGCCGAAAGTTACTGAAAATCTCATAAAAAATTCTTCTCCTTCGAAACTACTTGGCCAGTCAAGTTGAATCTTTGCAAGGATGATTCTTGGATGAAGCTCTTCAAAAGTTGTTAAAAGAATTTGATTTCATTAAAAACTCTGGTTTCAATGGTTATGGAGAGGCTAAAAATTAGCTGAAAATTGCCATAAATCTTAGAAAAATTTCTTCTCCTCCTAAACTACTTGGCCAATCAAGCTGAAACTATGCAGGGATGATCCTTTGGTGAAGCTCAACCAAAGTTTTTAAAAGAATTTGATTTTATCAAAATTTCTTTTTTTCCCATGAAACAGAAAGATGGCAAATTGCTGAAAATCATAGAAAATGTTCTTCTTTTCCTAAACTACTGTGTCAATCAAGCTGAAAATTGACAAGGATGTTCCTGGGGTAAAGCTCTACTCAAGCTGTTAAAACAATTTGCTTCAATAAAAAAATCTGGTTTCCATGGGATTTGGATGGCCAAAAATTTCTGAAAATCTTAGAGCAAATTCATCTTCTTCTAAACTGTACGTTGGGCCAATCAATTTTAAACTTGTCAGAGAAGTTCTTAAGGTTAAGGTCTAGTAAAGATGTCCATCAATAACTTTGTTTGCTATAGTAAGAGAAAGGTTGAAAATTTTCGAAATTAAAAAAAGCAAAACAATAGCAGTAGGAAGAAATTGAAGTCTGTTTCTTTCAAAACCTCCCTAAATGTACATCAAGCAATCTCTGGTATTCTTAACCTGTTTGACAATTTATGAGTTGACTTACTCAGGTGAGTGATATAGGACCATCATGGTCCTCTTGTTTTTGATTACTTAAACTGTGCTCTTTAGGGATCTTTAGTGAACAACTATGAATAATGTATACTAGTTAATGTTTCTAGTTTATTTTAAGGATTACTAAACACTGATTATGTTTTTCAGGCCCACCAGTCTAACAGAGTATGTAATGCATTAGCATTATTACAGTGTGTTGCTGCTCATCCAGAAACTAGGTCTGCTTTCTTACAAGGTAAGATAGACATACAGTGCTAAATATATATAGAGCAAAATCGCTTGTTTCAATGTAAGATTGATTTACATCTCATAGAGTGAACAACAATAGCTAGTAGTGCTATATTGTTCATTATTGCATAAAATGTACGTTTTAGGGTCATTACAGGCATAAGTTAACTGACAAAACTCGGGTGTTGAGAGCAGAAAATGTGGATTAATCTTAAAAATCATCTGCCATTAACGTCTAGCTTTATTTACTTAAATATCCTCAATCTGGGCCTATATGCTTTATCAATTTCTATGATGCTGATCTTTTTCTACAGTTATTGTATGTCATTAATTAACCAAGCAACATTGGTATAAACAAAAGCATCAATGGCATATTTTGGAGTTTGGAGCTAGTATAAAAGTTTCTATGAATTATTTTGCTATTTATGTTTTAATAAATACACTCTTTCTTTTATGCAATAAAAGGGTCAAGTGACATTTTTTCAAGCATTAACATTTATACTCAAAAGGCTTTGCACTCTAGCATTAACCATTTTTCCATTCTCTTCAAAAGTGAAATTACCTAATTATGGTTGGATGCACTGGCTGAATCTAAAATGTATATTGATTGATGAAAAGGGTGATTTATGCATTGTTTATGTTAACATAAATGTGGGGCATTTGACTTGATTAGAAATGTTTGGTATTTCATACTATTAAAGTATAAAAAACACCCACCAATGTTTTAAAGATGGGGCATGTTCCCTTATTTCCCCTGCCTAGAATTAACATTATTGTATACATTATTCATTGTTTTCTTCATGTATAATTCAGCTCACATCCCCCTGTTTTTGTACCCATTCCTGCATACAGTCAGTAAGACCAGACCATTTGAATATCTACGGCTAACAAGCCTTGGTGTTATTGGTGCTCTAGTAAAGGTACGTGATTTTGTGTCCTTAGAATGAGATATATGTGGCCTATCACACAAAAAGGGCCCATCTGGTAGTGCGCAGAGTGTCAACCCTAGTCAGACTGCGCGGATTGTGCAGATTGACTAGGGTCAAAACCTTTCACAATGGGCTTATTTTCTGAATCTAGAATGATCATCTACCTTACATTGAAAGAATTTTTGAATCACAACCTCCGGTTTACCTATGCTGAATCCAACCTCCTTTTCAAATATTCACCCTTTACAGGGTTCCCAGATGGTCCCTTTTTGCCTGACGGGTCACATATAAGAATCTTTTTGTGTTTTTATGCCCCCGATAGGGAGGCATCATAAATTTGACTTGTCCGTCCGTCCGTCTGTCTGTCCGTCCGTCCGTCCGTCCGTCATTCCGTCCAAAAACTTTAACATTGGCCATAACTTCCTTATTACTATCAAAGCGGTGTCGGGGGCATTGTCATCTTACAGTGACAGCTCTTGTTTCTTGATGAAGTAACCTTGAGGTTTAATGTTTTCTTTGAAAAAAAAAAGAGTTCTTAATACATATCAAAAAAAAAAATATTTTAGTGTGTTTGGGAGATTTTCTTCTTAGTTACAAAAAACCTGTCTCTGTTAAGCTTTGTTCATACAATTTTCACAAGAAATCTTGTAAGCAGTAAAATTGCACTATTTCAAACCACAAAAGAGGCAATGAGAGTAATCACATTACACTTAACTCATCAAATTCATGAGATATTAAATATGCTTTCATTCTTTTATGACAAAAGTCCCTTCTTCATTCAGTCAGGAAAATGTAGGGCTTTCAATACTCACTGGCATATTGGTTTACCAACCCCTGGCTTAGCAAAATGTCATTTTATAACTGACAAGAATCACTGAGGCAAGAGATTTGTGATACATATTTGAAATATGGAGTATTGTCCTATATATAAGCTTTTTATATAAGTGTTAATGCTTGATTTACAGACAGATGAACAAGAAGTAATTAACTTTTTGATTACAACAGAGATTATTCCACTTTGTCTAAGAATAATGGAATCTGGCAGTGAACTTTCAAAAACAGTAAGTACTGGATGTTTGCCTCTGAAATAATTTTTTCAACACAAAGCTACAGATGGAAGGGGTATTTTGGTTTTTAGCTCACCTGAGCACGAAGTGCTCAAGGGAGCTATTGTGATCAATCGTTGTCCGGCGTCCGTCTGTCCATCTGTCTGTCTGTCCGTCACGGCGTCAACTTTTTCTTTAAACGACATCTCCTCCTAAACTAATGGGTTAAAATCAACTAAACTTGGCAGAAATATTCCTTGGGTGGTCCCTTATGAAAATTGCTCAAATGGAAAGGATCCGTGCCATATCACTGGAAAAGGGGCCTTAATGACAAATTTCTTGTTTTCACTCTAGAAGCCACAAATATGGTCCAATCTTCATGAAACTTGGTCAGAATGTTTGTTAGGTCATGAGGATGAATTTCTATTGAAAATGGGAAGGATCAATGCCATTTCACAGAAAAAGCCGCCTTAATGACAATTTTGTCAAAAATATCTTTAAACGACATCTCCTCCTAAACTTATGGGTTAAAATCAACCAAATTTGGCAGAAATATTCCTTGGGTGGTCCCTTATGAAAATTGCTCAAATGGAAAGGATCCGTGCCATATCAGGCAAAAGGGGCCTTAATGACAAATTTCTTGTTTTCACTCTAGAAGCCACAAATACGGTCCAATCTTCATGAAACTTGGTCAGAATGTTTGTTAGGTCATGAGGATGAAGTCTATTGAAAATGGGAAGGATCAATGCCATTTCACAGAAAAAGCCCCCTTAATGACAATTTTGTCAACAATATCTTAACGACATCTCCTCCTAAACTTATGGGTTAAAATCAACCAAATTTGGCAGAAATATTCCTTGGGTGGTCCCTTATTAAAATTGCTCAAATGGAAAGGATCCGTGCCAATTTACGGGAAAAGGGGCCTTAATGACAAATTTCTTGTTTTCACTCTAGAAGCCACAAATACGGTCCAATCTTCATGAAACTTGGTCAGAATGTTTGTTAGGTCATGAGGATGAAGTCTATTGAAAATGGGAAGGATCGGTGCCATTTACAGAAAAAGCCGCCTTAATGACAATTTTGTCAACAATATCTTTAAACAACATCTCCTCCTTAACTTATGGGTTAAAATCAATCAAACTTGGCAGAAATATTCCTTGGGTGGTCCCTTATGCAAATTGCTCAAATGGAAAGGATCCATGCCATATCACGGGAAAAGGGGCCTTAATGACAAATTTCTTGTTTTCACTCTAGAAGCCACAAATACGGTCCAATCTTCATGAAACTTGGTCAGAATATTTGTTAGGTCATGAGGATGAAGTCTATTGGAAATGGGAAGGATCCATGCCATATCACGGAAAAGGCGCCTTAATGACAATTTTGTCAACAATAATTTTAAACGACATCTCCTCCTAAACTAATGGGTCAAAATCAACTAAACTTGGCAGAAATATTCCTTGGGTGGTCCCTTATGAAAATTGCTCAAATGGAAAGGATCCGTGCCATATCACTGGAAAAGGGGCCTTAATGACAAATTTCTTGTTTTCACTCTAGAAGCCACAAATATGGTCCCATCTTCATGAAACTTGGTCAGAATGTTTGTTTGGTCATGAGGATGAATTTCTATTGAAAATGGGAAGGATCAATGCCATTTCACAGAAAAAGCAGCCTTAATGACAATTTTGTCAAAAATATCTTTAAACGACATCTCCTCCTAAACTTATGGGTTAAAATCAACCAAATTTGGCAGAAATATTCCTTGGGTGGTCCCTTATGAAAATTGCTCAAATGGAAAGGATCCATGCCATATCAGGCAAATGGGGCCTTAATGACAAATTTCTTGTTTTCACTCTAGAAGCCACAAGTACGGTCCAATCTTCATGAAACTTGGTCAGAATGTTTGTTAGGTCATGAGGATGAAGTCTATTGAAAATGGGAAGGATCAATGCCATTTCACAGAAAAAGCCCCCTTAATGACAATTTTGTCAAAAATATCTTTTAACGACATCTCCTCCTAAACTTATGGGTTAAAATCAACCAAATTTGGCAGAAATATTCCTTGGGTGGTCCCTTATGAAAATTGCTCAAATGGAAAGGATCCGTGCCAATTTACGGGAAAAGGGGCCTTAATGACAAATTTCTTGTTTTCACTCTAGAAGCCACAAATACTGTCCAATCTTCATGAAACTTGGTCAGAATGTTTGTTAGGTCATGAGGATGAAGTCTATTGAAAATGGGAAGGATCGGTGCCATTTACAGAAAAAGCCGCCTTAATGACAATTTTGTCAACAATATCTTTAAACGACATCTCCTCCTTAACTTATGGGTTAAAATCAACCAAACTTGGCAGAAATATTCCTTGGGTGGTCCCTTATGCAAATTGCTCAAATGGAAAGGATCCATGCCATATCACGGGAAAAGGGGCCTTAATGACAAATTTCTTGTTTTCACTCTAGAAGCCACAAATACGGTCCAATCTTCATGAAACTTGGTCAGAATATTTGTTAGTTCATGAGGATGAAGTCTATTGAAAATGGGAAGGATCCATGCCATATCACGGAAAAGGCGCCTTAATGACAATTTTGTCAACAATAATTTTAAACGACATCTCCTCCTAAACTAATGGATCAAAATCAACTAAACTTGGCAGAAATATTCCTTGGGTGGTCCCTTATGAAAATTGCTCAAATGGAAAGGATCTGTGCCATATCACGGGAAAAGGGACCTTAATGACAAATTTCTTGTTTAGACTCTTGAAGCCACAAATATGGTTCAATTTTCATGAGACTTGGTCAGAATGTTTGTTAGGTCATGAGGATGAAGTCTATTGAAAATGGGAAGGATCAGTGCCATATCACAGGAAAAGGCATCTTAATGACAATTTTTTTGTTTACCTTCTAGAAGCCACAAATATGGTCCAATCATCATGAAACTTTGCCAGAATGTTTGTTATGTCATGAGGATGAACTCATTTGAAAATGGGAAGTATACATGCCATATCACGGGAAAAGGGGCCTTAATGACAATTTTCTCGTAAGAGCTCCAAACGCCACAAATATAGTCCAATCTTCATGAAACTTGATCAAAATGTTTGCCAGGTCACAAGAATGAACTCTGTTGAAAATGGGAAGGTTCATGCCATATCATAGGAAATGGAGTCTTAATGATAATTTACTTGAAATATCAGGTGAGCGATTTAGGGCCCTCAGGGTCCTCTTGTTCAAATATTCATTTCACAGCATTTCCTTTAAGGTCAATTTAGCATGATATAACATGATGATATTATTTCATTTAGTATCTACAAACATTTCATATGTATATAAGATAATTTTGCTATAGAGTATTAGAGTTTATTCGCACATTTTGCATTCAATATATGTCTTTAGTAAATGTATTTACCACAGATATGCTGATCATAAACATGGCTTACCATGAGACAGTTATAACTGCCTATAGACATATAGGCAGTTATAACTGTTTCCCACCTAGCCATTTATATGCTTTCATTGATTCTCTACTAATTCCAGGTAGCCACATTCATACTACAGAAAATATTACTAGACGAGACTGGACTTTCCTATATTTGTCAAACTTACGAAAGATTTTCACATGTAGCTCTTATACTTGTGAGTATACATATACAGCATTAACAATGGTCGAATAAGGGTAGACTTCAGATTCCTAAGTACAATATGGACTTGGTGCAAAACTATTTTAAGGGTCTAAAATTTTCAATCTTTACAATAGTTTTATGCCGACTTTGATATGTATTTTGTTTGCCAAATTAGTCTGGCTAAATCAGGTACCTTAAAATAAAAATTTGAAAATAAAATTAGAGATAACCAGAAGGTAATCATGGATTTAAATATGTCCTTTCCCTTGCTTTCTTACACAAAATCTTTGCTATATTGAAAAAAACCTTTAATGTAAAAAGAAAGATATTAATCTTAACATAGTAAGAACAAATTTCATAACATAATAACCTGGTAACTTACCTTACCTTTTCAGTTAATAATTATTTAAGGAATAGATACATAATGTTATGTGAAATACAAAAAAAATAAATAAATTAATCTTTGTCATGCTGAACAGAAATTGCATCAAAATCAAATTGCTAACAGTACTGAATGCACTAACTATGAGTCAGTATTTATTTTGAAATCACTAAATATAGTTGTTTAAAAAAGGAAAATCAGGTAGTATAGACTAAGATGAGACTGAGCATGGATGCAGGTGGTCTATAACAACTGCCAAATCATGATTATGCCTGGTTTAATATGACAAAAGTTAACTATTTTTTTCTCAATCCTGCCTTGTTTTGCCCATCAAAAGAGGTTGTGTGTACCAATAATTTATTACTTTATTACTTTACTTACTTAAATTTACAGGGTAAAATGGTCCTTCATTTATCCAGAGAGCCGTCATCAAGATTGCTGAAACATGTGGTCAGATGTTATCTCAGGCTTTCGGATAACCCCAGGTTTGTGTTAACACTAGCGTTAGACTTTTACCTTACCTGAGTAAACTGTGAGATGAGCTTTTGTTATCAGTCATTGTCCATCCCTTGGTTGTGTCCATATTAATAAGCAATACGGATTTCAAAGTGTGTTCTGAGCTTAACTAAGGTGAGTGACTGTAGCTCAATAAAAACGAGTAATTTAAGGCTGATTTGCTCCCCTTGTTATGTGTTTTAAGCTTGAATTTTTGTCTTATCCTACTTTAACCACAAATCTTAGAATAATTTGATGCAAAAAGATGTCTACATTGATTGATTGAATGGAGTTTTACACAGCATTCAACAATTCAGTTATATCACGGCGACTGGAGTGCCTAACAATGGATTCCTGGTATTTCTCTCACCAGTACAACTATCACATCCTTTTCTAGCCTCCAGCTGCTATCTCACATAGGTCTACAATTAACAACCCATTGGTGAGAGACAAATAGTCGGAAAGAATGAGTGCTGCTGTCAGTGATATAACCCAGGACCCTTAGATTGACAGTCCAAACGCCCTACCAACTGCGCTATGACAGCAGCTAGAAAAATGTCTACAGCTTGATAGTTCAAAGATTATAATTCTTTCATGATGTAACAAATATGGCTCGATAATTCATGAAAGGATAGTGTTTTCTTAAATGCTTTGCGGTGGTTTATCGAGAAATAACGGTAGATTATCACTTGATAATCTCACCGCAAAAGCAGTGAAATTATCAAAAGCTTATACCCTGCTTTTGTGCTTTTCACCCTATCTGACGTCATCTATGCTGGGCGAAATAAGTGACGTCACAATAAACATTGCATAGCAATCACGTGCAAAATGACGCGCTTTACGAAAATATGTCCTAGAAATTTCATATTTTGTCTCATTTTTGCATTAAAGAAATAGAATAATCGTTTGTTTTTCGTGTAACATCGATTAATATTTCATTTCGTGAACAATAAAAGCTATATTTTCTCGTGAAAATATAGCTTTTGTTGTTCACTCAATGAAATATAAATCGAACTTACACTGAAACAAACGATTATCCTCTATGTCCTTATACCTCAATGGCATCACTTGATGTTGCTATGTTTGATAATGAATATTTGTCTACTCTGTTATGTCCCCTTATCGATAGATATGGGGCATATTTTTTGTCCTGTCTGTTCATATGTTTGTCACCCAAAATCTTTACATTGGCCATAACTTTTGATTTGTGAATGATAGAAACTTCATATTTCTTATGTGTATTGCTTGTGACATAGTCTTTCTGTTGGTACCAACTTCAAGGTCATCAGTCAAAGGTCAATGTCAATTTTTTTTTTTTACATTGGCTTTAACTTTGGATTTGATTGTGGTAGAGTCTTCATGTTTCACATGTGTATTGCTAACACAATGACCTTTCTGTTGGTACCAAAGTTGAGGTTCAAGGCTATATTTTGAAGATCACTTAATTTAAATTTGAAATATTTTACATTGGACATAATTTTTGAATGGCAAGTGATAGAGACTTAATAATTCAATTGTGTATTGCTTGTGACAAAACCTTTCTGTTTGTACTTATTTCAAGATCATCAGTTTAGATGAAGTCTGATCAGTCCGCAACTTTATATTGAAAAGCGATATTCAATATTCATGTATCAAACCACTGTCTCTGAAATATTGCACTTGTGGGGGCATTTGTGTTTAACAAAGACATCTTGTTTTGATTTTAAATAGTAACTAAAGGCCTTTTGTCATGATAAAATAATAATTTTTCATTAAAACAATCATTTATTCATAAAATTTGTGAAATGATATTCTCAGTAAATAAAACAGCTAAGAAACAAATTATGGAACTAATTTCTTAATTTTGCATGTAATTATTTCTACTTCAAAAATCAGAGGGTGAGAAAATTTAGCTTATAAAAATTGCTGTTATTTCTTTCATGTTGAACCAAAGTAAAATTTTGTCTGGTAATTGGTCAACTCTTCCTATGTTCCAACATATTCCAGCCTTAAACAAAGCTTTTGCATATAGTATAAACTGAGATCAGCCTGTAAATTCATGCAGACTGGTCTAAGTCTATACAGTCTTCTTTCTACATGATGATTGCAGGAAAAACTCGAGGGAGGCTGGATTTAATGTCACAAAAATTAGCAATTTGTTTGAAATAAATTTTATATTTTGCAGGATTAGGGATAAAATATTATTTTTCTATTGCAGAGCCAGAGAAGCCCTGAGACAGTGCTTGCCAGACCAGTTAAAGGATCAAACCTTCAACATGTGCTTGAAGGACGATAACTCAACCAAGAGATGGTTAATACAGCTACAACAGAATCTTGAGAACCCGGGCGTGCCAGACCCACGAGCTCAGACGCAATCCCTCATTGACCTTAGCTGAATCTGATATTACATACCGAGGGTTTAGCGCCAGGCTGTACTATGTATAAATACATTGTATTTACATTTGCTACAGTCATGCAATGAATCCTCGATATGGATGTGGAAAACATGTGAATGAGATGTCCATCTCAGACTTGTTTGACCAGCAGACTTGTATAATTTTGGGGACAAGTGGATCTTAAAACATTAACCCTTTCCTGTTTCAAAAGTATTGGACTTGTCCAAATATCGAAACTTGTTGAAAACATTAAAAAGTAGGTGTAATTTGATATGAAAGTATTCTCTGAGACAGAAGAAACCGTGAGAGAAAGAGATATTTCTTATCACAGGCATTATCTTTTTTTGGCAATATTAACCCAAGTATATTATCACAGAGACAAATAGAGTGCTTGCTTACAATTTGGAGTCACGGTTGGAAACAGTTGACAAATCACTGCTCTTAAAAAGGTTGAATTCATTAAATATTTTTTTTTGCCATTTGTATTCAAAAAAGGAAAATAAAATCTTGAAATACATATGTATTGTACGTCTATTATTCTCAGAAACATGTTGCCAAATTAGTCCATGTAGAGGAGCCAGATAGGGATTTTACTATTTTTGTGGACAAGCGAAATTTAATCAGCCGAACTGCTGAGCACCTTACATAGTTCAGATGGTTGCTCACAAGTATCCCGATCTTCAAATCATGTTGGTCAAGGACTTGATCCCTGGCGGCGGCACATATTCTTTCTGACATTTGTCTTTCACCAATGGGTTGATAATCGTTAAGCTAAAGCGAGATAGCAGCGGGTGAGAAGGGGAGGATGTTTAAGTAGATTGCTGTGAGAAATACTAGGAATCCATTGTTAGGTGGTCCAGCTCTCGTGATATGACTGAAAACTGTTAAAAGAGGAGAAGAACACATTCAAACTAACTAACCGATCAGTTGCAAATTGTTTCCATCTATGTAGGAACAGGCGTTATCAACTCAAATGTTCTACTTACATATTTCATCTCGCACGAGTATCTTATTTTACAAAGAGAAAACTCTTTGCAAATTCTTTTCTAAGAAACTGGTTGGCAAACAACTTTAATATTTGATATGTAAAATCAGTGGACCTTTATCAAGTTTGTTCAAATGCCCTAGGGGCCAAATTATAGCTCTGCTCAGTCGTTTCCGAGTTAACATAGAAGCAATTAGCCAACTATTATCTGAAACTAGGATAGACATCCTAGAAATTTCTTATGTAGCTTCATAAGGTAGACTTGAATGGAGTTCATTCATAAAGTGCTTTTGGGGTCGCAAATTTTGGCTTAGCCTATCTGCATCCTATTTTACACAGAAACAAAGTTGGAATTATTGCAACAATATTTTCCCCTGAAAAAAAATCCAGGGCATTGGGGTTAAAACAAACTATCTCCATAGAAGTGACCATCTGCCAATCTTATTGATGGGATGGACCAGCGGCCAAGGAGACTCTTGTGAGTGTTGTAGGACCATCATAGTCCTCTAGTTGTAAAAATATTGCCCCTTTTTTACTTACATTTTCTATCCACAACCCAGGACTAAATAGCAGATCGTAGATATACAAGGCAGTGCTCTTGTTTCAATTATAAGCATGATTTCGATTAAAGAAACACAGAGACGATCACTTAAATATTTTTATCCCCAAAATCTATTTTAAGGGTTTATAATGGATTCAGCCTGTCAGTTTGTCCGTCCATTTTCACTCGTATATTTTTATCCTAAAAAAATATGTTAAGGGGATATATAGGATTCAGCCTGTCGGTTTGTCCGTCCGTTTTCACTTGTATATTTTATCCCAAAAAACTATGTTAAGGGGATATATAGGATTCAGCCTGTTAGTTTATCCCTCCGTTTGTCACTTGTATATTTTTAACCCAAAAAAACCCTATATTAAGGGGAAATATAGGATTCAGTTTGTCCCTCCGTTTTCAGTTTTTTCGAGTCTGCTCTACTTCTGAACATCCGATTGACGGATTTTATTCAAATTTCACATATATAATCAGCTTCAAGCAGAGATGTGCATGGTCTATTTTGGTTACGGCTCGTTGACTTAATTCTAGAGCTAATCCCTTTATAGAAAAGGACTAGGATCGAAACTTTTCGCACTTTGCTTATTTTCTGAATCTAGAATGATAAATCTGCCTCTCTGCGAAAGAAATTTTGAAATGTGACCTCTGGTTGATCTATGCTGGACACAATCTCTTTTTCAAATATTTATTTAACAAAATTACCAGATTGTCCCTTTTCGCGTGGCTGATCACATTTGATTCAAACTTCACCGAGAGACTCGGTATCAATCAGAAACGTTCAAATTCCGTTTTTGGTTATGGTCCACTGATATAGGCTAGGTTATTGCCCATTTTAAATACAGGCTATAGAAATGCTTTGTTTTGGTTTAAACCTATTTATTTTACATCGATTGGGAAACAAGTTCTTACAACTTAGAATAATCCCTCTCGATTCTGCTTCCTGGAAATTCACCAGTACTCGCGCCGAATGTGTGGGCCAATGAAAGAACCAAGATCGATAGCCGCTCCCGGGAATCGAACTCAGGACCTTTGGATCAAGAGGCCGACAGTCTACCTCTAGACCACGGACACCACACACGCTTTGTTTTAAGCGAAACTTGTTAACCTCCGTACGATATTACAGGGACTGATGGAATTATCAAGCTGTGTTGATCTCATTTTATCTGAGAAATAACGAAATTAACATCGGGGAGTTTGAAAGCAGCTACGTAAAATAAATATTTGAAAGAATATAAAATAGTTTCAATAGAATTCAACCAAGAGTCGATTTTCAGAAATGCAAGTTCAGAAGGTCATCTGGGATGTCAAAAGTGTCGACCTTCGTCAGGCTGCGCAGCCTGACTTCAATCTTAACTTACAGCATTATATTTTTGAACATCGTGAAAATGACTAGGTAAGTGATTTTGGAATGAAATTAAATGAGCGAGAACATCGAGTTTTGAATGAAATTTAAGGGAGTAATCTAAAATAGCTAATTTCGTCCAAATGAACGAAATTAGCGATATGGTATTACCTCCCTTTTTAAAGAAATATACGTCCATTTGAGTTTGTGAGATTCGCGGACCAAGCAGACGCTTTAGAAGCCACACCAGTCAAAAAAGAATTTATTTTTTTCCCATTAAATGAAATGTCGATCGGTTTGAACTATTCTGGAGCGTTTTTAATGGTTTGAATGGGTGTTCGGAATAAATAAATGGAGCGCTAAGCAAACGATTTGGAATTATCTTGTTCGAGGTGAATATCAATTTCACGATGTTAATTGTATCCACATGGTCCCTTTTCGACTGACGGTTCGCAAATATGATCTTAAAAAATCAAAACTGTGTGAGATATAGATAGTCTATATTGAATGAATAGTAATGAAATATCAAATTTATTAAGGTAGCGGAACCATAATAGTTCCGCAACATTTCGGCACTCATGCTCTTTCACAATGTTGACTAAGGTTTCCTAATGAAAATTCATGCTCTTTCACAATGTTGACTAAGGTTTCCTAATGAAAATCATTAGGAAACCTCGGTTAACACTTTTAAAGTTCATTACTTCCGAAACGTTGCAAAACTAATATTACGGGTGCAATACCTTAAAGGAGTCATCTATTAAGAGATAAAAACGAGCCTTTGTCGAGTCGTCAAATGAAAAGGAACCACCTGGGGAGAGCGTAAAGTATCGATCTTAGAGAGACTCCGCAGGCTGAATTGACTGCACTGGCTCATTAGGGTCGGGCTTTTTTGCACTTTGCTGGTATTTTCTTTTTCCAAATACGACATCTTTCCCCGAATTTATCTTATTTAGATATTTGTGTGGAGTTCCCGTGTTCCTTTTTAGCTCTTCTGGTCAGAGGAGTTGAAGAAATGGCGTGTTTCCCGTCCGTTCGAACGTCCCGCCCGTCAGCTAACTTTTTGTTATGGCGAAAGAGTTTAAATCCGATTTGCTTAAAAATTTCACAGATGGGTTGTGCCAGCATATGGATACGGTTCCTTTTAAAAATGGGCTAAGTCCGTCAAGTATTATGGAAAATAGAAGTTTTTTTGAACTTTGATTGAAATGTCATAGTTATCGCTATCGAGTCCACAGTTTTTAAGCGATTTGCTCCAAACTTTCACAGAAAGATTGTATCATAAAACACGGATAGTCCCTTTTAAAAACTAGAAAGCCATGAATGGCTTGAGTCGCTCCACAGGCTTGAAATTCTTGTAAAAGCAAATAAATGTTTTGACTTGATTTTTAGATATTTGGGTTTCATCCAATCAAAATAATTTTTGGTACACTGATAAAGGGTCACTCAAGGATCATTCCAATGAAATTTGGTTGATATCCAAAAATTAGATTCTGAGAAAGTGATTTTCAAATTTTCCACTAAATAACATATAGAGAAATGACCTCTGCCCATAAAATGCATATTTTCCATCTGATCACAATGATTTTTTGGAGACTGATAAAGGGTCACTCAAGGATCGTTCCAGTGAAATTTGGTTGATATCCATCCATTGTATTCTAAGAAAATGATTTTCAAAGTTTCCACTATGTAACATATAGAGAAATGACCTCCGCCCATTAAATGCATAATTTTCATCCGATCACAATGTTTTTTTGTAAACTGATAAAGGGTCACTCAAGGATCATTCCAATGAAATTTGTTTAATCCATCAGTTACATTCTGAGAAAATGATTTTCAAAGTTTCCACTACATAACATATAGAGAAATGACCTCGGCCCATAAAATGCATAATTTCCATCCGATCACAATGATTTTAAGTAAACTGATAAAGGGTCACTCAAGGATCATTCCAATGAAATTTGGTTGATATCCATCAGTTAGATTCTGAGAAAGTGATTTTCAAAGTTTCCACTAAATAACATATAGAGAAATGACCTCCGCCCATAAAATGCATATTTTCCATCTGATCACAATAATTTTTTGTAGACTGATAAAGGGTCACCCAAGGATAATTCATGTAAAATTTAATTGGTATCCATTGATTAGAATCTGAGAAAACTCACTTTTTACCATATTTGGAAATTAGCCACGCCCCTTAAATCCATATTTTTCATTGGATCAAAATTTCTTGAACAACTTTGAAAGAGGGTCACCCAAGGATCATTTCTGTGAAGTTTGGTTGAAATCCATCAAGTAGTTTCTGAGGAGAAGATTTTTAAAGAAAAGTTTACGACCGGACGCACGCACGCACACACGGACGGACGGACGGACGGACGCACGACGGACACAATGCCATGACAATAGCCCCAGTGGCTTTCAGCCAGTGGAGCTAAAAATGGATCAGGTCCCTTTATTACCAGGGGTCTTGTGAAATTGTATATTTAAATACCCTTGTTATCGCGATAGGGGCCCCAGTTTTCGTCTGATTTGCTTCAAACCTTTACAGACATGGATGTATGGGTTCAATAGAAAAGGGCCTTTATGAAAGTTTGATCAACTTACACCTGCCCTTGACCTTTGACTTACTTTAGAGAGACCGCCTTTGCTTAAATACTTTCAAATAACATGTTATTATTTATTATACTGCAAAGAAAATTCTAGCATTTTCATTGGTTAATGCTGACCTGGCATTGATATCTACGGCCGCTCCCATGTAACTTCTAATGTTTCCTTAAGGTTTCGCCGTGAACATAGACAAGAAATCGAAACGCTAATAGCAGCCATGACTCTCTCACTTCGCTGATAACACGACCAGAGTATACACATTAGACTACAGTTAAAAAGCATGTCAGTTAATAATGTGCAAATAAAAAACGATATGGATGTCAATAAATACCTTAACATTTTACAAATCTGTCTATTTAAAGCGCCAACTTTCTCGCAGGTTTAGCCAAGAACCGCTTTCATATCACAACATCGTAGAGTGGCATTGATATCTACGGCCGCTCCCATTAAGGGATATTTGTGGCTTAAAAGAATTCGTTTATACCAAGGCCTTAAAAAGGCAAAAGACGGATATTTAGCCCTAAAACTTTGAAGTGTGATAAATTCGTAATACGTAATTCTTTCCTGGGTATATGACGATTTATTCCAGGCAGTAAAAATTGATGTCAACCCTCTCCTACGGCTCGGGTGACATCATTTTTTCCATCGTCATATACCCCGGCAAGAAACCGTATAACTAATAATGTTATACAAATTTTTCATACCATGTGTTTTTCAAGGGAGCCAGTCAATAGAATGTCACAGGCCCTCGTGCACCCCTTGTTTGTTTGATGGGTCACTTGTATCATATATTCACCATGTTAACGGCTACTAAAATAATGGCCCGAAAACAGACAAGATGGGAACAAGAATTTCAGAAACAACGAGTAACTTTCTTTATTTACATGTCATCAATAATAATCAATTAAGGATATATTCATAGGATAATAATATACAAATATAGATTGATTCAATTAATGTCTATATGGATAAAATTTTGAATACGCAAATATTTCGTATGCTTTCCCACATTCCATCTCATTCAATACACTAGGCGAAACTTATAAACGGACGATTGATTCTTATTACGATTTCACATACTGTTCAGAACATCGTGAAATTGACAACTTGAATGATTTTGAAATGAAATTGAACGAGTGTGGTGAGAGAGTTCTGAGTTAAATTAAAGGGAGGTAATCCAATATCGCTAATTTTGTTCAAGATGAACAAAATGAGCGATATTCATTACCTCCCTTTAATAGAATATGCATACAAGTTCGATAAATAGCTTCCTTTTTCTACATCTTTTTAGTCATTTTGGAGCGTTGTTTGATCGACTTGAGTGAGTGTTTGGAATGAATGGAGCGCTGAGTGCGTGGTTTAGAATTTTTTTGATTGAGATGAGTATCAATTTCACGATGTTACTAACTGTAGCAAAAACCATCTGATTGTTCATTGAGTGTCTCTGCATGAAAGTCGAACCCATTCTGGGTGCATCATCAAAAGTTTCCATTTTTGACGTTTGTAAGAAAGAAGAGAAGACCGTATTACCCGTGTTTCAAAACGTCACAAAATCGCTATAAATGTGCGATTTTTTTCCAAAGTTCAACATATTAAAACACCAACAAATGCTGTTTTAATCATCTTCAACTGCAATCGTAGCGAAGCAATGTCAAATCCGAAGTCTAAAAGAGGGTATCTCTGTTATGCTCTCCACTGATGTGAAAACAGTGAAAATAACTCCACCCACTAATGTTAATTTTAAATTTAGGACAGTTCAGTTCAGAGGTGCGTTCGTTAGAGCGTGATTCTCAAGATTCTTATTAAGATTTTTAAGATAAAGCGTTCGGTAGAGCGAGATGTTTAAGACGCTCAATAAAAATCTTAATATACCTCAATGAGGAAACGTAGATGGTTTTGCATTGACTTAAAACAAGTAGTCACGATGACGTCGAATATTTTCACTCAAATCATCGAAAATCGTTCATTAGGACGTCTTAAAAATCTTATTAAGCGGGATTTCTCATCTCGCTCTAACGAACACACCTCAAATGCCTAGCAAATTTCGACGCCATATATTTTCAGAAGTCATCTTTAATCATTTTTAATAAAAAGAATGAAAATATTTTTCTACCATAAAGATCAAGTGTCCGTTGGTAAGTATTGTCGAGTGTATGTCTTTAAACTAAAATAAAAATAATAGATTTACTCTTTTGCCTTTTAGGTAGTGAACCCGTAATAGTTCCGTAACATTTCGAAACTCACGATCTTTCAAAATATTAACCGAGGTTTCCTAATGAAGTCATTAGGAAACCTCGGTTAACACTCTTAAAGGTAATTACTCCCAAATGTTATTGAACTTTTACGCGCCCACTAACGTAATGGAAATTTGGGAAATACAATAGTGTTGTGCCTTAATGATAACTTAAAAAATACTAATCAAAAATATATCTGACGCACTTAAATTTAGTTTCATGGAAATGATATGTGGCTGATCTTTTGTGAGATTTTAAAGCTGTTTTGATAGAATTAATTATGCAAAGCACGGCTTTTAAGTAAATTCTACTTTCGTACGGGATATGTAGACAAAGTCGCAGAACACTTTCACCGATAATCAAGAGCATTAAATGAGCCTGGGCATAACATTTCCAACAATTTCAAACGTGCTCCAAGCAAAGACTCAGGCCAGGCTGTGTATCTGCTCAGTCTGACCAGGGTCTTCCCTTTGCACTTTGGAGAAAGATATGGTCCAAAAGTGTTTAAAGACAGTCCGGTAAACTTCTAATTATACTATATGGCAGTCAAGGTTGATGTTGGCCCTGCACGCACATGTGAAATTGTTGGAAATGTCACGCACAAGCTCAAATCAGTTAACGTTATAGTTAACAACACCGTTAATTTAAAAGTGTATTAATTTAATTTAAACATGAATGGTTGTTTGGGGCTAGTTTAAGGGAAGTAACACGAAATCCATAATTTCTTCCATATCGAACAAAATGATAGATATCGTATTACCTCCCTGTTAAAAAAAATATTTACTTTTCTTTTTGTCTTCCGAGTGCAATCAGGCGCTTGAAAATTAAATTAGAGTGATAAATTATGGAGTTGTTTAATCGATTTGAATAATGAAAAAGTGATTGTTTTGGACGATTTCGAAAAGTTTTTAAACTATCTCGGAGCGTTTTGAATGATGGGAGTGAGTGTTTGGGATGAATTGACGCAGCGCTAAGCGAGTGGTTTGGAATGATTTTGATAAAAACGAGTGTCAATATCAAGATATTAGTTTTTGAAGGCCTGTTGCCCAAAAAATCAACTATTGCTAAAATGGCTTGGAATCAAATCTACTAATCTATTTTTTAACATCTTATATATGAGCATGTGTGTGGCATTTTACATCAATTAATCGTGTGCGTGGACAGCACTTAAGTGTGATACAGGATATTGAATGAGTGGTCATTGAATACCGAATTAATTAAATGAGTTATCTATTAACAGATCTAAACGAGGCTTTGTCTAGTTTTAATCTGTTTTAGATAACGAGTTCAATAAATTCGGGTTTTAATGGACACACATTTGATATTCTGTTTACAATATGACCAGAATCTTTGCGATACATCGAGGAAATGGCAGAAATTTATGGATTCAAGTTATTCCGCGAATCATGTAATGCTGTTTGCCAATTGACGTCAGCAGTTGCGTTATGGCGTCATTTTCACAACGAAAGTATAACGTCGCTACACGTTCTTAGCTCTTTTGCATTGTTATTCAACTAAATGTATAACACATGTGTAACATCAAAAATATTCAACGGGGTTATTTCACTTCCGCGACGTAGTAGGTCATGTTATTATAAGGAAATGTCTGACTCTAAAAACGCAATTAGACTTTTTCTAGTAAAACTTCCGGTCAAAATACACATGTTGACTAAAAGTTTCACTAGGCGCTCATTTGAAATTGTTGGAAATGTTACGTACAGTGTCATATTATACATTCATTAAACTCCAAATGAGTTTGTTGAAACTCTGTTTTATATTGTTTTATCGCATGGAGACCTAAATGTCTTACCTAAAATTTGAATAACACTTGCTAACTAAATCCTCCATACCTCCACATTGCTTTTTTTACTTAATTATGTGCTCTCCCATATTTATGAAAGCTGAAAAGGTGATTCCAAAATAGACGTTTTCCGTGGACCAACTTCCGATTTAATCTGAGGTGGTCCGGTTGGCTTCGATATTTTCCGTGAAGATTCGGGTCTTGTCGACAGTTCCGAGTGGTACTGAATATAGACGTAGCCATTTTCGTATTTCATCGTAAACACTTTTTGCTGAAAAAGATGGCAAATCAAATCTTGAAAAACAGCACTGATATCAAGATGAAAACGTTCGTGAAACGTTTAATAAAAAAAACTAATCTTTGCACGTTGAGTTGTGCGAAAACCGGGTGTCATTTAAAACATTTGCAGTCTGAACGAAGGGTATAGCATCATTTTATCTTGACCTCACCTATTTCTTTTTATTATCATTATTATTTATTTATTGTGATGAATAACTAGTATTTGGTTAATGTCGTTCATTATTTGATTGTTTGTTAGCATGTTTGAATGCGGGTTAATGTCGTTTCTAACAATTTTCAGTCTTTCAGTCTTATTGGATAACTTAGAAACAGAAAATGGCGATGTGATATCGACAGAAAAGGCATGTTTTGCAGATACAAATTTGATCGAAACTGAATTCCACTTTGTACTAATAAATACTCCGATCTTAGAAGTTCAAATGTAAATTAAGGTTCATGTTAAGTGTTTGAGACCCAATTTTAAGGGCACTTCATTTGTCAAGAAAAGCAGTATGTCTAGGTATATTATATATCAAAATGAAGCCATTTATGAGCACAAGCAGTCGGGCAACATAAGAATGCCATAGCGGTATAGCCAAAACAGTGTGGAAAAGGGTCATTTTGTACAGAACAAGCAACTGTATGACGGTTGGATAAAATTTGCTCATATTTCAACAAAGAACAGTCTAAAGAACTACCCAGATACTACTACAACTGTTGGTAAAAAAAAGTCGGACCCAAAGCGTAGTTATGCAAGCAATTTATTTTGACTTATTCTATGAACACATATGTCATCTATGTCATTCGAATTTTGTAAATGTGTAGCTCTGTGTAAGGTATTGTGTGTTATCACAACATAAATGGACATTAATAGTTTATATACCTGTAAGGTTGTTTAGCAATATATCAATTTCTATTTCACAGAATGATAGATATACATGTATAGTAAATTACAATAGATCATTGAATTAAAAAAAACATAATTTGAAATAAAGCGCAGAAAATATTTCACAATATCATGGTGTGATGTTGCACCATACCTAAGATCTATTTTGAAAACAGACCAAACCGGTTTGACAAGTATGTTGACAAAATAAATGGAAATTGATTGATTCAAAAGAGCCTTTTGAGACTGAGTTTTATATCTAAGGTTGTAGTAGTACCTGGATAGTACTTTAGACCATACTTTGTAAAATATGAGGCAATTTTATCTAACCAACATGCAGTTGCTTGTTCTGTACAAAATGACCCTTTTCCACAATGTTTTGGCTATACCGCTATAGCTATGGCGGTCTTATGTTGCTTAACTGCTTGTGCTCATCAAAAGCTTCATTTTGATATATAATATACCTAGACATACTGCTTTTTCTTTGCTAATGAAGTGCCCTTAAAATTGGGTCTCAAACACTTTACACGAATCTTAATATAACCAAACGATATACAAAACTATACTATCGCACCTAGCCCTATTAAGATTTTCGATAGTAATGACAAACATATCAAAGGAGGCATTTATTATGCATTTTCTCATGAAAAATGATAAATATGTTACATTGACTACATGTTATTCTGTTGATCCATACACTCTTCAATTCTGTCTTACCTATATTGACGGTTGTTGTACACATTGCATTTGAACCTGTGTTTGCCATTTCCAATAATCAGTCTAGCGAACAGCCTACAGTTCACCCCTCAGAACCACCAAAATAATAACGGTATACCAATTTTCTATGGTCAGTTAATGACATAACACTGACCCTAAAATCACCCCTAGAGGCTAGTAATGTCTTCATGGTATGTTTACTGATAAGCCACGAATGTTATTTGAGAAAATCACAGAGCAAGATGTATTGTGTTCATCTAATCGAGATTCGGCCAATCTTATTTTCAAGGTTTTAAACCTAAGAATCAACAATACAAAATCTTTGTCAAATGCCGTACGGTCCAATGGACATTGGGTACCAGTGTTATTGTCATTTAGATTGTGCCTGGCATGCGCCCGTCTGTCTGTCCGTGTGTAAGTCCGTGATTTGTTTAGCTCCACTGGTCGAAAGCTACAGAGGCAATTGTAATGGTGCAGTACGTCCGTGCGTCCGGTTGTAAACGTTATTTTAAAAAATCTTCTACTCAGAAACTACTGGATGAATTTCAATCAAACTTCACAGGACTAATCCTTGGGTGGCCCTCTCTCAAAGGTGTTCAAGGATTTTTGATCCAATGAAAAACAAGGCTTTAATAGGCGTGGCTTATTTTTGTATATGGTAATATGTGACTTTTCTCAGAATCTCACTGATAGATATCAACCAAATTTCATTAGAATGATCCTTGATAAGTGACCCTTTATCAGTTTGCAAAAAAATAGGATTAGATGAAAATATATTTTTATGGGCAGTTCTGTCTATGTTAAATAGTGTAAACTTTGAAACACATTTTCTCCGAATCTAACTCATGGATATCAACCAAATTTCATGAGGGTGATTCTTGTGTGACCCTTTTCATTAGTCTTCAAAAATATTATGATCAGAAGATACATGTCTTTTTTTTTTATGGACGGAGGTCATTTCTCTATTTGTTATGTAGTGGAAACTTTAAAAATCATTTCATAAGAATTTTTAAAACTGGTTATCAACAAAATTTCACTTAAGTGATTCTTGGGTGATCTTTTTCAAGACTACAAAAAATATTGTGTTTAGACGAAAGATATGTCTTTTATGAGCCGAGTAAATTTCTTTATATGTTATATAGGGTAAACTTTGAAAATCATTTTCTCAGAATCTTATTGATGGATTATGAACAATCAAATTTCGCTGGAATGATCCTTTGTGTGACCCATTATTAAACTGCACACATTTTTGTCATGAGATGTTTATGGGGTATGAAAGGCTGGAAGTTAACATGTAGACGGACGGACAAAATCATTATTAAATGTTTTTTAACAGGCGGAAGTCAATTTTCTATATATCATTCATTGATCATAATTTTTTCTTGGCAGAAATATTTGGGCATGTGACACTTAAAAATACTTATTTACCTGAAATAAAAATTCATTCATTTATTCGCTTAAATTCTCATTCAATCTTATCGGTAGATTCAGGGCTGTGGAGTTGTTCAGCTGCTCAAGCAACTATAGTTTTTTTTTGTTTTTGTTTTTTTTTAAATCCTCTTTCCAGGAGAACTGGATATATTCAATAAATCGTTCACAAATTAACGCTGGGAGACCCTCTTTCAGATTAGTTCCAAAATAATAAATTGGTTGAAAAACATATCTATAATGAGATTACCTCAATTTCCATACAAGTACACGTATGATACAAAGTTACTTTTCTCGTAAAATTAAATGATGGATTTAAATTAAGACACACAATGAGATTCTAAGGTGAGCTTTTATAATACATGTATTGCAAAAAAACTTCATTAGAAGAAAAAAAATATAGACAGAAAACTTCATAACCATAATCATAAACATGACTTATATAAGTGAAAACTTTGAATATTATTTTTTTTTGTAATCTAGAGTATGCGTGATGTGCAAACATTGAGCAGCATAGACAGCCTCATATTATATATAGAAAACCTGATGGTCTACATTTACTTTGAGACCTTATCTATCTACATAATGCGTAGTGAAGACTCGAGTCAGGCTGGTCAGAGTTTTTGCTTTGCGCATATCTGAAATTGTTTGAAATCTCACGCACAGGCTCATTTTTTCTTAAATGCATGAAACTTTTTTGTATTATAATATATTCAGCATTAATGTATACATGAAGGTCAAGAACACTAACCTGAAGTCCAATTTCGTTGTTTCCTGTCTCAAGGTCAAACATGTAGGAATGCCAAGGACACATAACGTGACACCGGCCATTGTAACTTTCAATATCGCCGTCGAAAAGAGGTCCTCCTGTAATTATAAATATTTAAAGTCTTAAAATCTATTTGCGCCGTCATAGCGCAGTTGCTAGCGCGTCGGACTGTAAATCTGGAGGTCCCGGGTTCGATCCCCGACGGCGGCACTCATTCTGTCCGATTTTTGTCTCCCACCAATGGGTCGATAATAGGTGCTCCAGCCGCGCGATATATCTGAAGAAATTTTGAAAGCGGCGTAAAACTCCATTAGATCAACCAATTGACTCGTCAGGCTATTCCCTAAATTGAATACATATATTTGAATAACAGATAACCTGATTCCGTGAAGGTTTATCCCCCCCCCCTAATTTACAGCAGATAAAACGCACACTTGTCCGTCACAAATAGACAAAAAACACCTTAAAATGAGTTCCAAAATGCTTGAAAGAATTGTTGGCGTAGTAGAGGTATGCGAAATACCGAGAATACACGGATGTGTGCTCTAGTTGCGACGGAGAAACTGATGTACCATAAAAAGAGGCTACCTAATACAAACAAAATACTGAATTGTATTCATTTCTCGGACAACCATTGATAGGTTTACGATTAAAGAAGCCCAAAGATTTCTTGTAATTTCCGATAGAAGACTTTTGATCTGACATAAAAATCAAAACAATTCCCCCAATCAGTTCGACTTATTTGGAATCAAAAGGTATCCACATGTATCTTGGTTCACTACTTTAAAAAACTTTATAGACGGATGTTTTAGTAAATGGGTAAAATTACATTTCACGCCAAAAGTGAGCCAAGAGAAACAATAATACCCAATTAATCCATTTATACAGACAATATTAAATCTGCGCTGATTAAAATTTATTTTAGAAGGCATGTGCAATTATTTAACCCGTCGGAAGGCTGTATGTATTACAGTTAGCAACATCGTGAAATTGACATTCATCTCTATCAAAAACCATTCTAAATCGCTCAATCAGCGCTCCATTGATTCATTCCAAAGATTCGCTCAAACCGCTCAAAAACGCTCCAAATAACAAAAAAAAAAATACAATCTACAACTACATTCAAAATGAATATAAACAAGAAAATATCACGATTTCACTGATTTTTTTTAAAAAAAATCTAAGCATCTGAATGGTTTTTGAAGAAATAGGAAGCTATTTTTAGAACTAAAATGCATAGTTTATTAAAGGGAGGTAATGAATATCGCTAATTATGTTCATCCTGAACAAAATAGCGGTATTGGATTACCTCCCTTTAAATACACTCAAAACTCGCTCCACACACTCATTCAATTTCACTCCAAAATCATTCAAAATTAATTCACCTTGTCCATTTCACGATGTTGTTAACTGTGCGTGTTTATCCCGGGTGTCCAGCGGGCGGGCGGCGTCCCCTTCTTTGTCCGGAGCATAACTGTGCCACCTTATGTCCGAATGACTTGAAACTTGGCCGTTACATGAATACAGAGTACAATGCACAAGAACGGTAACATAGATTTAATTTCGGGTTATTTCCCTTTGTTGAGTTTCAAATTTAGACATCTAGCAGTGTAACGGACGTATCTTATGACAATTCGCCATCTTGTCATTTTAACGAAAATTAAAATAATGTATTTATAAATTACGGTTAATTATTACGTGTACAATGCCACACTTTTTTTATTCCAATACGGAAAAATTATTATAATCTAGGTTAAAGTCGACATAAGCATTTAAGAGGTATATTGTCTCAGAGTACCGGGGCCCGAAATTATAAAACTTTTCTCAGACTCAACTGAGAATTTTCTCAAGTTTTAAATAAAAATAAATGTATGAAAATAAAAGATAATATTAATAAGTTGTTATTTATAACAACTTATTAATATTATCTTTCATGTTTATACATTAAAATGAATATTAAAACAGAATTTCGACTTTAATCTCAAATTGAAATTTGAGAAAATACTGAATTGAGAATGAGAAAAGGTTTAACCTTGGGCCCTGATTTTGAATGCAATTCAGTGTTCTTAAAGTTCAAGTGATACAAACGTTTGTTTTCGCACGTAGCCCAGATAGTATGGAAGACATTACCGGAAGTTTGTTACCGGAAGTCCATTAAGACGCGTATTTCTAAGACTAAATGGCCATTCATTGATCGTTAAATTGAACCCGTCAGTAACAAAGTACACTTGAACTTCAACGAAAACTATTTAAGAAATTTTAGAACATACATTGCCAATACTTTTGTTCTATTTCGAAAAGTAAATCTTGGATTAACTTTATTATTATAACTTTATTTCCACTATAAAGTGATACAGATAAACAACATTTACATGATATAAGAACGTTGAACGATTTCATGAAGGTGTAATCATATACAAACATTAAGAAATGAGAAAGAAAGAGTGACGGAGAGATGAGGTGAACGAGCTAGTGAGTGAGTGATTTGAGTGAGCGAGAAAACGAGCTAGAGAGTGAAAGAAAAGAGAGAGGGGAGGGAGAGAGGGAGAGGAAAAAGAGAAAGAAAGAGAGAGAAACAGAGAGGGAGACAGAGGATGAGAAAGAAAGAAATAGAGAGACAGAAACCAGGAGAAGTATAGGTACAGGTACATTCATAAACAGAATTTAGACAAACAGGAACAATCATTATAAATTAAGCAATACAAAATTAAAGTATAAATTATTTTTTTTAATTTATTAATGTATTGAATGTATTAGAATAATAGATCATAAATATACAATATTAAATATATATATATATATATTCCGAAGGTACTAGTTTGATTATTTGATAAAAACACTCGATATTTCAATTTTCGGCAAACATTCTATTTTTCAAGAAAAAAAAAGAAACAAATCTTAACATTACAATATTTATATAAATCGATATAGCCATTTTATTCCATCTAATGAAGTATCTATAATAACAACTTATCAAATGTTTTCCATTGTGTTCAAAAAAATTGTTTAAACTCAAATTTGAAAAAACTTCTTTTGAGTACGAAATATATTTTTCTTAAAATCTCTTTTAAAATCTTGCAATTTTACCGCGATGATCTCGCGGGTAAAAATCACGGATCGAAAAAATCTTAATAATTTAGAATTATCTTTTCTCAACGCACTTTTGATTTCTAGGGATGTATAATGAACTGAAGTGACCCTTTTTGTGATAATAATCGAAAAAAAGTTTTGTTGTTGTTTTGTTTGATTGTTTGGTTTTATCTATTTTTAATTTTTGTTAGCCCAGCAAAAAATGAATACCCGTCGTTCAGATTCGCACGTAAGTGCATATGCAACGCTGGTACCTTTTTTTTTATTTATTATTATTTCGCAAACGTTTTCCTTCATGACGCAATATCATAAGTGCATCGACCACGTAGTAAACGCAAATGAGCCTGTGCGTGACATTTTCAACAATTTCACATGTTCTTGAAGCGGAAACATTGAGCAGCCTGGACAATCACACAGTACATTTACAAGATTACCTGACTTTCTAATGGCACTTTGAGACCAAAAAAATGCACAGTAAAGATCCTGGTCAGACTGTGCGGGTGCACAGACTGGTCAGAGTCTGTGCTTTGCACACATTTGAAATTGTTGAAAATGTAGAATATTGTTCAATTTAATGCCTTACTAGATTTCGGCAAACATTTGCTTCGTTAGAAGCTTGCTTTTAAAAACCGCTCTTCCTGTCGGGCAATGATCGTTTGTTTCCAAGTCTTTTTTGTCTCAAATGGTAATTTGTATTGAAATAATGAATGATGAAACAAATCATTTCCGGCAAATGTGATTCTGTTGTCATAGAAACTACGAATTTGCACCTTCAACAACTACTCCTAATGGATTCCCTACGATGAACTTCCTGTAATTCTTTGTGCCAGATTTTTACGCTTTTTTGCTTTTATATTTGTGCTTCAAATTCCGAGTTTAATTATTACCGTATATGACACATATATTCTTCGCTCGATGTCCTACTTACTTCGTATATATCATTTTGAAAGACAAAGATATATTTTTGATAAAGATGTTAAACGAAAAAAATTAGCTTTTTCGTTTATCTCCATGAAAACAATATGAAAATAAATTCCTCTGTTTCAAATATAACAAGTTTCAAAAGAGTGTGCGCATTTTTAAAATTAAAAAGATCTCGAAAATGACACCAACTTAAAAACAAAAAAAAAAAAACCTCATTTTCAGCTCGTTATTCTGCGTAATTACTGAACTGGCAGGGCGGGGCTTAACCGTGACGTATTTTGGCGAGTTTACTTTTCAATAGTTTGGGTTCTTTCAAATTTTAGTCGGTAATCATCGCTAACGCGTGTAAATAACTGTATCCTAAAACCTAAAGGATTCTCGTGCTATGAGAGAGTGAACACATTTCATCGTTTGGTAAGCAAGGCCTCGTAACTTGAAGTTACGAGGATTTGGTTACCAAACTACGATTCAAGGTCTCAAGTTATTTATGTCGACTCTCTTAAGAAGTAGGTTATTCTAGATAAAAGCTGATTTCCCTTAACATTAAGTGCAACGACCCGTTACTTAGGCCCCGCCCTGCCAGGGCATTTATCATGGATAATATCGATGTTTCATTTTACGCGTTTTGCATGAGCATCACGCCCCAGAGAAATATTACCTACAATTGCTTTCAACTGTATGTATAATCCACGATTTTCCCCTAGCAGGACGGGGCCTAAGTTACGAGTCGATACACTTAATGTTAAGGTAAATCAACCTTTATTTATTATTATTTACATCTAAAGATAGTCGACATAGTGAACTTGAGACCGTGAAGCATAGGCTAGTAACCAAACCCTGGTAACTTCAGCTTGTCCTTGTTACGATGCTTTGGTAAGCAAACGATGAAATGTGTTCACTTTCTCTACGTCCGTGAATCATTTTGGTTTTAGGATACAGTTATTTCCACGCGTTCACGATTAATGCCGACTAACTTTTCAATGAACCCAAAATATTTAAAAGTTAACTCGCCAAATTACGTCAGGCTAAGCCCGATCCTACCAGCTCATTAATAACGCAGAATTTAAAGTCACAATAGTATTGCGCATTTACAAAATGTCATAATGTATTGTGCTTTATTATTGACTTGGCTTTGCGTATCTTAGCCGTCATGTAATAACACGCGAACACTTTCAATAATTTTGATCACGAGTTTGTCTGCAAATATCAAACAAGGGAACATATGATAACTGTATCTTAACTTTAAAGGATTAACGAGCTTAGTACATGTGAACATGTTTCATTATCGAATTACCAAAGCCTCGAAACTTCAGCTATTCAAGGTTTCACTTTTTTGGAACTCAGTATAGTTTGATGACATCGAGGGAAAGTATCACAACGATTATGTAAATTAAGGGATATTCTCTATGGAACTATTTTGCACGAGCTTTCAGAAAAGATGCGAGCTCATAATTCTGTACTTAAAGGTTTAAATAATTATTACGACCAATCCTTTTTAGATAGAAGATACTAAAAATTAAGATTTCTAAGAGATGAGAAGAGTATATTTTAATGTTGTGTTCAGGGAGATATGAAACTAAAAAACATAATCGCGATGTATGAATACGTACAGGCTGACTAGAGTCTTGCTTTTCTTAATATTGTATGAATCTAGGATGATCAATCTACCTCATCCCCATTTCTTTCTTTTAAGAGATGATAGGCCTCATAGGCGTAGCTAGGATTTTGACATTTTTACGCATTTCGAAGGCGACCACCAAGGAATATATAGGATAAAGGCGATATGTGGATTGTGACTAAGGACTAATGCACTCCACTTGGTCCCTGTTTATATGATTTGAGCATTGGTGAATAATCAAACATCATAACTACAGCTTTAATAAGCTGTAGTTTCGATGTTATGATCATTCATCAACGAGCTTTTTCGAAAGAGGATTTATTTGTTTTACGCAATTGCGTAATGTGCGTAATGGGAGCTTGTTGGTTTGTTGGAGGTAAGAAACTCAAAGCCTTATCACACTGTATGAATACGCGAAGCGAATCCATCTATGAGGGTGGTTAGGTTGTTAGCCCCACACCTCCATAAAATAAACAAGCGGACCATGATGTTTCATTTTACGCGTTTTGCATGAGCATCACGCCACAGAGAAATAATTACCTGCAACTGATTTCAACTGTATGTATAATCCACGATTTTTCCCCTAGCAGGACGGGGCCTAAGTTACGAGTCGATGCACTTAAGGTTAAGGTAAATCAACCTTTATTCATTATTATTATTTACATCTAAAGATAGGCGACAAAGTAAACTTGAGATCGTGAAGCGTAGGTTGGTAACCAAACCCTCGTAACTTCAGCTTTTCCTTGTTACGATGCTTTGGTAACCAAACGATGAAATGTGTTCACTTTCTCCAAGCTCATGAATCCATTTTGGTTTTAGGATACAGTTATTTCCACACGTTCACGATTAATGCCGACTAACTTTTCAATGAACCCAAAATATCTAAAAGTTAACTCGCCAATTATGTCACGACTAAGCCCCGCCCTACCAGCTCATTAATAACGCAGAAATAAACCATGCTATCTGAATGTTTATAAACAGCCTTTCGATGAGTTTAATTTAGAGAAATCGGGACCGACGAAAATTTTGCTGTTACGGTCTTTTAACTATACTGAAGGATCACAGAAACAAAAAACCACTGGTATCTTAACCTTCCTTTGAATTACATCTGTAAACGTCATGTATCATAGCGTAAAATCAACATGCTTTCGAAACCGACTTCATCATGAAGAAACTAAAATTGAAACGACAAAGAGCATTGGATATCGATTGGGAGAAAAGAGTGTTTTCTTGATGATTTTCTTTACTCTCTCAGTATATAGGTGATTACATTGGTAATTACGTACCGCAATCTCACGCTTGTTAAATTTCAGTTCAGTCCACCCCGGCCTACTACTGGCTTTACCACAATTTCCCGCGTTTTCGAATTACGGGGTTGGACTAGTCCAACCAGGGTACTCGAAAACGCGGGAAAATGTGGTAAAGCCATGAATAGGGGTGGACTGAACTGAAATTTAATAAGCGTGAGATAACGGTACTAAATTACACTTATATACTGATAGAATAAAGTAACTCATCACGAAAACACCTTTTTCTCCCTATCGATATTCAATGCTTTTCATTGTTTCAATTTTGGTTTCTTCGTGATGAAATCGGTTTCTAAAGCATGTTACTTTTACGCTATGACACATAACGTTTACAGATGTAATTCAAATGATGGTAGTAATACCATTAGTTTTGCGTTTCTTTGGTCTTTTCAGTGTAGTCAGACACCGTGACAGCAAAAAAAAAAAAAAAAAAAAAAAAAATCCTTGGCCCCAATTTATCTATATGAACTCGTCGAAAGTCTGTTTATAAACATTCGAATAGCGTGGTTTACTTATAGTATTGCGCGTTTACAAAATGTTATAATCTATTATTTATCTACAATGACCTGGCACTCATTAAATATTCCTTTTGACCCCTATTGATAGTCGGTAAATATGTTTCTTAACATAGACCTATACTCGAGAGGTTAAGAGCTAAGAATATGTATCACAGCGCATAGTACATACGGAAATTTAGCGGTGGTGGGTGCGTTCCCATAATCGGGAGGTCGGACCATAACCAGAAATATTTCTATTTCTTTTTAGGTTTACACATTTTTGAGTACAGATTTTGATTTTTTTTATTTTTATTTTTTTAACAGTGTTGCAAAAGACCATTTGTATTCGGCACAGTCTTTCCGCCAGCCTCAATTTGAGCATTGCAAAGTCCTGTCCATAAACCACTGAAAATTACTGAAAATAAATTCAGATTTTGAAATGTATCTGGATCTATATTTAAGAGATGAAGAGGCATTTTTTTAAATTCATGACGGTATGAAATTAAAAACATATACTGGGTTTGAACACGTCAATCGAATATCTATTTAACTCTATTCCCTTCCGATGATATCTTATAATTCAATATCATAAAGCAAATGAGATCTTTGATGGGACTGCTTTTTGGTACAAGCTTACTAACAACTTATTAGGCCTATGTTTTTTCATTGAGGTATGAAACAAATCTTTGTCCCGATCAGAATACAGTAATCTTGGTTAGTGCAAACAACCAAAAATGAATGATGTAAGAATAAAAAATATTAATCGTAACTGACAAAGAACTAATGACAAAATAATAACAAAAAAAATATTTCTTTAAAAAATACAACTACAAAAAAAACGAAAAAAATCATTATGTAAGTAATATGTATCTCTGTCGGGAATTGAACTCGATCCAACAAGTTATCGATGTACGAGAAGGCGTCTATAACCACTGTTCTATCGCGCTTTTTTAAGAGTACGTGAAATAATATAAGTAAAGAGGTGAAACGAAATTGAGTTACGCTACGGGAATACTCGAGTAATAACGGAAGTTAATAAGTGCCAGTTCATTTTAGATAAATAATATTCTGCTTTATTATTGACTTTGCTTGGCGTATCTTAACCGTCATGTAATAAGACAAGTACACTTTTCAATAACTTTGACTCTATCACGAGTTTGTCTGCAAATATCGAACAAGGGAACATATGATAACTGTATCTTAACTTTAAAGGATTAACGAGCTTAGTACATGTGAACATGTTTCATTATCGAATTATCAAATCCTCGAAACTTGAGCTATTCAAGGTTTCACTTTTTTTGGAACTCAGTATAGTTTGATGACATCGAGGGAAAGTATCACAGTGATAATAGTATGATAATTATGTTAATTAAGGGATATTCTCTATGGAACTATTTTGAACGAGCATTCAGAAAAGATGCAAGCTCAAAGTTCTGTTCGTAAAGGTTTAATAATTTTTACAACCAATCCTCTTTAGATAGAAGATACTAAAAAAATAAGTTTTCTAAGAAATGAGGAGAGTGTATTTTAATGTTGTGTTCACGGAGGTATGAAACTAAAAAAAAACCTAATCGCGATGTATGACTACGTACAGGCTGACAAGAGTCGACACCTCTGGCTTTTCTCAACCCTTGTCATGCTGAATCAATTTTGGCTAAAAATTTTCACCAAAATCAAAGGACAAAAGCACTGAAAGTACCAACTGTAGGTCAATTTTTATTTGAAAAACTAAATCTATTGACAATTCTTGTTGGAAAGTGAGCAACAGGTGGTGTAGACTAACATCAGACTGCACATATGTGCAGGCTGATGTTTGTCTATAGCTCCTGCCAAAGCAGGAATATTACACATTCAGCAAGACAAGGGTTAATATTGTGTGAATCCCCCTTTCTTTTAAAATAAGACCGCCGGTTGACTCGCACTGAACCCAAACTTTTGATTAAATATTCATCTCATGGATTTCCAAAATGGTCCTGCATCGCGTGAAGGGTCCAATTTGTGAGTGTTTATCTATACAAAAAATTAAGAGATGATAGGCCAGGCATAGGCGTAGCTAGGATTTTGAAAGTTTTGCGCATTTCGAAGGCGACCACCAAGGAATATATAGGATAAAGGCGATATGTGGATTGTGACTAAGGACCCCGTTTATATAATTTGAGCATTGGTGAATAATCAAGCATCATAACTACAGCTTTAATAAGCTGTAGTTTCGATGTTATGATCATTCATCAACGAGCTTTTTCGAAAGAGGATTTATTTGGTTAACGCAATTGCGTAATGTGCGTAATGGGAGCTACGCCCTTGGAAGTGACCCTTTTTGTGATAATAATGATCAAAAACAAAAAGTGTTGTTTTTTTTGTTGTTGTTGTTTTGTTTGATTGTTTGGTTTTATCTATTTTTATTTTTTGTAAGCCCAGCCAAAAATGATCTACCCGTCGTTCAGGTTCGTTCGATGGCACCGTTTTTTAATTATATTTCGCAAACGTTTTCCTTTAGGACGCAATATCATAAGTGCATCGGCTACGTACTAAATGCAAATGAGCCAGTGCGTGACATTTCAAATAATTTCAAATGCAGTTCTTGAAGCGGAAACATTGAGCAGCCTGGACAATCACACAGTACTTTGACAAGATTTCCTTACTATCTAAAAGCATTTTGAGAACGAATCTATCTACAAAGCGCACAGTGAAGATCCAGGTCAGACTGTGCGGATGCACAGACTGGCCAGAATCTTTGCTATACGCACATTTGAAATTGTTGGAAATGTCACGCACAGGCTCAAATATTGTTCAATGTTATGCCTAACTAGTATTCGGCAAACATTAGTTTCGTTAGAAGCTTGCTTTTGTAAACCGCTCATTCCTGTCGGGGAGTAATCTTTTATATCCAAGTCTTTTTTGTCTCAATTGGTAAATTGTATTGAAATAATGAATGATAGAACAAATTATTTCTGGTAAACTGGATTGTGATTCAGTTGTCATAGAAACTACGAATTTGCACCTTCAACAACTAGTCCTAATGGATTCCCTACGATGAACTTCCTGTAATTCTTCGTGCAAGATTTTTACGCTTTTTTTGGCTTTTATATCTAGAGTTTAGATATTATTATATGACACTTCTGTTTTTCGCTTTATGTCTTACTTACTTCATATATATCAATTTAAAAGACAAAAATATCCTTTTTGATACAGGTATGAAACGAAAAAAAACAGATTTTTCGTTTAATATCTCCACGAAAGAAATGAAATTAATTCCTCCGTTTCAAATATAACCAGTTTCAAAATAGTGTGCGCATTTTTTAAAATTAAAAAGATCTCGAAAATGACACCAACTAAAAAAGTATTAACAAAAAAATCTCATTTTCAGCTCGTTATCGATGTTTCATTTTGCCCGTTTTGCCCTAGAGAAATAATCACCTGCTATTGCATTCAACTGCATGTAACTTAATTTACTTATTTGTTAATTTTGTATGACGGTGATGGACTTTTTAGTTCAAACCAATATTGAAATAAATCTGTTCTGTTCTGTTCATGTAACTTAATGTGGCTAACAACAGTCGTTAACAAAATGTTATAATGTATTCTGCTTTATTATTGACTTGGCATGGCGTATCTTAGCCGTCATGTAATAAGACGAGAACACTTTTCAATAATTTAGATTCTACCAAGAGTCTGTTTAACAAGGGAACATAACTGTAACTTTAAAGGATTTGTTAAGGCGCTTAGCACATGTGAACATGTTCACTATCGAGTTAACAAAACCTCGCACCTTCAGCTATTCAAAAGTGAAGGAAATAAAGAATATATATCACAATCATAATATTGTTAATTAAGAGATAGTCTTTATGGAACTATTTTGCAAAAGCTTACAGAATCGATTCGATCTCAAAATCCTGTTCGCAAAGGTTTAAACGTCTTTTACGACCAATCCTCTTTAGATAGAAGATACTAAAAATTAAGTTTTCTAAGAGATTAGAAGAGTATATTTAAATGTTGTGTTCACGGAGGTATGAAACGAAAAAAAAAAAAAACTAATCGCGATGTATGACTACATACAGGCTGACAAGAGTCGACACCTCTGGCTTTTCTCAACCCTTGTCATGCTGAATAAATTTTGGTTTAAATTTTTCACCAAAATTAAAGGACAAAAAGCACTGAAAGTACCAACTGTAGGTCAATTTTTATTTGAAAAACTAAACCTATTGACAATTCTTGTTGGAAAGTGAGCAACAGGTTGTGTAGACTAACATCAGACTGCACATATGTGCAGGCTGATGTTTGTCTTTAGCTCCTGCCAAAGCAGGAATATTCCACGTTCAGCAAGACAAGGGTTTATATTGTATGAATCTAGGATGATAAATCTACCTCATCCCCCTTTCTTTCTAAATAAGTCCGGCGGTCGACTCATACATGAACCCAAACTTTTGATTAGATATTCATCTCACGGAGTTCAAAGATGGTCCCGAATCGCGTGATAGGTCTAAATTTTGAGAAATTAAGAGCTGATAGGCCAGTCATAGGCGTAGCTAGGATTTTGACATTTTTACGCATTTCGAAGGCGACCACCAAGGAATATATAGGATAAAGGCGATATGTGGATTGTGACTAAGGACTTATACTCGCCACTCGGTCCCCGTTTATATGATTTGAGCATTAGTGAATAATCAAACATCATAACTACAGCTTTGATAAGCTGTAGTTTCGATGTCATGATCATTCATCAACGAGCTTTTTCGAAAGAGGATTTATTTGTTTTACGCAATTGCGTAATGTGCGTAATGGGAGCTACGTCCTTGGGCCTAATTGTTGATTTGTTAAAGGTAAGAAACTCAAAGCCTTATCACACTGTATGAATACGCGAAGCGGATCCGTCTATGAGGGTGACAAGGTTTTGAGCTCCATACCTCCATGAAATAAAAAAATACCTCTTCATATTTTTATGATATAATATCTTAAAGCAGAAATGGAAGAATTTCACCACAGACAGATTTTGTTGTGGGATTACTTTGCGCGCAAGCTTATTTAAGATAGCTGAATCCTAATTTTTTCATTGAGGAATGAAACCAATTTTTTGGCCAATCAGAATGCACAAAAAAATTATGGAAACCCATGATATTAAATGTTTGCAATATGAAAAAAAAATGGAGAACGTTTTTATGGCAGCTTCAACATATTTTCGGGTGCCATTTCATCAAAAGGTCGATAAAAAAGCCGGGCTAGATTACACGGAAAAGAATAAAACTCTGTTTCTGTAAATTGACTTAAAAATCTATGTGCTTTCGTTATAATATAGTACAAAAGAAGTAACAAACAGTCCCCCACGAAGTTCCAGAATTAGGAAAATATAACACCATTTACATATTCGTTTCTATAGTGACAGACCACCTTAAAGATGATTATTAGAATCAAGAACCAGTCCTTCTGCTTCACCAATTTCGACATATTTCGGCTGCCTTGTGCTTAAAACAACAAGAAACTTCTCTGTATAGGATAGAAAACGAGAGCCGCGGTATATACCGCGGCACAAGATTTTCTATCTGCCTTAGATCACGTTTTTTTAGCATTGTCTGTATTTTATTACCCGAACCCCTAAACAATAAAAAGAAGAGTAAAACTCGCTGTGATATAACTGTAATTGCCGGTGTTAATACGCTGTAACAACAGGGGAGGTAACAACAGTTTTCGGAAAGGCCTATTGCTGTCTATTATTGCAGATCTTATGCATTTTAGAAAATAGAAATAGAAAGTCTTTTGGAAAAAGCGCCCATTTACTGCTTGTCACGTTTTTGACCTGATTCGGCACACAAAACTGTCAAGATTCACGTGCACGACATACGTCTATCGTATATCTGTAAATACAACGCTCGGAGTTGTATCTGTGATATAAACTTTTGAAATACTGTTCTCTGATTGGCCAATTCATTTCCAGCGTGGTCTAATTTGAGGAGTGAAAACTAGTTTTTTCACGTTTACAACGAAAATGAAATGTCGGAAAAGAATAAAGATCAACCTAGAGGATATTCGTGCCTAACACCTAAACACCTTTAATTTTAGTTCTTTGGGGTCCGACTGTACTTTTACATATTTCTTAAATTGGCCTGAGCATGACATTTGAAAAAGTTTGGCATGAGTGTGGGGAGCGACCATTCTGCAGCCTGTTCCATGTCACACGTATGCATAGTTCATAGATGGTACCCTGTTTCCCACGTGAGTTCTCTTGAAAAGCGGGGTATAATTTGTAACACGTTTCAATATCGCTTCTATCCCGATCATAGTGCGGGACAGGGCGCGGGGTAATTAAAAGATTGTCAGATGCTCTAAAGACTCATTGGGCCAACTTATTTCTGACCCTGGACAGGTACTGTTGCCCGCAACATCAGAGTATCTATCAAAAGGCGGGCTACCAGCTCTTGACTGGTCCACATATCGACTATCAGAATAGCCTAGAATAGGCTATTCTGATATTCGATAGTGAGACCAGTCTATACCGACCCGAAAGCGGGCGAGAAATAATTTGGCCCATTGAGAACTTATCTATATATAAGCCGCGCAGTGAAGATTTTGGTCAGACTGTGCGAAAGCACAGGCTGGCCAAAGTCTTTGCTTGACGCACGCTCGGGATCGGTGGAACTGTCATACGCATGCTCAATTTAAAAACATCGAAATAATTGGTACATTTTCCATACGTTGGCAAATGGGAAAAACAGAAAATCGACTCAGAAATGTTCATTATATGCATTAATAAAGAATCACCATTATCTCGATAAAGAATAAAACAAGCTTGTTTGTAATTAACGACGGACAAAATAAATCCGCTGTTGCCATGGAAACATGGATTTACAGCCAAAGTCAATGGATTTGTCTGCTGCGAACACTTAGTTGATGTTTAAGGGGCTTTAAATTGCCAGAAAACGCCATTAACTTTTAATGCTTCATCAAGACAGTTCTTGTCTTATACCTAAAAGTACATACGTCATAAGAGCTTTTTTCAGGTAATAATTATGACATACGTTTGTAATTTTTTTACCATGACGTCGATAACAAGATAAATTCGCTCGATTGGCGCGAATACTTAAGGCGAAATATGTGAATTTAGTATAAAATTGCCAGAATACATTCTGCCTCGCTAAAGCGACCACCCCTGCTGAGCTTCAGCATGCTTCAACATATCGTCCATAATCGGGAAAGGCCTTTCGCATAGAAATAAATCATCTAATAACTTGGCATTTTTGCCTTAGAAATGATCGTGTATGAGAAATCTATGTTTGGCTTAATTAAGCACCGCCTTTTTGAGACGATTCTAGCAAATGAACATTATTATATTCATATGGAATAGTGTTTGAGGTTCAAGCATTGAGTAGCCCGGCTTTTAATTTTACTACATTAAAGAAGTAGAAATCAGACTACATAGGCAAATATTAGACGTACTTCTGTGCAGACTGCAGGCTGATCTTAGTCTATAGGCCTACTGTCTGATAAAGCTTTAGTGCACAACATGTCACGGACAGCATACGAATAGTTGAAATTAAAAGACGGCGAACTTGTTTCCTTTTATTAGAACTACAAATAGTTTTGTCTGGTTGATATATGTACAATATATATCACCTACAGAAATCAACTTAATACACTCGCCAAATGAGCAATATTGGATTCTAATTGAACTTTTGAACCTAGATTTATTTCTAGTAATAGACATGATTGAAATGTCGTGTAATGTAGATACACTATGACTTTGAAATTAAGACAAATTTGAGTTCTTTCGATCACTTAGGATTCGCTTTGAATTAGTGGCTTACAAATTCGATGAGTACTGATTGATTTATTGATTGATTGATTTTGGGTTTAAATTCCACTTTCAAAATTACTACAGTTATATCACGACGGCTAGTGTACCTACTCACGATTTTCTGTTGTTTCTCAAACCAGAACATTCGCATCATTATATCCGAGCCACCAGCCGCCTAATCCACTTAGGCGTACTACTTATCATTCACCCATTGGTTGGGGGCAAATAAAGCTTGTCGCGATGACTTCTGATAAATGAGCCTGTGTTTGACATTTCCAACAATTTGAAATGTTCGTGAGGTGCAAACAATGAGAAGCGTAGACAGCCACATAGTGAAAATGTAAAGTTACCCGATGGTCTACAGATACTTTGGGACCTTATCTATCTATAAAATTGTTTTTATACAATTTTACACCAGAAAAGGATAAAATAAAAAAACATTAGAACTGCGATCGTTTTACAATGGATATAATTTCAATTTCGCTATGATTTTTCGATGAATAAAGTCTGATGGGGGAGGAGTTATATTCAAAGCAAAATCTCCGGGCTCCGCCCTCGGATTTTGCCTATTGCATAAAACTCCTCCCCAAAAAGACTTGATTCACCGACACATCATGGCAAAATGCAAATACCGACAAACCAATGAGATTTCCAATTGCAATTCAGTCCTGTTGCAAAACTGCGCCTAAATCTTTTCATATGGCTTCATGCGCATGTTTAAAACAATTAGTGTGACTTATTAAGGCCCATATTCTTTTAGCACTACATAACAACCGCTCGGCGACTACATTTCACCATCACTGCTATGATTAAGCTTTCAATAGGCGAACAGTTGTATCGCACTTGCAACCAATATGTAAGTAGGGCTTAACGCAGGTTTTGTCTCGTGTAACAACAAACTTATATGGCCTTTTCGGAAGTTCGTAAAATATCGACCTTAGGTGCGTTTTTTAGGATTAAGAATTTTAAGTTTCTTCAGATTTTTAGTTGGGATATCTCGGGCTGCGTCGTAGAATGTCAACTGAATCGCGCGAAATAATTCGATTTAAAATCTTAAGATATTTTAAAAATCTTAATCTAAAAAAAACGCATCTTTGGTCCATCTTTCCCCCAATTTCTTTATTACAGCTTTCTCGGGTGGACTTTTTACGCGGGGTCATAAGTGAAAAGCTTTAAGAAGTTACGTTTGAACTGTTTTGATTCAAAATACAAAGAGGGCCATAATTACCCTTGATTATTCCCGAATAAAAGTATAACTATTTAAGAACAAACAATTACCAACTAAAATAAGAATAAAAAGATTAACAAGAGCTGTCGGAGGACAGCGAAGCTCAACTTTTCCTAGTGCTGGATAGTAAAAGCAAATCAATGCCGATATTGGAAAATTCTAATAAATTCAATATCAGAGAAAAGAATCTTTAATGAGAGGCTGATGTGAAAGTCACAGCACGTATAAACTTTACAAAGATTTCTAAGTACGAAAAGGGTTAAAATTTACCCAAATTCAATATCAATGTCATAAATCTTTGTTTAGAGGCTGATAATATGGTCATAAAAGCATGTGCAAAGTCTCCAAGCAATATCTTTACCAGGAATAGAGATAGAACAGATATACTAAAGTTGCACATAAAAACTTAACCAAGAACTTAAAAGTCCGAAAAGGCTTAAAATTCCACTGAATTCTATATCGGAGTAATGTCTTTGTCCGGAGAATGAAATGATGGTCACAAAAGTATGTTCAAGGTTTCCAAACAATAGCTTTAATAGAAACAGAGATATTAAAAACATACGCCAGTTGCACGTAAAAACTTTACCAGTATTTTTAAGTCAGAAAAGGGTTAAAATTCCACTTAATTCAATATCAGTAATCAGCCATGAATCTTTGTCAAGAGGCTTATACTATGGTCACAGAAACATGCAAAGATTCCGGGCGATAGCTTTTGTAGAAATGCCGACGCCTAAATAGACATGTAGAAAAAATTAACCCCCCCCCCCCCCCCACCAAAAAAATGAAAATGAAAATATTTCCTCCATTCTGCCCCAAAGTAATATTAAGAGCGTCATTATAAGCTGATCAATGTACATTACTCAAACATTTTCATAGAGAGTCTGTGCAAGGGATATCATCCTATGAATACAACTGGTGTGCATTCATAATTTGTCACAAAATAGAAAGTCAACAATTTTATGTATTGTAAATCGGAGATATTTTTTTAAATTCCTCTACAGAGCATCATTTGAAGGATACTTGTTTCATATTTTGAGTCGATTGGTGCACTGATAGTTAAAAAAAAAACAAAATTGTTCTCAATAGCATTAATTCAGCTTTAATCATCTTAATAAAGACAGATTTCAATCGTTATTCCAAACACTATTCAAAAAATGGTTTGATAAATATATTATACATACTTAGTATATTATATGAAAAAAAATATATAACGAGATTGGGAGAATTAAAAATTGTCGAGGCTCTGTCGAGACAATTATCAATTGTCACAATCGAGTTTGATATTTTTTCATACAATACACCAAGTATGTATTATATTTATCTTAAAACCTATATTTGTCTTGTTTTTGTCGGTGTCTCTGACTGAAATGCAAGTTTCTAAAAATAACCGCATTATATCATTGTTCTAAAAATAACTATGTGATATCATAAAATATATCACAGGGGATGTTATCACACGGATATTTGTATAGTTATAAGATAAAGTAAAGTCTCTTACCCATATGAGTACACCAAGCCTCCATGGCGTAGAATTTCCCATTGATATGAAACAGGGCCAGGTCGTCAGCTCGTCCAGATTTGGCGTACAATCTTTGACAACGTTTCGATTTCAAGGTTCCGTATAGACCCAAACATTTCCATTCTGTACCTATATCCAGGGACAAGTCACTCATTTTTCGAACAATGTCCAGTTTTCCTTCTTTCTCTTGAGATTCGTCAGATTTCGCAACTTTCGTCGAATTTTCTGCCCTTTTAGTTTTCGGCCTCGCACCATTCTGCTCTCCACAGTCACTGCTTTTATTTTCCTCTCTGTGCGCTGCAGTTTCACTCAGTGAATTATTGCCAACGTCCGACGTATCACTGATAAGATTCTCGTCCGAAATTCTTAAAAATCCACGTGGCATTTTTTCCTTTTCGTTTTTACACGATGTTTCGTTAACTTGACTCGAAGTCATATGCGAACCTCGCTGTATCTTAACAAAGCCGCCCTGACTTGTAGAAGGAACATTTCCATTTCCAGCCGCGTTTTTCGCGAATTCTTCGTTTTCCATGTTTTGTAGTAACGGGGACGTCTCACTGTTATTTGACGTTTGAATTTCTGTGTTTATATCACTTGATGACAAGGCTGTATATTTCCAATTTCCGGCAGTTCTATTTTTAGAATCCTGGCTCATGATTAGCACCAAGGTTCAATATACCTGGAATTTGATTAGATGTAGTTATTTAATGTCGTTTACTGGACTTCTAAGGTTCATATCAAAGTATGTTTGGTTACGTTGATATTTTTTAATCTAGTCTACATTTTTTAATATTTTGAAGTAAAAACATAATTGTGACTTACATTTTAAATAAATGCAAAACACATTTCTTATTTTTAAGGCCTTTTGTATAATTAAAAAAAGAGCCTATTTCGTTTTTAGTTTTTTTGTGTGTGTGGGGGGGGGGGGAGGGGGGACGAGCGAGCGCTTTACTAATTAAACACGCAAAAATAATTTTGAAAATGCTGCGCAATGTACAAGGGCCAATAACATTAACGGTTTAATTGTCAACGCTCAGCATTTCTCTGTGTACCGAAATAATGTAGCGAAATGAAACAGTTGAATAACTTAGGGTCTTTGAAGAAATCAAATAGGGCAATGGAAGAGAAAAATGCGAAAGAATTAAGTAAAAATATTATTAAAGAATACGGAAGCAGGGAGAGAAAGATAGCATGCTAAAGCTTACCACGATGAATCTTTGATCACGCACGTTTAATCTCCTACTGGGTACAAACTTCATTGTGAAAGCATCGGTACGTCGCAAATTACTCGAATACAAGAATTATCAGAAAAGAGCAATTATCGGACAAATTTGCGACTTTTAACCATGGCAACAGAATACAATATCGTACAATCCCTTCTTCGTCTATTCAATAGTGCTTGATTCTCAGCATGGCATTTGTTAAAACACAGGTTATATAGGGTCAAAAACATGGTATGGTGTGTTATGGTGCGCTATGGTATGGTGGTGTGGAGTGTTATGGTGAAGCGGTATGGTGGAGTGATATGGTATGGTAGAGTAGGGTAGGGTGTGGTATTTTTGGTGTGGAATGGTATTGTGTGGCTTGCTTTGGCTTGGGTTGGTATTTTATGGTACGGTGTGGTGTGGCGTGGGCCGCGTGGCGTGACATGATGTAGGGTGGTGTAGTATGGTATGCTATGTAAAAAAACTTCGTTGCAGGGGGGCTCGGGAAAATCTTTGTTGTTTGAACTAAGATCGGAAACAATTTGGGCAATTGTATATATATGTAAATTTGTAATTTTTAGAGATTTGGTCTTAAACACAAGACTTACCACAAATCATCTCTCTTTCTCTCACTCACTCACTCCCTCTTTCTCTCGCTCTCTCTTTCCTTCGCTCTCTCTCTTTTTCTCTCTCTTTCTTTCTCTCTCTCTTTCTCACTCTGTCTCTCTCTCTCTCCTTCTCTTCAAAATTTTCTCAAATTGTATTTGTAAACTACAACTCTTTCCAATTTTATCGGCGTTCAAATTGACGTGCATTGCAACAAGTTAATAATAATCATAATACAAAATTACTAGCTAGTTTAGACGTCAAATTATCATGAAAAATGATAACGCGATATAAACTAATTGAGAACTCTCTATAGCTCTTCAATTCAATCGAATATCATCATGATTATAAAGGGAATCCTTGTTTGATATAAGTTTTATATCAAATATTACTATCTTTATAGATGCGTATAAATACAATAACCTCTTATCAAACGTTGTTACTATCATAAAATTGTGATACGTCAAGCGAAAAGGAACCCTTTACGTTGTGCAAAGAGTGTCGGTCCTTATTTACCTGCGCAATGGGTCACAAGTTTGAAGTAATTTTCTACGTTTTCTATTCAATTAATTCAAAGCTAAAATTGAAAGTATTAAGAAAAAAGAAAAACGTCCAATTTCTCGAAATTGAAACAGTCTTTATGCTAGGTCACATAGAAATCGACAACGTCGACAGTCGACACGTCGGCGAATCCGATATTTCATCGACTGATGAGTATAAAAAAGGTCGGTCGGGCGCCGGCTATTTCAGGATTAAATATTTATTTGCAGTCACCTAAAACCAAGTCTCTCCCATTGATAATACAGAAATAATAGTCGATTTCAAAAAAGCGTTCTGTCGATTGCCCCAATGAGATGTATCGCCGACTAGTCGCCGATATCAAACGGAAACGGAAGGGTAAAAAAAATGACTGCGATGTGTACAAAATAGGCCGGAGACGGCCGGTAAACGACCGGAATCCGGTCAAACGCCGGCGATTAGTCGTCGATACAATCTAGTCTTACAAAAATCTAAAAGACGTCGCCGGCTACTCGGTACTGAAGTTTTGACTTGAAGATTTAACTCAACGACGCATCGCCGATCTCAGAAAAATCCACTATTGAATCACCTGATACGCATACTAGTCATCGGCGACTATTCGTCGAATTTATCACCGATTCCCACCAAAAACGTCACCCATGTGTTTTATTGATACTTAATTTACGTTGAGGTTGGCGTTTCGCAGAGTATATGGCTAAAATATTAAAGCCAAAATTACACTCCATTGCCTTAAGCTTCAAATTAATGCCAGGCAAACATCACTATAATGAGTCAGTGCGTGACATTCTAACATGTTAAAGAATGTGATCAGACTGTGTAGTTCCAAAGTCTGATCGGGATCTCTGATGAGCGCTCTGTCGATATAAAATGACTGGAAGTTTGTGTGTAAGAATGAGATCAGACAGTGTAGTTCCAAAGTCTGATCGGGATCTCTGATGGGCGCTCTGTCGATATAAAATGACTGGAAATTTGCGATGGCGTAACAACCATAACGCATATTATGCGAGTAATATAGATAAAACCTATTTCGAAAAATATATCCTAGATAAATGATCAAAACATCGTTACTACAGCTTATTTAAGCTGTAGTTACGATGTTTTGTTTTTTTTTCACCAGAGTTCAAATTATAACAAGGGGGTATAGTATAGGACATAATTGATCTTTTTTTCACTTTCCACGTTTCGCCTTTATCCCATATATTCTTTGGTGGTCGCCTTCTGAATGCAGATAAATTTCAAAATCTTGGTTACGCCTATGGTCTGTTTTCATTTGACGAATATCCTTCATGAAATGTGTGTGTCTGCCGAGGCTGTCAATTTTGGATCAATGTTAAGCTCATTTCATTCTTTATACGACGGGACGTATTATGTGATCACCCGTGGCACCCGGCGTAGGGCTCTTTATAGCTTCGTCCTTTCCTATTAGCTTCTGAAGTCCGGTCGTCGTGGTGAATATATAGGAGTTAAGACAAGTTTCCGTCTTAAATTAATCGTGATGGTTAGCAATCAGGTCCCCAAGCCATGATCATGTGATCCGAGAACCGCTGTCTACGCATGTCAGTTTTAGAATGCCACCTATCGGAAAATATAATTATCCGGCAACATGAAAAATTTTCTGGTAGACACAATTCTCGAATTTTGTTCTAAACACGATCAATAATTTTGACAATACATGTAATATCAAATTATCGATAAATCTTCGATACCATACAAACAAAATCATTAATATTGTCGAAACCTTATAGTATCAATTTCCCATTTCGTCTACAAAAGATTTTTTGACATGTAATGAATGTCATAGAAGTGTTAATGTCATATAGGTGTTACATGCAGCTTTCCCCCCCCCCCCACACACACACAAAGTTAGTTTTTGATTAGTAAAAAATAAATAAATTTATGATTTTGAAAATTTCCTTTTAATCATTAAAAGTTTATGTTATTTTTAATAAACATTTCTTTTTTTGTTCTTATAAAATTATATCAGAAAATAAACCTAAAAGCCTTATTCATAGTCGTTTGCTATGCATAAAAAACAGAAAGATGAACTCTTTTTTCATGATAGTATAAGAAAATATAAAATAAACATTAAATAAAGAATAATTTTTATACAAATAGGTATTAACTAATGAACTTATAGACCAAATGGGAATTTATCAAAATACAGGTTTTAGACGAAATGGGAATTGGACTTTTAGACCAAATTGGATTAGACGAAGTGGGAACAACCAATGGTAGATTGGCTATATTGGCAATATTATTGTCCATGTATGGAACATATTATTTGAGCCTGTGCGTGACATTTCAAACAATTTGAGATGTTCATGAGGTGTACACATTGAGCTGTTTAGAAAGCCACATACTGTAAATATAAAGTGGCCTGATTGTCTACAGATACTTTGAGACCTTATCTTTCTACTAAGCGCATAGCAAAGACTCTGGTCAGACTGTGCGGATGCACAGGCTGGTCAGAGTCTTTGTGTTTCGCTTATTTGACATTGTTGGAAATCTCCCGCACAGGCTCATTTTGCTTTGATATTGTCTCGCCAAATCGCAAAAATAGGCATCCGCGAATAAAACAAGTCACTCGGTATTCGTAAAGGCAGATGTTGAGAAAAAAACAAATGATATAGGTGGTAATAAATGTCGTTGTTGTCATGGAAACCAATTCTGTGATAGACAAATAAAGAAGGGCCGATAATCGACTGTCAACGTAGATAAAGTGTTAATGACGGGTAAAATAAAAGCAATGGCCTTAGGTTATTGGCTTTTAGAAACAAAATATGTGGATAACTTAGTTGTCGGAAAGGCACGACAATGACTAATCAAAGGAAAACACCGTCAAATCACGGGATGACACAGTCATTTCAATAGAAAAAACAGGAAATCGAACAAGGCGTAAAAAAACCAACCAAGCTTTTTTTGTTAAGTACGATTGCTTCTACCAACTTCTAATATACAGACATAGTAGGGAGAATCTAGAGTCTAAAATTAGCCCAAACACGAAAGGTTCTTACCCTGTTAATCGCAATTATACATGTTCATGTTAAGCAATGGCAATGGCTTTCTCGAGATAAAATCGAAAACAAAATTCCGAGGAAATCCAAGATCCCTCAACTTGCGCCCCCCCCCCCCCCCCCCCCCCCCGAATAAAACTATATTTTGAAAATTGACACGACTAAGTAATTGTTTAGGGTATGATTTGCTCTTTTCGTAACTCACAAACGCGCAGCGTTAACACTCTGATAAGCCTTGTCTCACAGTCTGATTTGGGGGGGGGGGGGGGGGGGGGGGGGAGGGGAGAGGCCCAAATGTATGCTCTGCGTAGATAGTTACATATTCACGGTTTCGTTACATGATCAGTAAATACGTGCAGTTTTAAAGGAGAAAGTATGCCTTTTACGACTGTCCAGTCTGCTTATTGTCGTTTACGCACATTTTGTTAGTTTGTTTGAATCGGGTTTAACGCCGCTTTCAATAAACTTTCAGTTATATCGCAGCGGCTGGAGTACCTTACAATGGATTCCTCGTATTTCACCAGTACTATCATTACACCCTTTCCTAGCCTCAAGCTGCTATCACACATAGGTCTACGATTATGAATCCATTGGTTGGAACCAAATAGTCGGAAAGAATGAGTGCCGCCGTCGAGGATCGAACCCGGGACCTTTAAATTGACATCCCCTTTTAGGCACATATAAAAAGCTGTATATGTCTCGCTCAGAATCTTATTTAACCTGTCTTGCGTTCAAAACTTTCAGCACTTTGAAGGTGTACATTTTTACCACCTAAATACAAATAGTATACAAATGTTGTAGCGTATTCCTAAAAATGTAAGGATCTTTACAAATAAAACAGCCCTGTGTTCAGGATGACAAGACGGTGCTAACTGTTTATAACTTGTACCTCGCTTTGCACGATTGTGCACGTGCAAAGCGGGATATAAATGGCAATTAGTTTGCACCGTTTTGTCACCCTGAACGCGGGGCAGGTCGATCATTTTTTCCCTTGTGATCGGTGTTGTCATGGTAACGATGCTTTTATTGTGTCAAATTTTTTTAAGTCAGTTTTCCATAAAAAAGCCTTGTTTACGGTAGGAACCGGTCGTCTTTTTAGTGATCTCGCTTAGTGCAATTTGGAAAAGAAACCATATTTTCTGGTATAATATTCCGAGGTAAAGGTAGAAATTGCTTCGGGTTTCCTCCTAAAACAGTCCAGCAGAAAAATTTGAATAATCATACTTACAAATAAAGTAACGACCACGGCAACGGATTGCTTTAATTGTAGTCTCTTATCAGTCAAAAAATATCGATCATTTTTCCAGGTCATCGGTATACTATAGCAACGACGCTTTTATTGTGCAAGTTTCTCCAGTCAAATGTTTAGAAACGTGTCGTTGTTTTGTTGCCAGTTTTTGTTGTAGAATATTTATACCGCACAATTTGATAAGATTATTGTGACTAGCGTCATTTGTCTCCCAACAAAGGGCTAATGATACGAATTAGTGGGATGGGGGGCACAGACTTCAAATCTTTTCTGAAGTTGATTTCAAGAGGGTCCTGTCGACCTATATCAGATAGCTTTGAGAGTCCCGGAGCCCGTTTTACTATAAACATCTTACGATCATTTTGTGCGTAAGTCAAAAATTAAAGTTGCTTCTACAACAGTAAGTAAATATGTAATTATGTCACGCATCATATCATTGGAATCGTCTTCTAAAGACGATTCCAATGAAATAATGCAAGGCAGAATCTAACAATAAATGAAAACCCCAGGTGCGATTCGTGATTTTGACTTACGATTAATTTTTTCGTGTGACGTTTAGTTAAACGGGCCCCTGGCTACTCATTTGTCAGTATCAGATTCATAAAACCTGCGTCTCTTAAAACCCTGTCGGAATTCGTATGTTCGAGCCACCTTTACAGAAATCCTTGATCCGCCATTAGCTTATTACATCAAAAGTCAGTGAACAAATCGAATCAAAGATTCGTACTTCGCAGACAATTATTCTTGACAGATTTGAGATTCAATAGTCTAGACTTTGTTTTGTTCCGACTTAATTTTGTTTACGTTTAACTACTTGGTAATGTACGTCATTTGTCACTAATTGGTAATAATCTAAACACTCCCGTGATGAATGCTTACGAGTGATCGACGGTCACAAAACAAGAGAAATTGTGCACAACAGCCATATCTCCATATCTTTACGCACGATAGTCTTGTCTCTAACCTGTCACAAAGATTATTGGCTCTATTCTCTTTCGACGAAAATCAAGTTTATGTTCGCATGAAGGCTATCATTATTTTGGGCTTTTGGGGAAACCAAAACAGCACATTACAATGACTTTTATAATAAAGCTAAAGAGCCCGATTTCGAACTGTCGACCTTAAGATTGGGAGCTAAACGTGTTACTTGTACTGAGCTAACCACTAGTTCTCGCTCGAGTTCAAGTCAATACAAGTGGGGATTCTTTCAGTAGGCCTCTCATGCGCTTTTCCCAAATTCCTCTATAAGCTCTTCATACCGCCGTAAATATTGATCATATTCCATCCTATTTAAGGCAGATTTATCGTTGATATGCCAACATATCGTTACTACACCTTTATCGCCCATCTTTATTCAAACAATTGGGTAGGATTGTAATTATAAAGGTAGTTGACCCGCAATAGTTCCGCAACATTTCCGAACACATGATCTTTGACAACGATGACCGATGTTTCCTTATGAAATCCTGCGTTCAGGATGAAAACGTTAGCGAAGCATTTTCGAAATGATACCTCGCTTTGCACGTATGTGCACCTGCAAAGCGGGGTATCATCTCAAAGCGCTCGCGAAACGTTTTTACATCCTGAACACAGGGCTGGCTTTACGCTGTTGAAAATTCGGTTCTTCCGAATATATTTCGAAAATATTACGAGCCCACCACCTTAAGTCCAACAGGAACAGAGCATGAGTCAATTATCAAAAAAAAAATAAAGGCACAGGACAAGACTGTACTTGACCGTTTGCTGTTTAATCCCTGCTTTTTACGTGCCTGTGATTTTATGATTGAGAAAATATTGTGAAAAAAGAAGAAATTGCTTCTGACAAGCAATTTCTTCTTTTTCCACACTATTTTTCTACCCTACAGAATGATTATTTTTCAAATTAAATTCACATTAAATTTTCGTCTGCAAAACCTTTGAATTTGGACAGGTCCAGAATTTTGTAAAATAGGAAAGGGTTAATGCCTATACAATGTATAGACACTAAGTACAGTCTTGCGATGAACCCTCGATATCATATCTACTTCGAGATCATAGTAAAATCAATGGAAACATTTTCACATAGGTGTATTTTCAAACTGAGCTCTGACGTAGGCGCTGAGTCCATTACGATAGGTAAATCGGGTATAATTAAAAAGCAAATGATACGAATTTAACTTTATCCCTTCACTGAAATTATGAAAGTTCATGTGTGAGTGAACCTTACGTTTTAAGACAAGCAATAGCGTTGATTTAAAAGGCAAATTTTAAACTTTATTAATGCGTTATTTTAACATGTTTTATCTATTTTGAACAAATGACACGAGAATCTAACAGTAAAAAGATGATTTCACGGCACACCTCGCAAAATCTACCTATATTCATATTCAAAAGTGAATTACTTCCCAAAAATATCTCATTCGGCCAAATCTAAAGAGAAATTAAAGAATAACCGACAAGAAGTTCTACCGAAACTTTCTCTAAATTTCATTTTGCTTGGAGATTTTTGTCTCATTCAGCCAGATGTAATGAGATTTCTGGCAGAAAAATAAGAGAATTATTCAACATCTCATCCCAAAATGACCCTTGATTCATTCGTAAATAAACGGAATACACATTCAATTTGAAGGGATATTGTGATGTGTGATTGCCTTGTTTGTAACTCTGGAAAGTGGGGTGAAATGCAAGGATACATCACGAATTTACAAATGACGTTCGAGCGTTTTTTTTTATAATTTGTTTAATGAAAAGCTGTAACAGAGGTTTACAGTCTAACACGACATCTCATCTGAAAGACTATTACTATTGTTAGTTGGTCATCCAAGGGACTCTCAATATACAGGTATATTTAGGGTCCGTGGTCATCCTAGGATCGAACATGTGATTGAAGTGTTTAAAATCGAGTTATCTACCGACTAAGCTTATTAGATTACCATTGATGAAGGACTAAAATGATAAAGCAAAGCTTTGCCACATATACTACTAGTAAGTGTAGTTTCTTTAATGCCTTTCGGTGGTTTATCGAATTATAACGGTAGATTTTAATTCCAATAAAATCACCATCTTACCAGTGAAATTATCAAAAACTTGCACCCTGCTTTGTTCATTTCACCCTGCCTTACGTCATCTAACCTGGGCTCAAAAAGTGACGTCCCACCTAACGTTGCATAGCAATCAAGTACAAAATGACACGCTTTAAGAAAATCTGTCCTAAAAAAATCCCATTTTGTCTCATCTATGCATGCTATAGAATAATGGTTTGTTTTTCAAGTAAGAGCAATTGATCAAGTGCTTTTACTAATTCAATTTGGCGGACAACACTATTTTCCAATCCGTTTTGGGAAATCTCATGGTCAGGTATGGCACAGCGAGACTTCAACTTACGGTAAGCTTGTATAGAAAGAGGGATTTCCAATCTCTGTATTAGCATATCTGGGCTCGAGGTTATAAAACTTTTTATCAGGCTCAACTTAGAATTTTCTCAAATTTTAAATTATTTTAAATGTATGAAAATTAAAGATAATATTAATAAGTTGTTACTTATAACAACTTATTTATATCATTTTTTATGTTAATACATTAAAAAGAATAATAAAACAGTATTACAGATCAAATCTCAATTTGAAATTTGGGAAAATTTTTGAGAATGAGAAAAGTTTTATAACCTCGGGCCCTGATATACCACATGCTTAGGTCATCATAGTGTTTGATATCACCAACTAAATAAGACAATTTAAGGTAAATATGAAGGCTGATCGTAGTCTATACTGTCTGCCAAACCTTTGCTTTTAAATAGAATATGTCACTAACAACAAGAAAATAGTTTGTACGAATTCTGCATGAAATTGAAATAATGGGGCTTCAGATGGGGGCTCTTTTGAATCCTCTAAACCCCTTCTGCATCTGCCACTGACACTGTTTACGAGGGTTGTCCCAAGAATTCGTGAACTTTTGCGATAACTTTTATTTGAAACCTCCGATGAAACTGAAAATTACCAGTAATGTGGACTAATCATTTTCCTTTATTCTGGTGTGACTGCAGATAGCTATTTTCAATACTCGCGAAGATATTAATTAAAGCGTAACACTAGTAAATGGTTGTCGGCGCACGCTATTAACGTCGTTTTATAATACGTGAAACGTCGTTTCCAAACTGAATCAATTGTTATCAAAGTAGCGTTCTTACCGGTCCTATATACTTGTTACAAAGAAAGAACCTATGTCAAAACATATCTAAAAACATTGTTGATATAGACTTTTGTTATACATTCGATAAGATATTTGATTTAAAAACCATTTTCCTCAATCTTTTACGTGGATACGCACTATCGATTTTTTTTTAAAAACCCGACAATGAGTGAGTAAAGTAAATTCTTTTATTGTTATTATTATTATTATTTCATTGTTTTGTACACATAGGAAATAAATATTTTGGTTTGTTTTGAATACCTTAGTATTGCACTATCCCTACCTTATTTCACTCAAGATAGACTCACCAAAGAATTCTGGGATTTCGTTGAAACCGCTTCCAAATCTCCTTTGCTGCCGAAAGTGCATGTATATTTCTTTAAAATCTCGATACCTATCGTTTTATTGGCACGACTCATGATCAAGTCATATCAAACTATAAACATGTACTGCTGATTTACTTACATGTATTCGCAGTTTCTGTATCCAATCAGGCGTTCTGATTGACGTCGTCGAAAACGTCTTCATTCATTTATCGACGCTTCTCGCATTAGTTCTTCCTAAGTTGATCTTTTTTTCTCGACATTCTTTAAGTCAATTTCACCTTTTTACCTCGTTCATCCGTGAAAAGGAGTATGTGCTACAAATAGTTACGGTCATTCCTTATTTCGACTTCTTTTGTGGTCTGTATCGGGCTTATTTCGCGATTCAGACCTAATTATGAACTAATTTATGCGCCGAGCGTTCCGTTGACGTCGACATTTTCACGCCGTTTGACTTGCACTCGGACAAAACAAAACGTCATAACTGCGCACTGCGTAATGTCATTTGTATGGAAATACACATGCGTGAACTCAAAAATTATCTGCTTTCAGCAGTGGTTGTTTTATATCAAACTCCTCATGAATATTGAAATAAATGACGTTAAAACATCTACCATATAAGATTCGTAAGTAATAAATTTGACGTGCGCCGACCACACCTACGGAGCGTGTCTATTAAAGCTTTATTTCTCAACATGACCATATCGAAATCGTAAAACATTCACCAATCTGTTGCAAATGAACATGTGTTGTCAACTTAAGAGCTTTAATTAAATCGGACGCTGGATTTTTGAATTATCGAAAAAGTTCACGATTTTCTGGGACAACCCTCGTATTTAGCCTATGCACACATGCATGTTTCCTCTTTACACATGTTCATTTCTTTAATGCACTGAAATGGTATGAAACATATGAAGTCATTAAGTGTCAAGCTACACCACTATTTACGAGGGATGATCCAGAAGTTCATATAATCGGCTCATAATTTTCGCATTTCTGGCTTGTTCAGTACATAATTTGGTGAATATGCAGTTTAGTAGCTCCGCTGAGCATAAACCTTATTATTTGGGCAGAATTATCTTTAGCGGTCTCAGAATACGTTACCATAGTTACATATGTATGCTTAGGCGGGGGAGCGTGAAAAAATATCGAAAATTTGTTGAATAAATCAAGTTTTCTGAAAGTTTTCTACAACTTTAGTTGAAATTCCTTGATTTAAATAAACAAGACGATATATAAAACTATTTGTCATATTTTTAAGCTTATTGTTAGACTTTTTATGGACGCAGGCAAATTTTAAAAATACAGAATATTCGAGGAAAAATGACCAGTCGACAACACCAAAATATGAATAACGTTTATTTTTCAATTTTGTCATGATCTATGATATTCACCAATCCAATCATTTCAGATAATTATAAAAAAATGATGAAAATTTGCAGAAGAGAATTTTTCCTAAAGCAACCACAGGTATTTAATACCCATTCTCTGTAACGACTTAAACTATTTTGGCACACATGATCTCTGATTTTGATGAAATTTCATATACAAGAAGGAAATAATGATAGGAGAAGAAATTGACCAAAAAAAAGTTTTTAGATCATCTGGTTACCATGGCAACGACCTTCAAAGCACGGAATTTTGCAATATTAAGCTTTTTTGAAGCTATATAATTTGATATTTACGTGAAGATGCTGGTTGATTTTGTATGTATTGGATAATCTAGGAACGAAAATTTTGAACTACATTTTTTGTTGTGTCAGTTAGTGTCAAAAAGGTTGGTTACCATGACAACAAATATGGCTAATTTTGATAAATTGATTTCAAAATGTTGTTTATAATTTCCAGTTTTTCTTCTCTTATGACTGACTTTGATATGTAGATGGAATTTATTAAACAAAAGGAGCAACTAAGATTCAAATTAATTTTGTTGTGCACATTCGTTACCATGACAACGGTAACTATAGCTCATAACTTGGCTGCTCTTGTTACTTTAGAGTTTTTATTTTAATTTTTGCAGCATGATAAACCGATGATGATTATTGGAACATATCTAACAAAAAGCGCTCTTTCAAAAACCGCAAAAAAATCATTGGACCTTTTTGTTACCATGGCAACCATTTTTATTATTTTCTTAAATCAGTTATTCTAAGTCCCTGACAGTTTATATGTGATAAGAAAATAGATCAAATAAGCCTCTATCAAAATACAAGAAAAAAGAATAAAAATTTTAATAGTTGCCATGGAAATTTGTCGATACAACCCAAAAATTAAGCATTTTGGGGGTGATTTTGCAGCCTTTTTCCCTAAAAAATTGGAACTATTAACACAACTTTTTTGATATATAAGTTAGAGGAAAGTTTGAACTTTATTCACGATTAAGAAATAATCCGATTGCTTAGTGTTGGATACCCGTATCCAAGGACTAAAAATGGGCTTTTGTGAATTATAACATAATTGTTCCCATGGAAACAGACTATTTCCTGCAAGTTTTTGAAAAAAAATCTCATATGTCCTAAAAGGTCTATTTGAGCAATTTTACAAATTATCATTACATTGAATTTGAGTTCAATAATCTAGTCATTTGAGGATTCTAAAGAGTCCTGAAGTTGCCTTCATTTAAGGGATAAGTATTCGCGTTGCCATAGCAACGAACACAAAAATTATTTTTATTTGAAAGTTTATGTGGTACTTCTTTGTTAAACGAAAAACAATGTCTGTATTTTGTCATTACATTTGAAAAAATGCAAAAATCAATATTTAAGTAGGGTATGTGTATTGTTGCCATGGAAACATAAGTTAACAACATAGGCCCAAAAATATTATTACTTCATTTGAGAGACCGATGATTGGGAACGTATATGTTGTGTGTTTTTATTTTAGTTTGTGCTGCATTACTGATATATTTGCCTGTAAAAACTCGCAAAAAGAGACTTTTCCAATCTTTAATGTCTGTTTCCATGGCAACCAGAAGTGATATCAAGAATTTTTTCATATTAATTTTACTTTTGGGTCAGCCCTAGCCTCATGTTTAAATTTTATCAAAATTTGAGACATAGCGTGCCACAACCCCTATTTAAAAGTGTAAGTGCTTACAGAGAATTGCTATTAAAGAGAACCAGGCTTCATAGGAGTTAAAATGGTCCAATAGAGTTTCAACAAACGAATTTGTGCAAATTGATTCTCATAATTTTTCGGAAATAAAGATCCTGCATCTGGGTGTTGACTTTATTAGAAATATCATGCATATAGAAATCGTAAACAAATTTGATTCCAAATGGTATGTGGACAATTCCTGCAAGTTGATGTATCAGGCACAGATAGGCTTGAGAGTTTGCAGAGACTATGTAAAAGAAAGTTAATCATGACGTCGCATTTGATGTACTTGCTCCCCCGCCTTCGTTGGGATCTCTATCTTCATTCATGCACTTTACAGACGCTATTGAACGTAGACATTTAAAATTTTCCACATTTATTACACAGAGGATGAATTAAAAGACTGTTTAATTTTCATTTTGATAGTTAACATCTCTGTAGATTTATAACCTCATTTTACGAACTTTTGGATCAACCCTCGAAGACCTTTAAAATGGTTTTTAAAGCTTTCCTTGACAGAAAGCCACAGGACCTGCAAAACATTGGTATGAATTTTGCAACCCTGATTTCCAGCATATTTTGTGTAAGATGCATCATTTGATACATTTACTTCTTTTCTATACTATACTGGTTTAATAAATCTGCCCTGTACAAATATCCTTAGTACACAAAGTCCTTCCTTTTTGTTCACTGTCTGTCTTTGTATATAAACACAGAAGTCTTCAATAAATCCTCACCCTGAGAAAAAAAATTGGATCCATCCTGAGTCACAGACATAACAGTTGGTACAAAAGTTCCCTTTTCCCTAGACCGGTTTAATGAATCTCCCTTGTACAAATATCCTTGGTACACAAAGTCCCTCCTTTTTGTTCACTGTCTGTCTTTGTATATAAACACAGGAATCTTCAATAAATCCTGATTCTTCCATCAGGTCTTTTAATTTTTCTGAAATGTGACAAAATTATAGGGGTCAGAACAACACTATAGTAAGTGCCTATAAATATATAATTATATATATAATTATATATATAATTGAATTTCATTTTTAAACCAGAAAGGTGTAAAACAATGCATTTCCAAAATCAAAACTCACTCACATTTGGTAACTTTCAATGCTTCAAGCACTTTGATTTTACATTTATTTGCGGAGATTTTTACTCAGCATGAGAAGGGTTAAGAGAGTTTGACATATTTTGCTTTATTTGGAGTTCTATGAATAGGTTGGGTTTTTTTTTTTCACCCTCAAACCAGGATTTTGAGTCTCAATTTGAAAATATCCTATTTTGACCACCTTAAATCCTTGTCATACTGAATAATGGCAAAATAACAATAAAAAATCAAAGTGCTTAAAATTCATGATGCACTAATTTCAAGTCAGAATTTATTTTGATTTTTTTTTTTCAATTTTTCGTCTTTAAAAATGGCATTAGGATGGTATATACTAAGATCAGACTGCAAATATTTGCAGTCTGATCATTGTTTATATCTCCTGTCAAAGCAGAAATTTTCCTATTTCCTCATGACAAGGGGTTAAGGGAAAATCTAGAAGCAAAGTTAAATCAATTTAAGGTCAAAGCATCAATAAACCTACCAAGTGTAAAATAAAATGCGCGTGTTCCATCTTGCCTCACATAAAAACTGTCACCAAGTTTGTGGCCGGGAGCAAATCTCAGCATAGCATGATCATAGAGGCCATAATCTCTAATGAGTACACATCCACCAGGCTTAATAACCTTAAATATAGTATAAATTCAGATCAAAATACAGTACATCAACAACTAGATTTCTTAAAATGCTTTCCAGTAAACTATCCAGAAATATAATTACATTATCAATTGGATATTTCATTGCTAAGCCATAGGTATAATTAAAAGATGATACCCTGCTTTTGTTAATTTCTCCCTATTTGCCATAATCTTAGCAGGGTCTGTTATAGGCATGACGTTATAACCTTACCTAGTAATAACTGCAAAATAATAAACTTCCCTGAGATTCGATACTCTAGTTGTGTAGTTTAATCCATAAATATTATCCGGTTTGATTAAAAAGGTTTTGAACCCAACCCATTTCATATCAGACATTTCCTACCACAGGTGAAGTCATTTTGTACCTTAGGTGATGTCATTTTGTACCATAAGTGGAGTCATATTGTACCAAAGGTGATATTATTTTGTGCCATAAGTGGAGTCATTATGTACCACAGGTGATGTTATTTTGTATCATAGGTGATGTTATTTTGTACCATAGGTGAAGTCATTTTGAATGATAGGTGATATTATTTTGTGCCATAAGTGGAGTCATTTTGTACCATAGGTGATGTTATTTTGTGCCATAGGTGAGTCATTTTGTACCATAGGTGAAGTCATTTTGTACCATAGGTTATGTTATTTTGTGCCATAAGTGGAGTCATTTTGTACCATAGGTGAAGTCATTAGGTGAAGTCATTTTGATATAAAGGTGAAGTCATTTTGTACCAAAGGTGGAATCATTTTGTACCATAGGTGATGTTATTATGTACCATAGGTGAAGTCTTTTTGTGCCATAGGTGTAGTCATTTTGTACCATAGGTGGAGTCATTTTGTACCATAGGTGAAGTCATTTTGTACCGTAGGTGAAGAAATTTTGTACCATAGGTGATGTTATTTTGTACCATAGGTGAAGTCATTTTGTGCCTTAGGTGAAGTCATTTTGTACTATAGATGAAGTCATTTTGTAACATAAGTATAGTCATTTTGTACCATAGATGAAGTCATTAGGTGAAGTTATTTTGATATAAAGGTGAAGTCCAACAAGTTTTGTACCACAAGTGAAGTCATTTTGTACCATAGGTGATGTTATTTTGTACCATAGGTGAAGTCATTTTGTGCCTTAGGTGATGTTATTTTGTACCATAAGTGGGGTCATTTTGTACCATAGGTGAAGCCATTTTGTACCACAAGTGGAGTCATTTTGTACCATAGGTGAAGTCATTTTGTACCATAGGTGAAGTCATTTTGTGCCTTAGGTGAAGTCATTTTGTACCATAGATGAAGTCATTTTGTACCATAAGTGAAGTCATTTTGTACCATAGGTAATGTTAATTTGTGCCAAAAGTGGAGTCATTTTGTACCATAGATGAAGTCAGAAGTTGAAGGCATTTTGATTTTAAGGTGAAGTCCCACAAGTTTTGTACCACAAGTGGAGTCATTTTGTACCATAGGTGATGTTATTTTGTACCATAGGTGAAGTCATTTTGTGCCTTAGGTGATGTTATTTTGTACAATAAGTGGGGTCATTTTGTACCATAGGTGAAGCCATTTTGTACCACAAGTGGAGTCATTTTGTACCATAGGTGAAGTCATTTTGTACCATAGGTGAAGTCATTTTGTGCCTTAGGTGAAGTCATTTTGTACCATAGATGAAGTCATTTTGTACCATAAGTGAAGTCATTTTGTACCATAGGTAATGTTAATTTGTGCCAAAAGTGGAGTCATTTTGTACCATAGATGAAGTCAGAAGTTGAAGTCATTTTGATTTTAAGGTGAAGTCCCACAAGTTTTGTACCACAAGTGGAGTCATTTTGTACCATAGGTGATGTTATTTTGTACAATAGGTGAAGTCATTTTGTGCCTTAGGTGAAGTTATTTTGTACCATAGGTACTATTATTTTGTGCCATAAGTGGAGTCATTTTGTACCATAGGTGATGTTATTTTGTACCATAGGTGAAGAAATTTTGTGCCTTAGGTGAAGTCATTTTATACCATAGGTGAAGTCATTTTGTACCATAGGTGAAGTCATTTTGTGCCTTAGGTGAAGTCATTTTGTGCCATAAGTGGAGTCATTTTGTACCATAAATGAAGTCATTTTGTACCACAGGTGAAGTCATTTTGTGCCTTAGGTGAAGTCATTTTGTGCGTTAGGTGAAGTCATTTTGTACCATGGGTGAAGTCATTTTGTGCCTTAGGTGAAGTCATTTTGTACCATAGGTGAAGTCATTTTGTGCCATAAGTGGAGTCATTTTGTACCATTAATGAAGTCATTTTGTACCATAGGTGAAATAATTTTGTACCATAGTTGAGGTAATTTTGTACCATAGATGATGTCATTTTGTACCATAGGTGAAGTCATTTTGTACAATGGGTGAAGAAATTTTGTACAATGGGTGAAGACATTTTGTACCATAGGTGAAATAATTTTACATAGGTGAGGTAATTTTGTACCATAGATGAACCCATTTTGTACCATAGGTTAAATAAATTTGTACCACAGTGAACCCATTTTGTCATGTAATCACCATTGCGTATCATAGGGTCAATTATTCCCTGATAATTGTAAAATCTTTATCAATTAATAAATACAATATTTTGAAAATCATTTTGTCAATATTTTCTTTTTTGTTATGAACTGGTTATATTTATCTAGTAAGCAGTTAAACATTTGTAACTGTATTACAAATGATACAATTAGCATCTGATTTATGTTTTTCTATGCATCCCTCATTTAATAGATCTAGATAAATTGTAGAGAGAAAAATATTGAAGATGTAACTTAGATAGGGGAGATAATCCTGTCATCCACATCTGTCAGGGGGGATTATTTAATTGCAATGGATCTCAGCAAGAAACAGTTGTAACTGCCTAATGTTATAGGCAGTTCAAATTGTCTCCTGCTAAGCCATTGTTGTTGTTTATCAAATAGTTTTTTTAGGGTGGATTGCAGGCAGAGCAATTTCACAATGGTAACATCTATGATGCAGGGAGATAATTTTGTCATACATATCTATCAAGGGAGATCATTTTGATGACTTAGCATAAACAGTTGAAAACAACCTATCTTTTATAGGCATTTACAACTGACTTGAGCTTAGCCATAGTTATTGTCTTCTAAATAATTAAAGAACTACCTGATGTATATTTTTCAATGCCTCCACCATTTTATCTGGATGGATTGCAGACAAAACAAATATCAAAGTGGCGACATCTATGACAGGGGAGGTTATCGTGTCCAATAAATTGTCCTTAGTAATATCACATTGAAATGCTGTACACCTATCAGACTTGAACTTCTCATTTTGCTGAAAATAAATTGGAGATCTTTTTTTTTTCTTTCTTCTTTTTTTTTTGATAAGTGAGGTGAATTTTTTCTAAAAGTAAATGCTAGGTTGTGGTAAGTGTTCATTCATATTAAAGACAATGGCCACTGCCTTGTGTTGATCCCTTGAGAAATCAATTACATGTATTTTCATTTCAATAAAGCAATGTTGTACAATCACGCTGTAAGCTTATGAAAGCATTAAATTTATAATTTTGAATAATTCATCATAAACTTACTAACAAATAATTATATTTTTAAGACCTTTCATAGAGGAACAAACACAAAGGCCTTTAAAGGAAACTTTTGTTCTGTTACTCTAGGGCTTTTTATTCTGCCACCAAAATCGATAATATAATGAGGATTAAAACAGATGCTTTTGTGACGTTGATTATTTAAAGTAACAAAAATATTTATCTATTGATCAGAATTTCACACACCAACTTCAAAGAAACTCAGCATCATTTGTTTCCAGTTCTTTTCCATTTCTTTTTCTGAATAGAATTTTAATTAAATGGTCTTCATCCATACAGTTCATTTTTATCGCAGAACTAAACTTTCCTGGTCAGGCGTGCGCTTAAAAGTGAGATGTTTCTTGCCCAATCAGTATTTCGCACCCAATTAAGTAGAAATTCTGCCTTTCAGTGCCACAAAAACTCAATTAGATCTTTCAAATTCTTATAAATCTGAATCTTAACAAATACACACCAGATAAAATTTACTCTTTACTTACCTTAACAAATTCAACAGCTCTTGGAGAAAAATCACAGGCATAGAAATATACATTGTCATCTTCTTCTAAAAGTGGAAATAGAAAATTACCCACACCACATCCAACCTCGAATATTACAAGTTTCTCCCCATTCTGAAAGTAAATGGAAAAACATTGATTTTAATCTTGAGCAATTCAAAAACTGTCAAAAAAGTACACGGTGCCTTTGGATTTTTCCATTCTAAACTCTTACCATGCTGAATTTACATTTTATTTAAAAAAAAAATCCAATTTCTTTTACATCTCAATCAGCCAAACTCAATTTTCTCATTATGATTAAATAAAAAGAAACAAGTAATATAGTCGAAGATCATACCTGCAAAATCATACAAAATGTGTTCATGGAAAACTTATGCTCCTTAGAAGAGAATTTTACCAGAAATTTGACCTTAACCTTGCCAGATATCCTTAACCCTGAATGATTTTTGTTGATGAGATGTACCTTCATGCAAACCATAAGCACTCTAGCTTGAATAATGTTGGAAATAATAGGAAAATGTTAAGGCTTACCTTAAATTTTTTTGTCTGATTTCTCATGATAATGACTATTTTAAACTTTGACCTTGACTTTGATTTAATGCTCCTTACTAGATGCCTGTTGATCACATTTAACCTCAAGACAAGAGGAACATAATTGTCCTATATCCTGAGTCATCTTGACCACTTGTATATCACTTGGCTGTTTTCAGATTATTGTTGAAAGATTTCCTACTTTGTTTTTATGTATAGTCCATTTGACTTCTATGTGGACCAACCTTTTCATCAATTACATTGAATTGAGTATGAATGAAAGATTTTTATGTAGAAAAATCTTAATTTCAGCTTAATACCATTCCAAAAAATATTTTTTGAAAATGAAATGATTTCAAAATAATGATTTTGCCTATCTGATTAATGTTAATATTTTCGCATTTTTCGCTCTTAAACATAAGGGGTGATGAAGGCTGTTTAGTAGTAAGAAAATGGTAAAAACATGTGGCTTTATACTAAACATTTGACAAAAGAAATGCCTATTATTCCTTATTTGGACATGCTAATTAGCATATCGATGGTCATTTCATCTTGAACTTGAATATCACATGATTTGTACCGTTATTACTCGCCTGCTTATCTAATTTTCCTCGTGAAAATCCCAAGGTCTTAGTTAAAATTATGCTTTTTGATAAGTCTAATTAAGGGAGTGCGGGTACATCTCAGAATAGATAAAAACAATTTCCAATTTTCAGGTCAATCTGTCTCTAAACAAAGAGAATATAAACCCAGAATTGATATCCGAGGGAAGTGAAAATCTTCAATAAAATTAATCTTATAAAAATACTCGATTTTATACCAAAACCAATCACTTTAAATCATACAGTTTTGACTCAGTCCCTATGCAAATCAGAACTATTTTTGGATAGACAATTTGCTGTTCCATTTAATACAGTCACAAGAAGGTAAGAACGACTGAGATTTAACATGTAGACAGACAAAATCAGTATTTTGCTATCAAAAAATTCTGAAAAACTAAATTCTTCATGGTATTAGATAGAAAATATGATATGCCAAGAAAAAAATACGATTAATTAATTTGATTCTGAGATTTTTGGCGAAATGTCGGTCCATATAGAAGTCAAACGGACTATAAATTGGATGCAAATGGGTTGAACCCAAGTACATGAACCCAGAAATATGATATGTGATAACTGACTTTGTATGTAGGAATTCTTTATTGTAAAGTACTGATTTTGTCTGTCCGTCTTCATGTTGACTCTCAGCCTTTCATACCCTCTTGCGACTGTATTAAACTGAACAGCAAATTGTCTATTTGACAAGTAGGAAGATCCCATGTACTCACTTTTGTGTTACTCAAATCATTGAATTCTCTCTTGGTCCAATGTCTGTCTTTGAAAAATTTTGTTGTGTTTCTTTTGTAAAACAAGTCCCAGTTTTTTTGAGCCTCAATTTCTAGTTTATTTCGCTTGAAATCTGACACAAGTTTTGTATCCTTTAAAAGCTTTTCACTTTCTTCGTCAGTTAATTCTCGAGTCTGAGTTGTAACAGAAGTCAAATCTTTTCCAGTCTCTGGTTCTGTGAGCTTTTCTTCGCTGTCTTTGTAAGCATCAAAACTGGTAGAGGTCATATCTATAGAATGTCCTGAAATTATAACCAGTACGATACAATATGAACTTATATACAGGTTTTAAAGAGGCGCATGTTTTATGATTCTGAGACTCATAAGTAAGAAGCCAGCACACTCAAAACTAACTGGACCCAAGGTTATTAAAGTTCTCATTCTCATTTCAAAATTTTCTCAAATTTCAAATTGAGATTAAAGCCGCAATTCTGTTTTAATACTCATTTTAATGTATCAACATAAAAGATAATATAAATAAGTTGTTATAAATAACAACTTATTAATGTTATATTTTTTTTTCATACATTTATTTGAATTTAAAATGAGAGTAAATTCTCAGTTGAGCCTGAGAAAAGTTTTATAACCTTGGGCCCTAAGACTCACAAATGCCCGGTAAGTAGCCAGCACTCTTAACACTTACTATCTAATGTGCGTCTCCAAGAGGTTAGTATCTTTCTTAAACCTGGTGTAGCTTTAAATCAAGAGAAAATTACAATATTTACACAAAAACATGAGGGTAGCTAAAACGAAATGCCTTTTTTCTCCTTGTAAACACTCCCGAAAGCTTAACCAAACATAGATAGGTAGCTGTGATTAAGTACCCATTTCCTGATGAAACAAATATCAAAATAATTGATGTCTTTTCTGCTTTGAGATAAATTGATTTAACTGATCGTTTAGAGGCCTCATTACCTCAGATTAGAGAATGTCATTCACAAAATTATGGAAATTTAAGTGATTTTGACCAATAATAATGGGACTTTCTTCGCAAATAGAGAGGGGAACTGTTACTAGGGAAAAGAAATACCGTTGTCTGCATTTAATGCAGGGACTCCTAAACAGTGCCCAATGACCCCTATGACCCTCTAAATTGCGTCCTCAGGAGACAGGACCCTATTTTGTTGATGTCATACTAAAACCCTGAATATAGTTACATAAACACAGCCTTCTTTTTGATATCTGATGGAAGTAGACTTAGGTTATGATTCCTTAACTCATTTTATTCTTTGTTAAACTGCCACAAGTAAAATCTAATCTTAGAGTTTCATTTGATGTCTGTTTTTTTGAACATGTTAAAATGCTAAAGACAGATGTTTACACTCAAACGAAACATTGACCATCAACGCTTTCAATAAACAAGAAATGTGTTTTAGACACAAAAGCCCCTGTGAAGACTGCACACAAAATAAACTATGATTTTCATTCAATCCAAGGGCCAATAATTCAATGAGTAAAGGGCAGATAAATCAGGAACTACTTTATTTTCAAATGAATTTTAGTTCAAAGCATAACATACATCCTACATTGTCATTGTAGCTAGGTACCCTTCATTCCAATTCAAAATGTAGGAGAAAATGAGCTGATATGATCTTTCCCTCCATTCAAATCAAGGGCAGATAATTCAAGATAACTCAAAAATAACAGTTTCAGATCATTTCCATTGATAGTTAAGGGGGGAGTTGCGCACACAAAAAAAAACAATAATTTTCATTCAATTCATGGGCAGATAATTCAAGATAACTCAAGAATGACTGGAGGGATTTGTGAAGGGTGAGTTGCGCACAAAAAAAACAAACAGCGACTTTGTTCAATTCAAGGACAGAAAATTCAAGATTTCTCAGGAATGACTTAAGCAATTTGAATTTCAAAGGTCTTATGCACAACTAGACATCTTAGGGAGTATTTGTGTCTAGTTTCAGCTCATTTCCATTGATAGTTTAGGAGGAGTCGCGCACACAAAAAAACAGTGATTTTAGTTAAATTCAAGGGCAGATAAATCAAGATTTCTCAGGAATGACTAAAATAATTTGAATTTCAAAGGTCATATGAACAACTGGACATAATATGGAGTAATTTTGCCATGTTTCAGCTCATTCCATTTGATAGTTTAGGAGGAGTTGCGCACACAAAAGTTGCTAATGGACGGACAGACAGACAGACAGAAGACAGAGGCATAACATAATTCGTTATCATAACAGTGATTTTAGCTCAATTCAAGGGCAGATAATGCAAGATTTCTTAGGAATGACTAAAGCAATTTGAATTCCAAAGGTCTTATGCACAACTGGACATAATATGGAATAATTTTGCCATGTTTCAGCAATGATCATGTCAAATATGATGGCTCTTTGACTCACCATTCAAAAGTTATGACCAAGGTTATATTTTTTAAAGAAATTTGACCTTGAAAAATGACCTTGACTGATGACCTTGAACTTGGTACCTACAGAAAGGTCTTGTCCAAAGCAATGATCATGAGAAACATGAGGCTGTATGACTTACCATTCAAAAGTAACGACCAAGATTACACTTGTTAAAGAAATTTGACCTTGAAAAGTGACCTTGACCTTGACTGATGACCTTGAACTTGGTGCCTACAGAAAGGTCATGTCCCAAGCAATGAACATGAGAAATATGAAGGCTCTGTGACTTACCATTCAAAAGTAACGACCAAGATTACACTTTTTAAAGAAATTTGACCTTGAAAAATGACCTTGACCTTTACTGACGACCTTGAACATGATACCTTCAGAAAGGTCTTGTCCCAAGCAATGATCATGTGAAATATGAAGGCTCATTCACTTACCATTCAAGAGTTATGAGCAAGGTGATCATAATACCTCGGGTTTTCTTCGTAAACAGCCGAGCTAATAAAAGAGGAGTTTTGATCACAAGAAAGTTTACATTAAAACCCCATTTTTCTATGACACAGTTTGAAATGACTAGACCACATCAATATGCACATGGTCACATGATGTAGAATACTAAGTGAAAATTTCATTAACTTCCATGTATAAATGAAAGAGTTGTATCAACGAAGAATATACATAAAGGCCCATCTTTTCATGAAGGGACATTAAACTAAAAAGCGACAAATGCACACAGTCACTGAAAAAAGAATATTCTGTGAAAGTTTCACATGAATGTATTCAATAATTAAAGAGGAGTTTTGCTAACAAGAAAGTTTACTTTTAGGTCCCTTTTTCTATGATGCAGTATAGAATCACTAGACCACGTCAATATGTACATGGTCTTATGATGTAGAATACTGAGAGAAATTTTCATTAACTTCCATGCATATATGAAGAAGTGTTAACAATGAATTCTTAAAATTTAATTTCAAATATAAGCCCCTTTTCTCCTGATGCTCAATCGACCAGAATCAATCAGAAAGATTTTTTAAGAGAGCAATCATTGTGATGATACAATCATCTGAGCAAGTTTAAAGTCAATTGGATGAAAACTGTGGACTGTGGAGTGTGGAGTACTAAAGAGGATTTTCTAATTAAATTTTCATTTGGCCCAGTTTTCCTGTCGATGCTTTACATATCAGGCCGGTTATGGGAAGGGAGCATCATTATATAGTTACAAGTAATATGAAAGACAATCAAGTGAAAACTGTTGACTTTAGATTGTTGACAAGGATTTTCTAATCATTTTTTATTATTTATTGTCATATGGCCCCTTTTCCTGTGACCCTTGACAGATCCAACCCATTTCAAAAGGAACCATCCTTGTTATAGTACAATCATTCTCAGCAATTTTGAAGACAATCTATGAAAACTGTGAACTTAAGTGTTAACAAGGATTTTCTAATTAAATTTAAATAATTTTCATTTGGCCTCTTTTCCTGTGAAGGATCTGGCCCATTTTCGAAAAAAAAAATCCTTGTAATAGTACAATCATTCTGAGCACGTTTGAAGTAAATCGAATGAAGACTGTGGACTTAAAAGTGTTAAAAAGGATTTTCAACAAATTTAAATTTAGCTCCTACTCCCATGATGCTTGACAGATCTGACCCATTTTCAAAAGGAAGATCCTTGTGATGGTACAATCATTCTGACCATGTTTGAAGACAATTGGATAAAAACTGTGGACTTTAGGGTGTTAACGACGATTTTATAATTAAATTTTCAATTATTTTCATATGGCCCCTTTTTCTGTGATGCTTGACGGATCAGGCCAGCTATTTAAGCTAAAGCTATGACCAGCCAACATATTGTCAAAATTGCATCCTTTAGGATTTAGACCTGACGCAGTTGCTATAATATGTGCATCCATATTCAAAGTATCCCACCCCTTACATTTTTTTGCTAGGAAAAAACTATTAGAATTATATGAGTATCTTTCACTCACATTTGGTAAATTTCTTCTTTATAGCAATTATGTAAATGACCATGACTGAGGAAAACAATTTAGAATTAAATGAGAAAGGCAAATAGCCATCAATGGATAAATACTGAGTGACGTAATATTGAATTTGATACATCATTCATTCATACATACAGCAAATGGTAGGAATGCATGAGCTTTATTGTTAAATTCAGTAGCTTAAGTTGAGTAAATGAGTAAAAACAGACTGAGGATGCTTGTCCGAAAAGTTGAATAATATATTTGCATTTTGTGCAATGCGTGCATCTTCATAAATGTGCTCATGATTCATGCCAGGATTGCTGTTTCTAAATGTGAACCGAATTATGCATATACATTAATTTAATCCTCCTCTTAAAAAGTAGTCCAGCATTATTGTGAATTTCGTGTATTTTTTGTATTGGCGTTTTCACAATAACTAGAAAAAAAAACTGTATTATAATTATACAGGAAAAGAAATGCATAGCGCCCAAAGGGCGCTTTGCGGCTTTTCCCACTTCTAGCTAACGTATGTAAAACATTAAAATAATCATAATAAAATACATATACCATCAAAGTTTAATTTCGTGTTGTAATGGCGGCCTACATGGAGGATGGTGATCTCGCAAGATTGCGCCATTTTGTTTTTTTTGTTTTATTTCAATTTTTCTACTTTTTTCTTTGATTTTATTCCTGTTGAACATTACCAAAATTTAGATTGTAGTGAATGTAAAATTTGGATAAGAATCAGCCTTACATTAAAAAAGTTGCACAATTTTCCTTAGAATCTTGTCTGGATGATGTTTTCTTTATAATGCCTTCTGCAAATTATGTCATTCTACACTTTGGGGAAATAAAACACTACTTTTCCAGCTAAAACAATGTTATTGTTGTTGCGTTTTAACATCAGGTTAAAAAGCAGGATAAGACTTAAAAGAGATTAAATCTATAGCAATTTTCCTGGTTAAGACATGAAAAAGATGAAATCTTTAACAAAATTCTCAGTTTGATTTTTAAAAGAATTGTAAATACAGCTATTGTAGCTAAAGCTTTGCCGGCCAACATCTTGTTGGAATCTTATCCTTTAGGATTTAGACCTGACGCAGTTTCTATAATATGTGCGCTCATATTAAAAGTACACCTCCCCTTACATTTTTTACAAGAAAAACCAGAAAAAACAATAAGAATTGTATTGAATATCTTTCACTTGTATTATTTTAATTTATTTGGATGTTAGCACTTATCTAAATTACTGTGACTGTGGAAATCAATCTAGAAATAAATGAGAAAAACCAAGTAGCCATCGATTTGATCAGGGAGTTATGATAGTTATTCTGTACATCAACTAACCAACAAAGATCAATGATGCCGAATTGAAATGTGTATAATCAATCATGGTCATTTTAGGATTTTCAAACAAGTTTTTAGGTACACTTGCTGAAGGCCGTTATTATTCAATTTGATAATTGGATCCAATTGCAAACATGTCTAAAAAGTAAATTTCCCATAATTCATTTGGATCTTAAATAAAAACTTTAGGATTAAACATTCAAGGTAATTTGTTTTTGAAATTAATTTCATATTGTCAATAATTCTGTTATTATTGTTAATAAATATTGTTAATTGTAAAGTTTGTTGCTGGCTTCTTTATTCTTGTTACATTTGCATATAACACATGTAATTGTTCCCAGCCCTGACAGAGTCCCCCTGACAGGGACCCTAAATATACTGTATATAGAGTCCCTGATTTGATAAATAGCCTATTTTGGTCTTCTGAAAATTAGTTATCATGTGCATATTTGTACAGCACCTGGGGAAGTTTATTTCACATTTTAACATTCCTTATTTTTTCCAGAGACAATATCTTCGGAGTAGAAAAAGGTCAGCAAAGGAGTCTATTTTCTTTGTTTGGTTCACATATGACTTGAAAATGACAAAAAGCTGCCTTAAACCCCATTCATGCTGAAAACAGAAAGAGCGGTCAGAACAGGTACGGATACATAATATTGAATTTGATACATCAATCATATGTATCCATATAGCAAAAGGTTGGGGTGCAGGAGCTTTATTGTAAATTTCGGTAGCTTAAGTTGAGTAAATTAGTAAATCACGAATGGTTCTTTCTACAAATTACTTTTCCCGTCTATAGCTTAAACCTATTACAATTATTACTAAAATATCCGGGCACTAGTGTTATCTGGATACTATTCAATTTTAGATGAACAATTTGATTTGAAGTATAGCTGGCTTAGAAAGTAATGAATATCTATCAACTATCAATAGAACGGAGATCATTGATGTCACCTTCCTCTTCAGTTAATCTCTGAAATCGAAAAATTTCATTTAAATCTCCTTTAAACGATTTCACAATTTACTTCCTGTTTACATCAAGGTTATTTGAGCGTTTGCATTTAGGGAGCTAACATAGGGAACTTCGGTATGACGTCATAGCCCACTAGCCAATAAAAATGGTTGGCGTTGAATCGCCCAGCTCTATTTAATTTATGTAAATATCGCCCAATCTAAACCACTTTTTTCGCTTTACTTGAAGAAAAAGGTATCAAACCAATACATATTTGAAAAGACAAACATTCGAACTTTTCAGAAAACATGTTCGTAATGAAAATGACACGAATTTAGAATTAATATCCATTCTTTGAAAACACCACTATCAAAAAGGACTAACATCGATTTGGTTGATTTTTTGCAAACATTAATCATTTTTTACCGCTGATTTATCCTGATTTTATTAAATCCTGATTAAATGTTTTCTTTTCAATCTTATTATTATTATAAGAAAAAATATGTTCAATTTTTTATTGTTTTCGCGAACAAAACCTTTCGGTAAATCGGCATTGATAGTCTTTCCCAATCGCTCAAAATATAACAATTACAAATATATCCAAACAATATCTAAAACACTATGACAAAAAATTTCGGCATATTACAATTTTCCTTAGATGCCTAATGGCATTCCCTAATTAGGGAATATTGATTCTTAAATGACAAGTGGTGTCATTATCGATTATTTGTTTGACAAACCCTTTAACCTTGTTGAAAAACAGTGAAAAGGTATTCGATTTGCGCTAATTGAACTGTTTGAATACAAAGTGTTCAAACTGAAGATTTTTTATGATGCTAAGAAAGTTCCATGACCGACGGATATATGAATTCAAATTCGGCTTGTAAGACGGACGGATTGATTGATTGATTGATTGATTGATTGATGGATGGATGGATGGATGGATGGATGGATGGATGGATGGATGGATGGATGGATGGATGGATGGATGGATGGATGGATGGATGGATGGATGGATGGATGGATGGATGGATGGATGGATGGATGGATGGATGGATGGATGGATGGATGGATGGATGGATGGATGGATGGATGGATGGATGGATGGATGGATGGATGGATGGATGGATGGACGGACGGACGGACGGACGGACGGACAACGGACAGACAGACGGACGGAGGAACGGACGGATGGATGATGGAAAAAACACAGATTAGTGAATGACTCACGAAAGTCAGAACTTCAGACTAATGATGGAACATTGTGCATGTAACGGGAACTGAATGAAGGAAGGTAGGATGGTAGGAAGGAAGGAAGGAAGGAAGGAAGGAAGGAAGGAAGGAAGGAAGGAAGGAAGGAAGGAAGGAAGGAGGGAGGGGGGAGGAAAGAAAGAAGGAAGGAAGGAAGGAAGGAAGGAAGGAAGGAAGGAAGGAAGGAAGGAAGGAAGGAAGGAAGGAAGGAAGGAAGGAAGGAAGGAAGGAAGGAAGGAAGGAAGGAAGGAAGGAAGGAATGAAGGAAGGAAGGAAGGAAGGAAGGAAGGAAGGAAGGAAGGAAGGAAGGAAGGAAGGAAGGAAGGAAGGAAGGAAGGAAGGAAGGAAGGAAGGAAGAAAGGAAAAAAGGAAAAAAGGAAAAAAGGAAGGAACGAACAAAAGGAAGGAAGGAAAAAAGGAAGGAACGAACAAAAGGAACGAACAAAAGGAACGAACAAAAGGAACGAACAAAAGGAACGAACGAATGTCATTTAAATATAGGAAGTTGGAAAATGAATTTGATTTTATCATATCGATAACATTTATATCATTTGCCGTGGTGGATACAGGATATCTTTAAAGAGGTTTCGAACTTAAAATATAGATGGTGCCTTTTCTTATTAGTGCCCAATTTAAATTGAAGTTCTCTATGGTAATTGAATGACACCCCCTATCACTCCCCACTGCAAAACCGCTCTGGATCCGTCAATTATTTGATTGGTTGGAAGTCTACATTTCTGCTTATTATTACAAAGATTACAAAAAGTACGTGTTTCGGTGACTGTAATAGTTCTATAATTTCAACGAGGTGGACCTTCGGAGGATTGTAATCAGTCGAATGTTACAATTCTTTAGCTGCAATGTTTTGAAGCATGTGAATTATTTTGACTTTTTGTATGACAGCATGTTAATTCTATGTCTTAAGCATAATATTTGATGTGTCAACCAAGATTCACACATTGTGCTTTAAAGTTTAGTTGTGTCAAACTGAAAGCAACCAATCAGTGGCATATGACATGGCTAATTGATTGGTTCATGACCACGGTCAGATGAAAGAAAACTAGGAACGTGATATAAAACGTTGCGTAAGTTAGGGCGATCTTTATGACCCGTCCACGTGTGTGATAAGCGGCTACCGTTTTATGACATTGACAATATTGATTGGTGCATCCGGTTATGGTCAGACCAAAGAGATAAGCCGTGTAGTATAGATCATTGGGTTAGGAATGGCAAACTGTATGACACATGTTTGTGTGATAAGCCCCGGTGTTTTTCATGTCCCATAATGAAATTTCTCCGTTAGGGTTTTTATACCTAACAGTATGTGTTTGAAAAGCCCTTTCATCCGAATATCTTGGATTTGCAACATTCGCTTATTATCTTACATGACCTTAACTTCTGAACATGTGTGTGTGTTTCCATCTTTGTCAATTTGGATTTAATATTTAGACAGCTTTTGACGATTCTCAATATTCTAAGGTAAAAATGATTGGGTTTATGTTGTTAAGACCATTAAGGAAAAATACGAAACTTAAATCTATGTTTAGATGATCTAAGACGGGATAAATATCGTAACTGGGATAAAGAAAAATCAACATTAAATTTCAAATTAACGCGGAATAGGAAGGATATGACATATTCCGTTGCTGAGTAGCCAAAATACCGTAAGTACAGCTTTATTCGTGTCCTATTTCCGATACTTTGGTTTCTCAACTACGTTTCATTTGGATTCATATGCCTCTCCGGGTGGTTATATTTCGACACAAAGTATTCGTTTAAAAGACTTTGTCACATGATGACAACTGCATTACCAAAAAAAGGGGTGATTTATCTACATTTTGACGCATTTTTCACTTGGAATAAATAATTACAAATGTATAATCTTACTACTTGAAAATTGGATTTTTTGCTCTTTGTGTATGTAAAAATGGTTGGCAACGCCAACCACTCATATATTGATGACGTCATCAATACCTGTGCCGAAGTCCCCTATTGAAACAGCTTAAAATATTTCTTTAGTATCAAATTCTCACACATGTAATTGATTTACTGCATGCAAAAAATAAGAATTTATTTTTTCATTTTATTAAAGATAACTATTTGTTTAATTACTTAAGCTGTAATTGTTATCTAACATCGTAAAAAGTAATTTAAATTTAGATTCCCCTAGTTAAGCGCCTGCCTGACGTGGATTTGTTCGCATATCTTCGCAGTTTCTTGCTTGTCGTCGTAGAACGAACATATGCTGAGAAAGAATATGTTTCCTTTAACTGTTTGATCGAACAATTTACCCCACGATGAGTGATAAAACACTTTTAGTTGATAATAAGCCACACGAATTAAAATTCGGGGCAAGTTTCGATCCAAAATCGAAAGTTGCGTTTCATTCCATACGCTGTAAGTTTTTAGCTTCTTGGTAGCATATCTGTCATCATTGAAGTATTCATGGAATGTGTCATGTGTTTTCTCAAAGGTCTCTACGGGGTTAATTCTGGAAGCATTTTTTGCTCAAATTTGTTTCGTGGGGGATTTTTTTTTTGTGCTGACCAAAGAGATTGGATTACCGCATTTCTCAATTGCATCAATTTTCATGCTCAAATCCCCTATATTTTTGAAATCCTAGAATAAAGACCGAAATGTTAATATTAATCAAACACACATGTAAATTACAAACATAATTATTCTTAATTTGTTTAATTCAATATAAACATACAAACATGTTTATCTTTCATGTTATCTTCAATCCAAGATTTCAAGTGGGCTAGGGATTCATTTTTTCCCGCATGAAGTGAACTTTAGTGGGTGCATAGGTAAGGGGTAGGATAAAGCCTGAATGCTAACAGCTAAGATCTCAAATGCCTAAATAAGAAAGAGTATTTAACAATCAAATAAACTATCAAACATAGTTAACATACCTTAATGCGATGTATTCTATTGCTGATTGCCCATCTCAATTTCATTTTCACTTGTTGTCAAGTCAAAAGCAAACATCAATTCAATGTCAACCTGGTTATTTTTTACAAGGTGAATATAGATTACGACTAGGTTCAAAGTGTCTGTCTCTAAAAATACTCCTCAGCCGAGTAAACTCCAATTTTTAATCCATCAACCCATTTGAATAAAGTAAACTTGTGTGAACAATACTCGCCATAATCTAAAACTACGTCATTTATGAAATATAATTCGCCCAAGTTTATTAGAGAGTATTGTTAAGTATAATACCGGGTCCCTTTAATACCCAACATTTATTTGACAGTCTTTAGATATTTTTATAATATAGACAAAATTGAGGGGGGGGGGGGGGGGGTTCGATCAAGTTGTCTTGTCAACATTCTTTATCTATCTAATGTGACATCAATAAAAAATTGTACTGGGGTGGAATGGAACAGCCACGTAGAACTTATTTCGAAGATTGGCGCCCATTTTACTAGATTCTTCTGCATGCTTTGTATAGACATAAAATTAAAAATCATGTGCCATGATAGAATATTTAATTTCAGATGATTTCAAGCCAGCCTCTGTGGACACAACAAAGGAGTCGACAGTAGAGATAGGTGAAGGTCATCATGTGACTTTGACTGTACCCCATGTGGAGGTAAATTATTTTCAAGAAAACCAATAGAACTGGGACGAGTAGAAATTTTGCACCTGGGTACCAAAATACCCTATGATAACCAGGGGTCGACACTAACTCTTGTGATTTAGGAGTCAATAGGACTCCTAACACATGAAATCAAGGAGTCCAAGCTCAAAGTAAGGAGTCCAAATTATCATAATGGGAGAACAATGTGAACTAACACATGAAATCAAGGAGTCCAAGCTCAAAGTAAGGAGTCCAAATTATCATAATGGGAGAACATTGTGAACTCCTAACACATGAAATCAAGGAGTCCTAGCTCAAAGTAAGAAGTCCAAATTATCATAATGGGAGAACATTGTGAAAAAGAAGAAATTGCTTGTTATAAGCAATTTCTTTTTTTCCACAATATTCTTCCAAAGAAGAGTTTTTTCTCAAAACAATACAGGATGCAAGCAAATGTTTTCTTCAACAAGTTTTGTGCATTTGTGTTTCAAAATATTTCCTTACATCCCTTGGAGTCCAGCGGGCTCCTAACTTGCAAATCAAAGCAGTCAAACTGGTAAACAAGGAGTCTGGGACTCGTGGACTCCCCTTAGTGTTGAACCCTATGATAACTGTCATTCAGAGTCTTCACTTCGTGCACTGTACTTATGCTCAACAGTAAGTTCAGCTACTGACTCAAGGCTCCTGATGTGACAAATATTTATTTTGATCACCTTGTGGAAATGCTGAGGCTGCATAATGTCTCTGAGGGAATCAAGCTAACTTTAATTACATACATGTAATTCATACCAGGGGTGAGGAATTCCCATGCACGACTTGTCCAACTCGGGCTTTTGTACTTGAGGACAAGTAAATTTTTTTAAGCCACTTATCCAAGGACAAGTAAATACCAGGGCAAATCCTGGAATGTTACTTAAAAGAATTAAGAGAGAAATTATCCTAATGTTCATATCATAGGGTAGAAAACATTGTTTTTAATGAGGAAAAAGCTGCATACCAGCATTTTCTTCATCAAAAGGCAATGTTTTTTTTAAATTTTTCTATTTACTCTTTAGCGGACAAGTTCATTTTGATTCTGGACAAGTAGAAAATCCGCTTTTACTTGTCCAGGGACAAGTGGAGAAAACTCGTATTTCCACACCCCTGCATACCCAAACCTTATGCTTGTGGTATCAATTGGATTTGACTTGAGATACATGTACTATGTTCATGTTTGACACTCTTATAATATCCTTAAGTCAAGTTCATCTTTAAAGATCAACTATCAAAATTTCTTTAATGCTTTCAAGTGGTTAATTGTGAAATTACGGTAGATTATCATTTGATGAACTCGCCGCCTAACCAGTGAAATCATCAAAAACTAATACTCTGCTTTGTGAAGTTATCAAAAACTTATACCCAGCTTCCTTCATTTCATTCTTTCTGATGTAATTTGAGCATGTCATTATAAATGTTTTATAGCAATCACTTGCAAAATCATTCACTTTAAGAAAATTCGTCCTAAACTGTTCACATTTTGTCTCATTTTTGCATGAAAGAAAATAAATAAAAGTTGGGTTTTTTTTAAGAAAGATGGATTAATATTTCATTTTGTGAACAACAGAAGCTATATTTTCACTTGTGGCTCAACCACGCATGAAAATATAGCATCTGTTGTTCACTCAATATAATATATTTTTGATCTAACAAAGAAACAAACAATATTCTCTATTTAACTGATTGAAAATTGTTCTTTAACCCTTGTCATGCTGAGCCCGGAATATTCCTGCTTTTGAATGAGCTATAGACAAACATCAGCCTGCACATATGTGCAGTCTGATGTTAGTCTACACCACCTGTTTCTCACTTTCAACCCAAAATTGTCAATAGATTTAGTTTTGTCAATAAAGATTGACCAATAGTTGGTCATTCCAGTGCTTTTTGCCCTTTTGATGAAATTTTTAGCCAAAATTTATTCAGCATGACAAGGGTTAAGACATCAGACGGGTGTGGCAATACTGATTTTCTCCAATTGTCGTTGGACAAGTGATAGATTAGTTTCTACTTGTCCAGGATCAAAACGAACGTGTCTGCAAAAAGGAGAATAGATGGATATTGAGAAAACATTTTCTTATGTGAAGCCCAGCATTTTCTTAATTAAAAACAAAAAATTTCTACCTATGAAACAAACTCTTTGCCGATTCATCTCTTAAATCTACTTGGTTCTATAGTAAATCCCTGCTTAAGTGACCATTTTTATTAAGCGACTGCTTAAAAAATCCCCTTCTTTAAATAAGAATTTCCTAAAAAGAAGGTATTGTTGTTCTAAAAATATTGAAAAAGAATCCTAAATTGTTAAAACTGGCCAGAATCGTCTCAATGAGACGATTCTATTGAGTTAAAACAACAAAGGATTTTGAGAATCTCGCAATTATATGCATTTTCAAACAGAAAGTATGTTGCCTATTTGTAATTAAAACGTGTATAAAGCAACCATTTTCTTATACGACCGCTTTTTGATGGTCCCTGTCATGGTTGCTTAATACAAGTTTTACTGTATTCCGAGATTTGCTCTGGTATTTCCTTGCCCACGGACAAGTTGCATTGAAAAATGTACTTGTCTGCAGATAGAAAAGGCAGTGTCAGACAAGCAGGGAATGGGAATTCCACATCCCTGAATGACTGCTGTTCAAGGAATACTTCTTTTTCTTTCAGGGATCCGGCAAACCTAACACGGTATACAAGGGCAACAAGCGACCAGTCTCGAAAGAATGTGTTTTAATTATAGACCATGACACAGGAACGGTTACGCTGGAACGATTAAAAAATAATATTAACGTCAAGAAAACTAGGTAATAAATTCAGAGCTACAGATAGAACGACGTAATTCCGTTTCTTAACCTTTGTCTTGCTGAATTAATTTTGGCTAAAAATTTGTATCAAAATCAAGGGGTTGAAAGCATTGATAGTACCAGCTTTTGGAGAAACTTAATCTATTGACAGCTCTTGTTGTAAGTGACTAGAGGTTGTGAAAACTAAGATCAGACTGCACTTATGTGCAGGCTGATCTTTGTCTATACCTTCTGTCAAAGCAGTGAAATTCCAGATTGAGCATGACAAGGGTTAATGATTTTTTTAGCTCACCTGAGCACGAAGTGCTCATGTGAGCTATTGTGATCACCTTTCATCCGGCGTCCGTCCGTCGGTCGTCGTCCGGCGTCCGTCAACAATTTCTTTAAACGACATCTCCTCCTAAACTACTTGGCCAATTTACACCAAATTTTACAGAAATGTTGCGTAGGTGGTCCCCTTCAAAAATAGCTAAAAGAATTGAAATCCATGAAAAACTCTGGTTGCTATGGCAACAAACAGTGAAATTTTAAGAAATTCTTCTTCTTCTCAACCAGTAGTCCTACAGACTTAAAACTTGGCATGGATGATCAGTTCATAGACCTGAATTAAAATAGCTAAAATCATATCTTTTGGGGCACCAGGTGCAGAGCACCAGGGGGTAGGGGGTAGTACTTTGGGTAAATTTTATAATCTTTAATCTTCTTCTTCTTTGGAACCAGGAGCCCTACAGCCTTGAAAATTGGCATGGATGATCAGCTCATAGACCTGAATAAAAATAGCTAAAACCATATCTGTTGGGCTGCCAGGTGCGGAGCACTAGGGTGGAGGGGGTAGTACTTTTGTGAAAATTTTGAAATCTTTAACCTTCTTCTTCTGATGAACTAGGAGCCTGACAGATTTGAATATTGGCATGGATGATCAGCATATGGACCTTTATAAAAATAGCTAGAACCATGACTGTAGATTCACAAGGTGCGGAGCACCAGGGGGGAGAGGGTAGTACTTTTGTGAAAATTTTGTAATCTTTAACCTTCTTCTTCTTCTGAACCACAAGCCCTACAGACTTGAAAATTGGCATGGAGGATCAGCTCGTAGACGTTAATAAAAATAGCTAAAATCATGACTGTAATGCCACCAGGGGTGGAGCACCAGGGGGGAGAGGGTAGTACTTTTGTGAAAATTTTGTAACTTTAACCTTCATCATCTAATGAACCAGGAGCCCTACAGACTTCAATATTGGCATGGATGATAAGCATATGGATCTTAAATAAAATAGCTAAAAGCATGAATTTAGGGCCACCAGATGCGGAGCATTAGGGGGGAGGGGGTAGTACTTTGGATCAATTTTGAAATCTTTAACCTTATTCTTCTCCTGGATCAGGAATCCTACAGACTTGAAAATTGTAATGGGTGATCAATATATTGACATTAATAAAAATAGCTAAAATCATGACTGTAGGGTCACCAGGTGCTGAGTGTCTTGGGGAGGGGGTAGTACTTTGGATCATTTTTGAAATCTTTAAACTTCTTCTAATGAACCAGGAGTCCTACAGACTTGAATATTGGTATGAATGATCAGCATATGGACATTAATTGAATTAGCTAAAATCATGACTGTAGATTCACCAGGTGCAGAGCATCTTGGGGGAGGGGGAGTGCTTTGTTGAGAATTTTGAATCCCTACAGCCTTTATATTTGACATGGATTGATCAACTCATTAAAGAAAACTTTGAAAGTCTCAGACTCAGCCTGTATATCTGGCATAGATTAGCTGATCACAGACCTTTTATGAAAAAAAGCTTAAATAAATAATGACCAGGGGAGGAGCAGAGGGGGGGGAGGATTATTTCAAATGTTATCTGATTGAATAAGTGAAAATCTCTTTTTCTGTGGTTGCATGGACATACCTAGGTAATGAAGCTTTTTTCTCAGGTGAGCGACCCAGGGCCAACGGCCCTCTTGTTCATATATCTGTCACGCTAATCCTATGATGTAGGTACTCATTGGAATCATCTCATTAAGAAAACTAGGTAATAAACTCAGAGCTACAGGTAAAAAGGAAGTAATTATTCTTCCTAATGAAAAAATCCTGTTAAATATTTAACTATTTGTTTGAACAAGTTTTTAATTCAGCAGAATAAGGCTTAAATTTAAGCTGTTAACTTAGTGTATGCAGGGTTTTATGGGATGCAGGTTTTGCATGACCCTCAAAGCTTTCTAATTAGAGTCCCATAAATCCTCAGGGGACCAACTTCAGAGAAGAATTGAAGGCTGTTTTAAACAGTCTTCAATTCTTTCCTGAAGTTGACACTAAAAGGTACAAATCTATACAATACCTTGTGTAGCTCAATCTAGAGAAAAATTCAATATTTTCAAAAAAAAAAAAACATGGATAGGTTAAAAGAAAAACAAATGTAGTCTACTTTTAAAGCAGCCCTTGACCTTTAAGCAAGGACTCCTTTGAACCTAACCATTGAGTCCTTGGGACCCCCATTTTGTTGATGTCGTACTAAAGGCCTGCATATGATATTACTGGACAATCCTTCAGACAAGTCTAAATCATGTTCTACAGATGATATGAAAATATTTTTAGAAGAAATTCATATCAAATTGATGGCTCAGGGTTGCAAAACAGTTGTAACTGTCTATAAACATATAGGCAATTGCAACTATTTTGCACATGGCCTTCAAAATGAATTCTTCTTTTCCTGTGATGTCTTTGTTTTACATGAATACTCAGCCTTTGCTAAAACCTCATTCATTTGTTTTTTAGGTGACTAAGCTTTTGGTTTGATCCCATGGGAAGCACACATTTTTACAACATTTGACTCCCTCCAATGGGCTTATACGGGAAAGCCTATGTGGGATTGCAGCTGTCTGCTCGGAAAGGATGTCATGTTAATACTGGTGATAGAAATACCAGAAATCCACAGTTAGGTGCTCAAGCTGCTATATTTTTACTTAAAAACTGTTGAAAGTGGCATGACACCTATTTAAATGAAATTAATATTAAATGATATATGTTGTTGATTTTGCAGGGCAGATAATTCCAGTAAATGTCAACAAGTTCCCCGACCTTTGACCCCTGTAGAACAAAGGTTGAAGGGGTCACCAAATAAGGTCAAATCCAGTCAGAGTCCCACAAATTCAACCAAACAGCCATCACCCCCACAGCCCCCAGTGACCCCAGTTGTGACCCCTACTTTAGAAAAAGGTAGGTATTGGGAGTATTTTCATAAGTATAATACACAGGTGGTAAACAAGGGAACTTACTCCAAAAAGAGTCAACGGTATTTCGTTGCCTCATGACTTCTGGGATAGTTGTATCAAGCAAATTGTGGTTAAAATGGAAGGTGTTGAACACTTTTTTCTGTTATCATATCTCATTGAGTAACCTTTTTTTTTTAATCTGGCAATGGTGTAATATGAAGATGTCATCGAAGTTTCTTTTGCATATGAATTACTGTAATACACATATTTAAATAATTTGTGAGGCTTTAGTACAATTGTGTCAAAATGTTCAAACATTGGAAGGCAAAACTGCTACTTAGAGATTTAAACTTGCATACTCTCAATATACAAAGAATAAGATACTGATTCTACATGTTAATGATAAGCAAGGTCAGGTAATAATTGAATATCAATGAATGGACTTTTTGTTAAATTGTTAATGTAGAAATCTGCAAAAATTTAGGAGAGTTTAAAGTGCTACAGATAGAGGGGGTATTTTGTTTTTTAAATTCAAATATTTCATTATTCCTTCCCAAAACTCTATGTTGTTGGTACTCATTTGAAATGTCTCAATGAGACAATTCAAATTGGTACCAACAACATAGGGTTTCATTGTACAATGAAGATTTTAGACTGGTTTTATCCCCTTTAATCTGGACCCCTGAAAATTCATTGATAATTGAGCCTGTGTGTGAGATTTCCAACAATTTCAAATATGTGCATAGCAAAGACTTTGACCAGCCTGTGCATCCGCACAGTCTGAGCAGAGTCTACACTTTGCCTTAAGTAGATAGATAACGTCTCAAAGTATATGTAGGCCTTCTGGTAACTTTATATTTAGAGTATGTGGGTGTCAACACTATTCAATGTTTGCACCTAACGAACATTTCAAATTGTTGGAAATGTCACGCACAGGCTCAATTTATTATTTCCTGTCCATGCTAATCATAGACATGTTGTATTTGTATGTGCTATGTATCTTATGTACTGTGGCAAAATTTGTGTGTTTAAATCTGACATGATTTTATTAAAGCTCTGCAAATTATTACTGATATTTCATATGCAAAAAAACTTCTATCACTTCCTCACATAAAACCATTGCCAGATTTTTGAAATTTTACCATTTAAGAAATGGTTATAAAAAAGTGATTGACTCCTACCTTTTAGCTTGATACAACTACCCCGAAAGTCATGAGGCAATAAATTCAGTTGGCAAGTTCCATTGTTCATAACCCGTGTAATATTACTACTTTAATTAAGTAATCATTCAATTTAGGAATGAAGATAATATTATTTATTGATTTCATACCTCCATGAAATGAAAAAGTAATCTCTCTTCATCCTTTATAATATTATACCATGAAGCAAAGAATGAAAGATGAAATGTCAATAATGAAAGTTTTCATTGTAGACTACTTTTTGCGGAAGCTTACAAAAGAGTTTCATAATCAAAATTGTTTCCATAGAGAAATAAAAAGAATTTTTAGCCAATCAGAATGCACAAAATTTGATGAAATCATCTAAAATTAAATTATTACCTAGTAAAACCGAATCATCTCATTTTCAAGCAGTAGGTTATTTAAGGTAGTGGACCCCTAATAGTTCCACAACATTTTGGACCTCATTAACTTTAACAATGTTGACCTAGGTTTCCTAATGAAAATCATTAGGAAACCTCGGTTAACATTGTTAAAGTTTATTACCTCCAAAACATTGCAGGACTATTATGGGTCAACTACCTTAATGGGGTAAATTCTTTATTTTTCCAGGCATGTCTGTGATAGGAGAAATCAGTGATACATCTAGTGATAATGATTCTGGCTCGTCTGATTCCGAAAGTGACAATGAGCAAGGGACCCCTATAACTGGTGAGTTAGATAAACTGCAGTAAAACATTGACAATGAACAAGGGACCCTAATAACTGGTGAGTTAGATAAACTACTGTAAAACATTGACAATGAACAAGGGAACCCAATGACTGATGAGTTACATAAACTACAGTAAACATTGACAAAGAACAATGGCCCCTTATAACTGGTGAGTTAGATAAACTACAGTAAAATATTGACAACAAACAGGAGACCCCCCAATAACTGGTGAGTTAGATAAACTACAGTAAAAATGACAATGAAAAAGGGAACCCATTAACTGGTGAGTTAGATAAACTACTATAAAACATTGACAATGAACAAGGGAACCCAATAACTGGTGAGTTAGATAAACTACAGTAAACATTGACAATGAACAAGGGACCCATATAACTGATGGGTTAAATAAAGTACAGTAAAACTTTGACACTGAACAAGGGACCCATATTACTGGTGAGTTAGATAAACTACAGTAAAACATTAACCCTGAACAAGAGACCCCAATAACTGGTGAGTTAGATAAACTACAGTAAAACATTTACACTGAACATGGGACCCCAATAACTGGTGAGTTAGATAAACTATAGTAAAAAATGACAATGAAAAAGGGGACCCAATAACTGGTGAGTTAGATAAACCACAGTAAAAATGTATTCAGGGGCAACTTATAGGACCATCAAAAAGTGGTCCTTAAAGAGAATTGTTGTTTTGTACAGGTTTTGTTTTTTTTAATGAGAAATATATATAGGCTAGTTTTGGTTGAATATCTGTGTTATTGCTGATTTCTCAATAATCCTTTTTTGTTGAAACTCAATAGAATCGTCTCATTGAGTTTTTAAAACAACTATGATTGATTAACAGTAATTTTTAGACCAATGATATCTACTTCTTAGATATTTGGGTTTAAAGAAGAGGATTTTGAAAACAGTTGCTTAATGAAAATGGTTGCTCAATAGATTTGGTCTCTCGAGCAAGATTGACTAAACATCTTGATCATGTGACAGTATTTCCTTTTGTGATATTTTAAAGGCATGGTTCAAAGTAGATTTAACCAATTGGTATAAATTATTTATGTCTTCTAGATCTCAAATGTGATAAAACAACTTATAAAGTAAAAAATCCTGGATTTATGTGATTGTGAATATGTATTGCTTTTGTGATTTCACGAAAGAAAAAAAGCTCTCTATTGTAAGTGTCTTGAGATCTGAGCCCAAGGTTATAAATAATCGTAGACCTATGTGAGATAGTAGCTGGAGGCTAGGAAAGAATGTGATGGTTGTACTGGTGAGAGAAATACCAGGAATCCATTGTTAGGTGCTCCAGCCGCCGCGATATAACTGAAATAATGTTGAAAGCGGCGTTAAACTCCAGTCAATCAATCAACCAAGGTTATAAAACTTTTCTCATTCTCATTCAAAATTTTCTCAAAATTTTCTAAATTTTCAGATTAAAGTTGTAATTCAGTTTTAATACTCATTTTATTATGCCCCCGATAGGGAGGCATCATAAATTTGACTTGTCCGTCTGTCCGTCCGTCCGTCTGTCCGTCCGTCCGTCCGTCCGTCTGTCCGTCCGTCCGTCATTCCGTCCAAAAACTTTAACATTGGCCATAACTTCTAAATCAAAGCGGTGTCGGGGGCATTGTCATCTTACAGTGACAGCTCTTGTTTTCATCATGGATTAACATAAAAGATAATATTAGTAAGTTATTATTAATAGCAACTTATTAATATTATCTTTTATGTTCATACATTTATTTAAATTCTCAGTTAAGCCCGAGAAAAGTTTTAAAACCTTGGGCCCTTATGTGTTTATCAATAGATTTCAGAGATGAAAAGTTTAGATATTCTGTTTAAATATATGCTTGAGAAGCTATTGGATACAAATGTTAGTCAATCTTTTGTCTGGACAAAAAACTTTTGTTTCATCAAAACATTTAGATGAATTCATACCATTCAAAGGGCTTGCCACAAGGAGCTATGTACCAATGCCAGAGGTGCGTTTTTTAGTTTAAGAATTTTAAGATTTCTTAAGATTTCTAAATGGGTTATCTCGTGCAATTTATTTGAATTTCTACCACACAGCGTGAGATATCCCGATTAAAAATCTTCAGAAATCTTAATATTCCTAATCCTAAGAAACATACCTCTGGTTATTTCAGAACTAATGATACATGGGGTATTCGGGATTTCAAATTAAATTATTTTAATAAAACTTTCTCAAATCCTATGTTGTGGGTAATCATTGGAATCGTCTCGAGAAGATAATTTAAATGAGTACCCACAACATAGGATTTCATACAGAAATAAAGAATTTTAAATAGCAATACCCCAACTTTTTCTCCAGAATTAGACTTAGATTGGAGCTGATTTTGAAAATGGCCTTCTTAAGTGACATTTTATTATCTGGTTTATTTAAACACCTCAAATTTACTACGCAAATCCCTGAAACTGTTGTTATGAGAGACCACTCTCACTGTCCTACATAGCTTCTTTGGTTTAGATACAATGTCTAACACCTGTGTTAGGGAAGATCTTTTTTGGCTCTGTGGTTATCAGATTGGACTTGTAAACCATTTATTTTAATATAATTTGTCCGAGGGTTTCGTTTCGACACTGGCTTTCTTCAATGATTTTCAGCTACGCTTCAGTTGCGGATAGCTTGTTTGTAATACTGTCTGTTCATAGATCATTTTAGGGCTGCCTTCATAGCCCAGTTGAGCCGCCACCAAAGCGCAGTTGGTTAGGCATAAGACTTCCAATCTGGAAGTCGTGGCTTCGATCCCTGGTGGAGGCAAATATCCTTTCCGACGTTTGTCTCTCACCAATGGGTAGATAATAGAAAACCTATGTGAGATAGCAGTCAGAGGCTAGGAAAGGGTGTAATGGTAGTACAGGTGAGAGAAATACCAGGAATCCATTGTTAGGTGCTCTGAACGCGATATAACTGCGAAATTGTTGAAAGCAGCATAAAACCCCATTCAAACAAATTCATAGCCCAGTTTGCACATCAGACTGTAAATCTTTAGATCCCAGGTTTTATCCCCCATGGTTGCAATCATTCTTTTCAACTATTTGTCTTCCACTAATAGGTTTTAGGATTGCAGCTGGATGATAGGATTTGATGAAATGGTTGTACTGATGAGAAATACTAGGAATCTATTGTAAGGTGCTCCAGATGCCTCAATATAACTGAAAGATAGTTTAAAGTGGCATAAAGCTCCCTTCAAAAAATCCAGATCAAATAAAAAACCATTTCATATTCTATTGCAGCAGTAAACCAGCCCCCTCCTGTACCCCAACAAGTCAAACCACCCAGCTTTATGAGTATGATTAGTAAGTATATTTTTAGCTCGTCTTTTTTCGGAGAAAACTCAAAGATATACTAAAGCCTTGGTGTTGTCATCGCCCTCATTGTTGTTGTGGGCAAAACTTTGACTTTGGCATTTTGTGACATTTCTGGTTCTTCTGAAGGCATTCATTTGAAACTTGGCGGATATGTACACCATCAAATGAGCAATCTATACCATCAAGGGGGAATATCTCTGCATACATTTTTTTTTTCAAATTATGCCCCTTTTTACTTAAATATTTATCTAGCCCTATAAAGCCAAGCGTAGACACCCGTAGGCGGTGCTCTTGTTTTCTCAAATATCTACCCTTGTCTTCTAAATGAACAGCTATCACACATAAAGAAGATCATTTATCATACAATGAAGCCTGTATTGACCTGATATCACCTGTCTGAAAACATAACATGATATCATGCAGTCTATTTTTAGAAACACTTTGCATACACTTTTACCTGAATTTCTTTGATTTTAAGGGTTTATTATAGTTAAGTGTGAAAAAAATGTTGTATGATGAATAGAATAACATGTAAGTGTCTTAAATTATTAATGTTATCTGGTCTCAGCTGTGAGAAATTATCATGACTCAGCACAGCCTCCTCATGATAAATTCTCTTATCCTCGACCAGATAACATTGATATTTTAAGACCCTAACATGTTATTTTCTGTATTCTTAGTGACCTCATTTTGACATCATCTAAAGCATGTTATCACAGTATTTCTATCATCAGAGTGTTCCAAAAATATTTTCTTTAAAAACATACAAAAAGAATCTGTTGAACAATTTTGTTTTAGCTGATCTTAATCAAGCTTAGAAAAAAGTTATTTAGCTCACTAAAGTGATCTTAATTCCATTTGATTTAGATCAGCTGGGCTCAAACATAATTTTGTGACAAAGCCTTTATCATTAACGTGGTTGTTTTGCATCCTTTGTGAACAGTGTGTATTATTACCTGATCCATGGGGTCTGTCTAAATGCAATATATTTCGCAAAAAAGAAACATATGGGAACTATTTTAGACAGCTTTTTGAAATAGATATGGTTCCTTTATGGGTCTACTGCAGAAAGCAAAAAGAAATTGAAGAAAAAAAAATCATATACAGAATGATAGAATGATTATTCTAGATTCAGAAAATAAGCAAAGTTTGAAAAGTTTCAACCCTAGGCAGCCTGTCCATGAGAAATAACAGAAATTTAATGTTTTAGCTGCTTTGATATGATTGAAAAATAGTTAAAAGTGGCTTTTAACAGTAAAAACCATGGGTGTGCTACTCCCATGCCCGACTTGTCCGACAGAGACTTTTCCACTTTGGTGCAAGTACATTTTTCTAGGCCCTTTGTCCGTGGACAAGTAAATAACAGCATGAATCTTGAAACAGTACTCAAAAGATCTAGGAGGAAAGTCATCCCTTTGTTTGTATGAAAGGGGAGAAACATTGTCTTTAATAAAAAAACAGCATTTTCTTCATTAAAGAACTATGTTTTTCTCAATGATTATCAATTCATTTTTTTGATCCTGCAAATTAGGAAATTGACTATTACTTGTCCTTGGACAAGTGGAGAAAAGTCTTATTTCAACACCCCAGAAACCAAACGATTTTGGGCCATAAATTTCAGTGTCTCTGGAATCAACATGAAATGTTAGTATACCTCTTTGCTACATACTTTTTCTCAATATAAGTATATTGATATGAGTAAATTCTAGCCTTTGGAGCATTACGAGCAGTAAAGGGGCTCTTACATCTCTAGTTTAAAATAGACCTTAAATCTTTTCTCTTATTTTTCAGAGGATGATTTAACTTTGAGCGAATCTGACAGTGATTGAGGATAAACAACAAGCTATTATCTTGACAATAGATAAACTTGTGACGATTATCTCTACATGGCTGGCATGGTGGACATTATCTTATTTACAAGGCTTTTTTGCTGATGTTTTTTTTTCAAAAAAACAAAAACAAAGTGGTTTATCATATGGGATAGTTGCACTTAATATTGAACAGTAATTTATTGGTTGTGCAAATAATCTCATTCTGTTGAAAAAGTTGTTGATATGGCAGTAATAAAATCAAAGATATCATAAATCTTTTAGAACCAAAAAATTAAAATTGTTATCATCTTTTAGGCATCATTGTCATTGTTGTTGGAGTTGGCATGCTCATTTTGATCTTTGCTTTGTTATTTACTGTTATCTTGCTGAATCCAGAATATTTCTGCTTTGGCAGAGGTTATTGACAAAGGTCAGACTGCACATATGTAAAAGGAGCTTTATTTACAATAGCATGAGTAAGAATTCAGGTGAGCAATTTTGGACCATCATGGTCCTTTTGTTTTAAGAATAAGGCCCCTTTTCAACTTAGAATTTTCCACTATATGGCAACTGCAGCTGAGCTTCGGCATCTGCCTGTGCACCCGGTGCTCTTCATATTGGTTTTGTTTGTCTATCATTGGCATTCATTGCATGAACATGTCATTTTGTCTGATTCTGCTGTCCACGAAGTTTAACTTGCCATTTAGCCTTCATCATGACATGATATATACAAAGTTTTGGCAGAAAGTACATGTATATTGACCAAGGTCGGCCTGCATAGACATGTAGTCTGCTCTAAGCTTTATCTGCCTGCTTTCTGCATAGTATTTTGAGAAAAACATGAGTCAGACTGTTTGAAATATCCCAATAATTGGTAAAATTATTTTAAAAAAAAAGCCCTTTAATTCAGCATTATAAGTACCTAGGGGCCCGTTTTACGAAACATCTTATTATCAATTTATAGCTCCACTGGCTGAAAGCCACTTGGGCTATCGTCATGGTGTTGTGTCCCTCGTGTGTCCGTTCGTCTGTGTGTCCGGTCATAAACTTTTTCTTTAAAAATCTTCTCCGAAGAAACTACTAGATGAATTTCAATCAAACTTCACAGGAATGATCCTTGGGTGACCCTCTTTCAAAGTTGTTCAAGAAATTTTGTCCCAATGAAAAACATGGATTTAATGGGGGTGGCTTATTTCCAAATATTGTAAAAAGTGAGTTTTCTCAGATTCTAATTGATGGATAACTATGAAATTTTACATGAAAGATCCTTAAGTGACCCTTTATCAGTCTACAAAAAATTATAGTGATCGGATGAAAAATATGTATTTTATGGGCGGAGGTCATTTCTCTGTATGTCATATAGTGGAAACTTTGAAAATCATTTTCTCAGAATCTAAATAATGGATATTGACCAAATTTCACTGGAATAATCCTTGGGTGATCATTTATCAGTCTACCAAAAATTATTGTGATCGGATGAGAAATATTTATTTTATGGGCAGAGGACATTTCTCAATATGTTGTATAGTGGAAACTTTGAAAATCATTTTCTCAGAATGTAACTGATGGATATCAATCAAACTTTATTTGTATGATCTTTGGGTGACCCATTATCATGCAGCAAAAATTATTGTGATTGGATGAAAATATGTCTTTTATGGGCGGAGTTAATTTCTCTATATGTTATAAAATTGAATCTTTGAAAATCATTTTCAACATCAGTAGAATCCAAAATATCTAGTCAAAACTTTTATTGCTTTACAAGAATTTCAAGCCTGTGGAGCGAATCAAGCCATTCATGGCTTTCTAGTTGTGTAAGTCAAAAACTAAAGTTGCTTCTACAGTAGTAACTAAGTATGGAATTTTGCCAGGCATCAGCTTATTGATTCCAATGAGATATTTTAAGGCAGAATGTAACAATGACTGAAAACACTAGGTACGATTTGTGATTTTGATTTACAATAGATTTTCTGTAAGAAGTTTAGTAAAACAGGCCCCTGGACCTTATATTAAACTAACCAATGCTGTTTGAGTTCTTGATCAAACCTTGTTGGACTTATAGAGACATGTAATTTTCTGCTTTTGTTGACAATCTTTTTGTGACCACAGTGTCCTTGTTTGGGTTTGACAGTGCTGGCTTGTGATCCAACAGTTTAAGCTTGTTTACAAAAGCCCAAACTTTAGAGAAGGAAATTTGCAGTGTGATGTATATTTACTGTAATTCGATTTTGTTCTCATTGTAAATAAACATTTTTCATGTTTTGTTAGATTGTTGTTTTGGATTTAATATTCACATGTCTTGTTTCAAGGGTTGAAACTGGGTTTAACTGGGTCAAAACGCCACCACAATGTTGTGTGTTCCTTCATCCAACACAGGGCTTGTTTTTTACCCTTAAACCATGGTTTTGACCCCCGAAAATCTGAATATATCTTAATTTGACTCTTAGAAATATCTCTCAAGGGGGTCATTTTGACCTGCCCGAGAGAAATTTACAAGGGTCAAAATTTGGATTAATCCCTCAATTATGTATCTGATATACTATCTAACATTTTTAGCTCACCTGAGCACGAAGTGCTCAAGGTGAGCTATTGTGATTGTACACTGTCCAGCGTCTGGCGTCATTCATGCATTGTCCACATTTTCTTTAAACATCTCCTATTTAACCGGTGGGCCAATCTTGATTAAATTTGGCAGGGATGTTCCTTGGATCAAGCTCTATCAAAGTTGATCAAACAAATGAAATCCACCCTTAACTTTCCCTTTACCCTTTACAAAAAGGGTGAAAAAAGGCAAATCTTCAAAAATCTTCTTTGAAACCAGAAGGCACACAGCTTTCATATTTGGTATGAAGCATCATCCAGTGGACCTTTACCAAGTTTATTCATATCAATACCTTGGGGTCATATTTGGGCCTTATCCTGATGCATCCCTTTTCCCTTTTCTGGGCACGAAGGGTAAAAAAAGGAAAATTTTAAAAAATCTTCTTCTCTAAAACCAGATGGCAGACAGCTTTCATATTTTGTATGTAGCATCATCTAGTGGACCTCTAACAAGTGTCTTCATATCAAGACCCTGGGGTCATATTTGGGCTTGACGGGGCACATCCCTCTTAGCTCATCTGAGCACAAAAGGTGAAATCTTCAAATATCGTCTTCCTTGAAACCAGATGGCAGATATTTTACATATTTAGTATGTAGCATCATCTAGTAGACCTCAACCAAGTTTTTTTTATTTCAAAACCTTGGGGTCATATTTGGGCTCCACCAGGGTGCATCCCTTTTTATATAGAATCAAAGAGCAAAAAGGCATATTTTGCTTGCTCTTGGCTGAAAACATTCCATGGTATTGATCTTAATAAAAAATTACCTCCTTGTTGACATCCTCCATTTAATTAAAGTGATGTCTCAGGGGTCAAAGAAACTCAGGTGAGCAATCTAGGACCATCATGGTCTTCTTGCACTTATTAATTGCTTACCTGATAATTTTACAAGAAAAGGTCCACTGATTTAAACCTGCAAAATTCTACTTATGTTTTACTCATTCTGTTATTTTGACCCTTTTACAATAAGTTTTGACCCCTAGAATTTCATGTTTGATATGTAGCATCATCTAGTGGGCCTCTATCAAGGGCCTCTTTGTTAATATCGGGACCCTGGCGTCACATTTGGGCTTTGCCCTGGCACATCCCTTATACCTCTTCTGAGCAGGAAGAGTAAAAAAAGGAAAATCTTCAAAGCAATGAAAAATGGCCTCAATTTCATAAGAACTGGGCTTTGTTTTTGAAAAGTTAGTGGAAAAGAAAGCAATTAGTGTAGAATCACAATTCTTCTTTATCACATGATTTTCTCATGAATTAAATTCAAGATTAAAAAGAAAAGGAAAAGGTACAAAGTTGAGTTCAAAAACTTCATTTTTGAATTTGCCTCAACAAACATGTAAATATTTTTAGCCCCACTGGCTGAAAGGCCAGCGGGGCTATTGTCATGGCAGGGGCGTCCATGTGTCCGTCTGTCCATCCATCCATCTGTAAACTTTAACTTTAAAAAACTTCTCATAAAGTCCTGGATGGAATCCAATCAAATTTCACAGGAATGTTTGGGTGAGCCTCTATCAGATTCCTTCAAAGAATTTTAATTGGTTGAAAATCATGGTTGTATTAAGGGAGTCTAATTTTTATTACATGGTATTATTTTAATTTCCATATATGGTAATAGGTTGCTTTTCTCTGAAACTAATTGATGGATATAAACCAAACTTCACATGAATTATCCTTGAGTGGCCTCCTACAAAAAACTTTATGATAGGATAAAAGATATGTCTTTTATGGGTGGAGGTCAATTGGCTGTTTGATATATTGTGGCAACTTTGAAATATATTTTTCTCAGGATCTTATCAATGTATATCAACCAAATTTTACTTGAATGATCCTTTGGTGACCCTTTATTAGGCTGCAAAAAGTTATTTTCATTGGATGAAAAAATATGACTTATAAGTAGAGGTCAATTCTTTTTGTGTTATATGATGAAATTTGAGATTGATTTTCCCATGATCTAATAGATAAACATCAACCAAATTTTACTGAAATGATCCTAGGGTAACCCTATATCAGGCTACCTAAAATTAATGTGATTGGATTAAAAATATTGCTTTTATGGGAAGAGGTCAATTCTCTATAATTCATGTTAAAAAGTGAAAACTTTGAAATTGATTTTCTGAAGACAGATATAAACGAAATTTTACTAAAATGATCCTTGGTAGACCCTTTACTAGCTTGTATGAAAATTATCATGTTCAGATGGAAAATACAACTTTTATGGGCAGAGGTCAATTATTTGTGTTATATAGTGAAAACTACGAAATCAATTTTTAGCTCCACTGGCCAAAAGGCCAGTGGGCTATTGTTATGGTGGAGTGTCTGTGTGTCCGTCAGTAATATTCATTTTCAAAAATCTTCTCCTCATTAACTACTGCAAGGATTCCAATAAAAAACTTCCCAGAAATGTTCCTTGGTTGACCCTCTTTCAGATTCTTCAAAGAATTTAAATTAGTTGAAAAACATGGCTTTAGTAGGCAAATCTGATTTTCATACATGGTATTTTAAGGTCTATCTAAGATCCTGATAGATGGATAGCGTCCAAATTTTTGCATTTTCACACAGTAGAACCTGTCTAAGTGGTCAACAGACTATGACCAGGGTAAATAAACGGTGCAAACTGTTTGCAAATCATACCCTGCTTTGCATGTAAAAAGCAGGATATATGTTAACAATTTGCACTATTTGTCATTCTGAACGCAGCACAGTATAAATCTATCAATGTTTTGGGGTTCCTTGACAAAAGCAAATGCGTAGAGATTGAGCAAGCACCAAGAACTTTTTTACGTGGGCGCTTGCTTAAGATAGCAATGGACATTGCCCTCTGGACTCTTATCAACCTGAAGTGGGTATTTGTCAAACATGGTGAAATGATAGTTGAACATCACAATTAAGCCGCTTTTCAATGTTTCATAGCTATCAGCTGGCATTGAGCTTACAAAAGACCTACAAGGAATACAAACATTTTACTAAAAAATTGCCTGTACCATCTAAGGGCAGATAACTCTAGCATCAAAACCAGTACAGAAAGTTACTTTCAAACTTTGATAGAATAACTATATATGGTTTATCTACAACATATGTGAACAAGAAAAAAAAACATTGGGTGGGGAAAATGCGCCAGTATGTTCATTGCTACATTAATACAGATTGATCCGTGTAAATGGCACCTCTGGTTGTTGAAGAACACTGTCCTCTAACACGTGATAACTAGATCCACTCCGGTTTTGAATTACTTCCGAGTAAAAAATGGTGTGCTCCTATAGCCACATTATTTTAATGTTTAGATAACAGTTAAGTGCTAAAAATAAGGTTCAGCCATGTGCCAGCCTCTGCTATATTTCATGCATAGTTTTAAATAAATCTTAGTGGGAACTATTTTTTCTGAGAGCCTGACCTTTGATGGTAGTACCAAAGGAAGGAAACTCTTGTATCATGAGAATTTCGAGGGTGGTTGTGCACCATGAAAAATTGTGAGAAAATGAACCTCTCATGAATGCATTTTCTGGACATAGATTCCAAGAACAAAGAATGTTCTTTAAGACTTGCAAACTTTTATAGCCCAAACGACTTTTTTGAGGAGCTATGTAATGTCAACATGTGCCAATTTACTATATAATTCAACACGGCCAAAACAGACAGGCGTAGGGCTGAAATAAGTAAAACATTTAGCTCGATAGATGATCGTCTTTCACTCTTACATCAAATTACAACTTTGACACGTAGGCCTAATTTGATTTCGGCATCATGTTGTACCCCTAAGCCACACCTTGATTCGTGACCCACGATTCTCTAGATTTTTTTTCCTAAAATTAGTACTATATATGTGTTGTACAATCAACTCCTTTTTTAACGACATTCAATACAACGGCATTTTCACTTACCGACACAAATTTGTTTGGAAATTAATTGCACAGTGCATTTGCATTCGTTATAATGAAATTCTCGTTTTCCGACACCGACACTGATCTTCAGGGAACGCAAGTGCATATTTCATATAGGTAGTCTGTAAATGTTTTTGTATGGACGTCAGGCGTTCAAGGCGAATAATTAAGAATGTTGTATCTTATTTTATTGTATTGCATAAAAAAGTAGAATAATTTCCGATTCATTCAGTAACTGATTATTGTTTCAGCCCAATACAGAGAAAAGAAGATTGTATAGCTTCCGGTTCCTTTTCTTTTACGTAAGGGACACGTTCTTATTGATATTGCTTTACATACCTGAAATTCCTCAAAATTTACGGAACGCAACTTTAGCGTAAAAAGTCCCATTTAAAAAAAAAACAAAAAAACCCACATAATTTTCATGGATTTCTTGTGATAGCTGATTAATGTAAGACGACGCCTCTTATCTTCATTAAGCAGCCAGACACCTTCACAGTTTTCAACAAGAAACCTTGGCATGTGTTTGTACATATGATACATATTGTCATTGAAAAAGTTCTTCGTGGAGTGGCCCTTGGCATTCGGAACACCACTCGGCCAATCTCACGATCAACCTCGGATGTACATAGACGGACTATTTTTAAAAATTACGGGAAACCCTTGGAAAAACTCGATGACGTCAGTAAAAATGGCGTTAGCCCTCGAAACTGTGAGTGAAAACATTCGACGTCGTCAACGCTACTCGTTTAAGTCACTGATGTGAAACCATCGTATCTTTACTTAAATATCTTAAGATTCTTATAAAATGGCTGAAAATTCTTAATTTTTGAGAATGATTCGTCATTCTCAAAAATTAAGATTTTTCAGCTGTTATTTACTATAAAAGATATAAATCTACAGTGCTAGTTTTTTTAACACTGTTTCCGCCTAACAAAATGCACGATTTCGTTACATACCCATCCGCCTTACATACATCCGAGGTATGCTGTAGTTTACGGAAATGACCGAGTGGTGTTCCGAGTGGTCCTTTTGGATCACGAGAAATGAAGAAAAAATAAGGATTTAGATAAGAATGACCTCAGCGTTATCTTATTGAATGTCCTAAAATCAAGTACAAACATGGATGCCATGTACACAACTTTGTTAATTGTAAGTAGAAATTAAACTTCTAAAACAATTGACCCAATACAAGATGGACTCTACATAAATGTTTTACATGGATACATTTTTTTTAATGGAAATTTATAAGAAAATTAATGAGAGCAAAATATGAACCTTTGTGGTAATCTGCCGTCCAGAGTCTGTGCATGTGTGCATATTTTCGTCTCCCAAGCTACTTGGTCAGTTTGCGAATTTGGCGGCCGCTAGCATGTTCCCTGTATGTTACAGAGATATTTGATCCGCCAGACGAAAAGGTACCATCTGCGTGGTGTGTTTAACTAAGGGGATTGCTCAGGCTGACTAAGAATAACACTTTCCTTATTTGACTGTTTTTCAAACTCTGTAAAAATAACTCTTCATTCTTGTTTAATAATATACTTAACAAAATTAGAAAATTTACATATTTCTTGGTCTGTTTTGAATGACTTCCACTGGCTGTAGGCCCACTTTATTGGTTGTCCAATTTGGCTTACTACATAGACTTCACAGACCCTGAATTTTGTGCGATTGAATCGAGCCCGGGCTAATCTGTATGTCACTTGCGGGTTTGGACACACACTTGTGTTGAGCTACCCTAAGTTCATTTTGAGTGCTTTTTGTTACTCAGTCACACTCATTCCTTAGCATTGCCCAAGTTTGGCTATTAGGGATATGCAATTCACGATTTATCATATTTGTTTAGAACTGCCGAACCCAGTAAGGATTGTCGGTATCGCGTCTGGTTTTCAATCATTTTGTCGTGGGTTCGATCTCCGGCTCGGCCATCTTTCATCCAATATTTGACAAATATCATCGTGGTAAGTGTAATTTGTCTCCCACAGAATGGGCAAGTGATACGCCTAAGACAGAAGAGCGACTGGTGGCTCAGATGAATTGTTCTAATTGTGCCGGGAGAGACGACAAGAAACTTTGGATAGGTGCATCAGCCGTCGAATTTTAAAAGTTAAACTTTTGAATACGACGTTTAAACCCATGTTGATTTACAGATAATCGGTTCGCAACCGCTAGATGTGTCGGTCGAGATCAGATAGACCCCTATGACGTCATGTTGAGGCGCTGTTACCATTGTCGCTTATTTTCTCATTCATTTCATGAAAGGACGGATATCTGCAAGACAATTATTGCTCAGACGTTGTTCACGTATGATACTGAAACAGCTTTAAGCACTAAAACTTCAAGGACCGATACTCAAAACATCACCGATACGCTTTCTTTCATTTCTGTGATTTTCGAAATCGACCAACTTGTCCTTTGACCACCAATAAAACTAATTAATACATGAGCCCCGTTTGGTCTCCTTTTTTCTGATTACGGACCGCAAATTAATTTTGCTAAGCTTCGTCGAATTTGATGAAAAGTCTGATTGTTATGACTTTTAAAAAAAATAATAATAATGGCGTTAAGTCAGTGCGAGAAATCGTTATTCCGAACTTGCCATTTTATGGTTTTAAGTTGAAGTTCGAGGGTAAATGGTTTGAAATGTACCTGTAGTTTGACGAATTCACACCAAGATAAAGGAATTAGTAAATATTCATTTTTCCGTTTTCAGGTTTTATCCTCCTTTTTGATGGTGAGTAATCTTTGATCTATCTCCTTTGCACCTTAGTTTACTTATCTTATTGATGAAAAGGAATTTATTACTTTATGTATTTTTTGCAAGGAGTTTAAAGATAGCCGACATGTACTTCTGTTTTATTATTTTGTTTGTTTGGTTGGTTGTTTTTTTTTTTGTTTTTTTTTATATTGTTGTTGTTTTCATACACACATAAAGTCCACCAATATTAACAAGTGACGAATAAGTTTTTCTACGATACAATTCCCGTTAGTGGAGCGAGATGGGAGTCATTGCATATGCAAACATCCTGGGTTAAGATTGGTGGACTATACATTGGTTTGCCTCAAACTTTAAACGAAAAAAAATGCTTATTTAGGGGCTGTGCGATGCTGCCATAATTACCAACACAACCGGATGCAAGAATTCCTACGATTGCGGAAGTCACAGTTGCTGTCGGGATGCTTCCGGTGTCGTCATTTCCGATCAAGATTTGGGCGGCTTCGGACCTCTTCGGCCAATTGGAAGCGTAGTCACAGGATTTTGCAGTTTGAAAAAGGCACAAAAAGGAGAGATGTGTGACTCGAATTGCGAATGTGATGCAGGTACGGTGTAAATACAAGTTAATAAGTGGTAATGAATTACCAAATTTATTAAACGAGTCATCTATTTATAAATAAAAACGAGGATTTGCCGAGTTTTTGTCGGTTTTAAATGACGATACACTTGGTAATATATGAACAGAAATTTGATCTTATGAAATAATTTTTGCAAAAATCTCAGAAAATCCAGAAATTATCGATTCCAGTTATTTCGTGGAACTTATAACGCCGTTTGCAAAACGACGTCAGCAAACGTATATTCACAAAGAAGAAACAACGTTGCTTTTCGCTCCTAACTATTTCTCATAGTTTTTCAACTTTTGTAACAACACCAGTGCAATATCGAAAATACACATCGGGATATTCCAAATCCCGCGACGTAGGTCACTGCATAGACTTGGTTACTACCCCTTGATCTATTGTGTTTCTCAGACAGCGGGCTACCAGTTTAGTCACAGCATAAATCGCCCAACATTTCGGTTAATACTGTTAAAGATCGCTACTTCCGTAACGTTGCGCAACTTTTACAACTCCCCTACATTAACTGGATCATGCTACTTTAAGTTTTTACTTTATTATACTTCTAGGCCTGCTCTGTTACCGTCCAATGAGTGGAGTCTGTTGTCCACCACGAACATGTTACGATGAAGCCTACGTCAAGAAACAACAAGCTTACTGGCATAACTGTATGTCTAACCCCAGCTGTGCCCTTCCACCTTAAGACTTAACTGTGAAATGTTGTATCATTTATGATTCTTTGAAATATATTCATAGTCAATGACAGACAACGCTCTAAATTGTTAATACCAACATACCACACAGCCCTGTGGTTTTTTTTTCTTTTTTTCTTTTCTGTTTTTTTTTTTTTTTTTTTTTTCTTTTTATTTATTACTTTTTATTATTTCTTTTGGTTATGTTTTGACTGAACCTAAAACCCAAAAGAACACAAAAAAAAAAAAAAAAAAAAAAAAAACACGTCGACAATGTATTAAGATAAGTGGCCCGTTTAACTAAACTTCTTACTAAAACATAAGTCGTAAGTCAAAATCACAAATCGTACTCGGTGTTTTCATTCATTGTTGGATTCTTCCTTGCAATATTTCATTGGAATCGTCCTTAGAAGACGATTCCAATGAGATGATGCATGACAGAATCCCATATTTAGTTACTTCTGTGAAAGCAATTCTAATTATTGACTTACGCAAAAAGAGATCGTAAGATGTTAAGTAAAACAGGCCAAATATGAGCAGAAATTGTCGTTTGAGAAAGATGCTCTGCGTTCAGCATGAAAACATTCGCGAAACGTTTAAGAAATCAAACCTTGCTTTGTATATATACGTGCAAAGCGGTATAAGATTTGATACCCTGAACGCAGGGATGGTTTTCAATAGGACAGTAGAAAGAGGAAATTCAGGGTCACTTTGAACTACATTCGGGTTATTAAGGTAGTGGACCCGTAATAGTTCTGCAGTGTTTTAGAGGTAATGAATTTTAACAGTGTTGACCGAGGTTTCCTTATGATTTTCATTAGGAAACCTTGGTCAACATTGTGATATTCCATGAGGTCAGAAATGTTGCGGGTCCACTACCTTAAAGGGTCATAAAATATGAATGAGACCGTGTTATTTTCGGGGATAAACTAATGAATCCATAGCATGACAAACGTACTGTGTTTCGTATTTATTTATTAAAGACACGCAATAGAATGATCTACTTTTCATTTAGAATGATGCCAAGTTTTAGGATCGTAAAGTAATTATTGATAGATCTATGGGTTACTTCAGTACTTTGATTTTATAACAGCGTAGTGATATGCAAGCACTACGTTGACACACAAAGCAATTCGTGTCGCACAAAAGTTGATGACGTATACTAGACCTATTTTTGCGCGCGCATGAGCACAAAAAGCTACGTAATACACACATTGTTTGGTTTTTGACTCCATTATCTTTTGCGTTGGCGATTTCGAGGATACAGGGTTGTTTCCTATGGCCAGCTAAACCAGGCCATAAACGCGAGTTCCGCCTTTCTGCAACGCGGTATTGTGCGTAGTAATCTATACCTTTGGAATAAGTTGTTTTTGGCGGACTCAGCGCTATTAGGTGAGCATGCCGTTAGACATTTTTCCTTTGAAGTAAGTTCGGAATGTGGCTTAAGATCCTTATAGGTAAATGGAACCCTTGGTTTCCCTCGCCTAAATAAGCCTTGCTAAAAAATTAAATAATTGGAGTGCACGCCGCCTTCAATTGTCACCTTGTCTCTTTATAAACCAGGCCTTCAACGCTTTTAGGGCATTGATTTTTAAATGTGAGATCTGGTTGACCTCAAATGGAAGCAATCTTTCAAAACAAATGTGACGTGCTACGCTAAAAAATGCCATTTGGATAGTGCATAAAGTGTCGACCTAAGTCAGACTGACTAGGGGCGAAACTTTTCGCACCATGCAAACTCTCTGAACCAAGATTAACCAATCTTCTCCTGAAAGAATTTTTGTGATGCGGCCTCTGAATGACCTGTACTGGAATCAATTTATTTTTCAAAAATATATTCAATGGATTTTTCAATTGGTCCCTTCTCGCTCGACTGGTCACAAAAATATTTATATTACGAAATTCCGAGATGATCTTTTACGCGCTACGGTTTAGATAATTGACATTAAAACGATTAACCCGCATCTAATGGGATTTTCAAAGTCTTTCCGATAGACCAGTAACCCCTTTATGACTTTTTTTTTTTAAAATAATACGAATTTGTCAAATATATAGCAATTGTTTGATTAATGTGAGTGTACGCAGAGAAACATTCATGGCTGTCACTAATACTTCGCTCACAAATAACAATATTTAGCGATTCGCAGTAACAAATCTGAATGCTTTCGGACGATTTCTTTAAAAACGTCCTTGTCTTTCCTGTAAATTTGTCTATGATAATTGGTATAATAGCATTATCGGCTCTGTTTCAAATATTTAGGTTTGGTGAAAGAAAACGAAAACAGACAGTTCTAAAAGTTAAATTTTATAACTAAATAATATTTCAAAACTTGAATAATACTAAAGAATGTGTGAGTAAAATGAATAACAATGGTGTAACAATGTGTTTACAAATACCGGTATCTTAGAATGCATAGACAATTTATTTCATTTCCGTTCCGAAAAAAAGTATAGTATTGGTCGAGTTTATCATAATGTTAAGCGTGACCATTTTGAGCTTATAATCAAGAAATACTTTTTAAAACACTAAAAAGATCGACTGCGAGTTGTAAATAGATGGTTGGTTGATAAGTTATTATATGAAAATAATTTAAAGATATACAAAATCGAAATCAACTGTAAAAGTAGTGGAACCGTAATAGGTTTGCAACTTCTCAGAGGTAATGGGCATTGGCGGTGTTAACCGAGGTTTCCTAATGCTTTTCATTAGGAAACCTCGTTTAACATTGTGAAAGAATAATGCGGTCCGAAATGTTGCGGTAATTTAACGGTTTCACTTCCTAAAGGTCCGTGCAGACCTGACAGTCCAACAGAGTTCGAAAATGCTCCATTTCAATGATTATTAATTTCTGTTCGCGTTATATTTCAAATATGAATTATCTCGCAAAAATAATTAAAAAATCGTTTATGCCTGTCGGCCACAATATTGATTATAACGCTGAAAGCCAAAATAAAGTTATGCGGATACTTTTAAACACGTAGTATTTTTTCACTTTCTCCTGATGTTTAAAACTATTTTGATTTTGCAATGATGTTCCTTAACAATATGATTTTACGAGCAAATGTCGATCTAGTATTGCACGACAAAGATAGAAAATAAAGTTTGTTTATCTTTAAAAGTGTAAATGAAATCGCTAGTTTCGTGCTTTATTTCTAATAATTTCAAGATACATGTGACCCGCGAAAAGGGACCATCTGGGAAGTGCGTAAAGTTTCGACCCTAGTCAGACTGCGCGAACTTCGCAGACTGACTAGGGTCGAACCTTTTTGCACCGTGCTTATTTCCTGAATCAAGAATGTTTATTCTACCGTCCAGTGAAAGAATTTTTGAAATGCGACTTCTGGTTGACCCATGCTGGATCAAATCTCATTTTCAATAATTCATTCTACAGAATTCCCGGATGGTCCCTTTTTGCGTGACGGGTCACATTAATACATGTATAGCCCTAATATTCAAAGACTGAATTTCTGAGCAAGAACAAAATAAACTAAAGTCGATAATTCATGTCAAGAAAGATAGCTGAACCTTGAATTAGACGCAGTTATTAGTGATATATGGGCAACCACCCCTGACGTCAATATACAGTAAAAAGTGTGTTAAGCTACCACGAGTTGTCCCACCAAAAAGCGGTCGTTAAAGATAATGGTAGCTCAGTACATGTTTAGTTTTCCAAATTTAAAAAAAACCCAAAAACATATTAATAGATTGTGTTGTTGTTTGGTGTTTTTTTTTTTTTTTTTTTTTTTTTTTTTTTTGAATTTCGACAATCCTATGTTGTTAAAACTCAAAATGAGTTTTAACAACAAAGAATTCATTTACAATATTTTTCAGACCAATAATATATACTATATTAGATATTTTGATTTAAAGGAGTGAATTTTGAAAACGGTCGCACAATAAAACTGGTCGCTTAATAGACGTGTGTATAAGTCATTTTATTCAAATATTGACAATTGATAAAATGAAAATGAATTAAAATGGGGATGTGTATGCTTCTTTGATTTTTTTAAGCAGGGTCACTTTTGCTTGAAAATAAATATGGAAAAAAACTAAAAATTGAGACAGCTTATATTATGACAAGATTATTCCAAGATCTTTTTTTTGTTGTTGTTGTTGTTGTTGTTTTGTTTTTTTACTCGAGGATAACACGATAAAGGGTCGAATGACTTATTTCCATTGTGGTCCTAACTTATTCCAGATCTTATCCTGCACATTGAGAGAGAAGCAATTGTTTTCTAACCACTGCTACCCACTTTCACAGCTGGGTGGACTGGGGCCGTGTCTATGAAGTGTCCTGCCCAAATACACTACCCGCCTCCGGTGAGTCTCGAACCCGCAACCATCAGGTTACGAGTCGAGTGCGCTAACCACTCGACCAACGAGCCAGACACTCGACCAACGAGCCAGATCTACACGGTAGATAGAGTCTCTAACCAGTTCCTTTGTATAAGAGGATGTTCAACTTACTTGAAGAGAGCATTAAACCATTATTTTGAGCAATCTTCTAAATCGCCTATTCACTATTAAAAACATTGCCAAATCAATGGGATTGGTCATATTGAATATCAAAAATAGTCAGATTACGATACTAAAAATTGATCAATATTTCTTCAAGTTTTTGTCAATAATGTTGATGTTGTATATATTTTTTATCGAAGTTATTTCAACTACCTTCTGTTCTTCGAATATATCCAAATCTATAACAAATCCCTCTCATATAAGGTTCATGTAAAGTGTTTGAGACCCAATTTTAAGGGGATTTAATTAGCCAAGAAAAAGCCGTATGTCCAGGTATATTGTATATCAAAATGAAGCTAATTATGAGCACAAGCAGTTAAGCAACATAAGACTGCCATTGCTATAGCGGTATAGCCAAACAATGTGGAAAAGGGTCAGTTTGTACAGAACAAGCAACTGCATGACTGTTAGATAAAATTGGCTCTTATTTTAACAAAGTACATTCTAGAGTACTACCCAGGTACTACGTCAACCTTGGATGTAAAAGTCAGTCTCAGAAGGCTCTTTTGAAACAATCAATTTCCATTCTTGTCAACATACATGTCAATCCGGTTTGGTCTGTTTCCAAAAAAGATGTTAGGTATGGTGTAATATCAAACCATAATATTGTAAAATATTTTCTGCGATTCATTTCAATTATATTTCTTTTTAATTCAATGATCTATAATAAATTTCTATAAATTTATCATGAGAATAGAATTTGATGTGTTGCTAAACAACCTACGCCATACCTAACACAGATCTACACCTTTGCAAAATTAGAATGACATATATGACATATGTGTTTATAAAATAAGTTAAAAAAAATCTTTGAATAACAACGTTTTCGGCCCGAGTTTTATACCAACGGTTGTAGTAGTACCTGGGTAGTACTTTAGACTGTACTTTGTTAAAATACAAGCCAATTTTATCAAGAAGTCATGCAGTTGGTCGTTCTGTACAAAATGACCATTTTCCACAATGTTTGGCTTTACCTCTATAGCTAGGACAGTCTTGCGTTGCTCAACTGCTTGTATGCTTATCATACATAGCTTCATTTTGGTTAATAATATAACGGGGCATGCTGCTTTTTCTTCGCAAATGAAATGCCTAAAAATTTGGTCAAAAACACTTTACATGAACCTTAATATAAGAAATGCTATACAAAGAGAATCGTGTTTTTCTTTGGTTATTTGTAACCAGACGCTCGACTGAATTTGAATTTATACCACAGCGACTGCACAAAATGACCTTGCGTTCTTGTGCTCTCGAAATGTAACTGCTCTCGCTGTCCTATCGTCGAATAAATGACGACCAAGTGTTTAAATGTCGTACGTACCTATACATGGTATAGGCACGTACGACTTTTTAACAATGGTACGTTAAATTATCCTTCTGACAAGCATCGTATATCGAGCTAAAACTTAGCAGAAAATAACGCAATTTTCGAAAATTCGGTTGTTTATCAATTTCTGAACATATCTTTGCCATCCTCTAAACATAGCCTATGATTCAGAAGCTGATATAACGTCCAATGGGGTTGCTCTTATTTCTTTCTCTGATAAAAGAGGTTTGACGCGTTTTGTATCATTTACTGTATTTATTCAACCATTCGGAACACTTGTCGATCGCCCTTTGCCGGATATCCGGTGGCGGCGTTTCTGAATCCCGTTCCTCTACTGGCTGCATTTCGTTATATCGAACATCGAAACCCGGTGGTGTTATTTCGAAGAGGGAATCGGTCTGTGGAATGTCATATTTACCAATTCCCGGAAGTCGGTATGACTGGTTACGGGTCTGGTTCCGATCAACATTTCCGTCAGTTTGTATATCCGGTAAACGTTCTTTTAAAGAGGAACCAGCCGATGAAAGTAATGAGAAATCATTCCCGTTTTCACTCACACCACTTTTAACACCTTCGTCGTTTAATTCTTCAAGAGCTTTTGAGACTCCATTTATCACAGGTTTAGCATTGTATAACACCTTTGGTTTCACTTGTTTTGGCGTATTCCAATTTTTTACACATTTTCTTGTCCGGCTTGGAATAAAATGAACTTCACCTTTCACACCTTCTCGTTTTCCCACCATTGAAAAGTTCATCTCTTCAATCGTCTCTGTTATTGCATGTTTCGCTTCTTCAGACATCGGTGTAAACATTTTTGAATTCTTTTGAGCACTTATATTTCTAGATAGCAAAGGGGTTTCGTTAGTTTTAAGATTTGCTGCACTTTTCGACTGGATTTTCGCCGGACACGATCTTGAAGTGAGCTTGCTAGTCCGACTAACAGAAGTTTTTAAATGCCGACGGTGGTGACTTTTACCACCGTCAACTTGAACAGCTTTAGGTTTATCAACGCGTTCCTTCGTTTCAGCAGCGAGTTGATTTGTTTCTAAATCCAAACTCACTAGCTCTCTTCGTTTTCTGTTACATATATTGCCATTATTATCCAAGCACTCTTCTGTATTTTCGACTAGTTTGAAGTTATCCTGATCATCAATCAAATTTTCCTTCTCTATGAAATCTGCAATATCCTTTTCGATTTCTTCCTTTATGGGCTCTGTTTCCCACGAGTCTGAATTTTCGCGGTTATTGTTCGATTGTTGCGTTTGTTTATCGATCTCATTGGTGTCCGAATTTAGCACATCCGGCGTGCTCGATTTTAAATTCGATGTTTGTTCCGTATTCTCCTTGTTTGTGTCACACTCGATTGGTACGTTGCCACTTTTCTTTGTAGTAATATTCGGTTTGTTGTTTAACTTGGCGGACCCAATGTCTCGATATTTTAACAAAACGTGTGATAAACGCGAATCGTACACAGATTTACCAAGACCGTGGCTAAATCGAGGGTTCCCCATCATGGCCGTGTTTTCGGTGATTTTACGGTGAAGTTTCTGGTACTTTTCCTCCAATGTTCGCATCCATTGCGGATAGTTTCCGCCCGTAACGCTTCGTTTTGGATGCATGGCCCTAAAAACTGGTGCTGAGCCTTGGGAAGCCCGCGTCATCTCAACATGTATGGGGTTTTCTATGAATTTAGGACAGCGTCACTGAAAGTAGGGAAAAAGTAAATATTATCAATTAAATCAATATGTTATGTCAATATGTTCAGGTTCAAAACTCTTATCTATTTTTTATTGAAAATAGCTTGGCTTTTAAATGGTGAATAAGTTATTTAGGTAGAATGTCCGCATACTAAGTAACGCTTCTTTGCATTGAAATATAACAGTCAGATTTCTTTTTTTGCTTTAGAACCTGAACCATTAAATTGTCTACTTTCCACTGCTATTTAAAAATCAGCATACTATCCCTGCTTCTAGGATTACAAAGCGGTGCAAACTGTTTGCAAATAATACCCCGCTTTGCACTGAAGTACATGTGCAAAGCGGGGTATAATTTGAAATCGATTTGCATCGTTTCGTCATCCTGGACACAGGGCTGCTTTCCCAACGCTTGTGCATGTATGCAGCACCATCCCAATAAAAGCGCCGTACAAATTTTGCGAAAACTGTCGCCCCAGACAAATACGATCTATGAGGAGTTACTTAGAAATCAGTTAATGACATCGTGATATCGACTAGTTGAATGATTTGGGAATAATTTTGCAAGGAAACTGATTATTTCCTTGAAACTACTTTGTGTAAGAAAACAGAATACCTGTTAATGTGTACTCGTACATGGGGGTGACGGAAAAATACCCCCCCCCCCCCCCCCCCCCCAAAGTAACGTAGATAGGCGAACAATTTACCTAAGATATCTATGAATTTAACAGATATTTCATAATATAAGAAATATTGAGCTCCTGATCATGAAAGAACTTTTTTAAGTTGAAACTTGTTAAGATTTAGTCCTTAACATGCTTCAAAGATGCACTCACTCTATTTTAGGGCAACAATAAGGTGTTGACCACAGTAATATGGGTCTAAAGAAATCATTTCATTATCTCATCCCCTATATATAATTATATTTACCATTTCAAACTGTTTCATAGTTAATAGTTTATTGCACTATCCCCAATGTGACTGGGCAATAGTATACATTTATTACATGGTGTTTCGTTTAACAGTGAAAACTATTGTATTCTGCGTTATTAATAAACTGACAGGGCGGGGCTTAACCGTGACGTAATTTGGCGAGTTAACTTTTAGACATTTTGGGTTCATTTTAGAGTTAGTCGACAAAAATCGCGAAAGCGCGCACCTAACTGTTGCCTAAAACCAAAGGATTCATGTGTTTAGAGAAAGTAAACACATTTCATCGTTTGGTTACCAAAGCCTCGTAACTTCAGATTGGACAAGCTGAAGTTACGATGGTTTGGTTACCAGCCTACGCTTTAAGTTAATCTACGTCTTAAGTTAATCATGTCAACTATCTTTAGAATTAAATAATAATGAATAAAGGCTGTTTTACCTTTACCTTAAGTGCATCGACCCGTTACAAAGCTCCGCCCTGCCAGGGAGAAAATCGTGGATAATTCCGAGTTGGAGGGGAGGACGTTCTGAACTGTTGCCGGATGCAGAAGGCGGTGGACAACAGGTCATGTCATCTCCAACACAGAGAGCAATAGATTTTCACTGTTAAACGAATGCCTATGGAATAACTGCTAATTGCAACAGTGTATGCAGGCTCGTTAGCGGCCTTTAAAATGGCCCTCAAAAACGAGAGCAAATAACACGGCAAACACACACTTCCGTTGTATAACAGCCTTTTAAGGATTCTACAACGTACACATACAGATACAGAAACATTATTGAGTAAATTTGTTTTATCAAGCAGACATTCAGAGAAGAAACGTCGTTTATTACTCTCGAGAATTAATGAAGTCATTTTCACATGCGGGCAACAGTTCTGTGCTAAGTATGCATGGATGAAACAGTTCATACTGTAGCCCGGTCACGTGACGGATAGTGCAATAAAATATGAAACAGTTGGAAATAGTTAATATTCATTTGTATCAGGTAATAATATGAACTGCCATGAGCACTTAGCACCGAACTCTTGCGAAAATGACGTCATTTTATGGTCGTGTAAAAACGTGCCATGTGACGTACTTTTGAGGATATTATCCGAAAATCGATTTTTGTTCTCTCTATTCATCTTTGTGTGACATATTTTTTTAAATGCAAAACATATTTACGCAATATTGATCATTTGATAAAACGATGAGGGGTGTTGGTTGGTTATCTAACTAATCAATGGTTACCTCGAGTTTTATCCTTATTTTCTTTGCACAATAAAATCTACAGATAAGCTCTGAATCAAATATTAAACAACTTACAAACATATTAGATATAAAATAAATTTCGATTTACAGCATGTTGTATAAATACGCGAATTGAAAAAAAAATAATGATCTAGTATTTAAAAAAAAATGCAACCTCCCCCCCCCCTCCGCAAAAAATAGGGTTAAAATCCAAAGCAATTTTTTTTATAAGGACCGCTATTGATTTTGGAGCACCTATAGATGACTTAATTAACAAATAAGGGAGATAACACACAAAAGTCTACCACCATTATTTTATGGTGATTGATGTAACAGTGTAAACTGTTTCACTCCTATTTTATAGTTTTTTTAATAATACTTATAATAATAATAATACTAATACTAAATACTTATAATAATAATAATAATAATAATTAAAATAATAATAATAATAATAATAATAATGATGATGATAATAAAATTTCATTTTTGATTTTTCGACCTCGATTTAACCGACTTAGAAAAAAGGAAAATCACATCTTCCAATAACGAATGTTATTTCTTAAATACTTTTAAAGTTGAATTTGTATATGACTATGTTTTTATTCATTCTCATCTATAATTCTTTTTTTAGAATGGTCGTGTATTAATTTTATGTATGTTTTAAATGTTTTAATGTTTTGTATTTATATGTACACGATTGAGACAATAACAAATAATAAAACCTATGAAAACTATTTCCCTCGGTGTCGGGATGACAGCTGAACTGCATTCGGAACATCACTCGGCCATTTCCGTAAACTGCAACAGACCTCGGATGTATGTAAGGCGGATGGGTATGTAACACAATCGTGCATTTTGTTAGGCGGAAACAGTGTAAGAAAAAACAACACTGTAGATTTATATAATTTACAGTAAAAAACGGCTGAAAAATCTTAATTTTTGAGAATGACGAATCATTCTCAAAAATTAAGATTTTTTCAGCCGTTATTTAAGATTCTTAAGATATTTATTTTAGGACACGATGGTTTCACGTCAGTGACTTAAACGAGTAGCTTTGGCGACGTCGAATATTTTCACTCGCAGTTTCGAGGGCTAACGCCATTTCAAATGACGTAATCGAGTTTTTCCAAGGTTTTCCCGTAATTTTTAAAAATATTCCGTCTATGTACATCCGAGGTTGATCGCGAGATTGGTCGAGTGTTGTTCCGAATGAGCTGAACTGCTGTCCTCTGCATTCAGCATCGGACAACAGATCAGAACGTCATTCCCCCCCACCTCGGGGCAATAGTTTTCACTGTTACCGAAACACCATGTAATACCTGTATAATTAAGCTAACTTAACTTGCTTAAAGCATTTCAAGAAATACAGGCCAGTAAAGGTATTTTCTTTAATGAATTTGTTTTTCTGTTTGAATGGGTTTTACGCCGCTTTCAACAATTTCGCAGTTATATCGGGGCGGCCGGAGCGCCTAACAATGGATTCCTGGTATTTCTTTCACCTGTAATACCATTACATCCTTTCCTAGCCTCCGACTGCTATCTTACATAGGTTTACGATTATCCCATTGGTGAGAGAAAAACGTCGGAAAGGATATTTGCCGCCACCGTGGATCGAACCCACGACTTCTAGATTGGAAGTCTTATACCTAACCAACTGCGCTATGGTGGCGGCCTTTCTTTAATGAAACTAACGGCATATCACTTAAACTCATAAGAATATAATAAGACAAATAAATTAACATATACAAAAGTGGGATAAGGTTTGATTAAGTTTATTTATAAACTTTTCAACAGTCAATATTTGGGGCTGTGGGCTGTTTAAATATTGTTTTATTTACTTTTGTCAACGTAGCCTTAAGTCGCAGGTCGATAAGGTATTTGAGCAAGACAAGTGCAACATAAATGTAAATGTTTATGCATTTCTACAGGTTTTCGCATTTTCTTTTGCAACGTTACTTCGCCCAGTTTTGCTTATCTCAGGCAGTTGTCTTAAGTGAGAAAGCTAGAAAGTTAGATTTATCTATTTATTGGCTTTTCGATCAAGTAACCAAGTTTATTCTTTTAATTCATGGGGGTATGAAAAAACTTACCAAATTGTATAAATACGTAAATGCGTCTGAATTGTAAATGACTTCAAAATAAATAGATAAAAAATGTAATAAATGAATATAATTAATAAACGAATAAAAAGATAAAACATAGATAAAGAATGAGGTCATGGTGATAATAGAAATAAAAGTCAACAATAATTATCATAAAAAGAATTAACAAGAAGTTTAAACTGTGAATATCAAGATTCGTGCATTCTAATTGGATGAAAAAATATTCTATTTTGTCATGAATAATAATTTTGAATAAGTAGCAACTTTGTAACCTTACGCAAAAAAGGAGATCCATATAAGATTTGTCTCATTATGCACTTTTGCAACGTCATACACCCATGTGTGAATACACTTTGATTACCAGGTATTCTTAGAATCTAAATTAGGCTTTAATTTACAGACCTCTATAAGTTAAAAAATGTGACCCGTCATGCGAAAAGAGACCATCTGGGTAGTGCGGTTTGCGCAGACTGACTCGGGTCGAAACTAATCGCAATGGGATTATTTTCTGAATCTAGAATGTTCAATTTACCTTCCAGTGAACGAATTTTTGAAATGCGATATTTGGTTGACCAATGCTGGACCCAATCTCTTTTTCAAATATTCATTTTACAAAGTTCCCAGATGGTTCCTTTTCGCGTGATAAGTCACAAATATGTATCTTCATCCCTTAAATACAAAAGACAAAAGGATAAAAAAAAATGTAATACAAGATACATATACATGTATACCAACGCCTTCCGTAAAAATGATTTCCTAAGTATACAATCATACGAGCATATAAAGGCGTTACCATAAAGCCAAGAGTTTAATAGAACTAACAGACCATGCGCGTACTAGGTACTTTGTGGACAAATAATATAGATTTAACAAATAGAACTTCCCCCGCCTGTCACTGGGTACTCTAAACTGATATCCATTCCTTTGTGGAAACTTTTTTTCTCTAAACTAATGAAGTGGGGAATTGCCTTATTAATAATAATGGTTTATATGATACAAAGCTTTGAGGCAGATTAAGGAGTGAGTCCTAATTTTACTTCGATTGGGAAACACAACATAGACCCTCACAACTTAGACTGATTAAGCACTCTTGTTTTTGCTTTCAGTCCAAAACACGAGTCCCGCGTTTAAGATGAAACAAATCTAATTCTTATTGTGTTCACCAAGATTCATGGTTTCTGATTGGCTAAAATGGATTTTATTTCCCAATTTAAACAATTTTGGAAACGCGGGTTCCGCAGAAAGTAGTCCCATAACCAATCCATGTATTTGAGGGTAATTCTTTAAATGTTTGCTTCAAAAAATTAAGTTACAAGATATCAATAGACTTTTTTCATGGAGGTATGAAAATTAAAAAAAAAAATAATCAGACTCATGTATGAATCCGCTTATTCATACTGTGTGATTTGGTTTTTAGTTACATACCTCAATGAAATCATCAAATAATCTCTTCATCTCTTTAAACGTTGACGAAATGTTACCCCGCTTTGCACGTGCAAACGTCTGCAAACGATATTATATCCTAGATACAGGACAGATCTCTTCCTAATTGTTTTTTTCCCATCATAAATTAACTAAATAGATCGATAGCCGATCATGGGAATCAAACTCGAGGCCTCATTATCTCGAAGCCGATAGTATACCTCAATACCTTGGTGACACGGGCACTTTTTTTTATAACCTAGCTATTTTTCTTATAGGCTATTATATAATTACATGTAAGACAGGTAACGAAATTATGAACCAATTGCCTGTGCTTGGCAAAAAGCTTGGTAGTATCTTAGGTTACGGGTCAAAAATGAAATATATAAAGGTGAACTACTGTGCAACAAGAGAATTAGACAACCTATTACATCAAGGTTACAAAATTATACCTTTTAAAATGACGCTTGCTTAGGCAATGATTGATTCTAGATAAGTACATTGTATTTTGAAGAGTGTTTGTTTGTTCGCTCCCTAAAAGCTTCGAACAGTCTGTTATCGCGAATGTATTGAAATATTGACAGCTTGTTAAATAACTTATCGATCATTTAAGGGTATGAAAGTTTCTGGTAGCGAAAGTCAATAAATTTTCAATAAGCTTTTCAACTGATAAGAACCGAACCTATTTCCAACCTTTACATTGAATAACCAAAAATAAATAAATGAAATAGTTAAGATAAGGTATTGAATTAGTTAATTTTATTTATTGATTTAGGGTTTGTTTTTATGCCCCCGATAGGGAGGCATCATAAATTTGACTTGTCCGTCCGTCCGTCTGTCCGTCCGTCTGTCCGTCCGTCTGTCCGTCCGTCCGTCCGTCATTCCGTCCAAAAACTTTAACATTGGCCATAACTTCCTTATTACTTAACATATTCGCATCATACTTTACCACAACATTCCTTGGTACATTACCTTTCTGTAGGCACATACTTTGGTGACCTTGACCCCTGGATGACCTTGACCTTCAACATAGATTGGCCATAATTTAAAATCAAAGCGGTGTCGGGGGCATTGTCATCTTACAGTGACAGCTCTTGTTATTATTATTATTATTATTATTATTATTATAATTCATATAAGCAATAATATAAATTGTATTGTTAACTTCAATACCAACAATTAAAAAGAAGGGGCAAAGAGAAAAAATAAATTGTTAAACAATTATTAAAAATGTGAATGCACGTAATTAAGGTAGTGGACCCATGATAGTTCCGCAACATTTAGGAAGTCGTGATCTTTCACAATTGATCGAAGTTTCCTAATGAAATCATTAGGAAATCTCGATTAACACTGTTAAAGATCATTAATTCAGAAACGAGGTAGAAGTATTCACTACCCTTATTCAAGTTTACCCATTCTCAATTTCACTTTTTGACGCCCTTTAAAAAGGTTCATAAAACATTGGTGAAACTAAATAAATTGCTTGTTGCATTATTTTTTTGTCCCATTGTCCACAGTGGTTATTTGTCCCAAAGAAAAGACAAAGATTTCTAAAAATTAGTCGCCTGTTTTTTTTCTTTGATATTTGACGAATCTAAAATGTTGTCGTCTACCGATGGATTAAAATTGAACAGCTTTTGTATCTTTCCCCGTATTTGTTAATGAGTAGGATAGGAGCTTGAGTTTATGTTAAGATCGAATTGTAGAACTGGTGCGAGAAAATACAAGAAATCCATTGTAAAATGCTCTAGCCATCGTGATATAAATCCAAGGGATGTTAAATTCGATGTGCAAACTCATGCGGTCAATGAATCAATCGTGAATTTATAACGCTTATGCAAGTCACATTAAAATCGGTGACGCCAACACGTTGGTGATTCCCTTTTTTAATATGACCTATGTCGCGGGAGTGAAATAACCCCGTTGAATATTTTTGATATTACACGGGTGTTATTACACTAGTGGAATAATTATGCAATTGAGATAAGAACGAAGAACAACGTTATATTTTTTGTTAGGAAAATGACGTCATAATAGATACGCTCAAGTCATTTCGCAAACGGCGTTATATGTTTGCGAAATGAATTGAATCGATAAATTTCTGGAAATTTCCTCGATTTATCGCAAAAATTCGGGTCATTTTATAAAAAGAATCTCAATTTCGTGCTCATCAAATACCGAATTTATTAAACTCGACATCTATAAACAGATAAAAACTCGGCGTAAAGATGACTCGTTTAATAAATACGGTATTCAATGACCACGCGTTCAATATCCTCGTCGGCTGACTTGTAAGAAAACGTCGACAAAATAATAATTTTGCAGTCACACAAACCAGGCCGACTGGACTATATATTATTTATTGTCCAGTGAAGATACAGAAAACATCAATGATCTCGTTTAATAAATACGGTATTCAATGACCACGCATTCATTATTCTCTATTTTCTCGTCGGCTGTCATGTAAGAAAAACGTAACAGATCATTTTTGATCCATCAAAAATAAAGTGTTTACGATACGCCGGCGAGATGTCGGCGCCTAGTCGGGGATGCCAAACGGAAGTTAACATTTCCGAAAAGACGTCTGCGATGCATTCACAACCGGTCGGTCGATTATCGGCTGTAGCCCGGTCGATCGCGGGCGTTAAGTCGTTGAAAAAAAATATTATCTTCTAAAAGACGTCGCTGACTAGTCGGTAGGTTTTAACTCGAAGATAAAACTCATCGACGCGTCGCCGATCTCAGAAAAATCCACTTGCATCGACTCCTTTATTTTGCAAGTAAGGAGTTAAATGGTCTATTTGATTTCATGAGAATATTTTGAGAAAAAATGAATCATTCTGTCTGTTCAATAATTATCATTATTATCATGATTTTTTAGAAATATTATCTCGCATCTTTTAGGTATTTTGACAGAAAAACATCTTTTAATTGGAATCTATTGTGAAATAGAAGAAATTTCTTGTGACAAGCAATTTCTCCTTTTTCAATATAGTTTCTCCGCCAGTACAAAAATTTTTGACTCCTATTTTTACTTTGGACTCCTTCCCCATGTAAGTTACTCCGATATGAAAAGAAATGTGACCCGTTACGCGAAAAAGGACCATTTAGGAAACTTCGTAAAATAAGTATTTAACTCTTTCCTGTTTTAAAAAAAATTGGACCTGTCCAAATTCAAAGATATTGCAGACGAAAATTTATAGTGGATTTAATTTGAAAAATAACCATTCAGTAGGGTAGAAAATAGTGTGGGAAAAGAAGAAATTGCTTGTCAGAAGCAATTTCTTCTTTTTTTCACAATGTTTTCTCAATCATTAAAGCACAGGCACGTAAAAAGTAGGGATTAAACAGCGAAGGGTTAAAAAAGAGATTTTTTCACGGGAAGGTTGATTGATTATTCTAGATTCAGAATTAGTAAAGTGTGATAAGTTTCGACCTTAGTCAGTCTACGCAATCCGCGCAGTCTGACAAAGGTCGACACTTCACGCATTTCCCAGATGGGTCCGAAATGAAACTAATTGTCTTAATTGCGTTATAGATTTGACGGGGTGTTACTTCTAGTGTTTTAATTATCATTGTCAGCCGTTATAAATTAGCAATATTTTGGGCCGAACCTTCATAATATCCTTACAGAAAAAGGCAAACAATAATTAGAAATACAATGTTTGCATGTCATTATCGTATATTGTTATCAAACATGCACATTGTATTATAATATGATTTGTTCAAATGTCTCGTTGCATAACCCATGGGTCAAGGTTTTGATAATTGAACACATTTTTTTTTATAATTCTTTTATCTTTAAGTAACTATATATAATTTTGGCGACAATTTATGATTCGTCAAAATTTAACATTGAATTACGTTTATTGTAAAAAAGATCATACTTTGTTTGTTACAAAGACTCTTATAAAATCAAAGATATCTGAACTTTTGTCATTTCGGTGATTTACAAAGAACAAACACAAGTAACTTTTACACGGACTTTTGGAGGGTTTTCTTTTAAAAGCTGGCGATTTAAGTTTGTTAATTAATTCAGAAAACTATTCCTTTATAGTAATTTATATATTTAGGGTAATGTGTTGAAGGCAAAATGTGTAACAGAAAATAAAAAAAGAAGGTGAGTTTAAAACGCAGTGAAACGGCTTCATGGATGGCTATTTAGCTTACTCGCATGTACTCGACTCAAGAGATGGCTCAAGCTATTTGGCGGGTCTCGTGTGTGTCAGTGTTATCGCGAGACCATTGTATGTACGTGAAATTATCAATTTTATTTTACCTCCCTAGAAAGATATTAAAAACTCGCTCCACACACTCAATAAATTTTATCCCAAAATCAATTTCAAATCACTCCGGTCTACTGCCTTAATTGATGAAATAAAGGTTCAGGTACATAATTCAAGGAAAAATAGATAGAAAACGGATAAATAGAAAAAAAACAATGCAACACCGTTTTATTTTGTTCTGCATGAAGATGATTTTTGTTTTTCGTTAAAATTCGTCAAATTTACTTTAATAAAAGATTTCAATAAGTAAGGGTATGCAGAAGCCAAATGGGGGTCAAAAGGCGATAATATATTAGTCGCGCTAGACTACATTTATAGTCAGATTTTGAAATAAGCCCAAAACAGGAACCCCATACATTCATTATTAAGGCTATTGAACTTGGAATTTCTAAATCACCCGCTCTTTGCAACGTTCATTTATTCATCCTAAAACTCAATCAAACCACTAAAAGCGCTTCGTTGTCGTTCAAAAAACGCTCCCAAATGGATAAAAACGATTTCAGTTAAATCAAGCATTTTTCATACATTTGACATTTGGTGCTTGCGTGGATATGGAGGTGTCAGATTGGTCAGCGGGGACCAACAAATCTATCTATAGAGCAGTTCAAAGAATTTTCATGAAAAGAAGGTAATGAATAACACCTGTTTCGTCCATCTTGAGCGAAATTAGCGATATTTATTACCTCCATTTTAAATCCATTCCAGACTCACTCATTCAATTTCATTCCAAATTTATTCCAAAACTATTCAACTTGTCAATCCAATAGTTGTTTAATTTTTCTCTCTTTTTTCTGTTGGGTTCTTAATCATAACTTAATATAAACCCGCAACATCAATTCTTAGAGTTTAAAAATTTCGAGCAAAAAATAAAGATTTTACCAGTTTGTGAAATATTTTATGAAACAACTTTTTGTGCAGTTAAAAAGCATTAAGGACGTCCGCACATCCGGTTTTGGATTTTCCGCCATTGAAAAAACATTTGCATTTCTGTAATCGTTATAAAACTATGAATCGAAAATCAAACTATGTTTTTGGATAGAGCTGAATGTAATGATGCATAAACATGTAAAAATTTGTATAAATTCAAAAAAATATTTTTTCACCCAATTTTGGGGGGCATTTTTCCCGATTTTAGAGTATTCAGAAAAAATGACAAGCAAGTGTTCAATGTTACTCATTGCCTATTTTTCGGATAGAAAGCAAATAAAAATTATTAATATGGTAAAACGAAACCCTACCTTATATTCCTTAACTAAAATACAAACAAATTTGTTACTTTCAATGCCGAAAAATTTGTTTTGAAATTTCACTATTTTTTATGAATTACCTCCCTTTATTTTAACAAATGAGTCAAAATATCTAATAAAGTAAGACTATGACCCCAACTTTTTTTCATGTCAAAATATTCTTCATTATGTCACCAATTTATATTGAGAGTATAAGAACAAGAGTTGTCCGCGGACAACGTAGCTCGCCCAAACAGCTGCTTTTCACAAACAGCACTTGACCGAAGACCAAAGTTCAAAGTGGTTTCTTTGAATATTAAAGTCCATGATCTAATATATATCTGTTTGAGTAGTAATTAAGAAATATAAAAACTTTTTGTTTTAATTGCATGCATAAGTTTAGGGTAAAGTGAAAGCCTACAAGCAGATGAGGTTACCAATGGAATTTCTTTGTATCAAACATGAAGTTTTTCTTTAAAATTTTTCTAAGTCCACAAAAGGTCAAGATCAAGGTCAAATTGTGAAGGACCTTGGTCTCTGTAAAAGCCTATCACCTAGTGAGTATGTGTATGAAGTAATAATACCCCTGAGTAAAGCATTTAGAAAATATAAGCAAGGTTAAATTTTTGGTTAAAATTTTCAGTTTAAGTTTTTCCAAGTCCATAAAAGGTCAAGATCAAGGTCAAATTGTCAAGGCCCTTGGTTTCTGGTGAAAGCCTTTCACCTGGTGACTATGTATATGAAGTAATGATGTCCCTAGGTTAAAGCATTTAGAAAATATAAGCAAGGTTAAAGTTTTTGGTAAAAGAATTTCGGTTAAAGTATTTCTAAGTTCATAAAAGGTCAAGGTCAAATTATCAAGGACCTTGATCTCTCACAAAAGCCTATCACCTAATGAGTATGTATATGAAGTAATGATGTCCCTAGGTTAAAGCATTCAGAAAATAATAAGCAAGGTTAAAGTTTTTGGTTAAAGTTTTCAGTTAAAGTTTTACTAAGTCCACAAATGGTAAAGGTCAAGGTCAAATTGTGAAGGACCTTGGTCTCTGGTGAAAGCCTATCACCTGGTGAGTATATATATGAAGCTATGATGTCCCTAGGTTAGAGCATTAAAAAAATATATGCAAGGTTAAAGTTTTTGGTTAAAGTTTTTTGGTTAAAGTTTTTCTAAGTCCACAAAGGGTCAAGGTCAAGGTCAAATTGTCAAGGACCTTTGTCTATGGTGAAAGCCTATCACCCAATGAGTGTGCATATGAAGTAATGATGTCTCTAGTTTAAAGCTTACAGAAAATATAAGCAAGGTTAAAGTTTTTTTGGTTAAAGTTTTTGGTTAAAGTTTTTGGTTAAAGTTTTTTTGAAAGGGTCAAGGTCACAGTCTAAAGGTCATTTCGACATGAATGTTGGTCTCAAATGAAAGTCTATGTCCTAATGAGTGTTTCTGTAAAAAATAAAGCCTCTAGGATAAATATTGATGGAAATGAACTTTAACCTAATGCGGACGCCGACACCGACGCTGACGCCGACGCCGACGCTGACGCCGACGCCGACGCCGACATCCGAGGGTATGACAATAGCTCTTCCGAGACTTTCGTCCCGGGCGAGCTAAAAAGTTTAATAGTAGAACTATATTTATTTTACTGTGAAGCATGCATTAGTAGCCCTTAATATTAAAGGAAAAGTACTTCTAATAACGACCGAATAAAGATATCATAATTTTCTTTTGTTTCATTAAAATTCCATATGTCTTTAATAAATTAGTGGAACGGGTTGTTGTTTTTAAATAAAACATAAAACAATTGCTTTCAGAATATTTATTTGCCCAAAAATAATAAATTCAAATCATAGGTGTAGTTTTCAAAGAAATTCAAAGGCAAGAACTAAAGTGGACTAAATGTTTTTGGTACCTATTTTTATACGGCTCTGAGTAAAAAATTAGCACCATGACCCTATTTTTTTCTTTTCAAAAATCAAAATAAAATATTTAGATCTTTCTAAAAAATCAGGTTGAAAGAAAAGTTTAACAGTAGGAAAAAACCAAGCGAACCTCCTTAATTAAAACACTTTGTCAATGGGCATTTTTAAATATTCAAAACCGCTAAGCATTTTGAAGATAATTAAATAAATTATTAGGACACAAGTACAAAATGTATTAAAACAATATTTTAAAACGTTGTATAACGTTTAAAAAAGGTACCCCGCTTTGCGCGTAACGACACGTGCACAAACTTTGGATAACATCGTTAATATTTACAGGTCATATAGTCAAAACCGACAATCTAATAAAAGCCCATAAAAGGTTGGAAATTGTTTTCGAACAATCGAACTTACGAATACGAATTTGTCAACTTATTCAAGCTTGGTGAAATTATTGCCCAATAAAACAGGCTATATTTGTTAAATGTCTGTATTTTATTACTCAAGCGGTATTAAACACTCTCCGTTAAATTAGTTCTGGCCTTTTCATTTCAGCGGAAATGAATTTCGGCCAATTCTTCTTCTTTTTAAAGAGCTACATATAGAGGGGGTATTTTTGATTTCAAATAAAATTATTCAAAAAAACTAGCATAAATCCTATATTGTGGGTATTCGTTGGAATCGTCTCGCCGAGACAATTCAAATGAGTACCCACAACATAGGGTTTCAATGAGAAATAAAGATTTTAGACCGGAGTTACCCCCTCTTATCTGTACCTCTGTTTTTAATTCTTGTAAGTATTAGGACACTTATCAAAGCGTTGATGAGCAACCAAAAAGTCGTAACAACAGTTTTATTAGCTCGGCATTTTTTCCGAAAAAGCCCGAGGCAATGTGATCGCCAAGTGGCGTCGTTCGCGATGGCGCCGTTGTTAGCATGACCTTGGTCATATCTCTGTTGTTATTATAGGTATCTTTTTGAAAATTGGCATATGTATTCATCAGCACAAGAGCTTTCTAGATTATCAAGGGAGATAATCCTGAAAGATTTTTGTAAGAGTTATGCCCGTTTCCAGCTTGGAGTTTTTACATTATTTAGTGCCTGCAGCCGAGCGTTGCATCCGTGGGCGATGCTCTTGTTCAAGTTTTACAGTTTTAAAGCCTGCAATAGCAATAAACCGCTTCTTTCTCCCCTCTTCCTTCTGTGTTTCTTTTTGCTTATTTTCTTTCTTTCTTTTTAAGTCTTTTTCTCGTCCAACGTTTCTTTCTTTTCTTTCTTTCATTTCTTTCTCTAAACTTTTCTCATATATCTTCTATTGATCTATCTATGGCGCACGAATCCTGATTTACGATACAGGGGCCTGTTTTACCAAACATCTTACGATCATTTTATGCGTAAGTCAAAAATTAAACTTGTTTCGACGGTAGTAACTAAATATGGAATTCTGCCATGAATTATCCCATTGAAATCGTCTTCTAAAGACGATTCCAATGAGATATTGAAAGGTCAAATCTAACAGAGAATGAAAACACCAGGTACAATTTATGATTTTGACATACGATTATTTTTTTCGTAAGAAGTTTAGTAAAACGGGCTCAGATTCGCATATATATCTTTCACTGTGACATGTGTAAACAATTAAAAGCGCGATTAAAGATACATGAGTGGTTTTGTCTGAAGGTTGTAATTTATAGCATTGAAATGTCGAGATTACCATTCGAATATCGACTATTTCGAATATGACAGCCCCAGTAAAGTTAAACCAGGGCCCGAGGTTATAAAACTTTTCTCAGGCTCAGGCTCAATTTTCTCAAATTTCAATTTTAGATAAAAGCCGTAATTCTGTTTAATTACTCAGTTTAATGTATTAACATAAAATATATTAATAAGTTGTTTCACATGCAAAGCGGGTTATAAATTGCAAACAGTTTCCACCATTTTGTCATCCTAATCGAAGGGCTAGTCACAGTTAAGACCATCGTGAAATTGATAAAATGAATAATTATGGGCCGCCACCATAGCGCAGTTGGTTAGGTATAAGACTTCCAATCTGGGTTCGATCCCCGATGGCGGCAAATATCCTTTCCGACGTTTCGTTCTAAACAATGGGTTGATAATCGTAAACCTATGTGAGATAGCAGTCGGAGGCTAGGAAAGGGTGTAATGGTAGTACAGGTGAAAGAAATACCAGGAATCCATTGTTAGGTGCTCCGGCCGCTGTGATATAACTGCGAAATTGTTGAGAGCGGCGTAAAACCCATTCAAACGAAACAAACAAATGAATGATTTTGGAATGCTTTATAAATGAAATTGAATGAGTGTGTGGAGTAGGTTTTGAGAGAAATCAAAGGGGGGGGGGGTAATCCAATATAGCTAATTTTTGTTCAAGATGAACAAAATTAGCAATATTTTTTAAACCCACCCCCCTCCCTTTAATAAAATATACGTACTTTTCTGTTTATGCGTCTTCGTGGACCAACCAGACACTTTAAAATTCATACCAGGCAATAAAATGGTAAAATAATTTGGTCGATTTGAATTAAATATTAGTTCTTTTGAACGATTTCGAAGAGTTTTCTAATTATTTCGGAGCGTTTTTGATCGATTTGAGTTAGTGTTTGGAATGAATGAATGAAGCGCTGGGTGAATGATTCAGAGTGATTTTGATCGGAATAAATGTCAATTTCACGATGCTTTTAACTGTACGTAAGAATCCCGTTTTCCTATGAATAGGTTAACATGTTTTGATCCAGAAGTAATTAATTTTGTCGTCTTTTCAATATCACCTTTTGTTAAACCCAAAAACATGCTAGGTTGAGCAAGTACTTGGTTATCTTATCAATTGAAAAGTATTAATTGAATTAGGTGCATTTCTTAAAATGTTTAATGCGGTTAGGCTTAGAGCATTGCCCTAAACAAACGCAATGTTAACTGAGATCCAACAACGAATATAAAGGTAATCTCGAATGTATACTGAGTACCGCAAGAAAGTGTGCACTTCCACTTTTTTTATTTTCCTTACTTTTTACATAGTTTGAGGAACTCTTGCTTGTAAAATTATTTGCAAATTTTAGATATGAGCCTTTAGAAACGAGGCATAAAATCCGATCTCGACTAAGCTGCGTATACTGCAGACATACGGTCAGCACAAATAAAGTTGAGACTTACTATTCTGAAATTTCTTTCCCACAGCAAGAGATTTTTGTTTATATGCCATTTCCGAGTTTGACTAGCGACTCCCTAGCATTCCCGTGCCGGGTTTAGTTTTGCCCAACCACTAAGTCTGTAGGTCACGTTGTTACATAGTGCACAATTGTCTTTTCATGTGTGAATTCACTGCAAGGTAGGCCATAAGAATTGAACTGAATACTATTCCAGAATAAACGTTCATTAACTGTAGGATGTGTTAGCAAATTGCTCAAATTAAAGGAAATTTTCTAGTCGAAATTCTTGAGTGCCGTGTGCTTTATTTCTCACGGTATCGATGGCCAATCGTTTCGAGATTTGTCTTGCAGAATTTTGTGACATCTTTATTTCACACCATACACTGAAAGTTCTACAATTTACGATCTTCGACATTTGAGAGAGACAAAAGGAATAGATCCAAAATGGTCCAGAAAAAGGGTGTCAAATGCAATGGTGAAATTGAAACAAACATTTTTTCTAAAAATAAGAATCCACACGAAATGTTTATTTCAAGTGTCAAGTCTTTAAGCTTAATGATTTCAATTCATGTATGTAATTGACATAAAACAGAAACTACCCGTCGTCGCTTGAAATGTACATTTTCTTGTAAACAAACGATATTCTAAAAGAAACAACAACATTTTTGTGTTCATCTATGAGACTTGCATTCTTCTTCTACTTGCTAAACAATGTAACAAATGAAGAAATCAAGAATCATCTCAAGATCAAATTTCAATACCTCCGAACAGAGGGCTTGATACATTGCAAAGGCTGCGAAAAGTGGTGATATCGATATTCGGGACTGCAGTCTCGCTTTCATCGTGCATTATAGCTTGCACCGCTTTCATCGTACAATATAGGTTGCCTCGTTTTGGAAAATCCGTTTTGCACAGTAGCCACGTTCTAGTTGTACAATATGGATCTAGATATTTCACTCTCACGTGATGCAAAATAAGCGATTTCATTGGTCTAAATTGTTTAGGTGTTAAATAATATTTCTTAAACGTTTCGTTTCGAGGACATTTTCTTCTTAAATGCAATGCAGATTAGAATATGACATAAAAATTGAATACAGATTGTATGAATTTGCTGGTTTTAGTTAAACCATATCTATTTAAAGTTATATCTTGTAAAATTCTCAATCAATTTAATAATTTAAACAGAAAACATTAAAATGTAATCGGATTATAGAATTAGGGATTAATCTGTGACCTCGAGGAACTAAAACATTTTTATATCATCATCTTATTTCGAAGCCAATGGTTTAATGAAACCCAACGCACTTTGAAAAATGAAATACAGTCAATCTTGCTTCAGCGACCACGTCTATTAAACGACCTTTTGTATTAAGCGACCGCTTTAAAAAATCCCCTTTTTTAAATTAAAATTTCCTAAAAAGAAGGTATTGTTGTTCTAAAATTATTGAAAATGAATCGTATCTTGTTAAAACTCACCAGAATCGTCTCAATGAGACGATTCTATTGAGTTATAACAACATAGGATTTTGAGAATCTCGCAATTTTATGCATAATCAATCAAAACGTATATGGCTGTACATAAATAGTAAACAAGACGTATTTGCTTATAGAAAAAAAAAAACGAAAATGGACCATCTTGATGGTACAAAAACTGTCGACCACTGTCAGACTTCGGAATCAATCAAAATTATTTTAGTTTCCTGTCAAAGATAAATCTAAAATTTATTCTACTTTCCTGTCAAAGAAATATCTAAAATTTATTCTACTTTCCTACCAAAGAAATATCTAAAATGTATTCTGCCTTCCTATCAAAGAAATATCTATATTTCATTCTACCTCCCTGTCAAAGAGATATCTAAAATGTATTCTGCCTTCCTGTCAAAGAAATATCTAAAATGTATTCTGCCTTCCTGTCAAAGAAATATCTAAAATGTATTCTGCCTTCCTGTCAAAGAAATATCTAAATTTTATTCTACTTTCCCGTGAAAGAGATAACTAAAATTTATTCTACCTTCCTGTCAAAGAAATATATAAAATTTATTTTGTCTTTCTGTCAAGAAATATCTAAAATGTATTTTGCCTTCCTGACAAAGAAATATCGGAAATTTATTCTACCTCCTTGTCAAAGAAATACCTTAAATTAATGCTACCTTCCTGTCAAAGAAATATCTAAAATTTGTTCTATCTTCCTGTCAAAGAAATATCTAAAATTTATTCTACCTTCCTATCAAAGAAATATCTAAAATTGTATTCTACCTTCATGTCAAAGAAATATCTAAAATCTATTCTACCTTCCTGTCAAAGATAAATCTAAAATTTATTCTACCTTCCTGTCAAAGAAATATCTAAAATTTATTCTACTTTCTTATCAAATAAAAAAAAACATTTAAATTTATTCTACCTTTCTGTCAAAGAAATAACAGAAAATCTATTCTACCTTCCTGTCAAAGAAATATCTAAATTTTATTCTACCTTCCTGTCAAAGAAATATCTAAATTTTATTCTACCTTCCTGTCAAAGAAATATCTAAAATTAATTCTATCTTCCTATCAAATCAAAAAAAAAAGTCATTTTAATTTATTCTACCTTCCTGTCTAAGAAATATCAAAAAATTTATTTTACCTTCCTGTCAAAGAAATATCGGAAATTTATTCTACCTTTCTGTAAAAAAATATCTTAAGTTTATCCTCCTTCCTGTCAAAGAAATAACTAGAATGTATTCTATCTTCCTATCAAAGAAATAACTTGATTGTATTCTACCTTCCTGTCAAAGAAATATCTAAAATTTATTCTACCTTCCTGTCAAAGAAATATCTAAAATTGTATTCTACCTTTCTGTCAAAGAAATATCTAAAATTAATTCTATCTTCCTATCAAATCAAAAAAAAAAGTCATTTTAATTTATTCTACCTTCCTGTCTAAGAAATATCAAAAAATTTATTTTACCTTCCTGTCAAAGAAATATCGGAAATTTATTCTACCTTTCTGTCAAAGAAATATCTAAAATTTATTCTACCTCTCTGTCAAAGAAATATTAAAGGTTTATTCAACCTTCCTGTCAAAAAAATATCTAAAATTTATTCTACCTTCCTGTCAAAGAAATAACTAAAATGTATTCTACATTCCTATCAAAGAAATAACTAGATTGTATTCTACCTTCCTGTCAAAGAAATATCCTTAATTTAGTTCTCCTACTGTCAAAGAAATATCTCAAATTTATTCTACCTTTCTTTCAAAGATATATCTAAAATTCGACCTCAGGTTTACCTACACTGGAATCAATTTAATTTTAAAACGTTTATTTTACGGAGTTACTCGGTGGAACTTTTTGTGTGAGGGATACAAATGCGACTCGTCACAGGAAAAGGAACCATCTGGGTAGTGCGTAAAGTGTCGACCCTTATCAGACTGCGCAGCTTGCGCAGACTGACAAGGGTCGAAACTTTTCGAGGTTCGCTTGTTTTCTGAATCTAGAGAGATCAATTTACTTTCCTGTTGAAGAATCTTTGAAATGTGACGTCTATTGTTGATCTATGCTGGACCCATTCTCTTTTTTTTAAAATCCAACGCTTTGTTTTACAGAGTTTCCAGGTGGTCCCTTTCGCGTGACGGGTCTCAATATATATGTTATGGTGAATATGTAAAATCAGTGATTTTGTAAAATAACTGAAAATTTCAGGGATTTTGTAAAATCACTGATTCCGTCAGTTGTTATATAAAATGACTAAAATGTTCAGATAAAATATGATATAATAGAATATTTGTGATAAAATAGGGTAATACACAATGTATAGCATTATTTTAAATGAAAGATGTACTCTATTCTAATTTGTTATCTATGTTCTTATATTTTTAAGAAAACTGCATACTTCAGGGATTTTTGAAAATGACTGAATCGGTTGGATATTTCATAAATTTTTTGAAGAAATCGGTAAGAATGTGAAACCCTTTTTTTTTTTCATAACTTTGCATTCTGAATCGTAGGGATTTCAAATTTTCTTGACTTGAAAGTTGAAATTATCAACACATCTATCACAATAAAATAGTATCTATTTATTGACATTGAATACAAAATTTAAACAACAAATTTCATTAATTGCAATTATCAGAAAGATTGGTTTGCACAGTCAGATTTAGAATTTATTAATAAAGAGTTGAAAAGAATATTTATATATTTATTTCATGGATGTATGAAATTTTTCTGACACTGGATGCACACCTTTAACTTTACTTTGAACAACAAAAATGAAAGAAAATACACCAAAAAATCTCAATATAACGAAAAGATATGTGAATATCAAACAAAGAAAAAAAAAACCCCAACGAGAAAACCCAAATTATTTATTTTTAAAAAATATCTATTTTACTTATAATCTGTACTGTATTATCCTTTTTTCTCAAAAATATTCTATTATTTTCCATATTAACTGAAAATTTCAGTCGTTTGATGAAATAGCTGACGGAATCGGTGATTTTACAAAATCCCTGAAATTTTCAGGTATTTTACAAATCACAGATTTTACATATTCACTGTAACATATACACATGAAAAAAAAAACATGAAGGAAAAGGTTTCTGCCAGGCACAGCCCCGGATTATTGTGACTGTTGCCAAAATTTAGACTAATTTGTTAAGGTGACAATTTCGGATTAGTCGGGCACAAGGTCAATCTGTAAAACAAAAAGTTGAATTTTAAACTTTGTCAGGTTCTCCTCTTCGTGTTGAGGATCAAACTGTTTGCAAATTATACCCGGCTTTGCAAGCAAGTTCACGTGCAAAGCGGGGTATAATTTGCAAACAGTTTGTACCGTTTTATCATTCTGAACGCAACGCCTGTTTGATAGCCTTTCAAGTACTCTTTTTTTGTTTTATTTAGTACGTATAATATAGTGTTGACATTTCAAATTTATAAACTAGTTATTTAAAAAAATGTATTTTAATATTGAAAATAAACGGTGATGATTTGACAAAATCTTCTAGCAAGTAATTTCTTGGATCAAAACTTTATGAATATTTCTTGAAAATAAAATTGGCATGTTTTCGCAAACCTTTGATCATGTGAGAAAATACCTCATTTGTTTGTATGGGACTTATCGCTTCTTTAGGAGATTTTTTTTCAAATAGCCATATCGTAAACGCACTTGTGGGACAGCAGCTTTGGGCTAGGACAGGATATAAAGGTTGTACTGATGCGAGAAATAGCCGCCACCATAGCGATGTTGGTTAGGCATAAGACTTCCAATCTGGAAGTCGTGGGTTCGATCCCCGGTGGCGGCAAATATCCTTTCCGACGTTTGTCTCTCACCAATGGGTAGATAATCGTAAACCTGTGTGAGATAGAAGTCGGAGTCTAGGAAAGGGTGTAATGGTAGTACAGGTGAAAAAAATACCAGGAATCCATTGTTAGGTGCTCCGGCCGCCGCGATATAGCTGCGAAATTGTTGAAAGCGGCGTAAAACCCATTCAAACAAACAAACAAAACTGATACGAGAAATATCAGAATCGTTGTAAGGGGCTCCAGTCTCGGCGTTATGACTGGAAAGCGTGAAAAGCGGCGTTAAATCTCTTAAAAAGTTCTTATTCTAATAAAGCTGTTTTCAGGCATGTTTTCTTTTTTTAGTGCATATGTGTAATCTTGCCTGATAAATGACTGGCGAGCTTCCAAAAACCATGTAAATACAGCTAAAATAAACTGTAGATGCGATGGTTTGAATACCAACGACGACATAAATTGACACTAAGAAGCTTTCTTCCAAGGTTAATTCCATTCTCAGACAAGTCAATAGTTGTAGCCGTTGAGATGACATCATTTTGTTTAGATTATTTTCTGGAATATTAAACCGAAACAAAAACAATAGGAGTATGTACGTGACCTTTTCATTAATTTCACATATGCGCAGAGCTACTACTAAGATCCAACTGTGCATTCGCACAGTCAGATCTTAGACTTCACTATGCGATCATATCGCTTAGGCTGGAGCACCTAACATTGGTTCCTGGTATATGTCTCACCGGTATAACCAATAAATTCTATCTTAGCTTCCAGCTGCTTTCCCACATAGGACTACGATTATCAAGCCATTGGTTGACGACAAATGAGCCTGTGCGTGACATTTCCAACAATTTGACATCTGTGTGAGACACAAACATTTAGCAGCCCGGAAAATTACCTGGTTAAATGTGAAGATCGCCAAACTGTCCACAGTTTCTTTGAGACCTAATTTATCTACAAATCGCCTAGTAAAGACTTTGGTCAGACTGTGTTGCTGCACAGGCTGGCCAGAGTCTTTGCTTTGTGCACATATGAAATTGTTGGAAATATCACGCACAGGCTCAAATAGTCGGGAAGGAGGAGTGCCGCCGTCGGGGATTTGCAATTGCTGGTGTAAATGCCAAAGCCTTTTTAAACTTTCACCAAATATTGTATCAAGCATAGGCAACACGTGATCATTAGGATTTCGTCTTTTTTGTTTTAGCTGTTTCGCTTCTTTTTTTTTTCTTTTTTTTTTCGTTTTACACACATCACCTCTTTTCGCATGACGTGTAAATTTGTCATGAATTCAGAATTCCAAAACCAGTAGGGAGTGCAGGTTTAAAAAAATATGAATAGAAAGATAGATATCAAAGGCGGGTAAGGAAAAGAATTCGTATTGAATTACACATATTTCGTACTTCCGAACTGCGTTCAATAAGAGTCCATGACATATCATTACCCTTATGTAAAGCGTAAAGTTAAACTGTCACGCGAAAAGGGACCATCTTGGAAGAGCGAAAAGTGTCGATTCTGATCAGTCTGCGCGAGCTGCGCAGACTGATCAGAACCGATACCCCTAAGTCTAATTAGAAGTTCTGTTGGTTTTTTTACATGCTCATTCTATATTGCATCAGTACGGTTATTTTTCGAACTCTTAACACTCTGCTTGAGTCGATCTGTTTTTCTTATATTTCTTATATTTTCCGCATGGTTTAAATCTATTTATTTATATCGATTGGGAAACAAGTTCTTACAACTTATATTAACCCCTCTCGATTCTGCTTCCTGGAAAATTCACCGCATGGATCATTGATAAAGGGATGATCATATATGTCAAATTTTATGTGCGGAATAAGAATCAAGGGGAGAGCAAATATAATCAGTGAAAATCATTTTTTCCTTTTTTTCCCAGAATATATACTTTCTGTGAATTTGATTTATAGCTATGCTTCACAATGGTATCTATAATGTTGTATTTAAACTTACTAATTACCTGTTCTTTAAGATTGGAATTATATCAATAAGGATAATTATAAATGATAACTCTCTTATAAAATTAGACTTTCAAATTTCTAAAGGAAACTTAACTTGATTTGCAAATGTGCGCTTAGGTTACACTTCATACAACATATGCGCACATATACATGCAAATATTGTACATGTATTAAAAATAACGGATATAAAATGAGCGTATTTGACATAGTCACATTAAGAATTTGTTAACGATTAATTATGAAAGAAACAACAACACATAAATATTAAACGTAATGATAAAAGGGAATATACATACCTTTAAATGTTCAACTAATATCCAATAACTTGTAATCCTTTGCCATGTTGATTTATCTACAGAATTCAGCCTCTTTCGTAGTAGATCTCGAAAAAGTAATTTGGTCAACTTATTAACTTCGTCGTCAGCTAATCAAGTTCTGACAGCAAATAAGCGTGATTCTTCACCGGGCCGGCGAACCTTCATACATAATTGAATAATTCTGGTCCCTTGCGTGAAATCAATATACTTGATGTAATATAAACATATTTACACCTCCTTGCGCACGAATACACACAATTTCTGTCCTCTGATAGAAAATACAGTCCGAAATTTCACACCGGAACAACTTTCCTATACAGGGAACCAATTCACCGGAAGAAGAAGTTATAATTAGAACGATGTCACTTTCCGCTTGTTTACACTGAAGATCGATGACTTGTTAATGCTTATTCGCTTCATTTATGAGGAATATTCCCTTTTATGAAATATTAATCCATATATTTTCTTTGAGGCTTTTCTAATTTTCGCTTTCTTTAGTTTTGTTTCAATTTCATTATCTTTTATTAATAACGGGTCGCTTGAAATTGTCTTTATATTGTCGAGTGATTTGCTATTTTAATATCGTATTAATTTTAATGTTTTTCTTAACAGAAAATGATTTCCTTGCGAGTCACACTTTTCTCAAATCAAAATGTCCTCTTCAAGCATTTGCAAATAAAATGTAGTCATAATCTGTGTTCCGTTTCCTCATTTGCTACTTTTAGTGAATAAGCTCCTCGTCACACACCAACTGTAAAAAGAGAGAAACGAGAATTAAGGAATAACACATTTGTATAAGTTTCTTAATCATTATATAATTCAAGCGGTGCTTATCAAGAATTGTGCACTTCTTTGGCTGAAAGTTTCAACCATAATACCTTTATATAAACAACGCCTTGAATAATAGGATATTTTTATCTTTTTCAATTTTTTATTTATTTTTATTTTTTTTTTTTTTTTTTTTTTAATTTCAATGGATTAGATTTTTTATGCGTAATTCAAACGATAAATGTTTTTTCCCTTCTTTTTCATGCAATACAAAATATTCTCTATGCCCACGTTTTCACTCGATCTTTGGTCAAAAAAGGGGAAGGGATAATTGATCAAACAAAACAATTTTTTCGAGTTAGAAAGAAAAAAATATCTATAGAAGGATTTAGGAGCAATGAAAGGGGCTTAAAACCTGTCATTTGGGCAAAAGTAAATTACACGGATTTGTAGATAAAACGGTGCGGTTTAAGGCTATTGCTATTTTTGTGTTGTATATGTTGATAAGATTAAATTTAAAGCATTGTCCATTTTTGTTGGATCAATTTCGTTAGTGGGTGACCAAAATGCCGTTTCTACAGCTTTTACCAAGTTGTGCACTCGTCATTATGGTTTCCCATCAACAAAATACCCTAAATATCTCCTAAAGTGTAAGGAGTACAATTTCTTTACTTGGAATAGATGTAGTGCCATGGGCAAACTTTACCCGAACCAGTGTTTAAACCATTAAAAATTATACAAGTATTTGTTCATTTAGGACACTTATATCCAAAATTTGGCTGATAATATATAGGATTTAATGGAAAAATAAAAATAAATAAGAAACAAAAAAGAATGACGCTAAGCACAATTATTAATGATTAAAAGTCAAATGTAAGTAAATTGGAACATTTGTATTCAAGCCAAATGATGATTTTTTTTCTCAAAACAGACAATGCACGTAAATATTCTCCACATCATCTTATAGTGACACATTCAGTTAAAAACATCGCGAAATGGACAAGAAGAATGATTTTGGAATTGATTTGAATGAAATTGAGTGAGTGTCTGGAGCGAGTTTTGAGTGAAATTAAAGGGAGGTAATATAATATCGCTAATTTCGTTCAAGATGAACAAAATTAGCGATATTCATTACCCCCCTTTGATAAAAATTATATAAAGGTTTTGTTAATTGCTTCCTATTTCTTCTAGGACCATTCAGACGCTTACAATTTCGAGTGAAATTGCGATTTTCCCCATCTTTATTTATTTTGAATGTAGCTGTTGAATTGTATACTTTTTAGTCATTTGGAGCGTTTTTGATCGATTTAAGTGAATGTTTGGAATAGGTCAATGGAGCGCTGTGTGAGTGATTTAGAATAGTTTTGGTTGAGATGAATGCCAATTTCACGATGTTACTAATTGTAAGCTTGTTTTTTCGTTATCTGACAACACGTGCATGAGCACATAAACTTCTGTTTAAATATCTTACGTTGAGCATAAAATACAGCCTCTCATTATCTAACCGTAAACACATAAATATGTGTGCAATCATGCTCAAGTTTTGAGCCTCTATGTGATTTTTTCAGGATACGGTTATGCTATTCAAATCTCTCATCCATGGAAGCGATTACTGTCTTATCAACCATAAAGGAGAAATAATATTTCTGGCTCTTGGGATTTGAATCCACGCGGATACGACAACGTCGCCTAGCTCTTCCATTGGCCCACACATTCGTCGCGAGTACTGGTGAATTTTCAAGGAAGCAGAATTGAGAGGGATTAAGTTGTTAGAACTTGTTTTCTAATCGATGTAAAATAAAAGGGTTAAATCCAGCTCTTAATGTCCGACGCCATTAACCCTTTGCTGCTTAATCCCTGCTTTTTACATGCCTGTGATTTTATGATTGAGAAAACATTGTGAAAAAAGAAGAAATTGCTTCTGACAAGCAATTTCTTCTTTTTCCACACTATTTTCTACCCTACAGAATGGTTATTTTTCAAATTAAATCCACTTTAAATTTTCGTCTGCAAAACCTTTGAATTTGGACAGGTCCAAAGGTTCAAAAAGGCCCAAAATCTTGTAAAACAGGAAAGGGTCAAACCACTGCGCAGTGGTTTATGGCGTCGGACTTTCAAATGCTAGGCGACGTTGTCGTATCCGCGTGGGTTCAAATCCCATCATAGGCAGAATATATTTCAGGATACTTTTGAGCATATTTTATGCTCATTATTGTTCTAATTGAATGCATTTTCTTTTAAAATTGGTGTTTTATTGATCCGAGTTCTCTTCTTTAACAAGATTGTGTTAAGGTTGCCAATACAAAGTATGTGAATAATGTCAATATTAATCGTCAAGGTAAATATTCAAATATTCAATGTAAATAATTGGGAAATAACCTGTCACAATATTGATCGTATTAAAAGAGAAATTAGTTGGTTATTTTGGGGTTAAATGTCGATTTAAATATTTTAGTTGTACTAGTGTTTAATATCGATTTCAATGTTTTGGTTACTTTTGTGTCCTAGGGCCTCGGCCATAGCGAAGTTAGTAGCGTTTCCGATCCTCAGCCATGGAGTCCCTGGTTCAAACCTCGGCCGCGTTAACATCCTTTCCCATATTTATCTCCAAGAAAAATGTTATGGCAGCATTGGTGGGAGAAATATCAGGTGTCCGTGGATAGGACATACAGACGATGCGAAATGATTGATAATCAATATACTATTTAAAAGCGTTAAAACTCATTCAAATAAAAAAAAAAAAAAACATTTTTTGAATTACGTTATGCATTTGGTTACTCTCCTGTCAAATTTCGACCAATTCAAGACAGTTGTACAATACATGAATGTAGTCTGTATAGCAAAATGTGGTTTTGTCCTCACACCCGGTGCCCGTTTTACTAAACATCTTTCGATCATTTTTTGCGTAAGTCAAAAATTAAAGTTCCTTCTATAGTAGTAACTAAATATAGAATTCTGCCATGTATCATCTCATTGGAATCGTCTTCTGAAGACGATTCCAAAGAGATATTGCAAGGTAGAATCTAACAATGAATGAAAACACCAGGTACGATTTGTTATTTAGACTTACGATTATTTTTGTCGTAAGAAGCTTAGTAAAACGGGTCCCAGGAAAGCAAGCGATATCAAAAAATATTTCCATATTACGATAGGCCTTTTCCAGATGGGATTGGTTCCGAGTTCAAAGAAATGGCGGACAAATGCAATTGTATACAGTAATTGTTGAAAACATCATTTTATAATATGACCTACGTCACGGGAGTGAAATAACGCCGATGAATATTTTGATATTGAACGGGTGTTGTTACACTACAGGAAAAAACTAAGAAAATGAGCTTAAAGCGAATAGCAACGTTATATTGTCACCGCGAAAATGGCGTCATAATGTATATAACGTGACGTCACTTTTAAGCGGTGTGATGATCTACGCGTAAAATTAATATCTTTAATTTCAAGGATTTTCACAAACATTTGGACCATAAAATAAATAGAATATCAAATTTGTGCCCATGAAATCCAGAATTTTTCAAACTCTTCATCCAAAACTGATAAAAAAAACTCGGCGCAGCCTCGTTTTCATATGTTTAAAGATGACATGTTTTAAAGATTCGGTATTCCATGACTGCTCATTCGATATCTTCTATTTAAACAATCGCGCATAATATGCATATGTGTAATATGGTAAGGCACTTTTCGACCTTGGTTTAATTTAGACTGGTTGTCAAAATCCAAAATTAAATCGGCTAACCTCTTGATCTTATACTCGATAATCACATGGTACGAAAGGGCATGTTTTAGCTTACAAACTCGAGTACCTTGTTTTGATTATAATCATTCTAAAGTTTAAGCTGACATTCACGATTTATATTAACTATGATTTTGGACATGGCAGAACCTACAGTTAAATCAATACTCACTCCACTCAAAACCGCTCTAAATCACTCACTCGGCGCTCCATTTATTCCAAACACTCACTCAAACAACTTGAAATGTCCCTAAATCACTAAAATCTCATCAAATACATCCAAGTAGCACTTAAATTTCACGATTTCACTGATTCGCTTACATAAATTGGGAGCGTCTGCTTTTTTCTTAAAGACAAGTAAATCATATACTAGTAACAGAATTCGTATATTTTGTGGAAAGAACGAAATAGACATCGCTATTTCGTTAATCTCGTATGAATAAGCTATATTGTTAATCATCCTTTTAATTTCATAAAAAAAAGTCATCTCATCCTTTTAATTTCATAAAAAAAAGTCATCTCATCCTTTAAATTTCATAAAAAAAGTCATCTCATACTTTAAATTTCATTCAAAACTCATTCTTAATTCCATTCAAATTCATTCAAAATTATTCACTTTGTCAACCTTAGTTTTATGAACTCAAAGTAACTTGTAGTTGTTAATAGGAGACAAGCAGCTTTTTTAATTTCAGAGTGTATTTCTTATTCATTAACTGAACGTTTTGAGTGTGTGTGTGTGGTTTTTTTTTTAAAGTTTTTCTCAGGTTTTTATTTTATGACCTTGACCCTAAAAATTTTAATATTTCATTTAAGGTATTCAAAGATTGTCTTTCTCGCGTAGCAAGTAATAATAATAATAAAATTGATACAGCCTTTTTAAATCATCTTTGAATCTGATAAATAATAGTTAAACAATTCAATAATGGCATTGTTTCTCTTATTTATATCCCAGTATTTTACTGCAACATATAGGCCTATTGTATAATTTCTGTTAATGAAACGCATTTTCACATTACTATGGGGCAAACATTTTGCTGTTATAACTCTGAGCGCAAAACATATTTTGAAATTTGACAAAATAAGTCAGTTTATTGATATTTAAGCGAGTTTTTGTAGAGGTCAAGTTCGGGCCAAAGTAACCAATATATAATAACAATTAAAATTTTGTGTTCGAAAATCATGATTCAAAGATGTAAACATTTCAGAAAATTCAATCTTCCTACGCAGATTCACGTATTGTTGGATAGTTCAATAGTTTTGAAGAATAATTGAGTCAATATAAAGTACTTAAAATCTATTATCTGGCAATAGAAACGTTCAGAATAGTGTTCGATTTTCACTTGTTTTTAAATTTCAATGGCCAGTAAAAGTGACCTATTACGCGCCAGAGGAACTTGCTAGAATTTTAAACAACAGGTAAATTCGACAGAACTCGCGAAGATAGTGGATCCGTAATAGTTCCGCAACATTTTGGAACTCATGATATTTCCCAATGTTGACCGAGATTTCCTAATAAAAATCGTTCGGAAACCTCTGGTAAGACTTTTAAAATAATAACTTCTGAAACGTTGCGGAACTATTAAGGGTACACTACCTAAAAATGGACCATCTGGCACGCGCGAGAAGTGTCGACCCTGTTCAGACAGTGCTACCAGCACAGTCTGATCAGGGTCAAAACTTTTCACTTTAAAAAAATCCCAAAATGCCAATTCTACCTTTCTGTATAATCTTTTTCAAAATCCGACGTCTTAACTCCCTCTGATGGATCCTGTTTTTTTTATCATTATTATTATTATTTTCGGAGTTCCAAAATGGCCTCTTATCATTTGACTTGTCACACATAAGAGAAAAAACGACCGATTCTCTGCCACAGGTCAATAACGATTCAAATATTTAAAAATGTGCTTCGTCTTAATAGCAATTACTTTAAACTTAGTTATGCATAAAACGTGTACAAATTTGACTTTTTTCTCTTAAGAATTTTAAATCATTTGAAATGAATAGAATACTGCTTTAATTCACGGTGGTATGAAACTAATAATCTAATGCAATTTCTCGCAGTCATACAGTGTAACTAGAATTTTACATGTACATGTGTATTTTTACCTGCATATATTCAATTAACTTCTAAATGAGCCTGTGCTCAACATTTCCAACAATTTCACATGCGCGTATTGCTACAGGTAAGAACCTCGTGAAACTGACGAGATAAATGATTTTGGAATGAATTTGAATTAAATTGAATGAGTGTGTGGAGCGAGTTTTGAGTGAAATTAAAGGGAGGTATCTAATATCGCTAATTTTGTTCGAGATGAACAATTTGGCGATATTTATTACCTCCCTTTTATAAAATATGCTCATTGGTTCTATGAATACATTTCTTTATCTTCACGAACGTTTAATACGTTCAATTATGTCAGTCAAATCGTGGATTTTTTCTACCGGTTTTTATTTAGAATGTAGATGTTGGTCTAATAATTTCACGTGATTGTAGAGCGTTTATGGATGGTTTGAGTGAGTGTTTGGAATAAACGATTGGAGCGATGATTGAGCGATTTAGAATGATTTTGATTGGAATGACAGTCAATTTCACGATGTAACTAACTCTACGACCCAGATCAGCCTTTGCATCTGCACAGTCTGATCTGATTCTTCACAATGCGCTCCAAAGGTAGATAATCAGTCTCTATTTACAATCGGAGAATAATTTCAATGTACTATGTGACTGTCCATTGAGCTCAATACCTTTCCATAACTCACTCATGAAATTGTTGGAAATATCACGTGATTGCTATTCTTTATTACGTGAACTTATTTTAAGAGAATAAGTCAATCGCGTAAGATAAATTGTGACACGAGGGCGAAGCAATGGCATTGAGCGATCCAGGGGCCCGTTTTACTAAACATCTTACGCACAATTTAATCGTAAGTTAAAATAACAAATCGTACCTGGTGTTTTAATTCATTGATAGATTCTGCCTTGCAATTTCTCATTGGAATCGTCTTTGGAAGACGATTCCAATGAGATGATGCATGGCAGACTTCCATATTTAGTTACTAATCTAGAAGCAACTATAATTTTAGACTTACGCAAAAAATAATCGTAAGCTGTTTTGTAAAGCGAGCCCCAGAAAAATCCAAACAGTGAATCTATAAAATTTTAAAGGAATGTTTAAAGAATTCCCGAAAACAGATAACCCATACAGTGAAATTGACACTTTCACTCATCTCGACCAAAACCATCCAAAATCACTCGCTCAGTGCTTGAATCATTTATCCCCCAAACCCCTCCAATCCCTCAAAACGCTCCAAAATTATCAAAAAACAACACGTTCGAAATCGTTCAGAAACATCAACATTATAATCAAATAGGTCACATAATTGCATGGGTTTAATGACTGGTGTTGATTTTTAAGCGTCTGATTCTTCCATGATAAAACGTAAAATTAGAAAATTAAGTAGATTTTATTTGGTTTATTATTTCATTTATTTATTTTACATCGATTGGGAAACAAGTTCTTACAACTTAGATTTATCCCTCTCGATTCTACCTCCTGAAAAATTCACCAGTACTCGTGCCGTATGTGTGGGCCAATGATAGAACCAAGATCGATAGCCACTCCCGGGGAACCGACCCTTAAGACCTTTGGGTCTAGAGGCCGACGCTCTACCTCTAGACCACGGACACTACACTGATTTTATTTCAAGGGAGGTAACACATTACCGATAATTTCGTCCAATTGGACAAAATTATCGGTTATGTTTTACCTCCCTTTAAAATCATTCCAAACTAGCTCCTACTACACAATCAATTTCATTCCGAGATATTTTCAAAAATTATTCGCCTTGTCAATTTCACGATTTAGTTAACTGTAAGTGCCTTTCGAAAATGCTTAACGGAGACTTTGATCAGACCGTGCAGCTGCACAGGCTGCCACGAGTTTGATCTAAGTCGTTACATCCGTGAAAATTCTTGAAAATGTCACGCGCATGGAGTCCGAACAAAAAATCGTGAACACGGAACTCGGAAAAATGCTAATTTGAAGAAACGGTGACCGAACTTGCAACTTTTGCCGGCAGAAACCCCAGAACCCTGGATATTCGGCGCATTATCATTTGAAAAATCTACTTAATAAAAAAATAGAAAGAATGAAAGTCAGAAAAAAAAGAGATAAAAAGAAAGAAAATATGAATACAAAAATATTTATAACTTACACTGATCTATTGAATACGTACTCTCTCCGAATATTTATATACCTAACGACTCTACTATGCTATTCATTATACAATTGATCTATTTAAATCCGCGTTTTTGTATAATAACCAATATAGTGCCACCTGCCGAATTCCTTAATACATAATCCTTTGTAATAAGCGATCAACATTTTACTCTCAGCGTAAGAATAATTTAGTCTATTGAAATGTGTGCGTTCTGATAGACCGAAAAATGATTTCATACCTTTATGAAAGCAATTTGAATAACACGTCTATTTTTAGGCATGCATACAAAGCAGTCCTATATTGAACCTGTCCGATAGCGGTATAGTAACAGGAAAATAGTTTGATATGAATTTTTTTTTATATTCAATGAAGTATGAAACAAAAGACCTAATCACACTGGGACTTTTAGTTCCATACAAGTATGAATTAAAAATATACTCATTTTATCTCTTAACTAGTTCAATCTTAGTTGCTTCCTTGGATTTTGGGCATGCGAAACGGCAGAAGAATTGGACGCATAACTCTATGAAGTCAGTTTCCGCGTATTCTTGCTGTGTAATCAGGCTTGTAGTCTTCTTGTTTTATGGTAGTGGACCCGTAATAGTTCCGTAATGTTTAGGAAGTAATGGAATTTAACAGTGTTAACCGATGTTTCCTAATGATCTTCAACATTGTGAACGTTCACGAGTTCCGAAATCTTGCGGAACTTTTACGGGTCCACTACCTTAAGAAAAATATTCTCTCCAGCTGTTTCGGGGTTAAATCACCAAGGGCTTAACTATGAGATGAGATACTATTTGTTGATATCATGGAGGTATGAAACTAAAACCCTTATCACACTGCATGAATATGCGAAGCGATTAATAAATGAGTGTGATAAGGATTTTAGGTTCATACATCCATGAAATAAAGATATATCTCTTCAAACCTTATTATCTAATATTGGCCTGCTCGTGTAAAGATGCTTATTCAATAGGTCCACCGTGATTTGGCATGTTTGCCAGACCAATTAGAATTTGCTTCACTGCAACAACACATTACAACAACGTCAAATGAGTGCCGACTTCACTAATTTTCTGAAAACTGGAAACCTAGCGAATCGACGGATTTTCCAGTGAGATCGGCGCAAATCTTTGCGTTTGTTTATCTGCTGCTTGATTAAGACTAGGCCTATATAGTGCTTTTGACATACATATCGTACATGCCGTGAGGTACATAGCATTTGTAGTCTTGCAAATGTGCAAACCTCTTACATCAGAAATAGAACCTATATGCGATATGGAAGTATGTGTGTCTTGCTTGATATTGCACGGTTGTCGACTATAGGTTCCAGGCCTGCAGCGGTACTTAATTTGGCCATCACAAAATGTCTCGAAGTGATTTAGGTCTTCGATATGCGACAACTGGTTTCTCAGGAAACAATTTACTGAGTTTGATGAGGCTAAATCTTGGACCAGCGTTTGTCTGTTATTGAATTTACGTTTGGCAAGTGCAAGTCAGGATGGTAAGTCAAAACAAATGTGATGATGTTTGATAGTCTAACAACTTAAATACATAGATATCACTTCGATTGGTATCAGCAGCTCTTGTGATCGAGGTAGGTTCGGCATACTTTGGGTAACCTCTGTACTGCATGCGCTCTGATAACTCGCTGGATCGTTGTTCAAATGCGTTCTCTCGTGTACTGATTATGCATATCTGAAGTCGAGGCTGAAACGGATGTTCCAACAACACAGTCTAGAGAAATATTAGCTAGTAGGGAGCAACTAGGGATGTTTATCTGTTGGTTTTTGACAAAGATATACTAGTACGCGTTTCCGACGCACTTTCTTGGATGATATATCATTGTCTGGATGGAAAGAGTTTCCATCTAGACAATGATATATTATCCAAGAAAGTGCGTTGTTTATTCGGAACTTCAAAAGAAAAAGAAATTTTGAATCTAAAACATAGCGAGAGAACAAAGAATGTCAAATGCAGCGTCATTATCGTCTCTCTATATATAGGCTTCGCATAATCTCACGCCTTATACTATAACCAACTTACAGGAAATATCCACAAACCAATTTGAATCAAATTTGTGTCCAGTTTCTGTATGCATGGTAATATAAGTAAAGTGGAGACCTAGATGCAGGACCTTATTTCTTGGAAAAATAATTAGAGTCAATCGGGACGAGTTCTTTGATTGAAACTTTTTAGACAATTCTAAATCCTCTTATGAAGTCTGACCCTTTCTAAAAACCCGGGTTTAACTTCTTTTCTCTTTATTATTATTTTAAAACATCTGATTTGGGTTGCTGAAAACTAGTTAGATCATGACAAAACTTGAAAAATAAACGGCATTCGTATTTTGGTGTTAACGTCAGGTCACCATTTCTCGAATATTACGTCTTGTTAAAAATACTCTTTGTCCGTTACAACTCTCAACAATATTTAAAATATGGCAGTAAATATACTATTGGCGTCTTACTAACTTGGGCTATAATATAATATCAAATAATAATAAGGGAGCGGGCGGAGGGAATTCATCTTTTGACACAGTCCACAAATTGCTTCTATCCTTTTTATTTGGTTGTCGCCTTCGGAGTGCGTAGAAATTTCAACGTCCTAGATACGCCCATGCCAATGGTCATTTTTCGCGAAACAGGGTGAATTTTAAAATTGATACGATAAGAGTATGTCCGATTTGGAAAGAACAATTATTTTAAACAGTGCTAGCCGTTGGTTATTAAAGTACACTGGGGTTAGTTTTAGATTAAAAGGTAAGGCATCGTATGAATTGTTGAAAATCTGAATTTGAAGTTCGGACTTTTCTATTTAATATTATAACATGATAACATAAAACGCATATATGATATAAGAGAAATTTCATAGACTTTATTCGCAATAAAATTCATATGTCATGTGTTTTAACTGTAATACGGATAGCTACGTTCATCTTTAGCAGGATATTGAATGAGCGGTCATTAAAAGAAATCATTTAACTAGTCATCTATAAACAGATAAAAAACAAACTATGCCGAGTTTTTATCTGTTTTAGATGAAGACTTCTATAAACTTGGTGTTTTATGAGCACAAATTTGATATTATATTTATAATATGACATGATTTTGCGATAAATCGAGAACACGCAAGAAAATCATCGATTCAAGTTGTTCTGCGAACAACTTGCAAAATGACGTCAGCAAACGCATTATTTTAATATTCAAAATTTCGACCTTGAAAAATGAACTTGATATGACTGATGAACTTGAACTTGTAACCAACTAAACATTCTTGTCATAAGCAAAGCACATGTAAAATATGAAGACTATATCTCTACCAATTAAGATTAACAGTCAAAATAAGTTTTTGATTTGTTTGTTAGAATGGGTTTTTCTCTGCTTTGAATAATCTTTCATTTATATCGTGGCAGCTCAAGCAACTGACAATGGATTCTTGGTATTTCTCTCACCGGTATTACCATTTCAACTTGTCCTAGCCTCCAGCTGCTATCCCACTTATATCTACTATTATCGACCCATTGTTGGGAGACAAAATAAGTTTATGAGGGCTAATGGATGGCTAGCGTAAAACTAATAGCAATAAGCCCCCCTTTACCATGACCAGTTTTTGTATGAATATTTCACGCACGGGACACCCTGCAATGACAATAGCCCACTGGCCTTTCGGCCAGTTGAGCTAAAAATCATTTTCATACCCCTAGATACTAGTAGTCTGGATAGCTCTTATGATGCCGAACACACATGCGAAGTTTCATGGTGATATCTGCAATAACAACAGAGATATCGAGGATTTAGTGCAAGACTGCACTAAGTGTATATACAATGTATATACACTTAGTACAGTTTTGCACTATACCCTCGATATAACCAAAATTAAAGTTTGTCATGCCAACATCAAGTCAACACCATGCTGATAACAGCACCAACGATGCGAAGATGATGACAATATTTTTTTAAAAAGAAAGAGCCGAGCCAAAAATGCTTCTAGAGTTGTCCACCTTATTAGTCTGGGTAGCTCTTGTGATGAGGAACACACGTTTTTAAAAAACACATTTTCTTAAAGAGGGAAACAATGGTGAGAGGAATTTAAAAAAATCACAAACATCTAGATTTGATCCGATCAAAATACAATTGACTTTGAGTTTGTTTGTTTGTTTGTATTGGTTTAACGCCGCTTTCAACAATTTCACAGTTATATCGCGGCGGCCGGAGCACCTAACAATGTACTACCATTACACCCTTTCCTAGCCTCCGACTGCTATTTCACGTAGGTTTATGATTATCTACTCATTGATGAGAGATAAACGTCGGAAAGGATATTTGCCGCCACCGGGGATCGAACCCACGACTTCCAGTTTGTAAGTCTTATGCCTAACCAACTGCGCTATGGTGGCGGCTTACAATTGACTTTGAGAGTAACCTTGAAATTAAAGATACAGAACTAGAGGATCATGATTGTCCTATATTGCTGACCTTGATATCCAAATCAGTAAACCTTTGGCGATCCTACAGAATAGACCTAGTGAATAATAAGGGCGCAGACCTGAAAGCGTGTCATATCGCCAGTGGGTTTATATGACTCACAAATATCACTGAAGATGATGTGCAAAAACAAAATCAACCAAAGATAAAAACTGCATTTTACAATATGATATCATTGCTTTACTGCTTTTTTCAAATTTATTTACATGCCAAAAAAGAAATCTTTAGACAATTGGAAAGCATTTTAGGTTTTTTTTTCTTCAAGCGTATTGACCAAATACCAACTGAAGCCAAAATACTTACAAAAAAAACAAAAATTACTATACTTATGTCCGAGGTACTTTTCAGTTAACGAAAAAGGCTGAGCTATGTTCCGAGTGCTTCATCTCCATGACTCGCCCCTAAACAATTTAAAATTTCTTTAAAAATCATTTTATGGCCTCAAATTTTTTCAATAAATCGTTATAATAGTCTTATGACAGCGTTATGATACCGGTATAAGTTTTTAGCCTTTTCTGAACAAGTTATTAGATGAAGGGTTCATCATGACAAACATCACAAACAAAAAAAAGTGTCATCAAAATCCCCTTTCCCAATTTTCAAAGAGATCTTTCATTTTCTCAGTATGGTTCATCCATGTGACCTTGCAAACATTCTGACCAAGTCTCATGAAAATTGGGCGACATTTTTATGGCCTCTATAGTGTAAACAAGATAATTGTTCTTTAGTCTCCTTTTTCCTATTGCCCATTGATTTTTTCAATAAAGTTCAATCTTGTCACCTGACAACCATTCAGACCAAGTTTCATAAAAATTGACATAATTGTTGAGTTTTGTTTTTATACTTAAATTGTTGATGTCTGACGACGGACTAAGGACATTCAATGATCACAAAAGCTCAACTTTTTTAAGCTGAGCTTAAAGATTCAAATGACAAATCTTCTTAGTCAGGGAAACAAATGTGTGAATTTCCTTTGAAATCCATACATATATATCTTTGAGTTATAGCCTAGACAAATTTGGACAAACTTACAGACTTAAACTAACACATTCATAGTAAGGTAGTAGACCCATAATAGTTTTGCAACGTTTTGGGAGTAATGATTTTTTAACAGTGTTGACCGAGGTTTCCTAATGATTTCATAGCAAACCTCAGTCAACATTGTGAGAGATCATTGGTTACAAATTATTGTGGAACTAATACGGTTCCACCACCTTAACTTAGGTGTTGTTGTGGTAACTATGTCACTCTTTGACCTAAAGTAGACTGGACAAAAATCAATTTTCAATTTTTATTGTATAAACTTATATCACATAAAAATAATCAATTATCAGCAGAAAAAGTTATCTGCAATTTCAAAAATAAGTAGTCTCTTCCTTTCTTATAAATGGGTTGTTTTAACACTTTCATGTTTTGTAAAGTATATCCCTTCCTTATTTTGAAACAGGCTGTTTTAACACTTTTCTATTACGTAAAGTCCCTTTTTGTGCATCGTAATTCGACAGCGGACCTCCAGTCAGCTCGCTTGGTGTACTCTCTATATTTACATGTCTATTACTGAAAGTCTGCAAAGAGATAGTTTTAAACCATTATCATACAATATTCCTGGTAGTATTGGGTATTCAGTGTGAAATCAAAATCAATTGTTGGTTTTTAGTAAGAAGAGTAAAATCAACTAGTGATGGATACTACAATCAGTTTATCTGATCTCAATGAATGTGCACTATGGCATTTAAAGGTCACTGCTAATTAAATTTTTGAAATTTATGCATTGGTACTTTATCTTCTTAACCCTTGTCATGCTGAATGAAAAAAACTTGGCAAAATTATATATAAATCAAAGTGCTGAAAGCTATGTATTTCCTACCTGTTAGTCAGCATTTGATTTGGAAAATACAATTTCTGAAACCTTTCTGGTTTAAAAGGAAAAACAGGTGGTATAGACAAAGATCAGACTGCACATATGTGCGGGCTGATGTTTGTCTATAGCCCCTGCCAAAGCAGGAATATTCCAGGATCAGCATGACAAGTGTTAAAAATGAAAAACAATTGGGGTGTGTTGTATTCTTTAATGTATCAGGAATGGACCTACACTTAGCCAACGGTTGTCAGTGACAGTGCCAATGTTTAATGTAGTAATATCAAATTACACACATGTATGCATGTACGGAATGCTATATAAACCCCTTATCAATATAGGGATGAGTGTCTTTTTCACTGCGTTTATTGGGGTATAAAGTGCAATTGCCTTAGCACATGGCAAACGCAGTGAAAAAGACACTCATCCCTTATAATTGCAATCATCTAGATCGAAGAAACTATTTAATTACTAAGCCAAACATTAAAGCTTCGAGTCTACTTTCAGCGCGTATGAATTACACGATCTATTTTTAGATTGTGTACTGTAAATGGCTTTATATTGGCGGTGTCCACATTTGGCGGTTTTTCGATTACGATTTATTGGCGGTGATTTATTTTGGCGTATCTTACTTAAACGCCAAAATTAAACGTTATATCTATATTTTACATTTTTCTACGTTTAAAACAACGTAGGTAAAAGAAAGGCAATTTCTAGAGTAATGTCAACTTTCTACAAACTTAACAATAGTTTGTTTTCACACCTTTTGTTATAGTTATAACGCGTGTATAAGTTTTCACACTTTTTCGCTGTTATTTCATTACAATGTATCAACCGACTTGGATCTGGAATCTTGATATTTAGGGATCAGTGCAATCCTATTGTAAGTGCCTATAATTTAAAGGCACTTACAATAGTATTGCTTTGACCCGTCGAAATCATAATAATAAGTATGGTCTGCATATCTTTGATATTAATTTAATTAGCATTGACTAAAAATGTATAGATTTCATATCTATCATAACAATTTCGACATAAGAAATTTCCTATTTAATAATGACAAATATTGGCGGTGGATTAATTTTGGCGCATTTAAGCTTGACCGCCAATATAGCCAAAATAAAACCACCGCCAAAATTACCCCGTTTACAGTATTGTTTATCTAGATATCGAAGTGAAATGTCATATAGTAAAACAAATGATACACAAATAAGAGACAACATTAAAATTCGTAGAGGTACTTATGACAAATAAGCTTGTTTCTGCCAAGTTAGTCTGTATTTTTGAACGAAAACGGCGTGATCAGTCTTTGTTGAGAGGGTTGCTTGAAGGTCTTTGTCGACTCACTGTTTTCTAAGTTTAGGTCGGCTCAGAATCAGAACTGCATGCTTGTTATCGTAAATTCTTTCAAAAATATATTAATTCATAAAAGATTGAATAGCAATGTTGCGTTGATGATCGGGAACTAGGTTAATTCGAGTTCCTACAACACAGGACTTGCAGATCGAATTTCGGGGGTTTCCCGAAAGACCGATTGCATTTTATACAGAAATAAAGTGCAATGGATTTCCCCATGTGATGCGATTTAAACCAATCAGAGTTCTTTATTTTATTGGATTGCAATTATTAGACGTATAGCAGTTCATTAAAATAGAATAGTGCTGCAGTCATGCATTGTGTTGTTTATCATATGCCTCAGTATAAGCACTATAGGAAACCAGAAGAGTTAAGTTTAGGTCCATTCTCAGAGTTGGTTAAAAAAATGAAATGTTTTTCCCAAGTAAAATGGCCTCACAAAAAATAAGAAGAAACCAAGAGAAAATAAGTGACATTTATCTTTCAAAATATTCAATGTCTGCAATTTACAAGTTACAAACCGATAAATGGATTATGAGATGTCTTGATTGATTATCTGCATAATATTCTTGGTATATACACTTAATTCAGTCTTACACTGAACTCTCAATATGTGCAGGCTATTCTTTGTCTATAAACTTTCTACCAAAGCAGGAATTAGTGATGGGCTCTGATTAATCAATATGGTCAGTTGCTTTGGAAGCTCAAAGCAACTGACCATATTGATTAATCAGAGCCCATCACTAATTCCTGCTTTGGCAGAAAGTTTATAGACAAAGAATAGCCTGCACATATTGAGAGTTCAGTGTAAGACTGAATTAAGTGTATATACATTATATATAAACTCAGTACAGTCTTGCACTGAACCCTCGATATGTGAAGTCTATACAATCTGATTTTCCCTTTTATCAACCAGAAAAGTTCAGAAAGCATTATCTATACATTTTTTGGTTCAAAATAAAAACTGACTCATAATTAGTGCAATAAGCCCGCCTGCTACTTTATAGATGAGAGTTTAATGAGATGGAATTTTTATCATGCAAGAAAAGTTAAAAAGTTTGAGAGGGAATAAAATAAAGACAACTTTGTTTCAACAATTTTACTATTTTTGGGACATTCTTACAAGTACGACCAGTTTTTTACCACAATGATGAAGTAGAAAATAGGTTTTGTTTGTTGGAATTGGGTTTTACACAGTTCTCAACAATCTTTCAATTATATCACATTGGCTTGAGCACCTTACAATGTATTCCAGGTATTTCTCTCACCAGTACTACCATTACATCCTTTCTGAGCCTCCAGCTGCTCTTCCACATAAGTGATGATTATCAACCCATTTGTGGAAGACAAATAGTCAGAAAGAATGAATGCCACGTACGGAATCGAAACCAGAACCTTTTGAATGAAAGTCCAATGTGCTACCACTGCGTTATGACCATGGCTAGTAAAAAAGGTAGTGTAGGCCACAGCCTTCTGCCATTCGGAACATCACTCGGCCATTTCCGTAAACTGCAATAGACCTCGGATGTATGTAAGGCGGATGGGTATCGTGCATTTTGTAAGGTGGAAATGGTGTAAGAAAAACTAGCACTGTAGTTTTATATCTTTTACAGTAAATGACGAATCATTCTCAAAAATCAAGATTTTTTCAGCCGTTATTTAGAATCTAGAGATATTTTTATTAGGATTCGATGGTTTCACGTCAGTGACTTAAACGAGTAGCATTGGTGATGCCAAATGTTTTCACTCAGTTTCGAGGGCTAACGCTATTTTAGCTGACATCATCAAGTTTTTCCAAGGTTTTCCAGTATTTTTTGAAAATAGTCTGTCTATGTACATCCAAGGTTGATCGTGAGATTGGCCAAGTGGTGTTCCGAATGAGCCTTCTGCATGAGAAGGCAAACAAAGGCCACTTTAAATTGTACTTACAGTTGTTTTAAGGTTTGGTAATTCTGTTTCATGGAAAAAACTCCTGTAAAATATATAGAATTGATTGAGTGGTTATGAAATACCAAATTTATCAAACACGTCATCTATAAACAGGTAAAGACAAGGCGTTGCTGAGTTTTTATCTGTTTTGGATGAAGAGTTCAATAAATTCTTTTGGTATTTTGTAAACAAAAATATTACACTTTATTTATGAAATCACCAGAATTTTTACAAGAAATAGAAAAAATTCTTAAATTCTTCGTTAATTTTTTGTGTGTTACACCTTATGCCAAAATGATATCACATCTAATATGATGTCAATTTCACTGTATCAAAATAGTGCTGCTAAAAGCACTTTGCAAATCTATAATACTAGCATAACAAAATCTGTATATTATTTGCATAAGTTAGCTTTGCAAAAAGCCTGCGCATAACAATTCCAGACGTTTTAACATGTGCCCAACATTAAGACTCAGACTAGCCTGCACATCCGCACAGTCTGATCAGAGTCTTTGCTATGTTCTCAATGGATCCCTTTATGGTCCAATAGTCTCTTTTCACAATCCCAGAATATTTCAAATTCACTCTGTAAGTCCAGACAGCCTAATGTAAAGTCTACATCAAACACTCTAGATAATCGGGAATTGTGTGATACAATTTTTTTCGATATTTGAAAAATACGTATTTAAAGCAGATTAGGCAGATATACGGAGCAGAGATTTGCTTTATGTGGTAAATCTTTCGAAAATCTGCTGATAAAAAAGTTATTGACAACCAAGTTTATTTTCACTTGGTCTTCATTTACCTTTTTATCAGTAGATTTCTAAACACTCTCCGCGATAAACCAAATTAAAATTGGCCAAATGTTTACAAAATTATTGACAATTTGCTGACACTGTCACTCTGTGTGGATATTGTTGGAAATATCACACACAGGCTCAAAAGAAGTACAGTCACAACAAAGAATGAGGTTTATCAAATGGGGTGGCCTTTACTTACGAGGTTTTATATTCATTAGGTAATCTAGAGGCTTCTATGGAATGTTCTTGTCTTTCTTTAGCAGCCTGAAGAATAGTAAAATTCATCATAGAATATGATTTGTACAGTTTGTAAGCTTTTTGCTTTATGAGACTATCCAATCAACTCCATCCTTTATATTTTCAATACATAACTTTTCATTTTGATACAAACATGTACATAACATGTGGACAAAATTGGCATTGATCACAAGTTAAATTTTAACTCTAAAGCAATTTTATATTAATTGCAGATTTTACAAAAAATAATCATCAAATGTAGAAAACATTGATGTCCATAAGTATATCTTTGAAAATGCCTTACTTTCAAATTTGCTGAAATTTGTTTTATTTCAGTTGATTATTGACACATATTGGAAGATAATCACTTGTTATTCTGTGTTATAATTCAACTGGCAGGGCGTGGCTTAGCCATGACGTAATTTGGCTTGTTCTCTTTTCCAATAGTTTGAGGTTTTTTTCAAAAGTTAACCGACAATTGTCATGAACATGTGTTAATAACTGTATCATAAAACCAAAAGGACACATTTCATTGGTGGGTTACCAAATCCTTGTAACTTCAGCTTTTTCAAGCTGAAGTTACAAGGGTTAAGTTGCCAACCATTGATTTAAAGAAAGTTGATCAATTATACTGAGTAATTATAAATGAAAGCTGATTTACCTTAACCTTAAATGCAACAAACAAACATGGCTTAGCCATGAGGTAATTAGGCTTGTTCTCTTTTCAATAGTTTGGGTTCTTTCAAAAGTTAACCGACAAATGTCATGAACATGTGTTAATAACTGTATCATAAAACCAAAAGGACACATTTCATTGGTGGGTTACCAAATCCTAGTAACTTTAGCTTTTTCAAGCTGAAGTTACAAGGGTTAAGTTGCCAACCTTTAATTTAAAGAAAGTTGATCATCTATTAAACTGATTAATTATAAATGAAAGCTGATTTACCTAAACATTAAATGCAACAAACCAATACTTAAGCTCCGCCCTGCCAGGGCAATAATCCTGGAGTATAATTTCACATCAAAACCAGTAAATTGCCAAAAAACTTTACACTAATTTTGTTAATTTCATCATTGTAACTTTATCTAAGCAGGGGCCATTATACTGATGACTTCATGAAATTGAAAGGTAAAATTGACATGCATAAATTTATTCCAAAACATTATTATTTTGTCTCATTTTTCTATTAAAAAAAATAGATTAATCATTTGTTTTTGAGTAAGATTAGTAAACCTTAAATTTAGCAAAAATGAAAAGCTGTATTTTCAAGTGTGGCTTAGCCACCCATGAAAATATAGCTTCTCATGTTCATGCAATGAAAGTTAAATTGAAATTACACTTAAACAAACAAACGATCTATTTCCTATTTACTTACCTGTTACACGAAAAGGGACTATCTGGGAACTCAGTAAAATAAATATTTAAAAAGGAGATTGGGTCTAGTATTGGTGAACAAAAGTTCATATAGAAAGGAAGAATTACCTTTCTAGATTCAGAAAATTAGTAGATTGCAAAATGTTTCAATCCTAGTCAGTCTGCGCAATCCGCGCAGTCTGACAAGGATCGATACTTTATTCACCACCCAAATGCTCCCTTTTCACATGATGGGTCACATTTATGTATGATTAAAGACACTTGAAGTAATATATAACAAATTTACCTTAAGAAGGGAATAGTTAGAAGTCCTGGCAACAAATTCTGTGAAATCATTCAACTGTTTCTCCTTCTGTCTGTAATTTTCTCTTATCTGTAAAACAAAAAATTGTTTAAAATGGCTTTAAACCAAAAACCTTATGTACAATTCCAATTTATAATTGCACCTTTAATTAATATCTTTTATTATATAAAATTTGATTAAGCATGTAAATATATAGATTAGTTTGTTCAAGGTTTAACAACATTTTCAATGTTTGGAATATCTGTAAGATTGAGGCAGCTGGTTTCTAATGGTTTTAAGTCTTTTCTCAACACAGCCACAACATTTCACTTGAGCCAGCAGCTGCTGTCTAAATAGTAAGGGTTTTGTAGAAAAACAAGAGCACTGCTTACAGGTTTATACCCCTTGGATAGAATAAGAGAAATTACAAAATAAGTTTCACAAGACAACAACAACAACAAGAGCTGTCAGAGGACAGCAAAGCTCGACTATTCCTAGTGCTGGATAGTAACAGCAAATCAATATCGACATTGGAAATTCAATACAATTTAAGTCAAGAGAAAAGAATCTTTGTCTAGAGGCTGATATTATGGTCACAGAAGCATCTGCAAAGTTTCAAAGAAATAGCTTTAGTAGGAGAAGAGATACAACTAACATAAAACAGTTGCACATAAAAACCAAAATTTTTAAGGCCAAAAAAGGGTTAAAATTCCACTAAATTCAATACCAGAGAATTGAATCTTTGTCAAGAGGCTGTTATTATGATCACAGAAGCATGTGAAAAGTTTCCAAACAATAGCTTTACTAGAATTAGAGATATAACTGATGTACAACATTTGCACGTAAAAACTTAACCAAGAATTTCTGAGTCTGAAAAAGGTTAAAATTCAATGAAATTCAATATCAGAGTAATAAACTTTTATTTAGAAGCTGATATCATGGTTACAGAAGCATGTGTGAAGTTTCAAAGCAAAAGCCTAGGTAGAAATAGAGCTATAACTGATATACAACATTTGCACGTAAAATCTTATCCAGGAATATCTAAGTCGGAAAAGGGTTAAAATTCCATTAAATTCAATATCAGAGTATTGAATCTTTGTCTAGAGGCTGATATTATGGTCACAGAAGCATGTGCAAAGTTTCAAAGCAATAGCTTTACTAGAATTAGAGCTATAACTGATATACAACATTTGCACATAAAAACTTAACCAGGAATATCTAAGTCGGAAAAGGGTTAAAATTCCACTAAATTCAATATCAGAGTAATGAATCTTTGTCAAGATGCTGATATTATGGTCACAGAAGCATGTGCAAGGTTTCAAAGCAATAGCTTTACTAGAATTAGAGATATAACTGATGTACAACATTCGCACATAAAAACTTAACCAAGAATTTCTAAGTCTGAAAAGGGTTAAAATTCCACTAAATTCAATACCAGAGTAATGAATCTTTGTCAAGAGGCTGATATAATGGTCAAAGAAGCATGTGTAAAGTTTCAAAGCAATAGCTTTTATAGAAACAGAAATATTACAGATAAACAACATATCACGTAAAAACTTAACCAAGAATTTCTAAGTCTGAAAAGGGTTAAAATTCCACTAAATTTAATACCAGAGTAATGAATCTTTGTCAAGAGGCTGATATTATGGTCACAGAAGCATTTGCAAAGTTTCAAAGCAATAGCTTTTATAGAAACAGAAATATTACAGATAAACAACATTTGCATGTAAAAACTTAACCAAGATTTCTAAGTCCCAAAAGGGTTAAAATTCCACTAAATTCAATATCAGGGAATTGAATCTTTGTCTAGAGGCTGATATTATGGTCACAGAAGCATTTGCAAAGTTTAATCTTTGTCTAGAGGCTGACATTATGGTCACAGAAGCATTTGCAAAGTTTCAAAGCAATAGCCTTAATAATTACAAACAAGAGGGCCGTAGTGGCCCAAAATCGCTCACCTGAGTGAACTGTCAAAAATTGTTCAAAGTAGACGTAGAAAGGATGAAGAATTCTGACCAAATTTCTGGTTGATTGGGCAAAAAATGATGCCTCTACACTGCTTACAAGGTTTTTCTAAGAATTGATCCCATGACCTAATTTTTGACCCCACTTGACCCAATTTCAAACTTGACCTAGATTTCATCAAGACAATCATTCTGACCAATTTTCAGATTAATTGAGCAAAAAATATGGCTTTCAAAGTGTCTACAAGGTTTTTCTATGATTTGACCTAGTGACCTCGTTTTTGACCCCACTTGACACAATTTCGAACTTGTCCCAGATTTCATCAAGACAATCATTCAGACCAAATTTCAGCTTGATTGGGCAGAAATGTGGCCTCTAGGGCGTCTACAAGTTTTTTCTAAAATTTGACCCTGTGACCTCATTTTTGACCCTACTTGACCCAATTTGGAACTTGTCCGAGATTTCATTAAGACAATCATTCTGACCAAATTTCAGGTTGATCTGACAAAAAATTTGGCTTCTAGAGTGTCTACAAGGTTTTCCTTAGATTTGACCTAATGATCTCATTTTTGACCCCACTTGACCTAATTTCATACTTGTCCAAGGATTTATCAAGACAATCATTCTGACAAAATTTCAGGTTGATCAGGCAAAAAATATGGCTTCTAGAGTGTCTACAAGGTTTTTCTAATATTTGACCCTGTGACCTCATTTTTGACCCCACTTGACACAATTTCGAACTTGTCCGAGATTTCATCAAGACAATCATTCTGACCAAATTTCAGCTTGATTGGGCAAAAAATGTGGCCTCTAGAGTGTCTACAAGGTAAATGTTGACGACACACGACGCACGACGAACATCACTCGACCACAAAAGCTCACCTTGAGCACTTCGTGCTCAGGTGAGCTAAAAACAGTTTTTGTAAAGTTTGACCTTGAACTTGTTAGATAATTTGTTTGTATGCATTGGGTTAAATGCCACTTTTAACAATATCGCAGTCTTTGCAGCTAGTGCCCCTACTCATGGTTTTCTATCATTTCTCACACCAGAGCAACCACAAAATTTCATCTGAGCCAAAATCTGCTCATTACACTTAGGTGTTCAAACACCCACTGGTGGAAGTCAAAAGACGCATGTCACATTGACTTTTGTCAAAATCAGATGAAATTTAACAAAGCCGGAGTTTGAACTCTGGAACCAAGGATTAAAAGCTCTATGCAGTACTGCTGAGTGTACAAGGCTTGGCATCTTGTCAGATGACCTTGACCTGAAATATGCCAATTGATCAGATAAACCCTAATGCCAAAATTAGAGCATTGCAACTTGAATACAGTTGAAGTTATGGGAAAATTTTTGGTTGACATGTACATTTTTTTTTCAGACAGAAAGGTAGTTGGGTGGGTGGACAGACCAGTGTGAGACAATAATCAATATCAATATACTCTAAATCTAAAGATGGTTAGAGGGCAGGGGGATGGGGGGAGTTAGAAAATATTTACCTCAGCATAGAACTCCTGTTCATTTAGGACATCCTGACTCTGCTGTGCCTCAAGTAATTCTTGCTGTGTACCCGCCACAATTTCTGCACGGTTCTCAATTGCTCGAGAGATGGCCTCTGTCGCCTCCAAATCTGGTGTGGTGGGTCTCACACGTTCCTGGTCTAACTCGTACATAATCTCCGTCCAAACTTCACCCATCTGAAATTTGATATATTGTAAATGGGAGACAAAAACCTTGTAAATACAGCTTGAATTAAGGTAGTGAACCCATAATAGTTCCGCAATGTTTTAGAAGTAATGAATTTTAACAGTGTTAACCAAAGTTTCCAAATGATTTTCATTAGGAAACCTCGGTCAACATTGTGAAAGTGCATGAGTTCCTAAACATTGCGGAATTATTACTGTTCCACTACCTTAATTTTTTTTCTATGGGGTTTTGGTTGTTAATGAAAGATATATGTAATTCTATCTCATGACTAAACAATCAAACGTATTGTCAATTGGCTACCAAATTCAAATAAACACAGCTTTATTCAAGTCGTATCTATGAGATTTTGGTCTCCTATGAATAATCTATATATTCTATCTTATGACTAAACAATGAAATGTATTATGAATAGATGACCCAAACCTTGCAAATACAGCTTGAATGAAGGATTATTTATGAAGTTTTGGTTGCTCAATATTTTATTTTGACTCATAACTATACAATCAGTGTAAGCAAGCTTGAGAAAAATTGAGCCAAAGTTAAGATTTGATATAATGATTTATGATTATAAGTAGCATTTTAAAGGTTTCATATCCATAAGCAACACATTAAAGATCACACATAAAGAAACATATCATCAATTATCCGAGTTTGCATAATATTTCTATTCCTATTTGGTAGTTGTAAGAAATATCAACTTCTTTGAAAATGGATAGAGGTGAAACTTGATACTTTAAAGCTCTAAGATTATTATTACCTATGAAAGCTTAAATAGAATGTTTCCTTTTTCACAAGCTGTACTAAACAACTCTGAATACAGAACTACACAAATCAATATACTAAACGTAGCTCAACATAAAGTTATCAAAATAACCTCAAGCAATAAAGATAATCAAGCCTAAATAGAATGTTCTTTATTCACAAATCAAATTAAACAACAGCGAATACAGATCAACACAAATCAATATACTGAACATAGCCCAACATAACTTTTAAAATTACGTCAAGCAATAATGATAATCAATAATTGGTTAAACATAGCTCAACAAATAGTTTCTAAAATAACCCCAACCAATAAAGATAATCAAGCCTAAATAGAATGTTTCTTTATTCACATGTCATGTTAAACAACAGCAATACAGATCAACACAAATCAATATACTGAACATAGCCCAACATATTATTTTCAAATTACCTCAAGCAATAATGATAATCAATAATTGGTTAAAATCTATATATCTTATACTAACTCAACTCAAACTCTTTATTCAAGGCATGATAGCACTTCAATCTCTCATTTTCTCACAATAATTTTTCTTTGTATTTTCATTATTGCATCAATTAGGGTAATCTGTATTAACCCTTTCTTGCATAGAGCAAGGATTTTACATAAATGTGATTTTACACTAGAGAAATTTTCTGGGAAAAGAAGAAATTGCTTGTGATAAGCAATTTCTTCTTTTTCCATAAAATTTTCAACCAAAAAGGGAGGTTCAGTTTCAAAGTAAACCCACTTTTCACTGTCCAATGCAACATGTTTTTACCATGACAAGTATAAAATTTCTACCAATCAGATAGAGTTGACTTAATTTTTTCATCTTATTTGTTTATTTAATTAAATGAGGTTTTATGCCGTTTTCAACAATTTTTTCAGATTTATTGCGAGGGCTAGAGCATCTAACATGTGATTCCTGATATTTCTCTCACCAGCATTACTATAACAACCCTTTCTAGCCCCAGCCTCTATCCAACAAAGTGCTTACCTTGAAGTCCAGATATTTTTCAATCACAGTCAGGGTGATGTGATCATCCACAGTAAGGCCTGGAAGGTCAGTGAAACCTGAAAAATAATTTGTTTATGTTGAGCTTTTACCCTAGTTTCAACAGTATTTTGGATATAGCTTTACAGCTGGTTCACTTCACCATAATTTCTTGATGTTTCTCTTATAAGTACAACAGAATGCTGTTAATTGCAATTCCAATTTGTTGACAAACATTGTTGCCATTAACCAAACATTTCTCTTAATGACAGGAGTTATTCATTCTTTTCTTCTTTTGAAAATGCACAAGGTCAATCACCATAAAGCAGTGAGTTGCTATTATATACAAGTTATTTGTTCTTATCTTCTATTGCACACGCTCAAGATCAATCACCATTAAGCAGTGAGTTGCTATTATATACAAGTTATTTGTTCTTATCTTCCATTGCACACGCTCAAGATCAATCACCATTAAGCAGTGAGTTGCTATTATATACAAGTTATTTGTTCTTATCTTCTATTGCACACGCTCAAGATCAATCACCATTAAGCAGTGAGTTGCTATTATATACAAGTTATTTGTTCTTATCTTCTATTGCACACGCTCAAGATCAATCACCATTAAGCAGTGAGTTGCTATTATATACAAGTTATTTGTTCTTATCTTCTATTGCACACGCTCAAGATCAATCACCATTAAGCAGTGAGTTGCTATTATATACAAGTTATTTGTTCTTATCTTCTATTGCACACGCTCAAGATCAATCACCATTAAGCAGTGAGTTGCTATTATATACAAGTTATTTGTTCTTATCTTCTATTGCACATGCTCAGGATCAATTGCCATTAAGCAGTGATTGCTATTATATACAAGTTATTTGTTCTTATCTTCTATTGCACATGCTCAGGGTAAATTGCAATTAAGCAGTGAGTTGCTATTATATACAAGTTATTTGTTCTTATCTTCTATTGCACACGCTCAAGATCAATCACCATTAAGCAGTGAGTTGCTATTATATACAAGTTATTTGTTCTTATCTTCTATTGCACACGCTCAAGATCAATCACCATTAAGCAGTGAGTTGCTATTATATACAAGTTATTTGTTCTTATCTTCTATTGCACACGCTCAAGATCAATCACCATTAAGCAGTGGGTTGCTATTATATACAAGTTATTTGTTCTTATCTTCTATTGCACACGCTCAAGATCAATCACCATTAAGCAGTGAGTTGCTATTATATACAAGTTATCTGTTCTTATCTTCTATTTCACATGCTCAGGATCAATTGCCATTAAGCAGTGATTGCTATTATACACAAGTTATTTGTTCTTATCTTCTATTGCACATGCTCAGGGTAAATTGCCATTAAGCAGTGAGTTGCTAATATATACAAGTTATTTGTTCTTATGTTCTACTGCACATGCTCAGGGTAAATTGCAATTAAGCAGTGAGTTGCAATCATATACAAGTTATTTGTTCTTATCTTCTATTGCACATACTCAGGATCAATTGCCATTAAGCAGTGAGTTGCTATTACCAGGGTTGCAAATGGATTCTACTGTACGATGAAAACCATTAATCCATTTCATTAGATGTTTATCACTCTTAATCCTTGTCAAGCTGAAACTGGTAAAATTCAGATAGAATTCAGATAGATGTGTTGATTTTATGTTTTTTAACAATGACTGAAGTGTCACTGAAACATGGACAATGTCAAAAAGATTTTCAACTCTTGTAGAATACAGACAAAGACTATCTCTTTAAAAGTAAATATCTTCATTTTTCCTCATGAAAAATCTATCTCAGATAAATAAATATTCAAACCAAATTACAAGTCAATTTGCCTTTTCACAAGTGGTATCACAAGCCACTTGCAAAAAATTTGCAAGTTAATTTGTTTAGGAAATTAAGGGCCTGTGACCATCCTGTTTAAGAATCTTTGAAAGGTGACCTCTGGTTGAATTATACTGATACAAATCTGTTTATGAAATATCTATTTAACCCTTTGCTGTTTAATCCCTGCTTTTTACGTGCCTGTGATTTTATGATTTGGAAAATATTGTGAAAAAAAAAAGAAATCGCTTCTGACAAGCAATTTCTTCTTTTTCCACATTATATTCTACCCTACTGAATGATTATTTTTCAAATTAAATCCACTTTAAATTTTCGTCTGCAAAACCTTTGAATTCGGACAGGTCCAAAATTTTGTAAAACAGGAAAGTGTTAATGGAGTACCAAGATGGTCCCGTTTTGTGTGACAGGTCGCATCTACTTACCCACTTTACAAAACAGAGAGTATATTTTAGCCCTCATATTCTCAGAAACATCTACTTACCCACTTTACAAAACAGAGAGTATATTTTAGCCCTCATATTCTCAGAAACATCTACTTACCCACTTTACAAAACAGAGAGTATATTTTAGCCCTCATATTCTCAGAAACATCTACTTACCCACTTTACAAAACAGAGAGTATATTTTAGCCCTCATATTCTCAGAAACATCTACTTACCCACTTTACAAAACAGAGAGTATATTTTAGCCCTCATATTCTCAGAAACATCTACTTACCCACTTTACAAAACAGAGAGTATATTTTAGCCCTCATATTCTCAGAAACATCTACTTACCCACTTTACAAAACAGAGAGTATATTTTAGCCCTCATATTCTCAGAAACATCTACTTACCCACTTTACAAAACAGAGAGTATATTTTAGCCCTCATATTCTCAGAAACATCTACTTACCCACTTTACAAAACAGAGAGTATATTTTAGCCCTCATATTCTCAGAAACATCTACTTACCCACTTTACAAAACAGTGAGTATATTTTGGCCCTCATATTCTCAGATACATCTACGATGGCCTGACTAGGGCAGCTGGCAGGGAGTGGTGTGAATCCCTTCTCTTCTTGTAGGGAACCCATTAGGGGCTTCTTTACATCTGGAATAAGAAAATTATTCGTCAGTGACCCAATTAATAATTTTATAGCAAAAAAATTGTAAGATCTTGTATGTATAAAGTAAATGAATTAGTTCTTACAAACAGTGAATAGAGCTTTTAACATGTTTGATTTTTTTATTTTCAATGAACTCAACATTCTAGAAAAAATATCCTTGTCATAAAGATCCCATAGTACTCCAATTGCAGCAGGAGGCTTAAAAAATGTGTCTGTATGAATGTTAACAATTAAGCCTGTGCGTGACATTTGACATTCCAACAATTCAAATGTATTGGATTAATTATCTGGCCTGCATGAGCGTTCGCACGGTCTGAACAGAGTCTTTACTACTCATTTTGTAGATAGATGCAGGGTTTGACACTAAGGGGAGTCTGGGAGTCCGAGACTCCTTGCTTACCAGTTGGACTCCTTCCATTTGGAAGTAAGGAGTCCAATGGACTCCAAGAGTAATATAACAATATTTTGAAAAACAAATGCACAGAGCAGTGTCCTTTCTAATATTTGCCAAACTGTAGATCTTTTCACTACAAAAGTTGTTGAAGAAAATATTTGCTGGCATTCTGTAGTGTTTTGGAAAAAAAAATCTTCTTTGGAGGAACATTGTGGAAAAGAAGAAATTGCTAATAACAAGCAATTTCTTCTTTTCCAGAATGTTCTCCCATTATGGAAATTTGGACTCCTTATTTTGAGCTTGGACTCCTTGATTTCAAGTGTTAGGAGTCCAATTGACTCCATAATCTCAGGAGTTAGTGTCGACCCCTGTAGATGAGGTCTTAATGTATCATTAGATAGCCGGACAATCTTCCATTTGGACTGAGTGGCATTCTGTATTGATAAATGTTTGCCCCTCGCTCTCATGTCAAATTGTTGGAAATGTCAAATACAATCTCAATTGAAGTTTTCTAAAGGAACAACAAAGTATCAACCAGCATCTGTTACTCCTTGATTTCTTATATCTATCATCCATTGATTGATTGATTGATTGAATGGAGTTTAACACCGCTTTCAACATTATTTCAGTTATATCACGACGGCTTGAGCACCTAATAATGGATTCCTTGTATTTCTCACACCAGTACAACCATTAAATCTTTTCCTAGCCTCCAGCTGCTATCTCACATAGGTCTACAATTATCAACCCATGGTGAGAGACAAACAGTCAGAAAGAATGAGTGCCGCCGTCAGGTCATCCCCTGATTAAAACTACGATGAGATGCTTGTTTGAATGAGGTTTAACACCTTTTCTCTGATGAATCAATGCCTCTGGATCACAAAATGGATTCATTGTATTTCTTGCACCAGTATTAACATTATATCCTTTCCTAGCCTCCAGCTCTTTCCACTTAGCAAAGGTTTTGCAGAAGAAAATTTAAAAGTGGATTTAATTTGAAAAATAACCATTCTGTAGTGTTGAAAATAGTGTGGAAAAAGAAGAAATTGCTTGTCAGAAGCAATTTCTTCTTTTTTCACAAAGTTTTCTCAATCATAAAATCACAGACACGTAAAAAGCAGGGATTAAACAGCAAAGGGTTAATATAGAAAAAAATACTATTCTCATTGTTTCTCAGTATACTATTTATGTATCTAAAATCTATAAACTTTATCCAGGTGAATGAAACATTGTTTCATTGAATTGTAAAATTTCAGGCCATTTAGCACAGTGTTTTCCTAAAAATGATCCAGTTTATAGAAGGTAGTGTAGGCAAGGATCAGACTGCAAATCTGTGCAGGCTGATCTTAGTCTATACTGTCTATCATAGTCCTAGTCCACAGTAGGAAATACATTGATCAATTGACTGAATGGAGTTTTACGCCGCTTTCAACATTTTTTCAGTTATATCGCCAAGGCTGGAGCACCTAACAATGGATTCCGGGTATTTCTCTCACCAGTACAACCATCACATCCTTTCCTAGCCTCCAGCTGCTATCCCACATAGGTCTACGATTATCAACCATTGGTGAGAGACAAATAGTCAGCAAAGAATGAGTGCCGCCGTTGGGGATCAACCCGGGACCTTTAAATTGACAGTCTGACAATCTACCAACTGCGCTATGACAGCGGCTGCCAGTAGAAAATACAATAAACAGCATAAGAAGAGTTTACATTGTTTTCACAGCAAACATTCTCACCTATAATTGCGCCATTTTTATCTCTCCTCACACCAATATCCCTCTCCTCTGTTCTCCAAATATCGCACAGAAGATGGGCAGCTGAAGAGTTATCTGCCCCTCTCCAAGTCAGCACGTGGTGTACAGTTTTAGGGTTCTCACACAGGTCCAATAGACAGCCGAGGATTAAATTGTGCATTCCTTTTGGACAGGCCTGTGTAAAAAGTACAAAGACATAAAAGTCAGAACAAACAAATTAATATAGTCCTTACAAGTTCACTGCTCTTTTCAAATATAGTAATAAATTCTTTTCTGAAGTGTGAAAATCATAAACTGTACATAGAATAAAGGCTATGTCTGAGGAGGATAAATTGCCTTGACCTTGACCGATGACCTTGAAATTAAAAGATAAGTATCAATGAAATCAGTCTCCAAGCCAAATCTTCAATGTACCTCAATATAGAATTGTTAAAATCATTGATTTAGTTTTTGATGATATAAGAAGGAATGGTATGGGACTGTTTTAAATGTTCTTGAACTTATCAATAATGAGGATGCATTTTTTCATATTTAAATGCACAAACCTCAAGCAAATCTATCAAGATGAACACTCCTTCCTTTTCTAACAAATAATCTTCAGTAGAATAACAGCCTACTATAGCACACCTGAAATGTATAAAGATGTTTCATAAATTATAATTTTCTGCAATAAAATAGCACGAACCAGACTGTCACAGAGCCAACTTAACCCTGCCTCAAATGCATGTCAATTATGAAAAGCCATTTTCCATTAAAAAGGTATAATTTTGTCAAAAGTCATCGTAACCAAATATCACTTGCACATCTCTACTTGATATTGATCAAATCTGTAATGTTTGAATGAAATCTACCCATTAATTGCTGAGAAATTGAGTATACAGGAAAAAGCTACAAACATACCAACCAATGAACCGACTGACTGACCAACAAGCTGACTCCTGTATACCTAGTTCTATGGGATATAAAGAAGATCATTCCTTGGTAACATGGTGAGTTTGAGTTCTATACTAGTAATCAGTAATGGAGTTACTATATTTCTTTAATGCTTTTCAGTGGTTTATCGAGAAATAACGGTAGAATATCACTTGATAATCTCACCACAAAAGCAGTGAAATTATCAAAAACTTATACCCTGCTTTTGTTAATTTCATCCTATCTGACGTCATCTATGCGGGGCGAAATAAATGACGTCACAATAAACGTTGCATAGCAATCACGTGCAAAATGACGCGCTTTACAAGAATATGTCCTATAAATTTCATATTTTGTCTCATTTTTGCATTAAAGAAATAGAATAATCATTTGTTTTTCGTTTAAGATTGATTAATATTTCATTTCATGAACAACAAAAGCCTGATGTCATCTATGCGGGGCGAAATAAATGACGTCACAATGAACGTTGCATAGCAATCACGTGCAAAATGACGCGCTTTACAAGAATATGTCCTATAAATTTCATATTTTGTCTCATTTTTGCATTAAAGAAATAGAATAATCATTTGTTTTTCGTTTAAGATTGATTAACATTTCATTTCATGAACAACAAAAGCCATATTTTCACTCATGGCTCCGCCACTCGTGAAAATATGGCCTTTATTGTCCATTCAATGAAATATAAATCGATCTTACACTGAAACAAACGATTATCCTCTATATCTACTATGGTTTAATTTTTGCCAGTTCTGGTTTAGACTTGTCCAAAGATAATGTACACAAATATTGACATATTTACCAGACACAGTCTACAGCTGTTATAAGTAACCGGTTGTGTCCCAGTCCACTGTTTAATAATTTTGGATTGGTTCTAAGATAATGTACACAGACATTCACACCAGCTTCACCGAACAGCTCCTATAATATCATATACAAAATATATCATAACAAAATATTTGAATTAGTTAAGGTAGTGGACCTTTGCTAAGTCTGCAAAGTTTTGGACTGCATGAACTTTATTAGTAATAACAGAGGTTTCCTCATGATTTCATAAGGTAACCTCTGTTAACATTGTGAAAGATTTCTAGTTCTGAAATAATGCAAACTATCATAGGTCCACTATGTTAAATATACTTAATTTACTAATCTCATCAACTACTTTTGACAGATAATTTTTCATTCACATTTCTTTATCATTATTTTTTATGTCTAATTTTCATTAATCAATTGATTTTCCATTGGTTAAATATGGATGAGAGGTGGGTTAAGATAGAACATTTAACAGAGAACCATAAATTCAAGATTTTCCTTTTAATATGTTTTTGCAAATTTATTTTCTAGTATGTACAGTAAAAACAAGACCCGTGTCAGAGATAGCAATCACCCACCATGAAAGCTCGATAGTAAACGGAAGCTTTTATTCAGTTCAGTCTGAAACTTATTGATTGAATCTTTTTTCTCTCGTTTCTTACCTTCCTATGCATGTCTCCATCACACAGACAGGACAGAATCATCATCATATCTGACTGCATTTCAACATCAATGGCATCATCTGCTGTGTTACTGCTAATGGCATTGGTTAAAATGGCTGAAATATAAAACAAAGTATCATCAACATATCTGCCTGCATTTCAACATCATCTGCTGTATTACTGCTAATGGCATTGGTTTAAATGGCTGAAATATGAAATAATGTATCATTAACATATCTGACTGCATTTCAACATCATCTGCTGTATAACTGCTAATGGAATTGGTTAAAATGGTTGAAATATAAACTGAAGTATCATCAACATATCTGACTGCATTTCAACATCAATGACATCAACTTCTGTGTTACTGCTAATGGCATTCATTAGAATGGCTGAAATAATCATTAATTATTATCATGTCTGAATGGTGAAATTGCACGAAGTTATGGACATCAACAAACTGAAAATGCAAACAAAGTTTTCTGTAACATACTTTTGATTCAATAATTTTCTCTTTAAGGCAATACATTTGATTTTATTTCTAATTTATGGTAAGGAATATGTACATGTATCCGTTTCCTGCATAATCAGAATAGTTTAACTTTAATAAATCCATCTTTTTTTGTAAATGAATGTAAATGTTTTTTAGAACAATCATAATTATACAAGTAATCTATGATCTAAATGTATAACTTTTGAAAGAGTCAAGGAATATATAAAGGGTTTTTAACCACTCAGAATTGGCCCTTTTTTTATTTGATTAGTATATAAATATTATGAATATACAAGCTCAAATTTCTACAATCATTTCTTGTCTAACTAACTTACTTATAATTTGATTGATTGCCCCCTGATCTGCGAGGTCTTGTAGAACCATTTCCTCCCCAGTAGACACCACACTTCTCAGTACTCGCAGACAGTACCTCATCTGAGCCCTCTTGTTGCCACGCCCACCTACACCATGGATACTGTTGCCATGGCCAGCAAAGTCCTCTGGAACAGTAGAACAGACATGTTTTTCCCTTGAAAAACTCAATAAAAACCTTGTTAAAAGTGCAGCAAAATCAAAGTACTTAAAGGACTGGGTGCAACTATTGATATTCAATATCAATTTTTTTTTAAATGAACCTTATTTTTTCTGGCCTTAAAAAGGCTAAACAGGTGGCAAATTCTAAGATCAGAGTGCACATGTGTGCACACTGATCTTTGTCTATACCTTCTTTAAAAGCAGGAATATTTGGGTTCAGCTTAACAAAGGTAAGTGATTCATTATAGATAGACTGTTAAGAAATAATCTATCATGGTTAGATTCCTAGTGCCTTTAATATCAAGTTGTAAGATTTAAGTATTAGACTATTAGAATCAATCATTAATCAATCATGATTCTTAATGAATAATAAAGGTAAAAACGACCATTTCTGTTATTCTTCAACATAATGCATAGAATACATACACTTGATAAATCCATTCACCAAGCATCTACTAAGAAAATTAAAAATTCTAAATCCAAGACCAATAAAGAATTAGATATTTTTCTATACATTTTATGCTTAACAGAATGACCTAAAGCAAATTCTGTATAAGAATTTTCCTGTTAAATCAGATGTGCATTAAAACCTTACCCAGCTGAGTTTAAATTTTGTTTTTAACAAATTGCCCATTATGGGACATTTTAACATGTCTCGCTAATTTTTTTCCCGTATTAATTTAGTAAAAAGTAGGCAAAATAGGCTTAGATCAGACTGTATGTCTATGAAGACTCGAACCCAGTCTATACTGTCTGTATATGCTTTGTGTATAGCAGGATAATGCCCAGAACTACATTAGCATGAGAGAGTTCAATTGTTCTATCTTTCTTTCAGGGCTTAATGCAATGTCAAAGTTTGTACCACTTTTCCTTTTTCTACTGAAACCATGATCCCATATATGAAACATAAATACATCTAAATACAGTCAAAACTGTCAATAGTGGCCACCTACGGGACAAAGCAAAATCGGCCGCATACGGGAGTTGGCCGCTTAACGGAAAATCTACCCTACCTGTAATCGGCGTAACTATGTAAACGAGTTGCATTTTGTCACAGGGACCAGAAAAGAATTGATTACATGTGAACTTCATGTGAGAAAGCTTATGATCAAGATTTTGACACTGATAATATTCCTGATTACTAAAAATATATTTTTATTCATTAGAGAAATTGACAATTTCGAGTTCATTCCATTAAAGTATAAATGCGCTGGAGATACGACGTTTTTAGTGTTTATAGTTTTCACGGAGGCGGGTTCCTGTGGAATTGGCGGCAATTTGTTTCACGTGCGCGGGATGTAAACAATGTCTCATTTTCCGGCATGCTTGACGACGTAAGTTGACGTCATTTGGAAAATCCCCAGACATTTTCGACAAGCAGCGATGATTCCACGGAATCAACCAATACTAAACACAAAAACATCAATTTTATTAATTTGTTATTTATTTTTCTTCATTTGTGTGTCATTAAATTTTCATAAGAGGACGCGATTTTTGGTGCAAAGAAGAGAAAAAACGGTTATTCTGATAAAAAATAGATACTTCCGGAGCTGACGAAGGGAAATTCCTTCCCAGATCAATAAGTCATATAAATCTTTCAACAGATTGGGCTAACAGCAATGTTAAGGTTTAATAGGTGAGTTTATTGGAATATTAATTATCTGCTGCCGTTATCAATCAAATAATATGGTGGCCACTCAGATAACACAAATTGGTAGAGGTGTTGATTAGGTTAAGTCACGGTAAGTGCATACGATAATCCAGACACGTTATCGATTTTTCGTTAATCAGCGAGTCACCTGTTATAATTTGATGACTCGCGTGACCGCTTAAACATACAGACAGAAGTACGTTCGGACGTACTCCTACTATCGTCAATACGACCGGACAGACGGAGGAGATGAAATATACATCCATTTTCAGCGGCTTATAAATTCGACTAGTCAATCAGTTAAGGGAATGTACAATGGGTGCAATTCAGACAATTAAGGGTGACCTCCGGCTGCATACGACAGAATGCTGCTATTCACAGTTACTTTAAAGAGCAAATTTGCGCGGGCGGACCTGAGCTGGCTGCATACGGCAGTGAGACCGCTATTCTCAGGTGACCGCTCACACAGTTTTGACTGTATTATGAATAATTAGTAGGAATAAACATAAAATAATAACTAAAATTGAAAAAAAAAATCAAAGATTTCTTGTTACAATTACCAATTGGTTGTTCTTCAAAACTCATATAACTATAGTTTGAAGCATAGGTCTTTAAATAATCAACTGGAAAAAACAATGGGTAATCATGAACAGAGGTCTTTTGAAGTCTCCCAACTTGTACCAAACAGGCTTTTCTACTTGCGGACAAGTACATTTAGCTAGGTGTTTTGTCAGTGCAATTTAATACCATGGCAAGTCTTGGAAAAGTACAATTGGATCTAAATGATAAACAAGCAAATTCGTTGAATTGATATCCCCCACCGAACATATTTTCATTGTCAATGGAGTTAATATCAAACTAAGGTACAGGTTATCTTTTATCTACATCAACCTATAATTTTCAAGAAATAGTGCGGAAACGAATATCACTATGTATGTATATGGCTTAAACAGTCAGGGGCAGTAACTCTTAATTCCACGGTCGAACTGTATAACCCCGACGATATGCGCATGTCCTCTTTGTAGTGAAGCTGTGTGCCAAGTTTCATTGAAATCCGGCCTATAGTTTTCAAGAAATAGCGCAGAAACGAATATAACTATGTATGTATATGGCTTAAACAGTCAGGGGCAGTCCTCTAAATTCGGCGGTCGAACCAGGTAAACTCGACGATATGCGCATGTCCTCTTTGTAGTGAAGCTGTGTGCCAAGTTTAATTAAAATCTGGTCTACAGTTTTCAAGAAATAGCACGGAAACAAATATCACTATGTATGTATATGGCTTAAACAGTTAGGGGCAGTAACTCTAAATTCGATGGTCGAACAGGGTAACCCTGACGATATGCGCATGTCCTCTTTGTAGTGAAGCTGTGTGCCAAGTTTCATTGAAATCTGGTCTACAGTTTTCAAGAAATAGCGGGAAAACGAATATCACTATGTATGTATATGGCTTAAACAGTCAGGGGCAGTAACTCTTAATTCCACGGTCAAACTGTATAACCCCGACGATATGCGCATGTCCTCATTGTAGTGAAGCTGTGTGCCAAGTTTCATTGAAATCCGGACTATAGTTTTCAAGAAATAGCGCGGAAACCAATGTCGGGCGGACGGACGGATGGACGGACACGGCAAAAACAATTCCCCCCCCTCCCGATGATTTCATCGGCGGGGAATAATTTACCTAATCTGTAGAAAGCGTGTCTTTAATGAAGAAAATGCTGAGTTCCATTACTTTTTTCATTAAAAGCAATGTTATTTAAAATCTACTTGTTCCCTTTTTTCAGACAAGATATATTTGATACCAGAAAAGAAGAAAATCATCTTTCACTTGTCCAAGGATTAGCACAGAAAACCTGTATTAACACACCCCTGATGCTATATTGTAAAGTAGAACCAGCTTCATCTCAAAGGAAAACACAATCTATGAAAACATTCGTAGTGTACTTTTCTTATAGTAGACCTATTTTTTTATATAATATGTGGTGATTAATCAACAAATTGGACATTTTCAACTTGCAATATTATAAACTTAAACTAACTTGTAATTGGTCACTGCATGTTTCTCTCTTTAAGGCACATTTACATTTAAAGAAAGGAATTGAATAGAACATTTCTTACATATAAATACAAATCAATCTCAGGGGTTTTGGGTAAAAGAATTGTGTAAAAAGGACAGACAATTATAGCAGGCAACAGGGCCCGAGGTTATAAAACTTTTCTCAGACTCAATTCAAAATTTTCTCAAATTTCAATTTGAGATTAAAGCCGTAATTCTGTATTATTACTCAATTTAAAGTATTTACATATAACAACTTATTAATATCATCTCTCAGAATATTTTCATACATTTATTTCAATTTAAAATTTGAGAAAATTGAGCCTTAGCATGAGAAAAGTTTTATAACCTTGGGCCCAGAAGACATCAACCCTACTTTTGAAAAGTCACAAAACTCGCAAAAAGCAGGAGATATTTTAAGTTTCAGTCAAGAAAATACCATAATGTTGTTGAAAATCAATATCCTTTCAATGCCTTAAAGGTAGCTGAATAGAAATAAGTAAAGAAATTATTATCTATGACAATCATTTGCGGAAATGAGGTGAATATGTTAAATTTACCCCACCCACCAATGTTAATTTTGAAATTAGGGGATACCCATGATCTCATGCAGGTTGAATTGATTTCCCCAGAGAATTTCTTATGAAGGTTGATTTCTCAATATAACAAGTGAACACGCTATGCTATATACCAAGTGAACATGCTATCAGAACTCGGCAAACATTTGCATCTTTAACATTATTTGCAATGCTTTACATACTTTATTTGTGTGACTGATTAGAAGTTGGTTTAAGTTTATGTTATACGCATTCAACACTAGAGACTAATACATAACATTACAGGTAATTATTTCTTTTTCTAACTAGTTTTTCAAAGCTCCTTTTTTTTTCAATGAGGTATAAAAAGTCTGGTTTGAATTTGAAATGCATAGAAATGTAAGTTTACATACCTGGGCCAACACACCATTCCAACAACAACAACATCCGTGTACTGCCCTGGACGGTCATATAATCGTCAAGCATTTTGGGACAGAGATCACACAGACATGACATGGCCTGGAGTTGTAGTTCTTCAAACTGGGCTGGCGTCCACTCCCTTGGTCCTGACGTGCTCTCATTGGCTCGCACAAAAGAGAATAGTGCAAGCATGAGGTGACCTTCTGATAATATCTGAAAAGATTTTTATAAAGCAAATAAAATGTTCAATACTCTAAATATAAGTTAAGTATACATAGAGGATATTGAATGAGTGGTCATTGAATACCAAATTTATTTAACGAGTCATCTATAAACAGATAAAAACGAGGCTGGGCCGAGTTTTTATCTGTTATTGATGATGAGTTAAATAAATTGGGTATTTGATGAGCACAAATTTAATATTCTATTTATGATATGACCTGATTTTGGTGATATAACGAGAAAATTACGATATTTGTTGTTTCATGTAAGTCCGCGAAACATATAACGCCGTTTGCAAAATGATGTCAGCAGATCCATTATGACGTCATTTACTAACAAAAAAATAACGTTGTTCTTTGTTCTTAGCTCATTTGCATAATTATTCCACTAGTGGAATAACACCCGCTTAATAACAAAAATATTCAACGGGGTTATTTCACTCTGGCGACGTAGGTCATATTATAAATACAAGTAATCTATTTTTTTCAAGTATTCGGGTAAGAAATAATATCAAGAGAATTCATCTAGTTTGCACAGTTCTAAACACAAAATTATGATGTATAGTATGACATCATTTACTTGAGATCAAATAATAAACAAAAATTCATGTATGAAACTTGTGGTTGATCATAAAAGCTATTAATCTGTCATATTTCTTTTATTTAAGTTTTAGTTTTAAAAGACAAGATCAAAACTGTTGAACTTGACTTAGGGAACCTTTACAAAGTTTTCAGAATTTTTCTTTAAGCGCTGAGAAGTAAAGTATCATATTAATCCCATCCATGCTTTGTCTTATGACTATGCAATTATCCATGTGATAACATCCCATATGATGTTTTTATGAGATCACATAGATATTTTAGAACAATATCAAAATGCTTTTGTTTTTAGCAACTTGCATTTCTGTTAGAAGCAACGACGAAAACAAAGCTAATAGAAGTTATAAGATAAATATAATACAAACTTAGTGTATTGTATTAAAAAAAATCTAACTTGGCTGTGGGAATTGATAATTGTCTCGTCAGAGCCTCGACAGTTACCAATTACCCCAACCTTGTTAAATATTTTTTTTATACAAAACATTAAGTATGTATTATATATGAACATAACATATTTTTCTGCTGTTCACATAGCTTTACCATCTCTAAACTAAGAAATAAGCCTGCAACGACATGCAGTCTGATCTTAGCCTAAACTGTCTGCTTTCTACTTGATTATTGTGTGATATAATTTAGCTAGGCTTGCGAAATGTCTCAAAATTGGCAATTTGTTTGACACAGAATTTAGATTCAAGATAAGAGTTAATTAACTCTTATCTTGAATCTAAATTTTGTGTCAAACAAATTGCCAATTTTGAGACATTCAGCAAGTCTTGCTAAATTATAATACAATCTTAACATATAATACAATTGTATTAATACAATCTTTTGTAAAAAATCTAACTCACCGGGAGTACACAAGAATCTTTGCTCAAAGTTACGAGGATGTTAAATAAGAGCTTTCTAAGCTCAAAGTCTTCATGATTCTGTAATAGCTTCAGATGCTTCACTAATACATTGTGACTTTTAACTGAAAAAGAGAAATGGAAAAAAATATAGAGAAATGACCTCCGCCCATAAAATGCATGTTTTTTTTATCCGATCTCAATAATCTTTTGTAGACTGATAAAGGATCACCCAAGGATCATTCATGTAAAATTTCATTGGTATCCATGAATTAGAATCTGAGAAAACTCACTTTTTACCATATTTGGAAATTAGCCACGCCCATTAAATCCATGTTTTTCATTGGATCAAAATTTCTTGAACATTTTGAAAGAGGGACACCCAAGGATCATTCCTGTGAAGTTTGGTTGAAATCCATCCAGTAGTTTCTGAGGAGAAGATTTTTAAAGAAAAAGTTTACGACCAGACGCACGGACGGACGCATGACGGACACAACGCCATGACAATAGCCACAGTGGCTTTCAGCCAGTGGAGCTAAAAACAACTTTACTATCCTGTCATTTAATGGCATATAATTTATTTTTAGTTGTGTCTATCAATATTCCTGTGTTCTGATTGTTTGAAAAATTGGTTTTATTCCCCTATGAAAACAATTTTGAGTATGCAGTTGTTTTGTAAGCTTCCGCAAAAAGCAGTCCTGTAAAAAATCTGTTTTTTGACTGACAAATCTTTATTAATTTGCTTCATGATATTCAGTTACATGAGATGAAGAGAATATCTGTTCAAATTATGGAGGTATGAAACTAAAAACCTAATCACACTCATGTATGAACCATATATTAGATTAGGTTTTTAGTTTCATACCTCCATGAATTCAACAAATTCTCACTTCATCTCTTATACATGTGTCCTGTTAGGGAACCAGAAAGTAAAGCAGAAATCTCATGATTACAACCATGATAATAAAATTTTCACTTAAATACAACTAGTTTTAAGTGAAAACACAAACATGTCGACAAATTGATCAAATTAATAACAAATGAGCCTGTGTTTGACATTTCCAACAACTTGAAATGTTAGTGAGGTGGAAACATTGAGCAGCATAGACAACAACATACTGCAAATATAAAGTTACCTGATTGTCTACAGATACTTTGAGACTTTATCCATCTACAAAGCATTTAGTGAAGACTCTGGTCAGACTGTGCAGATGCACAGACTGACCAGAGTCTTTTGCTTTGCGCATATTTAGAATTGTTGGAAATCTAAGAGCAAAGGCTCCAATGGTAAGGAAGAAACCACAGTATTTACCTTCTTGAAATGTCGCAAACAGTGTCAGTTGTTTTGCAAAACCTGTCTCGATGAAGGGAGCATCCTGACATTTTGAAGCAATCATTGAGGCCAAGACAAGTAGATCATTCCTTAATTGTCTGTCATAATGGCTAAAACCCTGGGTCAGTTGGTAGATAAATGCATCTCGAAGTTGGCTGAGAGTATAAAGAAATGAAGAAACCTGATTGACGTAAATTGGAAAACTGCAAATTTAGTGATTTCTCACATTGGTTTATTTTTGTGTCTTCAATGTTGCCAGAGATATTAGTAAGTTCATATTTTAGCATGAAGGTTATATTAATTTCTTATTCAATAATTGTAAAGTCAGTAATCTAATGGATATGAGGTTAGCTTCAGAATAGGAAGGTCCTGAGATTAATTTCTAAATAGATCTTGAGAACTTTCCTGAGCAAAAGACTTTTTCTACTAAAAACTTGCTTTTCTTTTATGCTTTTCGGTGGTTTATCGAGAAATAACGGTAGATTATCACTTGATAATCTCATCACAAAAGCAGTGAACATATCAAAAACTTATACCCTACTTTTGTACATTTCACCCTATCTGACTTCATCAATGCGGGGCGAAATAAGTGACTTCACAATGAATGTTGCATAGCAATCACATGCAAAATGACGTGCTTTACAAAAGTATGTCCTAGAAATTTCTCATTTTGTCTCATTTCTGCAATAAAGAAATAGAATAATTGTTTGTTTTTCGAGTAAGATCTATTAATATTTCATTTCGTGAACAACAAAAGCTATATGTTCACTTGTGGTTCTACCACTTGGGAAAATATAGCTTTTGTTGTTCGCTCAATGAAATATAAATCGATCTAACACTGAAACAAACGATTATCCTCTATCTAACTGCCCTAATTGCCATGGAATCACCGACAAAATAACCTGCTTTACGAGAATTTATCTTGAGTTGGGTACATTTGTCCCATTCAAGCATTACAGAAAAAAGAATAATCATTGAATTTTTTGTACAAGATTGGTATATCCTTCATTTCATAAGTAACAAACGCTAAATTTTCATGAATTTTTTTTGCCACTGAAGAAAATATAAGTTCTGTTATTGCCAAAAAAAAGTTTAATCGATCTTACATCAAAAAAAGGAATTATCCTAAATGTATGCAGACATTCTAAACAACCTTACAAGTGGACATACCTTATACATATAAGATTATTCAGCTGGGATGTCAACACAATCTGGTCTCCCTTTTCCAGCAGGTTCCACAAGATTTCTGACGATCTAAACAACAACTGACCTGATGGATCAACATCCATGAGGCGTGAACAGATTCTGTGTGCTGCATCAGCTCTTAACATTGCATGACAAATTTTGGCTAAAAAAGATAAAAGCAGTGTAATATATATTTGAAAAAAATATTGACAGAAAATGTTAGTTTCAAACATTAGATTTAATGCAATGAATACTGAGAAATAAAAAATCCACAAAAATATAAATGCGATTTAAAGAAAGAGTTTTAAAACGGAAACATATTCTATTACGTTTTGGGATATGAATAGAAGCAAACTTGTTATACATTATAATTTTCTTAACATTTGCCATTAAGCACCAGCATTTGATTATTAAGGCATTAATCACCAGTAATCTCTAGGGGAATATGATCAGTAAGAGTAGACAATCCAGAGGGGCTTTGGGTGTGTTCAAAGGAACACTCCCCCTCTGTAGACATTATTTCATTTGTATAGAGAAATTCAACATATACTTGACAATAATAGCAAAACCAACCCCACCATTTACAAGTTCAAAACCACCTTTACAACAATCCTTGATCTATCACTGAGTAACATTCAAGAAATCTATTACAAACCTGAATTTTTTGAGAATTTTTGTAGAACATTCAATACTGCTAGTTTAACTGGTAAATCATTTTCAAGTAAAGCCAGAGATTTGACAAGGGTTTCTGCTATATCGCTGTCTTCAACGACTTTTTGGTTGTATTTTGGCTTGGATCCTTTGTGATCTGAAATTGATACAAATTATGTTTGTGAAACATCAATGTCCACCAAAAACGTCAAAATACATATCAACATTTTTATCTGTGATCTCAATATCACATTGATGTCCAAGTCTTTTCTGACATTTAGGAGAAAGATGAGGGGTCCTTTCCGGATTTAAGTTGGGAAGAATCTACTGAGAGCGGAATATTCAAATCACTTTTTATATGAAATCAATCAAGTCGTGATTTTTGAGTGATCAAAGTCTGTTTTAACATTGATAACTTTCTAAAGCATGTAAAAATCCCTTTCAGAAACTTTTAAATGAAAATAACCCTTCAGAAAGGGGAATTTATTGTTACAGGCAATTTCTCCTATTACAAACAATATTTTCTATCACATATGACAGCTTTATTTCAAATTACGCCCATATCTGCAAACTCTTTCAATTTAGATCAGTCTAAAACATACATGTGATATTTCCATGGGCTCTCATAGGGAGATTAAGACCTTTTCGTAGGGAGATTGGGTCTCAAATAGGGAGATTTTGCATACCGCGCGTTCTGGCTAAAAATGGGATTTTTCGCAATGCACGTCTACACCATAAACAGACTATAATACCTGCCATAAAAGTTTCTTTTCTTTATTTTTTTACTAAAAGAAGGTTATCATTTAATTTACTTTTGATAGAGGATAGTAATGCTACAGAATTTGGTCTTATAATTTCAGAGAAATAGATGTTACAAATTCATTTTTCATTTCTATGCAAATTTCAGGATCCCACAATATAGGTGTTTTTCATTCTCTTGTTTTTTTTTATTTATTTTTGTAGATAATCAGTAGAAAAAAATATCTTTCCAAATTTAAAAGATGTAAGCCTTGCAACTTAGGAGGAGACTGTTAAAGTTTTTCTTTATTTCTTTGAGTAATCTAGAAGCGCAAAACACAAGGCATATTTTTAATGGAGAGAACTTTCAAGGGGTTTGGTAGTGAAGAAATAGGTAATACTGCATTTTTGCAATACTGCTTTATGCAAAGTATGAAATTCTAGGCCTTGTAATTGTATACGTTTTATTTCACTCTGTTGCCATGGCAACCAGAGTTCTTCATGATTTACAATATTCTGTGAAATATGAAAAGGCCTTGTCATAAGGATCATTTTTGTGTAGATTGTGTATGCAAGTTGATGACTAGATTATGTGATTTTTATGATTGTTGACGGATGGATGCATGGATGGACGGACAAAGAGACAGACCAATTTATTGTAACTGGCACTTACTGCTACTGAACTACACGAAAAATAAATGGTTTTGATAGCAAATTGAAATTAAGGACAGCTTATTCCGAGTTCGCGGACGTTAAAGATGAACACGGTAGAAAACGGAAAGAGAAAGAGCTACCTCTGCAAATTAATCCATGTTGATTAGCTTAATGAGAAGCTCTGTGTAAGAAATAAAGAGCCAATCCACAATTTTCTAATCTGTACATTTGTGTTTACAAATAACTTGATTGAATCATTCGATTTCAATTTCCAGAAAGACAGTTTCTCATTCATAAATAGTGTGTAAAGTCTCAAAACGACCCCAGCGAGGATCCGGTGAAATTGCCGTGACATTTAAAAAGCAAATGCCCGATGTTTCTTTAACCCTTTCCTGTTTTACAAAATTTTGGACCTGTCCAAATTCAAAGGTTTTGCAGACGAAAATTTAAAGTGGATTTAATTTGAAAAATAACCATTCAGTAGGGTAGAAAATAGTGTGGAAAAAGAAGAAATTGCTTGTCAGAACCAATTTCTTCTTTTTTCACAATGTTTTCTCAATCATTAAATCACAGGCACGTAAAAAGCAGGGATTAAACAGCAAAGGGTTAATTTCAATATCAATTATTAAATTTGAATGACAATTTGAGAACGTATAAGACAGTTTTTACTTTTTGTAACTCTGATAATTTGACCATAAAACAAGTGTAGATCTACTAAATTGGTATCTTCGTTGAAATAAAAGTAAGACCGCTTCTTGTTTTACTTAATCATGCGTTATGACACGAGGGTTTTTCTGCGATGCCGCCTAATTTTACCAAGGTCACTCTACATATTATGTTCAGCCTTTTCCTTCATGATGCTAATTGCGTAGAGTGGAATTTTTTAGGGGCTATTCAACGTTGGCGCTATCGGTCGCCATTGTCGCCAAATGCGACAAAAATTTAAAAGTGGCGCAAGAATTTTTCATTTGGCGAAAATGCCTGGCGCCAACAAAAATCAAGTGGCCCCAAAAATTATCAAATGGCCCCAACTCAATACACGATAAGCAAATATCAATAACAATATACATAACCAGACTGCCCTAAGGGAATAAACTCGCTAATCCGTCTAGTAGCCTACACGCGGCACGCGTCATTCACGGGGTCTGATTATCGATTTTTTACTGACAGCTGGATTTCGGATGAAGAATTTATTAGATTAATATTTGCCCAATAAATGATTCCCGATTCTCGGGTTGTTGTTTTATTCTATGTTTTCAAAAATTCTTAAATCCCGAATATCACAGCTGTTACAAAAAGATCGTAACCGCATTGGAAAAAGCTCTTGTTACGACTTTATGACAAGTAATGAATTTACAATCGCGGAATCAATAATTCAACCTCGACCCTGTTCGATTAAAAAAACGCGAATAAGATTATTCTATATCGGCTGCGTATTTTTGGATAAAATCCTACCTGTGGCGAAATTAATAAAGTAATCCCGATTTCCAAAATAAAATCCATCAACAGAGTCGAAAGAAGCGTGTCAATTAATCCCCATTAAAGAAAGGGTTTGACATCTCATGAGGTTTAAAAGCGTGTTGGACGAATGCCAAGTCCGGAAACTACCCGAAATTTAGCTGAACATCAGGCGTCGGCGCCTTTGATCACCCGTTCTCCCTCTTCGAAAAATAAACTGTTCTAGACGCTTTACTCCGCAACGAGAATACATTTTTAAATTATCGTTGATTCGCCAGAAAGCATCTCGGACTTAATTTTGGATTATTGGAATAAAACACGAAGTACCGGTATCTTCTTTCTTTGGTTAAACTTTGCACTAATCTTTCGTATTTTTGAATGAAAAGATTGCAATGTTTCAGGCAGATACCAAGTTATTTCCTTATTTTGTCGCCGCTATAAAATGTAAATGCCATAATTACAACAGACTGCCGTTATCAGCTTATTGTTTTGTTTTGTCTCGGGTCGCTTTCCGAGCTAACGCTATTTAATGAGTCTGTGTGAATTTATAAACCTTTCATACCATTCGACATGCCAAAGCAATTGTTCGAACAGAGTGCCAATCGGGGAAAAGATGAGGGATTAGAGAACAAGAAGTGCGAAATTTTAATCCTGTCACTGTCGGGTAATTGACCCTCTTTCGAAACGCGTGTCTATTCTCAGTTAAACTGTTTTAAATTACAAAGCCTATACCTGTTGACACCTACCTCCGACGATCGCCGTTGATGGCCACGATTTTGTTGCTCCGTAATTAAATTATCTTCATGATTGTTTTTGACAATAAATATTTGAAACTTATTTGTTTTTTCTTTATTCTTTATTCAACAGAGTCAGACAGATCAACATTGATGAATATGCTTGCAACATGGTTGCCTGAACAGCCACATGTGTACCAGCATATACAACATTCTAATCATGGAAGTCTAGATATACATGCAATGAGTTAAGTCTAGGACAAACAAATTGGAACAAGGAGCAAATGATGGTTTCCACAATTCCTTTCTTTTGCCTCAATGTTTTCTTAATGCTTTCTGAAATATATATCATAAGGAAAACAGCTTATAAGGAAAAGAGTTGGGTGCAAAATGTCGAAAATTTTGTCTATTAGTACCGGCCCAGACACCCGAAATGTGGCCCCAATTTTCACCAGGTTGGCCCCAACTTTTTTCATTTGGCGAAAGTGATGGCCCCAACTTTTTGAGAGCCAGAGTGAACCCTGCTATTGGAAAAGGATATTTACTTACGGCGGAAATTTACTAGCTGTGTTTACAACCATTTAAATTTTTCAAAATTGAAAAATTCACAGCTTAACTTGTATCAGGGACTCTTAATATACAAGGGTCCGTAGTTGTATCCACTATATTATTTTTAGTAATATTGAGTAACGTTTCACCCGGTTTAGATCTTGTTTCTAAGAAAGGTCAATATTGCTGATTGTCATAATTCGTTTCGTATACAGTGTGAAGGGTGATAGGCACAGTAGCAACCGTTATCGGCAATAGTTGATCTACCCAACAACGATAAACAATGACACTTCTAGACAGATAAACAACGCTTTACCCGATATTGGATTTCTCACTCGTCATTCAAGCATTCAGACCGACGATTTTGTATTTTTTGTCTTCCTGATCTTTTTTTCTCAGGCCCTAATTTCTTCAGGTCGGGAGAAATGGTCTCCAGATCGGGAGGAAGGGTAAAATATTGGGAGAATACGCCGAGATCGGGAGATATCACATGTCTGCTAAAATTTGAAGAATAGAAAAGGTTTGAGACTTACACTGAACAGCCTGCGATGAAGGTGCCTCACTATAGAAACTCAACAATGTTTCACAAATCTGTTTTCTTACTTCAGCACTGTTCACTCGCATTAGATAACCTGTCAATAGATCATCAGTTTATTCTCAAAACAAAAATTATCATAACCTATAGTATAATTGTGCTAAATAACTTTGCTATTCATCCCAGTAAAACTAAAAAGTCAAAGTATATGTCTGTATATAACCCAATAATTATCAGCAAAATAAATTTAATTTCCTTTACTATGTATTGCAGGCTTTTCAGGGTTTGACACTAACTTCTAAGACTAAGGAGTCCATTGGACTCCGAATCTATGAAATAAAGGAGTCCAAGGTCAAAGTAAGGAGTCCTAATTTCATAATGGAAAGAACTCTTCTTCTTTTCCACAAGTTTCTTTTGAAAAGAGATGACTTTCATTCAAAATAGTATTAGATGCAAGAAAATTTTATCTTCAACACTTAAATAGTGAAAAGATGTACAGTTTTGACAAGGATTGAAAAAGAAACTGTCCTGAGTTTTGGTAAATATTATATTTGTTAAAATAATCTTGTATTAATTAGGGAGTCCATGGGACTCCTTACTTATAAAATAAAGGAGCCCCAACAGGTAAACAAGCAGTCTCAGACTCCCTGACTCCTATTAGTGTCGAACCATGCTTTAAATACTGAGTATCAAGGGCTAAAATAGCATCCGACTAAAGCTGATTTTGTATACATCACAGATGTATTTATTATGCTTTTCTGACCTTTCCACTTCCACTTGGTATTGACAACTAGTCGAGAAACATTTCCGGTATATTGTCGACAAAATCTTGCCAGTGTATGGTCATAACGCTACTTTTAGTTGTCTACTTGGTATGCTTTTTCTGTCTAACCACTGACCAAGAAATCAGAAATCGTCACATTGGCCGTTTTATGTGACTGAAAATAACTATTTTGGCCTGATATGATTGCCATCATCAAGTGGACGCTATATTTTATTGAAAAAAAAAAAATTAAAAAAGGATACACCTGAGTGTTGTTTTGCTGATTTTTATCTAACTCTAGCATAAATAATGTAGATACGTACCAAGTTGAGAAATGGACTCAACCACAATTTGTTCATAGATCAGCTCATCTGACGATTTCTCCTGCAGAAAGGGGAGGCTACAGATCTTCAAAATGTCTACGAGGAATTGTTCATAACGAGGTTGCTCACTCACTCTGTCGGCGCAAACATTTAAAATCTTAAACACCTGTACCAGGTCTTTCATTGGCTGAGAGATGAGTTAAGGAATATAAATATAGTCAATATTGCTCGAGCGACCATGTCTATTCAGCGACCAGTTGTATTAAGCGACCGGTTTCAAAATCCCCTTCTTTAAATGGAAATGTCTTCAGAATTAGACATGATTGGTCTAAAAATTATTGTAAATGAATCATATGTTGTTGAAACTCAATAAAATCGTCACTAAGACGATTGCATTGAGTTTTCACAACAAAGGATTATTGAGAAACTCACACTCAATACATACATATTCAAATGAAATTATGTTTTCTTATTTTTAAAATAAGCGACCATTCACTTAAACGACCGCTTTTTGTTGGTCCTTTAAGTGGTGCCTTAATACAAGATTCGCTGTATGGTGTTCTGGAGGAAGAGTGTCAACCTCTTGATAAAGAGGTCTTGAGTTCGATTCTCAAGAGTGGTTATCGATCTTTAAGTTTTTTCAATGGCACACACACATTTTGGCGCAAGTACTAGATCCATCTCTTAGAAGCAGAGTCAAGAGAGATTAATCTAAGTTGACACAAAGTGTTTCCAAATCAATGAAAAATAAATAAGTTTTAACCAAGGAAAATAAATTCATATAATTTAGGTTTTGAGTTTTGAATGTGACTGTCCTTTGAAAAGGGTAATAATCAAAATCCATATTTGGACCTTTCTTTACGCAGGTTTACATCAAATATGATGCATATAATATATCCTACCCTGGGTTCAAGATGAATCAGGGATCTACACTAATTTCTGCAATAAGAGGTTGGACACCTAATCTATGAAATCAAGGAGTCCAATTTAAGCTAAAAGTAAGGGGCCGAAATTTTCATAGAAAAACTTTATGGAAAAGAAGAAATTGCTTGTTACAAGCAAATGTTATCTTCAACAGTTTTGTAAAGAATATATTTACTATTCTGAGAAAAATTGAAAAGAAAATAGTCCTCACTGTATTCCTTTTGAAAATAATTTCATATTTTAATCCTACGAGTCCACAGGACTCCTTACTTGAAAAGTAAAAGAGTCCCAGGCGGTAAACAGGTTTTCTGACAATATAAAAAAATATAAAAGGATACAAATCCCTGTGTATAATGTCTCACAAGTCTCTGTAGAGCATTCACATGGCGGTCATATAACATAGACTGAAATTAAAACATAATATTATATTGGACTCATAAAGGGACCATCTTGGAACTGTATATAAAATCATTACTTGGAATTTTTTTTATCAATCATAGGTCAATCAGAAAGCGTATTTCATAATTAATCACATAGCAAAGGTAGAATAATTATTCTAGATTTAAAAAAAATATTTTGTGACAATAGATTCGACCCTGGTCAGTTTGCACAGATCGCACTGTTTCACCAGGAACTTTTTGCACTTCAGGAAATGACTAATAATTTGAACTTAGGGGCCCAGGCTTCAAAAATTCAATATTTAACATTGGAGGCATGCGGATTCTCCCAAAAAATCTAGGGCCCAGCCTAAAATCTAGGGGCCATGGGCGACTGGGCCCCGGCTAGTCTTTTTCCCTGCACTTCCCAAATGGTCCCTCTTGAGTGATGGATCACATATTTGAATTAAAGAAATGAATATAAAAGTTTTTTATAGCTATATAAAAATTAATTCATTTAGCCTATGAATGCTAGTAAATAAATGTCAAGATAATTCATTCACAAGGTTGATTATGATTTTTTGTTCCATTGTTATAAACGAACTGTCCTAAACCGAAGTATAGCTGAATATACGTCGTGAGCTGGCCTCGAACCTGTGCTGACAACAGCATTCAAATTTTTGGTTTACAAGTCCAATGCTCTACCACTGAGCCAAAGAAGATCTTCGTTGGCTCAGTGGTAGAGCATTGGACTTGTAAATCGAAAATTTGTAAATTGTTGTTGGCTCACGACAGATATTTTTCAGCTATGCATCGGTTAAGGACAGTTTGTTTATAACACCATTCAAACCTCCAGTCTGACAGACTATCAACAAGATGGCAATTTGTCTCAAGATAGCCCTGTTACACTGCTGGATCTCCAAAAACAGCCAAGAAAAATATCTCAAAATTTAGGGTTGGGGATCTGTAATGGCATCGGAATATTTTGACAGAAAGGAACTTTAACAGTGTTAACTGAGGTTTCCTAATGTTTTTCATTAGGAAACATCAGTCAACACTTTGAAAGTTCATGAGTTCGGAAATGTTGCAGAACTAATACCATTCCACTACCTTGAGATTAGTAGAGTTAGGGTTCTTGTTCACTGCACTCCTTTATCATGAGAGGAACATAACAGCTAAGTTTAAAGTCAATTGGACATTAGGTGACAGAGTTATGCTCGGGACTTAAGAAGTGGACGCTGCGCTCTCGCCAAGAAGTAGGATAGCAGGACGCCAAGGGTAATCACATATTAATCTCTTCTTTTGACAGGCAAATAAAAAGAGAAATTCATTATTGTACTGTATTCTGCGTAATTAATGAACTGGCAGGGCGGGGCTTAACCATGACGTAATGTGGTGAGTTTACTTTTCAATTGTTTGGGTTCTTTCAAATTTTACTCGGTAATCATTGTTAATGCGCGCAAATAACTGTATCCTAAAACCTTAAGGATTCACATGCTTTGAGAGTGTGAACACATTTCATGGTTTGGTTACTAAGGCCTCGTAGCTTCAGCTTGAAAGCTGAAGTTACGAGTATTTGGCTACCAATCTCTGATTTAAGGTCTCGAGTCATTTTTGTCGACTCTTTTTAGAAGTAGGTTATTTTAGATAAAAGCATGATTTCCCTTAACCTTAAGTGTAACGACCCGTTACTAAGGCTCCGCCATGCCAAGGCATTAATCATGGCTTTGTTTGAAACTGTTTCTCCTTCATGTATTTACAGGCAATTACAACTATTTCTTCCTTAGCCATCAAATGATATGAAATATATTTCTAATGAAAATTATCTGTGATACTTACAGAGTGTGGATCTGTCAGTAGTTTAACCACTCTTCCCATGTTCATTTCAACCAATTTGGAGCCCTGAAAATACATTTTTCAGCTTTATTTGTAAATAATGCCTGTAAATTGGCAGCTCAAAAAAGAAAATAAACATAAGCATGATAAATATCAATTATTTCAACAAAGGTTTAATAAAGTATGCTCTATACCTTCTTTCTTTGACAAGTCATTAGGATTTGGCATTGTCCTTGACAAATCACAATACTATGAGTAACCAATGTTGTTCTCTTTCTAGATACAATGTACACAAAAATAGGGGGCTGCAGTGATTATCCTTTATCCTTGAAGTTGTTCTCTTTGATGCCATTGGTCATTGAAGCTAACCGCTTAGTCTTTATTAGGTATAATATGACTGTAGCAACAATATTTGGCATGGAACATATATCCAAGACATGTGGCAGATCTAGGATTTCTGTAGAGCAGTTTTAAACTCATCAAACTGTGTTTGTTTTCTTGAATGTTCAATAGCAATTGAATTTCCCTAAAAATGAAATTAATAATGCCAAAGAAGGAGGTTTATTTGTACCTATTCACTTCCTCTGGATTTGCCACTGACAAGACATAAAAAAAAAACCCAAGAGAACCGCCTGCCCTATGTGTGCAATCCATGGCTGAGTCAAAAAAGGGGCATAACTTGTTAAAAAATACTTTCAGAGTTATCCCCCTTGATTGTCTAAATAGTTCTTGTGAAGGTGAACAAAGATGCAATGTTTTATAAAAACATCTTCCATAACAACAAAGATATGACCAAGGTTGAAGTTTGTCACATCACATCAATGCCTATGTCAAAGCCTCACCCAGAAACAACAGTGACCACAATACCTCAGGATGTTCTTTGAAAACAGCTCAGCTACTAAAATGATTATAAGTACCATTTCAATAGGATGATAAATAGGATTTTATGATGCTTTCATCATTATTGCAGTTATATCAAGATAGCTGGAGCAACTATCCATTGCTTTTTATTGTTTCTCACACATGTTCATCCAAGCCACAACTTGCACATCTCAGGCATTCTACTTAACATTTGCCTATTTGTGAGAAACAAATGATGCTAATGTTACAATGTTTTTTGTCATATGTCGAATGAAATTAATTTTGTTGAGCTGGGATTTAGACTCTTGATCCCAGAACTGACAACTCATTGTTACAGATCAAGCTAGCGGAGCCTTGGATTTAACCATTTTGATCTCTAGACAACTGTGAATATGTCTTCAAAACAAAGAATTTTGGAGCTTGAAAATAAATTGCTCATTATGTGTTTGTGTTGACACAGTCTACTTATGTGTGACCTTCTTTCTTTAGGAATAATTGAATATTTTGTTGAGGAACTATACATGAAAATCTTGGCCGTGGCCTGTCAAAAAAGTAGGTTAAATTAAGAACAATACTGGGATGACACCTCAAGAAATTGGATGCAACACATGCAAAGTATGTATTGAGCTTCATCCTTAATTTTGGACTTTAAAAAATATAAATGAATAATCAAATCTTTTCATTTTAGAAGACTACCGTTTTTAAATTCAGAAAATTTTAGATAAAAGACCAATTATGTTGAATTTCAATGGACCAATCTCATTTTTCAAAACAAATTTGATCAAAACATCTGAATAATGCTTTCTCAGAATACTATGTGAAGGAATTTTTTATGTTTCCTATCTTTGTTCAATATTCTTTTTAATAGCCACGGATAAAAGATATCCCATGGCTTCAACCATATTATGTGACGCTTTTGTTTGACGACATAGTAAGGCCGCACTTGTGTTGTTATATCCTTTGCTGTTATGATGCAATCAGGCAGCAAAATGAAAAGGAGACAAGGATCAAACATGAAACCAGCCCTTTCCAGTTTGTCACCTTCACAGATCTCCTCATCTAAGATCTGTTATTGTAACAATTTCCATTCATGAGCCAAAAAATCTAAATTATCAGTTCATAGACATGCCTGTAAAGCTCCGATGTCCTCATCTGAAATGACATGGGTTACAATCGGTATTGACGGCTTTTGATCAGATGACATCTTCGATGCTGAAAACTTCTCAACTTGCAGAGCTTGTGTTGTTGCCGCCATTTTCACCAGTGTACAATAGGGACGGTTTTAGTGAATAGGCCTTTAATTGATCTTCATAGAAAACTAAAAATAAACGTTTTTTACAAAGGTTTCAGTGAGAGAATAAATAAATTTAGCTTTATCCAAATTCATTATCTAAAAAGTCGTCCATATTGAATGCGTTGCTATGTACAGAAATTGCATTGTGGGATATATTTGACTGGTATACGTATAATTGGATACAGGTAAGAGCGGCCCATAAACGAACCGGTCCTCATTATTAACGACCTTTTGAACAATCACTTTATTCGTATATATACCACGCAATTAAAAAAAATATAGGAGATCATTATAAAAATTATTACAAATGCAATTTAATCTAAGATTTGCAGATTTCAAAGATAGTTGTCAAATTATCACATTTACATTTGGTTTGACCAAGATATTAAATAAGTATCACAGTAAGAGAAAATCATAAATCATCTACATAAGATAAGACAAAATATTTTATTGCTAAAGTATACCCGTGGTCAGGGTTAAAGGCAATTTTACAAACACAGATTAACAAAACAAAATAAGAAAATAAAATAAAAACAAGGCTGTCACACACTCGCTCGCGCACGCTCATAAAAAGACAAAGTTATATAATTTATTAATTTTGATTAAAATTACAAAAAACGACTTAGAGTTCAAGGCCAATGAACTATATTATATTAGCTTTTAGTGTAAAATTTGATACAGCTTTTAAAGTATCTATATTGGAACTTGTTAACAAGGATTTAAATAATACTAAATTGTTCCCAGGTAGCAAAGATTTTGGGACCCATCTGGGTCCCATGTGGCTATTTATATAGGACATATATGGACAGCCAATGTGGGACCCAGATCGGACGTGCAACCGGGATCTGGATGGGCAAGCTATATGGGCCCTATATGGGCCACGACTTGGAAAAAAATTGCCCATAATGGACCCACATGGCTCCCAAGTCTTGTAAATGGGCAATACATGGGAAACAATTGGGATCAATGTGGGCTTAAAGATACCCATCAGGGACCCATGTGATACCTAGATTTTGATTTTATGGGTCCCATATGGGAATAATTTAGGATCAGTATAATCAATATTTACCCATCATGGTCCCATATGGTTCCTATATTGTTTTCTTATATTGTACTTTAATTTGAAGCAGTTTTGACATGTATTGGGTACTTATGATAAAAGCAAATATACATGTTAAATTTGCACAATGCAGATCCTCAAATCATTGATGTTAACTTCAAAATCATTATAATGATGAATCTTTTTATTATCAAAATTGTGTTGTTTTCTTTTTTTTAAGTGAATTCCTACATAAAAGCGGGGAGCATTTGTATCTAAGTAATTCAAAGTTTTCTGAATTTTACTCAACTTGGTGAGTCCTCGGGTCAGATGTATCAAAAGGGCCGATACGCTATCAATATTATTGGCAAAAATATTGAATCACCATAAGGAACAATCTGGGGACGGAGAAAAATGTTCAACATTGTAAATAAAGACTATTGGCAAATTAATTTGAAAATGTTTGAGATACTTATAAAGACGGACCGCTAATGTAACTGAAAAATTAACATACCAATCAAACCAACCATTTACAAAGATGAGCTGTGTTGACAAACAATCGCAAACTAAATGAAATGTCAAAGAGTTGATTTGCTTTTTTGTTTGTAATTAAAGAAATAGTTTAGATAAAATGAAAAATATGTAAAAATTTACGCGAGAAGTGGCATCATGTTAGCAGGTGATCTAGAATGAAAGTCAGAAAAGTGCCAAAGGAATGAAACAGATTTATTTGACAATTTCAAAGATTGAAATAAAATAGCCAAAATATTAGGATAAAGAATTCATTTTTTTATATTTGTTATTTTTTAAGTAAATTTTTTCAGAAATTTGACAATGAAACTATCTATATCTATATATACTGCCTAACTCCCCTTTCGGGTATTACTGGCAGGTGCGCGTTTGCGAAAGATGTCATATTAAAATGCTATAGTAGACAACACATAGTTATAACAAATTCCTCTAAGTAGGCCTAACACGTTCTTTTTATGCATTGCCAGTCTTCGGCGAGGCAACTTGCACTCACCCGTACAGATTTCGCGAGAATTGAATATTTAGGGATTCGAAAATAATATCCAAATTCTTGGCATTTATTAATATTCTGAACTTGTAAGTCATAGACGTGTTGTATCGGTATTATATGAAGCTTTAATATGGTAGTTCGGTGAGTAAACATGTAGGATGTTTGAATGGTCATAAGAAAGTTTCCTTTCCAAAATTGGGCGGACCCGTCTGAAAACATGTGGAAATGGGACCTTATGGGGTTTTGCTAAAATATTCTAGTTTACGCGAAACAGTCCACAAATTCTATCAGATACTCGAAAATTTTACAGGATGATTTTAGGGCCATAAGGAAGGTTCCTGTCGAGGATGTGGCTAATCCGTTGGAAAGTATGAGGAAAGCGGCCTTATGGATTTTCGCAAAATATAGTCATTTACGTGATATAGTCCCCAAATATTATCAGATTTACCTGAAACTATAACAGGATGGTTGTAGGATCACGAGGAAGTTTCTGTTGAAAATGGGTCTGATCTGTCGGAAAACAAAGTACAAGATGCAATGCTTGACTGCAGGTGCAGGATGCTACAAAAAATGAGCAAGTGTCTGAAATTTCCAACAATTTCATATGTGCGCAAAGCAAAGCTTCTGGCCAGCTTTTGCAGCCGCACAGTCTGACAAGAGTCCTGTAGATGCAATATATAAAAGAAAAAGTCTCAATCCTTTTTCTGGCAGTCAGCATAAATTATTATTGCATTTTGTCGTTGTCTAAACTGCCTAACGTTTATACCTTCCACACGAGTAAAACTGTTGGAAATGTCACGCACTGGCTCAAATCTAAGTCGAAAAACGAATATAACTCTTACTTTATAGTCTGAATAGCCCTCGTTATGGTGAGCATAAATGCCAAGTTTCACGAATATATTTTCAATAAGAACAGAGATATGACTAAGGTTTAAGGTTTTCATATCCAAAGCCAAATCTAACGCTAACAACGTCAAGGTGATCATAATACCTCGGGTTTTCTCCAAAACAACCGAGCTAAAAAGGGGCCTTATGGGGTTTTGCCTAAAATATTTTCGCTCAGACGATAAAGTCACCAAGTTTAATTTGCCTAAAAAGTTTGAATGGCAAGAGTAGGCTTATAAGGAAGGTTTATTTTGAAAGTGGGCCCATCCGTTAGGAAACTTTGGGGAAAGAGCCTTGTTGATTAATGGCTGAAAATATTCTTGTTTACACGATGAAGTCCACAACTATCATTAGATTTGCTTGAAATTTTGACAAGATGAGTGTAGGGCCATAAGTAAGCTTTCTTACGAAAATTGGACACTCCCATAAGAAAATAAAGGAAAAGGGACTTTATGGATTTTCACTCAAAATACTCTGGTTTATGCAATCAGGAAAATTTTAGTGTCATAAAGAAACTTCCTTTTCTAAAATAGACTTTTCTTTTGGAAAACTTATAAACAAGAGGACCATAGTGGCCCTAAATCGCTCACCTGAATGAACTGTCAAAATTTGTTAAAAGTAGGTTTAGAAGGATGATGAATTCTGACAAAATTTCATGTTGATAGGGCAAAATGTGGCATCTATTATGATTACAAGATCATTCTAAGATTTAAGCCTATGACCTAGTATAATAATAATAATAATAATAATAATAATAATAATAATAATAATAATAAAATCTTTATTTAAAGAAGGTAGCTCATTAAGCTATCACCATACAAACAATACAATGAATATCTTATTTACAATGAGGCCTTCTGAAATAATTCAATGTATAACAAAACAAGTAAAGCAAGATTGGTGATGACAACATATTTATGATATTAATAATGATCTGGCGAATTGTTTGAAAGGTTGATGACTTGCACTTTTTGGAAATCACCTTGCATCAAATGGAAACAAGTTCTTGTTGTTTTGCAAATAATTTCTATTCTGTTGCAAAACTATTCGCCAAGAATTTGAAGGTTAAATGAAGGACTGAAGAGATTGCATTAACTTTTTCCAGAAATAAAACTCAGATAAATGATGATAGGTGGAACACCTCGTTATAAAATCATGCAAAGTCATTATATGAAAATTAACACATTACAATGATGATGATGATGATGATTATGATGATGACAATGACGATTAAGATGATGATGGTGTAATGAAATTATGATAAAATAACAATATTGTTTGAAAAGACATACACAATTGTGAATGGCGTAACTTAAAGAATTATATCTCATACAGACATCAAATAATTTTTCAGAGATCGTTTAAAACATGAAATATTTTCAATGCTTCTTATAGTAAAAGGAATGTCATTCCAACATTTCATCCCATTAAAAGAAAATGATTTCTTTAACAATTCTGTTTTTGGAATGCACTTATGCGATATCTGTTTACCTGATTTTGATCTTAAATCATAAAATTTGTTGTTACTCATCTCTACAAATTCTGACATATATGCTGGAGCTAATCCGTGAATAGTTTTATAGACCATAAGAATCGTGAAATACTTGCATCGGCTTCCAAAGGTTAGCCATTTTAGAGAAGTGAAATTTTCTATAGAACTGGATCTTTTAGGTTTGCATAAAATGATTCGTGCAGCTCTCTTTTGAATTTTACTTATTCTATTCAGAAACGAGGATTTACACTGGCTCCAAAAAATACACCCATAGTCAAAATACGGAGTAATGTAAGGACTATAAAACATTTGTTTCATTTCACTTGTGAGAAAGTTATTAACTCTTTTAAGTAGATACAGCTGTGATGATAATCTAGCACAAATATGACCAATTTGGGTTTTCCAACTCAAGGTGTTATCGATGTATACACCTAAAAGTCTTTGTGAAGTAACGTTTTCTATTTTTCTATCTCGTATAATTAAATTCAATTGAATGCTGGATTGTAACTTATGTTTTGACCCAATTAGCATGCATGTAGTCTTTGCAGGGTTCAGAACCATGTTGTTATACTTGCACCATTTTTCTACCTGTGTAATATCATATTGTAAAGATTCATTTAAAAGGTGAACAGAAGAACAACATTTGTGAAGCGTAGCGTCATCAGCAAACATATCTAATTTCGATGATATACAGAACGAAAGATCATTAACATAAATTAAAAATAAGATAGGGCCAAGGATTGATCCTTGAGGAACACCAGATGTAATCGTTTCCATACGGGATTTCATAATACCATGATTGACAGTCTGGCGTCTGTCGCTCAAATATGAACGAAAAAGATTACATGTATTTGACGTAAAATGGTGTAGCTTAAGTTTATATATAAGAATATTATGATCGACTAGGTCAATCGCCTTTCGAAAATCAAGGAAACACGGATCCTACCACATTACCCTGGTCTAAAGCTGATAACCAAGTATCTACAAGTCGAATTAGGGCAGTTTGGCATGAATGGTTCTCTCTAAAACCAGACTGGTAGGAAAATAATATATCTGTTTCTTTTAGATAGGTTTAGATAGGTTTTGAGCTGGTTAGCAATGTGTCGCTCAAAAATCTTAGATAAAGTAGGTAAGATAGAAATGGGTCGATAATTATTAGGATCGGTTTTATCACCGCCTTTAAAAAAAGGTTTAACACGTAAAAATGCGTTGAGAAATACAATTATTTATTATGCAAGCAATGGGTATTGAAATGAAATCTCTGCATAATTTTAAAATGTTTGGACCGATTCCGTCAAGCCCGGTCGATTTATTGCTATCCAGCTTATCAATTATATTTTGAACCTCAAAGGGAGTTATGAATTCTATATCAAAATATCGACCTGAAAGATTACTATCAAGATGAGTCATTAAGTTCTTAAAGTATCCTTTATCAACAGGAACTTTATCAATCATATCGGATATATTAACGAAATGGTTGTTTAGGGCGTTGATGATATTTATAATACCCTCAACCTCAGATGATTGAAAGTGTAACCTAGAAGGTAATTGTTCTTCATTTACGTTTTTCGATGTAATGATGCGAAGATTTTGCCAGAGCACTTTGGGATCAGATTTACTTTTAATTGCTTCATTAAAGAAATGTTTCTTATTTTTCCGTATAATTGCAGTTACTTTATTTCTCCAAACTTTATACATGTTCCAATTTCCAGTGCATTTATATTCATTTCTTGTAAGAATTGCGTTTTTTACTTCCTAATTATACCATTTTGGTTGTTTAAGTCTCTTTACCCGTTTTTCTTTTAAAGGTAAATGTTTAGAAATAATATCATTCAATACACGATAGAAAAACTCTAATGACTTATTAGGATTTGATATTGTTTCAACATTATCGAAATTAATGCATGCCAAATCATATTTCAAGCTTTCATATTTAATTTTGAAAAAGACCGGTACAAAATAGACCTAAAATTATTTTCGTTGTTTATTTCAGCATGACTTTGATATGTTAACGCAATTGGATAATGGTCACTCAATGCAAGTTTCGAGACTATGATTTCGGAAATAAATTGTTTGCTAGTGCTATATATATGATCTATTATGCTTGAAGATTTATCCGTTACTCTAGTTGGTACTTTAATATGTTGGTAAAGACAGAAATCTTGAACCAATTTAGACCATTTATTATTGCTGTAAGTAGATGTTGAAGAATACTGAATGTTAAAATCTCCTAACAATATATATTCTAAACTTGACGCATCGGCTGAATTTAGTTGCTCTTCGTACTTGTCTATCCATGCTTGTTTGCTGTTAGGCGGTCTATATGCAAAATTAAACAAAACCGGTTTGTTTTTAGGAAATTTGACTTCGAGCCAAATGCTTTCTATATCACTTAGTTCTAAGTCACTTCTTCGTTCATAAATAACGTTATCAGCTATATAAATAAGTAATCCATATCCATTTATATTAATATCAGAATCTTTGACTGCTTCATTCAAAAACGTTTCAGATATGCCCAGGATACTAACAGAAAAATTTATTGCTCAGTAAAACACGAATTTCGTCTAATTTTGGTAGTAAGTGCTGAATATTTAAAGAGGCTATGTGCATTCCTTTTTCTTTAAAATTGAATTTTATTAAGTCCTTATCTTTATCACCATCCGTGTTTTTACTATTCTTAGATGAATACTGTTTAAAATTTTGTAACTGTAGGATAGGTTTCGTGACAGTTTTATCATGCGTTAACAACGAGTTAAAAGCCTTAATTTTGTTTGTCTGATTTGATTTAGGTGAATGATTTTGAGATGAACAATTCAAAAATTTATCAAAACTTGATTGCGATCGTTCGTGATATGAGTCGATTGAACCACATGTGCATGTATTTTATATATCAAATCTGTTACTACATTTAACAGAACAGTGTATGTCTAACCTGTCCTACCCAGTTAAAAACCAACATTCTGATACTTTATGGTTCGGCAGTCCACAGTTCCAGCATCGTTTCAAACTATGATTTCTATTTATGTTGTCTCTGTTGGGTTTCTTTTGATACAAATTGAAACGTCTTCTGTTGTATTGAACATGACTTTCTTGCCTGTCCTTACGATAATTTCCCATGGTTTTAGTGCAATTTTTCTTTATAATAGAGATTTCACTATTGATAGTAGTAACTAAAGCACTTGACCCGTTTCTGTTCAAATGAATAAAATCGCGGTCATACAGATTTTTAGCTGTTTTACCGTTTGCATATACGAATGACTGAAAACATTCCACCAGTTCCGCTTTTGTTTCTTCACACACTTGCTTAATAGCATCATTCAGTGGTATCACGTCAACATCCTCTCTCGGGCAAATCGTACACAAGTATACGTCGCATTTCAAATCAGAAACCGTCGATTTTAATTCATCATAGACAGATCCGATTCGGCCATCAGCTACGTCATTACCCCCTGCGTATATAACAATACTTTTGTAGGCATCAAGATTCATTTCTCCTAATTTTGCATGTACGTCCCTTGCTTTACGTCCTGGTAATGTTTTGATGTCAACAGATGCATCGAGTCCTCTTTTGTTGATCCCTTTTAATATAGAATCCCCAATTATCAGGGTTCTGTAGGCTGTATATCTATGATCTTTGAATTCCTGTCCATAAATTCCTGCATTTCTGGCTGGGTTTTATTAGAATTTTCCGGATTAATGTTTGGAAAACAAGTCATATTCTCATGTTTACTGTTATTTGTTCCTGGACTACAAGTAGAATTAGGTCCAACGTCCTCGTTTGTGTTCGTGTCTTTAATTTCACTTTCTCCTTGTCGACAGACATTCCTAGACTCTTCATACTTGCAACATGGGACATTCTTGATAATATTCTGAATAGATCTGACTTACTGTTGCAGTTTCTCGTTAGCTTGCCTTGTTTCACTAAAGCATGCATCATTTCTATGCTCAAGATTTTGAAGATGTTCGTTTGTCTCCCTTTGTTTGGACGATATTTGCTTCTTTATGCTTGTTATTTCATCTCTTATTTGGGAAAATTGCATATTTATATTCATGTAAAATTCTGCAGCTTCAATTTTGACACTTTGCATAGGATTGTTTAACGTTTTTATTTCATTAACCATTTGGATGTGTGTTTTTTCTTCTTCATTTGCTATGTTGTTTTCGACTGGCGCTGTCTCTGTTGATTGACATGATCGGCTGTCCGTAACATTCGCTTGTTCTACTTGAGATATGGTATCATTTAATGCTGTATTTACAATGTTTTCTATAAAGTCTTTGGCCCAAATTGACCAAAGTAAGAACTCGTCCAGGCTTTCATCAAAACAATCATTCTGACTGAATTTCAGGTCAATCGGGCAAAAAAATGTGGCCTCTAGAGTGAATACAAGGTTTTTATATGATTTGACCCCAGGACCTAGATTTTGACCCTAGTTGACCCAATTTCAGACTGGTCTGAGATTCCATCAAGACAATCGTTCCGACCAAATTTCAGGTTGATTTAGCAAACAAGAGGACCAAGATGGTCCTAGATCGCTCACCTGAGTCTCTTTGACCCCTGGGGCATCACATTAATTAGATAGGCAGATGTCAAAAAGAAGATAATTGCCTAAGATCAATACAATGGAACGTTTTCAGCGAAGAGCAAGACAGATATGCCTTTTTGCTCTTTGATTCTATGTAAAAAGGGATGCACCCGGGTGGACCCAAAAGGTGACCCCAGGGTCGCAATCTGAACAAACTTGAAAGAGGTCCATAAGATGATGCTACATACCAAATATGAAAGTTGTCTGCCTTCTGCTTTCATAGACGAAGATTTTCGAAGGTTTTCCTATTTTCACCTATCGTGCTCAGATGAGCTGAAATGGATGCGCCCAGTTGGAGCCCAAATATGACCCAAGGGTCTTGATATGAACGAACTTGGTAGGGGCCCACTAGATGATGCTACATACCAAAAATGAAGGCAGAGTGTCCTCTGGTTTCGATTAAAGAAGATTTTTAAAGATTTTCGCTCTTTGATTCTATGTAAAAAGGGTTGCGCCCGGGTGGAGCCCAAATATGATCCTAGGGTCTTGATATGAGCAAACTTGGTAGAGGTCCACTAGATAATGCTACATACCAAATATGAAAGCTGTCTGCCATCCGGTTTCAGATAAGAAGATTTTTGAAGATTTTCGTTTTTTTACCCTTCGTGCTCATAAGAGATAAAGGGATGCACCCTTGCAAAGCCCAAATATGACCCAAGGGTCTTGATATGAACAAACTTGGTAGAGGCCCACTAGGTGATTCTACACACCAAATATTAAAGCTGTCTGCCATCTGGTTTCAGAGAAGAAGATTTTTAAAGATTTTCGCTCTTTGATTCTATGTAAAAAGGGTTGCGCCCGGGCAAAGCCCAAATATGACCCCAGGCTCTTGATATGAACAAACTTGGTAGAGGTCCACTAGATGATGCTACTTACCAAATATGAAAGCTGTCTGCCTTCTGGTTTCAGAGGAGAAGATTTTTAAAGATTTTCATATTTTCACCCTTTTTGTTAAGGGTAAAGGAAAAGTTAAGGGTGGATTTCATTTATTTGAACAACTTTGGTAGAGCTTGACCCAAGGAACATCCCTGCCAAGTTTCATCAAGATTGGCCCACTGGTTTAGGAGGAGAAGATGTTTAAAGAAATTGTGGACGACGGACGACGCACGACGCACGACGGACGACGGACGACTGACGACGGACGACGGACATTCTACGATCCCAATAGCTCACCTTGAGCACTTTGTGCTCAGGTGAGCTAAAAATGCAGCCTCTACAGTGCATACAAGATATTACTAAGATTTGACCCCTTGACCTAGTTTTTGACCTCAGTTGACCAAATTTCGAACTCCTCCGAGATTTTATTAAGATAATCATTCTTACCAAATTTCAGGTTGATCGAGCAAAAAATGTGGCCTCTAGAGTGCATACAAGGTAAATGTTGACAGACGGCCAGACAAGTGGCCATACGGAGGACGGACTTCACCTACCCACAAAAGCTCACCTTGAGCGCTTCGTGCTCAGGTGAGCTAAAAATGGGGTTTTAGATTTTTTCAGTTTTGCAATTAAGTCCTCAAATATTTATTAAAAAATCTTGATTTTTTAAGGATATTTCTATGCTTGTAGTGATGGCTCTGTTTGCAATTTTATGCGAACACAGAAGAGAATCTCTAAGAATAATTACTTTATTCAAATTAAAAGGAGAGAAGGTCCGCTTGGTCACTGTTACCATTCACTTTTTGTTTAAACCTCAAAATAATTGAAGGTCGATCGCGTGGGTTTGATTCCCCAGGCTGGCACACTCACAACCTAATTGTCTTTCGGATGAGACCATAAGCTGGGGTCCCGTGAGGCGGTGCTTAACACCGAGCTTGGCGGATCTCAGGATTAGCCTCGTCATGTATCCTTGCACTATCCCCCTTCATATTTAACGGTCTTCTGGGGGCGTCGCTCATATGAGCATGTGCTGCAGTAGCGATGATAAATAAAAGGAAATACAAAAACACAAGTAAAAAGCGATAAAATTAATGAAATATGAAATCAAACTGGGCTTATCAGACCCTCATCAGCGTATTGTTTTTTGAGTCTTTTGGAGAAGAAAACATTTTTTTCTCTTTTGGTGAAACAAGTAATTCTGTAACTGTCCACCAAGTGTGTTAGTATTTTTTTAATTCTTCAAAGAGATGCAGGCAAGGCTACAGATAAGGGCGGGGGGGGGGGAGGGATTTTGGTTTTCAAATTGAAATATTTCATGATTCCTAACTTAAACCACATGTTGTTGGTACTCATTTGAAACGTCTCGTCGAGACGATTCAAATGAGTACCCACAACATAAGGTTTCATTTGGAAATAAATATATTAGACTTGCTTTATCCCCTCTTATCTGGACCTCTGGGTGCAGAGATCGGCACTAACACCAGTCCTCGGGCCCGAGACCTGTGGATTTCCGGGAGGACTGGTAGATGACATGCTGCAGGTCCTTCAGAACAGTTGATAATGGTTATCTCATTTCAAATCAGTCAAAATTAAAAAAAAAATGTTTTCTTTTTCAATACTTTTTTTTTCATTACTCTGTGGAAAACATTGTGAAACAAGAGGGCCAGAATGGCCCTAAACCGCTCACCTGAATTTTATTGGTCCAGTGGAACCCATCCAAGTATTTTTCTGACAAAGTTTCATTCACATTTGCCTAATTGTTGAAGAGGAGATATTATTCCAAGAATTTAAAGTGAAAATAGACCCTGCCCTACCATTCTTTACTGAGGAGACTCAAAATAAGCTCCCCCCCTTACCATGCCTATATTTTGTCTCCAAACAAATTTTGCAAACTAATTTTGAAGAGGGTCTTCAAAGGAACATTCTGGTAGTTTCATTGAAATCGGCCGAGTTGTTCAAGAGAAGATGTCATTCAAAGATTTTGGGTTCAAAATAGCCCTGCCCTGCCACGCTCATATCTATGGGCCAATGAAAATTTTACAAACAATTTTATGAAAAGGGTCACCCAAGGAAAATTCTGGTAAAGATTCATTGAAATCGGCCCAATGGTTCAGGGGAAATGTTGTTCAAAGATTTCAGGCTCAAAATAAGCCCCGCCCTGCCACACCCATTTTATGGGCCAATCCAAATTTTGCAAACAATTTTTAAAAAGGGTCACCCAAGGAACATTCTGGTAAAGTTTGATTGAAATCGGCCTAATGGTTCAGGAGCAGATGTTGTTTAAAGCTTTCGGGCTCGAAATAAGACCCGCCCTGCCATGCCCATGGGCCAATCAGAATTTAGCAAAGAATTTTTAAAGAGGGTCACCCAAGGAACATACTGGCAAAGTTTCGTTGGAAATCCGCCCAGTGATTCAGGAGAAGAAGAAGTTTTTAAGATTGTTTACGACGGACGACCCTTAAAGCTCCCCTTGAGCATGTTGTGCTCAGGTGAGCTAAAAAGAAGAAATTGCTAATAACAAACAATTTCTTCTTTTACCACAATGTTTTTCATGAAATTTACTAGTTGAATTGCTAAACTATTGATATTTCTTATGATTACCCACAACACTAGAAAGCCATAAATGGCTTGAGTTGCTCCACAGCCTTTAAATTCTTGAAAAAGCAAATCAAAGTTTTGCCTAGATTTTTCAATGTTTGGGGTTCTACTGATGTTGAAAACCATTAATTTTTCAAAGTATCCAATATATAACATAGAGAAATGACCTCCGCCCATTTAAGACATATTTTTCATTCAATCACAATAGTTTTTGGTTGCATGATAATTGGTCATCCAAGGATCATACCAATGAAGTTTGATCGATGTCCATCAGTTACATTCTTAGAAAATGGTATTCAAAGTTTCCACTACATAACATATTGAGAAATGACCTCCACCCATAAAATACATATTTTTCATCTGATCACAAACAATTTATGGTAGACTGATAAAGGGTCACTCAAGGATCATTCCAGTGAAATTTGGTTGATACCCATCAGTTACATTCTGACAAAATGATTTTTAAAGTTTCCACTATATAATATATAGAACAAGAGGACCAAGATTGTCCTAGATCGCTCACCTGAGCCTCTTTGTTTGGGCCAAAATTGTGGCTTTTAGAGTTACGAGAAAATTATCATTGAGACCCCTTCTCCCGTCATATGGCATGGATCTTTCCCAATTTCAAAAGGGTTCATCCTTGTGACCTAGCCAACATTCTGACCAAGTTTAATGAAGATTGGGCCATATTTGTGGCCTCTAGAGTGTAAACAAGAAAATTGTCTTTAAGGCCCCCTTTCCCATGATATGGTATGGATCCTTCCTATTTTCAATAAGGTTCATCCTTGTGACTTGGCTAACAATCTGACAAGGTTTTATGATGATTGGGCCATATTTGTGGCCTCTAGAGTGTAAACAAGAAAATTGTCTTTAAGGCCCCTTTTCCCATATGGCATGGATCTTTCCCAATTTCAATAGGGTTCATCCTTGTGACCTGGCCAACATTCTGACCAACTTTCATGAAGATTGGGCCATATTTGTGGCCTTTAGAGTGTTAACAATAAAATTGTTTTTAAGGCCCCTTTTCCCGTGATATAACATGGATCCTTTCCATTTTCAATAGGGTTCATCCTTGTGACCTGACCAACAATCTGACCTAGTTTCATGAAGATATGATCATATTTGTGGCCCCTAGAGTGTAAACACTTTTATTGTTGACGAAGGACGACGGACGACGGACATTTAATGATCACAAAAGCTCACCTTGTCACATAGGTGAGCTAAAAATGACCTCCCCAATAAAATACATATTTTTCATCCAATCACAATAATTTTTTGAAGACTGATAAAGGGTCACCCAAGGATCATTCATCTTAAAATTAATTGGTATCCATCAATTAGAACCTGAGAAAAATCACTTTTTACCATATTTGGAAATTAGCTACACCCATTAAATCCTTGTTTTTCATTGGATCAAAATTTCTTGAACAAATTTGAAAGAGGGTCACCCAAGGATCAATCCTGTGAAGTTTGGTTGAAATTCATCCAGTAGTTTCTGAGGAGAAGATTTTTAAAGACAAAGTTTACGACTGGACGCATGGATGCAGGACAGACACACCACCATGATAATAGCCCCAGTGGCCTTTGGCCAGTGGAGCTAAAAAATTAATATATATTTTTATGAAGGACCTATTACTATTAGGGAGGACCTGTAAGAGTTCTCTGTAATTCTCTTTCAAACTCTACTCTCTCCTTCCCTCTCACTAAATACTTCTCAGTCTCTCCACGCCGACAAAGATGACAATGTCTGTGCTGATGCAAAGGCTTCTGTAATATTGTGGGTTTTCTCCGATAACAGCTAAGCTAACAAAGTGAAGGCTGATAAAAGGGAAGACAATTTCTTCCAGACTTGAAAAAGAGTTTATTCAAATTTCTAAATGTTGACAATTATAAGATGTAAACTCGAGATTTTACAACATCGAAAAATCAAGATTAAATGACAATATATAGGAAAAGGTTATTCAATTTTCTAATTTAACTTATTCAAATTTGTCTTTTTCACTTTCAAATTCTCAAACATTTTAAACAAGCTAAAATAAGAACTGGATAAGTTATAATCTGTTGTGTCTCTACATTGAGTTACAAAGAAATGTCCAAATAACAAATACTCTTCTAAAGTTATATCCTAAGTTAGGTGTAAAACAAAAAGCTGCAGAAATTTGGTGCAAAGAGGCAAGATAAGTGCAACTCTGCATTTCAGAAGAAAATTATTGCAAATCAATTAGCAATGTCAGCCGTTTTGAATGATTGATTGAATAGAGTTTAAAGCCGCTTTCAACATTTTTTCAGTTATATAGAGGCGGCTGGAGCACCTAACAATGGTTTCCTGGTATTTCTCACACCAGTACAACCACCACATCCTCTCCTAGCCTCCAGCTGCTATCTCACATAGGTCTACAAATTTCAACCCATTGGTGAGAGACAAAGTCAGAAAGAATGAGTGCGGCGGTCGGGAATCGAACCCGGGGCCTCTAGATTGAGGTCAGTCGCACAGTCTTAATAATAGTTAAACATATTTGAGGAATGTGAAACAAATAAATCATGGATTTTAGTGCAAAACTATTGTCAGTGCCCTTGTATATTTGTAGGCATTTACTATAGATTTGCACCAACACCTCGAAATATCATTTCCACTATTAGTACTTTGAATAGAAAATATATCTTGATTGAATATGTATATATAAACTTTTGTCCATTTATGCAATTCATGAAAAGAGAAGAAAAATTGAGATTCATATTTTTCAGCGCTTAATTTATCCACAAGCCTTTCTGAAAATGGCAAGTGGCTATAAAGATCTTCTTTCCAATTATTTAGACATTTCCTGTTGTATAGTTTTGTCTAAGGCCACAGTACATGGTCAAAATTATTAAGGTAGTGGACCCATAAAAGTTCCACATCATTCCAGAACTCTTGAACTTTCACAATATTAAACCAGATTCCCTAATGAAATCATTAGAAAACCTCGGTTAACACTGTTAAAGTTCAAGGCTTCCCAAATGTTGCAGAACTATTACAGGTCTTCTACTTCAACTATGATCTATAGACTTATATTGTATGAATTTAAACATCATCCATACACAATCCATAATTGATAGTATAGATTGACAAAATTTTTAGAGATGAAGAGAGTACTGGTTAAACTATAAACCTGATCACATTGTATGAATATGCAAAACGGATTCAAATATTGAGTGTGGATTCTTTTTAGTTTTATACCTCCATGAAATCATCAAAAAGTCTCTTCATAATATCTCATAACTTAATTTCTTGAATAAAAAAAGGAAGATTTGCTCTAAAATACGTAGATTGTTTATGGGACCACTTTACAAAAAAGCTGTATTATCAAAATTGTTTTCATTGAGTGATGAAACCAATTTTTCAGCCAATCAGAATGTACGAATCTTGGCAAACATGCAGAGAATTCAATTATGATTATAAAAGGGGAACATTGAAAATTGTTTCATTATAATTCTCAATAATATTGATCATGTATTGCCCGCTTTCTAGATATTGTTGTTGTAATTCAAAAAGCTTGTATCAAGCTGTAGTTACAATCTTTTAGAATAACTTTGAAAATATATTGGTTAATTCTTACATAAAATTATTTTTTTTAAGTGTTCCAATACCTACCTTATATAGAAATATAGGAGTTGATAAAATGTGTTCTTTCATATTACATAAATTGATATATCCTAAACCTACTAAGAGTGAAATAGATACTGAAGGATGATGAACCATTTGTGACCTCTCATGCAAAGAGGGAATTTCTGTCAAGGTTTTTAAGTATCAAAGTATACTGTCCATCCTTCACAGACTCACTTTCAGCTTGACAGGTCACATTTAACCTTAATCTTAAACACTGCAGATAATGATTGTGCAAAAACGGAAGAACCAGTTGAATACATAAAGCTAAATTTTAGTGCAATAATGAGATATCTTGGAACAAATGAAAATGATACCATACATAGCTAAGGCTTCCCATACTAAGAGGTACAAATATCAAAGCATTATCAATTAAAAGTACCAGTACATATTGAACATACTATGATCAGTCAGGTAGATCAAACTACGAATCATTGAAATATACCAATTTCATGTCTTTTTAAGGTATTATGGTGACATGTCATTCAATTCCTAAATTGTGTTTAAGGTGGTGGACCCCTAATAGTTTAACATTTTGGAACTCATGGTCTTTCATAATGTTAACCAAGGATTCCCTAATGAAATTGTTAGGAAACCTCGGTTTACACTGTTAAGGTCACGCTTTCCTATATGATGTGGAACAATTACGGGTCTACTACATTAATTGGATTAAGGCTGAACAAGCTTAATTCATGGAGAATGTTGACATAAGACTGGAGATTGATAACACTAAATGGAGTCTTCTACTTAAAGGCTTAAAGTAACACTGTTTTAATGGAGCTGTAAGCAATGAAAATCATACTGTTGTAAGGAACCTTTAACCTGAATACCGGTACTTTCTATATTCAAAATTAAAAATAGTGGACCGGCAATTGTTCTGCAACTTTTTGGAAGTAATGAACTTTAACAATGTTAACAAAGGTTTCCTAAAGATTTCTTTAGGAAACCTCAGTTAACATTGTGAAAGATCATGAGTTCCAAAATGTTGTGGAACTATTATGGGTCCACTACCTTGAGTAGCACATTTTCTTAACAATTTTGAGGGAAAAAGAGCAGGCCTAAAAGTACCTCTTAGCTTGAGACGTCGCTTTAGATGAATAGTGCAATAATAAGGTAGAGTTTTATGTTACTTGTTTAATCATGGCAGTAAAAATAATGCATTAATATACCTAGTACAGAACCACAGATAGAGGGGGGTATTTTTGGATCTTAGATCAAAGTATTTCACTAATTATAGCACAAACCCTATGCTGTGGGTACTCATGTCAAGACGATTCCAATGAGTACCACAACACAGGGTTTCCTTGAGAAATAAAGATTATAGACCGTTTTTCCCCCTTCTTATCTGTTTGACTGCTAATACAACCAAAAATATATATTCCTTACTTAAACAAACACAATATATGAAAGATCAACCGTTGTCATGCTAAATCTTAATCATTCCAGTTTTGTGAGAAGGAATACACAAAGATCATCCTGATCTTTGTCTACACCACCTATTTGTCTCAACACATACTCTGATTTGTATTTCTCCTTTATTTCAGATCATGTATATGTAAATATTTTTGCATTTGTAGGAATAGGTAAATAATCACACTTATAATTAGCACATTGATTCTTTAGCAAATTGATCATTTAATGTATTTAATTTTTATTCAATTCGCATGACAATTGTTGATAGAAGAACAGAAAGATTCAAAAGGGATAAAACAAAACTTTCTTTAATGCTTTTTGGTGGTTTATGGCGAAATAACAGTAGATTATCACTTGATAATCTCACCACAAAAGCAGTGAAATTATCAAAAACTTTTTCCTGCTTTTTTGCACTTCACCCTATCTGATGTCATCTATGCTTCACAATGAATGTTGCATAACAATCATGTGCAAAACGACGCACTATAAATTTCACATTTTGTCTCATTTTTACATAAAAGAAATAGAATAATCATGTGTCTTTCGAGTAAGATCAATAAATATTTCATTTCGTGAACAACATAAGCTATATTTTCACTCATGGCTCCACCACTTGCGAAAATATAGCTTTTGTTGTTCACTAAATGAATATAAATTGATCTTACACTGAAACAAATGGTTATCCTCTATGTAAATATGAAGACATAGACAGAGGGGGCGTTTCAGATTTTAGATATTTTTTTTTTTAAAACAAGATGTATTTGTGAAACACTAATGCCCCCGTAACAGCATTTTTTTTTTCAAAATTTGACCTTGAAAGATGACCTTGACCTTGTTACATGACCTTTACTTTGGTACCAGCAGTGAGGATCATTGCAATCTATCATCATGCCAAATTTGAGCTTTGTATGTCAAATACTTTTGGAGAAAAGGCAAAGGTTAAGTTTTCGGACAGACGGACGGACAGACAGACAGAAGGACATGAGTAAAACAATATGCTCCCGATCTCTCGATACGGGGGCATAAAAATCCTACACAAACAATATTTTGTCAGTCCCTATTGATATTGTCTTGAAGATTAAAATGAGTACAAACAATACAGCACTTAGTAGAGGAATAAAGATTTTAGAAACATGTTACCCCCTTTTTTCTGTACCTCTTTGACACTCGTTTATTCACTTGTAGATATAATGAATGGTCTTGTACAAGTTGATTAGTTTGTGATCAGTCACAACAAAGGAATTTTCAAATCAATACATGGGCTATCAAATCATATACTTGAATAAACTACAGTTTATTCAAGCTGCCATTCCAAGATTTTACTCACCTACTCACAATATGTTTTTTCTAGTGCCTTGCATGAATGAACTGCCACGTAGTGTTGGGCAATCAGTTTCAAATCAAAATCAATAAAGGGTTTATAGTTGGAAGAGAAAATCAACTAATGATCTTTTTGTACAATCTTTTTCTTAGAAATACAGCACTCCCAGTATCATCCTTTGAGGAATAGAATGTGAAAATTTAATTAAAACTCATGACCTAAAGACTCTTTCTGAAGATTTTTCTTCTAACTTCATGGCTAAGCATGAAACAGTTGTAACTGCCTATAAACATATAGGCAGTTACAACTGTTTCATGGTGAGCCATCAAACTGATGTTGATTTCAAAAACAACAGATAATGGCTTTCATTTAAAGGAACTGATTAATCGATTATGAAATTTCTTAGTTGATTATCTCAATCAAAAGCCCAAACCAACTGATTATTGATTAATCTGCCCATCACTACTGCTACATCATTTGATTGTATAAACTGAATAATCAGTGCAAAACCTATTTCAGTGTCAATAAATGTACAGGCAATAACAAAAGTTTAACCTTAACTCCTTGATTAATTATCATTCATAGAACAAGAGCACTGCCTACGGGTGAAATGCTGGACAGCAGTTGCTTGATAGTGCAAAATTCTATGCTGAAAAAGGGACATAACTCTTACAAAAATACTTCCAGAGTTATCTCCCTTAACAGTCTGCATAGCTCTTGTGATGGTGAACCCACATGCCAAGTTTCATTCAGATATCTTCAAAAACATCAGAGATATGGCCAATATTAAAATTTATCACACCAAGGCCTAAGACAAGGCCAACCTGGACGAAGCCAAGGTAATAACAATACCTCGGGTTTTCTCCGAAAAATCAACCGAGCTAAAAATGGATGTCTGAACACTGTATGCAAAACATTGACAATACAACAATCAAAATATCTTCAAAGCGCCAGATAGAGGGAGCGATTTCTTAAAATGGTATATTTAGGATAAGGAATCAGATGTCATGAAATACCAAATTTGTTAAAGGAGTCATTTAAAACAGCTAAAAACGAGGCTTTGCCGAGATTTTATCTGTTCAAGATTGCGTCATGTGAGTGTAATAGTTTGGTATTTATAAAACTATCTATGATATTCTATTTATGATATGGCCTGAATTTTTATGATGAATCGAGGAAGTTCTAGAAATATATCTATTCATTTTAGACTTCTGCTCTGCACAGTGTAAAACCATTTATAGAAGTGATGTAATCACATTTCACTGAAACGAAATAGTGTTGCTTAAAGCTCTTAGCTCATTTGCATATTTATTACACTAGTGTTATAACATCTGTGCTATATCAAAAATTTTCAATAAGGTCAATTCACCCCCACGACGTAGGTCATATTATAATATCAATTATCTGTCATTCAAAGTCCATGTTGTGGGTAATCATTTGAATTCTCTCATCAAGATGATTCCATGGAGTACTAACAACATAAGGTTCGGATGAGAGATAATACATTTAGATTCTTATCGCTCCCTCTTATCTGCAGCCCTGATCTTTATGTCAATATGTCTATATGTATATACCGGTATACCCATTACATGTTCATATTGGTAAAACATTTCGCAGGCCCTGTGCTAAAAGGTCTTAAGCTTCTTTACCAGGAAAAGCATCCTTACTTTTAGGATGAAAAAATGGTGCAAACTGTTTGCAAATAATAGCCCGCTTTGCATGAATTTGCATGCAAAGCGGGCTATAATTTGCAAACAGTTTGCACTGTTTATTTATCCTGAACCCAGGGCAGGTCTTGCACCTTTTAGCATTGGGTCGCCAATTTCACACTTACATGCCCTGTCATGCAAACAGGGACCATCTCCAAAGTATGATTAAAGGCAGGATGGTCTCTTTTTGCATGATAGCGTCACATTCATTTTCATACTAGAACACAAATTATACAAAATTTAGTATGTCTTCTCTTCATTTTTCAACAGTAATTTTTCGATTACAAGTTTATAACAATACCACAATCTTACAAAATCTAACCTGTCCCACTAAAATGGAGAATCTTGGAACTGAAGAAGGCAAGGATCCTTCTTGATCTAATCTCCCTTACAATTAATTCGTTCATGAAATTCCAAGATGGTCCCATTTTGTGTGACAGGTCACATAAAAGAAACCCTTACTACTCTACACAGAAAACTACAAAGTCCATAACAAAATACAAAATGTCTGCATGTACACTTTGCCCTTTCAGTTACTTTGCATTTAGTCACCATATTCTTGTCAGAGACATCCATGAGACCAAGTTTTATCAATATCAGAGATATTCCAAATACTGGGTTAAGATAGTGGAACCGTAATAGATCTGCAATGTTTCGACAGTCATGTACTTTAACAGTGTTAACCGAGGTTTCCTAGTTATTTTCATTAGGAAACCTCCAGTAACATTGTGAAAGTTCATTACTTGCAGAACTATTACAGGTCTACTACCTTAAATAACAGAATTGTGTATGATGTTAGAAAAAGAATTTATTGCTAGATTCTCTTTGAGACATTCTGATCTTAAACATGAATCATTTTAGAAAATGTATTAAGGTAGTGGACCTGTAATAGTTCCGCAAGCATTTCGGAATTTGTGAACTTTCACAATTTTGACCGAGGTTTCCTAATGAAAATCATTAGGAAACCTTGGTTAACACTGTTTAAATTCATTTCTTCTGAAACGTTGCAAAACTTTTACAGGTCCACTACCTTATGCTTGCCAAGACTTACTTTTTTACTTTTCTGGTCCAGATTTGGTAAACAACAGATAAATCTTAAAGAAAACTCATCGAAGAACCTATATTTATTTAGAGAGTTTGTTTTGAATATTATTGGGTGCGATATATTAACTATGTGCCATTACCCAAATGTTTGATATATTGCCTTTCTTAGTTGTTATGCAGAAATCAATATAAACAACAGACGGACAGACAGACGACAACAAGGCATATTGGATTGTGTTGCAGGTTCCGTAACAAAACTGACACTAAAACCATACAGCTATCTTTCATTAAATATTCTACTACAAAAGATTAAATATTTCTATCAACCAGGACGAAGAATAGAGCAAGATCAAAACAGACAAACCCGTCTTTAGTTCAAGATGAAAAAGTTGCCAAAATGTTTTATAAATGGTACACCTGCTTTGCAAGCGAACTCACCTGCAAAGCCGGATACTATTTTTAAACATTTTTGCACCCTGAACGCAGGAACAGTTATTCTCTGATAAAATTTTAAGTCATGGGACAAACAATACAAATTGTCATTTATTTATATATACATGTATATATATATATCTCCCCCTTCAAGATTTTTATGATTATTGTTAATTTCATTCTATAAATAGTCCAACCCGGGACATATGTCTAATCCTATTGACCCATTGTATGTAATAAAGAAGCGTTAATTGAGTTTCAATTGTGGAAGCTAGAGATGATATATATCGTGGGTTCGGTGCAAGACTGTAGTAAGTCTATATACATTGTATAATATACACTTACTACAGTCTTGCACTGAACCCTCAATATGTTCTTGTTAAAGAATGTTATATTCCTTATGAAACCAGAAAAATCACATACTTTTAAACCAAAAACAAACTTGTCCTTTAATGTATTTTAACTTCTAGAAAACCTGAATCATTTCAATAATTTTAGCAAAAATTCAAGATCTTTGAGTGTCCTGGCCCCGGTCCCATTATTGATTAGCAAATGGACCAGTCCACACAAACATGTGTGACCTATTGCTTGAAAAGAAAAATGTTGGATACCTTTTTTTTAAAAAAGTATTGGATCAAATTGAGGGAAATTCCAAAATAAAACCTTTTCTGTTACTCAAAATAATCAAAAGGGAGGGTTCACGCTGAACCCAAGAAAAGGTCATTTAACTATAAATCTTGTTGCAAAATTATATTAATGATTTGCTCTTTATGTTGGTTGACACCTTTAGAAAGAGGTTTTTAAGGACTAAGGGGGTAATGACTCCTCTATTTCAAACATTAGCATGAGCCTTGGACAAGCAGCTGATTTTGCCAATCTCAAAAGGAATATAAAATCTTGAAGTAGGTAAAGATTTCAAACATCAATTAACCTAATTATCCTGTTCTTGATCTTCCTGGCCGGCGTTATCCGTAGTCGACCACAGAGTGAGGTTATCGCGAAGCAGCTGCATAATCAGCGTGCTATCTTTGTATGAGTCCTCCTTTAATTCATCTAACTGAGCTATCGCCTCGTCAAAAGCTTTTCGTGCGAGCGTACAGGCTTCATCTGGCTTTGACATAATCTCATAATAAAAAACAGAAAAATTCAGAGCCAGTCCAAGTCTAATTGGATGCGTAGTCGGCAAATCATCAGCGACTTCCTGTGCTTTGGAATAAGCCTCTTTCGACTTTTGTATGACCTCATCGTTACCCTTGTCAGCCTGGGCAACCTCGGCAAGGTAGCGATAATAATCTCCCTTCATCTTGTGGTAAAACACTTTGCTCTCTGTTGCAAGATTACCATTTTCCAACAATCTATCAATTAGACCCAAAACCTCATCACACACTGCCTTCAACTCCTTTTCTATTTTCTGTTGATATTCTTTAATTGCAGGAGTATTTTCACTGGTTGCTTTCTCAGCCATATTTGAAATTACTCTCCAGGAAGATCTCTTTGCTCCAACCTGTAATGATACAATGAGCAAATCCTACATATGCAATAGACAGGTATTTTGGATAAATTTCAAGGTTTAATATTTCAAAAGTGCATGTTCCCCCTTATGTCTAAGGCACTGATTTGAGTTGTCTCCTCAAAGACAAATCAAAAGAATACCCACAACATAGTGTTTTATTGCTGCAGGGATTATTTTTGGATGGGCCGTACTGATTTTAGAATAAACTATTTGTTTTAGACTAAATCTGATTACAGTTTTAGATGGACTCCATATAAAATGTATTCAAATCTGATGCTTATTTTAATCTAGGATAGGTATTAAGGATTCTTGGGCCCTACACTTTTTCCTAATGGTCCATCAATTTTGCAGATGGCCGATCAAAATCTTAGATTTAACATGTAAATGAATGGGACATGGGCCATTGGCCCATCATCAAATTGATCCAAAAATAACCCTAATTGGGAAATACTGGTTGAAAGTTTTGACTGCTTTAACTGTTCTTACATTTACCTCTGATATGTATTTACTTGAAACAGCAGAGCATCCAGGCTGTGGCATTATTTGCATCCCATAAGAGTTTATTCTAGGCAGAATTTCATATTTTCAACATTGGTAGGGAATTTTTCTATTAACAAAGGTTATGAAATAACAATATTTATCAATTGTGTAGATTATAAGCTGAATTCCCCCACATTGTTTAAATCTAAGAAAAAAACTTAGGAATCCCACACATAGTTTGCATTAATTTTGTCCTTCAAAATATTGTTGTGCCATAACAATACTAAATGGTGACACAAAATCTCATCTATATTAGCTTAATTATCTCATGTACTGCACTATACTTGAGTAGATGTAATGGTATAGAGTTCAAATTATCAATAACCTAAGAAAGATCTGGAGGACCTGTACTCAGAGAGGAGGACTGGTGAAAGATTGGACCAGCTGGTCGGTTAAACTTTAGAATTTCATCGGTTAAAACCGCCCCATTCCATACTGATCAAAGTGGTCAATACTGGTCAATTGCAAAAAAAAAACAGCTGGACAATACTGGTTAATTGGAAATAACAGTTGGCTAAGGGGAATTGAGTTGTCCAATTAGTTTTTATTAAATGAAAAATACTGGTATTGTATATTATGGATGCATATAATTATGGATAAACTGGTAAGGTTTATCATTATGCTGACCATGGTCATGGTAAAGGCTATAATATCGCTTTAAAATGAAAACCTTCTACTGGCATAGGTAACTTACTTGATTTCACTTTCACACTTTTGAAATAGCAAACAGATGTCAAGCACAGTAACTATTATTTATTATTATTATTATATTCTATGACCAGTGATTGTATATCAATAAAACGAAGAGAGTCAATACTCAATTTTTGTAACAAGTGTTGGTCCCTGGTAGATCCCAATAGATCAATAAACTGTCATTCAGTTTTTACAAATCCTTTAAATGACTGTATCAAATTTTACCTTATCCTTTATCATTTCTTTTATTGTATAATTATTTAGTTATTCAGATTATTTAAAATATGCAATGAACTAGAAAGCCATGAATGGCTTGTGTCGCTCCACAGGCTTGAATTTCTTGTAATAGCAAATCTAAGTTTTGACTAGATTTTTAGATATTTTGGGTTTTACTGATGTTGAAATGATTTTCAAAGTCTCCAACATTATAAAATATAGAGAAATGACTTCCGCCCATACAAGACATATTTTTCATCCAATGACAATAATTTTTGGCTGCATGATAATGGATCACCTAAGGATCATACTAATGAAGTTTAATTGATATCCATCAGTTACATTCTGAGAAAATGATTTTCAAAGTTTCCACTATATAACATATAGTCGAAATGACCTCCGCCCATAAAATACAAATTTTTCATCCGATCGCAATAATCTTTGGTAGACTGATAAAGGGTCACACAAGGATCATTCATGTAAAATTTGGTTGATATCTATCAATTAGATTCTGAGAAAATGATAGATCTTTGGTAGACTGATAAAGGGTCACACAAGGATCATTCATGTAAAATTTGGTCGATATCTATCAATTAGATTCTGAGAAAATGATTTTCAAAGTTTCCACTATATAACATATAGATAAATGACCTCCGCCCATAAAATACATATATTTTTCATCCGATTTCAATAATTTTTTGTAGACTAATAGAGGGTCACCCAAGGATCATTCATATCAAATTTGGTTGATATCTATCGGTTAGATTCTGAGAAAATGATTTTCAAAGTTTCCACTATAAAACATGTAGAGAAATGACCTCCGCCTATAAAATACATAATTTTCATCCGATTTCAATAATTTTTTTTAGACTGATAAAGGGTCACCCAAGAATTCATATCAAATTTGGTTGATATCTATCAGTTAGATTCTGAGAAAATGATTTTCAAAGTTTCCACTATAAAACATATAGAGAAATGACCTCCGCCCATAAAATACATAATTTTCATCCGATTTCAATAATTTTTTGTAGACTGATAAAGGGTCACCCAAGGATCATTCATGTAAAATTTAATTGGTATCCATCAATTAGAACCTGAGAAAAGTCACTTTTTACCATATTTGGAAATTAGCCACGCCCATTAAATCCATGTTTTTCATTTGATCAAAATTTCTTGAACAACTTTGAAAGAGGGTCACCCAAGGATCATTCCTGTGAAGTTTGGTTGAAATCCATCCAGTAGTTTCTGAGAAGAAGATTTTTGAAGAAAAAGTTTACGACCGCACACACGGACACACGCAAGACAGACACAACGCCATGACAATAGCCCCAGTGGCTTTCAGCCAGTGGAGCTAAAAACCGCAAATATATATTTGAATTATGTTTAGGAAAAAGAATATCTTTTTGAAAAGTCCAATAGACCACTGAATTGACCAAATTGTAATTACCTTTAGCCTTTCAAAATGGAAGAACTTGTTTCTTTTCATTACTATTACTACATAATTAATTGTGGTTACCTTAGTTATTATGTATATTTTATCATAATACAAGAATATGGCACATAATGGCTGATGGTAGGGTAGAGTTATATGAATTGACCAATCGACCAGTATTGACAAGTACTGACCGTTTAAAAACAGTATTGACCACCAGTCTGGTCAGCTCTAATCGACAGGACAATTGTCAACCCAGAACCCTGCATCAAAGCCACCAGCTGCTCAATCCTTTTACCACTTATCATTACATGCAAGAGTTAATATTTCATCCAAATATCTGCGTACAGTTGCAAAATCTTTTCACTTGGAATATTTGCTTATATTTTTAACAGTCAGCAGGGAAAAAGACTGACAATTTTGACTTAGGGGCCCAGACTAACTATCTTCAATATTTATCATTAGGGGTATTTTCTCCAAAAATCTAGGGGCCCAGGGGTGATTGGCAACTGGGCCTGTTAGTCTTTTTCCCTGGTCAGTGTTTGTATATTTATCCCTCCAAGTCAAGATTTTTACAAGAGCAAGGCCAGTGAATGCAGTGCCTTGCTGCTGGTGCTGATGCAATTTATCTAAGTAAAAAAGGGCATAACTGTTACAAAAATGCTTCCAGAATTATCCCCCATGATAACCTGGATAGCATCGATTTGTGATGGTGACCACACATGCTAAGATTCTTGAAGACATCTTCAATAACAACAGGGAAATCTATCTATCTCTGGATACTGTCCACCCCACTTTCCAGTGTTACAGACAGGAAATTGCATGTTGGAATGTCAGTAAAGTGAAAGAAGTAAAGATCTGACATGTCAGACAAGTGAAAGTACATAAAAGCTGAAGTATTGGCTAAAATGTAAGTGAAAGTGGTGTAAACAATCTATTTTAAAACAAGAGCACCGCCTACGGGTGCCTACGCTCGGCTGTCAAGTGCTGGATGGTGGGAAAAAATCTAAGTCGAAAAAGGGGCATAATTTGCACAAAATACATCTAGAGTTATCCCCCTTGATAGTATAGGTTGCTCTTTTGATAGTGAACATGTCAAAGTTTTCGAACGACGACGACGACAACGACACGGAGGCTATAGCAATACCTCGGGTTTTCTCCGAAAACAGTCGAGCTAACAATAAAAGATCTAGTTAAAAACAATCACCTCCAGCCTAATATTGAATACCTGCCAAAGCTCTCTTAAACTGATCTTACTCAGAGAGTGTGGCAATATGGCAGGGTAGGTAATTCCAAAGGCTTTTAGAGTGAGGGAAGAATGAATATTTCTTCTTCTTCTTCTTCCGGTTTAGGTCAGGATTCTTGAAAAGAATGTAAACTTGACCTGCGATGGGATGAGACAGTCACATCTTCTGTTGGCTATGTACATTTAAAAGACTATGTTACAATTAAAACGGTATTTAATGTAATCAGAGTTAACCTGGATTGATCGTAGAGAAAGAGGGTGCATATGTCATTATGTCTAGTTAATCTGGTTGGTGCATAGATATATAATGGAAGTTTAATTGCAACAATGTTGTGATATATACTGCAAAACATGATAACTCCAGCGTCAATCCTGCAATGTTCAAGAGACCTCCAAGGATAAAGTTTATCATGCCAACACCAACACAAGCACCAATGCCAATGTGAATGACGCCAAGGTGATCATAAATAATACCTTGGCTTTTCTCTGAAAACATAGCTAAAAATTGTTTGTTTGTTTGAATGGGTTCTTACGCCGCTTTCAACAATTTCGCAGTTATATCGCAACGGTCAGAGCACCTAACAATGGATTCCTGGTATTTCTTTCACCTGTACTACCATTACACCCTTTCCTAGCCTACAACTGCTTTCTCACATAGGTTTACAATTATCTACCCATTGATGAGAGACAAACGTCGGAAAGGATATTTGCCGCCACCGGGGATCGAACCCACGACTTCCAGATTGGAAGTCTTATGCCTAACCAAGTGTGCTATGGTGGCGGCTAGCTAAAAATTGTCATTTTGTGTTTGTGAGTACTCTTATAAACAGCGTAGATGTCTTTCAGTTTACACATACAAAAAAAAAAAACTTAAACAATTGCTGTGTTTCCACTGCTTTTTAGATCTGGGGGTAAAAATGGGTATTTTACAGAGTGCTTGGTTTCCTTCTGCAAATTCATCGAAATTTGCAAGTTGTGTGTATGAACTGGTTCACATATTACTTTCCAAAACAATTGACAGAAACTCTCGGTTAGTAAAAAATTTTGGACTGTTTGCGCAGATGATGTATGTAGAATGTCCACGCCCAATATTCCTGAGATTATGCAGACACTCCTTTTAGGATAAAATATTACCTGCAAGTAAACTATGCTAGACTATCACAGACTTCTTGAAATTCCCACATATCGTAATCAGACAGTGGGTCTGGTAATCTTACAATTTTACCAGACCGGACTAAATACCACCAGATGGAACAATATATACAACACATTCTGCTTGTAGCTAGTTTTGACCGGTCAGTCAGTCCTGTATTTTGGACTGGCTTTATATTTACCAGACTTGTCCGTGGCATCGGAGATATTTCATGTAGTCAGTTGTAGCATCACCAATGCATTTCCCAAAGTTGAAATGTCTAAAACATTTGAATAATATAAATGATGTAAATCCTAATTTACTTTTCAATGATAACCGAAAAATGATTTGAGAAAAAATGTATTAGCCAGATTCAAATTTTGCTCTTTTCAATGACTAAATCCACCACGAGGATGAATACCACACCCCTGTTTCGGCATGACCAGGAAATAGGGTCAGCCTTGGAAAAAATCGGAATGAAAGCTGTTCAGTTTTATTTGTATTATACAGACACACGCAACAAACACTTACAACATTTTTGTAAGCTACAGACAAGAGGTTTCGTTCTTCATCGCTGAGCTCAATATTTGGACCTTCTTTTTCTATCAAAGTTTTCATAGCCTTCGACATGTCATCGTAGCGTTCTGCTTCCTCAGAACACTTTGACTGTTGGACAAGGTCAGACCGCTTCAGAGCGTCTAAATATTTTCCAAAATCTTCTGCCATTTCGATTGCAGTTATCTCTTAAAATCGAGAATTTTGGAAAAAATCTTCGGCAAAATTTTGCCTTCCTTATTATATCCGGTACGGGAACCTGTTAGACTGGTTACTTTCTATTGATATATTCATAGAAGGGTTTCAAGTCAAACCGGCCCTGAGTCAAATCGACCCAGCCTCTAAATGTTTCAGATTATGCTTTTCACTCAGCAAAATATACACGACACAGCGCTCTAGCCATTAAATTATAATCCATACGAATTATGATTATCTTGTTGCTGCTGTGTGTCTATTATACAGCACTGCCAACGCTGCCAATGGCCACAATCTGCTATTGTTATCACGAAGTACTTTGTCACACTATGTGCATTATAATGATAACAATGATAATAATAAAAATAAAAATAATAATAATAATAATAATAATAATAATAATAATAATAATAATAATAATAATAATAATAATAATAATAATAATAATAATAATAATTATAATAATAATAATAATAATAATTTTATAAGTTTATATAATATTATTATTATTATTATTATTATTATTATTATTATTATTATCATTATTATTATTATTATAAAAATCCAAAAATAATGATGATAAAAGTTATAATGATAGATAAAATAATTTTATCTCTGTGTAAATATATTATGACTAGATTGTAAAATGGTTGTCCGAGTCAACTTTGACTGGCGAGTCTGCCTCAATCAATCCATATTGGGACAGGTTAATCTTGACTTTTTATAAGGCTGTAGTTTAGACGTTTGTTTGCGTAAGTTGCTAGTTGTCGACTCTCTCTCTCCCCTCCCCCCCTCCCCCCCGCTCTCTCTCTCTCTCTCTCGCTCTCTCTCCCTCTCTCTCTCTCTCTTTCTCTCTCTCACCCTTTTACTATCTCTCTCTCACTCTCAGTCTATCTATCTATCTGTCTGTCTGTCAGTCCGTTCGTCCGTCCGTCCGTCCGTCCATCCATCCATCCATCCATCCATCCATCCATCCATCCATCCATCCATCCATCCGTCCGTCCGTCCGTCCGTCCGTCCATCCATCCATCCATCCATCCATCCATCCATCCATCCATCCATCCATCCATCCATCCATCCATCCATCCATCCATCCATCCATCCATCCATCCATCCATCCATCCATCCATCCATCCATCCATCCATCCATCCATCCATCCATCTATCTATCTATCTATCTATCTATCTATCTATCTATCTATCTATCTATCTATCTATCTATCTATCTATCTATCTATCTATCTATCTATCTATCTATCTATCTATCTATCTATCTATCTATCTATCTATCCATCCATCCATCTATCTATCTATCTTTTTGCCCCACGCTGTCAATCTCTCTATTTGTGTTAGATAAATGAGACATTTGGAAAAGGGGGGAAAATCTTTATTTTTTGAAGATTTTATTATTTGAAAGTGATAATATGTCAAACCAATATTACGGGGTCAATCAAAATTTCTTGAATAGCCTAAGTAAAGGGTCACCCAATGGACATTATTGTCAAGTTTCAGTGGAATTTGTCCAATAGTTTGGACAACAGTTTCAATCAATGATGTCACTATTTTTTGTTGCGTCATACATTCTTCAATCAAAGCGAGGTAAACAAGATGTGGGAGGAGCGCATTTAATCACCGTCGGGTATCAATAAATATTATTTCATTTGGTGAAACAAAATCCGTTGAGAACGTTCGCTATACATAACCTCTTGGTTGCAGCTAATAGGTTTTGTGTTCCATTAAGTACATAATGCCCCTCTGTAATAGGGATTTTATATTCGTAGAAAAACAGTGATCTACCACGCCATATGCAGCCACACAGTCGTGTAGCGCGTAGGGCTATCATTCAAAAGGTCCTCGGTTCGATGTACGGCGGCGGCACTCATCCTTTCTGACTATGCGTCTCCCACCAACGGGTTAAATATCGTAGACCTGCGTTGGATATCAGCTGGGGGCTAGGAATAATGTTATGGTAAATCTAAAAAATGTTTTAGAAAATACAAAGAATCCATTATTTTGTGGCACTCCACCCATACGTCACAGTTAAATGGGTCACGCTGGCTTTACGATAATGGTCAGCTATTACAGGCCTAACATGCTTCAGTCGCTTTTTTGAAGCATGTATGTTATAATTCTTCCTTCAAACATCTTGGCTACATGTCTAAAGCCGTGTCCTTTTTCAATACTTAATCAAATTGTGTATCAAAAGATCTTAAGTATTTATTTTAAAAAAGTCAGATTTTATATCAACCTTCCCATCTTTTCTTTTTGTCTCAATTTGTGATAGGGAGTAAAGAAAGACTTGATCTTCGATCGTTTTATTACTGCAGATTTCATTAAAGATGATGATTTATAATCAGACTTGTTTATATCAGGTAGCTTCTCTTGATCAACATTCAAACCAATTAATCAAGAATTGTATCATTCTTTTAATGAACAATTGTGTATAAGCATAACTTCTAAAGAACATTGAAAAATATATAAATAACTTGATTACACATTAAGGGTCTTTCGTGACATCTTATCAGACAATGTCTGGTTTCAAATGTTGGGCCGCCCATTATGACCTAGAGTCACGCAGCTCTCTTATTCAAGCAGATCGTCTTGTTATGGAATATATTTTTTTAATTTCAAATGAAGTAGCGGCCTTACATTGGCGGAAAAATAGGACGATCGGTCAACAAAGTTATATGCTCATAAGATACTATTTCTTGAAATATACATTTGAAAAAAATTTAAAAGCTTCTGCAACGTTATTGTAAGTCAAACTGTCTGGTCTCTAAATGTGCTAGGTAGTAGTAATCCTCTGCAACATGGTTTATTACTTAACCCCAACTAATGAAAAAGTACCCTAAATATTGACAGTCCCTCAAAGCGACTGGCGAATCAAGAGCGGGTTCTATCTTATGGCAAATTTATAAACGCATCACAATTGAACTATGAGGTATTGGTGTAATTTGTCCAATATCTTATTTTAATCATAACCTTAAATGACGCGTATTCGAAATAAAATATGAAAAAGATAATTGGAAACATTATGCAAAGAGAAGAATTACACCTGAAAAAGAATTTGTTGAATGTAGGGATGTATGTTTTTGCGGGTTAGGAAATTGTTTTGGTCATTTCATATCTATAATGATACTGTATTCGATTCAAGAAATTCAAAACTTTGGTCCCTAAAACTTGTCAAAAAAATGTTTCATTGCCATATTTTAATCGTTAATTTCAAATTCGGAGAACAAATTGAAAAGGTAAAATAGCAATTTGAAAAACATATTCGACGTCGACGTTCATCTAAGAGACAAGCATTACATGTGGCTAGACATTTTCAATCTTTGAATAAGATTTTTTATAAATACTTTATCTAAAACAATGACATTTTCGTTACAGTATGTATTTTTAGTGTATCATTGTAACTAAATGGTATGGTGGCCATATTACGATGAAATAATATCTAGATACATGAGTTACAACAGTTTTTTTAAATCTTTTTCGACGTGCAATACATGGCGGCTAGACATGTTCAAACTTACATGAATCAGCACCCTGAATAAAACTGTGAATTCTTTTTACATCGCTTGAAAGCATTTTTAGTGTATTTTTGAATGGACATTACTAGACAGATCCTATAATACTTAAAAAATATCTAAAATCGTCATTAAGCGTTAAAATTTCAATTAAAATCTTACCTTTTCGGCAGATTATATTTTCAGTGGTTACCAGTTAACTTGGCCCATCGAATAACTCAGCACGGTCAACTCGGTCCGGTTAACTCGGCCCCAATATATAGTGATATAACTTCTCTCTCTCTCTCTCTCTCTCTCTCTCTCTCTCTCTCTCTCTCTCATTCTCTCTCTCTCTCTCTCTCTCTCTCTCTCTCTCTCTCTCTCTCTCTCTCTCTCTCTCTCTCTCTCTCTCTCTCTCTCTCTCTCTCTCTCTCTCTTTCTTTCTCTCTCTCTTTCTTTCTTTCTCTCTCTCTCACTCTCGTTCTTCTCCCTCTCCCTCTCCATGATTTACACGGAAGTAAATGTATATATATTATTGGTTGCACCTTGTCCTGATGAAAAGAGTTCGTCCTTGCTTAATGCACAGTATAGTGCTTCAGCTGAATGTTGTTTGGCAATGTATACACCCTGACTGAATCACGTCCGGTTACAGCTGCAACTGAAGATTAAGCCCCTACAGAAAAAAGGACTAAAAAGGTATATGAGATAAAATATGATATTAAATTAAAAGTAAATGTTTATTTCTTTCTCCCACAATTAATCACTGAAATGTCTCAACTGCTTAGGACAGACTTATAAAATTCCAACTGTGATAAAAAACATTGTCGAAAACAAATGAATCATTTTTTCAAAAGCATTTTCTTCATTTCTCACAACGTTTTTGAAAATACACTGGCCACAATATTTGTGGATTGATTATAGAACATTTCTTTACAAACTATATCAAAAATGATTTGAAAAAATATTTTGAAAAATGAATAAAATGTTTCAAAATAAAATCAATTTCAGTCTTCATTTCCCACAATATAATTTCATCTCAAGACAGTAAACATCTCATAAAATTTAATTTGTCATCTACAATTTCTTTTGATTTGCTCAGTTTAAGCACAAGTGCATCGTCCTTTACATACATACATGTGTATACATATTGCGAGACTGTTAATACACGCTCAACTTCGTGGTGAAAAATTTAATAACAACATTTAAATGCAACATCGTGAGAAATGAAGAAAATGGTTAAATGATCAATTTCTTCATTTCCCACAATATTGAATTATCTCTAATACGTTAGACAATTCATTAACCTTAATTTTTTATCTGCAATTTCGATAAAATCCATAAAATTCATGAAAAAAAATCTTCTTTACCATGTACATATTTTCTCTCTTTTCATACATGCTATTACGACTTAGACAATAAAATAATATACATATAAGTTGTGTTTTTCATTTCTATCATGAGGTATGTAATGTGGTCGGAAAAAAGTTAGAAATAAGCGATCTCGTGTATACATGATGAAATTATGTCCAGTCTGTTGAAAAGAAAGATGAAAGAGAATAAAAAAATTGATTGAAATTAAATTCTTATTTCACTTTATTCCCACTCATTTCTAAATTAAATCAAGGTCTAATCATTGCACCCTTTTATGTAACAAAAAGGTAGCTGACACGTGTGCTTACGTGTATATGTGACACCTTTAACGACCAGTTGATTTCTTCACACCTTTCTTAATGTGCCTTCACTTATCGACACGTGTCGATGGTCTCGTATTTTCTTAATATACATATATATATTTTCACTCGAAAATATAGCTTTTGTTGTCCACTCGATGAAATATATAGAGGATAATCGTTTGTTTCAGTGTAAGATCGATTTATATTTCATTGAGTGAACAACAAAAGCTATATTTTCACGAGTGACAGAGCCACGAGTGAAAATATAGCTTTTGCTGCTCACGAAATGAAATATAAACGATCTTACATGAAAAACAAACGATTATTCTATTTCTTAAATGCAAAAATGAGACAAAATGTGACATTTCTAGGACATATTTTCGTAAAACGAGTCATTTTGCGCGTGATTGCTATGCTACGTTCATTGTGACGTCACTTTTTTTGCCCTGCATATATGACGTCAGATAGGATGAAATGCACAAAAGCAGGGTATAAATTTTTGATAATTTCACTGATTTTGCAGTGAGATTATCAAGTGATAATCTACCGTTATTTCTCGATAAACCACCGAAAAGCATTAAAGAAAAATCGATCTTAAACTGAAACAAACGATTATCCTCTATATAATCATAAAGATTGCCATGAATCATTCGAAATATTGGAGTAGGTCAGGGATTTCTTAAAGTAAGCCTTTATTCGGTTAAGGACTCTAAATATTCTTGATTCAAATAATTTAAGAAAACGAGTAAACTATGTAAAATCGCAGCTTCTCTACGAACTACATGAAATAAAAAATACAAACACAGTTTTGTTAAATTAATGCGATTTCTCCGATTGACATTTATACATCTAACATATTATTTAGTATAGAAACAAAAACACAACTTTCGAATGGAGAAAACAGCACTTTCTCTGTATCCTTATAGTATTATCACGTGTTATTACAAAGTACTAAATTTCGGATAGAATTTTTACTGGGATATGCAAGTCTGATACCTTAACTTATTCATAATAGCCATCTTAGTAAGCAGTATTTATCTCCTATATGAAAAAAGAGCACCAGACACAGTTTATAGCAATGTTGACCAGTGCTTATTGATATTTCAAGAACTTGAAGAAGGTATGCCGGGGATACATAATACCGTTCATATAAGAAAAAATTGAGACATGTTCGTTTTACCTAATTGGATTATATAATTTCTAACAGATTTTTCCAGTTTGAAATGTTTCTAAAACCTAGACAAAACAATATTTCCATGGGTGAAAGTTTTCCGTATTAATATGAAATAAGGCAAAGCCTTAAAAGCGATCGCAGCTTACATGAAAAATTGTTTGTAACAGGAGAGAGAGAAAGAAAGAAAGAAAGAGGCATATTTAATCTATAGTTTAGTGCGAATGTATTGGGTAGATTTACGTTTCTGATGCACAATCTATTTTTCCGATACTTCGTTATCCTTAATTCATCATTTAAGAGATGAAGAGATTATTTCTTAAATTCATCGATGTATGAAACTGAAAAACTAATCACACTGTATGAATATGTGATGCAGATTCACACATGATTTTGATTGGGTTTTGAGTTTCAGAACACTATGAAATAAAGACAAAACTTCTAGATAACCTTAGTTTTAATCGCAAAAACGTGAAGATTTACCAATAAAAGTAGAAAGGCTTTATGGGGCTACTTTCCACTGAAACAATTTTTCAGCCAATAAGAATGCACAGACATTTTAAACATAACTAGAATTAAAGTAACATCTTTAAGAAATAAAGGCTTTTGGCGACAGGTCCTTGTGCACAACAACAAAATCCACACACAATAACATAATTTACAATCAAGCATTTCCTTCTTTCCCACAATGTTTTCTCATGACCGTAAATATCAACTTATTGGTACAATTCTTGTTTTGGATGTTACAACTTCAACTAAGGTCACTATTTTCTAAATTAAACTCGTTGAAAATTGAAAGAACAGTGTTGTATGTTTTAACAAGTTTACTAGTCTATGATTAAAATATTTTAAGTTCTAGACTAACGTATTCGTGACGTCATTAGCCATCCTTGATGACGTCAAAAATATTTGTTTTCATTTCAATCTAAACATGCATGCATCATGTAAATCAGAGGTTTGAAGCGTGTTCCAGGCCGTATATGTGTAAGGACTAAAGGTAGGAATGTTCATGTTAGCCTGGTCATTCTGTATAGCGAAAGTTAATAATTATTTTGTGGGAATTTCCGCGCGAAATGCTTCGGTCTGCCTCGATTTTGGCTTTGTTTATGTTGCTTCCGGTAAAAAATAAGAAATTCATAGAAACGTCGTTTTTTCGGGATAGCTTAAATTAATTCTCAATTTTTTAATCTTTCATTTACAAAGGATTCGTAAAGGTATTTTTTCAATACAATTTTTAACCCTTTTTCGGTCCTGCAAGTGAATTCACTCCGTGTGGAAAATGACACGATTTTTTCGTTTGACAGTATAACAGAATAGAATAGAATAACACACGTTACCATAAACGCTCGCTTCGCGCTCACGGCCTTCGGCCGTTCGCGAGCTGCGCTCGCTATTACGGAATTCTGTATTTTGGTCTGCCGCCGGGACCTTTTTCCAAAATTGCATAAATCCGATGAGAAAAGTTTGGAGGGGAATTAAAATTGTATTTCTGTGATCAGATCGGAAAATTCTTGGAGATCATTCCTGTAATTCATTATGAGATGTCGGAAAGAACAGAACGAAGAATTATAAACGGCGGTTTGATTGGAAAAAACTCAAAAAAGGCCTAGGGGATTCGGCGAATAGACGAGAAAGTCTGAGCGATGTTCCGATAGAGAAACGAGGTCACCCGAAAAAGAAACTTTTTCGACTATTACCAAACATAGAAATTTGCGTTACCCGAAGTTCGTTGTAAGGAATGTTATTTGTAAGATCGGCTGTGATTGGTTTAGATCCCTTCCATTATCCAATCTAACGTCACATTACATAAAATGATATGAGCAGTTAATTGTTTACATTTCCGCTTCACAAAATCGCATGGAAAAACAAAAGCCGGGAAACTGTCGAGATTATATGAACGTGTTTGAGTATGGCGTAAAAAATAAATCGAGATAGAAACGCTTTTACGAAAGTGATGCTTAGGGGGAGAACTGGGTCGATTTGCTTGGGAGGGAAGGTGACCGGTCAACTTACCCCGAATGGAAAATCAATTGGAAAAATCTCTATCAAAAAAGGTAGTATAGTGTCGTTAAAGCCTTTCTCAGTGGTTTGAAAATGCTTTTTCTAAGGAGCTCCCAGGGGCCTCCGGCCCCCTGGCCAGGGCGTTCCCTTGGACCCACCGGGGGCCCTGCGGCCCCCAGCTATTAAGCTTCCGTATTTATAAATGTTATTACTTACACCCACTTAGTTTCTGGCCCCTGACACGGTTGTATTATAATGAGGTCGAAGGTCAATTGATTCACGTCAAAACACCGAATTACCGGCGATTTTGATAAAATTTACCCTGGTTGGTTTATCCTAAGTTCTACTGGCTTAGCTTCTTGGTAAGGTTTAATTATTTTATTAAACAAATAGAAAAATATCATTTTTATTATCATCTGGATATATACTGGATGCATTCCCTAAATGAACCATCTAACGAAATTTCAGTAAAATTAAAGCAGTACAAAATTATTCCAAACAGTTCATAAGTTATCAATCGATAATTTGACCTTTTCAAAGTTTTTTCCAGAAATAAATTACACCAACTTTTTAGTTTTGTATTTTCCATTGAGCTGGAACCTTGCATTAGAAAAAAAAGTTTAAAAAAGGGATAAATGTTTTTTTCTTTAATTAAATTTTCATTTATTGGCGTAGGGGGTCGAATATGGTAGTTTAGGCCAGTACTAGTGACAATTCTTTATTCAAGTACATTGGCCACCGGCCCATATACAAATATACAAACATACATTTAACAATAGGTTATGCTATCATGGAGAAAGATTATGTACATTAGTAACTGCAGTATTTCTTTTTTCAAATGCATAATATATAAACATAGAAAGATTCTTCAGTGTTGTGACATCTGTTTTTGTCATCAATGTATAGAATTTTTGAATGTTCGGATAGGTGTAATACTTTTTATTGATAAATTTTTTGCGTAGATCATCATATAGCGGACATATTAAAACAAAGTGATATTCACATTCAACGACATTATCACAATACAAACAATATCTAAAATTTCTATCTATGTTGAAATGGCGACCTCTTTCTATCATAAGATTGTGTGCTGATGTTCGAAAGGCAACAAAGCTTTTTCTAAACTTCATAATATCTATCAAATCAAGATAACATTCTCGGGAGAAGGTTTTCTTGAAGTTAGAATAATACAACAACTTACTACTAGATTCACAATATCCATACCATTTTTGAATAAATTGGTCCCTTAATCTATTTTTGTAACATAAAATAAAATGTTTCACATTATTCACAGATTGCCTCTCCCAAATGTATCCAAATCCATTTTCATTCAAATTAATTCTAACTTTTGAGACCCAGTTTCTAAACCCCTGTTCGTCAAGTAGCTTTAACATGTTGTAACATTTTTTTATATAACGATTATTTGGCATGTTTAACAATTTAATCCAATATTTAATGCACCTAGTTGAGGCTTCAATATGAAGTGGGTATCTTGCACAATCACCAAGGATTGCATAATTAACAGATTTTTGAGAAGCGTTCATAAATCGTTTACATGCATATAACTGAACTCTTTCAGAACAGTCACTGTAATCTAGACCCCAAATCTCTGAGCCATATAAAAGAACAGAAGAAATTTTGGAATCAAAAATTTTGAAAAACGTCTGATAAGACAATGGTATGACACTTTGTAAACTCTTTAATAGTGCAATTAAAACCTTTTTACTTTTTGTTGCCATATGCTCAGACATTCTATACGAGGAAAGTTTACATGTGAAATTAACACCAACATATACGAAGTTATTAACTACCTCAACCGACTTATTATCATAGTACCATTTCTCATTTCTTTTAATCTGTCCACCATTTCTGAAAACGACAACTTTTGTTTTATCGATATTGACATGCAAATGCCACTCCCTACAAAATGTATATAATGCATTTAGTTGCATCTGTAGGCCAACAACTGTGTCACTTGCAAGAGCCACGTCATCTGCAAACATTAGAGAGCAAATTTCAATTAATTCAGGGAAGAGCTGAATACCTCTACATCCAAAGTTTTTAATGCTTGCTTCTAACTCATTAATAAAAAGACAAAACAATATAGGACTTAGTTTACAGCCTTGTCTTAGACCAATTGGACAATTGAATAAATCTGAAAGTGTACCAAACTTTTCGTCTCGGACGCATGCAGAAACATTTTTGTATATACTTATAATAGATGACAATAGTTTACCCTTTATACCTTGTCCCTGTAATACAGAAAATAATTTTGATCTGTTGACCGAATCAAACGCTTTTTTAAAATCAATAAAAGCAACATAAATTCTTTTGCGTTTCATTCCAAGATATTTTGAAACGATTGACTGAAGAATAAAAGCATTGTCTATAGTGCTGTAACCTTGACGGAATCCGGCTTGTGATTCACTTAAAATATCAAAGGCATTTACATAAAATGTTAATCGTTTAGCTAAAATACTTATATAAAGCTTACTAAATCCATCAATTAAGGATATTCCTCGGTAATTTTCGGGGTCAGTAAGGCACCCTTTCTTATGTATAGGAACAATAACAGATCTAGTCCACATACTAGGAAACTCTCCGGTGTTATAAATTTTGTTAAAAAGAAGTCTGATATATGGTAATAGAATATCAATTCCATGAATGAAATGATACGGGATTAAATTACCGACTTGTCCTTTATTTGGATTAAGATCACGAACCACGGCTAAAATTTCACTGTCTGTAATAGGACTATTGAAAGTATCATTGAAATCCTCATCGATCTCATGACCCGTCCGTGGTTCATACGACACTGTGTCCATACTAATTTCATTTTCAATATTTTGAAAATCGTCAGAACCATAAAGTGTTTTGAAATAATTAAACCAGGTATCTAATGGAATGTTTATTGCTATTCTTTTTTTACCTGATATAAATTTTATATTATTCTAAAAAGATTTAGAATTATATATACTATTTTCAATATCAGAAAGCAGTTTTTTCCTATAAGATTCTCTTTTATTTCTACATAGCGATTTATATTTATTCTTGTTATCAATGTATAGGTCCAAACTAGCTTCTGATCTGCTATCCCTAAAATCCTTCAGAGACTTATTTTTTATTCTACTAAACTGCTTACAATCTTTATCGTACCACATCTGCTTCCGATTGAATTTACTATCATTTTTATACTTTAACGCATGTCTACTGCATTCTTGAATTATACGTTCAAACAGTGAAATAGTGATATCTATGTTAGTTTCATTTTCTAAATTATCTTCAATTTCATAAAAAACACCTTTCTCGAAATATTCAAGTAAATTTTCTTTATATGATGAAATACTATTTTCATCAAAAGAATAATATTGTTTAACATGTTCGACACACTTAGTACCATAACCCTTTTCATATTTTTCATCTCGCTTTATATTAAGTTTCAAATGTATAGGTAAGTGGTCACTATTTGAAATGGAGTCTATTGTGAAATCGTTAATGATACTTATTATATTTGACGAAACAATAAAATAATCAACAACACTACAGCCGAGGCTATTAATAAACGTAAAATCTCCAACTAATCTATCTTCACCAAATCTGCCATTTACAATGTATAAAGTGAATATATTACAAAAATTTATAAGTTCTTTTCCAAAGCGGTTAACAACTTTATCAGAATTTTTTCTATGATTGTACAAATTCTCATCAAAAAGTTCAGAATACTCCTGAAATTCGGGAATTTTAGGCAATAATTCATTTTCTTGCAAAGCCCCTGTGCGGGCGTTCATATCTCCACAAAGTATTATTTCCGCATCTGCAAATTCATCAAAATAGCTATAAAACAAGTCCTCTAAACATGAAACGCCTTTACAACTCTCATTTACGTAAAAATTAGAACCATCTGGTGGTAGATATGTAGAAATTAGAATAACATCTTTATCTGAGACAATAGTTTTTCTAGTAAATTTCAATACAACGCCATAAGTGAAATTCTCTGCTATTCTAGTAACATATTTAGTTAAATAATCTTTAATGAATATAATCACACCACCTAGATTTCGGCCACCCTTGAACGAAGGCTTAGCCGAACAAACGAAAGAACATTATCCTGGAAAAAAGCTTAGGATGTCACCAAGAGAATCAGACGATTTTAACCATGTCTCTTGAAAACAAACAATATCATATTTATTCACATAATCAAAAAAATCAGATTGTGCTATTTTGTTATACAATCCACTAATATTCCATGACATTAAGGATAAAACACTATCAATGTCATCAATATGAGATTGGCCTCGACCACACCCCTATTCTACATCATAGCGACATTCATTCTTGCGGGAAAAGTTGAAAGGCTAGTAGAAGCAAATTGATTGCCCAATCAGCATTTCTAAGTAACTTTGTCGCATTTTTTTTTTTACAGAAAATAGTAAGGCAGGTAGCATAAGAGTTGCATTATTCCCCAATTAACAAATATTTTATGATTGATAGAGAAAAAAACGGGGATACTTTTTCCGTAAAAATGAGCTTGTTCAGTGGTCCGTATCAAAACAAATAACTCTCGGCAGAGGTAACTGTTTTCATTGGCAGAATTATCTGTAATTCAGATTTTTCGACAATCACCGGTATAAGGTATATGTCGGTATTAGATATATGCACCATAAGATCCATATCTATTAGTAGTATAGGGAATGGACACTGATGATTACTCGACCCCTTTAAATTGTATCCAAAACATAGAATGAAAGATATTTAACCCGAGGTGTTCACATGAACGAGCTATGAACATGTTTTCAATATATTAACCCTTGTCATGCTGAATATAAATAAGTAAAATTGCAATGGCTTACAGCACTGGATGCACAAATTTTGTGTAAATTCTTATTTTGAAACTACAATTTTTAAACTTTTCTGGGTTGAACAGAAAAAATCAGGTGGTTAAGACTTAGTTCTGACTACACATAATGTGAAGAATGATCTTTGTCTATACCTCCTCCGAAACCAGGAATATTCAGGGTACAGCATGACAAGAGTGAAGATTTATAAACAACAGTAAACCCAGTATTAAGCGATCATCTACGGGACTATCAAAAAGTGGACGTTAAAGAGAATGGTCGTTTAGTACATTTTTGCTTACAAATAAGAAACATAATTTCAATCGATATATCTGTACTCAGTGTGAATTTCTCAATTATTCTTTGCTGTTAAAACTCAATAGAATCATCTTAGTTTTAACATCATATGATTTATTTACAATGATTTTTAGACCAATAATGTCTATTTCTTAAGATATTTTCATTTAAAGAAGGGGATTTTGAAAATGGTTGCTTAATAAAAACGGTCGCTTAATAGACGTGGTTGCTCGAGCAAGATTGACTATACTTGAAATATATATTGCGTTAAATATTGAATTCTCCCAAACCTTAACCAATCACAAGAGACCTAGATGTGCCATTTAACACAATCAGAGAAGCAGAAATAGCATGTGGAACACTCAGGGTAGATCCAGAGCCTAAACGAGGCCACACTAAGAAAACAATGACTGTAAAAGGAACTATATTACATGTGTAAGTAAACACTCTGTCATCTTATATTCCTGAGGTGCTTTCGTTAGAGCAAGATGAAAAAAAAACATCTAAACGAGATTTTTAAGACGTCGTAATGAACAATTTTTGATATTTTGAGTGAAAATATTTGACGTCGTCATGACCACTCATCTTAAGCCAATGCAAATTAACCATCTTTGTTTCCTCATTGAGATATCTTCTTTTTTTTTTGTTTTAATATTATATCTTTTTTTTTTTTTTGTATATATTTTATTCAACCAAGTTTACATTATCATATTATTTTAGATGTCTATATCTACATTTTATAATATGTCACTTGTTTTATTTGGTTTGTTTTTACCGCGATATTGTGACTTTGGAAAAAAATGATCTGAAGTCTGAATCAGTAATATACAAAGTAATATTTTTTGGTTTTTTTTAATCTTAAACAGAGAAGTCCCACACAGTGATTGAAAGATGTTATTGTTTAGAATAACCGATATTTCGAAAGTGTTTATTTGGCGCGTTCTTTTAGAACATCACAGTCCCAATTTGGTCATTTATTTGCATTTATTTTTTTTTTTTTGTAAGCAAGTGACATATTATATTTGACAAATTATATATAAACATAATATCATATAGACAAACAGTTCACATTTGATAACCTATATACATTTTTTAAAAGTTGATTGAAAGATGAAAGAATTCTCTAATTAAACGGTTTAGTAAAGAGGAAAATGTCAATTTAAACAATTCTTTTTCGTATACATGTATTTATTTTCGTTTATTTGGTGTATTAACGTGTTTTTTTGAGTTATCTTAAGATTCTTATTGAGCAGCTTAAAAATCTCGCTCTACAGATGCTTTATCTTAAAAAATTTAATAAGAATTTTAAGAATCTTTCTCTAACAAACGCACCTCTGCATTGAGGATCTCTGGCCCATAGGGTTTTTGCCTCATCAGATTCTGTTTGTTTGGGGTCTTTATCATTTTATCATTTACATACCTGAATTTGAGAATTTCTGGTCCATAGGGTTTTTACCTCATCTTTTTGTTAGGGGGTCTATGTCTGTCCTCTAGAAACATTTTACTTTAGGCAATATAGTCCTAAATTAGACTATGATATGGCTCACATATGCCTCTCATGTGAGAGGCATTTCCAGAGTGCATTCATTCATGTGCATTTCCAGAGTGTTCTAGTCTAATAATATGGTAGATATCACATGGAACTCGTAAAAAATTGAAAAAGTGGCATAATGGCAAATATCGTTGTTTATAAATCATAAGACATTAAAGATAAACTCAGTTTAGAGCTCAGAAATACACAACCTTCGCGTTAATTGTTCAGATTGGGATGATTTTCGTTGATTCCCCATTCGTCCCCTATTAGTTTCACCAACATGGCCCAATCCAGACTATTAAACAACCCAGAAGATTGGACTTTCCAACAGTTACAGTGTAGATACCCATTAGATACCCCCTACAAAACCAGACAAAAAACCAATGCAGGCAGGCTTATACCCTACGAATCTATAGTACCAGGCCTGTACAGAGCTACCGCTCATTGTTCTTGCTTCATTACAAAGGAGACACGTATGCACTATTGGATTGCTGCAGTAGCAGATAGCCTATTCTCAGTAACTTCTCACAAAAATGACTTAAAGGCAGTGTGGAAGGATAACATTAGCGAAGGTGACACTTCGATATTAAGTACTGAATTTGTTGTTTATGAAACCAACACCAAAGGAGGAGTAGATCTGCAACCAGAGGACTTCTTCTATAAAGTTATATTTTATCTTACCACCGGAAAAATCATGATTCAAGGTAGGGGATACACTAGTTGGACAAAAGAAAGGTTCCCAATTTGTATTCAAAAAGTTAATGATTATCAGAACGAGGAGAGTAACAAAAGTAACACTATGTTAAAAGTGGTTTTTAATTCTAAAAATCAACAAGAGGAAATGGCCACTAATGTTGATCTTTCATCCCAATGCATCGATAATCCCAATACAAGAAAACAGGATGTTAGTGAAGAAATAACTCATGACAAGGAGACCATAGTTGGTGGCTTTTCAGAAATGACAACCATTAGTCAGCAAGATCAAGGGGATAAACAAATACATGAATCAGAGAACAATAAGAATGAGAGACGAATGGACATCTTTGAGGACAAAACAACAACCATTAGTCAGCAAGATCAGCAAGATCAAGGGGATAAACAAATACATGAATCAGAGAACAATAAGAATGAGAGACGAATGGACATCTTTGAGGACAAACTGATTGATATTTCTGAAAAACTATCAAAAGTAGCCGTGACTAGAGATGAGCAGTTTGAAAAAATTCTCAGAAAACTAATCGTACTTGAAGAAAATCGCTCCAAAGATAAGAAAGAACTCCTAGATAGAATAAATACATGTACCCCCAAAAATGCAGAAGATCATCAATGTAACCAGTTGAAAGAGCTCACAACTTTACACAAGATAGAAATGAATAATCTAACAGCGGCTAACGAAAAACAAACAAATTCTCTGAGAAACAAAATCAAATCCCTTGAAGAGGAGAATAGTGAGCTGAGACAGAGGTGTGAGAAGTTAGAGATGACTGTAGACTTCGAGAAAAAGAAAGCAGTTTCGGAATCAAAACAATATGAAGAAAGGCTCCAGAGTGAGAAAAACATGATTTTACAATTGCAAGACAGACTGCATAACATGGCCTATGACATAAATGGAGATCATTGGAGTAAAATAGTGAAGGATCAAACCCCAAAGGGACAACTCAAGGTCCCTGCAGCTCAAAATTTGACTAACAAGAATCAAGATCTGACCCCAAAGGGCCATTCCAAGATTCCGACAGCTCAAAATTGGACTCATAGGAGTCAAGATCTGACCGGTGACAACATGCTGAATACCCTTAAGGAGAGTAACACAGATTTAATCAATTCACAAGCTTCTCCAGACAAAGTGTCTAGTGAAAAGGAAACTCCCCAGGTCCTGCTTTTACATGACTCTATGTGCAAAGACATTATCCTCAACAAGTTACTTAATGACAGGCAGGCTAAAACAAAGAAAACCTTCACCCCAACAGTCCCAGAGGCCTCTGCATGGGTGCAAGACCACCTTGAACATGCTGACATTACTATTATACATGTAGGAGTGAATGACTTGAAAAGTAAACCAGTTGATGAAGTTTCTCAAAGCCTTGAAAGTTTAACATATCTATGTCTCGAGAAATCTGACAAGGTCTTATTGTCTTTACCAATAGTCTGTCAAGAGCCAGTTCTTGCTAGTAAAGTTGCAGGTCTTGTTAGCCTGTTATTTTACAAGCTAGACAAAACCAAGAATCTAATAATAAGTAGAAACAATAATTTCTTGAGAGGAGGTAGAATAAATGAAAGCCTTTTTAAAGACAATATACACATAAATAACAATGGTACTAAAGTGCTAGCCAATAATATGATTATTGCTCTGAAGATGTTCCAGTCTAAAATTTATAAATCAGGGAATCAACCAAGAAATCATAATCAAGTAGTCTCACATTTTTCTCAACATAGATCTAAGGCAACTTCTCCGTCATATAAAGGTAGAAGACCTAATCAGCATAATGATTGGGGCCATGATCGGAAGGTTTCAGATTTAGCATCCGCCATAATGCGGATCATGAGCTCAAACTAAGCCAATCAAACTTCTTGTTTTTCACAGTATATTCATCATTGTACTTGTAGTTTAACTGTTTAACCTTTTTCATGCTGAACCCAATTATTCCTTTCTTGCAGGATGAGTAGACAGGGATCAATCTGTGCTCATGCACTGTCTGATCTTAGCCTACACATTCTGTTTGCCCTCTATCTTCAAATAAATAACATCTTCAGTCTGATGCTCTTAGTATTATTACCCTTTTACAGCTATGAAGTCAAGTTTTTTTGTTTTTTGTTTTTTTAGCATGAAAAATGTTAATTCACAATTTCCTTATTGTTATTGTTTTAGGAATTTTCGATAGTTCTAGTCAATTGGATGTCTGTATTGTTTGTTGAATCTTATAAGCTGGCTACTCTGAACTATTTAGTCTGAATGATCTTTTGCTGTATTTACCCCTTTTTATTCTGACAATAAAATGACATAGACAGGATTTTGTATGAAGATGAAAATTATTTGTTTCATATATCTGCTAGGCTAGCCAGCTTATACTATGCTGAATGATCTTTTGCTGTATTTACCCCTTTTATTCTGACAATAAAATGACATTGACAGGATTTTGTATGAAGATGAAAATTATTTGTTTCATATATCTGCTAGGCTAGCCTGCTTATACTATGCACATAAGTTTTTATTACCTGAAATTATCCTTAAGATGCCTAACCAAGTATACAATATCTATTATGGCTGGAGATGTAGACAGGAATCAGCCTTAATATATGAGGTCAGATCCTTTAATACACCATCTGTAGCCTCTTCTACAAATAAAAAACCAACACCCATTTTTTATTTCCCACAAGTGAAGAAAACATTTTGAGAGGTGTGAAGGCTGCTTGTAGGAAGCAGTTTTTGTTTTCTCCGCAATGTTTTCTGTCTAAAAATAGATAAATAAGTAAATAAAAATGAGCTTTGAGATTTCACAATCTTTAGCCTGTTACTTGCTTAGTTTTCAATTTGATCCAGTCTTAATTTTTGTTGTTTGATGTAAGGTTGAAATGCTTGGAGAATGCAGGGACTCTAATTATACTGTGTATTTAGGATCCTTGAAGAATGTGAAGGTTGTATGTGAACGGTAGATGACTTCCCGCAGAATGGTTGTAACTGTCTATATTTTCTCAGAAGGGTGCAACTGTTTTGCGCTTGGCCATCAATTCTAATACCTTTTGGAAAATTTTTGTAGTTACCAATTTGATGGAGTGGAAGGGGAGATCGGATGGAGTAAGTTAAATTTGATTTGCAGTCATGTGATATTGTGCTTGATAGGGTTTTTCAGAGAATTAGAAGTTTTTCTGTTTTTTTTTTTTTTTCCAAATTAAACCATTATTTATAAGTTGCCATTTGATTTCTCTTTCAATTTGAACCTATCTAAGGAAAAATGAATAACTTGAAAGGACTGTTTCTAGGTTTTTCTACACTGTGTGGTAGAAAGTAACATAAGAAGGGAAGTAACCATTTTTTTCCCTCTAAATAAGAAGACCACATTTCTCTCCCCTGAAACGTTGTAGAGGTATATGGTGGTTAAACCATTTAACATTTTTCTTTTCTTCTTCTTCTTTTTCAACCAATAAAAATGCCCAACCTTTTTGGAATAAAAGGTGCAGCTTGCTACAGGTGATTCCTTGTGTTCTCCAAAGGTTTATAAGTAGTTTGATGTCCTTACAGAGTTACAGATTGAGAAGGAAAAACAAAAATAATAAATAAATAAATAAATAAAATAAATGAATAAATAAATGAATAATAGTGATTACAATCAGATCTACTGATATTGGATCTCGAATTAAATTATTTCAATTAGGACATGTACAAATCCTGTATTGTTTGTGCTCATCGGAATTGTCTGACCAAGTCAATTCAGATGAGTACCCACACCATAGGGCTTCATTGAGAAACAAGGATCTTTTACTTGCTTTAGCCCCTCTTATCCGTATCTCTGAATAAATATAATAAAAACTTCATACTATGATATGTTTATGTAAATGTGTTTGGATATGTATATGTTTGTGTAAAGGTATAGATCCACGAGTTTGAGTGGGTGATTGCAGGTCGATTTTGTCTTTACACTGTATGGACAGGGTTTACCTCTGATCGTTCGCCTGAAATCGTGGATGTATAGAGATTCTATGGGTGTGTGTCAGAAAGGGTTGATTGTAGAACATATTTTGACTTGTTACTCACTCTCAAAAGTAACAATCAGAGTTGCCAGTTAATTTTGAAGTCTTTAAGTCTTAGGCTAAATTTTTCCTAGACTGGGGCCCAGTTGCATAGCGGGAGTTTGGTGGTGACCTTGATGTTGATCATCATTTTGCTCTGCACTTGTCTGTTAGTCAGTCTGTCTGTCCGTAGACTTTTTTTTTTTTTTTTTTTTTTTTTTCATGAAACTTCAACTCGGTGGATGGGCCTCATTATTGAGGGGTGTAGTGCACGGGAACCGTGGCTCTGATCAGCATATTTTGTGAGTTATTGCTCTTTGCTGATTGACAGGGAGGAGGCTACTTCTTTTTTTTTTTTTTTTTTTTTTTTCTGGGGGGCATGAATGTTTTACATATGTTTTGTTTTTAGTAGGATAACCCCGGGGTTGTTGATGGGTTTCTGTTGTGCATTAGGGCCTTTGTGTTATCAATATAAAATTATTATGGTAACCATGTGTAATAGTGGGATGGTTGCCCTTATTATGCTTTACTTAAATTTTGCTTCAATCTAATTTTTAGGATGGTAACCATGTGTTATAGTGGGATGGTTGCCCTTATTATGCTTTACTTAAATTTTGCTTCAATCTAATTTTTAGGATATCTCCAACAGGTCTGGTTCAATGTTTATCTACAATAATCAGAAAGAGGAGGGCAGTGTAGAGTAGGATCAGACTTCATGTTTTTGCCGATTGCTCCTTGTCTATACTGTTTTCCAAAGCCTTTCGCACAACTGAAAATGTCATTAAAAGCAACTGAAAATGTCATTAAAAGCATGGGTAGGGATAGAACCCTTTTTCAAACCACCATGGTTACCCAGTGTAACAAGTGTTATCATTGATTTACTTAATACAGCCTGGTATTTGTACTTTTCATTTGCCACTTTTTATGAGCCATATTAAATCTCTCATGGATAGTAGAAGTAAGATGTATTGTTCAAAGTCTTTGACAGTTTGTAGTTGGAATGTTAATGGTTTATTTAGAAATGTTAATGGTATCCGCACTTGCAAATTAGATAATCCTCTAATCTGCCAATCTCTCAACTCAGATATTATTATACTTACTGAGACTCATGCATGTTCAAATGATATATTGAATCTGAATGGTTACTATTGTATCTCTAATTGTAGATCTGAGAACCCAAGTAGGCTTAGGGGAGGAGTAGCCATTTTCATTAGAAATAACCTGAGAACAGGTATTAAGACTATAAATAAATCACACCAGGACATGATTTGGATCAAACTTTATAAAGAGTTTTTCCGTTTCAAACAAGATTTGTACTTATGTGGGATCTATATTTCCCCTATTTCATCTAGTTATACTAAAAGAAATGACGTAGATAAAATTCTATTCCCAAAACTTGAATCTGATATAATAAAATATTGTGACTTTGGCAAAGTTATGATAATGGGGGACTTAAATGCTCATATCAATTCTAATGACCTCGATTTTATAGCGGGAGAAACAAATGATAATTTGGATGATTTCATCCCTTTGAATTATTCTGTCGATAATGTTCATCGATTAAGGAATACTTTCTCTCCCCAAGTCACAAATGAATATGGAAAAATAATTCTAGACTTATGTATATCATCACAGTTGAGAATATTAAATGGCAGAACAATTGGGGATACAAAAGGAAAAGCTACATTTCATGGATATAATGGTTCCTCTATAGACGATTATTGTATTTGCAGTGCTAATATGTTAAGTGATTTATGTTATTTTTGTGTTAGAAATTTCGATATTTCTTTCTCAGATCATTGCCCTATATTGGTGAAAATTCAGTCATATTATTGTCACTACTCAACAAATATGCAAAGACTTCCGCCCAAACATGTTATTTGGGATGAGGTCAAGCAACAGTCCTTTAAATATAACCTCTCTTGTATTGATAAAAGAGCATTTTCGCATTCTCTGTCAGATATTTCAAATGATTCTAACTTGAGTGGAAAAGAAAAAGTAAACCATATGGTTTGTAAATTTTCGTCAGTTTTGAAATGTGCCGCCCTACAGGGCTCTAATACTGATAGATATGCTAAGAAGAACAGGAAAAAAATAAAGAAAAAACAATCATGGTTTGATGATGAATGTTTATCAAAATATAAGCATCTAAAATTTTTAAGTCGACAGTTTGCCAACAATTCATGGGATAATCATTTACGAGCTAAAATATTTCACGAAAGAAAACTTTATAAGAGACTAGTCCGGAAAAAACATAGAATCTACAAGGCTAAAATCTTGAGCAAATTGCTTGAAAATGAAACGAAGAACCCTAAAGAATTCTGGACCACTGTTAACAATTTAATGGATAAACATAAATCTGATCCCTCAGAGGATATAGCCCCAGACATTTGGATGAACCATTTCAAATCTTTGTTTAACATTGAATATGAGAACAACTTTGGTGACAATTCAGAAGAAAACCAGTGCAAGTCTTTTGATAATACAGTCCTTAACAAAGAAATCTCAGTTGAAGAGATCCAAAATGCTGTTAGACATCTAAAAAATGGAAAAGCTTCTGGATGTGATGGAATTTCCAATGAAATGTTGAAATTATCATCACAATTTCTTATCAATGAATATGTTTTTATAATGAATTATATTCTTCAGCAGGGTTATTATCCTGACTGTTGGAGAGAAAATATTATCAAACCAGTCTATAAAGGTGGTGGGTCAGGTGATCCTTCTAATTATAGGGGCATAGCCATTTCTAGCTGTTTTAGTAAATTATTTAGTAAAGTTTTATTTGATAGAATGGATAGCTATATTGAAACTAATAATATTATAGGTCCTGAACAAATAGGCTTTAGGAAAAAATGCCGAACAAGTGACCATATTTTAACCTTAAAAACATTAATAGATAAAGCTTTCAAGTCAAAAAAGTACCTCTACTCCTGTTTTGTAGACTTAAGTAAGGCTTTTGACACAATAAATAGAGATGCTTTATTCTATAAATTATCAAAATATAATTTCAATGGCCCTTTTTATAACATTGTAAAAGACATGTATAATTCATTGAATTGTTCGGTTAAAATGGGAAATTGTTTAAGTGAAAGTTTTGCAACCAAGGTTGGTGTTAAACAGGGTTGTATTATGAGCCCAAGCCTGTTCTCTCTTTATATAAATGATATGTTGACATTATTTGACAGAGATTGCGATCAGGTTCAAATAGATGATATAAATATTTCATGCTTATTATATGCAGATGATATTGTTTTATTGTCAAATAGTGCTAAAGGTTTGCAAGCTACATTAAATAAGCTTAGCATGTTCTGCAATAAATGGAACTTAAAAGTTAACATTTCTAAAACTAAAGTTATCATATTTAATAAAAGTGGTAAGTTATTCCAAGATAATATTTTTAAATTTGAAGAGAATGTAGTAGAAGTTGTAAACATGTATAAATATCTTGGTATTATCTTTAAATCCTCGGGTACTTTTACTGAGGGCATTAATTATCTTTGCAAAAAGGCTCAAAAATCTTCATTCTGTATAAGAAAAGCCATTGGTTCAAACAAAATGAATACACCCATATTTCTTAAATTGTATGAGCAATGTGTTAAACCTATTTTGCTCTACTGTAGTGAAGTATGGGCAGGAGAAAAACTTATTTCACAGGTAGGATCTGTGGAGCAGAAATATGACACCCTTATCACCGAAAAAATTCAACTAAAGTTTTGTAAACATATACTAGGAGTTCATAAATCAGCTCCCAATAATGCAGTTAGAGCGGAACTTGGTATATTCCCTATTGCCCTTTATAGTTTAAAATCTAGCATTGGATTTTGGTTACATATTATTGAGTCTGATAGGGATAAGTTAGTAACCAAGGCATATAAGGACAGCATTAATTTAATAAAAGGATTTGGGTTCAACATCAGATTGTTTCTGAATAAGCTGAATTTCAATCATGTTTGGGAAAATCAGTGTACTTTTTCTAAGGCGAGGCTAATAAATTCAATAACTTCAAAATTAAAACAGTCTTACACCACATTCTGGAAAAATGTTATATTTGACGATAGCGGGAATCTCACCAATGGTAATAAACTCCGGACTTATAGGAATATAAAAAATAACTATTCATTAGAAAAATATCTATTAATAGGTGATTGTTCAAAAGAAGAAATTTCTACTCTTTGTAAATTGAGGCTAAGTGCACACAAACTCTTTATTGAAGAGGGAAGATATATGAAGATTCCTGTCAATGAAAGAATTTGTAAATTATGTCTAAGTGGTATTGAGGATGAGGAACATTTTATTTTATCATGCACTAAATTACAACATATTAGAGAGCCTTTTCTTGAAAGTCTTGGAAACATTTGCCAGTCTTTTACATACGGGTCTAATTCTGAGAAAATGAAGTTTATCCTCAGTAATGACCAATATGATTTAAATGTAGTGTGTATTTCATATATTCATAAAATGTATTGGGAGAGAATGAATTTGTTGGGAGTTAACAATAAGATTCATACTTAAAACTTTTCTTTACTTGGTTCCTAACCATTCTAGTAATTTGAAATCATTATAATATATAATCAAGGGTTCACAAGTCAAGCCGCTTGACTTCAGACACTTCAAATTTTGATTCGGAAAATAGTTTTATATAAAATATAATTTTAAGAAAAATTGAAGGCACTGTATTAACAGCTGGGGTGTCACTAATCAGGTCATCAAAACAGAGCACATATTGGTTGATAGATTATACAGATTATTCATGCTCTAAATTGAAAAAAAAAAAAAAAAAATTGATTGGCAGTTGGTTTTGAGCTTGACTACCGTGATCCTTTGATTCCAGACTTTCTGGTGGTTTATTAATTATATAAACATATATATTTTATTTCTAGAGATTTTAAAAAAAGACTATGAAGGTGTTTTCAGAGATGTAGAGGCAGCCTGTAAAAGCTGTATATTAGATCTCTTTAAATTCTTTATAAGTCATGCTCTAATATTTCTGTGCTGGGGGCCTGGAGCGGCACTGGTGTGAGTGCCCATATTTGTATGGGCACTTGCGACAGTGTTGCTTTGGGTCCTCGATAAAGATACAAGTGGTTGAAAAGGTTATGTAAAGCTGAATCAGGGACTCTATGTATGTATATGTACATTTAGGATCCGTGGCTAAATCAATATGCTGTCTAGTAATAAGTGCTTTTTTAGCTGCATAAGGTGTTTCTATATGACTATTTAAGCCATGCTATTCGCTACATTTATGAATTTAATGCTACTTTCTCACCAATATGTTTTTATGAAAATGCCGATGGGACCTTGATGTTCCTTTTGTTTTAACAGCGACTCTCTACTACATTTAATTTTTGTCATTTGCTAATCTGTATTTATTGTATGATCTGTTTTGTATTTGTGGTGACAGTCCTATCATTGGATTTTAGACCAATAAAATATTTGTATTTGTATTTTGTATTTTCATGTGTTCCTTAGGATTTCTGTAAAAGGGGTTTAAAAACACAAAAGGGGGGGGGGGGGTAGTCATTTCCCTAGAATTTTAGTTTTGTTTTGATTTCTGCATGAAAATGAATTAGGCTTCAGAGGGGGTTCAATTTAACCCCACAAAACCCCTCTGTTTTCATTACTGTAGACTGTTCAACTTGCACCAACATTTCTCATAATGTTACATAGCAAAAATTGAAAAATTCCATACAATTTGAATTATGGTAACAACTTTGAATACATGTTTATACAAACATATATATTTAATAAATACATTTTCCTTTTCATTTCAGCCACTTTGAATCTCAAGAAACAAAGTCACTGCGTGTTGGTCTAAATTCTTTCTTTGATCATCTGAACTTAGTCGTAAGGACTATGGAACAATTTGGACCTCAAGTTGAGAAAAAAAGTGACACCTGATATACGCATGTGTCATTCAGTGATTATAACATATAATACAAGAATAGAACTCTGAGAGTGCTAAACAATTAACCTTGTCATGGTGAATAAAAAACTTGTCAAAATTCACTAATTGCTTAAGGTGGTGGACCTGTAATAGTTCCGCAACATTTTGGAAATAATGAATTTGAACAGTGTTAACCGATATTTCCTAATGATTTTCATTAGGGAAACCATCGTCAACATTGTGAAAGATCATGAGTTCCGAAATGTTGCTGAACTTTTGCGCTTCCACTACCTTGGAATCTCTTGATGCACTAATTTTTGGTCAATACTTTAATTTTTCAGATTATTTTTTTTTTATTAATTTGTCTAGTTTTAAAAAAGAAAAATGAGGCAGTGAAGAGTGAGATTATGCTAGCTTTTCAAATTCCTTGTAATTTCTACTGGTTATAACTGTTATTGAGGGGGTTAAAACAGTTAATTGAGTGGATATACAGGGTTTTTTCTAAAGGTTTTTGGAACAGGTCGGAAACCGGACAATGCGGACATATTAGGATAAAGCCGCCGTCATAGTGCAGTTGGAAGCGCGTCAGACTGTCAATCCAGAGGTCAAGGGTTCCATCCCTGAGGGCTGCACTCATTTTTTCCAACTATTTGTCTCTCACCAATAAGTTGATAATCGTAGAACTATGTGAGATAGCAGCTGGAGGCTAGGAAAGGATGTGGTTGTACTGGTGAGAGAAATACCAGGAAACCATTGTTAGGTGCTCCAGCCGCCGCGATATAACAGAAAAACTGTTGAAAGCGGGGTAAAACTCCATTCAATCAATCAACGTATTAGGATAAATGCATCATTTTCTCGAAAAATTGGGAAAAATATTATTATTATGGTTTTGGACAAAAACTAAAGTATTTTAAACAAAAAATTATCAGAATTAAGTTGTCTTTGTCTCTGAAGACATTTGAATTAGAACTAAAGTAAGAAACAACATGTTATAATCTTTCTTTTACTTTTCAAGTTTGGCACGGTTCTTGATGAATTGGGAAATTTTCCATGATGTGCGGAAAAAATGTCCTTTTTAGCATTGGGAATTGGTCCTTTTTAGGGTACTACTCAAAGAGGGAGAAAAAATGCTGATATAATTGGTAAATACTTTTTGGTTTTGTTAATGAACTTCTTCAACTATCTTCTTCATATTGTTATATTTATAAAAATTCATTTGATATGAATCTCTTATAAAGATATGAAAGAGGTAATCAATTCTATCAAAATCAAGATTTACAGCAGTTTTGAGATGCAAGCCGAAAAGTTTAAAGGGTCAAAATGACCCCTCCTGATAGAAAATTTGGGGGTGAAAATGAGATTTTTTCAAATTTTTGTGGGTCATACCCCTGGTTTAAGGGTCAAACACGCATCGTAATTAAGTGCAGTCTGATCTTAGTCTATGCTTCAGCAGTATTCAGTATGACAAGGGCTAAGAATTTTATGAATGCAGAGCTATGGGTTGTAGGGGTAATATGGACATTAAGGTAGTGGAACCGTAATAGTTCTGCAACATTTCAGAAGTAATGAACTTAAACAGTTTTAATGGTAACCGAGGTTCCCTTTTGATTTTCATTAGGAAACCTTGGTAGACATTGTCAAAGATCATTAGTTCCAAAATGTTGCAGAACTATTATGGTTCCACTATTTTAAAACTGAATTTTTAAACTATTCTTGATTGAAAGTGTTGTTTTTTTCCAACTCTTAAAACAGTACCCTATTTAGGACCTGTTCCCAATGCCAAAAAGTATTTTTTTTCCCAAAACCATGAAGACCTTGAAACGAAATATCAATCGATCTTACCCCCCCCCCCCACCCCCACCCCCCCCACCCACCCCCCCAAAAAAATTCTATTTCCTTTAAGCAAAAATGAGAAAAAATGTGAAAATTTTAGGACAAATGTTCTTAAAGCATCATTTTGCAAGTGATTGCTATGCAACCTTCAATATGATGTCACCTTTTGGACTCTGCTTAGATGATGTCGGCTAGGGGAAATTAACAAAGCTGGGAATAAGTTCTTAGCTCCACTGGCTGAAGGCCCTTGGGGCTATTGTCATGGCCTTGTGTCCATACCTGCGTCTGGTCGTAAATTTTTTCTTTAAAAATCTTCTCAGAAACTTCTGGATGAATTTCAACCAAACTTCACAGGAATGATCCTTGGGCGATCCTCTTTCAAAATTGTTCAAGAAATTTGATCCAATGAAAAACATGGATTAAATGGGCGTGGCTAATTTCCAGATATGGTAAAAAGTAAGTTTTCTCAGATTCTAATAGATGGATACTAATCAAATTTTACATGAATGATCCTTGGATGACCCTTCATCAGTCTACAAAAAATTATTGTGATCGGATAAATAGTATGTATTTTATGGGCGGAGGTCATTTCTCTATGTTATATAGTGGAATCTTTCAAAATCATTTTTAAAGATATGGGGCGTATTGTTTTACCGTTGTCCATCTGTCTGTCTGTCTGTCCGTCTGTCTGCAAAAGTTAACCCAAAAACTTAACCTTGCCAATATCTTCAAGCCTTTTCAAGATACAAGGCTAATATTTGGCATGATGATAGATCTCAATGATCCGCATTCGCTGGTACCAAAGTCAAGGTCATGTGACAAGGTCATCGGTCAAGGTCAAACTTTGAAAAAAAATGCTGATACGGGGGCATTCGTGTTTCACAAACACATCTTGTCTCAGAATGTAATCAATGGATATCAACCAAATTTCACTAGAATGATCCTTTAGTGACCCTTTATCAGTCTACCAAAAATTATTGTGAACTGATGAAAAATGTGTATTTTATGGGCGGAGGTCAATTATCATTATGTTATATAGTGTAAACTTTGAAAATCATTTTCAACATCAGTAGAACCCAAAATATCTAAAATTCTAGTCAGAACTTTGATTTGCTATTACAAGAATTTCAAGCCTGTGGAGCGACTCAAGCCATTCATGGCTTTCTAGTTGATAATTTCACTGGTACTTGATAAACCCCCTAAAAGCATGTTAATGTTAAGTATCCTGAATTAAGAAGTCTGAAGAAAAAATAATGTTTTGAGGTGAATAGCATAAAAAGTTGAAATATAGGGGTCCAGGTAAAAGGGGGTAAAGCTGCTCCTAAATCATTTTTTTCCGATGAAACCCCATGTTGTGGGTACTCATTTGAATCGTTTTGATGAGCTGTTTTAAATAGGTACCAACAACAGATGGTTTAAGTTGGGAATAATGAAATTTTAAATTTGAAAACCAAAATACGCCTTCTATCTGTAGCTATTGAAATTAATTAGGTTTCATGTCAGTTTCTTCTCTTATTTTAGACCTTTCTCTTTTAATCAGGAGATTCAGGCCATTGGAACCAATCAGGATCTCAAGCATCTTTAATTCTTAGAATTTCATGTGAATAAAATGTAAATTAATTGAAAAATATTTGTATGTTTTATTTTGATACTTTAATAAGAATGAATGTAAAACATACTCTAAGTACTTGCATGTTTAAGTCTAATACAATAACAAAAAATAGAAAAAGATGTGTTTTTAAACACCAATGACTCGGCCACAGCCATTTTTCAGATACCATATTTTCCTCTAATAAAAGCACCCTCCCTAATAGTAGCACCCCTACATTTTTTACTACGAGAACCCACTTCAAAGGCCTAAATTTTAGGAACTTTTTGAGCTTCTTCTCTAATTTGAGATGAATTTTCTCTCAACAATCTTTTATATGATTGTTCAGAGGAAATTCACCTCAAACTAAAGGGAAAAGGGCAAAAAAAATCAATTAAAATGATTTTTTTTAAATCAGAAAACGCATAATGAATAAAAGCTTCCTGACCATGTTATGTGTAGCTCCAGGGAGCATTTATTAGAAGAAATATGGTACTGTAATTTGATACAATACAGTTGTCAAAACCCAACCTTGAACCAAATCTATAATCCATGGCAATACTAATCAATGCGAAGTCTAAAATTTCCACATATTTGACCTTGAAAGAAATGACCAAGGTATTGACTGATGACCTTGAAATTGGAACCCAGAGAAAGGTCTTGTAACAAGCAATACACATGTTAAAATGAAGGCGCTATGGCTTCCCATTCAAAAGTTATTGCTAATGTTAAAGTTTTTTTGGTCGGACAAACAAGCAGGACAAAAACTATATGGCCCTGATCTGTGGATGCTAGGGCATAATAAATTTATATTGTAAGTCAATGGCTGAGCAAAAAAAAGCTATAGCTGCCTATATTTTAATAAGCAGTTAAAACTGTTTCTAACTGAGCCAATGATATGTGGTAATTGCAAATTCAGCCTAGATATTAGTAGTCACTTTACTTAGGTCATCCACCAATGATGTGCTATTTTTGTCCATCACAATAATCATGTTTTTTTTTACTAAGAAACAGGGGCCCTTTTCCCGCTGAATTTTCCCCCTAAATATGCTTTTTACCTTAATATATCAAATTACCTGCACTAACACAAGGTTACTTCTACTTTTTTTTTCTAATTGAAGATTTGTCATCTATTCTTTTTATACATCACCCATGGTGTCTGGGGTCCAGGCAGGGTCCACTTCTTTGTCCAGAGCATAACTCTGTCATCTTAGGTCCAATTGACTAGAAACTTGGCAGTTATGTTCCCCATGAATAAGAACACAAGAACCATAACCTAGCTAGCTTAAGATGGCAATGGACAGCGGCCTCCCGACTCTGTAAACCGGAAGTGGGTTTTCGTTTATTTTACGGCTTTTTTGTGCGTTGTTTCAAAAGACCAGTTTTCGTAAGATTCTACTTTTGGAAATAACGTAGAATAATGATAGTAAAACTTAATATTTTAGCTTCTTTTCAACATTCGATATTAATTGAATGACTGGATCATTAAATTTAACAGTAAAAATGCGTTAAAACCGTGATTCGATTAGGGGGGGGAACACTGAAAAAGAACAAAAAACTTTCTTATTTGCATGGAAAGGTATGCTGAATTTTTTAACAAATAAAGGTAAAATATGGATTATAAAAATGTCGAAAAGTTAGAAAAAATCATTGGGTAATTTCTTCAAACAAGAGGGCCATAGTGGCCCTTAATCGCTCACCTGAATGAACTGTCTAAAATTTTTCATAAGAAGTATGAGAAAAAGAATGATGAATGACTGAGCTAAACAAAGCTGTTGCTTCTATACAACTTGAGAATCCTTTTTTTTTCACAATTTTAAGGTTGAATAACAAGGATTTTTATAATCGATTTCGTGACCTAGTTTTTGACCCCAGATGACCTAATTTCAATCTCATCCGAGATTTCATCTTGACATTCATTCTGACCAAATTTCAGGTTGATTGGCCAAAAATTGTGGCCTCTAGAGTGCAAACAAGGCTTTTCTTAGATTTGACTCTGTGACCTAGTTTTTGACCCCAGATGACCCAATTTCAAACTTATCCGAGATTTCATCAAGACAATCGTTCTGACTAAATTTCAGGTTGATCGAGCAAAAAATGTGGCCTCTAGAGTGCATACAAGGTTTTTCTAAGATTTGACCCTGTGACCTAGTTTTTGACCCCGGTTGACCCAATTTCAAACCCATTCAAGATTTCATCAAGAAAATCATTCTGACCAAAATTCAGGTTGATCAGGCAATAAACGTGCCTACTAATGTTCCTACAAGGTTTTTCTAAGATTTGACCCTATGACCTAGTTTTTGACCCAAGTTGACCCAATTTCAAACCCATTCGAGATTTCATCAAGACCATCATTCTGACCAAAATTCAGGTTGATCAGCCAAAAAATGTAGCCTCGAGAAAGCAAACAAGGTTTTTCTTAGATTTGACCCTGTGACCTAGTTTTTGACCCCAGTTAACCCAATTTCAAACTCATTCGAGATATTATCAAGACAATCAATCTGACAAAAATTCAGGTTTAATGGGCAAAAATTGTGGCCTCTATAGTGCAAACAAGGTTTTTCTAAGATTTGACCCTGTGACTTAGTTTTTGACCCCAGTTGACCCAATTTCAAACTTGTCTTAGATTTTATCAAGACAATCGTTCTGACCAAAATTCAGGTTGAACGGGCAAAAAATGTGGCCTCTAGAGTGCATACAAGGTTTTTCTTGGATTTGACCCAGTGACCTAGTTTTTGACCCAAGTTGACCCAATTTCGAACTCGTCCGAGATTTCATCAAGACAATCATTCTTACCAAAATTCAGGTTGATTGGACAAAAAATGTGACCTCTAGAGTGCATACAAGGTTTTTCTAAGATTTGACCCCGTGACCTAGTTTTTGACCCCATTTGACCCAATTTTGAACTCGTCCGAGATTTTTTCAAGACAATCATTCTGACCAAATTTCAGGTTGATTAGGCGAAAAATGTGGCCTCTAGAGTGCATACAAGGTAAATGTTGACGACGGACGACGGACGACTGACGACGGACGACGAACGACGGACATCCACCCAACCACAAAAGCTCACCTTGAGCACTTCGTGCTCAGGTGAGCTAAAAATAGGTTTTTGTGGCATTTTTACCCAGTAAAATTACAAAAATTAGTTCATTTTTAACTTTTGGATGCAAATTGTGCAATTGCAATTGATCAAAGAGAATTTTTTTTGTCAATAGCCATTGTGTACATGTATAAGGTCTATCAAAATGTATATGTTTTATAGCTATAACTTAGTACAGGGTTTATACTAGACCTAAAACGAATATAACCGTTTTACTGAAAATTGGCTTATACCACTCAAGGGCAGATAACTCTAGCATGAAAACGAGCATGGAAAGGTACCTTCAAATTTTGATATAATGACTGCACAATGTTAATCTAGAACATATGTGACCAAGAAAAAAATTCATTGGGTGGAAAAAAATGACGCCATATGTCCATTGCTACCTTAATTTTCAACTTATATACCCCTTGGTTTTTTTTCATACCCGAACATCCAACAGAGGAAGGGCATTCCTTGTGACAATGTGCCACCTTAATTAAAGATTATTTTGTCAATTTAATTCTAAAACCTTGTAACTACAGCTTTAGTTATGAGGGTTTAGAGTTAAACCGACGATTTGATTTGTTAATAACTTGAATATTAGTTCTGTGTTCCCAAATGAATCACTGTAAGTGAGGACTTAGCTCTCTATCAAAATATTAAAAAGTAAACTTTCCCCTACTGATGTATTTTGCCCTAAAATCGAGAGCAGCATAATTAAGGGCAGCATGCCATTTACCCAGAATTAAAGAAAGTCCTGATATAATTGGCAGGCAAGCAAGATAAGGCATATCTCATTAACCACAGACTCAAATGTATTTTAGATGAAGGGGGCAGCTGATTTTCAGCCTGGATCCAGCTATATCAGAGTATTTCTCAGACAGCAGGCTACCATTTTATGCTGGAGTAGACTGGTCCCATTGTCAACTATCAAAATAACCTAGAATATGCAATTCTGATAGTTAAAAGTGGGGCTAGTCTACACCTGACCCGAATGCAAGAAATCAGTTTGCCCAAGGAAGAGCATGAAGGGAAGGGAGAGAACTTGACAATCTGTAATAAATTATGATCACAATGGGCTCCCTTTAATCATCAAGTTTTGATTCAAGACATTTGGAGAGGGCCGATGCCATAGTGGAATTTGTAATGCATCAGGCTCTCAATCTTCAAATTCATGGGTTTGATTTCTGGTGGCAGCACATATCCTCTCCGACATTTCGTCCCCCCAAAATTGGTGGATAATTGTAAACCTTAGCCACCTTAGCAGCTGGAGGCTAGGAAAGGATGTAATTGTACCACTGGTTCAAGAGTACCTGGTTTCCATCGTTAAGTGCATCAACTGCACCGATGATGCACTGCATCAATGTGACTAAAAGATTGTTAAAAGCCTGATAAATCCCATTCAAACTAAGAAATAAACATCTGAAAATAAATTTTGTAAATCTACAAAGCAATACATGTATCTTGAAAAAATCCCTTAAATCAATTAGTAAAAGAACTTCATAATATATACTTTATAAAATGACCCTTTTTGTCTTTGACATACTGAACCTGGTATGTTCCTGTTCTAAGAACAGCCTGCACATCATTTGGAACATCACTCGGCCATTTCTGTAAACTACAACATGCCTCGGATGTATGTAAGGCGGATGGGTATGTAACAAAATCGTGCATTTTGTTAGGCGGAAACAGTGTGAGAAAAAATAGCACTGTAGATTTATATCTTTTACAGTAAAAAACGGCTGAAAATCCTCATTTTTGAGAATGACGAATCATTCTCAAAAATTAAGATTTTTCAGTCGTTATATAAGAATCTAAAGATATTTATATAAGGTTACGATGGTTTAACGTCAGTGACTTAAACAAGTAGCATTGACGACGTAGAATGTTTTCACTCAAAGTTTCGAGGGCTAACGCCATTTAAACTGACGTCATCGAGTGTTACCAAGGTTTTCCCGTAATTTTTAAAAATAGTCCGTCTATGTACATCCGAGGTTGATCGTGAGATTGGCCGAGTGGTGTTCCGAATGCCTGCACATATGTGCAGCCTGATCTTAGTATAGGAGTAAACCACCTTTTTGCCCTGTTTAACCAAAATAGCTTCCATTCTTTAATGCTTTTCGGTGGTTTATCGAGAAATAAAGGTAGATTATCACTTGATAAACTCACGGCAAAAGCAGTGAAGTTATCAAAATCTTATACCCTGCTTTTGTGCATTTAATCCTATCTGACGTCATCTATGCGGGGCGAAATAAGTGACGTCACAATGAACGTTGCATAGCAATCACGCGCAAAATGACGCGCTTTTCGAAAATATGTCCTAGAAATTTGACATTTTGTCTCATTTTTGCATTAAAGAAATAGAATAATCATTTGTTTTTCGAGTAAGATCGATTAATATTTCATTTCGTGAAAAACAAAAGCTATATTTTCACTCGTGGCTCTGCCACTTGTAAAAGTATAGCTTTTGTTGTTCACTCAATGAAATATAAATCGATCTTACACTTAAACAAACGATTATCCTCTATTTAATGTCTGCAATCCTATGCTGGATAGTGGATAAAAAAACAAGTCCAAAAAAGGGCATAGTTTGTACAAAAATTACCTAGAGTCACCCCCCCTGAAAGTATAGGTTCCTCTTTTGTTAGTGAACATGTGTGCCAAGTTTCAAGTGAATGCCTGCAACAGAACCAGAGATATCACAAAATGTCGAAGTTTTCGCACGACAAGGACAATCACACCAAAGCTAAAGCAATACCTACCTCTCTGAAAACAGCCAAGCTAAAAACAGAGTTAAACAAAACTTTACGTACTGAAAGCACTGGATTAACTCAAAGTGAGTCAATTATTTTATGTAATTTGTAAATCTTTCTGATGCAAAAAGAAAATTCAGGTTGTGAGGACTAAGATCAGACTGTACATATGTGCAATCTGATCTTAGGCTATACCTCCTGCCAAATTAGGAATATTCTAGGTACAGCATGACAATGGTTGAGATGGAAAGATTTCTTTGACACATTTCTTAATTAAAATCCAATTTTCGTCTGGGAAATATTTTTTTAAATGTGACCTGTAAAGTTTAAAAGGACCATCTGAGATCTACGTAAACACAATATTTGAAAAAGATAATTAGTCCAGAATAGGTCAATCAGAGGTTGGATTTCAAAAATTCTCACACTTGAAAATAAATGAATAATTCTAAATCAAGAAAATCAGCTGAGAGCCAAAAGTGCTCCAGTTTATACCTCCTGCCAAAGCAGGAATATTTCAAGTAAAGCAAGACAACATCTCATCAATAAACGGTTAAAAAAAATTTGATCACAGAAAATAGCATTTTTTTCATACTAAATACTATCTGTATGGCACCATCTTAAAAGCGGAGTATTTATCAGCAGAAGAACAGATTTGTAAAGATAAATATGTAATTGTGTCTTTCTGTAATGGCACCAAACACTTCCCGCTGGTTGGATTGTACAGTTGATACACAAAATTCTGAAACAAAAACAAGCATGTTTTCATTATATAGAGGATAATCGTTTGTTTCAGTGTAATATAGAATTATATTCATTGAGTGAACAATAAAAGCTATTTTTTTAAATCTAGCTTTTGTTGTTGACAAAATGAAATATTAATCTATCTTACTCGAAAAACAAACGATTATTCTATTTCTTTATTGCAAAAAATGAGACAAAATGTGAAATTTCTAAGACATATTTTCTCAAAGCAAGTCATTTTGCGTGTGATTGCTATGCAACGTTCATTGAGACGTCACTTATTTCGCCTCGCATAGATGATGAGATAGGATGAAATGCACAAAAGCAGGGTATAAGTTTTTGATAATTTCACTGCTTTTGCGGTGAGATTATCAAGTGATGATCTACCGTTATTTTTCGATAAACCACCGAAAAGCAGTAAAGAAGCATGTTTTCATTATAAATCAGTTACTTGTTATAACAATCACATTAAGCCCAATTGCTGTACAGTCAAATTGTCAATAGAGGCCACCAAAGGGACAAGGCAAAATTGGAAACATACAGGAGTTTGCCACTTCACGGAAACTTTACCCCCACACCCCCACCCCCTTTTCCTCCGCCCAGGTGGCCAACAAGGCGAATTACAATTCCCTTATATCATAACTCCGTCGGATGGGTCACCCAAACAGTAGATCTAGAATTCCATTAAAAAGGATTCCACATCAAAATCAGCAATAGAAGACAAAAACAATGTAAATACAGCTTGATAGAGCTGTATTTACTATCTTTTGGTCATTCACTATCAATATTTTAACCTTGGGAATATTTTCTTGTATTAAAACAACAGCGGATGTAAATGAGTTGTATTTTTACAGGCACAAGGTTGAAATGATCTTCATGTGAGAAAAATTTTGAACAAGATTTTGATACCGATAATTTTCCTGCTTACTTAAACTTTATTATCATTCTTAAAGAAAGTGTCAATTTCAAGTCCATTTCATGAAAGTATTTATGCGCTGAAGAAACGTCGTTTAAAGTGTTTATAATTTTCATAGAAGCGGGTTCCAGTGGTTTCAGTGACAATTTGTTTCACATGCGTGGCTCAGGTATTCCTGCATTGCTTGACGACATTAGTTCACATCATTAAGAAAATCCCCACACATTTTTGTCAATAAGCAGTTATTACACGGAATCAACTGATACTAAACACAATTACAGCAGTTCTATTATTTTTTTTCTTTCTGTGTCATTAAATTTTCCCAAAACGGCACGAGTTTTGTGCAAAGAAAAGAAAAAAATTGCTTATTCTGATAAAAAAAGATGCTTCCAAAGCTGACGAAGGGAAATCCGCTACAAGATCAATCTTGAAAAAAAAATCTTGCGGTAGTACGAACAGAAGGCAATATAAAGGTTTAATAGGTTGATTAATCAGACTAAATAATGTGCTACCGTCATCAAATGATTATGATGATCGCTTAGACACCACAAATTAGTAGACATGGTGAATAGGTGAGTGTCACGGTAAATGCATATGATAATCAAGACCCATTATCATTTTTTCTTTAATCAGTGAGTCACCTATCATAATTTGATGACTCATGTGACAGCTTCAGGGGATAAACAATCAGCCCAATCCAGACAATTAAAGATGACGGCTGGCTGCATACGAGAAATTGTCGCTATTCTCAGTTGATTATGGTTGATTATGGCAGTTTGGCCACTATTCTAAAGTGACCACTCACACAGTTTTGACTATGGTACATTAAAAACAGGAATGGGAACAATTACTTGTTAAGTGAGTACTTGATCGAACTTCAGAGTATCGATTACTAATTTCACTTATCCAATATTCAGAAAACAAAATAACTCGACAGGTGACATGTAAGAAAGAGACAAATATAATTCCACTTAAGTCTTAATCAAAACTTGGTACAAATCTATTTTGCAAGTTACCCCCTGCTAAAAACTTACAAAGCTGTAATTACTTACTTTTAACAGAAAATTGATCGTATTCTAAAACTGTAAAAGAGATCGTTTTAGGTTTTAGTTTCATATCTCATTGAAAACAAAACAATTCTCTCCATCTCAGACATGTTCCAATAGCTACCTGTATTTTCCAAATCCACTGTTGAGAACCTTTTCCTCCATGACACTTGTCTAGTTTAACAATGACTTTCTTGTCATGGTGATCGTCAGCATGTAAACACAGATTTTTGTGCAACACAAGTTCATTGGAATCTGATTCCCTCCACACCTGGAATGAAGTGTGTAAACAATAGACTGAGGTACAAATGAGAAGGGTTCACTCCAGTCTGAAATCTTTATTCCTCTATGAAACCCTATCTTGTGGGTACTCATTTGAATCGGCTCGACAAGACAATTCCAATGAATACCACAACTCGGGGTTTGAGCAGAGACTTGTGAAGTAGCTTAATTTGAAAACCAAAATATCACTTTTGTCTGAATCTCTAAAAAGGATCTTTGGGGAGTGCTAAAGAAATACCTAATGGGATAAAGAAGTTGTCAATGAGCAAGTTGCAGGAGAACAATTTGTTTTCAGCCTGTAAACATTTTATGGGTGTCATCAGCATGTAACAAAGAGTCAGTTTTAAAAAAGTGACTCTCAAAACAATAGTGCTAGGAGGGCCCTAAATGACACACCTGACTAATATTAGATGCCTGAGAAGAAAATTGCATTAAAAAAGCCTTCCTAAAGGATTTAGTTGTGAGCAACTTTAAAGATGGCCTCCATAATTGAATAGTAATATATCACTTTCCGTAAATAATTGTAATTAATTAATAACTTTTATTAAAAACAAGTAACTATAATATAATTGAGAGACATTCAATTAAATTGAAATTTATTAAGTACTTTTGAAAATATTTGAACTAGATTTTGACTCAAAAGACTAAAATCTGACAAAAAATTTACCTGATAACTGTCTTTCTTGTTTTCAGAACATTTTGACAAAATCACTCTAGCATGTCTGACTGGTACACCCTCTCCTTCAGCTTTTACACACAGCCCTGTCTCCTTTTGTATGATCTGAAAACAGTAAACCAGTCTATATTGTTTTTGGAACATTTAGACAAAATCACTCTAGCATGTCTGACTGGTACGCCATCTCCTTAAGCTTTTACACACAACCCTGTCTCCTTTTGAATGATCTGAAAATAGTAAACCAGTCTATATTATTTTTGGATCAATTTGACAAAATTGCTCTAGCATGTCTGACTGGTGCACCCTCTCCTTCAGCTTTTACACCCATCCCTGTCTCCTTTTGATTGATCTGAAAATAGTAAACCAGTCTATATTACTTTGGGAACATTTTGACAAAATCACTCTAGCATGTCTGACTGGTGCACCCTCTCCTTCAGCTTTTACACACAACCCTGTCTCCTTTTGAATGATCTGAAAATAGTAAACCAGTCTATATTACTTTGGGAACATTTTGACAAAATCACTCTAGCATGTCTGACTGGTGCACCCTCTCCTTCAGCTTTTACACACAACCCTGTCTCCTTTTGTATGATCTGAAAATAGTAAACCAGTCTATATTATTTTGGGAACATTTTGACAAAATCACTCTAGCATGTCTGACTGGTGCACCCTCTCCTTCAGCTTTTACACACAGCCCTGTCTCCTTTTGTATGATCTGAAAAAAGCAAACCAGTCTTTATTCAACATCAGAAATCTTTGGTATGAGAACTTATTTAGGCATACATTTTCTTGCCAGCAAACTAACCAACTTTGAAGATTTATCACATATCTGTTAGTGATAGGCAAATTTATCGATTATAATCGATAATCAGTTGGTTTTGGCTTCCAATTGTGATAGTCGACTAAGAAATTTCATAATCGATTAATCAGTTCCTAACACAGAAATGAAAGCCATAATTTATTTTTTTTCGAAACCAATAGCAGTTTGATGGGTCAGCATGAAACAGTTGTAACTGCCTATATGTTTATAGGCAGTTACAGCTGTTTCATACTGAGCAATGAAGTTGGTAGAAAAATCTACAGAAAGAGTCTTAAGGTCATGAGTTTTAACTAAATTTTCACATTCTGTTCCTCGAAGGATGATACTGGAAGTGATGTATTAATTTCTAAGAAAACGATTGTACAATCGATCATTAGTCTATTTACTCGTCCAATGAAAAACAGATCATTGATTGTGATTTGAAACTGATTACCCAACACTAATATCTGTACATATGTCCACAAGTACTTTTAAGCTTGGCTGTTTTCTGAGATAACCTGAGGTATTGCTATAGCATGGTTGTCATCTGAGTTGTCATTGTGTGAAAAACTTGACATTGTTTGTTATCTCTGTAATTACAAAAGGTGTTCACTAGAATCTTTGCACATAGATTTACTATGAAAAGAGCAACCTATACTATTAAAGGGGTCAACTGTAGATGCATTTATGTGAAATCCGTCCATTAGTAGCTGAGAAATTGAGTGGACATTAAAAAAGCTACAGAAGGACCGACCAACAGCTGACTACTATATACCCCCCCCCAATATAATTGGGAGGAAGGGGGGGGGAATATTATAAGTTTGATGTACAAGACATCAATTAAGCTTGTTGATCTGCTAACCTTCTGGAGTGATGTATTTCTTATTGTTGAAGAAATGCTTGATCAGCAAAGTTCAAGAAAAGTAAACCACAATGCATTTAATCTTATTAATCTGCAGACACATTAAAGCTTACCTTGCCTTTCTGTGTAAAATTACTCTGTGCCCTCCTTTGAAACTTCTGTTGAGACTCTTTCTCCCCTGGTATATTCTGGTCAGGGTAGATATATTTAAGGTACCAGCTAAAAGGTTTACAGTTTAATTTCTTCTTCAGTTCCAGTCTATCTGTTATATTGCCATATTCCAAGCCTGGGGCAACTGGCTGTGCTTGGAAAAAGTGTTTCTGTAATAACAGAATTTCATAGTTGGTGAAGCAAAACATATTTATTTACCCTTGTCATGCTGAATAAATTTTGGCTAAAATTTTTTCATCAAAATCAAAGGACAAAAATCACTGAAAGTACCAACTGTAGGTCAATTTTTATTTGAAAAACCAAATCTATTGACAAATCAGGTTTCAAAGTGCGAAAATAGGTGGTGTAGACTAACATCAGGCTGCACATATGTGCAGGCTGATGTTTGTCTATAGCTCCTGCCAAAACAGGAATATTCCAGGTTCAGCATGACAAGGGTTTATCTTTTTCAGAACAATCAAACATGTATTTTCAAGACCCTTCATTTCTATATGTATACTAAGAGCAAGAGGGTCATTGGCCCTTAAGCTCCCATCTGAGGCATTGCTAACAAAGCTGGCAAATTACAAACCTTCTAATTTGAAATCTACAAATGGCTTGATCAAATTTCAAACAATTCCAAGACTCAGTGACCTAATTTTTAACACAATTTGACACAATGTTGAACTTGTCCCAGATTTCATGTCGACAAACATTCTGACCAAGTATCATTTGAGCAAAAAATGTGGCCTCTAGAATGCAGATAAAGTTTTTCTAAGTTTGACCCCCTGACCTAATTTTTGACATCACTTGACCCATTTCTCAACTTGCCCATGGTTTCATATAGAAAAACATTTGGACATAGTTTCAAGACATTTGAGCAAAATGTGGACTAAGGAGTGCACACAAGGTTTTTCTAAGAATTGACTCCTTGACTATATATTTGACCCCACTTGACTCACTTCCAAAGTCATCAGAGATATTAAGTAGACATACAGACAGTCTGACCAAGTTTCAAAACATTTGAGCCAAAACGTGGCCTCTAAAGTGCTCACAAGGTTTTTCTATGATTTATCCTTTTACCTCATTTTGGACCGACTTGGCCCATTTTCAAAATTGTCTGAGATTTCATGAAGACAAACAGTTTAACAAAGTTTAAAGACATTTGAGCCAAAAATGTGGCCTCTAGAGTTAAAAGTTTTTTCTAAGATTTGACCCCTTGACCTCAATTTTGACTGCATTGACATATTTTCAAGCTCATTAGAAATTTCCTTTTAGAGTAACATTTTGACCAAATTTCGAGACAATATTTTTGAGCCAAAAATTAGGCCTCTAGAGTTTTGAAGATGTTGACACAAGGCCATGACACACAAACAAAGATGAAAACAGACACAGCTAGATCACAAAAGCTGGCCTTGAGCACTTTGGGCTCAGGTGAGCTAAAAACCTTGTGGGTAGAGATTATGTGATTTTGCATAAATCAATGTCAACTTTGGATTTCTACTATAACCTTTTTTTTCTTTAGGTGCATCTACACTTATTTTGATTCAATAAGGCCTTACACAAATTATCAGAATCCTTGTTTTTTTTTTTTTTTTTTTTTTTTTGTTTGCCATGACAGGCAAATAGAGTTTGTCTGTGTGTTGGTGTGTGGAGGGGTGTGTGGGTGCATGTGTGTGTGTGTGGAGGGGGGGAGGGGGGGGGCTGTGCCCAATACTTATCTAGAGCATAACTTCTACATTTATGGATGAAATTTAAAAGAACTTAGCACAGTTGTTCTTCTTGCTTAGTGCTAGTGTCATGCAAAAAGTTTGGTTGCTTTCACCCAAGTTCAAGATTACGGCAAAAAGTAAATGGTTCACATGTAAGAATCGAGTATTTTCAGAAGCATCAGTGTCTGTGACATATTTCTAGTTTACTACTAAGCTCAGTAATGTTCAGTGAAAGTACAAACATTGGTATTTGTTTGTTTGAATGGGGTTTTAGGCCTCTTTCAACAATCTTTCAGTCAAACGTGGCAGCTGGATCACTTACAATGGATTCCTGGTATTTCTCGTACCAGTACTATCATAACATCGTTTCCTTACTTCCAGCTGCCATCTCACATAGGTCCCATTGGTGAGAGACAAATAGTCAGGAAGGATGAGTGCCACCATAGGGGATCAAACCCAGGACTTCTAGATTGACAGTCCGACGTGTTACCATTGTACCATGTCGGTGGCTACAAACATTGGTACCTCAATCTATAAGGTATACTTACAATATAATCATCTAACCAAACTCTCGCAACACGAACTGAGTTTCGCAGAGTACTATCAGGACCATTAGGTGATCCATACGGCCTACGCTGTCTGAAAATATGGCCCACTCTAGAACAAGGTATGATGTCCATTCGGCCACCACATAACCAGATCTGTAAAGTAATCAGAGGTGCTTTCATAAGAGAGAGATTCTTAAGATTTTAAGATTAACATTCAGTAGAGTGAGTCTCTTAAGATTCTTATTAAGATTTTTAAGATTAGGCGTTTACACATAACCAGATCTGTAAATTAATTAGAGGTGCGTTCATTAGAGCAAGATTCTTAAGATTCTTATTAAGATTTTTAAGATAAAGCGTTCCGTAGAGCCAGATTTTTAAGATTCTTTTAAAGATTTATAAGATAAAGTGTTCAGTAGAGTGAGATTTTTAAGATTTTCAAGATAATGCTTTCGAAAAAGCAAGTTTTTTAAGCCGCTCAATAAGAATCTCATAATTCTGTCTTATCATTTGCAGATCTCTAGATAGACAGATTAAGTTTGATTTTAATATAATTTGAGCCTGTGCATGAGATGTCCAACAATTTCATATATTGTATATAGCAAAAACTCTGTCCACACAGTCTGACAAGAGTCTTCACTATGTTTTTAGTCCATAGATAAGGTCTCAAAGTATATATACACCATCAGGTAAGTTTATATTTACAGGATGTGACTGTCTTCCCTACTCAATGCTTCCACCTCTCAAACATTTTATATAGTTGGAAATGTCACACACCGGCTCATATGTCTTTGCATTAAATAAAGGTATAAATGCACTAAAACTCATATAAACCTACCCTGAAAGACATTTCGAGATTCTCCCCTCCCCATGTATCCAATTCTTTATCATACTGTCCCATATCATAAAAATATTGACGTCTCATCGCAAATAGACCTCCTGCCATTGTCGGTGTTTCGATAGGTGCCACTCTTAATTTTTCATTTTTAAAATATTCCAGCGGTAACTGGTCCCATCTAAAGAACATTCCCCACGTGAACCCGCCTTTAACAAGTGAGGCTGCTTTGTATTCAAAGTTTGATGGATTAATAATGTCAATGACAGGTATGGCTATGGCTCGTTTATTTTCCGCAATGTGGTCGAGTAACGGTTCTAGCCAATTAACGTTCACCTCACAATGACTGTCTAGAAACACAAGAACCTGAAACAAACAAACAAGAGATGTTTGTAAAACATTTATTTCCCCAATAAAAGCAGGACAATGGCCTATTCTTTGTCAAACAACAAAAGGCAATAAATCACAAAATATGATGAGTAGAGTTATGGTTCTTTAGCACTGCACTTTTCCTCAATGAGATCTATCCGCCTGTGAAGTTTCATGATTCTAGCTTGCATACTTTTTGAGATACGCTCTGGACAAAAAAACAGTCTACGGACAGACCGACCAACTGACAAGTGCGAAGAAAAATCATGTGTCTAACAACATAAATATTTCATATATCGTTTGTGTAAGACCAGAACAATGTAACTACAGCTTGACTAAGGTGTAGTTGCCATTTTATAATCATTCACAAATGATTTTTTTTGACAAAAGCATTTGTAAAATGTATGTGCGTATTAAGCGTAATTGGTAGGCATGCCCTTGATGAAAGTATTAACTGAGCTATGAGCATTGTTTCTTGAATAGTTGGTTTATATTTATGACCTATAATGTGAAAAGGGACCATCTCGGAACTCCTTAAAATGAAATTGTAAAAATGACATTTATTCCAGTAGAGTTCAATGAGTGATCGCATTTCAAAAGTTTTTATTCAGGAATGTAGACTGATCATTCCAGATTCAGAAAAACAGAAAGGTGCGAAATATTCCAACCCTAGCCAGTCTACACAATCAGCACAGTTTGATTAGGGTCCACTTTTTACACTCTACTGACATGGTCTGTTTTTGTGTGATGGGTCACATTTATTCTTTCTACATTAATTGGGAATAAAAAAAAATCAATTTAGATTAATCCGTCTTGATTCTTCTCCCTACAGAATGAACCAGTATTCGGACTCTATATGTGGGTCTGCAGAAGAACGAAGATGGACAAAGGTTCAAAATTGAAGTCAAGAGACACTTTACGTCTTCACACAACAAAACAGATTAAGGAAACAAGAAGAAATTTGAATATTAGTTATGCAGAAAGACTGACAATTATAGAATAACATTTTCCTGATCTTTTGATTTGATAGCCATATTTCTTATTTCCATACCACATCCTCTCGCTGTAAATTTCAAAGGGAGATAATCAACAACACTGATTAACCTCCCCTGTGGCTACCCTCCCTCCATACATTTTGGCCCTGATCAAACCTTGTCTATGTGCAAATCTGACCAAGCTTGTAATTGGATGAATCGTCCAGGGGTGTGAGATTCCCATGCCCGACTTGTATGACATGGGCTTTTCTACCTGGTAACAAGTCCATTTTTTCGGCTACTTTTCCACGTACAAGTAAAAAACAATGTTAATTTCGAAATGGTATTAAATAGTTAGAAGCGGTTCATAATCTTAAATGTTCGTATCAAAGGGTAGAAAACATTTTTTTTGGAAGAAAATGCAAACATTTTTTTCTATAAAAATAATGTTTTCTCAAAATCTGTGTATTCTATTTTTTGCAGACAAGTTCATTTTGATCCAGGACAAGTAGAAAATTAAATTTTACTTGTCCAAGGACAAGTAGTGAAAGTCTGTATTTCTACACCCATGAATCATCCACATGTATTCTGCAAGTTCACTGTGTAAATGGGCTTAAAGGTAGATAATTTAAAACATTGACTTACCTCCCCTGTGGCTACCCTAGCTCCATACATTCTTGCCCTGATTAAACCTTGTCTATCCGCAGTTCTGACCAAGGTTATATTTGGATGAATCATCCACATATACTCTGCAAGTTTGCTCTGTAAATGGGCTGAATAAAAGAATTAGGAATTACACGGCATACAGGAGTTGTTTAATGGTACACTGTCATAGCGCATTTGGTAGCGCGTTGGGCTGTCAATATAGAGGTCCAAGGTTCGATCCCTCACGGAGGCACTCATTCTTTCCAACTATGAGTCTCTCACCAATGGATTGATAATGGTAGACCTATGTGAGTCTGAGATAGCAGCTAGACACTAGAAAAGGATGTGGTGGTGGGAGAAAAACCACGAATTCATTGTTAGGTGCTTCAGCCACCGCAATATAGCTGTTCTAAACAGTCTTCAATTATTTTTAGAATTTGATTGCAAAGGTACAGAGTGCTTGAACAATAGTTAGGTAACGGGTAATGGTTAAGGACCTGGGGCCTGTTTTACTAAACATCTTACAAAAAAAAATGATCGTAAGTCAAAATCACAAATTGTTCTTGATGTTTTTATTCATTGGTGGGTTCTGCCTTGCAATATCTCATTGGAATCGTCTTTACAGGACGATTCCAATGACATAATGCATGGTAGCAATCTATATTTAGTTACTACCCTAGAAGCATTTTAAAATTTTGACTTGCGCAAAAAATGATCGTAAGTGGTTTAGTAAAACAGGCCCCTGGGTAGGACGGTTACCCTACCTGATACCCGGGTACTTTAGCTCTATCTCAATGAATGGCCCTGACATAAAACACATGCATAAAACAGAGAGATTACAAATTTGTCCTATGAGGTTTGAAAGTTTTACTGTTAAATTGATTGGTTTGGGCAAAAAAACAGCATAGCATAACACCGCAAATTAATGAGAACTTTTTCCCTCTCTTTAGACAAAAAGTTTACCAACTGGTTTGAATTTGACGGACTTGATTTGGCTAATGTTTATTGATTCTATATTCCCTTAAATTTGTGAAACTACCATCAGACAAAGCTTTCAAATTCAAGAAAGTGGTGAACAAAATTTTCTTATTGATGACATTTAGTAATTCTAAATTTTTTTTTGTAAAATATTTGGTAAATGAAGCATTTGCTTTTGTGTAATAAGCAATTCCATCTTTTACCATAATGCTTTACAAAGTATCATATTCAGTACAAGTATTCGAGTATACAGGGCCAAACAAACAATGTAGAACCCAATTCAACTGCCATTTTATCAGGATCTACAATGTTGGCCTTACACTATGCCTGATTCATTTGTAGCATATTTGATTCCACAGTCTTACAATTTAGAATGAATTTAGAACAATGATTACCTGTTTTGGGGGAGACAGAAAACTTAGGATAATTATCAGAGTTTTTTTGGTTTTTTTTAAGACCAAAAAAGGTAAAAACATCTGTGAGCATGTGAAATTTACCATGGCATCAAAGTAAAAGCTAATCATACCCATATTGCTAGCGTCGTCAACCAAAACAATCTCATACAATAACTGCGGTGGTGTTCTGTTGATGACAGAGTGTACCGTTCTAAGCAGGGTAGACCAGGCTTCGTTGTAAAAACAAATAATCACACTGGCTTTTGGGAGATCTTCTCTGTATATTTTCTGATAACATCTGCGGAAAAACAAATAGAGTGTTTAGTGCAAAACTATAGTAAGTGCCTATATCATATAGGCACTTACAATAGTTTTGCACTTACCCCTTGATTATTTTCGGTGGTTTATTGCGGAATAACATAACTATCATTTCGATAAACTCACCACCTTAGAAGTAAAATTATCAAAAACTTATGCACTGCTTTCATGCATTTCAACCTATCTGACTTCATCTAAGCAGAGCCCAAGAAGTGACATTATCAATATTATGTCTCAGTAATGCATTCAAGAAATAGAATAATCATTCGTTTTTATGAGTAAGTTTTTTCATTTTGTGATAAGTGCCACTTGTAAAAATATAGCCTTTGAAAGTAATGATTATACTCTATCTAATTGAGAACAGTTTTCGAGCTTGTCTCTGTCTTTATGGGTTAATACTTCTGCACCCAAAACATGAATACCAGACTTTAAATTGAGTTCAGTATGATGTCAAGGGTTAAACCAAAATGTACAGGTATGGAGGAATCATGTCAATCACTACAACAATTTGTCAAAACTTTACTTTCTTTTTACCACATTGAAAGGTAGCTATCAAAACGAGCTATATATATTTGCTTTTAAAATCTACTTCTTGTGTGCATCAATTCCAATTAAGCAGTGAGATGCAATTATCAGTCTAGGATTTTGGAGGTATGCTCTGGACAAAAAATGGTCTACGGACAGACGGACGGACCGACCGACGGACAAACAAATGCTAAGGAATGTTAGAGGAATAGATCTAGACTCTTGTTAAGCTTTGAACTGTGACTAATGCATTTATTTCTTACAGTTTATGTCTGACATCTGGTAGAGCTCTATTCAAACTAAGTTTACTGCTGATGAACTCATTAAAGGCGTGCTCTCTGTCACCTGAAAACAGAAAAAGAGGTAAAGAAATTGTGACCTCAGGGTTCAACACTTCCAGTGTCCCAGGATCCTGAAGATCTTAAAATATTAAAAAGGACCCTAATCCCTGTAGCCAAAAAGCTAAAAAAAAATTAACTGCTTATAAAAGCTCTGGAGAAATGTTTCTTACAGTTTATGTCTAACATCTGGCAAGGCTCTATTCAAACTAAGATTGCTGCTGAAGAACTTATTAAAGGCATGTAAACTAGTGAATCAAAACAGAAAAAAGTGGTAAAGAAATCGTATCATGTCATAATTAAAGAGCACCACCTACAGGGGCTTACAGTCAACTCGTACCCACGGCAACTCGTACCAAAGTCAACTCATACCCATTTTGGTCAACTCGTAACCAATATTTGGTCAACTCGTACCCTTTCCAAAAATTATGGAGTCAACTCGTACCCATTTTATTTTTTTAATGAACTAGAAAGCCATGAATGGCTTGAGTCGCTCCACAGGCTTGAAATTCTTGTAAAAGCAAATAAATGCTTTGACTTGATTTTTAGATATTTGGGATTCTACTGATGTTGAAAATGATTTTCAAAGTTTGAACTATAAAACAGATAGAGAAATGACCTCCACTCTTACAAGACATATTTTTCATCAAATCAAAATGATTTTTGGCTGCATGATAATGGGTCACCCAAAGATTATACCAAAGATTTTTGATTGATATCCATCAGTTACATTCTGAGAAAATGATTTTCATAGTTACCACTATTTAACATTTTGAGAAATGACCTCTGCCCATAAAATGCATATTTTTCATCCAATCAAAATAATTTTTGGTACACTGATAAAGGGTCACTCAAGGACCATTCCAGTGAAATTTGGTTGATATCCAAAAATTAGATTCTGAGAAAATGTTTTTCAATTTTTCCACTATATATCATATAGAGAAATGACCTCTGCCCATAAAATGCAAATTTTCCATCTGATCACAATGATCTTTTGTAGACTGATAAAGGGTCACTCAAAGATCATTCCAGTGAAATTTGGTTGATATCCATCAATTACATTCTGAGAAAATGATTTTCAAAGTTTCCACTATATAACATATAGAGAAATGACCTCCGCCCATAAAATGCATATTTTCCATCCGATCACAATGATTTTTTGTACACTGATAAAGGACCACTCAAGGATCATTCCAATGAAATTTGGTTGATATCCATCTGTTACATTCTGAGAAAATGATTTTCAAAGTTTCCACTATATAACATATAGAGAAATGACCTCCGCCCATAAAATGCATATTTTCCATCCGATCATAATGATTTTTTGTAGACTGATAAAGGGTCACCCAAGAATCATTCATGTAAAATTTCATTGGTATCCATTGATTAGAATCTGAGAAAACTCACTTTTTACCATATTTGGAAATTAGCCACGCCCCTTAAATCCATGTTTTTCATTGGATCAAAATTTCTTGAACAACTTTGTAAGAGAGTCACCCAAGGATTATTCCTGTGAAGTTTGGTTGAAATCCATTTGGTAGTTTCTGAGGAGAAGATTTTTAAAGAAAAGTTTACGACCGGACGCACGCACGCACGCACGCACGGACGGACGGACGCACGACGGACACAACGCCATGACAAAAGCCCCAGTGGCTTTCAGCCAGTGGAGCTTAAAACAAGTCATAAAAGGGATTTCTTTGAAGAGAATTTTTATAGTTACAAAATAAATAATGTATTTTCAGATATTTGGAGAAGATTTTGCTGTGAAGAAAAGACTAATATATGAAAGAAGTAGAAAAATGTTATAAGTTTTAAAGTGACAAAAGAGTGTTACATGGACGAAAATTGTACTATAATTGTTGGTGTTAATAAATAAGTTATCATGTTTAAACTGTTTCAATAATTAAGTTATTATGTTTAAACTGTTTGTGCAATTGACTACTTAGATAATTCTGATACGGAGGTAGAAGCTGTCAACCTGAACAATTTGGCACGTGTTATCAACAGACACAGACAGAAAAATAGACCAGATGACCCTAAAGATATGAACTTCGAGGTAAGATTTTTTAAGTAGGTTATCATTTTTAAAATTGGTTTGTCTGTCTCCGAAACTTAGCAAAGAAAACTTTGCATTGCCAATAATGTTAAGCATATTAAAGTTTCAATTTTCATCGCAATTTCTCCGCTATCATCGTAGCCGACAGAACACCAAGTGGTTTAACCAAATAAGTGACGCAATACAAAAGTTGTCTGAAATAGTTCTCGTTTAAAAAGGTGTGAAGGCGACAATGGATTAAAATTGGTCTTTTATCTGAATTTTCAGTTGGCTGAAGACTTCTTTCCACCAGGTTTTTACAAGAAGGAAGTGAAAGTTGATGAAAGACGCCACCTGATCTTTGCGACTGATTACCAACTTAGCCTGCTGAAAACATCGAGAAGATGGTATATAGACGGTACATTCCAGGTAGATACATCAGTGCATACTGATTAGATACCACTTGTGTTTAAGGTAGCGCATCTTTATGAGGAATTTTGAAAAGTTCAATAGAATCACTAAATCAAAGGCCTGAAAGGCCTGAATTGAAGACAGGACTGAATATTAACAATTGGATTGAAAATTGTGGCGTTTTGAGAAGATCTCTTGAGTGGGAATCAAAAATTTAAAACAATCATTGATGGTTACATATGGAAACTGCACCTTCCTAACAAATGAATATGCTTTACTTTGAAGACTCATCACTTTCAGATAAGCCTATCCCTCTAGCCAATTCAAGCTTAACAAGGTAACTGCCTTCATAATCGCTATTCATCCCCAAGTGTAAGTTTTCAATATCCTAAATGAAAAATATTCATTTAACCAACAGAAATATGGTGGCAATTCCTCTATTCTAAAAACTCATATGAATTATTGCAACCCTGTTTTATAAAATTGTATAGATTATCCTCAGTTATCCAATATGATCCAAATCCGATTTTTTTCCAGTCAAACTTATTAAGTGGATGTGTAAAAATCTAAAAAAAAAAATGTTAATCCACATGACACACATTGCTGACCCCTTGATGAAGAGCTGAACATTTCATTGCCATGGTGAATATTGCCCTGAATTGGAAATTTGTTCAAATTTCTTTTACATTTATTATCTGATCAAGGATTTGACTAATTATCTCCACATAGAAGAAGCAATGAAAGTAATACTAATTTTCTTATACTTTTACTAGTCAAAGTCAATACCAAGAAGAAGTATTTTCCCGTCACAATAGCTGTAGCTTTTTTTATGAATACCGTTTAAGTTTCTTCCAGGAGTGAAATATTCTATTTCTATTTTTCCATGTCTTACTTAGTAGAAAATTATTTTACTACAAAATAATATTTAAACCTGTTAAGAAAACCAACCTTTCAGGCCTTTTCCACAGGACTGCTTTTCTAGATCAAGATTCGGATTGAACTATCCGGTGAACTATCAATTTTGACAAAACTGCCAAAATGACAGATCGTTAAATGAAATCCCGAGCTACAGTATTTATCACCTTGAGTAGATTTCTTTCCAAGTCCACTCCAGAAAGTTACACATAAATCCATTCCAGTTTCCAAAACAGTTTCTGTTATTGTCAGAAAATTGTCGAAAACAAAAGCGGAAACTCAAAGGAAGTGGCTAGCCGTACGGGTCCGTACGGCTAGTCTGGTAGGCTAAACGTACGGGACCGTACGGCTAGCCAGTCCTCACTGGACAGGCTAGCCGTACGGGAGTTTTTCAACCAATCAGAATACTGTATTTGATTTCCGATTATATACCATCTGCGGGTTCATCTATCGATTGTTCAATGATTATTGATCTTTTATTATCTTCATTAATGATATAACAGAAAATTTAGACTTAAACTCAATGAGTGACTCAGACTTGGAATTATTGTCAAAATATTTAATCTTATTTGCTGATGATATAGTTCTGTTTACCACCAGCCAAGAAAGCCTCCAAGCCCAAATAGATAGTCTATATCAGTATTCGTGTAAATGGGGTCTTAAAATAAATATTGAGAAAACCAAAGTTTGTGTTTTTGAAAAAAGAAAGTCTCTGAAAGATCGCAATATTTTAATCAACGGTAAAATTGTTGAATTTGTCGATCATTTTTCATATTTAGGACTCGTTTTCAACTATACAGGATCGTTTAATCTAGCGGTGAAAACGCTGAATGATCAAGCTTCAAGAGCATACAATAGTCTTCTGAAGATTTTTGATACTAATTCGTTTGATATTAAAACAAAAATTACATTATTTGATTCGATGGTACAACCAATTTTGCTTTACGGAGCAGAAGTGTGGGGTATATATAACTTCACAACTGTAGACAATTTACATTTGAGATTTTTAAGATATCTGTTGGGAGTTAAAAAGCAGACTCCAATTTGTGCTATATTTGGAGAATTCGGAAGATTGCCCTTTTCAGTAAAGAGCAAACAAAGAGCACTCAAGTTTTGGTGTAAATCTATGTCAGGTAATCATCCAAATCTATACGATGCATATCTTAATCAATGTAACCTTAATTCTAATGTGACTGAGTTGGGCCAATTCTATAATCGACCATCTTGGCTTAACTAATATCAGAATGAACTTCAACCCTAGTGTCAATAACTCTGAAATTTTGAAGAAGAGATTAAGTGATCAGTAGGCCTATATACAGAGCTGGCTTTCTTCGATCAACAACTCTAGTAAACTTACTTATTATTGTAAATTCAAAAAGGAATTTATATACGAAAAATATCTTGATAATATCACAAATAATAAATGGTTAAAACTATATGCATGCTTTAGGTTGAGCTCTCACAGTTTAGAGATAGAAACTGGAAGATTTACTGGTATTGATAGAGAAAATAGACACTGTAAAGTTTGTTCCTCAAATGTTATCGAATCGGAATTTCATTTCTTGCTTTGTTGTAATAAATATGAAAATGCAAGACGGAAATATTTCCTGGCCAAATATAAATACTTTTTCCAAATTAATGTCCTCATCAAAAAAGTCTATGCTGACTGCCATCTGCAAATATCTTTCTGAAAGTTACACTTTACGTGATGAAGCCTTGAAAGATAAGGCTGTTCCATAAACTTAATTAATCAATTAATTAGTGATGTTTTTTCTCGGATGAATTATCATCTGAAATATGCATGTATAATGTTTGTATGTATTTGTCTTTGCCATATTCTGTTCATTTTGTAAATGGCCATAGACATATATATGTCGAATTTTGCCATTAAAGAATAGAATAGTAAAAAGAAAGATAATCATAAAACACTAGTAAGTGTCTGTAACAACAATTATGACGGTAAAATGGTCTGTTAGCTAAGTCTTTTGCAATCAGCGACCTAATTAAATACTGTATGTCACGTTTCCCGAGTTTGTTTTTCACACCGTTTTGGAATGAAACAAACATTATTTCATGACTTTGAAAGCCCAATCGGCAATTAATTGTTACTAATTAGAGGCCAGTAGCAGATTTTTTACCTCGATACAAGACATACCGGTTTGTCACTTTTGTTGAAAATCTTGTCTGATGTGCAAACCTGTCAGGAACTTGTAATAGGATTTACTTTATCACCAAATGTTATAGAACGGACGATAACCTGTTAACGTGCCCAGAATATTTTCAACGTGTTACGGAAGTTTTCCGATTCAAAAAGAATACTCGTGGAGGCAAAAATTCACTAGAGATGGGCGCTGTAAAAAATAAGGTAAAAATTTGGCATTCTTTATATTTCTTTATGTGAAGATTGTCGTATCAATTTCAATTGAAGAAAATCACACTTACATATGCTCAGACCTACAGTTTGCCCATAAACACAGTCATACAGGCACTGAATTGCTTTATTTTTGTTATTTGAATTTTTTGTATTTCGATTTTAAACTACAAACAAAAAGTCATTTAAAATGTGTAATTTCTATAATATTCCAACGACAACGAAAATTTAAATTTCCTTTTTTCTAGCTTTTCCCCGCAAAAATAATAACATTGTAAATCTCCGGTAATAAGAGTTTTGAGGAAGATCGTATTTTAAGGATAATTCAATGCAGGGACTTAGGGTCCGTGTTTAATCCGACATTGCGACAATTTGATTGCCAAACGAATAATTTCCTTATCAAGTAAGATATATTTTACGCTTTTGTCGTCTGGTAATAGACTTAAACTTTTGCACTGAACATATTTTATATACTTTTAATCCACACATAGACAGAACAGGAAAATATCAAAGTAACATAACATTTATTATTCATTCCCGTTCTGTATTCTGATAGGTTGAAAAACTCCCGTACGGCTAGCCTGTCCAGTGAGGACTGGCTAGCCGTACGGGTCCGTACGTTTAGCCTACGAGACTAGCCGTACGGACCCGTACGGCTAGCCACTTCCAAACTCAAAACCGGGGTCGCGCATGCGTGGTACTACTGTATAGGCCATTCGGAACACCACTCGGCCAATCTAACGCATTCGTCACAACTCGGCCGATTCCGTAACCTACATTTATCTGAGACTTCGGAGATCGCCCGATGATTGTCGAGTGAATATCACGATCTGTTGCCGTTTACGGAAATGACCGAGTGATGTTCCAAATGCTGTACAATATGGATAGACAAAACAAGCCTAATAATAAAGTAATTTGATAAGCCATCGAAATTTCTCCGTAAATCCAAGTAAAAATTCAAACCTAGGAAATTCCAAGGGTTTACGAGTTTATTCAAATAGCCTTGTGCTATTTTAGCTTTTATCCATTTACACTACGACAGGCCCGGGAGACGGATAAATAAAGCAACCTTAAGGACACACAAACATACAATTTTACGAGAAATAGGGAGTCTAAAATGGGGAACTGAAAATAGCTTGCCAATGCTATGTATAAAAACAGTTGTAGGATGCAATTGAAAATTTGGAGCAAATGCAAAAGATTGCAGCCGAAAACGCCCTAAAACAGCACCACTTACGAATGTAAAACACGTTTCTGCAGGCATCTTCTGCATAGATCACGTGTTCACTCCCCTGAGGTCCCCGCCAGAATTTAGGTCAGCACCAAAATTTTACGGTATATTGCTACACAGTTGATTAATTTTGCTGCGTTTAATTTTATGAATTGGTCTACTTTTTTGAGCGCAATGACACATGTAGGTTTGTTATCAGAATCCGATGGCGACGATCCCTATATTGAAAGACAGGTAAACCTGTCTTCAATAAAAAGGTTAAACAAACCCCATGTTATTGTCCAACAATGTTATATGGTACAGAAATTAAACAAAATGTATGCAAACGTTTGCGATATTTATTTCATTTGGAAGTTGTCATTAGAAACTAAATAGTAAACCAATTTTACAGGTGATGAGAAAACCTTTTGATAGTCTCTTGAGTATACACGCTTTTGTGCGAAGTGGCGACTGTGCCAAACATATTTCCCTGGTGTTCGTAATGATGACCGGACGATCAAAGAGAGATTATATCAAAGTGTTGATGGTAAACTATTTTAATGTTTTCATCTAATAAATAACTAAGTACCATACTGCACATCTGTAACAAGTTTCGATTAGCTTATAAATGGGACCGTCTGGGACCTTTGTAAAAAAAAATATTTGATAATAAGATTAAAGTCAGCATAGATTAACCGGAGGTCGCATTTCAAGAACTATTTCACAGGAAGGTAGATTGATCATTCTAGAATCATAAAATAAGCACTATGTGAAAAATTTCGTCCCTAGTCAGTCTGCCTGCGCAATCCGCGCAGTCTGACAAGGATCTACATTTGTTAGTCTAGAAATACTCCATTAATTTTAGGCCGTGGTACGACTGATGGACTGCGAAATGGATTGTGAGAGCTTATACGTTGTAACTATAGCCTTTTGTAGACTGCAGTTCGGGTCGATCTTGAATTATATGATGTTTTAGAAATAATGTTATTGGTAATTACATGTACTAAAATATTTTCATGATTTCAGGAATTGGGACTTGCGACAGAATACAGAGAAAAGAAATCAACACATCGGTACCTGCGCAAGCTCTTCTGCCTACCTTTCCTTCCTCAGGAGCATATCAAGGATACCTTCAGGGCACTCGCGGAGCTCCATGACGGCCATCACCTCAACAAACTACTTCGCTATGTGTGGAACACATGGCTAGATTCACCACTGTTCCCTATTGAGTCCTGGTGTATATTCGGACAGTCAGTGCGAACAAATAACGATCTTGAAGGTATTGAATTTTTGTTTTGTTTAGTTAAATTCATTGCAATATGAAGATGTGAATTATCTAGTACTTTTTGTAATCCTGAAAACAAGGTCGCTTATGGAAATGGAAATACGTGCATTATGTGAGATGAAATTAGAACTATAGATTGACAATTTCCTCATACCCTTAAAAATTGCAACTCTAATATGAATGAAACAAAGTGGTAATATATTTAAGAAATGAAGAGAGTATTTGTTGATTTCATTGAGGTATGAAACTAAAAACTTAAACGCACTGGATGAATATATTACTCTCATACCTCTATGAAGTCATATATCTTAATGTGCGAAACTTGAATTTAATTTAATTATAATTATTATTATTATAGGTTGGCACCGACGATGGAACGCCAGACTAGGTACCCCGTCATTTTACATCTTAGTCAAGGGACTGCATGATGAAGCTAGTGTTGCGGCAAAGCAAGTTTCGATGGTGTCAGAACTGCGACTACGACGGGTACAGCGAAAGGCGTACAAGTCATTAAATAGAAAAATATTCCAGTCATGGGACATGTATAGGGAGCAAACACTCTCTGCGAGCGGTCTGCTTAAGAAGATAAGCTCCTTCTACAGTCCCGTGACTGAGTAATTTTCATCTTCAGAAATGGAAAAGACAATTACACGTATAACTATTGTAAATATTTTAGCGTTTGAATTTTTTAACCCTTCTCCTGCTGTGTTATTTTCTTTCTAAACATAAAAATTTGTAGACACCATAGGTTAGTAACAGCCTGTATAAGATATGCAGTTGGATATTAGCCTACGATGTCTGCTTTATAAATTAGAATCATTATAAACAGATTGATTGATAGAATTGGATTATATGTCGCATTAAATATTATTTCAGTCACACCGCGGCGGCTGCAGCACCTAACAATGGATTCCTTGTATTTCTCACACCAGTACAACCATCACATCCTTTCCTAGCCCCCAGCTGCTATCCCACAAAGGTATATCATTATCAACCAATTGTTAGTAGATAGGAAGATTTTAGGAGATTTTAAAAGATTTGATTTTTTTTTAAATGTTTAAAATGAAATAAATAAATGCTATCTGTTAAAAGATGATCTTGCTTGTTGTTATTTATAATAATCGAAAAATAAATACCCTCAACTATGGAGAAAAAATATATCTTCCTTTTAACATTTTGCCAAAATGTCGTTTTTCTCAGTTTGCTGAAAAAGGGTTGCAATCAACAAAAGGAATTTGACACTTTATGCATTGATATGGTGTGAACCAGAACCACTGACCAATAAATAAATATTGAATGGTGTTATTTACAGGTGACAATGATTCTTGCTTAATCAGATTTAGCATTTTAAAAAAGCCGAAAGCATGAAATTCCACTGTCTGTAAATGAAATATGCAGCCAGTGAAATTTTGGACTGGCATTGCAAAAATATGCTGTGAAAAAAAATTACATAAAAATTTAAGCCATGACGATTATGTTTTGAAATTCTTTTTTTATTGAAAAACCTATTTTTGTCTTTGCAAGACTAAATAGTGATGTCCAACATGAAATAATATCGTAAGTTATAATGTCTAATTATTTTGACCGCACATTATAAATAAAAAAAAAAAAAAAAAAAGTGGGTACAAGTTGACTCCATAATTTTTGGAAAGGGTACGAGTTGACCAAAGATTGGGTACGAGTTGACCAAAATGGGTACGAGTTGACTTTGGTACGAGTTGCCGTGGGTATGAGTTGACCTGCTTCCCCTACAGGTGCAACACCTTTCTAAAGATCAAACAGTAAACTTTCCCCTACTGATGTATTTTCCCCCAAATTAAGGGCCAAGGCCCCTTTCCCATGTTCTTCAACCCATTAATCTGGAAAATGTGGGGGGGTTCTGGCATACCTTTATCTCTAGCTTGAATGTCATCCTCTGTATCAACTTGCCCTAGCATTAAAAGGTTCTCCAAGTCATATTTTCTGTCCATGGGTTCATTAGTATGCAGCAGCTTTAGGGCTTTGCTCTTTAAACTTGGACCAACATGTCGCCTAGAGGCTACGAGGTGAAGGTGGGATCGCTCAGAGCTACTCTCTCCGGCACTTCTTAAATTCGTGCTGAGAATCACAACAGTTAGTAGGAATAAAACTGGAAGACTTAGTAGGATAATTGTTTTTCTTTTAGTACCAAACAATTTCATCTTGATATCTTCGAATTCAAGCATATTCTAGAGGAAAATAAACAAATTTCATCTGACACTTTGAAAAGCGTGGTCGCGAAATCTGGTGACATTTCAAATTAAAACAAATTTTCCGAATCATTTACGTATCATCAGTAGATATTGAAAGCAAGAAAAACGGCTTCACTCAAATTCCAAGTTCAATTATGTCCCAAAACTTCATTTTTTAAATAATTTTTGGATTTTTCAGATTCAGAACTTTTTTGTTGTTGTTTCTGTCATTATTTAGCTCAAGGGATAGTTTATAAAGATTTCAAAAATCTCAACACCATAGGCGTGCGAATAGTGGGGGACAAGGGGCAGACCCCTAACAATTTTGGAGGGGCCCAGGGTATCTTTTGTCCCACCCCTAAAAAGAATCACCCAAAAAAATTTCATTGAAAATACCTATCAAGGATTTGTGACCAATTTCCTTGCTAAGTTTTGTTTTCTTTTTTTCTTTTTTTTTTTAGATAATTGTTGTATTCTTTTTAGAATACAACCAATCTACTTTCAACTTATATATATCACATTCTGAAATTACCAAACTGTGGCAGAAGAATGGACCCATTGTTCAAAAAAAAAAGACCTTGATACAGATAGCTGTCTATCATGCTGAAACATAATCCGCCTCATCATAGGGAAAATTCATCCTGCATGGCGCTCATTAGGGGTCAGCTCTGCAGATGTAAAAATAGGCATTATAAAGACAAGAATGCTTACTAGATCCTACATTCTATATGGTAGACACTTTCAAGATGGGGATAAGCCGATGTCAGAAGCGGATCGGGGGGGGGGGGGTATCGAACGAACCCCATGCGAAGAATATTGCTCCCTTTTAAGAAATGCACCGGAGACCGTAGATAGGTGAAATGAGCACTGGGACTAATGCCATAAATCTGACTTGTTATCCGTTAATAGCCATTACTCCCGGGGTTTGTTTTCTTTAGTCAACTAGGGATCGGTTAGTGTTAGTGTTAGTGTCTAGTTTGTCTCAATATGTTTTAATATGTTTTGTTCCTTTAAGAAACTCTGTTAAACATGAACTTACAACACATCCAGACCGCTTACATTTTGAAGAAGATTCGAATGATTTATTTAATTGATAATATGCAATTGGCAACGTTGTATAGTAAAACCCAAACTTGAATTTTGAAGTTAATTACGTATTTTTTTCTTAACAAAATCCTTTTATAAATTTCGTCTGCCTTGTAACTAAAGTTTGTACTGTAGTTATGATGTTATGATTGCTTTTGTTTTAACTATATATGATAGCCGGTTTATGTGTAAGGGGTTTTGTTCTGCCTTGTCGTACAAGCTAGCTTTTTATAGCAACGCGGTATAGCTCTCGCTTTTGGACAAAGAGGTCCCTAGTTCGAATCCTAACGAAGTTGCACATTTATTTACCGGGGACATTACCTGTAAAAGTATAGACAGGGTATTGTTTTCTAGAACTCTGTGACAACTAAAGATCTGTTTAGGGTTATAATTACAGCCTGTGATTTCTTTTATTTAAAAATAATGCATGTATGTCTTTAGGTCGATTTTTTTTAAAGAGAAATAGTATTCAACAAATTATAATTATCAACTTTCATAGTTTGAAAAAAAAAAAAAAACCTTAAGGTAGAGTGCTTCCATTCTATATGTACCGGCAAATTTTCTACCATACATGCATAGACAAGAAACAGGTGATTATTTTACTGACACCTAAAGCAATTATTTATGTTTAAATTTTACGAAACTGGCATTCTTGGGTTAGTTGCCATGGTGATCACCATCAAGCATAGGAGGTTGTAATGAGCACACACATTTTAAAGACATAGACACATTACACGAACACTTTAGTTAAGAAATTACTCATGTTTCAAAAATATTTCTTGACAACAAAAACATTAACTTCACATCTATTTCAAACAACAAGATTTGGATTGAAATTTGAAATCCGTGTTTTGACCGAAAGAAACCTCTATAATCATACTAGTGACAAAACTGATTTTTAATATTTAAAGGATAACAAATTTTCGTGTAATGTGATTGGCTTTCTCTATATGTATCAAGTACAAAGGATATCACTTTTTAAAGCACTAGCATTGAACAACATTGAGCTAATGAATACAAAGTACAAGTTTATTGTAAAACGAAACTTAGTCATACACTAAGGAAAACTGACAAATCGAGATTTCCCCAAAATGTCAAAGTTTAGATTTTTGTCGTTAAATAAACCGACGTGATAATGAAGGACATGTAATAAAATGTCGCTTACTTAAGTAGAGCCACCGTCGGAGCGCATCAGGCTCGAAATCATGGTGGGGATGGGGTGGGTGGGGTGGGGTGAGGATCATATTTCATATACCCCATAGCTTCCGATATATATATTACATCAGCGGGTTTAAAATCGTAAATCTATGTGGAATGAGTGGCTGGAGATTCGGAAAGCATATATCGGTAATTTGGTAAGAGGAATACAAGGAACTCATGGTCAGTAGCCCCAGCTTCCGAGATATGACTGGAAAATTGTTACAAAGCGATGTAGAGCCTAATTTCAATAAAAAAATCAAATGTAAGTTAAGTTATAATTGCACACCATGTTTACCTTTTGATTCGAAGCATCATGAAACCATCGAAGGAAGTTCCATTCGGTCTGAGTTAAAACAGTTAGTAAGCACAGCTGGTAAAGCCTGACTTGGATCGTTACTTTTCGCACATCCAAGATAACCCCCTATTGCCAGACAGGTCACAATTCATGTAAAAACCCAGCTTCATGTACAGGATGTTAAATGCACTCACCGCGAGCAGAATCCAGGCTAGTGGTCGTTCAATTTCGGACATACTGAGTTCGCTTTCAAAAATGACAGGCTGGTGGGCAACCCATAATTTGAATACAAAAAAAGGTTAAACGTTATAAAGTTGTAGGTTAAAAATCGTTGATAGGTAAAGAATCCATCGTCGATATTGTTATGCTAGTAAGGAAGCCCGCCGATCATCGTGAGTACCCCAAGTAGGCAATGTCTTCAATTTTGGAAAACATACATCAAATTCGCTAATTGTGTCCATCCTGAACAAAATTTGCGATATAGGAATACCTCCCATTAAATTAACTCAAAACTCGATCCACACACTCATTCAATTTCATTCCTAAATCATTCGAAAATTTTCACCTTATCAATTTCTCGATGTTGTGAACTGTAGAAGCAGATAACCATGGGTATTCTCGTAGCAAGATTGGAGTCCTCGCTAGCGCTCTTAATTTGGATTGCAGAAAAAAGGGGAAAAACATCAGAATCAAGCCTCCATATTTGAATTATATACGGGATTAAAAGATTCATTTATTTTTTTCTTCTTTCCCGTTAACATAAAGACATATTTTCATTCGCTTTCTATCCAAGACAAACGAGTAAATATTGATAGGGATTGTATATTGACTTTCGACACAATAAAGCTTTTATTGATTGATTGAATGGAGTTTAACGCCGCTTTCAACATTATTTCAGCTATATCGCGGCGACAGGAGCCCCTACCAATGGATTCCTGGTATTTCTCTCACCAGTACAACCATTACATCCTTTCCTAGCCTCCAGCTACCATCTCACATAGGTCTACGATTATCAACCCATTGGTGAGAGACAAGTTGTCGGAAAGAATGAGTGCCGCCGTCGGGGATCGAACCCGGGACCTCTAGAATGACCGTCCGTCGGGCTACCAACTGCGCTATGACGGCGGCTATAAAGTTTTGAACAAAGAAAGAAGGGCAAACTGGCGGTAAAGGAGAGCAAAATGTTTGTTGTCTACTTTTTCTAATATAGCCCATTTTTTGGTACGACAAGATGAAAGGGCGGATGCATATGTCGTATGTTCCTCGTACGCTGAAAGACAAAAGACAACGCGGATCAATAAATTTTAAAGGATATATACATACACATGTACGCTTACAAATAATCTTTTCGATACATTGTAAGATTTTCATACGCTTTGCATTCCCAATTCATCCGTTAGTGCAGTGGCACCGGGCCTTAGACCTTTGAAGGAGAAAAGTGGTGCATAAGAACCACAACATTTTTGTTGCATAATTTTGGGATTATTGTCCTTTGTGTTATTATAATGACTCAGATTTTTTTTCCGGAGAATCTCTGTATGTACATTTGCTATCAACTACAAGCTTCAGTGCAGAAAAGATCCTTTAAAATGATATTAAAATGCACAGGAACCATAACTATTCCCTGTTTGATTTTTAAAGCTATTGAAATTTCTATTTTGTATTTAAAATGAAAATATTTTATCGAAATTAAGGAACTAGTTTATGAAAGAAAGCGAGATGGAATAAACAATACTTGCAATTTATGTGATAAGTAATGCAAAAATGGCCTCCCGGGAATGTCGTAAAATAAATATCTTAGAGAGATATTGGTTCCAGTAGAGGTCAGCCGGTGTTCGCATTTCAAAGTTTTTCTTACTGGAAAGAAGAATTTTTCTTACTGGAAAGAAGAAAGATCATCACAGATTCAGAAAAAAAGCCAAAGGCAAAATGTTACGCCTGTGAACAGTCCGCACAGTCTGGCTATGATCGACTCGTCACGCAATACCAAGAAGATTCTTTTTCGCCTGACGGGTCATATTTGCAACTCACTTCTCTTTTTATAAGATCATTTAGAATGATGTATTTTCTATTTTTGGTGTGAAAACGAAACATTTTCCTCGAATACATGTTATCCATGTAATCCAAGATTCTAAAGCTACATGTATATGGATTCAATACCAACTGCCCTTATTAATGACCATTACATGTAATTAATAGTTCACAAATTTAGTGAGATATGTCAAAATACCTCCGTTGCCATAGCAACAATTCATACTGGAGGTTGTTTTCAGTTTTGCAAAACATCTTAAACTTTCCAATACTTTTATGTATGTCTGACAAAATCAAGAATCTGATATACCAATCGAGTAATCAAAATGATACACCTCACATGCATTTTCTTTTAAAATCCGATTTTAAAGTGTATGTTGCTAAATGTACTACCAAGAGACCTTTTTATAAAAAGAAATATTATGAAACAATCGTATGTGATGTAACATTTAGTAATAATACTAATTTCAAAACGTTTTATTTTTGCGTAATGGCGAGAGATTGATTTTTGAAGACTTTGATAAGAATGTGCGGATGCAGAGACAGATCTGAGTCTGGGTGTTGCGCACATGTAGAAATTAAAAAAAACATCAGGAAGGATTATGCATTTTTCAGACATGTTGACTTGCGAGAAAAAATTACTGATCATATATTTGTCTTGCTTTCCTTTCTTTTTCTTAATATTTCCAAAGATTCGTTATTTAACCAATACATTGTGCTTAGAATTGCGTATCTTTTTAAACCAACTGAGCAGAACAGAATTTTGTAAGTCGACTAGTACAAAGCAGACAAGAGTCATAAAAAAGAGGGTTTCTGGCACTTTATCGGATAGTTTTGCGAGTCCTAATTACCATATGGGAGTCTCGGACTCGAAAAAACAGCTCATCTTAAAACCATGGTCATATTTAAGACATATTTCTATTTTTGACAATTTCGTATACTGGTATGTGTCCGTAAAGCCTAGTTTACATTTGGATTAAGGAGCCCGTACGGCGCCCGTAACTCGCCACAATTCAAAAATCGTGCGACGCCCGTGCGGCGACATACGGTGTCCATGCGATCATCGCAGAACCTTGCGATTTTTTATAAAAATAGGAATACAAATTTTTAAAATTGCAAGACCGTACGGAGAGCGTAGTCCGTAGACACGTCGTCTAGACATCGCACGATCGCCGCACGGACATCGAAAGGCTACCGTATGATGTTTTGCCCATAAGTATAGAACGGATCATCCTAGGGTTCCCGCGCGGGTTCCGCACGATGGTTGTACGGCGGCTGCACTGTCTACAGTGTATAAAGTTGTCAAATCGCACATTTCTCGAAGCGGGGGTCGCACATTTACCTTGCGATGGCCGCAAGGGTAACTCAATGATTCTTGTGACAGCTTTATGAAACCCGTGCGGACACCGCACGATTTGTGAATCGTGGCAATATCGTAAGGCGATCGTGGCAAATGTAAACTAGGCTTAAAGCAGAGAAGAAGAAATGCTTTTGTGTTACTCAGTTATTAAATGTAGAATATGTATTTGCAAATTCCGCAAACTTGAGAAAAAATGGGGATACCAGGTAATGGTTTGATGCCCCCTTATTCGACATCTATGTTTTTGCTGACCTGCATAATATAATTAATGGATCGCCCAACTATTGCAAATGCAGTTTATTTTGGTTATGTTATTTCAAATACCATATGAAAACCTTAGCATGATACTCAACCGGTTATTACCGGGACTCTAAAATCATATCGTCTGTGAGCGAGCAAAATCTCATATAGCCCCAGTGTATTCAAGCCGTAAAAACGAGGTTTAAGTCTCTAGCCGAAGATATACCAAATTCATTGTCACAAGAATTTAAACCATGATTTTGAACATTTCAGTGCAATAATTTAACTAAGTTTGATCGCTATTCTCTTATATGTTTTTGTAAACACTTTTTGTAATATTGTTTCGGTGGCCTAAATTGTGCAATATATACTTAGCAAAAAAAGAAAATTTACATACTTGTTGGTCTGTTTTTAATGACTTACAGTGGCTTTAGGCCAACTTTATTTGCATGTGTAAGTTGGACTAGCTACAGAGACTACACAGAAGCAGGAATTTGCGCGATTGAAGCGAGTCCGAGTTAATGCGTCTGTAACTTCCGGTTTTGGTCACATACTCATGTTGAACTACCCAAAGTTCATTTTGAGTGATTTTTGTTACACAGTCACACTCATTCCTTAGCATCGGAACGAAAAAACAAAATTGTTTGTACATTTTTATTGAGACGGGTATGCAACAACAATCGACTAAACGCAGAAATCAGACTTCAGGTATACATAGAGCTTGACTGTCTGTTTATAACGCCACTTAAGTTTGGCTACTCGGGACAGGCAATTCACATTTTAACATCTCGGTTTAGAACTGCCTAGCCCGGTTAGGACAATCGGTTACGCGTCTGGTTTTCATTCATCGGGTCGTGGGTTCGACCTCTGGCTCGGCCGTCTTTCATCCCATATTTGACCAAAAGCAATGTGATAAGTGTCATTTTCTCCCACACAATTGGCATGTGATATGCCTTGGAGAGAATGGTGACTGGTGCCTCAGATGAAAGCTCTAGTTGTACTGTGAGGAACGACAAGAAACTATGGATAGGTGCACCAGCGGTCGAATTTTAAAACTATCGAAGGTGACCCTTAAACCCATATTAATTAACAAAAAGAATCAGTTACAACCACATGAAGTGTCGACCGAGATGATTTAGGCCACTTTTGACGTCATGTAGAGGCGCTGTTACCATTGCATATTTTTCAATTCATTTCATCAAAGGAAGGATAACTGCAAGACAAGTATGCGTATTTAGCTCAGACATTGGTCTATCATGATATTAGAACGACTCTAATCATGAAAACGTCAAGGACCTATACTCAAAACATCACCGACAATCTTGATTTCATTTCTGTGATTTTTGAAATCGACCCCTTTGTCCTTTGACCACCAATAAAAACCTCATTTTACAAACATCCGGTACTGGCCCTTTCATAAACCGACGGATATTGCCTTCAAGTTTCATGTAATAATAACATCTGTATTCTTCATGGTTTCATAGCGATATACAGCCCTCAGTAAGTCATGTAAAGTTTCTTTTTTTGCTAAGTATATATAAACAAATCTTATTCGTAAATATCCAAGTACTCACAGAAATTAGCTGATACCCTTTTTTAACCTTTTATAGTACTAGATCTCCTTTTTGTAGAAATATGCTCAAATAATTCGATTTTGTGACATTTCCATTTCGGATAGTATACCTACCTCCATAGAAAAAATGGTGAATGAACATATAAGCACGAAACTGTATTATAAAGTCTCGAAAACAATATTACCAATGTACGACAAAAACCTCGTAACTCACGTTCTTTCAAGCTGTAGATACGAGGTTTAAGCCTTCCGCTTACGATATACCAATTTTACTACTTTGAGAATTGCAACATGGGTGGTTTTGAAATTTCCCAGGCAATGGTTTGATTTTATCTATGACTGTTACATTGAACTTGACACTATTCAGTGAAATGTGAACGGTAGTCTAAATATGACCGAAACGGCGGAACCTATCTTTTCTTACATTCATCTCCCACCTGAAGGCTAGGAAAGGAAGTAATTTTTAATGGTAGTGCTGATGGGAGAAATACCAGGAATATAATGTTGGGTGCTCCAACTGTCATGTTATACATGAACAAATACAAAAAAAAAATACTACCTTAGTTGCACCGTCTATAGAAATCATATTTTCGAGGTAGCTTTTTCGACCTTTGCAGAATAAGATCAATTACGACGACAGACGTTCAATGATCAAAAAGGCTCGTCCCCATGAAACACCATGTGCTCAGGTGAGCTGAAAGTTAGCTGAACATTCAGAAAATAGAAAACGTTAAACATAAACAGTGTTCAGGATAGCGTGCGGCCTATCTTGAACATACCGGACGTTGGCGCTTTAAAACTGATATTTTAAAATAAATAGATAAATGCTTCAATGTTTCATCATAAACCATGACAGAAAAAAAATCTGCCATATTTGTTTGCTATACTCAGCATGTCGCTCGCCAATCATAGTTTGCATTTCAATACATGAATACTGAATAGATTCAGAATAGATTTTCCAAAAGTTAAAAGTTTAATCCTGGTCAGTCCGATCATTTTGCACAGTCTAGTCAGGATTTGTGTACATTTTTTAAATAAGAGCCTTCGAACGTTAAAGTAACATTTTTTGCGTAAATGATGAAATGTATAATCTTGTGTATGAAAGGAAGCGAGACATTGACTAATGTTCTGCATTATCATTTATAGAAGTTTAGGCGTGAAAGCATTCAACAACGCATCATCATATCTCTGAACCCCCACCCCACCCCCAACTCATCTTTCCAAAAAGAAAGATCGTAGAGCTTCCACGGGGCGCATTTCTTTCTATTTACTTCAAATTTTGTTTTCTTTCCAAAAGACTCTAGGGCCACATGTTTAATTCGAGCCGCAAACATGGTTCCAGATGTGTTATTTATGGGAATGAAATGACCATTGCATGTAATTAATTGTTGGACATATCAAATTTTGATTGCGTTGCTATGGTTACAATGGAAGATGCTTTTATTTTTCTCAACCAGTGTAACATCTTAGCTTGTTAAATAAAATATCGAACTTTTAAGAGAGTCGCCTCAGGCTAGCTAAACGGTAACGATTTGGGCTGCAAATCCTGGGTTGAGAGTTCGAACAACGACTTGGCAAGATTCATACGGCAAAATTAACAAAAGTCGTTGTGACACGAGTCATTATTCTCTAGCACGTTTGATAAGTAGTATTCTTAAGAGGAATAAGCAGTTGATGACTCGGACGAAATATTGTTAATCTTCCGCTGGTGTGAGAAACGAAAGAAAATCATGTGATGGTCACCAGCCGCCGCAATATAACTGTGATAGTGTTAAAAATGGCATTTAACCGTATAAAAACAAACAATTCAATTTCGTAGAGGATTCGTAGAGGATTTTTTTACTCCATTTGTATACAATTAATCTTCTGTTTTAATTTTTATTTTATTTCTTGTTTTATAAAATAAACTCTACTACAAGTATAACTACATAATCGGAAACTTTCGGAACAAAAATGTGGAGAGCGAGAGAGAGAGAGAGCGAGAGAGAGAGGGAGGGAGAGAGAGAGAAAGAGAGAGAGAGAGAGAGAGAGAGAGAGAGAGAGAGAGAGAGAGAGAGAGAGAGAGAGAGAGAGAGAGAGAGAGAGAGAGAGAGAGATGAAAAGTGAGAGAGACAACAAGAAAGAGAGAGGGCATGCAGACAAACAGACAGACAGAGAGGCGGAAAAAGCAAGAGAGACAGAAAAAGAAAAGAGACAGGAAAAGATAAATTCAGACAGATAGAGGAGAAGATTGGTTAGGATATTTTTTGTAATTTTTTTAACAAAACGATAGAAGATGACAAATTTCAAACTGAACGATCGATCCCGGGTTGTTCCAGAAATCAGCAAGGGAAAGAATAATGTTTAATCTTCCCTTTTACCATAACCCAATACCATATTACAATATTCCAATGCCTTACTGCTATAACATGATCTCTTTCGCAGAAATAGTGTTATTGAAAAAAATCTTTGCACGTTGTTAATTGGAAAAAAAAAAAAAAAAAAGAAATTTGAAGACGGTATTTCCCGACTGCATTTCTAATCAACCTTTGATCGATCCAATCCAATCTTTTGAGCATTTTTTTTATTTTCTCAAATTGTCTTATTTTTAAGGTTTAATATAAAACTTTACAACTAAAGTTCAATACTAGACCTACGTATTGAAAAATTTGTGACGAAAGCAAGAATTTATGGGGTTTTTTTTTTGTTTTTGTTTTTTTTTCTTTTTGATTTCTTTGTATTCCTGAAGTAACGTATAATTGTTATTTAAATAAGTTTAAGAAATAGAATCGAATACCATAAAGAAAACAAAGTAACACAACTTTTTCTACTTTAAACTGGCCATTTGTAAGCAATGATAAAGTGAAAGACCAGGCAGACAATGAAAACGTGTCCAACAATCCGACTGAATAAATTTATGGCTTCTCGGTGCCCATCAGGGTAATTAAAACCGCATACATAACAAAGACGAGACGGTCTACTGTTCTCTGACAATTTTAATGGGATATTAACGGACAATCAGAGAGATAGGGTCTTTTTGCTATTATTTCTTAAAAGGGAGTTTTGGTACAGGATATTCTTGGCATGGGCGTCTTCATCCAAATTGCTTCAATGAAGTGACTTTATTCATTCAATATTTTGTAACACAAGAAACACAAACCCCTTTTCAGACTGTTTGAATTACTGACACTTGAAATTCTGAAAATCAAAGATATCCGATATTCCATAATTTTGAGGAATGAGTTCCGTAGTATCTATATAGATAGGGATACATTGGGTATGATTAGTCGAATTCTAGACCGACATCGAACCCCCAATATAAAAACCCTAGAACCGCCGCTGGATATGCAACCTGAGCAAAGCAGATCATAAAACTACCGTACATCTACTCCTTAGGACGTCCTCCCATTCGGCATCCGGGGACCCTCGGCGATTCTACGGAATAGACCTCGGGAATAATACGGGCGCGGCCATGAAAGCGCGTCATATCGCACGTGGGTTTATATGACGTCACAAACATAAACGATCCCGCTTTGGATGACGTTGCATAAAACAAAATCAACGAAAAAATAGAAATAGGCATATTATAATTTGATAACAAAACGCTGCGTTTTGTTATCAAATTATCACATGCCAAAAAGATTTCTTTAAGACGATTGGAAAGAACTAACAAAATGTTATTTTCTTCATGCGTATTAACCGAAGTACCACCAGGAGCCGATTTACCTAAAAAATGACCCAAAATTACTACACTTACGTTCGAGGTACTTTTCAAGTTACGGAAAAGTCCGAGCGATGTTCCGAATGCCCATTCGGAACACCACTCGGCCAATCTCACGATCAACCTCGGATGTACCTAGACGGACTATTTTTTTAAAAAAATGGGAAAACCTTGGAAAAACTCGATGACGTCAGTTAAAATGGCGTTAGCCCTCGAAACTGTGAGTGGAAACATTCGACGTCGCCAAGGCTACTCGTTTAATATAAATAACTTTAGGTTCTTAATAACGGCTAAAAAATCTTAATTTTTGAGAATGATTTGTTATTCTCAAAAATCAAGATTTTTCAGCCGTTTTTTACTGAAAAAGATATAAATCTACAGTGCTAGATTTTCTTACACTGTTTCCGCCTAACAAAATGCACGCTTTTGATACATACCCATCCGCCTTACATACATCCGAGGTCTGTTGCAGTTTACGGAAACGGCCGAGTGATGTTCCGAATGGACCTCCTCCGTGTCAGAGTGCAGTCAGATCTGAAATTATCTAAGAAATAAAAACTCATCTTGATGGATCTCTTAGTGAAACTATCTGGAACAATAATATTTAAAACAGATAATATCTACTTAAGGACGATTTCTAGAATTAATTTCCTGAGATGGATTTTTTTTATTTTTTCATATTTTGTAGATTAAAGTATGCCAATTGCAAAAATGGAAAGAAAAAAGGGGGTCACCGAATCAGATTTTTCGTAAAACGTCATAGAATGTCATAGGTATCTTGTAAATTTTTGTCCGATTTTTCGCCGATTTTCATTTCTTGGTAATTACATAAAACCGTAACACAATCCAATCTAATCAAACAACTAATATCAATTTTATTTTAATTTCATAGATAGGAAGTTATTTTCACTGAATCTAATACACAATTATCGATTGAAAGGAAAAATAATGATTTTTTACGTATATTTTTCCAAATGCGTAAAAACTGGTATATCGAAAATGAACGAGAATATTTTCAAAATTTATAACTTTTCATCAAATTTTTCAAAAACTCTGAGATAGAAAATTTTATTTTTTCTATATTTTGTAGCAAATTATATGTTCGTGTGAAATTGATATAAAAAAGGTATGGTCACCGTGCTAATTTTTGAGAAAAAATGCAAAATTCTAGGTCACCCAGTTTTGACGCTAAGGAAAAAAAAACACTCCAGATTCTTTTTCTCGTACCGATTGTATGTACAAAATCAAAGATATTCAATCCTTCTTAAATTAATCGATTATAGAGTTGAATTCCTCAACAATAAGGGTATCACTTTGTTTTGCGTCAACGAATCCCAAGGTCAAATCATATGATAAGGTCAAGGTCATATGTCAAGGCCAACGTTACATAAATCACGCAAAAATCTAGTGTTTTCAAAAATCTTCAAGCCTGTTGAAAATAGAATACTCACATATGGAATTATAATTGATCTTATCAATAAGCATCATCAAATTTCCTGATCGAAGTCATATGATCAGATCAAGGTCATCCATCTCGCTCACAACCCCATCCCCCAATAAAATTTCAAATACACCCAGGTCTGTAAAAAAAATAATCCAAAAAATTAAAAATTGAAAATCTGACAAGATCATTTGACAACGACAAATCGTTTGTCAAGGTAAACCTTTCAAAAATTAATCCCATCAAAATGAAATATGACGGTTCCATGTAGCTATCGGATATACGACTGATAACGTTGTTTGGTGTCTGATTATGCGCGGGAACGTTAACGTCACAAATACCCACAAAAACGACGTTGACGTCATATCCTTTATTTCTATAAAATAAAATGGCTGCGGTAATTTATATAATAATGTTTAAGTGATAGGATTAATTATTCGTCTTCATGAAAGAAATTTCCGCGAAATATAGAAATTTAGATTGGTTTTGTAGTGTTTTGTTACGTCCGAGGTAAGTGCAAGTTTGGAGCGCATACTCCTTTTTGAAGAGTTCGATGCGCAAAGACGTTGCGCAAGAACGAACTCCCGAAATCGTCCTTAAACTCATCCCTGGCGGCTCACACTTCTTTGAAGATTACTCTAAGAAATGGAGATGTTTGTTGTTGTTGTTTAAATAACGAGAGTTGCTTACTAGAAAGCTTTGCTCAAAATTTAATAAATACAGGATTAACCTTTGGAATAAAATCTAACCAGCTGTACGCATTCAAATACATGTATGTTTATGTACTCAATTAATAACGTGCCTGTCACTTTTTTGTACGCGCATGTCTTGGTTTGCTTGTCGCTTAATTACTTATCTGTCTAAAGATGCTTATTTGCTGTACCCTTGAAATAAGAAAATACAATAAAAAATATTAAGCAATGATTAAAAACATCAATTTTTAGTAAATTCAAACACAATCAAATCATAATACTGCAAGTTCTGTGCAAAAGCCTGTGTATATATCACTTAGATCTTTATTGAATATATTTTGCCTGGAAGGAAATCTGCTAAATTATTTTACAATTATGTTTTGTATATCTTTTGTAACTTGTTACTAATTCATAATTTGATTAAATGTGATTTTTTAGTGCCTTGCATGTAGTTTTATATCTTAAAACAGAAAGTCAACATTCGATATCCAGAGAAGCCCCCGAAGGGAAGTACTTCGAACAAGCGAAGGTATATATATAGAAAGAAGTAAGGACTCAAGTTTAGCTAGTTTGCGCTAAAATGAGACCTCCAGCCTAATAACACTTGATGATACACTATGGATGAAAGATACCCACTTATCATAGAGCCGACTATGAGTAAGATGTTCTCAGATGAGCTACAAAAAGTAATATTTGATTGTAATAATAGTTTGTGGGAATAAGACAAGCTGTAATTAAGGGGAATACTAAGAATGTAGGTATTTCCGTTTATCTATCGTCGCAACCGCAGTATACTCCCATACGAGCGACGCTTAAGAAGACGGTTAGTTGTTAAAAGGGGTAAGTGCAGGACTACATGACGAAAATACTGCTGAGATCCGCCATGGCTCTTTAACACCATTGGTGTAACGCACCGTCAAACGGGCCCCAGTTTAACGTTTCATCCGAATGAAAATTAGTTTATTAGAGTGCCAGTCTGGGAATCAAACCCACGCGATCGACCTTGAATTGTTCAGACATAAAGTCTGGTGCTCTACCGCCTGAGCTAATCGGGATGACTGCTAAGTTTAATTATGGGGAAAATCTTTTTAGGGGGGGGGGGGGGGGGGGGAGTCTTGTACGTAAAGTCCAAAGTCTGAGCCCATTGTGGTGGCGATTTAAATGGTGATATTCTGATATGACCAGGAGGGCTTTAAAGGGAACTTGGCTGATTAGGAAGTAGACGCGAATTAAAGTAGATGTTTAATTGCGGGTTCGATTAAAAAGGCTTACCCACTTTTATAATATGACCTACGTCGCGGGAGTGAAATAACCTCGTTGAATATTTTTGATATTACACGGGTGTTATTACACTAGTGGAATAACTATTCAAATGAGTTCAAAGCGAATGGCATCGCTATTTTGTAACCGCGAAAATGACGTCATAATCTATATATTGTGACGTCAGTTTTAAACGGCGTTATAATTTCGTGGAGAATTGAAATGTTGAATTTCAAGACATTTGACGATTTTTTGCAAAATTTCGGGTCATATCATACATAGAATATCAAATTTGTGCTCCTTTTGCAATCCTTTGACAACCTCTGTATGTATGAGCTCTTGTAAATCAACATTGTTTCATGACTTCCTAGGCGGGATATTAATAGGAGCGAGCATAAGCATTCAGCAGATTATACTTCAATTTTTAAGATACCTGTTTACCAGCAAGTTGCAGATTAATGAAATTGTATTCCTTGTATTTTGTCATAGAGATTATGGTGTAGAATAGATTTAGCAGATTCTTGTGTAAAATTGATATTAAAGTGACAACTTCAAGTAAGGCTAGAGCTGTGTTAGACGTTCTAGTCGGAGAAGATGGATCTGTTTTGGTGTTTTTAGCTCACCTGAGCATAACGTGTGCTCAATGTGAGCTTTTGTGATCACCTTTTGTCCGTCGTGCGTCGTCCATCAGTCATCGGAAGTCGTCAACAATTCTTTAAATATCTTCTTTGTAACCAATTTTTCTACCAAACTTGGGAGAAATGTTCATTGGGTGACCTTTTCAAAACTTGTTCGCAGAATTTGACTTTCAAATGTGGGCTTGGCAGGGTTGGACAATTTGTGACTCAGAAATCTTTGAAAATCTTTTCCTCGGCAACAAATGGGTTGATTTCAACAAAACTTTGCAATAATGTCCCCAAAATATATTTTGATTGATCCCTAAAAATGAGCGTGGCTGGACGGGGCTTATTTTCACTATAACATATTTTAAGAAAATCTCCTCCTCTTAACCATTGGCTCGATTTGAATGAATCTTGGCATAAATCATTCTTAGGTGACCACCATTTAAACTTTTCCAAAAAAGTTGCATTGGCCACCAAATATGGGTGTGGCAGATGTTATGTCCACAAACTAATGGTCCGATTATATAATGAAATTTGGCATGAATGATCCTTCAGTGGAGCGATACAGGACCTCCTGAAAGCTAATGAGATGGTTCCGAGCCCATGTAATTTTTACGGGACTACAATACCTCTACATATACACCTGTCTTACCTTAGCAACCTGCAACCGTGGGGAGATTAAATGTTCGCCTGCTTCTATTTCTATCTTCCTGAGCGTCGAATTTTCCACCTTCTTGTCTATGAATACCTAAATGAGAGGTCGAGTTTGGATGTTCTATTATCTTACTTAGTTTGTTTCTTAATTTCTCAAATTCAGTCCTGGGATTGCACTTTAATATGTTACTTTTTGAGAGGCTAATCCTGTATCGATTGTCGCTACTGAATTCCTCAACATGGGTGACCTTTACACCTTTTCTCTAAGGTATAGTCCGTTTGACTTCTATATGGACCGACCTTTTCATCAATTGCAAAAAATCGGGTTTGAAAGTAGAATTTGCAAGTGATAAAATCTTAATTTCAGCTTAATGAAGAAAACGCCAACCCGCAAAGAAACGACGACTGCTTCGAAAATAGCCGACTTGACAAATGCGTCAAAGGTGATATGACGTCATCAAAAAAGATGCGACGGCTTCAAAGTAGTGACAATTCTGGGTTTTGAGGGTATAAAAATGACCGCCTCCCCCGCCTCCTCCCGAGTCTAACAAAGGCTTTAGAGATGTATACGTGCGATATCTGCAACAAAACATTTAAACGTAAAGATAATATGTTACGTCATAAAAGAAACACTCACAGTGACAAGGACATTTTAGACCAAGACGATTCAATGGACGTCGAAGAAGACTCGTCAGTCGATGCGGAATCGGACAGCGAGTCTACGTGTAACGACTACGATCCGTGGGATAGCTTAATTGACAGGGCTTTTGAGCAATGTCAAGGTGAATTTGAGGAAGCGGTTTCAAAGCTGAGACGTCAGACCAGTCTTGATGAAAGTCAAATACGCAACAGGGCTTATGAAGATCTAAGATCGAGCTATAGGAAAGCTCTGGCCAAAAACCTCTGTAACCGAATCATGTGGTTTAATGCCATTCAAAAGCAGTCGGTTTATCGAAGTATGAGTAAAACTGCTAAAGATCTGATGGTCGATGATGATTTTTCGATTGAAGAAGCCTGGAAATACGCCATCAGTAAACGGAAGTTTTTGCTAGATAGCATAATCGATGACTACCACCCTCCGACACTGGATGCCACTATTAACGAATAGTCAAAGAATCTACAGATATCTACAAAAGGACCTCACTTCAGCCTCAATTTTAGTGATCACAGCCATACACGAAAACAATCGTTTATATCAAAAGCGAACTCATAAAAGAACAAATGTAACAATTGAACGGGATCGGATGATTTAATGTATAATTATGAATAAATGTTGATTAAGAAAAAAAGAACTTATTTGGTGAACTTATTTTTACGTGTCTGTCCATTATTTAATTTCATTTTATTTTTTAAAGATTTAACATAAAGTGAAAGACCCGGCAAAATATTGCCGCAAAAGAAGGAATTGCTTTAGCTAATCACGGTAATTAATTAATTAATCAATTAATACGTTCATTACGGCCTTATCGAGTTGACTCATTGATAAAAAAACTTCTACTTTAGATCTATCATGTTATATACAATACAATAGATAGTACTTAATCAGCGTGACTAAATACCTTTCGATAAATATATTATGTACGACGTTATGTCCCTTATCTAACAAACAAATCCAAAAGTGCCCATTTATCCCGGGAGCGGCGTTAACCCCCATCCCTGATCCCATTGTTTTGACCAGGAATCCATAGTAAGGTGCGGCAGTCGCCGCGATATAACTGAAAGATTTTTGAAAAGCGCCTTAAACCCTCCCTGATTCCAGTGATTCGTCCAGAAATATATGATGAGAAGCGACAGTCGCCACAATGAAACTGAAAGATTGTTAAAAGTGGGGTTAAACCCCTCCCGATTTCCTTATTTCATTCAGAAATAGATGGTGAGAAGCGGCAGTCGCCACGATGAAACTGAAAGATTGTTAAAAGCGGCTGTAACTCCCCTGATACCATTGTTTTGACCAGGAATTCATGGTTTGATGCGGCAGTCATCGCTATGTAACTGAAATATTGTTAAAAGCGGTCTTAACACCCCTGATTCCAGTGATCCGCTCAGAAATATGTGGTTTGAATTGAATTGAATTGAATTGGGGTTTTACGTCGCTTTCAACAATCTCTCAGTTATATCGCGACGACTGGAGCACCTAACGATGGATTCCTGGTATTTCTCACACCAGTACTACCACCACATCCCTTTCCTAGCCTCCAGTTGCTATTCCACATAGGTTTACGATTATCTACCCATTGGTGGAAGACAAATGTCGGAAAGGATAAGTGCCGCGGCCGGGGATCGAACCCGTGCGAATATAGACCCCTTGATTAGAAGTCCGACGCGCTACCAACTGCGCTATTGCCGCGGCTAATATGTGGTTTGAAGCGGCTGTTGCCTCGATGTAAGTGATAGATTGTTAAAAGCGACGTTAGGTGCGGCAGCCGCCGCGATATAACTGAAAAATTGTTGAAATCGACATTAAACCCCCCCTGATCCCCACCCGGGAACCCGTGGTTGTGTGCGGCAGATGCCGCGATATAACTTAACAATTGTTAAAAGCGGGGTTAAACCCTCCCTGATTCCAGTCCAAGAACCCTTGATTAGGTGCGGCAGACAATGCGATGTAACTGAAAAATCGTTGAAACCCGCTTACAAACAAATCCAAAGATGTCCGTTAACCCCGTTATACATAATTGGGTCGTGTGCGGTTAAGTGTATTGTGATAAGGGCGATGACCTCTTAATTGCATTCCTTCTATTCAGGGCCACTTGAGTAAATTGAGAGCCCTTGAATTGAAGTGACCCTTTCGCCGATTATCCGCAGGTGATTTATTTTGATAGGAGTTTTCAACACTTTTAAAGCAATATCGATGCAACTAGAGCACCTAACCAAATATTCCTGGTATTCGTGTCTTTCATTGACACACTGACTTAGAAAACAATGGAATAAAGGATGAAACGTAATGTCGGAGCTCACGTTACCCATTGTTTCCAACCTCGGCGCGTTTTAATTGTTTTCCATTGTTACGTTGATCACGTGACCTTATTGTTTCCGGCCTCGGCACCTCGGCCTCGGCACGACTCTGTGAAACTCAACTTTATATACTACTAACAATTATCATTTATCTGGCTAAACGGTTTTTAAGTTGGAATGCGGAGCAATTCCAACTTAGATTTAACAAAACCGCAAAATGAACACAAGATAATTTCATTTCGGGTTTCTTGAGAACACACATCACGTGAACAGGATGTGAATACACTTCGGCCTATTTTGTATATCTCAACTTAACAAAGACATACAGTTTATTTCATCAAAAAGAACTAACGCTGTACAATTACACAACTATCCCTTGGTGTTTATTATTAACACGCTAATTTATGTTTTAAACGACATTTTTTGAAAGTTGCGTACGAATATATTAGTATCACATGTTTGCATTACCATATTTGGAAATCATGTGATAAGTCAAGTCCAATTAGGTCAGCAATTGACAATTAGCACTAGCCAATCACGTGATCTGCTTCTTTGGTAATGTCGCGATCTGTTTTCTCAGTATTGTGGCAATACACAGACTAATCACGTGATCTGTTTATTTAGTAAGGTCGCGACCTGTTTTATGTTATAGCTTCTTTTAAAAGTATAGTTTCTCTTTCTGAACAACCTTATTACACATTTAACTTTTGATAAGGTGTTTTATTGTAAATTTCTGTCTTAGCTACGAAATAAATTCCTTTTTTTAAAGTGATGATACACTTTTAAGGTTAATAGATATTTTTGCAATATATTGTCGTTTGTTTTCCGTCATATTGCAGTTATCTACATGAATGTCTTATTGTAAAAACCCAATACTCATTCAATAAAACCTTTACCACCACATCTTTAATTGAATTATGAATATCTTTGCCCAATTGAATTCCAACACCAAGACAATTTGCTATTTGAAACAAACCATCTAGTTCAACTTGCTTTCTTCACATTCTTACACATCAACATGCTTCAGAGCACCATCATACAGTTAGTTACATCGTGAAATTGACATTCATCTCAATAGAAAACATTCTTAATCGCTCACTCAGCACTCCATTCATTCATTCCAAACACTCACTCAAACCATTCAAAAAACACTCAAAGTTATTAGAAAAATAAGATCAACATGTACATTCAAAATGAATTAAGCAAGAACCCAATCGCGATTTCACTGACATAAATGAAATTTAGAGCGTCTGATTGTTTCCTGGCGAAATAGAAAGCTATTGATTGAACTTTTATGCATATTTTATATAGGTTTTATATATCGCTAATTTTGTTCATCCTGAACAAAATAAGCAACATTGGATTCCTCCCTTAAATTTCACTCAAAACTCGCTCCGCTCACTCATTCAACATCATGCTTAAATCATTCCAAAATCGTTCACCTTTCAATTTCACGATGTTATTAACTGTACCCCCAACTCAGAAGAAGAGGAGCATAATTATATTGATTTCATCATGTCTGTCTCTCAGTCCATTGACGTTTGGCTTTCCGCTAGATAAACGGAGAAGCGATTGACCTGCAATAACGAAACTTTACACAAATATTACGCATGACCCAAAGAAATGCGCCATTGTTTCGGGGCCATAGATGTCACGGGCATCAGTAAATTTTAACAGTTAACAGTTTCAACTCTAAGTGAACAACCAATTGACCCAAATCATAGAACTGGACACAAATGCTGTCAATGACCCAAGAAAGTGCCCAATAGTGGAGTCACATAGGTCGAAATCACAATTAAACTTCGTCCAAATATTGTCTTGAGATTCCAACTCATGAAGTAAAAGACTTCCCTGCGAAAATAGCATTTCATCATGGGAAAATCATTTGCGACAATTCTAATTTAAAATGTAATTGAAAACTCAAATGGAGCAAAAGTTTATTGAAAAATAATATAAAAACTGTTTGGAGTGTATAAGGTCGCCTGTGTGTCCATTAGTCGGTTGTATGGTCCGTATCATTTTCTTCCATTTAGCTCACCTTACCACAACGTGCTCAAGGGGAGCTTTAGGATCACCCTGACTCCGTCGTCCGTCGTGAGTCGTCACCCTTCTTAAAACTTCTTTTTCTCCTAAACCGCTGGGCAAATTTCAATGAAATTTTGCCAGAATGTTCCCTGTGTGACCCTTTTCAAAATTGTCGCTTTATTTTAATTGGCCAATAAATATGAGTATGGCAGGGCGGGGTTTATTTTGAGCACAAAATCTTTGAACGGCATCTCCTCTTGAACCACTGGGCAGATTTCAATGAAACTTTGCAAGAATGTTCCTTTGATGACCTTCTCCAAACATTGTTGGCAAAATTTTCATTAGCCCATAAATATGGGCGTGGCAGGGTAGGGATAATTTTGAGTCTCCTCTGTAATGAATGGGTTGGCAGGGTCTATTATGACTGCTTATAATTGGAATGTCTCCTCTTCAACAATTAGGCAAGTTTGAATGAATCTTTACCAGAAAGTTTCTTGGATAAGATCCACTGGACCAATCGAATTCAGGTGCGCGGTTTAGGGCCATTCTGTCCCTCTTGGTATAATTGTTCTTCCATCAGATTCAGGCCTGTATAGCGATTCAGTGGTTAAAGCGTCTCTCGTTGTTGAAATACATTGATTTATATACGCCCGTCAATAGACGAGACGTATTATGTGATCACCTGTGGTGGGCGGGAGGCGTCAGCTTCGCTAGTAGCTTGAGGTCACCGCCTCTCGAACGCATTCCAACTTATCAGTACTTTCAGTACTTTGATTAAACAAAGAGAGAATACTCTCAGATTTTATATCCCAAGGAATTAAAAATCTTCGACAAAATTAATTTCATAAAACTACTCGATTATATACCAAAACGACTAACTTTAAATCAAGCACTTTTGACTCTGCCCCTATGCAAATCAGAACTATTTTTGGTTGGGCAAGTCGCTGTTCCGTTTAATACAGTCACAAGAAGGGGTAAAAGGCTGGAAGTTAACATGTAGACGGAAGGACAAAATCATTATTTTACATTCAAAAATTCTGAAAAACAAGATTCGTCATGGTATTAGATGGAAAATGTGATATGACAAGAAAAAGATACGTTTCATTAATCCAATTCTGAGATTTTCGGCAAAATGTTGGTCCATATAGAAGTCAAACGGACTATATAGTAGTGAATAAAAACGTAAGATCTTCTGTGCAAGTCATATGTTGTATTTTCTTGAACAGAAGTTTTGTACAAATGATGCAGTTATACCTTACTATATTTGTTTTTATTGATCAAAATATAGATCTATGATATTTTGTCTTTTTAATAAGATTTTATCGAGTTATTTTTTTATTGTGTACTATTCTAGGAATATTATTCCTAAATTTCAAATTTTCTGGTGCATAAGTAAAATTTCCCCACAGCTGAATGAGGATTGAATGCTTTAGTATTTGTTAAAAAAAAACCTATATATAATCAAAAATATTAAGACTTTGGCATAAATGAAATAAGGGTAGTTATTCTATGCGTTGTGCCGACTTGCTAATCTATCTATCTCTATCTATTTATACTGCATCACAACCTCGCGGGGATTACGTGCAGATGCGCGTCTGTGCGATGTTAGTGGAAATAGTAAAAGATAAAAAGTTTAAATGGACCGAGTTGAAAATGGACAGAGTTAACAGGTCACCGTTAAATCGACATTTTTCCACATTTTTTTATCATTTAAAGGTAAATCAGTTTAATTTGGTAAACTTATTATATTTTTGTAATTGTTTGTATGTGAATGTACAATATGATTTCAACAAATATAGGAGATTGTCATACAAATTATCACAGATGCATGTTAATCTAAGATCTACAGATATCACAGCCATGATAGTAGTCAATTTATCACAATTACACATAGGTTTGACTAAGATAAAAGCAGTATTAGAGTAAGAGAAAAGCATATATCAAATATTGTTTAGGTAGATTTTGACTAAGACAAAGGTACGAGGGATGTTCAGTTTTTATTATGCCCCCGATAGGGAGGCATCATAAATTTGACTTGTCCGTCCGTCCGTCCGTCCGTCCGTCCGTCTGTCCGTCCGTCTGTCCGTCTGTCCGTCCGTCCGTCATTCCGTCCAAAAACTTTAACATTGGCCATAACTTCCTTATTACTATCAAAGCGGTGTCGGGGGCATTGTCATCTTACAGTGACAGCTCTTGTCCGGATTAGGTCAATAAATCATCGTTGATTTATCGCTATATGAAAAAAGTATACTCATATTAACAGGACACATTGAATGCTCAAACTTGCCAAAAACCTGAAGCATTTAAACGATGTTTATTCATTTCACACGCAAACAAAAATACATAGGTATTAGTAGGCGGCGCACAGTACATGACGCTAGTGACGTTGTCGAAAATCGAGACATTTGAGTGTAATTTAGCTTGTCATGGCTCGTTATTCATCGAAGAAGGATGAATTCGGTGTTCCTGTAATTAAGCTGTGCTTTTATGGTTTGTATAAAGGTAGAATCGAGTGGTGCAAAATCAAAGTTCTCAGATAGGTGCCCCTTAGAAAACCGCATATACCTTCCAGAGACTCGGCAATTGACGTCCATACAGTTGCTTGGATTAGTTTCATTCTGTCCGTTCTCAGTCCTCTTATCTCACGGGGCACGGAAGCGTCTCCACCTATAAAAATAAAGCGTTTGGAAGAAAGAACCATTCCCTTTCAGCGTGACAAGTATTTGATTTATGTCTTTCGTCATTTTTGTAGATTTCGAAAATGAATAACTAAAAATAAAAATTCCGAGCATTCAGTTGACGTCGTTTAGAACGTTCCGAAACACTTATCCCGCCACATTTTAAACGAATCATCTCGAAAAATTCTACGAAGAAATTACTTCAAATTAAGACAATGCATTTGTAATACTTATTCCAACAGCTCAATTAATTTTTAAGTTTTCAACAGCTAGTAAAGAATATCTACAAACGAAGACCAAATATGAGGATTATTTTATCTGCTGCGCCGGGTACTAGTAACAAGTAAATTAGTTAATGTACTAAACGACTAATGGATTAATTAACTAAAATGTCTGCATCAAACTTGGCAGGGCTACACTTCAGGAAAAAGATGGGGAAAAAAGTATGTTAGAGTATTGGCGACATGTAAATAGCAAAGTATTTTTTACCAAATACAATACGTAAATAGAGAAACAATTTGATTTTTTAACCATGATGAATATTTTTTTTCATAAAATGACCAAAATGAAAGTCACACTTTGTATCACTAGGCAAATTAGTGACGGTCTCAACAAAACATTTAGTGCATAATACATGAAATAAGCTAGTGTAAATGTCAGTTCCGCTAAACTGAAACATGAGTTATCAGTGTGTCACACTGATGACGCTAGACAATGGACATACGGAATGAGAAACTGGAACACAAAGGTCTGGGAAAACACCAAGAAAAGGGCCAAAGAAGCTCAATGAGCTTATGCTCTGCATGGAGGCCTCGTATACTCTATGCACTCTATTGTACCCGTTACCATGGCCATCTATATGGCAGATGCGCGAGCGCTAAGTTCGATAACTACGGCAATTTTACATAACCATATGTGGATTGAATTCCGACAGCGAAAAAGAGAAAGCAAATGTTGGTAAATTTCAAAATCTTACAAACATTTTTCTTTCGAAGTTTGCCAATTCTATATCATGAAATTCTATAGTTAACAGATTTTTGTGTGTGTGTGTGTGTGTGTGTGGATTTGGGGAACCGGTTGGAAACGGGGCATATTGTGGAAAATGTGTAATTTCTGAAAAATTGGGATAAACTTTATTTTTATTGTTTTGGGTAGACCTCAAGTTCCGTGTATATTTTAGTGCCAGAATAAAGTTTTTGTTTCTCCCTCAGTCCTTTAAACTTAAACTGAACTACGTCATACCATGTCTAATTTGTAATATCAAAGAAAGATCATCGGCTCAGTAAATTGGGATTTTTTTCCTGATTTGGGGAAAATTGCAATTTTTAGCATGCGGAACGGGTCCTTTTAGGTTTAATCGTGTTGATGTAGATTATACATTTAAATCGCGTTTAAAGTAATTTGGGGGATTGAATTCGGTGCTTTAAATGTGTGCTCGCATGGGACTGTATTTTCCCACCTAATCCAAAGAGGTATTTCTTAAATAAAGCTGTTTATCAGCTCTGCCTATTCGATGGATGGGTATAAAATGCAGACCAGACTCTGCAGAATTGAATTAAGACAGCAACACTCATCAAATTTCGTTGTTGTTTTTTTCTTACACCAACATATTGATTATTGTCAACCTATGTTGGATAGCAGCTGGAGGGAAGGAAAGGGTGAAATGATTGTACTGGTAGGAGAAAAACTAACAGCCCATTGTTAGGTGCTCCAGCCTCCGTTATATGACTTGAAGTTTGTTGAAAGCAGTGTGAAACCTCATTCATGCAGGAAGGTAGCACATTGATTATGAAACTAATATCAATTTTTGCACTTATAAGCATGTCATATTGTTCACTGATGATTAAAAAAGTAAAAACCAATTTCATTAAAAAAATGAGACAAACTTTTTTTTTACATTTTTTATAGCTAATTGACCTGCTTCAATTTATTTTAGAAGAGAATTTTGTGTATCAGTATATATAATTAGGTTACATCTTTTTTAAAACAAAATGCACAACAACAACAACAAGATGTGAAAATGGAAACTAGAAAGCCATGAATGGCTTGAGTCGCTCCACAGGCTTGAAATTCTTGTAAATGCAAATAAATGCTGTGACTAGATTTTTAGATATTTGGGGTTCTACTGATGTTGAAAATGATTTTCAAAGTTTCAACTATATAACAGATAGAGAAATGACCTCTGCTATTAAAAGACATATTTTTCATCATATCAAAATAATTTTGGGCTGCATGATAATGGGTAACCCAAAGATCATACCAAAAATATTCGATTGATATCCATCTGTTACATTCTGAAAAAATGTTTTTCCTTGTTTCCACTATTTAACATATTGAGAATTGACCTCCACCCATAAAATGTATATTTTTCATCCAATCAAATTAATTTTTGGTACACTGATAAAGGGTCACTCAAGGATCATTCCAGTGAAATTTGGTTGATATCCATCTGTTACATTCTGAGAAAATGATTTTCAAAGTTTCCACTACATAACATATTGAGAATTGATGTAACATGATGAGTGACAGCACTGTAGTTGTACATTACTCACGGGAAAATATCACGCGTCTTGAAACGTGACTTGGCCATGTTCCAAGGGGCGTGCCCTGAGAGTGTTGTATAACCAGTGACTGGGTATAAAAGAGGCTGCTTTCCGCCGCCAGTGAGGAGATAGGAGATTAGAGACGGGAGATAGAGAGCGCGAGACAGGTTACTCGGTCGGAGTGTATATATGTAAATAAATCCAATAATGTAGCTGATAAACGGACTTCGTTGTTGTTTACTATTTGCCTACCTCCTTCGTTCTCGCCGCCGCTGTATTACATGACGCTTTTGTGGTGCCGTGACCAGGATCTGGGTTGAATTGAACTGAACTGTTCCTGCTATAGTTTTGCTGTGCTGAAGTTGTGACTGGTGGAATTCGATAACTGTAAGTTGTCAATTTTGCACATTCTTTTACGTAGGCATGGCAGAATTATTAGATATTGCAAGATCTGTTGAGGGACAGATTAAGAATTTAACAACGGCAGTGGGGGCCCAGGGGGTGGCAAAGATAGTAAATGTTTTCGATGGCTCTGATCCGAAACAATTCAAAGAATGGATCAAGAGCATAGAAAAATATGCCACGCTCATAGGGGTTACAGAAGACTATGTCAAATATGTCGCTTATCAGGCATGCAGTGGTCCTGTTAGCGATTTTCTGAAGCGGTATTTTGAACAAAATAATGGACACGACTGGGAACAGGCAAAGACAGAGTTACGACTAAGATTTGGGGAGGTTGTTGACCAACAACACGCGTTATTGTTACTTAGGCGTGTAAAACAAAAATCTGGTGAATCAATCCAGGTTTATGCCGAGAGGTTATTAGCTCTCGCTGAAGACGCATTTGACGGACCCGACCAAATGCAACGACATCTTGTAGGTTATTTTATTGACGGACTGGCGCAAGACTTTATGAAAATGAAAGTCATGCGAGACAATCCCCCGACATTTAATGAGGCCGTGAGAATAGCCACCGGAGAACAAAATCTTCGAAAAAGGTTCACCCTAAGGTTAGGCTCACAAAATGCGCAACCTAGCCGAGACGAGACGCCGATGGAGATAGGACATTCTCGACTTAAGTTGAAATGCCATTATTGCAAAAAACTAGGTCACGTAATTAAGGACTGCCGACTTCGTAAAGCCAGTATTAACGTTGCGACGGAAAACACTAGAAGTCAAAGAAATCTAGAACATGTTAGGTGTTACGCTTGCGGAAAGTTAGGACATATTGCCAGAAATTGTCCTGATAAAGACAAAGCGAGCCAAAATCACCCTTTAAACGCCAACGCTTCCCACATGTAGAAGCCGATGTGGGAAGAAAATCAGAAAACAAACTGAAAGCAAATTTTTCTAAAAGAAGAAATCACAAAAACAGAAAATGTATTCAGATTAATTCAGTAAACAAAGGACCTAATTCTCTTCTCATCAAATTACAAAAACAAAAATATAGAGCTCTTTTGGATTCGGGCGCTGAGGTATCTTTGATTCATAGTCGTGTTTATAATGCTTTAAAAATTAAACCTAGGTTACAAAAACATAAATTAGACTTAACAACCGCTGGAAATACTCCACTGCATATCGATGGTTTGGCAGAAATTGAGTTTATGTTAGGAGGGTTGAAAATGACTCATAAATTCTATGTAGTTAGAGATCTTAACCGAAATATTATAATAGGACTTGATTGGCTTCAATCACGAGGCGTGCGTGTGTATCATGATTTGGGATGTATCCGGGTCGATGAGTCATACGTTCCTCTTGTAGATGATATTCATATTGCTTCCGTTGCTAGGATGAAACATAAAACCAAGCTTCCTCCACAATCTGCCCATATTTGTCAATGTCAGGTGAGAAAGCACGTGGATCTTCCACCAGGTTATGAGTATGAGATTACTCCTTTCGAAATAGGTCAAATTGGCAGTGAGCCAGGTTTGTTAATGATGAATTCAATTTCTAAGCTTTCTGATAACAGGAGATTACCCGTTATGCTCGTTAACACCACTAATAAGACCTTATCTTTTAAAGCTGGAACACCTGTTGCTCGTATCAAGCAAATTAATTCAACAGAAATAATGAGTATAGATAAGAATTCTTCGGGCGTGCCAATTAGTGGGAAAAGTCACGGAAACGCTGATAAGAAAATTGACACTAATGAGTTAGATAAGTTAGACGTCCCACTTGAATTCAAGCCAAAAATAATTAAATTGCTTAACAAAAACGCTGACTTATTCGCAAAAACTGATGCTGATTTGAGTCACACAGATACAGTTAGGATGAAAATAGATACTGGAACTCATGAACCAATTAAACTTAGACCTTATCGTACTCAACTTAATAACAGAAAAATCATAGATCAGGCAGTTGATGAAATGTTAGAATCTAAAATAATTCAACGAAGTAGATCAGCATGGTCATTTCCAGTTGTAATCGTCGATAAGAAAGATGGAACAAAAAGGTTTTGCGTTGATTTTCGACAATTGAATAAAATTACAAAGACAAACTCTTACCCTCTTCCCGTTATAGATGACATATTAGCACTGTTAGGCAAGGCTAAGTACTTTTCTTCTCTCGATTTGAAATCAGGGTATTGGCAAGTCAAGATGGCTGAGTGTGACAAGGAGAAGACAGCATTTACTTGTCACAGAGGTCTTTTCGAGTTCAACGTTATGCCCTTCGGACTTACGAATGCCCCTGCGATCTTCCAAGAGTTAATGAATAGGGTTCTTGAAGGCTTAAGCGATTTTACGACCGCTTATCTAGATGATATATTGATATATTCAAAAAGTTTAGAAGAACATATTCACCATATTCAACAAGTATTTCAACGTCTGCGTGAACACAGTCTACGTTTAAAACTCAAGAAATGTAGTTTTCTGAAAAAAGAAACTAATTACTTAGGATTCGTTATCAATGCTAATGGCATTCAGCCAGAAGAGAAAAAAGTAAATGTAATTAGATCTCTTTCACCTCCAACTAACGTGCGCGAGGTTAGAAGATTTATAGGTATGTGTAGTTACTATCGAAGATTTATACCACAATTTTCTAGTGTAGCTGAACCTATTATTTCTCTAACTCGGAAATACGCCAAGTTCAAATGGGACTCAAATTGCCAATTAGCTTTTGATAAATTGAAGGACAAATTGTCAGAATTGCCTTTATTGTGTTTCCCCGACGTCAATTTACCGTATAAGTTGTACACGGACGCAAGCGACAAATGCATAGGCGCATGTCTTACCCAGACTGTTATAGAACAGGGACAAGAAATTGAGCGTCCTATATACTATTTATCACACCGACTGAGTGACACCCAGACTAGATGGGCTGTCATAGAAAAAAGAAGCATATGCAATCTATTACAGTTTGCAAAAGCTGGATCATTACCTCCATAATGCAAAATTTACCGTGTTTTGTGATCATAAACCGTTAAGACATCTTTTGGAGGCTCCGGTCCAGAATAAAAAAGTTTCGTTATGGGCCTTAAGCATTGCTGGTTACGACTGTCAGATTGAGTATCTGCCAGGCACGATGAATTCAGTAGCTGACCTACTTTCGCGTGTACCTCCAAGCTCGCTTAAGAACCAGACTGATGATTCACTTTCGAATGACCCAGATGTTAGTGGTCAAATGTATCAAATAAATGTTCTGAACTCTAATCAGTTCCAGCCAAAAAGTTTCGCAAGATGTAAACCGCATCTTAATGACGAGGTTGAAAAGCCGCTTTTCTATGAGCCACTTGATATGATTATTGAACAAGATAAAGATGAACATTTGAAACAAATTAAACAGGGATTACAAAACGATACATTATCCTCTTCTCTTGCTAAAAAACATCTCGTTCTAGATGGAGTTTTGTATTACATCTCATTTTCTGATTCCGATCCAACTCTTCGTCTTTATATTCCCCAGCATCTTCAAACTGATGTTTTGTCTGAATATCATCGATCTTTGGGACATATGGGGATTGATAAAACGTATGATGCAATTAGAGCAAAATATTTCTGGATTAATCTATTCAAAGATGTTGTTCAATATGTTACGTCCTGTTTAGTTTGTCAAACAAGGAGTAATAAAAAGAATAAACCAGCTGTTCAAGAAACTGACACACCTCCTTTTGCGTGGGCAAAATGTGCTGTCGACGTTAGTGGACCATACCCTACTACATTGTCCGGAAACAAGTACATAATCAGTTTTATTGACCTATTTTCTGGTTATCCCGAGGCGTTTGCGTGTCCAGATAAAAGTGCGCAAACGATGGCTCACCTCATTATAGATGAAATTGTACCTCGTTATTCCTGCCCTCTTGAAATATTGTCTGATAACGGTTCTGAAATTGTTAATCAGGTTATTAAAGAGACATTGGCTGAATTGAATATACACCATGTAACAACGTCCTTTTACCATCCTCAAAGTAATGGTCTGATAGAACGATATCACAGGACATTAGTTGATGTTATGTCCAAGAAAATGCAAATTGAAAATGCTCAGTGGGATGCATTTTTACCTCATGTACTTTCAGCTATTCGGTTCGGTGTCAATGAATCGACAAAATGTTCGCCTTTCTACCTTTTGTTTAATAGAGAATGTGTTTTGCCAATCGATACGATTTTAAGACCGCGTCGAAAATACCAAGGAGAAGACCCTCATAAAATTTCTTTAGAACAACAACATAAAGCATTTCTCTTAGTTCACCGTAATAGGAAAAAAGCCAAACAAAAACGAAATGAGTACAAAAACCGAAAAGTTGATGACGTCAAACTTCAGGTTGGTGACCCTGTTTATCTCAAAAACCACACTCGTAAAAATAAATTGGACATTAAATGGCGACCTTATTATCGGATAATTGAACAAACTTCACCTGTTACTTTCATTATCAAACATCAATTAGATGGTAGCACGACCAAAGCTCATGCTGAACACCTGCGATTAGCTAATTAAGAGGAATGGCACGTACCTGTAGATAAGTCAGGCCGCCAATTAAGACCAAGTAATTACGTTGTTCCGCCTATTTCGTCTGAAAGCGATAGTTCAGATAGCGAATCATCAACTGACACGATAATTTACGATAAGAGTAAATTAGTGCGTAGGCTGAAACGTCAGCGTTCACAAAGTTCTGATGAATCAGATATACCCCTAGCCGAATTGAGGCAGAGAATAAGGTCACGAAACAAACGTGATTCTGAATCCAATTAGGATAATAATGAGAAAATGATAAGAAGTAATAGCCTTTCAGTTTGTAATCTGTAAGAGATAAGGCTTCCTTCAGTTATAGTTAACTGAGGCATGTTAAAAGGTACCTTCGCTTTGTTAAACTGATGTTGTTTAACTTTGTTGTGTAAGTAAGTAATGCGTAAATTGTTCTTGTTTTCATTTTAGGAAAGAACAATGGTTAACTTCACGTTTACATTAAGCATTTTGGCAGTAATGTTATACGTTCATGTCAGACAGCGTTCGTCGGCCGCGTTCGTTGCTGAAGCGATAGTCATTCGCGACAATGTTATATATTATAAGACAAATGAAGTTAGCACCACTCGGGCAAAATGGCTAGCAACAATTGTTATTGATTTTGAAAATATCCAGGATCTTCTAGCAAGGTTAACTGAAGATCTTAAACGAGTTAAACATGCATTTAATGTCGTAGAATCAAGTCACTTGAAAGGGACAGAAAATTTCCAACGTACTTTTCAAGGGCTAAGGCAAAAAGTTAAGTACTTGCAAGAGGTTGAAAAAGACATAAAGAGTGAATTGTTTCCTCTAATGTCACTAGCGAATAAGACTCGCAATCGTAGGAGTTTATTACCATTTGTAGGAGATGCAATGTCATGGCTATTTGGAGTTGTCAGTGAATCTGACCTACGGAATATTCGCAATCAGGTATCATCTCTGGAATCAAATCAAAAGCAGATAGTTCATATAGTTGAGCAAAGTTTGACAATTATTAACGAGTCAAGAACACTCATTCGCGAAAACCGAAGAACAATGTCCATAATAATCAAAAGTCTCTACGCGATGGATATAAAAATAAATTCTATGGCTCAAGAACTTACCAAGCAAATCAGTGAAAACCGCCGATTTCTCGAAGTATATAGTTACCTAAATCTTCTAATTAGTGAAATAACTATTCTCACCCAAAACGCGAAAACATATCTCACGCAGTTAAGAGCTGATTTAGATTATTTGGCTCTGGGAAAACTTCCTGTAACGATAATTAGTCCACCGAGATTACAAAGCTTGTTAGTTGAAATTCAAAAGGCGTTGCCTGATTTAATGTCACTAATTAACGACCCAAAAACTGAGATATGGGAGTTTTATAAGTACCTGCGAACAGAAACAGCCTTCATTAATGGCAAAATAATCATTATTCTATCAATTCCAGTAATTAGACTTGATAACAGCTATGAAGTTTACGAGGCTATCTCAATCCCAGTACCTCCACCTGTTGGTGTCAATCACCGAGAGAGAACAAAACATACTGATTTATTGGCTAATTACCGATTAGAAAGTAATGCATTCTTGATAGATAAAGCACGAACAAGATATCGTTTACTTTCAGATACCGAAGTTCAGACTTGTAGTCACCATAAGACCAAATTTTGTACTTTAATTAGTCCAGAATTCCCGGTTAATGTAGACCATACCTGTTTGATTAATTTATTTGTTGACGCGAAGAAAACAGATTACTGTACACCACAAGTATCTCAAGAGAGATTGCCTATAGCTAAATACTTACTTGATACCACATGGTTGATTATTTCGCGGACGAACTTAAGTTTTGCATTGGTATGTAAAGGCCTGCATACTGAGGTTCATACTTTGTCGCCCGTTGACGTAATTAAGGTAGACAGTGGTTGTATTGCTTCGAATAAATTCTTTACTTTATCACAACCCTATGTTGTGGGTAAGATAAACATGACTCAGGAACAATACACACAGTTGAAAATCGCAAATTTTACTGATGACGTGGTTTGGAAACCTTTAAAAGAACAATTTCCCAATGTTTCGAAAATTGACATACCAGAACAAATGACGACTATTAATGACATGCCCCTGGACTCGTTACTACGACAACTACATAATGTACACTATGTAGACGGACATGCAAAGTTTAATTTTTGGTATATTGCTAGTCTTGTGCTAACCCTGGTGGCTGCCTCTGTTGTTGTAATTCGCTATTGTATTATGCCTAGAATTAGAAAATTTCTGCCATATTGCTTATGTAAAAGGTGTGTGAAGCGACAACGACAGGCCGAGGATTCGACAGAAGTTGAACTCCAAACAATGGGGATCGATGGGAAGGAACCATCAACCGCGGCAGTGTCGAATACCGACCGAAGGATACCAACACTGTATCCATACCTGTTAACCGCCGATGAAAGAGTTAATTAGTTTACCAAAAACTGTAGATAGAGGAATGATAAAACAATCTTAGTAATTTCATGGAAACCGCCAAACCAATAATTGGACGAAAACAAGTTGATAAGAACCCTAATGAGGAACGATAAAAAATAATTGCCTTGATAAACTTACCTATATTACTTAGAAACTTTGAAAGCAACTCACTTATACTTGTAACTTCGACTTGAACAGTACTAGCAATAAATAATACAAAATAAATACCATGGATAATAAAAGTGAGAAGATGTTTCACACAGTATCCGAACTAGTGGAGCGGGTGATACGAAACAACATCTATACCAACATCCCCGATCGATACATTGGACATTTGTCGGTGGAAATAACTGACGCCGTTCTTAAATTAATTAAATCTAAACAGCATGACGACGAGGACACTGATGACTGCGTGGTGATTGGATACACAAAAGGATTTGCAGATTTAGACATGCCATCACCCAGAACACCAGACAGTCTCGCAACTTTGAGACAAGATGAACGCGCATCGTCACACGGACAGGATGACGAGTGTTGGGACGATCAGTGTGAGCCGTGCCAACCGGGCACTAGCACGCAATAGTGACTTTGACTTTCGCGTTATGTTATGTTTTTTTTATAAAGTGAATAAAGTCAGGACATAAGTAATTCAAGGTAGGGTTAGATTAATATTTCGTTGCTAGGTTTTTAAATAAGTTCAATTGCTATTGTTAAGGTTTTAACTTAAACTAAAGGTTTTACTTTGCTATTGTTAAGATTTTATTTTGCAAGTTAGGTTTTAAATAATTTTGCAAGTTAGGCTTCTAATAAGTTCCATTTCAATTAATGTTAATTAATGTTATTCCATGTATGGGCATCACTCCTCTGTTGATATAGTATAGTCACGATTCTAGTTCATTAGCAAGTGATGTGGATTCCACCCGGACAGCCATACAACTATTTAAATGAAATGATTGTTTTATTGATGTGTTTTATCATGTTTTCTTATTGCTTGATTAATGTTATTAATTTGTTAATTTGTAAAAATGGTTTACAAATTTCAAAAAGAAAGGGGCGGATGTAACATGATGAGTGCCAGCACTGTAGTTGTACATTACTCACGGGAAAATATCACGCGTCTTGAAACGTGACTTGGCCATGTTCCAAGGGGCGTGCCCTGAGAGTGTTGTATAACCAGTGACTGGGTATAAAAGAGGCTGCTTTCCGCCGCCAGTGAGGAGATAGGAGATTAGAGACGGGAGATAGAGAGCGCGAGACAGGTTACTCGGTCGGAGTGTATATATGTAAATAAATCCAATAATGTAGCTGATAAACGGACTTCGTTGTTGTTTACTATTTGCCTACCTCCTTCGTTCTCGCCGCCGCTGTATTACATGACTGACCTCTGCCCATAAAATGCATATTTTCCATCCAATCAAAATAATTTTTGGTACACTGATAAAGTGTCACCCAAGGATCATTCCAGTGAAATTTGGTTGATATCCATCTGTTACATTCTGAGAAAATGATTTTCAAAGTTTCCACTATATAACATATAGAGAAATGACCTCCGCCCATAAAATGCATATTTTCCATCCAATCAAAATAATTTTTGGTACACTGATAAAGGGTCACCCAAGGATCATTCCAGTGAAATTTGGTTGATATCCATCTGTTACATTCTGAGAAAATGATTTTCAAAGTTTCCACTATATAACATATAGAGAAATGACCTCCGCCCATAAAATTCATATTTTCCATCCGATCACAATGATTTTTTGTAGACTGATAAAGGGTCAAGCAAGGATCAACCATGTAAAATTTAATTGGTATCCATTGATTAGAATCTGAGAGAACTCACTTTTTACAATATTTGGAAATTAGCCACGCCCATTAAATCCATGTTTTTCATTGGATCAAAATTTCTTGAACAACTTTGAAAGAGGGTCACCCAAGGATCATTCCTGTGAAGTTTGGTTGAAATTCATCCAGTAGTTTCTGAGGAGAGGATTTTTAAAGAAAAGTTTACGACCGGACGCACGCACGCACGGACGGACGCACGACGGACACAACGCCATGACAATAGCCCCAGTGGCTTTCAGCCAGTGGAGCTAAAAACAGTTACAGCTATTCTGCATATCAATATGATAGGTCAAGTTATGTAGCCACAACTCTTTTCTGTTGACCATCAAATTACAAGGTTGTTTGCTTACTTATGTTTTAATAAAGTAAATTAACAGCATATAAAAACTAAACAGAATATAAGTCAAATATCAAAGTAGTACAACATCCATGAAACTCAAACAAACCTCCAAAATATGCTATCTCTTAGAATTGCTGATAGATATGATTTACTCCAATCTTATCTTAAAACACTAGGCAAAGGTACATACATGAATCACAAATTGCCTATAAACATTGTATTGGATTCATTTGTTTGAATGGGGTTTAACAGCTTTTAACAGTTTTTTTTTCAGATTACGGCTGGAGCACCTAACAAGGAATTCCTGTTTCTCGTTCTAGCACTACCATTACATTCTTTCCTAGCCTCCAGCTGCTATCCCATATTTTCCACAAGTATGGACACATTGGTGGAAGATATATGTTGAAAAGCGTGTGCTGCCATCTGGGATCAAACTCAAGACTCTTTCAATTATAGTCCCGATGCGCTACCAACAGCCTTGTGACGACATCATTATGGTATTGAACATTTTACATGAAGTTTACATGTTTGATCTAGAAGGTTGTGGATAACAAAAAATCTCTTTTATTCAATTCCAAAACCTGTTAACCATAGGTAGATTTTGTGTGGTGAGCCTTGATACATGTATATATATTCTTATATATATTCTCGAGCTCAGTTTTGAAAATACACCTATATCTATAACCAAGCTGTAGTTACAAGGTTTTAGAATTACACAGACATCTCTTGTTATGTAAACAAACAATCAGAGATTTTCAAAACTTATCCTCTTTAAATCGACAGCAAAAAATTTGCTCAAATAGAATTATTTCTACTCAGACTTGTCCTCTACCGAACAATGAGACAATTCTTGCAAATTATTCTAAAACCTAGTAACTACAGCTTTTACCATACACTAGTTACAAGGTTGATCAACTACACATACAATTTCAAACTATGTGTACCAACAACCTACCGTTATGAATTTTCCGTCCACTGAAAGGCCAAAATATTTCTGCTCAAACACAATTATTCTACCCATACAATGAATGAATCATAGAACTAACCGTAATTGTAAATTGCCTCAATCCATTACAGACCTATAAAACCCACATCAAGTAAAATGACTGGTGACTATGTAGGAATACAAATGACATCTACTGGTAATCAATAAACATCACTTAATCACTGGCTAATAACTTATTTTGTAATTCCATAGGGTATTCCAATTTCACAATTTACTGATAACTCAACACCAGTTTTAAAGCTTATTTTGAGCAAGGACAGGAATCAGTTCAAAACTATTGTCAGTGCTTGTAAATATTTGGCTTTGACCCCTCAAAGCAACCATCTAAAATCATTTCATATAAAAATATCCAAACACCCATTTATCTTCATAAGCCCATTAACACAAAATGCCTTTTTTTAAAAATGTTTTAAGAAAGTCACAACAAACATTTTGAAGCAAGAGTGCCAGAGTCACAAAATACAATACGAATATTTGTCCAACTTGAAGGTATATACAAATGAATAGATTGCTTTGAATCTATGTTTATACTCTTTATTAGTGTTTATTAGGAGAAGTCTGGTACCTTACTAATCAATGGCTCAATCCCCAGGTGATATGTTTACCATGGTTACCATAGCATTTCATTGTATTTGGCATCTGATCATGTTTTTTCATGGTCAACTGTGAAAAAAACATCAAATGCTATGGTAATACCATGGCCAGAGTTGATACTATGACCATGTTAGAGCATGGTTCTTCAGTATAATCATGGTATGAAATGAAATACCATGGTCACCCATCTTACAAAGATCATAACCATGGTCAATCATGGTCAATTCATGAAGATAACCATGCTTATGGTCATTATAATTCTATACTTAACTTAAATGATAAAAGTAGACAACTTGTGTTTAAAGGAGATATTCCTCAAACAGACCCTTTCTCAATGACAAAACTACTATTTTTCCCAAAATAAGAGAAAGAAATTCCCAATTCAGAGCTAATTCTTGAAGTAAATATGAAATTTGATTATATCTTATTGGAAAACTGGATAGTCCTTTCAGCAATAAATATCTGTGCTGTAATTTGTCAACAAGAGGGGAATTTTCGAAGATCAGTCAATTTTTTTTTACTGGTGTGTGTCTGTCTCAATCTATTGATACAGTATCGGAGGGTAGCCTAGATGGGACAGACTTCCCAGTCTAAGCATAGATGGGACAGGTTAACCAGTCTATTCATTTTTTAGTCACATGGTTAGAAGTTGACTGTTATTAACGATCTTGGCAATCTGAATTCTCTTTCAAACAGTCTACAGCAGGTAGAACATATGAGTATATGATCTATTTTGAAAAGATTTCTAAGAAGTTTCCATTTTTTTAAGTAGAACAAGATGTGTTTGTGAAACACGAATGCCCCCGGAACAGCATTTTTTTAAAGTTTGACCTTGACAGATGACCTTGACCTTGTCACATGACCTTGACTTTGGTGTAAAGCTTTGTATGTCAAATACTTTTGGAGAAAAGGCAAAGGTTAAATTTTCGGACTGACGGACGGACGGACGGACAGACAGATGGACGGACAGACAGACGGAGAGACAGACGGCCATGAGTAAAACAATATGCCCACATTCTCTCGATACGGGGGCATAAAATTTTTTTAAAAACACTAGGATTGGATATGTTTTCTGTTGATTCGTACCCAAGAATGTTCAACCCATACATATATTTTATAGAACTTGATTTATCTTTATTTTAGGTTTAATCATGATACGTTTTAACACAAAACTCAGTGACATTTCTAGATTTGATTTTAAACAGTTATTCCAGCGTATCAAACTAAATATTTGACACTGTTTTTGTTCAGACTCCTTATTTAAGGACTATGGTTTGCTTTTCAGTTAAAATATATGACTATTGAGGCAAAGGAATATCAATTATACATATAGTAATGATAAACAAGAGGACCATGATGGTCCTATATCGCTCACCTTCGTCTCTTTGACTTCTCCCTTAGCAAAATTAAATACGTGAAAGATCATTAAATGATCATTAAATTTTTCAAAGAAAAACATAACTCTATTTCTATGATCGCTGCATAAATTTCTATCCTTTTCTCAACAAGTTTCATGTGACAGGCCAACATTCTGACGAAGTTTCAAAAAGATTGGGCATTATTTGTGGACTCTAAAAAGAAAATTGTCATTAAGGCCAATTTTCCCGTGATATGGCACATTTCCTTCCCATTTTCAAAAGGGTTCATCTTTGTGACCTGCCCAAGATTCTGACCAAGTTTCATGAAGATTGGGCCATATTTGTGGTCTCTAGAGTGTAAACAAAAAAATTGTCATTAAGGCCCCTTTTCCAGTAATATGGCACCGATCCTTCCCATTTTCAAAAGGATTAATCCTTTAGACCTGGCCAACATTCTGACCAAGTTTCATGAAGATTGGGCCATATTTGTGGCCTCTAGAGTGTAAACAAAAAATTGTCATTAAGGCCCCTTTTCCCCTGATATGGCACAGATCCTTCCCATTTTCGATAGGGATCATCCTTATGGCTTGGCCAATCTTATGACCATATTTCATAAAGATTGGGCCATATTTGTGGCCTCTAGAGTGTAAACAAGCAAATTGTCATTAAGGCCCCTTTTCCAGTGATATGGCACGGACCCTTCCCATTTTCAATAGGATTAATCCTTGTGACCTGGCCTACCTTCTGACCAAATTTCATAAAGATTGGGCCATATTTGTGGCCTCTAGTGTAAACAAAAAAATTGTCATTAAGGCCCCTTTTCCAGTAATATGGCACCGATCCTTCCCATTTTCAAAAGGGTTAATCCTTTAGACCTGGCCAACATTCTGACCAAGTTTCATGAAGATTGGGCCATATTTGTGGCCTCTAGAGTGTAAACAAAACTAGAAAGCCATGAATGGCTTGAGTCGCTCCACAGGCTTGTAATTCTTGTAATAGCAAATCTAAGTTTTGACTAGATTTTTTAGATATTTTGGGTTCTACTGAGATTGCAATGATTTTCAAAGTTTCCACTATTATAACATATAGAGAAATGACCTCCGCCCATAAAAGACATATTTTTCACCCGATCACAATATTTTTTTTGTAGACTGATAAAGAATCACTCAAGGATCATTCCAGTGAAATTTGGTTGATATCCATCACTTACATTCTGAGAAAATGATTTTCAAAGTTTCCACTATATAACATATAGAGAAATGACCTCCGCCAATAAAATACATATTTTTTATTCTGATCACAATATTTTTTGGTAGACTGATGTAAGATCACTCAAGGATCATTCCAGTGAAATTTGGTTGATATCTATCAAATAGATTCTGAGAAAATGATTTTCAATGTTTCAACTATATAACATTTAGAGAAATGACCTCCGCCCATAAAAAACATATTTTTCATCCGATCACTATATTGTTCGGTAGACTAATAAATGGTCACCCAAGGATCATTCATGTAAAATTTGGTTGATATCTATCAGTTAGTTTCTGAGAAAATGATTTTAAAAGTTTCCACTATATTACATATAGAGAAATGACCTCCTCCCATAAAAGACATATTTTTCATCCGATCCCAATAATTTTTTTTTGTAGACTGATAAAGAATCACTCAAGGATCATTCCAGTGAAATTTGGTTGATATCCATCACTTACATTCTGAGAAAATGATTTTCAAAGTTTCCACTATATAACATATAGAGAAATGACCTCCGCCCATAAAATACATATTTTTCATCTGATCACAATAATTGTTTGTAGACTGATAAAGGGTCACACAAGGATCAGTCATGTAAAATTTAATTGGTATCCATCAATTAGAATCTGATAAAATTCACTTTTTACCATATTTGGAAATTAGCCACGCCCATTAAATCCATGTTTTTCATTGGATCAAAATTCCTTGAACAACTTTGAAAGAGGGTCACCCAAGGATCATTCCTGTGAAGTTTGGTTGAAATCCATCCAGTAGTTTCTGAGGAGAAGATTTTTAAAGAAAAAGTTTACGACCGGACGCACGGACGCACAGACGCACGGACGGACGGACGCACGACGGACACAACGCCATGACAAAAGCCCCAGTGGCTTTCAGCCAGTGGAGCTAAAAATATAGTGTCTGCCTTAGCCTAATTACAAGTTCTTGATTAAAGTCAATACATCAAACATATCAAGACATTCTCTAACATAAATTGTGGTCCATATGGAAACAGTGCACCTGGTGATATACTGGCAGTCCCATGTCAGTTCCACTATCTCACATTACCCAATATTATGTAATAATATCCTCCAGGTCATCAATATATACCTGGTCTGCTAGCATTTCGTCTGCTTTTTATACCCCTTTTGTCTGCAGTCTGCTAGTCTGCTGGTCTGCAGAGTCTGGTCTGCGTTTTATACCTACCCCTATTCGATGCCACACATTTGTAAAAAGAAATAGGCCTGCATAAGTTTTTAACTTCACGTAAAGCTTTTTTTCCCAATCGATAATAATAATTTATCTTACATGCCAGTAATACCCGAAAGGGCAGTCAGGCAGTATATATAGATAGATGGATAGGAAAATAAAGCAAATTTAATGTTTGGGCCGTTTTGACCGATTGTCAAATCTGATTTGGGCCGTTTTGACCAAATTACGGGCCGTTTTGACTATGGGCCGTTTTGACCTTGGGCCGTTTTGACTGTAAACCATACACGATGCACAACGAAAAAAAATCATCTTTTAAAAGTACATAGTTTGCTGAATTGAGAAATCTACAATTATCATTACAGAATATAATCTGACGATATTTCCATACACTGGTCTATAATAAGTGCTAGACTGATTGCCCCAAGATCTATCGATAGTGGTCTCTCAGACAACGGGTTACCAGTTTATAAATACTGCTACACTAAAACTATCCTTTGCGAGCGAGAAAAAATCCAAAACAGTTGCCTCCCTTGTTAGGAATCTTGGAATTCTGGGAAGACAAATTCGCCATCTATTTTTGAGGGTGTTGTTTGTGCTATCAAATAACTTATTTTTTCGATGAAGCGATGACATGACAGTATGATTCGCGATATATACACATACTCCTAGTGAGGATACGACATTTTGTATACGGTGGGAAATCTAAAGTGCAATAAAAACGGTCACGATGGCCAGTGTGCAGGCAGTGCCGAAAATGAAGACTGCCAAGAAAGTGAAAACTGTACAGCGAAAATGGAAATTATTTCGAGCGAACGAGCCTTTACTTAGCGTGTTCATGTGGGGTATCAATCATTCTGTAAGTATGCAAATATGTCTTTCCTGATTACTGTATTTATTCAGCTATTAGTCGGATGGCCTAAAATACGAAATGGACCTTTCACCTAGATACGATAGTATCCCTCCTTTGATAATCTGATGTGGGAGGCAGCATATCAGAAAGAGGGGTACATTATTGCAGCTACTTTCACCACGAAATTTAGCGAATTACCCCTGTTTACAAAAAAGGTAAACCAGACAATCCGTCAAACTACAAAGGTATATCCATCACTCCTGTAATACTTAAGATCCTAGAACAAATACTATCTTCCAGACATAATCTTATGTTACTTGAAACACAATCAGACCTACAATACGGATTCACCAGAAGGAAGTCATGTTTAATCTCAGCTTTCTTACTCACTGAATGTCAAATTGAGACCAAACTCAACGGACAACATATGTTATTAACAACCCTTGACACCCAAGCGTTTGATGTTGTATCACATGATATTCTTTTACATAAGCTGTACATTGATGGCATACAAGACACAGAGTGGTTACTCATGAAAAACTTATACAAGGACATGACATCCAGTGTCAAATGGAATGGTGAAGTTTCAAGACGATTCCCTATACTACAAGGAGTTAGACAAGGTGGTATCCTATCATCCAGTCACTATAAAAGATATAACAACCCGTTGCTCTTACAACTTGAGAACTTATTCAAGGGCGTATATATAGGTATATCACAGATTCGGAAGCAGGTCAACTCGTACCTACGGCAACTCGTACCAAAGTCAACTCGTACCCATTTTGGTCAACTCGTACCCAATTTTTGGTCAACTCGTACCCTTTCCAAAAATTATGGAGTCAACTCGTACCCACTTTTTTTTTATTTTTTTTTTTTATTTATAATGGGCGGTCAAAATAATTAGACATTATATCTTACGATATTATTTCATGTTGGACATCACTATATAGTCTTGCAAAGACAAAAAAAAGGTTTTTCAATGAAAAAAAAAAAAAATTCAAAACATAATCGTCATGGCGTATATTTTTATGTAATCTTTTTTTCACAGCATATTTTTGCAATGCCAGTCCAAAATTTCACTGTCTGCATATTTCATTTACAGACAGTGGAATTTCATGCTTTTGGCTTTTTTGAAATGCTTAATCTGATTAAGCAAGAATCATTGACACCTTTAAATAACACCATTCAGTGTTTATTTATCGGTCAGTGGTTCTGGTTCACACCTTATCAATGCATAAAGTGTCAAATTCCTTTTGTTGATTGCAACCCTTTTTCAGCAAACTGAGAAAAACGACAGTTTGACAAAAGGTTAAAAGGAAGATGTATTTTCTCTTTAGTTGAGGGTATTTATTTTTCGACGATTATAAATAACAACAAGCAACACTATCTTTAAACAGATAGCATTTATTTATTTCATTTTAAACATTTAAAAAAACACAAATCTTTTAAAATCTCCTAAAATCTTCCTATCTACTAACAATTGGTTGATAATGATATACCTTTGTGGAATAGCAGCTGGGGGCTAGGAAATGATGTAATGGTTGTACTGGTGTGAGAAATACCAGGAATCCATTGTTAGGTGCTGCAGCCGCCGCGGTGTGACTGAAATAATATTTAATACGACATAAAATCCAATTCTATCAATCAATCTGTTTATAATGATTCTTATTTATAAAGCAGACATCGTAGGCTAATATCCAACTGCATATCTTATACAGGCTGTTACTAACCTATGGTGTCTACAAATTTTTATGTTTAGAAAGAAAATAACACAGCAGGAGATTGGTTAAAAAATTCAAACCCTAAAATATTTACAATAGTTATACGTGTAATTATCTTTTCCATATCTGAAGATGAAAATTATTCAGTCACGGGACTGTAGAAGGAGCTTATCTTCTTAAGCAGAAGTGTTTGCTCCCTATACATGTCCCATGACTGGAATATTTTTCTGTTTAATGACTTGTACGCCTTTCGCTGTACCCGTCGTAGTCGCAGTTCTGACACCATCGAAACTTGCTTTGCCGCAACACTAGCTTCATCATACAGGCCCTTGACTAAGATGTAAAATGGCGGGGTACCTAGTCTGGCGTTCAATCGTCGGTGCCAACCTATAATAATAATAATTAAAATTTAATTAAATTCAAGTTTCGCACATTAAGATTTATGACTTCATAGAGGTATGAGAGTAATATATTCATCCATTCCGTTTAGATTTTTAGTTTCATACCTCAATGAAATCAACAAATACTCTCTTCATTTCTTAAATATATTACCACTTTGTTTCATTCATATTAGAGTTGCAATTTTTAAGGGTATGAGGAAATTGTCAAACTATAGTTCTAATTTCATCTCACATAACGCACGCATCTCCATTTCCATAAGCGACCTTGTTTTCAGGATTACAAAAAGTGATAGATAATTCACATCTTCATATTGCAATGAATTTAACAAAACAAAACAAAAATCCAATACCTTCAAGATCGTTATTTGTTCGCACTGACTGTCCGAATATACACCAGGACTCAATAGGGAACAGTGGTGAATCTAGCATTGTGTTCCACACATAGCGAAGTAGCTTGTTGAGGTGATGGCCGTCATGGAGCTCCGCGAGTGCCCTGAAGGTATCCTTGATATGCTCCTGAGGAAGGAAAGGTAGGCAGAAGAGCTTGCGCAGGTACCGATGTGTTGATTTCTTTTCTCTGTATTCTGTCGCAAGTCCCAATTCCTGAAATCATGAAAATATTTTAGTACATGTAATTACCAATAACATTATTTCTAAAACATCATATAATTCAAGATCGACCCGAACTGCAGTCTACAAAAGGCTAATGTGATTATTGTATTACGTATAAGCTCTCACCGAAGACATTTTAAAGAGCAAGAATATTTTATGAAACTGCCGTACAAAAGTTTGTAATTTCGAACATGACACAAGGTCGGTGCAAAAATATCATAACTACATCTTTAAAAAAATGTAGTTACGACATATTGGTTGCTCAACTAACACATTTTAAAAGATTTTTTTAATTTTAAATAAAATTCTTTAAGTTTCAAGTGATATTATATAATACACCAACGATACCTGCATCTTAGGAGTACGGACCATATATTGCAAAATCAGTTCATCTTGTGTAATTTTAAAACATTGTAACTACAGTATCTTACAACTGTCGTTACGACGATACCTGCATCTTAGATGATAGGGACAATATTTTGCAAATTCATTTAATCTTGTGTAATTTTAAAACATTGTAACTACAGTATCTTACAACTGTCGTTACGACGTTTTTAAAAATACACCTACGATACCTGCATCTTAGGAATACGGACCAAATATTGCGAATCAGTTAATCTTGTGTAATTTTAAAACATAGTAACCACAGTATCTTACAACTGTCGTTACGACGTTTTTGAAAAAAACACCGATAATACCTGCATCTTAGGTAATAGGGACAATATTTTGCATAATCACTTTATCTTGTGTAATTACATTGTAACTACAGTATCTTACAAATGTCGTTGCGAGGTTTTGAAAATACACTGATGATACCTGCATCTTAGGTAATACTGGCCATATATTGCATAATCGAAAGACTATTTATTGAAAAAATCGACTCACCAGAATTACAGGTCCTGTGTTGCCAACAAGAGCAAGAATCACAAGACAGAGCGTGTTGTCTTGGCCTTACTTCCCGTTCACATACAACGCACGGATATTCCATTATCCAAACAGGAGATTTTTTCACAGTCCACACACACACACACGATATCAATTGTTCTTTAATAACTACAACAATTTTAAAAGAGGATGTGATCACAAAGACGTAGTTTTACCAACTAAGTGCCATAAAGATATCTTGTATTATAAATGTCAATTTGTTTTGTTATTTACAGCAATTGTCTGAGGAATAAAAGATAACAAAAAGAAATAAATGATTACAATAACATGGAGTTTTAATTTAAATTAGGCAATTACATACAACCAATTATAATTACTTACCTTGCTTCTTACAAATAACTGTTTGATCTTCTGAAGTGTTGATTATCAGAATTATCGGACAATTTAATTAATTTGTTTTTCTAACTCATTTAAACAATATAACCACCACACAGTCAATTGCAAAAACAGTTTAAACATAATAACTTAATTATTGAAACAGTTTAAACATAATAATTTAATTTTTGAAACAGTTTAAACATGATAACTTATTTATTAACACCAACGATTATAGTACAATTTTCGTCCATGTAACACTCTTTTATCACTTTAAAACTTATAACAGTTTTCTACTTCTTTCGTATATTAGTCTTTTCTTCACAGCGAAATCTTCTCCAAATATCTGAAAATACATAATTAATATTTTGTAAATATAATAATTCTCTTCAAAGAAATCCCTTTTATGACTTGTTTTTCAATAAAACAAAATTGGGTACGAGTTGACTCCATAATTTTTGGAAAGGGTACGAGTTGACCAAAAATTGGGTACGAGTTGACCAAAATGGGTACGAGTTGACTTTGGTACGAGTTGCCGTGGGTACAAGTTGACTGTAAGCCACAGATTCAACACATTACATGTGCTGATGACTTGGCACTGATATCTACATCATCAAGCGAAATGACTGAAATGGTCCAACAAGTTCAGGGCTACAGTAATAAAAATCGGTATAAGATCAATCCTCTCAAAAGTAACATCCTGCAATTCAACTCAAAAAAGGATTTTGAAAAACCTGTCTTACAGGGCCAAGTCATAGAACAAACCCAATCAACGACACACCTCGGAATAACGAGACAACAAGATGGAAAAGTAAATATTAAAGAAAGAATTGATATAGGGAGAAAAACGGTGTACTCTCTAATGGGAGCAGGCTGCCATGGGAAAACAGGGATAAACCAAGCAATAAAAAGCCACCTATGGAGAACTTTTGTTATACCACGGTTCACATATGGATTAGAAACTCTCTCTCTTACAAAAAAGGATGAAAATGACATAGAGAATTTCCAAAACAAAATACTTCGACAAATACAACATTTACCTGACCGAACTGCCTGTACAGCAGTTACTGGCCTTATGGGCATCCCCCCAGTCACGGCAGTGATACACAAAAACCTTCTGAACCTATTTCACTCCATGATAGCAACGCCGGACACAAAAGAGCATGAAATAATAACTCGACAACTAGCTGTCCGTAACCCAGAAGATAAGAGTATGATATCATTATGTAGAAGATTATTAATCAGATACAACCTACCCTCAGCCTATGATCTACTTGAAAAACCTCCATCAAAACAACAATGGAAAACCATGCTTAGAGAGGCAGTTCACAGTGCTATTGAAACAGACTGGAAACAGGATTTATTAAATAAACCCTCACTGAAATATATCAACCCCTTAGCACTCAAAGTCGGTAAAACTCATCCTGTGTATGCCACTGTAAGACCAAGTATACAAGATATTCAAAGAGCTGAAATCAAAGCCAAATTATCAACTGGAACATACATCTTACAATTGAACCGATCAAGATTCAACCAATTCGAAGTCAATCCAAACTGTGTTTTATGCCAACAACAACCTGAAACAAGAGAACATTTTATTTCCCAATGTCAGAAACTTGCATCCATTAGAACTGCATTTAAGAAAAAAATCTCAAGGACACTAGGTATAAATGTAGAAGCAATATGCTCCATTGACCCTACTCATTTTACACAGCTATGTCTAGACTGTACTCATCCTGATTTACAAAAATTCATTTCCATCAAAAGTGACATATTAGAAACACTAGAAATGCACATAAGAAAATATATTTTTGACATCCATTACACACATGCCATCCTACTTGAAAACAAAAAACACCAATAACACTAGCATATAGGTCAACCTGCTATTATAGTGCTAAAATAATAGGTTAACCGTTGTGTGTATTCGTATTTTTCGAGCTTAAGCTTTTACGTAAATAGTGTCGTAAATATAATTGTGTAAATAGTGGTGATTCCATATTTTGTGGAGTTAATCTAGTTGTGTTTTAACCTACGCTGGATATACATTCTTGGATTTGGTACAACCCTTTTCAACTACCTGAGTTATACACCTCAGAGTGCTCCGCACAAACATCGGAGGAAACTACAGATACAGAACAGAACAATGGACTATCTCACGACGAAATGGGCTTTTAAATATCTTATAAACTTCAAAACTTGATAACATTTGCCAGTTGTTTGTCTAAAATTAATAATTTGGGTGTTTTATTGATTTATTTATCGCTGATAAGTCACACTTTGATTGTTTTATTTCAAATGTTGCAGCCCATTTCTCCGTTTTCATATGATTTCGCTGTCAGATTCTTTAAGAGAGAAATTCAGAAAACAACAGCCTTTCAAAACTAACTTATTTTGTTACTTCACTGTAACATGCATAATTATATAAAACCAAGCCATATAAGGATAATATAAGACTAAATGAAGAAAACTGTATAGTGAATTGCATACAGAGAAGTCCGTTTTGTTGCCGAGGGGTCTTCTTAGTCGTCAGTCAATGACAGTCTTCAAAAGATAACAAAATGCATAAATCTCCATTTCAAATAATATAACTAATTTAAATGATCTATAGATCATTGAAATGGCAATTTAATCGAAAAATGGAATGTAATGTCTTATATAAAAGTCCATTTCGCCACTGGAAGGTCCATTTCGCCCCATTTTTTTCTAGGCAGTCCATTTTGTATTTTAGATCAACCCCTATTAGTTAATTCTTTTTCCTTATACAGTGATACTTTGGAACAGCCTACCAGAAACAATCGTACAGCAACCTGATATTGCCGCATTCAAGAAGAGTCTTGATTCTTTTCAGAGAGTGAGCTGTCCCTGAATAACCAAATTTTTTTTTACCAGATCTTTTAATCTTACTCTCACAATACTTTTAAAATTTGACACCCTAACCAATGACTAACAGTTTTTATTCCAGCACAGAGGTGCAACTGCCAGTGTAGGGTCCAAAGAATCCACTCGTCCACTCATATTTACGAGAAAGAAATCCCGGAGGACAAGTGGAAATTCTAAGGCAGTAGTCCTCCCGGACGAGTGAATAATGAATGACAGTAAATAATTATGCCTAGAATTCGGATAAAAATAGATAAAATACAAAAAAAGACGCTTCGAAAAAGTGCGCGGAGATAGAAGTTCGCAAAAACTTGAACTGTAAACAGTCATGTACTTTGATTTCTAAGAATAAAACTTCCGGTTTTCGCATGACATAACCCGGTACCCGAAATTCGTAAATACAAACCTATCTCACGATCAAGGAAAGTATCGAAAATCAAATAAATTTTCCCCTGTTTTGTTCATATCTTCTACTTCTTTTGTCGCATATAGCCACAATCATTGAATTATACCCGAAAAATCCATGGATTTGTATGTTTTCAAATGAGATATATTTTACGTGTCCATATCATTTTACCGGTATTTAATACCCGGAATTTAATGTTTTCGAATGTCATAAAGATTTGTACGTTCGTTTCGTCTGCACATCAAGATGAAGTTTTCAGATACAAAACACGGTCTTCAACAATCCCTACGTACAACAGGCAACATTCAAAGTTGTTTATTCTTGAATGATATCAATTAATTTCTAATTATACAATCTGTCTTCAGGTCTTGTCAAATTATACCCTCAGGCTCCCTAGATCTTTTTAGTACCCTCTCCACCCCCCCCCCCCCTTCCAATAGCTTCCTTCCAAGGTACATGATTTTGCGTATATCTATGTGACAAGCATCCAATAGGGCGAGCTATGTTGTCTGATGACAACTCTTGTTTTTGTTTTGTTTTATCTTTTATTTATTATGTGCACTAAAACAGCACTCGTGATGTGAATACTATCCTGTGTTTAATTTTCACAGCCTGCACATATGTGCAGGCTGATGTTGGTCTATAGCTCCTTCCAAAGCAGGAATATTCCGGGTTCAGCATGACATGGGTTAATTTTGATGAAAATTTTTTGCCAAAATTTATTCAACATGACAAGGGTTAAAATATTTTTGTTGCAGGTAACTGAGCTGAATCATGTCAATGTACCTGTCATGTTGATGCCAGAAGATTTCAAAGCTTACACCAAGGTCAGAGTGGATAACCATCTCTTTAACAAGTAAGTAAAAATACTCTTTGACACTATGTGGAGTCCAGGAGTTTGAGACTCCTTGTTAACCAGTTTGGACTCCTTCCATTTGCAAATACACCAGGGATAGAGTGGATAACCATCTCTTTAACAAGTAAGTAAAAATACTCTTTGACACTATGGGGACTCCAGGAGTTTGAGACTCCTTGTTAACCAGTTTGGACTCCTTCCTTTTGCAAATACACCAAGGTCAGAGTGGATAACCATCTCTTTAACCCTTTGCTGTTTAATCCCTGCTTTTTACATGCTTGTAATTTTATGATTGAGAAAACATTGTGAAAAAAGAAGAAATTGCTTCTGACAAGCAATTTCTTCTTTTTCCACACTATTTTCTACCCTACTGAATGGTTATTTCTCAAATTAAATCCACTTTTAATTTTCGTTTGCATAACCTTTGAACTTGGACAGGTCCAAAATTTTGTAAAACAGGAAAGGGTTAACAAGTAAGCAAAAAAACTCTGAGGAAGTACTTCTTGTATTGGTGGAGTTGACTGTCAATCTAGAGGTGCCGGGTTTGATCCCCGACAGCGGCACTCATTCTTTCCGACTATTTGTCTCTCACCACTGGGTTGATAATCATAGACCTATTTGAAATAGTAGCTGGAGGCTATGAAAGGATGTTGTGGTTGTACTGGTGAGAGAATTACCAGGAATCCATTGTTAGGTGCTCCAGCGATCCGGGATATAACAGAAACAAATATTGAAAGCGGCGTTTAACTCCATTCAATCAATCAATACTCTGAAGAAATACTTCTTGAGATGGTTCTGCTAACTGATTGATTGATAGCCCTGCTCCTTGACCCAGGAAAAAATACTTACAGGGGCCAAGTCGCCTATGGCCCCTAGGTTTTGAGCGGAGCCTCTAGATTTTTTGAGAAAATGTCCATACAATAATGTTAAATTTTGAATTTCTGCACCCCTGAAGTTAAATTGTCAGTCTTTTTCCAGGGGTGTGGAAATACAACTTTTCACCACTTGTCCATGGACAAGTAAAGTCAATTTCCTACTTGTCCAGAATCTATATGAACTTGCCCACAAATAATGAATTTATAAATATTGAGAAAATTTTGTTTTGAAATTTTCTTCATTAAAGACAATCTTGTCTCCTCTTTGATACAAACAATAGGATGACTTTTCTCCTGGACAAGTGGCCTAGTAAAATGTACTTGCTTGCAAGTGGAAAAGCCTGTGTTCAACAAGTCGGGCATGGGAATTCCACGCCCCTGCCTTCATGTTAAATGTAAAAATTCTGCAGCCTGGGTCCCTAACTTAAAATTGTCTGTCTTTTTCCCTGTTTAACTTCCTTCTTGTCAACCCCCTCAAACATTGTGTTTACCACATCTTCTCTAATAATAGAGCCCTCCCTAATAGTAGCACCCCCCCTAATAGTAGCACCCCTACTCCATTGGAAAACCCACTCCATTCCAAATGCCTAAATTTTAGAACTTTTTGAGACTTCTTCTCTAATTATACCCCCCACAACAAAATTAGAGGGGGTATACTGGAATCAGGTTGTCCGTCCGTCTGTCTGTCCGTAGACATTATTTTGTGTCCTCTTCTCCTCCCACAGTTTTTGACTACGGTAATTTTGCTGAAATTTTATCAGGTTGTTACCCATCATAATTATGAAGTTGTGCACCTGCAATTTTCATCCTGATCCAGTCATTAATTTGAGAGTTATGCCACTTTGAACCTTTTATGGAGGGGGGACATAATTTTGTGTCCTCTTCTCCTCCCACAGTTTTGGAACAATTTTGCTGAAATTTTATCAGGTTGTTTCCCATCATATGAAGTTGTGCACCTGCAATTTTCATCCTGATCAAGTCATTAGTTTCAGAGTTATGCAACTTTCAACTTTTTAAGGAGGGGGGGGGGGAGTAGTCAAAAGTTAAAATTAAAAGGAAAAGGGCATAAAAGACATCAATTTTTAATGTTTTTTTTTTTTTTAATTGGAAAATGCATACTAAATTAAAGCTCCCTGACCATGTTATGTGTATCTCCCATAAGCGTTTATTAGGAGAAAAACAGTACAGTCGATATTGCTCGAGTGACCATGTCTATTCAGCAACCAATTTAATTAAGCGACCACCACAAGAAGTCCTTTTACCGTAAGCAAAATCTATGAAAAGAAGACATTCTTAACGAAAAATTGGTTATTATTGAATCTTATGTTGTTTGAGCCCATTACAATCGTCTAAATAAGACGATTCTAATGGGTTTTAACATCATAGGATTCAGTACAACTTGATCGACAATCGTTAAATGCTATCATAATGAACTGTCACATTTATCACGATATTTTGTATTAAGCGACCATTCCCATAAACAACCACTTTTTGGTGGTCCCTTAAGTGGTCGCTTAACACAAGTTTTACTGTATTTTGATTTTGGATGATGTCATTAGGTGAAAGAGATTGTAAAATGCTGATAATGGCTTAAAACATGATCACATTAAATCATTTATAATAACCTTCAAAGTGGCCTAGCACTCAGAGGTTTTTTGGGAGGGTAATTAACTAGGCCTAATGAAATTCTGGATGAAATGCAAAATCAATACTGCCCTTGTGGGTTTTATTAGGGAAATTTCCGCCGTAATCTGGCAAACAAATAAAATTACGCCCCAGACAAAATGTAACACTGATTCAATTATTCGTATACTGTTTGTATTTGTTTAGGAGAACACAACATTTAGGAATTCTATGGAGGATTTCCCATTTCATTTAACCTTTATTAGAGATTGTCATGAAATCATCTGGCTCTGAGAGAACAATCATGGGCATAGCAACCTGTACTCAGCAGCAGATCCAGAGTTTCTTTATAGGGGGTTCGATGTCGACCTAGAATTTGAGATATTAGTCCCATGGTATCCCTATCTATGTAGATAGGGATACCATGGGACTAATTTCTAAAACTGTGTATATCTGATATATTTTATTTGTAAAATTTCAATGAATTTCTTGTGATTCAAACACTTCAAAAAGGGGATTGTTTTTCTTCTTTTGCAAACCTTTGATTGAATTTGTCCACTACAAAGAAGAAATTTGGATACAGAGGGCCCCTCTGGGTCAATCACTGGTACTTTAACACTTTTAGAACTTCAAATGTCATACACTGAATAATACAGATAATTCCTGACCTGGCTAGAAATAATAACAAATATTGGGCTACAAAATTGCAGTCTTATCTTAGTCCACACTGTCTGTTTATATCCCTACTTTTGAATCGGAGTTGTACACTGAATTAATTTTCACGAAGAGATTTCCCAACAATAAGGTCCTCTTGTGCCTTCATCTCTTTGATTTTAGTTCAATTATTGATTTTAGAACAGTATTTTGTGGGTACATGAAATGCACAGGTCTAATTCACCTATAAAATTGTCAGTAAAAACCCTTGAAATTGTTAAAAATGCACTCTGTCCTTGAATCGCCATTAAAAAGGAGATGTTTGTAAAACATTTATGCCACTCATAAGAGCAGGTTAATGGCCTATTCTTTGACAATCAACAAAGGGCAATAACTCTAAAAATATGGTAAGTAGAGTTATGGTTCTTGTGCACTGCACTTCTCCTCAATAAGATATATCCACCTGTGAAGTTTTGCCAATCAAGCTTGTATACCTTTTGAGATGTTCTCTGAACAAAAAATGGTCTATGGACTCAATATAAAACAATTTAACTCAAATTAAATGGAAAAGGGCCTAAAAGACATAAGTATAATGATTTCTTTAATCAGTAAATGCATAGTAAGTAAAATCTCCCTGACCATGTTATGTATAGCTCCCAGGAGTGTTTATTAGGAGAAAACAATAAATTACCTACCTTTAGATAAATAAAGAAATGTGTTTTCTGATAATTAAGTTAGTACATAATAATCAATCTAAAGTAAACAAGCATGGTAAATCAATCAAGGTCAAGTTAAGTAAGTTACCTATTTACAAGCTTTCTCAATTAACCCTTTGCTGTTTAATCCCTGCTTTTTACGTGCCTATGATTTTTGATTGAGAAAATATTGTGAAAAAAAGAAGAAATTGCTTCTGACAAGCAATTTCTTCTTTTTCCACACTATTTTCTACCCTACTGAATGGTTATTCTTCAAATTAAATCAACTTTAAATTTTCGTCTGCAAAACCTTTGAATTTGGACAGGTCCAAAATTTTGTAAAACAGGAAAGGGTTAAGTAAGTTACCTATTTACAAGCTTTCTCAATTAAGCAATGAGAACTTTTGGTTTTGATTCAGAGGGATGAAACTGAGATTTTATTCATATGGTAGGAATGCAAAAGCTGTTGTCATACAGCACTGAAACAATCGAAAATATGTTCATCAGCTAGCTAATTACTAACCGTTGTCATGCTGAATAAATTTTAGCTAAAATTTTTCATCAAAATCAAAGGATAAAAAGCACTGGAAATCCAAACTGTAGGTCATTTTTTATTGAAAAAACTAAATTAATTGACAATTCTGGTCCGAAAGTGAGAAACAGGTGGTGTAGACTAACATCAGGCTGCACATATGTAAAAATTAGACACTGTTTTCATGCAGGACCTGTTGTTATCATGAAGGATCTGTAATATTTTTGGCTAACAGGTCCTTCAGGCTGACAGCAAAAAGTAGTTAGATCTAGTGTCAAACCCTCAGTTCTAAACTGTTTTAAACAGTCTACAATTCTTTCCTAAAGTTGAGCCCATCAGGTACTGTTTCAAACAGTCTTCAATTCTTTCCTCAGAAGTGAGAAGTGAGAAATACCAGGATTCTATTGTTAGGCGCTCAAGCTTCCAAGATATGATTGAAAGAAAATAAAAAGTGGTGTGAAACTCCATCCAAACAAACAAACTTACAGGATGTCGTTTAGTTAAATGGCTTCTTCTTGACATCATTTCACTTGAGAAAATGAAAATCTTGCTCAGAATTGAGACAAATATACCCAATATTTCTATACAGATACAAGTAATATCCTCTTAAATAAACTTCTTTTGCATTTTCTTGACTTCATTGGCACATTAATGAATTAATTCTTTCTAATCTGATCATCATCAACCTTATGCTTAAGTTGCATAAATCTTCTGACGATGCATCTGCTCTTACTAGTGTGTTTCATCAATCTTTAAAAAAAAATCACATCTGAATCTGCCAGTGCACCAATCAGCCGTCAACTATTTAACAAATGGTTGCCAATTTTTCCAGTTTCAATAAAAAAGATGTGTCAGAGCATTTATGTGACTGTTCCCTACTTTGATATACTTGAACTTTTGCATTTTAAGTCAGAATTTCTTTTCTTTGTTTATGTTGTATAATCCCAAAACTTTTGGATATTTGGACTGCTAGTGGAAATTAAGGACACAATGAACTTGTCATGAAAACCTAAAAATGTTATATTTATCTTAGTCTATCTTGGTTTTCATTCTGAAAGAAGAAGAGTTTGGAGATACTACCTTATTTCAATAGCGCCCTCCCTAATAGTAGCATCCCCATTTTTTTTCTAAGAAAAACCAACTTGAATTGCCTAAATTTTAAGAATTTCTTTAGACTTCTTTTCTAATTTGAATTTTTTTATGTGAATTTCCTCTTAATAATCATATATGATTGTTCAGGGGAAATTTACCTCAAATTAAAGGGGAAAGGGTATAAAAGACATGTATTCAGTATTACATGGTTAAGAGCATTATTTTTTTGTAAATCCATATAGACCACATGCGATAGTTTTGCTTTTACCCCATGATTTTATACATTTTGGGAGAAAAAAAATCTAAAAAAAAAAAAAAAGCTTTCTTAACCCTTGTCATGCTGAATAAAAACCTTTGCAAAATTGCAGTAAAATCAAAGTACTGAAAGCACAAGTATCCAAGAGTATTGTGCTATCTTTCTTTTGATATTTAATTTCGTAAACAACTCTGCCTTGAAAAGGGGTAAAATAAGTGATGTAGACTAAGATCAGACTGCACATATGTGCAGGCTGATCTTTGCCTATATCACCATTTTAAACAGGAATATTCTGGGTTCAGCATAACATTTCCATATATGTGTATAGGAGTGTAAGGTCTATTCACTATGAATTGTAAGGCTATGATAAGCTGACGGGGATTGTAAATTGATTTTCAATATCTGCAGATACAATTTAGCCGCTATATGTTACAGGCCGATAATTGCCAATTTATCAGTTAGATAACAAACAGGTACATGCTAATAGACTGGTCACATCGATTGGTCGATGTTTTATACTGTAGGGGATCATGCTTTAATGCTGTTTATAGCTTAATAATATGCTTTCGCTTTGCTTAATTATTAGTAGTAAAAATTTGATATTAGCCTTGTCCGTTAAAGGTTTTGATAATACCTGTCTTCAAATCTTGTCATTCTTTGAAATCTAGTAATTCTCTGTCTGCTATTAAAAAAAAAAAAATAGCATGGCCAATTTCTTCAAAACTTAGTCAAAATACTGCTGTCTTCAAAATTTGAATGCATATCATGTGGTCTTTTTTCTGCTAAAACCTCATAACTTCAACTGGTTTAAAGCTGTAGTAACAAGGTTTTTTGAAGAAAATTGATGATCTATTGCTTCAATAATTTCATCTGTAGGTATTAAGAAGGATGTCCAAATTATTGTGTACATCAATTAAATAAACTTTCACATGCATCTGTAGATATCATGATTAATCTATTGGCTGAAAAGGTCAAGGGCATCTAACAAGGTCAAATTTAGGCAGATTTGACTGTTTTGATGGAAGAAGTGTTTCACAAACATATTTTTTGCAAGGTAGCATATAAATTTTTATGAAAAATCTAAATTTAATAATATTATTTGAAACAGTAAATTCCACTAATAACAATGTCATTAAAGCAATACAGTAAAACCCCTCTATTAAGACCACTTGGGGTACTTTTTGAAAGTGGTCTTAAAAGCGGAGTGGTCTTAAAAGCGGGGTGGTCTTTATTCTGAGGTTTGGTCGGATGCGTTCAAACTTCCTAAATTATTATTGCTAATAGAAGACTATGTAATTCAGTTTATTACATAATGATTTAAACTTTATTTTGTACTTTACATTACATAATTAAATCCATAAAATAGCATTTACATGTAAAACTTTTATTGTTGTTGTTTTTGTTGTTTAAAGCCAAACCAAATTGTTCATTTCCAAAAGGAGAAATTTATTTCTATAAAATACCTCATTTCAATGATACAAATCTTCTTCAATTCGTGAGTATAAATTAAGGTAAATTCTTATTGCTTATGCAAAAACTAGGACAAAGGCCCAATTATAGAAGAGACTTTTCTGCTGCAAAAAATTGTCTTAAATTGTTTGTTTTACTTTCCATTGATAACTGAGGACCTCTTTTTCCGATCACCAAAACTCTTGGTGAGTAGGCGTAGTGACATTGCTTGCTTTGCAAAGTTATTCTTTCAATATCGATCTTTTCTCCGTTACGTTTGTTTATTTGATCTGATTTGAAAACTTCCCTCGGATTATTTTTATGAAAATAAGGCCAAATATTGTCGAACTGTAAATTTAGCGCATACATTTAGTAAAATCCTAAAAACCAAACCTATCAATCATAAGCAAATTAACAATCGGTCTGCAGATCGACGAAAACGAATTCCTGTATGTTTCCCAAATTAGCATTACTTTCGGTTTCTTTACTATAGTTAACCAGGTAACAAACATCTTTCATTGATGGACGAATGCAGTGTACCCAAACAATTGACTACTTTAAGTTGTTTGGGTGAAAATAACACCAAAACACAATAGAGCTTTAATCACAATATTGAAAAATCCGATAATCCATTGATGATCCATTCGTACCCAATTAGTGTCGTACTTACTAAGCGTGAAATTCGGATGGTCGACCCGGAGGTGTGAAGTTACTGGTCTTTTTAGCGAGTGTAATAGTGTATTTATGGTGTTCATACTGAAATTAGTGGCCGTAATTTGGAATAGAGGGGTGCTTGTATTAGAGGGGTTCGCGACCATTAAAATAAAGAACAAATAATTCCGTTCTGTCGAAAATCATTTGTATTAGTGGGGTGCCCGTTTTTCCGGGGTGGTCCAAAGGAGGGGTTTTACTGTATATCAGTTAAAATGAAGTTGATTTCGTGGTCCAAATAGACCCTTTTCGCCAGCAAAATAGTCAGTTATAAATGTTTTTTTCCTGTTAAAAGAGAGGACGTATTAGGTGATTGTCCAAGTGGTCAGTAAGTGGTGGCCACTGCTTTATCCGGAACAAAGTCCAATCAACTTGAAATTTGGCAGTTATGTACAACTCATGATTATGGAGTGCAGTACATAAGAATTGTAACTCTCCTGAACATAATTTTTGAGTTATTTCCCTTTGTTGTATTTAAAACTTGGACATTCAGCAGTGTAACGGGTGAACCTTGTGATAATATGCCACCTTGGTGGATAAGCATTTTGCATTTGCCTCAGTCATTGTTTCCATATTTCTTCTAATAAACGCTCCCTAGAGCTATACATAACATGGCCTGGGAGCATTTATTCAGTAAGCATTTTTATGCCCCTGTATCGAAAAATCAGGGGCAAATTGTTTAACCATTGTCCATCTGTCCCTCTGTCTGTCTTTCTTTCTGCAAAACTTAACCAAAAAACATTACATTGCCAATATCTTCAAGGCTATTCAAGATAGAACCATAATATTTGGCATGATGATAGATCTCAATGATATGCATCTGCTGACACCAAAGTTAATGTCATATGACAAGGTCAAGGTCATCCAACAAGGTCAAATAACTCGAAAACTTCAGCAAAAAACTTAACATTGCCAATTTTTTTTATTACCAAAGTCAAGGTCATTTGACAAGGTCAGGGTCATCTGTCAAGGTCAAATAGCTCAAAAACTTAACCAAAAAACTTAACATTGCAATATTTCCAAAGCTATTCAAGATAGAGGCCTTATATTTTGCATGATGATAGATCTGAATGATGTGCATCTGCTGATACCAAAGTCAAGGTTATGAGACAAGATCAAGGTCATCTATCAAGGTCAAACTTCTTAAAAACTTTAAGTTAAAACTACATGTTCAGTTCATTCAACCCTATTTTGGATACCTTTCTCATAGTTTGCATGATGAAAGCACTCAGTGATGTGCATCACTTGGTATCAAGGTAAAGGTCATATTACAAGGTTTCAGGTTGTCTGTCAAGGTCAGAATTGTTAAAAAAATTGCTGTTATGTGGGCATTTGTGTTTTACAAACAAATCTTGTCTGATAAAAAAAATCATTAAATTTTCGTCTTTTAGGCCCTTTTCCCTTTCATTTGAGGTAAATTTCCTCTAAAGGATCATGTGAATGATTCTTTAGAGGAAATTCACATCCAATTCTAAAAGAAGTCTCCAAAATTTTTTAAAATTTACACATTCCTTTTGAAGTGTTTGCTTTATTAAAACATGTAGGGGTGCTACTATTAAGGAAGGCGCTTTTATTAGGGGAAATACAGTATATGGATATGTTTTTGTGAATTCACGTTTCTGATTTCCTTTCTGTTCTCTTTTCAGAGATAATATGCCAAGTCACTTCAAGGTGAAGGAATATTGCCCAATCGTGTTCAGAAATTTACGAGAGAGATTTGGAATAGATGACCAAGACTATATGGTAAGGTTATAGAGACATACATTTAGAGGGGTTTTGTACATGTAGAGGGGTATGTATGCCATCCTCTGTGCGTGTTTGTCCCATTCTTGTCCGGAATAACTTCTACATTTATGGATGGATTTCAAAAATAATAGTTATTCCCTTGGGGTCTGTTTTACCAAACTTCTTACGAAAGAAATTAACCGTAAGACAAATTCAAAAATGGTTTTCATTCATTATTAGATTCTGCCTTGCAATAATGATAAATGATAGTATAGTCCGTTTGACTTCTATATGGACCGACCTTTTCATCAAATGCATAAAATCGGGTTTGAAAGAAGAATTTGTATGTAGTAAAATCTTAATTTCAGCCTAATACCATTCCAAAAAATATTTTTTGAAAATAAAATTATTTCAAAATAATGACTTTGTCTATCTAGTTAATGTTAATATTTTCGCATTTTCCGCTCTTAAACACGAGGGTTGAAGAAGGCTGTTTAGTAGTAACACGATGCAAACATAGTGTGGTTTAATAGTTAACATTTGACAGAAGAAATGTCCATTATTCCTTATTTGGACAAACTAATTTGCATATCGACGGTCATGTCATTTTAAACTTAAATATCACGTGATTTGTACCGTTATTACTCGCCTGCTTATCTAGTTTTCCTCGTGAAATTCACAACGTCTTCGTTAAATTATGCTTTTTGATTGGTCTAAATATGTGAAAATGGGGTTCGTCTCAGAATAGACAACAACAATTATCATTTAACTGGCCAATCTGTTTTTAAACAAAGAGAGAATACACTCAGATTTGATATCCCAAGGAATTAAAAATCTTCGACAAAATTAATTTTATAAAAATACTTGATTTTATACCAAAACGACTAACTTAAGATCATACACTTTTGACTCGGCCCCTATGCAAATCAGAACTATTTTTAGTTGGGCAAGTCGCTGTTCCGTTTATTACAGTCACAAGAAGGTATGAAAGGCTGGAAATTAACATGTAGACGGACGTACAAAATCATTATTTTACATTCAAAAATTCTGAAAAACAAGATTTGTCATGGTATTAGATGGAAAATATGATATAACAAGAAAAAGATATGTTTCATTAATCCAATTCTAAGATTTTCGGCGAAATGATGGTCCATATAGAAGTCAAACGGACTATAAGATGTTTAGTAAAACAGGTCCCTGGTTGACAACTAGTGTTGTGAATAGAGTTTGTCCAAATATGCCAAAAGTCTAGGTCATGGCAAGGTGTCAAATGGGTCATGTCTAAAAATAAAGTACAGTAAAATCTTAGTCGTTCGCACGTCGGTGGTTCGTAGGTATGTGTTGGTTCGTATACATTCTATGGTCCCGATTTTTTTCCCTCTTTATCTTTGTAAGAAGGCTCCGACTAATACGCACGTTGGTGGTTCGTAGTTCGTAGCCCGTGTCAAGTCCCGAGAGTTTCCAAATAACACAAATTAATATGTTTAATCCGTAGATGTGAATTGTGCGATCAATAGCTGTCCTAGTAGTAACAATAGACATATACAATGTACCTTGATTTTCACACCTGTTGATTGGTATTTATCGAAGTTATTGTTTTGCGTCAATACTTACAGGCATTGTTTGATTTATAATTTTCGGCGGGTTTAATCGAATAAACGACCAATCAGTGACCTTAATTATTGTATTTCATCTGGCTTTCTCATACCGATGTTGCATAAATGAATGTGCAAATCTTCGTAGACTTTATTGTTTACATGACATCCACACAGATTCTCGTAATGCCGAGATTTCATCGTCCACTGAATGAGTACTCAAAGTGATTTGATTCAAAGGGAAACACTCTGATGTAGTTAATATTTACCATGTAAAAAATTGCCGAAATTACTTTATTTAGGATTTTAATATGGACAAAACGAAAGATGATTATTGTTCAAGTGAGATTTGTTGCATCCTTACGCTCTACAAAATGGTCTCGTTAGAACTTGATTTAAAACATATTCCATAGAACCTTAGAATAAAGCCACAAATATAGGGTACCTTAAAACCATGTCCGATCTGAGCCATCATAAGACTACCCACCGCTTGACATTGGTTGGTTCGTACTATGTTTAGTTCGTATGAATTGTCCCGGTCCCTTAAGATACGAACCACCGAGACTTTACTGTATTTGCAAGGGTATCTGTGTCTGTTACACATTTTTGACTGGATTTATGATAGAAATAATTCAACAAATTTTTGCTCCACTAGCTGAAGGCCACTGGGGCTATTGTCATGGTGCTGTGTCCGTCGTGCGTCTGTATGACTTGTTGTTAGCTTTTTCTTTAAATATCTTATCCTCAGAAACAACGCAATGAATTTCAACCAAACTTCACAGGAAAGATACTTTGGTGACCATCTTTCAAGGTTGCACACAGATTTTTGATCTAATGAAAAACATGGCTTTAAAGTGCATGTCAAATATCCATATTTGGTAATATGATTGGAGGAAAAATATGTATTTAACAGGGGGAGGTCAATTTTCTACATGTTATTCATTAATTTGATCTTAAATTTTTCTTTAGAAATTTTTCAGCATGTGACACTTAAAAACACTCATTTACTTGAAAAAAACAAACAAACATTTATTCATTTACTTAAATTCTAGTTTAAGTAGCTTCAGGCCTGTAGAGCAAATCAGCTGCTGAAATGTTGATGAAAGTGGCATAAAACCCCACAAACAAACAAGTTTTACCCCCTCATTTGGGGGAGGGGGTTATATTACAGCAATGGGCTCTATTAGAATTTTTATGGTACTTACAATAACTGATTGTTAAAAATGGGGTAACAAAGTTTAAATTAAATTTGTATGTTTGACAATCTTTTGTTCAAACAAATTCTTTGACCTTTTCTATCATGAAAAACATGTCACAAAATTTATACATTCTTCTCTAAATGACAAGTGTTTGAATCTTTTTGTCTTTAGTTTCTGGGGACTTTCATAGCCCCTATTGGGTTGTCATCCCCTTCTTGTATTGATTTCCTGTTCTCCTGTGCCGCCGTCATAGCGCAGTTGGTAGCACGTTGGACTGTCAACCTAGAGGTCCTGGGTTAGATCCCCGACAGTGGCACTCATTCTTTCCGACTATGTGTCTCTCACCAATGGGTTGATAATCGTAGACCTATGTGAGATAGCAGCTGGAGGCTAGGAAAGGATGTAGTGGTTGTACTGGTGAGAGAAATACCAGGAAACCATTGTTAGGTGCTCCAGCCACCGCGATATAACTGAAAAAATGTTGAAAGCGGCGTTAAACTCCATTCAATCAATAAAACCTGTTCTCCTGTACCTGTTTAGCTGATATATCAAGGGCTCAGCGCAAGACTGCTTTAAGTGTCTATACACTTTCAGTCTTATGCTCAACCCTTTAAATGTATGATTTGAGCCTGTGTGTGAGATTTCCAACAATTTCATATATGGACATAGCAAACACTCTGACCAGCCTGTGCATCTGCACAGTCTGACCAGAGTCTGTACTATGCGTTTAGTAGATAGATAAGGTCTCAAAATACTTGTACACCATCTAGTAACATTATATTTACAGTATGTGGCTGTCTACGCTGCTCAAAGTTTGTACCTCACACACATTTCAAATTGTTGGAAATGTCACGCACTGGCCCATTTGATTTTGTAAAATGAATTGCAGCTGTAATCACTACTTGTAAGTAACAATGTCAGGCCCATTTGAGTTCTTTGTAGTTTTGCTGAAGAAAGAGATAATTCAAGATTAAATGGATACTTGAAATTTTTGATCTGCTAAAAATCTTTGTCTTGATGTAATATCAAAGCCTTCAAAATCTAGGTGCTCACCTGTTGTTTTTGATTAATTTTGACTTTTTTATGCCCCCGTCCAAGAAGAGGGGGTGTATTGCTTTTACAATTGTCGGTAGGTAGGTCTGTCCGTAGACCTTTTATCTCAAACAGTTCACGAGCTAGAATCGTCAAACTATAAGAATCAAAACTCTGTTCATTATATTTTTTTATCCCCTGCCTTTCAGCGAAGGGGATATAGTACTGGTCTCAGTCTGTCCTTCTGTCGTTCCGTCATTCCGTTACTGATCTTATCCAGAGCATATCTCCTAAAGTATAAAAGCTATCAACATGAAACTTTATTGGTGGATAGATCTCATGGAGGAGAATTCAATTATCGCAGTACACAAGAACTACAACTCTTGCTTGCATAATTTTGGAGTAATTGCCCTTTGATTAGCGTTCAGTTTACTATCAAGCTTTGGTGGCAGGGATAGCCATGTCCAACATGGCTCTTGTTAGTTATTGCCCATTGTTAATTGACAAAGAATAGGCAATCAACCTGCTATTATGGGGGGCATAAATGAGTCAGAGACTCCTGGATTATCAGTTTAGACCCCTTTACTTTGCAATTAGGGAGTTGCAGGATCTTATCAGAATATTTTGATAAAAACAAATGTTGGAAGGCAGTTTTCTTTTCAATCATTGGTAACACTGTTTATTCTTTTCACAACAAAAAGTGTTGAATATAACATTTGCTTGCATTTACTAGTCTTTTGAAAGAAAACCCATCTTCTTTGGAGGAGAAAATTATGGAATTATTTCCATAATGTTCTCCAAATATCAAAATTTGGACTCCTTACTTTGAGCTGAGAGTCCTTGATTTCATAAGTTGGGAGTCAAATGGGCTCCTTACTCACACAAGTCAGTGTCAATCCCTGCCAACTGGCTCTCTGTTTTAGAACAGAAAAGTTTTAAAAATTATATTTTCACAACAAATACTAAATCAGTGGATCCAGGGCTTTTGGCACTTTGATTTTTATGCAATTTTGCTAGAGTTTTGTTCAACTTAACAAGAGTTAACCCTTGTCATGCGGAACCCGGAATTTTCCTGTCCATACAACTTGATTTTCCTTTTTGAACCAGAAAAATTTAAGAAATTATAATTTCAAAATCAAATGCTGACACACAATTAGGAAATACAGAGCTTTCAGCACTTTTATTTTTATATAATTTTGCCGAGGTTTTTTTATTCAGCATGACAAGGGTCAATGTAGAAATTTCCTTATAATTATAGCCAATGCACAAATATTGTTATATTGGGCTATAAAGTTCATTAAAGATTTATTGGTATTACCTTTTAATTATTACATGAATTTATGATGTTATAATTACATTGCACCATATTCCATATGCTGATAAAGTACAATTAAACAGTATCAAGTGCATTCTGTAATTTCTGGTATGCACTGTAGTATTAGATAGGAAAATAGACTTGAAAAACGGGTAAAGTTTTTATGCTCCCTGAAAAATTTTTTGGGGAGCATAATATTATATTCACCGGCTTGTGCGCATGTCGTTCCCAATGGACGGCCATCATATCTCAGGAACCCCTGGGCCTAATTGGTTGAAACTTCAAATATATTTTTCCTACAAAATTTCAAAGACTTTTTTTTTAAATTTCCTCAATTCAAGGCTGTGTCATAGAAAAAAGGCGCCTTAATGTAAAAATTAGTTTTTTGCCAATTTCTCCTAGTCTAATTGTCAGAATTTTATGAAATTTCATTTTTGAATAGCATATTAGACCCTCTTGACTTTAAACTATAGAAAATTGAAGTTTAAAAAAAATGTGTCATGGGAAAAAGGGCCTTAATGTTATAAACTTTACATAACCTCTCTTTTTGTCTTGCAAAAAATTTATTGTCCATAACTTTTGATTGGTTACAGATATAGTCTGCATATTTCATATGCATTGCTTGTGAAATACCATTTTTGTTGGTACAAAGGTCAAGGTCATTTGTCAAGGTCATGTGGCCATAACTTTTTCAATGGTAAGTGATATAGCCTTCATATTTTAAATTTTTATTACTTGTCACAAGACCTTTTATTAGAAAGCTAAGGGAGGGATCTCGCCTAATGTCAAGGTCAAATTGTGAAGATCAATAATTTCCATTAAAAAACTCAAATGTGCCCTAAGTTTTAATTGGAATGAAATAGGGTCTTCGTATTTCACATGTGATTTGCTTGTAATAAGACCTTTCTGTTGGGGCCAAGTTCAAGGTCATCAGTCAAGGTCAAGGTCAAATTTGTGGAAAACAAAAAGTAAAAAACAAAAAAACATTGGCCTTAACTTTTGAATGAAAAGTCATAGGGCCTTCATATTTCATATGATGATTGCCTGGGTAGAGGCTTCTCTGTTGGTGCCAAGTCCAAGGTCTGTGAAAAAAAAAATCAACATTGGACATAATGTTTGATTGGAAAATGATGGGGCTTTAAAAATAAACTACTTTTCAAGATGCAATTCTCATATTGAGCATTTAGATCATAATAGACTTCATGATTATTCAGCGACAGACACAAGGTCAAGGTCATGTGACAATGTCAAGGTCATTGATCAAGGTAAACAATTCTGAATAATATGCAGTTCTTTGGGCAGTTGGTGTTTGCAAAAGCACATCTTGTTTATTATCTTGATTCCCATAAAAATGTTTTGAAAGTCATCTGAAACTAAAAGTGCTGTAAATTATGAAATACTAAAATAAATTTGCTCCATTAGGGTGTAAGTAAGGTTCTATAGAATAGGGAGAAAATTTGCATAATTCCAGATAAGAGGGGATAACACTCATCGAAAATCACAATCCTTCACCGAAACCCTATATTGTGGGTATTCATTGTAGTCTTCTCTCTGAGATTATTTCAAGGCACATCCACAATAAAGAGTTTATTGGACTTTAACTGAAATATTGAATTGATTGAAAGTCAATTTTATCCCGTATTATTGGTAGCTCCTAATACAGTAAGGATGGAAATCAATAGGAAAGTGCATTTTGTAGTTAATGGTAGTTAACACATTAATTTTGGTGCCGGTGTAACAGTGTAACGTGTCCCCCTGGGTAACGTGTCCCCGGGGACAGGTTACCCCGGGGTAACCTGTCCCCCCCTGGGGTAACGTGTCCCCCCCATGGAAAACATTATTTCTTATCAAAATTTTAATTTTTCATTCATGCTATTTTGTATAACTTTAAATCAATTTAAAAAAAAACATATAAAAAGTATATCTGTATTTTTGAGTGGTTTTCAATTCTTCAAATCAAAATATAATTTGCTTACTATGATTATCTAATCAAATCAATTTTCCTTTTTTTTATGCCCCCGATAGGGAGGCATCATAAATTTGACTTGTCCGTCCGTCCGTCTGTCCATCCGTCCGTCTGTCCGTCCGTCCGTCATTCCGTCCAAAAACTTTAACATTGGCCATAACTTCCTTATTACTTAACATATTCGCATCATACTTTACCACAACATTCCTTGGTACATTACCTTTCTGTAGGCACATACTTTGGTGACCTTGACCCCTGGATGACCTTGACCTTCAACATAGATTGGCCATAATTTAAAATCAAAGCGGTGTCGGGGGCATTGTCATCTTACAGTGACAGCTCTTGTTTTTATTATTATAGTATTATAGTAGTCAATCTTGGTATTTTATGCAAATGCAAATATTTGAAAGTTTAATGAACAAAATATAAAAAAAATTAAACTTTAGTTGGGGGGACACGTTACCCTGGGGTAACCTGTCCCCGGGGACATGTTACCCCGGGGTAACCTGTCCCCCTATTCAAAATGCTTGTATTCATTTGATTCACCTTCAAGTCATTCTTTTTTCTTAAGAAATTATCATATGATATTCATTGAAAAATATTTCATTCATCTTTTTTTAAAAATTGATGCTTTTTTAAAGAAAAATCTTAGCGCTCGGGGACAGGCTACCCCAGCTTGGGTAACATGTCCCCCCCCCCCTTCCCCCTAATACATACACATACACTCTCAATGCATTTTCTAATAAGTGAATAATTTTTGTAGTAAGTGCAGTTGTGATATAATTAAGACTATTAAATAACTTTCAAAGAAAAGAAATTGTTTTTCGTAAACCTTTGTGAAAATTCCTGGTTAACATGTTAGCAATGTTTTCCCAGGCTGGGGTAACCTTTTTTTAGAGACAAGTGACCACAGATTGGAAAATCTTACATGTACTCAAAACAATTTAGAATAAATAAGAAAAAGAAAATATTTTGGTAAATTTGTGCACAGATCATTGTTGACAACCTTTTTAGAGGTGGGACAGGTTACCCAGGCCTGGGTAACGTGTCCCCGGGGACAGGTTACCCCAGCTTGGGTAACCTGTCCCCCCCCCCCCCCCCCCAGACATACACTCACAATAAAATTTCTAATAAGTAAATAACTAATTTGTATAACAGTTTTGATATAAAAGAGACTATCATGCAGTTTTCAAATAAAGAAAAATGTATTTGCAAGGTTTTTTGAATAAATCCTCACTAACAACTTTTTTTTGTGTTTTAACTAGGTTAACAGGCCTTGGTAACATGTTTCAGAGACAAGTGAGCACAGCTTTGGAAACCTTACTCCCAAACAATTTGAAATATTATTAAATAATTGAAAACATATGGGTTTATTTTTTCATATATTATTGCTGACAGCAGTTTTGGGGGTGGGACAGGTTACCCAGGCCTGGGTAACGTGTCCCCGGGGACAGGTTACCCCAGCTTGGGTAACATGTCCCCCCAAATACACACAAAGAAAAAAATTATGCTTTGACTAATTTTTCTAATGACAAGATCATTCTAAGATATGTCCATAGTCATGATGACATTAAATAATTATTTTTCTGAAAAAACACAAGTTTAAATGTTATAATACTTATCATGAAAAATTCAAAAAATCCGTCCAAACTGAAACAGTTCGCAAAACAGATTAAAACTACATACAGATCAAAGAAATGTAATGCATAGAATAAAAATATCTTGATAAAAGAAATGTGACTAAATATTGCTTTACAATATCTGTAGGGGGGACAGGTTACCCCAGGGGGGGACAGGTTACCCCGGCTGATTTCTAGGGTAACGTGTCCCCGGGGACACGTTACCTCGGGGTAACCTGTCCCCGGGGACACGTTACCCAGGGGACAGGTTACCCTGGGACACCGGTACCCTGTCCACGATAGGAAGTAAACCTATTTGTCAACAGGCTGGATAAATAATGGCCGGTTTCCATTACGACCTAATACCAGACAACATTTGGTCTGGTCAAAATTCAAAGAGATTGCGGGCAACTGTTAAAAAAAAATAAATAGAGATTTTAAAAAAAATTAAGTTCAGAGGTCCAGAATAATGATTGGGTAAAGCCAGTTTGAATTTGAAATTTTTATTTTCCAATGAAACCCTATGTTGTGGCAACTTGTGGGTACCCATTTGAATCATCTCGATGAGACTATTCAAATGAGTACCAATAACATAGGGTTTGAGTAGGGAGATATGAAATATTTAAATTTGAAAACCCTAATACATCCCTCTGCCTGTAGCTCTGTAAGTAAATCATATTGAAAACATTTCAGAAATGGAGACTGAATAATTTCTCCTGTAACCAAAATATTTTTATGTTACATAAGTAAATCAGAGGTGCCTTTATCAGAGCGAGATGTAACAATAAGATTTTTAAGACGTCATAATGAACGATTTTCCATGATATGGGTACAAACATTTGACATTGTCTTGACAACTCGTTTTGAACAAATGCAAAACCATCTTCATTTCCTCATTGGGATATCTTAAGAATTTCCCAAGAAATTTTGATTTGAGCCCGAAATCTCCCTGTGGCGGGGTTGGACTAATTTTGAGTATCCTCAGTAGTGAATGGATGGGCAGGGTCTATTATCACTTTAAATTCTTGGAATAACAGCCCCTCTTCAACAATTCGAATAAAACTTCACAGAAAGTTACTTGGATGAGATCTTGGGCCTCTTGTTGTTGTGGCCACCACCACAACGAAGTTGCTGGCACTTTTGACTGTCAATCATAAGTCCCAGGTTTGATTCCCAATGGCAGCACCCACCCTTCAAGCAATTTGAGTCTAAAAAATGGGTTGATAATTGTAGACCTATGTAAGAAAGCAGCTGGAGGCTAGGAAAGGATGTGTGGTGGTACTGGTGATAGAAATATCAGAATTTCTTTGTCAGATGTTCCATCTGATGCAAATGACTGAAAGAATATCAAAAATGGTGTAAAACTCCATTCGAGCAAAATAAGACTTTTGTCACATGCCATTATTGATATTTTGTATGTTTCAGAACTCATTAACAAAACAGCCTATATGCACAGACTCCCCTGGGCGGAGCGGGGCCAGAATGTTGATGTCCCAGGACAGAAAATATTTCATAAAAACCCTAGTCAGCGAAGAAGTGGAACAAATGCATCATTTACTCAAACAGTATCATCAGGTGGGTATCTTGGTTTAACCATAAATAAGTTGCTTTGGTATTAAATCTTTAGTCCACTAAACTTAAAAAAGGATATCTGCAATATTGCATATTGTCACGGTTTGGTGAATTTTTGCAGTGTCATGGAAAAGGGGGCCTTCTTGTTAAAATTCTTTTGAACGCAACTTACCTCAAGTTATGGAATGATTTGGTTGAAACTTTCACAAAATGTTGCTAGTCACCTGACCTTGTATATGTAGTTGTGGTTTGGTGAATTACAGCGTCATGGATAAATGGGCCTTCATGTAAAAAATTTTGTAAACGCACCCTCCTTTATTTGTGGACTTATTTTAAAGAAAGTACTAGGAAATGTTCATTGTTAACCGAATTTGTGCATGTTGTTGCAGTAAAGTGAATTTCAGGCACATCATGGAAAAAGGGGCCTTCATGTCAAAGTTCTTTTTATTATTATATTTAGTTGTAGTTTAAAGAAGACTTAAACCCCATTCGATCAATCAACCATAACAAACAGTTTGAACTTGACAATTCAAAAAAGGTAGTCTGCAAAAGTTTTTAATTTGGTTCTGTAAAAGTAAGTAGTCTCTACAATTATTTTTCGTGAAATATCAGCAAAGTGGCAGCGTATATTGTGACAATGGAACTCTTGTTCAAAAATGTCCCTAACTTTTGAGCTAGCATGAGACATTTGTTCCATACTTTTTTTCTTCCTTGCAAGAACACTGACAACCTCATAACTCCAGCATATATACCCCTTCGAAGAAGAGGGAGTACCAAATAATTCTTTGCTTTTGCAAGTCCACAGGTCTGTCTGTCTGTAGATCGTTTTTGTCCGATGTATATCTTAAGCTAGTATCATGAAACTTCACAGGTTGATAGATCTCTCATTGAGGAGAATTGCGGTGCACAAGAACCATAACTATACTCATCATATTTTGTGAGTTATTGTCCTTTGTTGATTGACAAAGAATAGGTCGTTGACCTGCTTTTATGGTGGGAATAAACTTTTTACAAGTATCTCTTGTTCAAGCTGTAGATGCAAGGTTTTGATTGCCCATCGGCAAAGTTATATATGATGCTGATTTGGAAAAAAAATTAAGGAAAAAAATGCTATCACTTTGACATAAACATCTTGAATTCTGCAGAGATCAAAATATTTGCATCAGCAGTAAATTTGGTATGTTACAACAATAAAGGACACAAGTATTGTAACTACTGCTGGCATTAGGTGCAGTTACCATGTTTTTGTGTCTCTCCGAGGATTTGCTGATGTCAGCAGAGTGTCTGCTTTTCCCTATATAAGGTTACAAACATAGAACAGTTACAAGTTTCTTTATTTTCATCGTCTCTCTGGAGAGTTTTCTGTTTTAATGGAAGCAACCTTTATTCTTTTCTCACATAGAAAATACAATATTATGAGTTAATCCATTTCCTCATGATATCTGTGTTTCTGTGCCTATGCTGGAAAAAAGTTTGAGAAAAATATTGAAGGAAAAAAAACGCTTTTAACAGTTCTTTTCTCAAATTTGCCTGGAAAAGAAAATGTTCATCTTTTTGAAATTGTTCTTTGTATCTAATAATACCCTTAAATTGGGACTTTTGTTACAATGGTTTTGACACTATGCTTATGATCAGAGTAACCAAATGTCATTTCTTTTATGCTTTCGGTGAAATATCAAGAAATGATAGCAGATTATCATTTGATAAACTCACTGCCTTACCAGTAAAATTACCTAAAACTTATACCCCACTTTTGTTCATTTTAAACTTTATGCTGGTACCTAAGCGGAGCCCATTAAGTAACATTAGCATGAATGTAACATAGAAATCACATACAAGTTGACACACTTTGAGAAAATTTGTCATAAAATTATTTCACATTTGTGTCATTTTTGCATGGAATACCATTCTTCTTATTTTTTCGAAAAAAAAAAAAAATAAATCTTAAGGTTGCCAAAAAAGGAAAATACAGGTATTGCATTAACTTTGCAGTAGCACAACCAAATTTTTAGGCTTGGTTGTTTTCAGAGAAAACCTGAGAAATTGCCTTAGCCTTAGCATCATTGTTGTTGTCATCGTGCGAAAACTGAGACATTTTTAGATATTTCTGGTTCTATTGAAGACATTCATTTTAAACTTGGTTCACATGTTCACCTTCAAAAGAGTAACCTAAACTGTCACAGGAGAATAACTCTAGATGCATTTTGTGCAAATCATGCTCCTTTTTTGACTTAGATTTTCATCCAAAATCAAGCAATCGACAGCCAAGCATATGGAACCTGATGGCGATGCTTTTCATCCAAAATCAAGCAATCAACAGCTATGAGTAGGCACCAAAAGGTGATGTTCTTATTTTTAAAAGAGACATTTGGTCTCTAAAAAAAATCAAAATTTTCGACTGCAACTCAAAGTAAAATGTAAGATTTTGTATTGTTATCCTAGCATAATATTCTAACTGAATTGCCCGCAAAATTTGATGACTTGGAAAATATGCTTCAAAAGCATTGTGCAAATTGAAGAAATTTCTTTTGACAAAGATCTTTAAAATTTCATCAACCAAAAATTGACATCTGCACCCTCTCCTAGTTATGATCATTCAGGGTTTTCATTTACAGGCGATTGCCGATCGAAACCATCGGTTGAAATCGCCTTTTGATCGGTTGATTTCGCCGGAATTTCAAAAATCGATTGCGTTCCCTTTGTTTACAGTTTTGATATTTTATGCGATACAAGTCTCACAGCAACACCGTTTGTTCACAACGACACCGGTTTATCGGCCGACGAGATGTAACGCGGTCATTCATTGGATAATTGAGATCAGTCATCCAATCGTTGCTAGCCGCCGTCATAGCGCAGTTGGTAGCGCGTCGGACTGTCAAACTAGAGGTCAAGGGTTCGATCCCCGACGGCGGCACTCATTCTTTCCGACTATTTGTCTCTCACCAATGGGTCGATAATCGTAGACCTATGTGAGATAGCAGCTGGAGGCTAGGAAAGGGTGTAATGGTAGTACTGGCGTGAGAAATACCAGGAATCCGTTGTTAGGAGCTCCAGCCGCCGCGATATAACTGAAATAATGTTCAAAGCGGCGTAAAACCCCATTCAATCAATCAATCAATCCAATCGTTGCTTCCGATACTTTTTTTATCTTCCTCGTGTGGTAAACATGGACGCTAAAGGAAATAGGAAGATTGAGCGAAGTTTATTATCTTTCGGTTTTAAGAAATCCAAAAAGGGATGAATGTTCTGGTTGGTTTGAATTTAAATTTGGATGAGTTAACACATGTTTTGTATCGTCTTTACCGGCGATCGTGTAGGTTTGGTCATGCAATTCTAATTTCATCGTCAAGCCTGGCAGACTATTTTTTTTAAAAATTCTTTTCTCGTGAAATGCAAATAGAAATTGACTGTCAATTTCTATTTGTATTTAACGATAATATTATTTTGAAAAAAATTGTCTACCTTTAAAATTTTGAAATAGATATTTTCTAATATAATAATTGGTCCATGAAGATTTGAAAAGATTGATCTTTTTCACAATTCCTTCAAAAATATTTGATTCAAAGTAGTCTTAAATGCTTTCTTCTTCCCTGTTCTGACCACAATCAACTGGTTGATTATTTGCCAAGGTTTGAATGAGAATATGAAGAGAATATAATTTGGGTAATAAGGATACACCTTGATTCTCTTTTCAAATTTGAAAACAGATAACTATGGTGTATCAATGTGTCGTCTACTTCCATAACAATTGGTTATCACAAAACATTAACAATGATGAATTGCTGTGTTTGCATGATGTTAACAGCAATACAAGGTATGTTGTTGCTGAAACAAGTGTTGATTTATTCACATTTTGATAAATATAAATTTGTCCATTTATATTTTTTCAGTAGCATAGACTGCTTAGTAATTATTTGAAACAAAAAAAATGACTTGAGAAAAGCAGATTTACTATCAATGAGAGCTTACTAAGGGGGGTTAGAAATCCTTAAATTCGTTTTCGGCAGGGGGGCTTCGCCCCCCTGGTCCCCCTACCAGGGCGTTGCCCTGGTACCACTGGGGGCCTAGGCGGCCCCCTAGACCCCCGGCCTGTTGTTTTGCTGTTTCAATCTGTTGTTTCATTTCTTAATGAAAACCCTGTCATTCAAAGATTGTGGTTCAGACATGGATAAATGGTTTAAGAGATTTTTGGTCTTTGCAGTAGATATCAAAAACTTTGTGTCTGTAAAATACAAAATTTTGTACCCCATGTAGTGATGGGAAGATTAATCAATTATAATTGATTATCAGTTGGTTTGAGCTTTTGATTGTGATAATCAACTAAGAAATTTCATAATAGATCAATCAGTTCCTAACACATAAATGAAAGCCATTATATATTGTTTTCCAAACCGACATCATTTTGATGGCCCAGTGTAAAACAGTTGTAACTGCCTATATGTCTATAGGCAGTTACAACTGTTTCATGCTGATCCATGAAGTTAGTAGAAAAATCTGCAGAAAGAGTCTTTAGGTCATTAGTTTTAACTAAACTTTCACATTCTATTCTTCAAATTATGATACTGGAAGTGCTGTATCATTAATTTCTAAGAAAACGACTATACAATTGATCATTACTTGATTTACTCTTCTACAACAAAACAATTAAGAAGTACTGAACTTCTTCTCTCACAAAATTTTCCCTAAAATGCTTTTTATGCCCTCTCGGCAATAGATTGGGTGAATTTCGTTTTACTATTGTCTGTCTGTCTATCCATCTGTATACAAGGAACTTAACCAAAAACTTGATGTTACAAATTACTTCAAGGCTATTCAAGTTGTAATGCTCATATTTGGCCTAATGGTAGATTGCAATTATACACATCTGCAGATACTAAGGTCAAGGTAATGTTACAAGGGTAAATGCATCTGTCAAGGTCAAGCTAATGAAATTTTTTTTCTGTTTTGGGGGATATTTGTGTTTTACAAGCATATCTTGTATACGTCTGATTCATATCGCTTGACATATTTAATCCCAGGATAGTAAAACTCCTAGACAATGAGAATATAAAAATCAAAACTGTTTCTTAGCATACTTGTTGCCAATTTCATGAATAATATTGATATATGAGCCTGTGCGTGACATTCCAACAATTTCATGTCTGCATGATGGACAGACAATGAACAGCCTGGACAATCACACTGTGTATTCAAATTATTCTTAGGTTGTTAACGGAGACTTTATGTCCTGAGCCATCCAGTGAGCATGTAATGAAGACTCGGATCAGACTATACGGCTACAAAGGCTGACTGAGTCTAATTGTTGTGCTTGTGTTGGAAATGTCACACACAGGCTCATTTTTGCTTGGCTGTTTTTGAAGAAAACCAGAGGTATTATGATCACCTTGGCGTCGTTCGCATTGTCGTTGGCATTGGCGTGACAAACTTTAACCTTGGTCATACCTTTTGAATGGTAAGTCATAGAGCCTTCATATTTCACATGATTATTGCTTGGGACAAGACCTTTCTGTATGAAGCAGGTTCAAGGTCATCAGTCAATGTCAAGGTCATTTTTCAAGGTCAAATTTCTTTGAAAAATTTAACCTTTGTCATAACTTTTGAATGGTAAGTCAAAGACTCTTTATATTTCACATGATCATTGCTTGGAAAAAGACCTTTCTGTAGGTACCAAGTTCCAGGTCATCAGTCAAGGTTCTGGTAATTTTTCAAGGTCAAATTTCGTTAAAAAAAATTTAACCTTGGTCACAACTTTTGAATGGTAAGTCATAGTGCTCTCATATTTTGTAAGGTCATTGCTTGGGACAAGAACTTTTTGTAGGTACCAGGTTCAAGGTCATCAGTCAAGGACAAGGTCATTTTTCAAGGTCAAATTTCTTTGAAAAATTTTATCTTTGTCATAACTTTTGAATGGTAAGTCATAGAGCTTTCATATTTCACATGATTATTGCTTAGGACAAGACCTTTCTGTTGGAACAAAGATTTAGGTCATCAGTCAAGGTCAAGGTCATTTTTCAAGGTCAAATTTCTTTTAAAAATTTAACCTTGGTCATAACTTTTGAACGTTCAGTCATAGAGCCTTCATATTTTGTATGGTCATTGCTTGGGACAAGACCTTTCTGTATGAAACAGGTTCAAAATCATCAGTCAAAGTCAAGGTCATTTTTCAAGATAAATTTTCTTTGAAAAATTTAATCTTTGTCATAACTTTTGAGTTTGAGTAAGTCATAGACCCTTCATATTTCACATGATAATTGCTTGGGACAAGGCCTCTTTGTAGGTACCAAGATTAAGGTCATCAGTCAAGGTCAAGGTATTTTTTCAAGGTCAAATTTCTCTAAAAATTTTAACCTTGGTCATAACTTTTGAATGGTAGGTCATAGACCCTTCATATGTCACATGATTATTGCTTGGTACAAGACCTTTCTGTAGGTACCAAGCTGATATATTTGCATTTGCCTAAGAAATGATAAACAGTAGAGCGTTGGCACCCGCTTGCGGTGCTCTTGTTAACCTAGGTTCAAGACTGCCAAAAGCTGTTGATTAACAGAAGGGACAGGTATGGGTAATTTCTCCAAACATTTAAGGGGCTGGTTCTAAAGTTTAGTGACCTTTGGTGATATGTCCCTTGTCAGTCTTTTTGCCTGTATTTCAAATACCATGGTCAGATATATTATGAAAGCTGGCATTTACCATGGAATAATGATTAACAAATGCATGTCATTCATAAAGCAGAGTATTTTGACATCTATAGAAAACCTTCATGTTATTTTATGTTTGATGGTACTTTAACCTATAACCAGATGACAAAACTTTTTAGCTCACCTGAGCACATCGTGCTCAAGGTGAGCTTTTGTGATCATTGAATGTCCGTCGACCGTTGTTCGTTGTGCATTGTCATGCATCAACAATTGAAGTGTTTACACTCTAGAGGCAACAATTATTGTCCAATCTTAATGAAACTTGGACAGAATGTTTGTCAGTCACAAGGATGAACCCTATTGAAAATGGGAAGGATCCGTACCATATCATGGGAAAAGGGCCTTAAATGGCAATTTTCTTGTTTACACTCTAGAGGCCACAAATATGGTCCAATCTTGATGAAACCTGGTCAGAATGTTTGTCAGATCACAAGGATGAACCCTATTGAAAATGGGAAGGATCTGTGCCATATCACGGGAAAAGGGGCCTTAATGACAATTTTTTTGTTTACACTCTAGAGACCACAAATATGGCCCAATCTTTATGAAATTTGCTCAGAAGGTTGGCCAAGCCACAAGGATGATCCCTATTGAAATGGAAAGGATCTGTGCCATATTATGGGAAAAGGGGCCTTAATGACAATTTTTTTGTTTACCACAAATATGGCCCAAGTTTCATGAAACTTGATTAGAATGTTGGCCAGGTCACAAGGATGAACCCTATTGAAAATGGGAAGGAACCATGCCATATCAAGGGAAAAGGGGCCTTAATGACAATTTTTTGTTAACTCTCTAGAAGCCACAAATATAATTCAATTTTCATGAAACATGGTCAGAATAATGGCTAGGTCATAAGGATGAACCCTATTTAAAATTGGAAAGATTCATGTCATATCAGGGGAGAAGGGGCCTAAATGACTATTTTCTTTTTAGAGGCCACAAATATGGCCCAATCTTTATGAAACTTGGTCAGACTGTTGGCCAGGTCACATGAAGCTTGTTTAGAAAAGGCTAGAAATTTATGCAGCGATCATAGAAATAGAGTAATGTCTTTCTTTGAAAAATTTAATGATCATTTAATGATCTTTCAAGTATTTAATTTTGCTAAAGGAGAAGTCAAAAGGACAAAGGTGAGCAATATAGGACCATCATGGTTCTCTTGTTTTTTTTTCAAGTAAGATCAATTGGTATTGCTTTTTGTGAACAACAAAGGTATAGATTCACGTGTGGTTGTGCTACTTGTGAAAATATAGTTTTTTTTGTTCACTCAATGAATATAAATTGATCTTACACTGAAACAATCGATTTTCCTCTATTTACTAGTTTGGCGGTAAGTATACCAAGTAAATAATAAATGAAAATGAACCTGTGCATGACATTTCCAACAATTTGAAATTATCGTGAGTTGCAAACATTGGTAGCTTAGACAGCCACATACTGTAAATATATACAGTCAAACTTCGGTCTCTCAAACAGGGGTAATCTCGAACACTAGGGAAAATTCGAACAAGGATCTCAGTCCCGGCAGATTTCGCTCATAATTCATAGTGTTCGACCTCTGAAAACTCGTACACCAGGACGGTCTAACTCTCGAACACATTCTTCAGTCCGGAAGTTAAAAATGCTATATATTTCACCTGTAAAGATTTGAACAGAGGGTCTATCGCTAATAACAAGATGTCATTAGCTCCACTGGCTGAAAGCCACTGGGGCTATTGTCATGGCCTTGTGTCCGTCGTGCATCCGTCCGTGCGTGCGTGCGTGCGTGCATGCGTCCGGTCGTAAACTTTTCTTTAAAAATCTTCTCCTCAGAAACTACTGGATGGATTTCGACCAAACTTCACAGGAATGATCCTTGGGTGACCCTCTTTCAAAGTTGTTCAAGAAATTTTGATCCAATGAAAAACATGGATTTAATGGGCGTGGCTAATTTCCAAATAAGGTAAAAAGTGAGTTTTCTCAGATTCTAATCAATGAATACCAATTAAATTTTACATGAATGATCCTTGGGTGACCCTATATCAGTCTACAAAAAATCATTGTGATTGGATGGAAAATATGCATTTTATGGGCGGAGGTCATTTCTCTATATGTTATATAGTGGAAACTTAGCAAATCATTTTCTCAGAATGTAACAGATGGATACCAATTAAATTTTACATGAATGATCCTTGGGTGACCCTTTATCAGTCTACAAAAAAACATTGTGATCGGATGGAAAATATGTATTTTATGGGCGGAGGTCATTTCTCTATATGTTATATAGAGGAAACTTAGAAAATCATTTTCTCAGAATGCAACAGATGGATATCAACCAAATTTCACTGGAATGATCCTTGGGTGACCCTTTATCAGTCTACAAAAAATCATTGTGATTGGATGAAAAATATGCATTTTATGGGCGGAGGTCATTTCTCTATATGTTATATAGTGGAAACTTTGAAAATCATTTTCTCAGAATGTATTTGATAGATATCAACCAAATTTCACTGGAATGATCCTTGAGTGACCCTTTATCAGTGTACTAAAAATTATTTTGATTGGATGAAAAATATGCATTTTATGGGCAGAGGTCATTTCTCTATGTTATATAGTGGAAACATTGAAAATAATTTTCTCAGAATGTGATTTTTGGATATCAATTAAATTTCACTGGAATGATCCTTGAGTGACCCTTTATCAGTGTACCAAAAATTATTTTGATTGGATGAAAAATATACATTTTATGGGTGGAGGTCAATTCTCAATATGTTGAATAGTGGAAACTGTTAAAAACATTTTCTCAGAATGTAATTGATGGATATCAATTGACATTTTTGGTATGATCTTTGGGTTACCCATTATCATGCAGACCAAAATTATTTTGATATGATGAAAAATATGTCTTTTAATAGCAGAGGTCATTTCTCTATCTGTTATATAGTTGAAACTGTGAAAATCATTTTCAACATCAGTAGAACCCCAAATATCTAAAAATCTAGTCAAAGCATTTATTCGCTTTTACAAGAATTTCAAGCCTGTGGAGCGACTCAAGCCATTCATGGCTTTCTAGTTTTTAACTGGCAATCCTTTGTTGACACCTTATTGTCAATTAAGCACCGTGCATCATAATTACCCATTCTGTGAAAAATACACTGTTTTATTTAATTGAATTAAGTTGTTGTTTGGCAATCTGCTGTTAACATTCATTCATAATGTCTCTTATTGATATTTCGGCGACTAGTTAACTAAGGGATGTCAAAAAACATACAGATATGTCTGCTTTAAAGTATAACAAGAAGGGTCCAAACGAGTGACTTGTGTTGAAATTGGGGTTTTAAATTTAGATGGATCTATATTTTCTCAAAGACTTACGTAAATTTATATACTCGACAAAGGTTTATAGTTCAACATTTGCACGGTGTTTAAATTTGAATTTAATTAATTTTTCACTTGTAGTGTAGGCCGCGTACGTAACAGAAATAATATTACGGTAGCCTTTTTTGTAAACAAAGGGAATGCAACAATAAGGCTCTTTAGTCGAAAGTTATTTCATCATTTTTAGCTCCACTGGCTGAAAGCCACTGGGGCTATTGTCATGGCGTTGTGTCCGTCGTGCGTGCGTCCATCCGTCTGTCCGTCCGTGCGTGCGTGCATGCGTCCGGTCGTAAACTTTTCTTTAAAAATCTTCTCCTCAGAAACTACTGGATGGATTTCGACCAAACTTCACAGGAATGATCCTTGGGTGACCCTCTTTCAAAGTTGTTCAAGAAATTTTGATCCAATGATAAACATGGATTTAATGGGCGTGGCTTATTTCCAAATATGGTAAAAAGTGAGTTTTCTCAGATTCTAATAAATGGATACCAATCAAATTTCACATGAATAATCCTTGGGTGACCCTTTATCAGTCTACAAAAAATCATTGTGATCGGATGGAAAATATGCATTTTATGGGCGGAGGTCATTTCTCTATATGTTATATAGTGGAAACTTTGAAAATCATTTTCTCAGGATGTAACTGATGAATATCAACCAAATTTCACTTGAATGATCCTTGAGTGACCCTTTATCAGTTTACAAAAAATCATTGTGATCGGATGAAAAATATGTATTTTATGGGCGGAGGTCATTTTTCTATATGTTATATAGTGGAAACTTTGAAAATCATTTTCTCATAATGTAATTGATGGATACCAATCAAATTTCACATGAATAATCCTTGGGTGACCCTTTATCAGTCTACAAAAAATCATTGTGATCGGATGGAAAATATGCATTTTATGGGCGGAGGTCATTTCTCTATATGTTATATAGTTGAAACTTTGAAAATCATTTTCTCAGGATGTAACTGATGAATATCAACCAAATTTCACTTGAATGATCCTTGAGTGACCCTTTATCAGTTTACAAAAAATCATTGTGATCGGATGAAAAATATATATTTTATGGGCGGAGGTCATTTTTCTATATGTTATATAGTGGAAACTTTGAAAATCATTTTCTCATAATGTAATTGATGGAAATCAACCAAATTTCACTGGAATGATCCTTGAGTGAACCTTTATTAGTCTACCAAAAATTATTATGATCGGATGTAAAATATGTATTTTATGGGCGGAGGTCATTTCTCTATATGATATATAGTGGAAACTTTAAAAATCATTTTCTCAGAATGTAATTGATGGAAATCAACCAAATTTCACTGGAATGATCCCTTAGTGAACCTTTATCATGCAGTGAAAAATAAATGTCATTGGATGAAAAATATGTCTTATTGTCAGAGGTCATTTCTCTATATGTTATATAGTGGAAACTTTGAAATTCATTTTAACATAAGGAGAACCCAAAATTTCTTAAAATCTAGGCAAACCTTAGATTATTTGCTATTTCACGAATTTCAAGCCTGTGGAGCGACTCAAGCCATTCATGGCTTTCTAGTTCTTTCTCTTTTCATTTTCAAACACAAATCCCGTGGATCAATTGTTAAAAACCTAAAAAACTAGTGAATTAAAAAGTGAAATCAAAGAACCAAATAAGTATACGTATATTCGGATACGATGTATTACCGGATGTGGCGCATTCCCATCTTCTGGTACCTTTATAGTTTTTTGGATTGGTCGAACAACCGATCTCTCGAACAAATTATCTAGTCCACAAGGTGTTAGAGCTACTGAAGTTTTACTGTAGTTACCTGATGATCTACAGATACTATAAGACCTTATCTATCTACTAAACACATAGTGAAGACTCTGGTCAGGCTTTGCGGATGCACAGGCTGGTCAGAGTCTTTACTTTGCAGTCATTTAGAATTGTTGGAAATCTCATGCATAGGCTCAAATAATGTTAGTCACAATTTTGAACCTTACATGCTAAAGGGACATAATTACACTGTGTCTTTTCAGCACATAGTAGAGTGCCATGCTATTACCCTGTTGCCTCACAATTTAGCAGTTATATAAAATTTGTTCACAATTTAACATCATCTGTATTAAAGGGAAATAATTCACATTGTATCTTTTCAGCACATAGTAGAGTGCCATGCTGACACCCTGTTGCCTCACTATTTAGGAATGTATAGACTTACTTTGAATGTTTGTTTTTTTCACAATTTAGCATCTTCTGTGTAAAAGGGAGAATTATCATTGTATCTTTTCAGCATATAGTAGAGTGTCATGCTGTTACCCTGTTGCCTCACTATTTATTAGTTATATAAAATTTGTTCACAATTTAGCATTATCTGTATTAAAGGGAGATAATTCACATTGTATCTTTTCAGCACATAGTAGAGTGCCATGCTGACACCCTGTTGCCTCACTATTTAGGAATGTATAGACTAACTGTGAATGATATTGAAACCTACCTTATAGTAATGAGAAATGTGTTCAGCCCTAGAGTACCAATTCATAAAAAATACGATTTAAAGGTGAGTACAGAAATTTCTTTTTATTGTAGCGATGAGTGTTTTTATCACTGCGTTTATTGGAGTATAAAGTGCAATTGCCTTAGCACATGGCTTTATTATGTTAAAGCCATGTGCTAAGGCAATTGAACTTTATACTTCAATAAACGCAGTGAAAAATCAAGCGAGCTTGTGAAGGTTGCTTGATAGTCTTTGTCGACTTGCTGTAAACGGTGACTAAGCATCATAGTCACATGCTTGTAATCGAAAGTTCTTTGGAAAATGTTTCAATTCTTAACTGATCAAATAACAATGGAGAGTTCTTGAAGGGGAATAAGAGATTTCGGAGTTCTTTCAACTCTGGACTTGCAGATCTATCATGGGGGAATTTTCTGAAGCACCTATTGCATTTTATACAGAAATAAATTACAACAGATTTCCTCATGTGATGCAATTTAAACCAATCAAAATTCTTTATTGGATTGCAATTATGGATTATTATGCAGGTCAGTAAGGCTATTGTCAGCCCCATAAGCTCTGTCCAACAAGCACCTGACTCCAAAACAATTGAAGTTTGACATCATGGATTTGATACCCAGGCTGGCACTCCAACAGATTAATTTAAGAATGAGACATTAAACCGAGGTCCCATGTGACGATGCTTTATTTCGAGCATATTAAAGAACTAAGGTGCATCTCAACAGTAATTTTGTATTATATCCTTGCACTATTCGCTGTAACAACTAACTGTCTTAATGAGATGTCGCTCATGTGGGCATTTGCTACGGTAGAGACGATAAATAAACAGAATGGCACATTTAACTTATTGTTATCGCATTGTATTACATTTATGAGTCAGTCCATTGCATGTATCATTAACTCTTGTCAAGCTGATCCCGGAATATTCCTGCTTAGACAGGGGGTATGAACAAACATCAGCCTGCACATGATGTGCAGTCTGATCTTATTTCATACCACCTGAATTTCATTTTTAAACCAGAAGTTATAAAACAATGCATTTCTGAAATCAATACTCGCTCACATTTGGTAACTTCCAGTGCTTTTAGCACTTTGATTTTACATTTATTTTGCAAAGATTTTTATTCAGCATGACAAGGGTTAAAAGTACTTACTGGAATCTAAACTGGATGAATTTATCCAAATATCTCGCGTCATTGACTCAGAACAAAACAGTTGTAACTATATAGGCAGTCTCACCCTGAGCCATCAAGCTGTGGTCTTTGGCCTGATGCAATGAACAGCTTTAATGCAATAGGTTTATATTTCACAAAGTTCCCCAAAAATTCCTATATGGGGGTGATTTGCCCCCAAATTGAAGTTTGTACCCCCAATTTTTGCTAGCAACCTTCTTTGTCATATATAAAAGGGTATATGCTTATGTAAAATAACAATTTTTTCCCCAGAATGAATTAAGTCTTGGGGACACTGATTTCAGTAAAACAATTGTAGTGAAAGCTTGAAATAATGCCCCCCTTCAAACAAGAGAGGGTACTTGCTTTGCATGTGTTGATCGGTCAGTCCGTCAGTAGACTTTTTTGTCTGCAGTGTATCTCAAAAAGTATACAAGCTAGAAGCAAGAAATTTCACAGGAGGATAGATAATATTTAGGATAAGTACAGTGTACAAGAACCATAACTCTACTCAAAATATTTTTAGAGTTATTACTCTTTGTTTATTCACAAAGAATATGCCATGCTCTTATCAAGGGCATAAATGTTTTCAAAACATCTCTTGTTCCCAGAAGTTATCCTGATGACTCTTATCACAATTTTGATATTTGTTACTTTAAATGTAATTAAACATCATTTATAATGATATAGAGGATTATCGTTTGTTTAAGTGTAAGATCAATTTATATTTCATTGAGTGAACAACAAAAGCTATATTTTCACGAGTGGCTGAGCCACGAGTGAAAATATAGCTTTTGTTGTTCATATAATGAAATATTAATTGATCTTACTCGAAAAACAAAGGATTTTTCTATTTCTTTAATGCAAACATGAGACAAAATGTGAAATTTCTGGGACATATTTTCATAAAGCGTGTCAATTTGTACATGATTGCTATGCAACATTCATTGTGACGTCACTTATTTCGCCCTGCATAGATGACGTCATATAGGGTGAAATGCACAAAAGCAGGGTATAAGTTTTTGATAATTTCACTGCTTTTGAAGTGAGATTATCAAGTGATAATCTACCGTTATTTCTCGATAAACCACCGATAAGCATTAAATGAAATTTTGATATAGTGGTGGGTTATTTTAAATCCCCCGAATATTGTCATTTCTCACATGGTATACCTTGTCTTGAACAAACAGCAATATTCAGAGACGGAGATTTTCTTGTGTAGGATCACATTATAAAACACGTCATCACGACATCATTTGACAAGATGTTATCGCAGTGTTTTTATCATCTGGGAGCCACGGCAATAGCGCAGTTGGTAGCGCGCCGGACTTCTAATCCAGGGGTCTATATTCCCACGGGTTCGATTCCCGGCCGCGGCACTTATCCTTTCCGACATTTGTCTTCCACCAATGGGTAGATAATCGTAAACCTTTATGGAATAGCAACTGGAGGCTAGGAAAGGGATGTGGTGGTAGTACTGGTATGAGAAATACCAGGAATCCATTGTTAGGTGCTCCAGTCGTCGCTATATAACTGAGAGATTGTTGAAAGCGACGTAAAACCCTAATTCATTTCAATTTAATTTATCATCTGGGCGTTTAAAATGTGCAGTTTAAGAGAAAAAGAATCTGTCACTTGATTTTGTTTGAAACAGGGTGATCTTAACCTTGCTGAGCTCGCTTATTAACACTTCTATTCTAGACTCTGTTAAGATCAGTTTGTCTCAAATAAGGTCTCATGACAGATCCTATATATATCTAATGCTTACCATACTATTTTTCAGGGGTCCACTGTTGATAGATGTGCTAGTGATAAAGAAAAGGTATAGTATTTTCTTCTGTTCTTTGAAAAAAGATTTCTCTTTCTTTCTTCTGTGATAAAATTTGTTGGCAGATTGATACCATATCGAAAAGTAAGCCCAAGACTATTGTAAGTGCCTATGTATTCATAGGCACTTACAATAGTGTTGCACTGACCCCTTGATATTGAATATAAAGGTTACCATGAAATTCAAGAAAAACACAGGAACTTTTTTATATCCAAGCCTTGAAAGAAAAAGAAAATAAATATGCATAGCTCATAGTGAGCTATTTCATCTAGCGGTGTCTCTTTTGCGTCATCTGTCAATATCTTGTGTGCACTCTGTCACATATAATTTGTGGGTTCCGCGCAATACTGTAGTAAGTGTATATACAATGTATATACACTTACTACGGTCTTGCACTGAACCCTCGATATGGCTCAAATGTCTTGAAACTTGGTCAGAATGCTTGTCTCTATCAGTCCTCAGACAAGTTGGAAATTGGGTCAACTTGGGTCAAAAACTAGGTCAAAGGGTCAAATTTTACTGAAAACCTTATGTGCACTCTAGCTGCTATGTAAGTGGCTATATTTTTGGCTCTTATGTCTTGAGTCTTAGTCAGAATGTTTGTCTACTTGATTTCTTGGACAATTTTGAATTAGTGGGGTTTAAAACTAGGCCATGGGGTCAAATCTTAGAAAAAACCTAGTGTGATATCAGCCCACAACCTCGATATCTGCCCTTTGGGCGTCAGATTTAAAGGTAAAGCTGATTTATCAATTTCTCATATGGTATACCTTATCTTGAATACGAATAGCTTATCCTTGCCTTACACATGTGTAAAAGACATAAAAAGACACATTCTGAAAGATATCACAACAATATCAGCTATTGCATGTTTTAGCAGAATATCTGTCAATAGTGGGGTTCAAAAATTGTTTTTGAGCATTCAAAATGTTGTTAATATGAGAAAAAGAATCTGTTACTGGATATATTTGAGACCAGCTGATCTTTACCTCATATAGTAAAATTACGTTACAAAGCTTGCCATGGTCCACTTAATAACATTTCAATTCTAGACTTGTTTAAGATCAGCTTGTCTCAAATAAAATCTCATGAAAGATCCTATATTTCTTGTCCTTATCACCTGTATTATAATCTTTGTATTACATTCAAGATTAATTATTATTTTATAGTATTAACCCGTGGCATGCTGGTCCAGGAATATTCCTGCTTTGGCAGGAGGTATGGACAACATCAGCCTGCACATATGTGCAGTCTGATCTTAGTCCATACAACCTGATTTTCCTTTTTTAACCAGAAAAGTTTCAGAAATTATATTTTCAAAAATCAAAATTTTAATGCTGACTCATAATTAGGAAATACAGAGCTTTCAGCACTTTGATTTATAGATAAATTTGCCAAGGTTTTTCATTCAGAATGGCAAGGGTTAATTATTTCAAATATGTAATTTTCTGATACGTTTTAGAATGCACAAAATGTGTAATGAGTACTGACATCATTTTCTCAGAAGCCCCTTTTATTTTCTTTAACATTATATCAAGCGGATGTTCTATTGCCATAGTTAAAGAAAATTCATTGTCAACAGGCATGATATTGATTTCTGCCTGCTGCTTAGGCGATGTCTGCTTGCTAGGGCATACATCTCTACAAATAAAACCTATATCACAACATATTATTTACCAAAAAATGTTACTTTTTGCAGTAACAGAATTTAATAAATGTATATATGTAATTACAGGCCAAAGATTTACCAACTTACAAAGACAATGATTTCTTAACCGATGGAGCCAAAATTAATGTGGGAGTAGAAGCAAAGGGGAAGTTGATAGAAAAATTGAATAAGGATGTTGAGGTAGGAAAACTGAGTCACGTTACTGTAAACGTTTTTATATTGGCGGTGTCCACATCTGGCGGTTTTCCGATTACTATTTATTGGCGTTGATTTATTTTAGCACATCTTACTTTATTGCCAAATTAAACGCTTTATCTATATTCATTTTTTCGTCGTTCAAAACAACGTAAGTAAAAGACAGGCAATTTCTAGAGTAATGTTACTTTCTACATACTCAACAATAGTTTGTTTTCACACCTTTTTTTATAGATATAATGGGTGTATAAGTCTTTCACACATTTTTACTTGGTGATTTTGTTACAATGTATCAACCAACTTGCTTCTAGAATCTTGAAATTGATGGATCAGTGCAATACTTTTGTAAGTGCCTATAATTTATAGGCACTTACGGTCGTATTGCGATGACCCGTCGAAATGTCAATGTTGTCAGCAGATTTTCCTATTCCAAGTTGAATAAGTATGGTCTGCATATCTTTGATATAAATTTAATTAAAATTGACTAAAATGTATAGATTTCATATCCATCATTATAAAGAAATTTCTCATTTAACACATATTTATGACAAATATTGGCGGTGGATTAATTTTGGCGCATTTTAGCTTGACCGCCATTATAGTCAAAATAAAACCTCCGCCAAAATTACCCCGTTTACAGTATGTTAAACAATAAGCAGACTGCTGCTATCAATAAAAAGATAATCGATCAACTAATAAAATGGATAAATTTTACCTCCATGATTAAAGACCTCTGTTGTTTCCAGAAATGTTCAGATATTTCCAATGTCAAAACACAGCTCAAGGTCAAATGTTTAAATTAGGCTTATTGAGAGCTATAGTCAAAATTTTGCAGGCTTGACAGTTGTAGTCCATTGACAACCATCTAGTATTCAAAAAAAAATTGTGGATTGGCAACTTAAACATTGAAGATACAGCTTAATAAATCTTTGATTACTTTGTTAAGTGACCTACCTTTGTAACATGTTCCTGACTATGTATATATTGGAGACAAATGAGCCGGTGCGTGACATTTCCAACAATATCATGTGTGCGTGGTGGAAAGACACTGAGTAACATAGATACTCACGCAGTGAATTGAAATTACTTTTAGGTTGTGAATAATGATTTTAGTTTGTTTGTTTGTTTGAATGGGTTTTTACGCCGCTTTCAACAATTTCGCAGTTATATTGCGGAGCCGGAGCAATATAACAATGGATTCCTGGTATTTCTTTCACCTGTACTACCATTACACCCTTTCCTAGCCTCTGGCTGCTATCTCACATAGGTTTACGATTATCTACCCATTGGTGGGAGACAAACGTCAGAAAGGATATTTGCCGCCACCGGGATCGAACCCATGACTTCCAGATTGAGCACATAGTTAAGACTCTGATCAGACTGTGCGACCACACAGACTGATCTGAGTCTCAACATGGTGTACATGAGAAATTGTTGGAAATGTCAAGCACAGGCTCAAGTTAACCCTTGTCAATGCTTTACCAGGAATATTGCTGCTTTGGCAGGTGGAATAGACAAAGATTTGTTGTGAAGATCTTAAGCTTTACCACCTGATTTTCTTTTCCAAACCAGAAAAGATTAAGAATAATATTTTCAACAAGAAATATTGACTCTTTATAAGTGCATCCAATACTTTCAGCAGTTTGATTTTAACAAGGTTTTTATACAGCATGACAAGGGCTAATATATAGAGTGTCATTACCAAGCCCTAATAATAGTTAAAAAAAGATGTCCACTAACATGAAATGAAGTTGTGTGTGAATTCCTTGAAATTTTGTACCAGCCTCAACTTTTAACATTTTTTCAGTTTTTGTCGAATGCCCACATGATGGACTACAGTCTAATTGTCGGTATTCATGATTGTGAAAAGCAGGATTCTATGGGCGAACAAAACATTAGCGAGGACGATTTTATTGATGAGGAGAGCGAGGAGGAAAATGGGCTTGACGGCGATGACATGCAGGACATGACGGGCTTTGCCCCGACACCGCCCGATAGCCCTCAGCCGTATTCACCACCTATGTTTGAAGGCCACATAGACCCAGATTATGAACGATTTGCTCTAAAAAGTGCTGAAGGTTTTTTAAAAAAATACTCTGCTTGTAACCCACTATGTCATAATTATGCCCCCCTTTTGAAGAAGAGGGGTTATAGTGCTTTGCACTTGTCAGTTGGTAGGTCTGTTGGTAGCGTCCGGTCGTAAACTTTTCTTTAAAAATCTTCTCCACAGAAACTACTGAATGAATTTCAACCAAACTTCACAGGAATGATCCGTGTATGACCCTCTTTAAAAGTTGTTCAAGAAATTTTGATCCAATGAAAAACATGGATTTAATGGGCGTGGCTAATTTCCAAATATGGTAAAAAGTGAGTTTTCTCAGAATCTAATCAGTGGATACCAATTAGATTTACATGAATGATTGATGGGTGACCCTTTATCAGTCTACCAAAAACTATTGTGATTGGATGGAAAATATGCATTTTATGGGCGGAGGTCAATTTTCTATATGTAATATAGTGGAAACTTTGAAAAATCATTTTCACAGAATGTAACTGATGGATATCAACCAAATTTCACTGGAATGATCTTTGAGTGACCCTTTGTCAGTCTACAAAAAAATCATTGTGATTGGATGGAAAATATGCATTTTATGGGCGGAGGTCAATTCTCTATATGTTATATAGTGGAAACTTTTAAAATCATTTTCTCAGAATCTAATTTTTGGATTTCAACCAAATTTCACTAGAATGATCCTTGAGTGACCCTTTATCAGTGTACAAAAAATTATTTAGATTGGATGAAAAATATGTATTTTATGGGTGGAGGTCATTTCTCTATATATCAAATAGTGGAAAATATCAAAATCATTTTCTCAGAATGTAACTGATGGATATCAATCAAACATTCTTGGTATGATCTTTGGGTGACCCATTATCATGCAGCCAAAAATCATTTTGATTTGATGAAAAATATGTCTTTTAAGAGTGGAGGTCGTTTCTCTATTTGTTATATAGTTGAAACTTTGAAAATCATTTTCAACATCAGTAGAACCCCAAATATCTAAAAATCTAGTCAAAACATTTATTTGTTTTTACAAGAATTTCAAGCCTGTGGAGCGACACAAGCCATTCATGGCTTTCTAGTTTGTAAGATTGGTTTATCTTTCAATTAGTGAACAACAAAAGCTTTATTTTCACAAGGGTGAAAATATAGCTTTGGTGTTCACTTATTACCAGATTTATTGATTTTACCAATTTTACATAAAAAAACAAATAATTATTCTATATCTTGAATCCAAACCTGATACAAAATCTGAAAACTTTCAGGATAAATTCTTTTAAAACGAACATCAGGTGTTATAGACTAGGATCAGGCTGCACTTATGTGCAGGCTGATCTTTCTCTATACCTCTTTCCAAAGCAGGAATATTATGAGTTCTTCATACCTCCTGCCAAAGCAGAAATATTCTGGGTTCAGCATGATGAGGGTTAAAAACATTCAAGAAATTCTTTCTGTTATGTGTAAACCTGTGGTTGGTAGTGAGTGACTTATGTACAAAGGGAGATAAACCATACATAATCTATATCATTTGAGTTGTCTGTCAAAATCTTGTTCCTCTCTAAAATGATTTTGGTATTGTATTATTTTGTGTACATGCTTTTTAGCAAAATAAATCTATTGAAAAAAATATAAAAAAAAAACTCTTCAAATCTATTGAAAAAAACTCCCTCAAACTGAAAAAAAAAAATTGGTATTTTCACATAAATTCTAAGAAATTTGGAGAACATTTTGTATTTGTATTTTTTTTGGTGGTGTTACACAAATAACCTAATAACACATTTGTATGTTTCTGCAAAAAAAAAACTTTTAGACTGGTTTCCATGGCAACAAAACAGCAAATTGACAAAAAAACTATTAATTACTCTTAAGGGCATTAAGATCTGATAATCATACAAATAAATCAGAGACATGGCGTGCCACACTCACTATGTTAAAGTGTAAATGCTTACAGAGAATGGCTATTAAGTACAATATTAGGCCTGTCTAAAACAAATGACCTTAATATTTGCCCAGTAGGCATTGATTTTGTTGAATTTTCGTGAACTTTTTCATCATATTTCTCCGATCAAAAATGTTCTAGAAATACAAGGTTGAAAGAAGTCACTAATAGCTACAATAAGAGGCTGTATCATGATTTGAAGCACAAACCTGATGCTGTTGGTACTCTTTGGAATTGTCTAATTGATACAATTTAAATGAGTACCCATAATATAGGGTTTCAATAAGAAATAAAGATTTTATACTGGCTTTGCTCCCCTTTTATCTGTACCTCTGTCATTAGATACTTACTGGATAGCAGCTAGAGGCTAGGAAAGGATGTGATAGTATTACTGGTGTGAGAAATACTAGGAATACATTATTAGGTGCTCCTGCTGTCACTGATATAACTGAAAGATTTATGAAAGGGACGTAAAACCTCATTCAAACAAACAAGCAAACTCTAGATACTTTCTGGAGCTGCAAGTCAGGTGTGGGATTTAGGACCGTCGTGGACCTCTTGGTTTATCCCTGAAAATAATATTTACTTTAATTTCAGATGGACCAAAGAAGGAAATCTATTTCTTAGCCTTGATCGATATCCTTACCAAATACGGCATGAAAAAGCGATCTGCGCAAGCCGCAAAAACTCTCAAACACGGAGCAGGTGCGGAGATCTCGACAGTACACCCGGATCAATACGCAAAGCGGTTCATGGACTTTATTGACAAGTGTATCGAGTAGTTGTTAGATAGGGGATAGTTTAGATTTAGATGTGGCCAATCTTGTGGAAAGGGACCACTAGGGAATTCAGAAAAACTAATTGCTGAAAATGAGATTGATTACAGCACAGGCCTAAACGAATTGAGATTGGCCAATCACCAAACGTCAAACTTTTGTCAGATCCAAATTAAAAAAATATTGCAGATGATTATTTCAAAGTAAAATTAGTTACGTGTTTCATTTTCTGGGTAAAAAAAATAAAAGAAATTGCTCCTAAAAATAGAGTGAATGTGTGGGAATTTTGGGAATATCGGTGGGTCAGTGCAAAACAGTTGTAACTGCCTATAAACATATAGGCAGTTACAACTGTTTCACACTGAGCCTTCAATATATTATAAGACTGGTAAATAAAAAATGGCCTGTCTGAATTCAGCATTCCACTAAGCTTTGAATTTAAGATGTTAAAAGAGTTTAGTGCAAAACTATTCTAGGCAACCGTCATAGTGCAGTTAATCTAGCGGTCCTGGGTTCGATCCCTGAGGGCGGCACTCATTCTTTCTGACTATTTGTCTCTCACCAATGGGTTGATGACTGAAGACCTCCATGAGATATCAGCTGGAGGCTAGGAAAGGATGTGATGGTTGTACTGGTGAGAGAAATTCCTGGAATCCATTGTTAGGTGCCCCAGCCACCGCGATATAACAGAAAAAAATGATGAAAGTGGCGTTAAACTCCATTCAATCAATGCAAAACTATTTAAGGATTTGAATGTTTATGGAATCCATTGTTAGGTGCCCCAGCCACCGCGATATAACAGAAAAAAATGATGAAAGTGGCGTTAAACTCCATTCAATCAATGCAAAACTATTTAAGGATTTGAATGTTTATGTGCTTATTATAGTTATACACTAAGCTCTCTGTGGTTATAAGCCTGATCAGCCTGCATTAACAGGGAAAATGACCAGCAGGGGCCCAGTAGCCGATGGCCCCTAGATTTTTGGCTGGGCCCCTAGATTTTTGAAGAAAACTCCTATACCCCTAATGTTAAATTTTGAATTTTGGCTGTCTGTGCCCCAAAGTTGAAATAGTTAGTGTTTTTCCCTGACTAACTTTGCATTCTGACAAGGATCTTTACTTTTCTCACCACCCAAGATGGTCTCTTTTCCCATGATGGGCTAAAAATGATTCAAAATTTTATTGCAAGAGAAGGGAGTGCCAGTGATGAACAAAAAATGTGCTTTTTTATGCCCCTACATTTTCATATGAGGGCAAGTTGTTTTATCATTATCTGTCTCTCTCAACATAAATATCTTTAATCTAAACATTTCTAGTAGCTCAGCTGTTTTGTAGAAAGGTTAAGCATTAGAGAAAAAGGAGAAATTGCTTATGAGTAGCTGTATTCGCAATTTACTTATTATAAACTAACTTCTCTTCAAATGTGAACCACCATCATTGGTGCAGTGGTAGCGTGTCAGACTAAAGGTCCATTTAAAGGTCCAAGGTTTGATTCCTGTCAGCAGCAATTGTTCTTTCTATTTATTTTCTACCAATGTGTTGGTTATCATAGACCTATGTGGGATAGCAGCTGGAGGCTAGGCAAAAACTGTAATGGCGGTTCTGGTGTGAGAAATACCAGAAATCCATTGTTAGGTGCTTCAACTGCTGGGATATTGGTGAAAATTTTTTGAAAGCTGCGTAAAAACCTCATTTAACCCTTTACTGTTTAATCCCTGCTTTTTATGTGCCAGTGATTTTATGATTGAGAAAACATTGTGAAAAAAGAAGAAATTGCTTCTGACAAGCAATTTCTTCTTTTTCCACACTATTTTCTACCCTACAGAACGTTTTTTTTTTTCAAATTAAATCCACTTTAAATTTTCGTCTGCAAAACCTTTGAATTTGGACAGGTCCAAAATTTTGTAAAATAGGAAAGGGTTAAAAAAATAAATCACTTCAACTGTTGTTCAAACATCCTTGTCAGAAGCAATTTCTACTTTTTTCACAATGTTTTCTCAATCATAAAATCACACGCAGGTAAAAAGCAAAGGGTTAAACAGCAAAGGGTTAAACATCCTGATATCAGAATCAATCAAAAGTTCATGATTCATTCAGATGGATAGTAGTGCCATTTCTTGGATGAAAGGTCATATTTGTAATTTTTTGTTTTTGTTCAGAAGCAGATTATCTTCATGTTTCTACCAAAACCTTGTAACTACAGTTTAAAACAAGCTGTAGTTATGAGGTTTCAGAAGAAAATTGATGTTGTACATTTGTGATCCATCACGCAAAAAGGAACCATCTGGGAACTCTGTATAAAGAATATTTGAAAAAGAGATTTGGGCCAGCATAGGTCAACCAGAGGTCAAACTTCTAAAATTCATTCACTGGAAGGTACATTAATCATTCAAGATTCAGAAAATAAGCACATTGCGAAAAGTTAAGATCCTAATCAGTCTGCGCAATGCGCACAGTCTGACTAGGATCAATACTTTACGCACTCTAAAGATGGTCCCTTTTTGCGTGAGGGATCACATTTATGAATTATCCCGTATCCTTATTTTACCTATTTGGTCTTTTCATTGTGTAAAGGGATCAAGCGTCTACAATTTCACCTTTTCATAGTTCTACCACATTGTATTTATCACATTTCTTTCGAGTAAATCATTTAAGAATTAAAGAACTTGGTTTTAAGCTTAGTTTAAGAAATAGTGAGTATAATGTACAATTACGGAATATGCCACAAATGGACTTGTCTTCTAGCATTCTACAAGCTAGATATGTCAAAGCAATGACTAATAAAAAGGTAAGGTGTGGAAAATCTGATAAGTCTGAACTTTGTGTAATCCATGATTTTTGTGCTGGCAGGGTGGAGCCTAAGTAAAGGGTTGTTTCATTTAAGGTTATTGTAAATTAGCTTCTAATTATAATTTCTTACTTTACAGATAGTCGACATAATATAACAAGAACTTGAATCATAAGTTGGTAATCAAATTCTTGTTACTCCAGCTTGTCCAAGCTGTCGTTACTGGGATTTGGTAACCCTATGATGAAAATGTGTTCACTTTCTCTTAGCATGTATATTCTATTGGTTTTAGGATACAGTTATTTGCATGTGTTAACAATTGCAGATTAACTTACGAAAGAAAGCCAAAAAATGAAAAGTAAACTCGCCAAATTATGTCACAGCTGAGCCATGCCCAGCCAGGTGAATAAACACAGAGAATACAAAGCATATGCTTGTGACTTTTTTTAACAATTTAACATGGGCTAAGTGAAGCCGCAGATGTGCCTGTGCATCTGCACTGTCTGACCAGAGTCTTCAATGTTGGCTCTGTAGGAAGATTAGGTCTCGCCCCATTTTCAGATATTCAGCAAATATTTTTATTTTAGTAGAACCGTAATAGTTCTGCAACATTTTGGCACTCATGAACTTTCACAATGTTGACTGAGGTTTCCTAATGAAAGTCATTAGGAAACCTCGATTAATAGTGTTGAAGTTCATTACTTCCGAAATGTTGTGGAAATTTTACAGATCCACTACCTTAAATTATATGATTGTCTGGGATTCTAAATGATAGTGACTCACTCACTTGCGACGTTTTTGGAACTCTGTCTCTTCCTTGATTGAACCTCTTTTGGTTTACTATGCAGAAATGAATAATTTTCTGTTTGCTACAAAATTGTTTTTACCCTTGTCCTGCTGAATAAATTTGGGCTAAAAATTTTCATCAAAATCAAAGGGCAAAAAGCACTGAACGTTCCAACTGAAGGCCAATTTTTATTTGAAAAACTAAATCTATAGACAATTCTGGTTGAAAGTGAGAAAACAGGTGGTGAAGACTTACATCAGACTGCATGTATGTGCAGGCTAATGTTTGTCTATAGCTCCTGCCAAAGCAGGAATATTCCGGGTCTAGCAGGACAAGGGTTAAGCTTCTTAATGAGTTTCAAAATAACTTGAATAAAAAAATTCTATGTAATACCGCTCATGAATGATCAATACTCTTGACAATATGTTTTATTTAATTGTGACCCGCCATGCGAAAAGGGACCATCTGGGAAGAGCGCAAAGTGTCAACCCAAGTCAGTCTGCGTGGACTGCGCAGACTGACTAGGGTCGAAACTTTTCGTACTTAACTAATTCTCTGAATCTAGAATAATCAATCTACCTTTCTATGGAAGAATATTTAAAATGAAACCTCTGTTTTTCCTGTATTAAAATCAATCTAGTTTTCAAACAAATTTTTTACGGAGTTCCCAGATGTTTCCTTTTGGCGTGACGGGTCACAATTATATTTGGAGAGGCTTTTTTTGACAAAAATTCTGTTAATATTTTGATAAAAATTTGATAAATATTGTATTCAAAAGGCATCAGATATACTGTCTAAAAAGGAATTTTGAAGGATCACTCAGTATTTATGCCTGCCTTCAATGAAGAGGGGGTATATTGCTTTGTGCTTGTCTGTCAGTATGTCCGTCTGTAGGCCATTTTTGCCCAGAGCATATCTCAAAAAGAATGCAAGCTAGAATCATGAAACTTCACAGGTGGATAGAAGTTCAGTGCACAAAAAACCTAACTTCTTGTCATCTCTAGTTATTGCCCTTTGTTAACCCTTTGCTGTTTAATCCCTTTTTTTTACGTGCCTGTCATTTTATGATTGAGAAAACATTGTGGAAAAAGAAGAAATTGCTTCTGACAAGCAATTTCTTCTTTTTCAACACTATTTTCTACCCTACTGAATGGTCATTTTTCAAATTAAATGCACTTTCAATTGTCGTTTGCAAAACCTTTGAATTTGAACAGGTCCAAAATTTTGTAAAACAGGAAAGGGTTAATTGACCAAGAATATGCCGTTGACCTTCTCTTATGGAGGGCATAAATGTTTTACAAATGTCTCTTGTTTGTGTTAACATCCCAAATTTGTTTGTTGTTTATTATGTATGAATACTTGCGCCTTTTTTCATGAATATTAACAATGCAATTATGTTTAAATGTGCTGTTATGTAGTTTATTTGTTAAGTATTTCCTTATTTGATAAGCTGAATATGTATCCATACTGCTTTAAGTGTGATCCAACTAGCTAGAATTATCAAGTGCTCTTGTTGTTTTGCTTTTTACACCTGTCAAAAGACAGGGTGAATTATGGGATCACCCATGGCATTTGTTGTTGGAGACCACTCTCGCCACTGTCCTACATGGCTTCGTTGGTTTAAATACAATGTGTGACACCTGCGTCTGGGAAGAGCTTCTTTGGCTCAGTGGTTAGCGCATTGGACTTGTATACCAATTATTCACATATTGTTATTCACGTAGGTTTGACATCGATTTTTGTTAGAAATTTTCAGCTATGCTTCAGTCACAGACAGCTTGTTTGTAACATGGGGGCTCATCTGAGATAGGCCATTAGGCCATTTGTGTCGGCATTGTACTGCCTTGGTTAGTTCAGAAAGCACATTGCTACCTAGATAGGCTTATCGTCATCAATATATGATGACTCTTAAGTGGGAGTGTGTTGTGGGAGACCACTCTCACCACTGTCCTGCATAGCTTCTTTGGTTCACATACAATGTCTGACACCTGCGTCAGGGAAGATCTACTTTGGCTCAGTGGTTAGCGCATTGGACTTGTATACCAATAATTTGAATATTGTTGTCAGCGTGGGTTGGACACCGGCTCACGTTGGATATTTTCAGCTATGCTTCAGTTGAGGACAGTTTGTACGGAACACTTTCAACTGGCAGGTGGCTTCCAATTCTGTATATGGAGCATAACTCTGTCATCTTATGTCCAATTGACTTAACCATTTGTTATTTAATCCCTGCTTTTTACGTGCCTGTGATTTTATGATTGAGAAAACAATGTGAAAAAAGAAGAAATTGCTTCTGACAAGCAATTTCTTCTTTTTCCACACTATTTTCTACCCTACTGAATGGTTATTTTTCAATTTAAATCCACTTAAAATATGATTTACAAAACCTTGAATTTGGACAGGTCCAAAATTTTGTAAAACAGGAAAGGGTTAAAACATGGCTTTTGCCTCTCACAGATATGGAGTGCTATGGACAAGAATTGTAACACTACACAGCTTACCTTTTGAGTTATTCCACATCGTTGTTTTTCATACTTTGACTCCCAGCAGTGTGATGGGCGTTTCTTGTAACAATTTGCGACCTTGTTTCTCTGTAGAATTAATTAGGAAAAAGACAGTAGATTATTTTCAAGGTTCTTAAAGAATATGCTGTATTTCCATAAAGGAACAAGGAAATTAAATTAATAGTCAATTAGAAATATGTAAATTACTAGAAAAATTTGACAGTATTTATGGGAAAACGAGATGAAAGAGTCATTAGTAAATGAAAGTTTTTTGTCATCTTTAAGTAAGAAAATAAAGGTAACTAAAGGTTATAATGGCCCCCTTTGAAAGGAGGGGGTAAAATGCTTTGCACTTGTCAGTCAATCAGTCCGTTCATAGACTATTTCTCTCCAGAGCATATTTCGTAAAGTATACAAGCTGGAATCATAAAACTTCACAGGCAGATAGATCTTGCTATGGAGAAGTGCAGTGCACAAGAACCATTACTCTACTTTTTTAATATTTTCTTAGTTATTGCCCTTTGTTAATTTACAAAGAATGTGCAATCAACCTGTTCTTATGGGGGTTATATATGTTTTACAAACAGCTTTTACTACCATTATCCTCATGTTTTTTTTTAAATTTTCCTGCTATACAAAAAGCTGGTAAACAATAAAGCCCTAGATCAGCTTGCATAGAATATGCAGTCTGATCTAAGCCTAGATTGTCTGCTTTCTACTTCAGTACTATCAAAGAAAGTAGAATCAGACTGCTTAAAATATTCCAAAAATTTGCAAATTCAGAGCTAAAGATAGAGGAGGTAATTTGGTTTTCAAATAAAGATATTTCATAAGCTCTTACTTAAACCCTATGTTGTTGGTACTCATTTGAAACGTCTCACTGAGACAATTCAAATGGGTACCCAAAACATAGGGTTTCATCATATAATAATATTTGATAGACTAGCTCTACTCCTTCTTATCTGGACCCCTGAACTTACTTGAAACAAAATTAAAATTAAGCTGGAAAAAGGTTTAAAGCAATAGTTATGATGTTTTTGTAGCTAAATGCAGATGTATATAACATGTATAACAATGGGCCACAGGCCTCATAAAACTTGTTAAAGAGCTAGATGTTTACGCAAATATTTAAATGAAGTATATGTTGTTAATGTTGAAAACATTCTTAATGTAGAGTAGTTAGGAACTGAATGTAAACTTTCAAGGTAAATTTTGATTTTTTGAGTATTTATTAAATGACATTAACAGATTCCTATTGATTTGATATCAAGGTCATGTGTAAGGGTCAAGGTCATCTGTGAAGATCAACCCAAAAACTTAACAATGCCTTCCTGGGTATAGATTTTGAGCCCTGACTTTGTCAACTTTCTTCCGGCATTGGACAAAAATTATTAGGAGACGCATCATTTGTCTTCTCCTGTTTAGAAAAAAAAGTTCACTTACCGTATTTCCCCTAATAAATGCTCCTGGGAGCTATATATAACATGGGTCAGGGAACAATTAATTAGTATGCATTTTCTGATTTAAAAAATCACTAAAATTGAAGTCTTTTATGCCCTATTCTGTTTAATTTGAGGAGAATTTCTTGTAAACAATCATATAAGTCAATGTTTAGAGGAAATTCATCTCAAATTAGAGAAGAAGTCTCAAAAAAGTTACTAAAATTTAGGCATTTGAAGTGGGTTTTCTAAATAAAAAGTGTAGGGGTGCCACTGTTAGGGAGGGTGCTATTATTAGAGGAAATACGGTAAGTGGGGTGAGCAGCTGGTGGCTGAGTTGAAATGTTGTGGTTTTACTGGTGTGAGAAACAATAGGAAATCATGGATGGGTGCACCAGCTGGCATGATATAACTGGCTCATGAAATGTTAGGTTTTACTGGTGTGAGAAACAAAAGGAAATCATGGATGGGTGCACCAGCTGACATGGTATAACTGCAATGATGTGATTAATAATTCTGATTATGCATGGCCTGGTTTGAATTATTAATTTAATGTATAATCAGCTTGGGCAAGCAGGGTCAAATATTTATAGTTAGAACAACATAATACTCAAGTAATGCATTATATGTAAGAAAGCTTCTAGCAAAGCAATCCATAATTTGGTTAAAAAATTCTGTTTTTCCCCAAAAGGGACATTCTAGGATATCCAAATAAATAATTCAAGGAGGTCCTTTATGCATAAGTGGTCTCATTTAATTGAAAACTAATAATGAGAATATTATCATGCCCCCTTCGAATAGAGGGTATATTGCTTTGCACTTATTGGTCAGTCAGTAGGTTAGTCCTTAGTCCGCAGCATATCTCAAAAAGAATGCAAGCTAGAATTATGAAACTTCACAGGTGGATAAATCTTGGTGCACAAGAACCATTGCCCTTTGTTGATTAACAAAGAAAAGGCTATTGACCTGCTTTTATGGGGGGGGGGGGGGGGCATAAATGTTTTTCAAACATCTCATGATGTTTGTTGAGAGTGATTGATTTGACCTATAATATCTGTAATATTATCACAAATGCAAATGTTTGTGAAAATCTGTTACATCTGCCTTTTCCAATACTTGTTACTTTTTCAGAAAAGTACAAGAATTTTTTATAACCCTTGTCATGCTTAAACCAGAATATTCCTGCTAGATAGGATGTAATTTTATGTTTCTTATGATAATTCAGTAATCTGTCAAGATTTTTGTGATTTTCTACCTCGGACATGGGACAGTTTGAAAGTAAAAGATTAAAACGAGAAGTTAACCAATTTGCAATGTTAAAGTTACTAATTTAAAATGTTAAATTCACAGGGTTGGTGTGAATCGATTGCTAGTGCTTAAAAACTTCATATTTGTAGGCACTTACAATATCATAGGGATGTGGGAATACACATTTCTTATTTATTGTAATAATACATGATTTTTCTGTTTTTTAAGGATCAAAATAAACCTGCCCGCAAAAATAGGGAATTATAGATAAATAAGAGAAATTAATTGCTTTTAATGAAGAAAATGCTAAAACCCAGCATTTTCTTCATTGAAAACAATATTTTCAACGTTTTGATACAAACATTTAGCTAATTAATCTCTTACCTCTATTAAATACCATTCCAAGATATGTTCTCGATATGTTTGTCCATGGACAAGTGGCAAAAAAAAATCTACTTGCCCCCTGGTAGACAAAACCAATGTTGGACAGATAGGGCATGGGAATTCCACACCCCTGCTATATATTCACACTGAACCCTCAAATTGCACTAGGAATTATCAGTTTTAATTCCGTCAATAAATTTAAAACAGACTTTAAGTGATCTGATAAAATAAAAATTTGTCAGATTTTGTTGGTCAGATAGTACTATGTGTTATCCTTAATGTTCAAGAATATTGTTGTGGAGAATATGTTATTCAATTGTCATACTAAAAGGGTCCATCTTGAACACTAGAAAGTTAATCATGATGATAATTGAACATTTGCATTACCATATTGACCCAGTGTATTCCAACTGACGGGTTTGAACAAACATTGTATACCCTGATTAAACAGCTCCTCATTTGAACTTGTTTAGAAGAAGTCTAGCTTGCTGGTCTGGTGGTTAGCATACTTGACTTTTAATCTGATGGTTGCATGTTTGAGCCCTACTGGAGGCTGGTAGTGCATTTGGGCTGTAAAAATGGGTAGTAGTGGTTAGAACCATTTGATTCTCTCTCTACATTTAGGATAAGATCAGAAAAAGTTAGTCACAGGATGGAAATAAGAGTTGCTCTACCCTTTATCCGTGAAGAAATAAAAAACAAACATGTTTCGGTTCCAGTCTATTAGAATTTTAGAACAAAACCAGTCTGTCTTTTGGATGTCAGATATCATAGGTATATATGGTAAAAATTTTGCAATTATTCTTTAACTGTTTTACTTAATTTAAGACTTGTCCAAATTGAAAGAAGATCCAGACTACAATTCAATTTGATTTAGTTTAATTGATTATGGTTTTATGCCACTCTTGACAATCTTTCACTTGAATTGCAGAAGCTGGATCACCCAACAATAGATTCCTAGTATTTCTCATACCAGTTCTACCATTACCTCCTTTCCTAGCCTCCAGCTGCTATCTCACATAGGTCTAAGATTATCAAACCAATATAGGGGGAACATATAATGGGAAAAAATGACTGCAGCTGTTGGATATCAAACCCAGGATCTTTGACAACTATTAAAGGTTTGTGTTATTTGAAAAAAAAATCATCTGCTGTTATTGAAAATATTCTCTGAAAAGAGAGCTTGGTACAATCATTTTCTTCTTTTGCACATTGTAGCAAGTGACCCCTTTTAATAAACCAATAAGTCAGTTAACACTTTCCTGTTTTACAAAATTTTGGACCTGTCCAAATTCAAAGGTTTTGCAGACGAAAATTTAAAGTGCATTTAATTTGAAAAATAACCATTCAGTAGGGTAGAAAATAGTGTGGAATAAGAAGGAATTGCTTGTCAGAAGCAATTTCTTCTTTTTTCACAATGTTTTCTCAATCATAAAATTACAGGCACGTAAAAAGCAGGGATTAAACAGCAAAGGGTTAAAAGTTTGTGTTATTTGAAAAAAAAATCACCTGTTATTGAAAATATTCTCTGAAAAGAGAGGTTGTTACAATCATTTTCTTCTTTCGCACATTGTAATTTTTGACCCCATTAAATAAACCAATCAATCAATTAATCAATCAGTTAATTAGCAAATTATTTGAAAGATGGATCCTTTATGCATGATAAGTTACCTATCAGTTCAACTGTATAAATTCTTGTTGTTGTCATATTGATGAATTAGTATATGTGACGGCGAAATCTTTGTAGTAATGTATTTCACCTAATTTATTAAAATATGTTTAAAAAATCTCCTTGTATTAGTTTTTAGCTCCACTGGTGGAAGGCGACTGGAGCCATTGTCATGACACTGTGTCCGTCGTCCGTCCGTCTGTGTGTCCGGTCATAAACTTTTTCTTTAAAAATCTTCTCCTCTTGATGGATTTCAACCAAACTTCACAGGAATGATCCTTGGGTGACCCTCTGTCAAAGTTGTTCAAGAAATTTTGATCCAATGAAAAACATGGCACTTTGAAAATTGTTTTCTCAGAATCTAACGGATGGATATCAGCCAAATTTCACTTAAAGGTCATTTCTCTATATGTAATTGGTATATAGTGGAAACTTTGAAAATCATTTTCTCAGAATCTAATGGATATCAACCAAATTTCACTGCAATGATCCTGTAGTAATTCTTTATCAGTGTACAAAAAAAATTGAGATCAGAATGAAAAATGTGTATTTTATGGGCTAAGCCATTTCTCTAAACGTTATATAGTGAAAACTTTGAAAATCATTTTGTCAGAATATCAACCTAATTTTCTTGAATGTTCCTTTCGTGGCCCATTATCAGGCTGCACAAAATTTCTGTGATTGGATGAATAATATGTAGTTAACAGGCGGTGGTCAATTTTCTATATGTTATTCTTCAATCTTGAATTTTTCTTTGCAGAAATATTTCAGCATGTGTTTCTTCAAACACTTATTTACTTGTAATGAAAATTGAGTTATTCATTCATTCACTGAAATTCTCATCAAACAGTAGATTAGGGCCTGTGGAGCATATCGGCTGCTCAAGCAGCTCAAGTTGCTGTGCCTCATAGAATAAGAAAAAAATATCCGCATTTACAGAAATTCTTTTGAATACATTTTATAAGATTAATATATGGACAAAAATCATCGAGTACCTGCAGGCTACGAGAACACGGGCAGACGGGTACAAAATGTCTACTCTAACACAACTCCATTGTAAGGGACTCAATACCAGTCATTTTGGGCTGTCAACAATTTCTTCATTCTTTAATGCATTTTGGTGAATTACTGAGAAAAAAAAAACGGTAGATTATCTTTTCATAAGCTCACAGCTTAACCAATGAATCATCTAAAACTTATATCTTGCGTTTGTTTATTTCACCCTATCTTACGATATCAAATCGGAGCCCAATTCAAGTGACGGCATTTTGAACCCTGCAAAGCAATCACGTGCAAAATAGCACGCATTTGAGATAATTCGTCATAAAATTATCCCATTTTGTTTCATTTTTTTTTCTAAAGAAATAAAATAATCCTTAGTTTTTCGAGTAAGATCGGTTGATATTTCCGTTTCTTGAAATACAAAACTTTTTTTATATATATTTCTTCGTGGTTCCGCTTCCGGTACTCTTGAAAATATAACTTTTGTTGATCATTCAATAAAATAATAATCGATCTTGCACTCTCCAAAACACGTCCTGAACCACTGGCCCATTTGCATTCAAACTTGGTATATTTTTACCCCTTTACTTGTTCGCGATTGTTCGAATCACGGGAAAATGGAGTCATAGCAGTTCAAGACATCGGAATTGATCAAATTGGGGGGGGGGGGATAAACTTAAACGGTTTCAACGAAACATGACAGAAAGTTCCCCTGGTGAGACTTATCTAAAATGGTTTGTAACATTTTCATTCGTGAGAAATGGGAGACCTAGCAGGGTTAAATATCAGACGGATGGAATCTTTTTATTCTAAATAACCTGAACCACTTGGCATTTTTTCAACCAAAACTCGATAGTAAAGTTCATTGAACGACCTTTTTCAGTATGTTTGCAATTATAATCAGAAACTGTAGATCCTTAGCTATTTATTTAGCACTAAGTGAAGAATTTGACCAGACTAACAGACATATAAGCGCTTGTTTGTGCGAATGCGGTTATAGACAAGTAGACTTTCGACGTGTCTAGCACAGCAAACAAAGATTACTTTAACTTAAAATCGATTTGAGAAAATGAAAAGAATATTTATATTTTGGTATAATTTTGAGGATTCAACATCTCAAAATGAACGACCTGATAAATGTTTCTTTTTCGTATGCTTATTCAAATCAGACATTCTAACTGGGGATATGTGCAAGGTTTAGTTTTGAGTCGCGTCACTTTTGCTCCCTAGCAACCTGCAATTTCAGGTGAGCGCTCGCGGTAGGTTCAAGGTTGGCTGTCCGAGACGATCGCTTTCATTGTCCTTAAAGCTGCTCTTTCACAGTTTTGGAAAATGTGATTTTATTTATTTTTTTTTTTTATTATTTTTTTTTTCAATTAATCGGAAATTATGAATTCGTCATGTAGAAAGGTGTATAATAATGAGATTCGATCTGGTAAGGTATGGAAAGAGACAAATATTTCTGAATTTAGTGAATCCATTCTAAAACAAATAACCCGACTACTAACGCCTAAAAGATTTTTCATAGATTTTTAGCCAACTATTTACACAAGCAATTCCGCCTGTCTGTCCCATTCTATCAAAGGTAAAGGTCGAAGTATTTTTCATTTGGAAAACTTCATATCGATACATGCTGGTTCCGTCACTTACCTTACCGCTTCGAACATTCAAGCTACAATGTTTTTGAAATGAGTTGTTGTTACTGTCATTCCCTTTTGGGATTCTTAAACATCGGAATATGCACAAATTTCCGAATCTAGTAACCAGTTTTATATTTTTTTCTATAAAGAACTGTGAAAGATTAGCTTTAAGACTCTATGCAGGGCTACTATGATATAAAACATGATATCCCACAAAGCAAGCCAACAACTCGACCAAAAAGGGCATTTTTAGCTGTCGACATGTTTTTCTCAAGACAGATATTTCGTGAGACGCTGGTAATTTATTGTTAATAAGCAAGACATTTTCTGAGTACGACTATGCTATTGCCTGATCAGTTTTTGGAACAACCAGTTAGCACCTACAAGCCTTTCATCCATTTTTTACCACCCAGTGCTTAGCAAAAGTCATCAACAACACTTGTTTTGAGGTAATGGACTTGTAATAGTTCCGCAACATTTCGGCACTCGTTTTCTTTCCCAATGTTAACCGAGGTTTCCTAATGAAATCATTAGGAAACCTTGGTTATCATTGTTAAAGTTCGTGACTTCCAAAATGCTGTTTTAATACTTCACCACATAGGAGTATTAACATAGACTATCAGTAGCACAAATATTATCAGCCCGATCAGCATTTACCGTAAAAAATTGAAGGACATGAGCCAAGATTCTTTCCTGTGAAGGTTGGTTGAACCTAACCAGGAAGAAATCTGAAATATACCATTGGCATAAAGTTAAGCTTATCGTTTTTAGACAATAGCCAATGGAATGTGTGAGACTTAAAAATTGAAACAAATCTCCTTTGACCAAATTTTAATTGCAATTTATTTGAAGACCAGATGAGTTACCATTAAGTGAGTAAATTAATTGCCACTTTCACTTATAATTTTGATCTAAGAGTGCATATTTGCAAATCGACCCCTCATTTTCAAAATACTATGACGTCGCGCACGGTAATGCGGCACTAAAATGTAACGTCAAAATAGCGAACGTCGATTGTGTAGCGATAGTGTTTTGTTTTTTTTTTCTGTCAGAAAACAGTACACGTAAATATTATATTGCTCGCTCTTTCTAAAGCTATTGTTATGTCAGAGTATATAGTCATCATTAAAGAATTAAAACCCACTCCTATCACTTGAAAAGAATGCAAACTGTCATATTATTTTCAACTTCGCATAAATGTGTAGACATGCGATAATGGATAAAGCTTTTTGTAGGGTTAGGCATATTTCCAATCTAAATATGAAGATGTATTGGGTTAGATGCTTCTTTTGAACATTATTTATGTTTAAATCTGACATAATGAAAATTCACCCTATTTTTATTGCAATGATCAATTCGAACCAACAGCAGCTTGTTCATATACAGTGATGTCATCAATTCATGCGTTTTTGTAAAAGGAATATGACGCAACCCCCCTTTTTTGAATGTTTGAAAAAAGTTATTACATTTTGCTAAGTTTGCTTCGAACCCACTATTCTTGGGTCTTTAGAACAACGACTAACAGTCCATGAATACAAGTCTTTGCGAAAAATGTATCAAACATTCTGTTTTGCTTTTCGCAATTAACATGAGCGATTTCGGGCAATATTTGCCCTCTTGTTTAAATCTAATTCTTCCCTTCCCTTATTCGCATCGCCACTTCCACACTGATATTCTTCTCGCATGATATTAAGCTTTCTTTTTCTATTTCTCCCCTTGAACTGCGGATTTAATCTACTCTGTATTCGTCTTAAGGCGCGTCGGTTTTATAATTCCACGAATCAAACATAACGTCGTTGTAAGAAAATGCGCGTTTTTTTAGAAATCGTTCCACACGAACTAATATCAATATCTCTTTTATTCGTAAATATTTTTTCATGAAATTTTAATATGATTTTTAAGAGAAAATAATATTTCTCAGCTTCATTTAAATTATAGTTCGAATAAAGGAACTGAATTTCTTAGCGTATTAAGAATGGAAAAAACAGTTTTATAACAGCCTAAAAAGATTTCGTTCCACACGAATTTCGGCTTATCAATTTTCCGATTAAAACTCAAATTGATATCTATTTACATATTTTAGAAAAACAGAAAAACAATATTTTTAATTTAAAGATTGGTTGCAATTGAACCATTTTTAATTAAGATATAAAAGAAAATCGTAATTTTTTCGGCGTCTTAAAGTTTGATGTTACGTTTCACTTTTTGTTAAACATAATGCGGTATTTTTCTTATTTGTGATTAAATTTCAATCTCCGTTGGTAAAATTGTTGGATGTCATGCCAGTTTAGATTTGATGTACTTTCAAGCAGTTTAAACATTATAAAACTGTATAAAATATAAGATGGGTGTCTTCCGATGATACTTTTATGTTACATGTTACACGCGTTTTTGTGCTTAAATTACAATTTGAAACTCCTTTTTAAGAAATCATACGAAAATAGTTTGCAATAAAAGTTTGATTTATAAATTGGCCATGGTTTAGGCGTTATTTAGATATAAGATATAAGGATGGTGCGACCAAGGAGTCTTGTTATGCTTACTTTTAAAACACAGAGGGTGACGTTTTTTAAAAAGTGCCGCATTACCGTGCGCGACGTCTATGCAAATCTTGGTGGCCAAAACACATCAAATATCTTTAAAAATAACACCATACTATTACTGAAATTTTCAAAACTTATTCATTTCGGGTAACACTGTAATAATCAAGGGCGATAATAAATATTGCAGTCCATGGCTACTTTCAACTTCCGGTAAATACTGCGTAATGCTTTCCCCCTTTTGAACGAAGGCTAAGCACCTTTTTATCATCGCAGACACAGTCTCCATGTCTTACACATGAGAAACACAAACGCCTTCCCTTGCACCTGAGTATTTCGATTTTTTCCAAGATTTTCAACAATTGGTAGGAAAATATGCTTAATTTTAAGCCATAGAGAATAATATGTTAATGTCTTAAAATATGTTATTTGGTCGAGGTTGGGAAAATTTATCATGACGAGGTTTTGCCGGGGCATGATAAATTCTCCCAGCCGAGACCCGATAATATTGATTTTTTGAGACATCAACATGTTATTCTATTTATCATGCAATCATTTTTCAGCGCTTTAATAAAAGTAACCCTTAAAAATCAAAGAAATTCGGGTGAAAGTGTATGCAAATTGTTTCTAAAATTAGACTACCTGATATCATGTTATGTTATCAGACAGGCGATATCAGGTGAATACAAACTTCATTGCATGATAAAATAGTATAGTACGTCCTGTGCATGATCAGATAATTCCTGTAGAGTTTGGTCGAAAAGAAGAAGATTTTTATTATACGAGGGGTGGTCCAGAAGGTCTTGGACAAACGCCATTTCTCGAGGACTGTTCATCGTATGAATATATAAATAATTTCATCTTGTCTGTCTGAATGGCTGTAAGATGCGTACAGTGTGTCTGTCTGTCTGTGCCTGTGCAATGTCTGTGCTTGTCACTCTCGCTTTCAGCTCCACCCCTGGCTAGCAGTTTACTGTGAAAAGTGTGCATTTTTCTGTAAGTCTCACCTGTCAGGTATAGCCTCTCCACAGTTAGACCTATGTGGCCCAGATATGGGATCCTCCCCGAGGTGGCAGACGGTAAATTGGGTACCTTGCGGCCCCAAGCAGAACCACAAGGTCTTGGAGGAGATCAGGCCCTAAAATGCACGGCATGCATGGCCCACCGGCGTGTGGATATGCCCTGGTGCCTGCAATCCTGGTCCCCAGCAATGGGTAAATTGCATCCCCTCTCTGGGTTACGAGCTGTCACAACCTGGGTGACAGAGCTTTAGCGGTAGACACCAACAGACCGGTGCCCTAGCGACTACAGCTGCAGTGGTTTGGCGGAAGACCCTTATCATATAGGACAACGGCAAAGCACACCGCCCAAATGTGGGAACGGCGGAGAACTCAAGATGCCGTAGAGACCTGAGTTAGGATGACAGCCAGGACAGGCGGTCCTGTGAATAACATGTTTCCAATTCAACTTATGGCAGATTCTAACACAGAGACAGTTATAGGCGGTGCCGGTAGACATAAACGATCTGGCGGTAACGTCTCCGGCTTGGCCCCTTCTCAGGTGCGGGGGGCAGGGTCGTCATCCAGCAAGCGCCTGCAGCAACAGCAAAGGTTTAGAGTAAGCTCTCTCAATGTAAACACACTGCGAGGTAGAGTATGTGAGGTGATGGAAACACTCGCCAGAAGAGAGATTGACATATGTTGCGTGCAAGAGACCAGATACCGTGGTGGACACTGTAGAACCATCAAGGGCAAAGACGCCAAGTACAAACTTTTCTGGTCTGGAAATGACAACGGTACGGGCGGAGTAGGTGTGTTTGTTGCAGAAAAGTGGATCGAGAAAGTTTACGATGTGCAGCGTATTTCTGATAGGATCATCCTTCTGAGGCTTATAGTGGGTCAACGAGTGCTCACCATCCTTTCTGTTTACGCACCTCAGAGTGGTCTAAGCGATGTCCAGAAAGATCTATTCTATGACCAACTACAAGCAGTGTCAGCAACTATCCCAGCATCCGAACTGATGATGCCCTGTGGAGATTGGAATGGTCATATCGGTAGTACAGGTACAGGTTACGAAGAGGTACATGGTGGTCTAGGTTACGGCAAACCAGAGCCTGATAGTGAGGGTGAAAGAATCCTTGAATATGCCCCTAGCATTTGGCCTTCTTGTCGGTAACACATGCTTCAGGAAACGTAACAGCCATCTAGTAACATATCAATCTGGAAACGCAGCTACACAGATTGACTTTATCTTGTACAGACAGAGCATGCGTAAACTCATTCAAGACGTGAAGGTGATACCAGGTGAAGAGGTTGCCACACAACATCAACTCTTAGTCTGTGACATGCGCATTGATATGCCACCAATATCCAAACGCAAATTCAGCCCTCGCTTCAAAATCTGGAAGCTTAAAGACGACACAACCAACAAACTCTTCCAGGAAGTTTTCGAGTCACACGTATCTGACTTTGAAAGGGGGCCAAATGCCAGCACTGAAGAAATCTGGGCAAAACTCAAGACAGGTCTACTAAAGACAACTGAAGAAGTGTGTGGCCATACACGGCCCCATCGATGGCGGAAGGAAACGTGGTGGTGGTCAGACCAAGTACAACAAGCCATCACTGCTAAACGGCTAGCCTACAGGGCCTGGAAGTCAGGAAAAGGTACAAGAGCGGATTACGACAAGGCCAAGCGTATATCACGACGAGCAGTCCATCAAGCCCGCTACGAGGCTGATGAACAGATCTACGTCAGTGCTGATTCCAAGTCATCAGAAGTATACCGCTTGGCAAACCAAATGAGAAAGGAGAATGTTGATGTTGTTGGTGATCAACCGGTAAGAAACGACGCAGGTGAGATGTCACTAGATCAAGATACAAAGGAACAGGCCTGGGTAGAGCATTATGAAAGACTACTCAATGTAGAGTTCGATTGGGACGAGGAACATCTTACAGATGAACCACCAGTGGAAGGGCCTGCAATCCCGTTTACAGTTGACATGGTGAAGAAGGCCATCTCACAGATGAAGCCAGGTAAAGCGGCTGGTCCATCAGGAATCGTTGTGGAAATGATGAGAGCAGCAGGTGACCCTTGTGCTTCCTTGATCTGTGACCTAGCATCCTCTATTGCCCGCGACGGTAAGATCCCAACTGACTGGGAGGACAGCTTCATCCTCTCCCTTTACAAGGGTAAGGGTGATGCCCTGGACAGAGGCAACTACAGAGGCCTCAAGCTGACCGAACAAGTCATGAAGGTCATAGAGCGAATGGTAGACAACCACATCAGACAGTCTGTGTTCATTGACGACTCCCAATTTGGTTTTGTCCCTGGCAGAGGTACAACTGACGCAATATTCGTCGTCCGACAGCTCCAAGAAAAGTACCTGGCTGTAAACAAGCGACTCTATATGGCCTTCGTAGACCTTGAGAAAGCCTTCGACCGTGTCCCCAGGAAAGTGATCTGGTGGGCACTTCGTAAACTTCATGTCGAAGAGTGGATTGTGCGTCTAGTCCAGGGAATGTATGCAAATGCCCGTAGCTGTGTACGCGTGGGAAATAGTTACAGCCAAGAGTTCGCAGTGAAAGTTGGAGTTCACCAGGGATCAGTTTTAAGCCCCCTCCTCTTCATCATCGTGCTAGAGGCCATGTCACGTCAATTTCGAGCAGGTGTACCTTGGGAAGACCTATATGCAGACGACCTTGTCATCATCGCAGAAACTCTGGAAAGTTGTGTAGAGAGGCTATTAGTATGGAAAGACGGTATGGAAGAGAAAGGACTCAGAGTGAATGCGAGAAAAACCAAGGTCATGATATGTGGAACCGGCCTAGATCAACTGCAAGAGTCTGGAAGTTTCCCGTGCTCAGTTTGCTTAACAGGTGTCGGCAGAAACAGTATACACTGCAACGGATGCCGAAAATGGGTGCACAAGAAGTGCAGTGGACTAAAAAGACTGACAGCAAACCCAGATTACAGATGCGCTCGTTGCATGGGAACTGCGCGCCCAATAGATGGCCGTCCACAGAGTGACGTCCAGGTCAGAACGGACAAGCTGGAAGTAGTATCCTCGTTTTGCTACTTGGGGGACATGCTCTCCGCTGCTGGGGGGATGTGACCTCGCCACTACCTCAAGGGTCAAGACAGCTTGGAAAAAATTCAGAGAATTAACACCAGTCCTCACATCACGTCACCTCTCCTATCAGACCAGAGGCCGCGTGTACAGCACATGCGTGAGGAGTGCAATGCTCCATGCCAGTGAGACCTGGGCCTTGACAAAGAAAAACCTCCAGCGACTACAACGCAACGACAGGGCTATGATCCGCCAAATTTGTGGCATAAAACCAAAAGACACAGCCACTGTAAGGTCACTGGAGCTTCTAATTCGTATCGGCCTCGAAGACCTTGCCCTTGTACTGCGAGAGAGACGACTCCGCTGGTATGGCCATGTACAAAGATCAAACAACGCAATTAAGACTGCATACCAACTCGAAGTCTCTGGAAAACGTAGCGCTGGACGTCCGAAAACCTCATGGAAAGACCTATCAGAGAGAGATGCCAGGGAATGGAACATATCAATATCCCAAACCAACGACAGGAAGAAATGGAGAACTGAAGTTAAATCTGCTATGCGTGCAGCCAGCCAGTCATCTGGACGGGATCCCGCTGACGGTGGAACAGTCCCTACATCTGCACGTTAAACTAAACACCGATATTGATGATGATGATGTGCTTTCTTTCCTTTGCGAAAATACCAAATTTGATGTTATTGGTAATTATACGAACGACCATAAAACATGCACTATTTGTCAAGCGGCGTCGAGATATTCAAACCCAAAGTGTTGTTGGAACTTACTCAATAAAATCACCCCAAATTTTAATTTACTATAATTGTTTGCTTTATATGTCATTATATCATCCAAATCCAGATTATTAAAGCGCATTTACTAGATTTCGGCATGTCTTTAAATATCCCTACATTCTGTCATAAGTTTTTTTAAACATTTGTAACGAACCGAGCAAATAGACAGACGTGATCCAATCAGAGAAAAGGGTCATTAACCCTAAATGGGTCGACTCTGTCTATATAAGCTTCAATTAGTCATTTAACTAAGGGCAGGTCTCTCTCATTTGCATATCCAATGCAAGTTACCTCCCTTTAAACCGTTACACATTCGATAATTTTGTCAATTTTTCAATCATTTGTTGTCCAAAAAAGTTTTCAAACAGTCGAATTTACACACTTGCTTGTTGAACGTGTTTTGTTGTGTAAATATATTGTGGTAGTGCTTAAATCGGTATCGGTGATAATACTTTCGATCACCTACCATCATCGAGTATCAACTTTTATCATGCAACGAAGCCTGTATTGACCTGATATCACCTGTCTGATAACATGACATGTTATCAGGCAGTCTATTTTTAGAAACAATGTGCATAAACTTTCACATGAATTTCTTAGATTTTTAGGGGTTTACTATGATTAGGCGATGAAAAATGATTGCATGATAAATAGAATAACATGTCAGTGTCTTAAAATATCAATGTTATCTGGTCTCGTCTGTGAGAAAATTATCATGACTTGGCACAGTCTCGTCATGATAAATTCTCACAACCTCGACCAGATAACATTGATATTTTAAGGCACTGACATATTATTCTCTATTGATCACACAAAGTAACCCAGTTTCGTCTTATTGGCGTCCGGGTGACTGAATTCTATTTACAACCTATAATTTTGATTAAGGTACCTCTTTCTTGAAACGAAACGTGTTTCAACCAAAAAAAAAAAATCTGGAATTACTACTGTGTTTGTATTAAATAAACACGTAAAATTCTAGGAACTTTTCTTGAGTGTAAGGTAATATACTAGTACTTTGTGCAAAGTCATAAAAAGAAATGCGTTAAACATGAAAATTAGTGTCTACGCCGCTCGACGCTCTGTATGTCTATTTGGCAACGACTGTTTAACCCTTTGCTGTTTAATCCCTGCTTTTTACGTGCCTGTGATTTTATGATTGAGAAAACATTGTGAAAAAGAAGAAATTGCTTCTGACAAGCAATTTTTTTACCCTACTGAATGGTTATTTTTCAATTTAAATTTTTTAAAAATTTTTTAAAATTTTCTCTTTAAATTTTCGTCTGCAAAACCTTTGAATTTGGACAGGTCCAAAATTTTGTAAAACAGGAAAGGGTTAACGCATCACGTGAATAAATGGAATAAAAATGTTATACATTTATAGGTAAACCATGCTATTTGAATTTTAATAAACAAACTTCAGACGAGTTTAACAAAGATAATTTGGACTAACGATTACTTTGTTGTAACGGTATATGACTATACTGAAGGATCAAAGAAACGCAAAGCTACTGGTATTTTTACCTTTCTTTAAATTACAAAGGTAAACGTCACGTGTCATAGCGAAAAGGCTACATGCATTCAAAACCGACTTCATCATTAAGAAACTGGAATTGTAACGACAAAAAGCATTGGATATCGATAGGGAGAAAATGAGTTTTTCGTGATGAGTTTCTTTACTCTATCATTATAGAGGTAATTGCATTTGTAATTGAGTACCGTTATCTCATGATTGTTAAATTTCAGTTCACACCACCTCTACTCCTGGCTGTACCACATTTTCCCACGTTTTCGAATACCGAGGTTTGATATACTCCTTAATGTTTGATATTCGTTATAAACGAATTTCAGTGATTTCCGTTGAACAGTCCGTTGAACAGTCTTCGTGATATAAAGAAAGTACGAGGACTTCTGGAACATCCGTCTCGTATTTAATTATATGGGGGTCATTTCTTGGTGAGACGACAGCCCGTAAAGCCCATGCCACCAGCCCAAACAGAATTAAAGGAAGAAATCTGAAAGAGCATGCCGCAAATATCATTCTGCTGAAATTAGGTAGAATTCTGTCAAGCAGTTTCAGGGAAGATGTTCAGAGAAAGGGTTTGTGGATGCTTGCACGAACGGACGTACTCACGACGAACGGATGCGCTAACGGCGGGTATCAGCTGAGTTTGGGATGACAAAACGGTTACAGACTGTTTGAAAATGACACCCCGTTTTGCTCGACAGTCCTCGAGCAAAGCTGGGTATAGTTTGCAAACAGTCTGCATCCGTTTAATCGTCGTGAACGCACAGCAAGCCATGACAATAGCTCCTGTAGACTAAGTTCTATGGAGCTAAAAGGTAGAATTTTCTATTACCCATTTCAGGGTATAAAAGTTTCAGTTTGGTATAAAACGTTAAAAAATATAATAAATAAATAAATTAATAAATAAATAAATAAATAAATAAATAAATAAATAAATAAATAAATAAATAAATAAATAAATAAATGAAAATTAATAATTGCAAAAAATGGCTGGGCTTTAATTTGGAAACAAGTGTTTTGGGCAGAATATTTACGCGTGTGTGTTTTAGCTGTGAGTGCTTTAGCAAAATTTTTTAGCACAGACACCTGCACAGGCTTTTGGTCCGCAGGATTGTGGTAAGACTATTTTGTCCACTGGCTCCTTGCAAGAAAGAAGATACGGAGCCCCGTAGGTGACATAATATACATTTTTATTAATCCGTTAAAACGAAATACTATTTCGATAAAACGAATTAGTATTTCGTTAAAACGAATTGATATTTCGTTTTAACGAATTAATATTTCGTTTTATCGAAATACTATTTCTTTTTTACGAAAAACTATTTTGAATTACCATTTCGCTATAACGAATTAGTATTTCGTTTAAACGAATCAACATTTCGTTAAAACGAATTAATATTTCGTTTAAACAAATTAATATTTCGTTTTATTGAAATACAATTTCGTTTTAACGAAATACTATTTCGATAAAACGAATTTGTATTTCGTAAAGACGAAATAGTATTTCGTTATAGCGAGTTTGTTTATATTTCGTTATAACGAAATATTATTTCATTTTAAAAACATGCTATTTCTTTTTAACGAATTACTATTTCACCGGTACACTCGGTTGTTATCCTTCGAAATATAAAACCACGTGTGTACTTTTCTAATTGTTACATTTGCGAGAGACAAATACACGTTTTCGGCAAAGCTTTAAATCGTTAACTTGTATTTGAATATGGGTAAACTCTACTATAGGCTCTACTAGAATTTTGAAATTTATACACACTCAGAAGGTGACCAGCCTAGGATATAGGATAAAGGCGATATGGGGACTGAAATGATGAATATCCTTCGGTTCCCCTTTCTATGATTTGAGCGTTGGTGATTAACCAAAATACAGCTTGAATAAGCAGTAGTAGATGTGGATGTAATGATCATTCGTCTAAGACGATTTCAAAAGAGGATTTATTTCTATTCCGCAATTGCTCAATGTGCATAATGTTTGTTACGCCCATGTCTACATTGCAGTGGTTACCATCCCGTACTTTGAGCATTTGCTTCGTGAGCTAAAGAACGGTCAGCAACCTCATATCACCGTGGGTACAGCCGCTCTCCCGTAATACAGTAAGTTGTCGGAACGAGTTCAATACCTGTATGAGGAAATATATTTTAAATCTTTGATATATATTTTTTTTCAATAATCTTTAAATTGTTGGGGTTTTTTTTTTCTTCTTCTTTTTTGTGAAATGCAACTATCATTGTATTATTCTGCATATTTTGCGACTATTAACAGGGGTCAAAAGGAATATTAAATGAGTGCCAGGTCATTGTAGATAAATAATAACTATTATTTTAAGCATATTGTCCACAGAGGTCAAATTCGGATCAAATAAACCAAGGTATACCCAGTCCTAAGTTCAGGATGACAAAGCAATGTAAACTATATATAGATTACACCCCACTTTCCATGCAAGTGCACATGAAAAGCAGTTTGCTTATTTTGTTATCCTGAACGCAGGGCTAGATTTTTTTGATAGGCTGAAGTACTGTTCGGGATTTTTTACTCACCGTGGTTTTGCAATGAGGAAGTGTTTGTTTTTTATAGTGCATATTTAAGGTAGTGGACTAGTAAAAGTTACGCAACATTTCGAGGCTCATAATCTTTGACAATGTTAACCGAGGTTTCCTAATGAAATCATAAGGAAACCTCGGTTAACGCTGCTAAAGTTCATGACTTCAGAAACGGGTACGTTACCTAAAATCACGGTGGCATATATCTGTGCAGAGCGGTTCAGAGAAATACAAGCAACGTGCAAGCAATTTCTTCTTTCTACATGTTTTCTGAGTGAAATACCTCGCATGCGAGAAATCTAATGAGTTTTTATGAAGAATAACATTAAATTCAAAAGAACATGTACAGCCTAAGTCTTTTAAAATATTTATTCAAAGTCGTAAATTACTCATAATTATAACCACGATATTGTGGATCATATATGCGACGAACCTTGTTCGAATCCCGGCTCAGTTAACTTTAAAGAAAAGTCGTTGTAACAAGCATCCCAAAATTGGCCTATGATGAGTTGTAAGCCATTTTATGATGAGTAGTAAGCCATTTTATGATGAGTAGTAAGCCATTTTATGATGAGCAGCTGACCACAGGGATGAAATGTTGTTGTTGTCCTTGTGTGAGAAATATCAGGAAGCCATGGGTAAGTGCATAAGCTGTCGCGATGTAATTGCAATAATCTAGAAAGCGGCGTTTAAATCAATTCAATCTACGATAAATACATACAAGTACAAATAAAGAGAGAATCGATCATCTCTTTCCTATGCAAACCAAGGAGTATGTATCCCTGTATTTTGTACCAGAGAATATAATTGTGGAAAAAAAGAAATTGCTTGCAAAAAGCAATTTCTCCTTTTTCCACAATATATTTGCCACACAGAGCGGATGTTTTCAATTACAACCAGTTTTAGATCTCCGAATCTGGAAGGGTAAAATCATGTTGAAACGAGACGACTCGTCCTGCGTTCAGGTTGCAAAAATATTTGCGAACGTTAAGAAATTGATACCCGGCGTTGCGCATAACTACATGTGTAAAGAAGGGTATTATTTCTTATAATCCCCGAAACTATAGATCTTATCATTTACAAATTTTTGATAGAAAAATATTTGAAAAAATATACAGCCCAGGCCCCCCCCCGCCGCATTTCCACTAGACATATGGTAAATACTGTTAACAATACGTAATCAGAAAAGAGGGATTATGTGTTTTGTCTTAATTTCCACAATTAATTTCCGCTTTAAACGGTTTTCTCATGACTTGATTTTTCTCGAGATGTCAAGTTTGAATGTGTCTGTTTAATAGAGAATTCTACCAGGGCAGTTTTGTTAAAGTTAAGAAAGTTTTGGCTCTCGAGATTTTTCCCCGAATCTGTCAAAAATTTGTGCGTTTTAAAACAAAGGCAACAAATAAGTTTATTTTGCTCACCGATAAGCAGTTTATTTAAGTTTTTATTCCTTGTTTTAAAACAAACATCTCATAAATTCTGTTTGCTCGATGTAGTAGCAGTGGTCAAGGGGAATCAGCCATTTACACAGACTTGACCGTCTAAGCGTTCCAAAGTGTGCAAATACTTTCAGACGTAAGTTAATTTTGTTGATCGAATTTCTTGGAACTTTCCGGAAGACAAAACAAGTAGACCGGAACCGGTTATCACGGCTGGATTCCATTAGTAAAACATCCTTACTCCATCTATCATCGAGCATGGCTCTCATCGTTAGCTTCTTGAATCCGTTCTCGAACATCACTTTCGGCTGGCGACCAGTTTGTCTAATTGTTATTTCCAAAACCTGTTCACGAAAATTGTACTTGTAAGAGCAAACAAGCCAATATGACGGGGTCCAGTCGTAGGATGGCGCCATCACTTCAACGGGAGATAACTTTTCCTCGTCTACATCGTCCTCGGAACCAGCGTGCCACGGCTCCAAACCTATGCTACTTCTCTGCCACTGCAGACGGGAACTTTGACTCGCCTGCCCAATCGAACTGCTGGATAGCAATCTTCGGATAAAACCCGGTCTCGTTTTGTGTTCGTCGTCTTCTTCCTTCCCTGCCTGGATCAACTGGCCAGAGTCAACCTCCGTATTATTTTCAGCCTTGAACACATCGTCATCACCAAGACTCGACCTTTCTCCGCTTGAAATCTCTCGTTTAATTGAAATCATTTTTTTTTCACAAAATATTACAAATAATCAACCAAGAGAGGTTTTTTTGAAAATGTCTTCCAGCACAGAAGAAAGTTCCAATTTACTTCCGGACAAGTGAATTTTCGGAAAGTTGCCCACATATTTATATACCAATTTCTGGTCCGATCCCATTGCATTCTCCTGTTTGATTGGCCCTTTTAAAAATCTAGCATTTTGAACTTTTGAACGCCTCTTACGCACATAAGAGGTAATACATTCTGTATAGGCGGTTCAAAAACATTAACAAGTTATTCCTCGCTAATTTGGTACTTGAACAACCTTAGAATCTTTTACTTATTTACAGCGATTTTTTGACCTCGCATTTTTTAAGGAACTTGAGTCGATGAATTTTTAGGAACTAACTCTATTTTATAAAATCACCTTGAAGCTACCCGATAGATCTCTAATTCATAAGTAATTTAATTTTAGCTTTGTCCACCAAATCTTTGGCTAAAAGGTTGCTTTTATTTCCTGATTTAAACAATATTAAGCTCACAGTTTTTTTTTTTTTGTAAGTTGTACAAAAAGTAGTGTAAAAAGAAATCAGAGATAATATTTTTTTTATTTATGGAGTCGTAAAACTGAAAATAATGTTAGATTTATGCAATTATGTGATAATGTTTTTTTATACCTTCAAGCATTCAAAAAAAATCTCCTCATATCTTAAAAACAAATATAGTAAGATGCGATATTTGCCATTTACATTATAATACAGTAGTGGATCCAGAGGGGGTGGGGATTGAAAACCCACTTTACTAAAAACATTCAAATTTGCACGCTCAGCTTTTCGTTCATTCATTCCGACAATAATTCATTCGTTCATTTCATTCCGACATTTACAGCAATCGTGAACCAAGTTTCATAATATATACCTATTTAATGACACTGTGATGAGTAGACACTTGTCATTGCACGTGGTAAGAGTAAAGCATCAGAAGACGAAAGACGGTGGTTCGAGTCACTATGACATAATATTTAATTTTTCTCTAAGTTTTAATCCATTTTATAGATTTTTTTCTGTTGAATAATGTTGAAGATCACTCGATTTTCAAAGAGATTTTCGGTATGTTATAAACTATTTGTTTTTCCCGTTAGCTTCTTCTTTGTTTTATTTGTTTGAATGGGGTAGAACGTCCCTGTAATATTTTTTCTGTCATATTGCGGGGACTGGAACGCTTAACAATTGATACCTGGTATTTCCCTTACGAATACTACCACAACAACTCATCAGAGACCCCAGTTGCTAATCCCACATTGGTCTTCGATTATCAAACAAATTTGCCCTTTTGACCATTTGACAGCGTCTTATGTTTTCCATATTTGAGTTCAGGAGATAGAATGTCATTAGTGAAATGGGCTGTGCTAAACAATAATTGTCATTCAAACACAAGATAACTAGTCAAATGAGACTAACAGGAAAAAAATACAACAACAAGAAAAAAACAAAAACAGTAGGATGAAAGCAGATTCGAACTCATGATCCCTGCACCTATAGTCATCAGACTAGACCTCTCGACCACAAAGTCAAACAGTGCATATCGGTACTTTTACATTATACAAACATTTTTTTAAAATCCATACACTAAACGGATTAACGATGTTTTTCGAAAGCTTGCGGCTACCCTCGATGATAAATGTATTCATCATTTAATTCATTCATTGCATAAAGATCAAGTCATATCAATATTTTCACACTATACCAATATAGTCAATGTTGCCCGTGCCTTTAATTGCGACAGAAATACTCACTATGTATAACCGTACAGTTGCCTTAACCGGAAGTTCAGTGAGTTATCCTCGCTTAAAAGATAAAAGGGAAATTTCAAATCAAAATATCTAAAAATCGGTACAACATCTTGAGATCCGAATTTTGCACATGTAAAGTGGAACTAATGGTTATTTCTCTGCATAATTGCCAAAGGTAAGGCATGTCTACTTCTATCTTAAATATGCATTTTAATACGCGGATCATCCGACTGAGATGAATTTTTCTACAAGACGCGGACGATTTTCTATTTTAAAACATGTTTCGACACAATTAAGATGGAATTTCAATTATTAAAAAGACTCTTTATCTAATTTTCTTTAAATTATTGCAACCCCTTTGCCAAAAGAAGCTATAATCTTTGAATAATTTGTATTCTATCTGCTGCGACTTCTTTATACCAAAGATCTACAAAAAACACATACGTAGATGAAATTACAATTAACTCGGTGAGCAATATGGAACCTAATAAATCAAAAACTTCAGAAAAAAATATTAAGCCGATTAACATTCCAATAAACCTCGAACTTAATCACTTGGTTGAACTTTTGTAAGCAATACAATATATTGGAAAAAATCATGGCATCGTTCGACGAGAAGTTACTTGTCTAGCAGAAGCACAACGTACTGACGTTGACGCACAAGTTAAGCCCGCATCGTCTTTCTGCTGCAACTGGTACAACGTTACTTAATATTCTATTCAAATATCTTAGAATATTTATTTAATACAACTAGGTACCGGATTATTCAGCGTAAAAGGGTCATTGGAGCATCGATCGGACTTTTTCGTTGACTGGAAAATAAGAAAATCGCAGTGGGTTTTCGATTGAGAAAAGGTATGCCAGTCATGTCTGTGATTGTTTTACTTATGGATGTTTAAGAAAGGTTTGCGACGCCAACGTTTTGTTATAGGATATTTTCACAGTTGTTGTAAGACATTTTTTGACGAATTTTTGCGAACTAGTTATATACAGATGTTTGCGAAAAACGAATCAGGAAACCATAAGGATTCGTAAATTTTGTATTGGTTTGAACCTATCTATATATACTGTCTATTTCCCCTTTGGGTATTACTGAATAAAAACTATTAGTGATTGGGTAGGGTGCTTAATTATTAAAATATTGTGAGTGTTAGATTAAAAGATCTGATAAAAACAATTTTGGTTATTCAGGACGGCTCACTTTCTGAAAAGAATAAAGACTCTTCTTGAACGAGGCAATGTCAGCTAGTGACCGTTTACAATCGCTTTACGGGTTACGTACATAGATCTAAAGACGTAACGGTAAAAGTTGCCGGTCACGTCAAAATAGGCGATACGTAAACCTTTGAGATAATTATATTCGCTCCTAATATGCATTCACACATATAACTTTAGTATCAAATTAAAGATTTTTGAGTGTGGATTATTCTTATGTATGAAAAATTGATTTTATACCAAAGAAAAGTTTTATAACAGTCAATAGAACCAAAAATATACACCAGAAATGACGCCGTCAGATGTAACAAAAAAGACTAGATCGTTTCACTAAAATTGTAATATCTTATAGAATAATGGCGCTAGAGGTACGAAAATTTGCCATGTTACGCGAATTACGCAAAATGGAATTTTATGTAAGTCTTACGCCTATTGGATGGTCCAAACAAAAGATGACAACCACGAAAGAAAAAAGTCAGTAGCGTCAGATTGCTTAAAAACGTCGTTTTTTCAATAGTCATTTTTTTTTCAAATGTCATTAATTCGTTTTTTTGTAGACTAAATTAATCATAAATAATATTTGAAATACATCTGAACTGGAATTTATGCCATTATATTTTTGTCAAAATCAGGTTTGATCTTATGAGTTTATTATTGAGTTTTCTCGGTCTTAAAATTGTCCCACTTTGCGCAAAAAACGTCATAAAAACACCTGTGAAATTTTTGATGCATATTTTGTTGTAAAAAACATCAAAATATTCTTGATTCAACTTCACATTCAAAATACATCTAGAATATATTCCACAAATATAAAAGCATTCGCCAATATCTCTTTAACTAACGGAAATTTATATCGTAATGTTCGTCTTAAAATTGTCCCACTAACGCGTTTTTTCGACGTTTTAACGTCAGGTCAATTTATAAGTATAATCCAAAATATTTTTTCGTTCACAGAACCAGACAAAATCTTGTGCAAAAGTATTATTTCTTTTCATTCAACCTAAATAAGTTTTAACACCGTTGTTTGGATGGAGACTTTAATGGTTTTAATTCGAATCAAATTGAGTTTCGTATCGGTTCGGATTTTGCTTTCAATAGTTTTCGCTGTACTGCTCTCGCAAATTCTTTGTATATTGAAGGTGATATAAATCATATTTATGTAACATTAATCATTATAACTTTGACTAGATTGCACATTATTGTATATTTTACAAATGAGTGACTGAATATAAACTATTTTCGTCGCTTTTCGTCGAAGTTTACTTGAAAATCATCCATTTTCCGTTACATATAAACGGACGTCATTTGTTAAGGTAGTGACCGTCAACTTTTGCCGTTACGTCATACTTTATTACGCTATTACGTGGAAAACATGATTCACTTTATAGTCCGTTTGACTTCTATATGGACCAACATTTCGCCGAAAATCTCAGAAATTAATTTACGAAACGCATATTTCTCTTGTCATATCATATTTTCCAGCTAATACCATGACGAATTTTGTTTTTCAGAATTTTTGAATGAAAAATAATGATTTTGTCCGTCCGTCTACATGTTAACTTTCAGCCTTTCATACCTACTTGTGACCGTATTAAACGGAACAGCCAATTGAATAACCAAAAATAGTACTGATTTGCATAGGGGCAGAGTCAAAAGTGTAAGATTTTAAGTCAATTGTATTACTATAAAATCGAGTATTTCAATATATTTAAGTTTGTCGAAGATTTTTGCTACCGTTGGATATCAAATCTGTGTATATTCTCTATTACTCCAGAAACCGTTTGACCAGATAATTGATTATTGTTTTTATTTATTCTGAGATGAACCCTATATTTACATGTTAAGACCAATCAAAAAGCATAATTAAACGAAGTAGTTGGGAATTTCACGAGGAAAACTTGATGAGAAGCGAGTAATAACGGTAGAAATCACATGTTATTTAAGTTTAAGATGACATGACCGTCGATATGCTAATCAGCATGTCAAAATAAGGAATAATGGACACTTCATCTGTCAAATGTTTAGTATAAAACCACGTGTTTTTACTATATATGTTAACATTTTCTTACTACTGAACAGCCTCCATCACCCCTCGTGTTTAAGAGCGGAAAATGCGAAAATATTAACATTAACTAGATAGGCAAAATCATTATTTTGAAATCATTTTATTTTCAAAAAATATTTTTTGGAATGGTACTAGGCTGAAATTAAGATATTACTACATACAAATCCTTTATTCAAACGCAATTTTATGTAATTGATGAAAAGGTTGGTCCATATAGAAGTCAAACGGACTATACATAAACCCTATTACACTCATCTGTCAATATGGAATGTCGATCTAAAGAATCGTAAAAGCGATATACATGTAGATGATATAATGTTGTAGACTAGCCCTTCTTTCCTTACAGTAAAATGATCGCGAGCGCCCCCGATCTAGATGCGCGCATACTTACAAGATAATTATCTCTGAGTGATGCAGAAAACAATTTCATTAATGCTAATGGTTGCTTTTCTGCTAAAAAAAGTCATCCGGTCAAGACGAAAAAAATACAACCGTTTGAAAATGAGTCTTTGCTTTTTATTAATGTGCAAATACAAAGCATGGTACAACTGCTTTCACGGTTCGCTTATATACTACTCAAATTTTACTGAGCACCAAACTTTTTCGCTGTCCTACAGGAGCTGATTTAGGAAAAAACGTGTTCGTTTTTAAAATTGTACAAAAATGTTTTGCCAAGATATCTAATATATACATTACCAAATTTTGACACGCATTTAGACTGGCATTCTACATTTTCTGCTGACTCTGTCTGTCTGATTGAGTTTTCTTTCATTGTTGCTGACACCCCCTTTTCGTAGATATGGTATTTTTGTCATTTTCTTTCGAATCCATATTTGCTATTTATAATATAATATATGCATCCTTTGCTATTGATTAAATTGAAAGTTCGTGTAGTTTCCAATTCTGGCTTTGGACGACATCAGTTCAATAATGTTCTAATGAAAAGGCACATAATATGTAATTATGCAAATGCCAATATGGGAAGCGAACTATTCGTACATTAATTTTACTTGTGTTGGTAACTATTGATACCGTACGGTTGTAACTATCACGTACAGTCAAAAGAATAAGGGCTTCACTTCAAAGACCAATTCTAGGATAGTTCAGTGTTAAATTGAAATTATTTAATACAGGTTATCAAGAATATAGCTTTTCTAACCTTCCGAAAGTAATTATGAAAAAAATGATGTTTTTCATTTATGAATTACAATGTTGGTTAAGTCAATTCTGCGAATAGGATCGGTCTGAACTCAATGATTAGCGTGAAAATTAAGGGGGGAGTATCCACTGCATGATCAAACAAAACGCATATACGAAAAAAAGGGTCGAACAGCCTTTACGATACTATAAAACACTTTTGAATAAAGAACATGGAATTTAAATCATTGCTTTAAATTACCGATTTGCTTCAATATTTGAGGTGTCACCCCTGATAATTTATGAAGATAGTAGATATCACTTCCGGTTTACTCTCCTGTACGGTTATACGCTGTGATACTATCAATAATCTATATGTATTGTTACGGCAAACAGGCACAGTTGCAGATCGGCCTCATAGTGGCAATTCACGTGTTACTGACGCTAGATTTGACCGTCATTTTGAATTGACGCACGATAGACAACGGTTCCAGAGGGCTACTGCTACAGCTAGAGGCAGTACGGTGTAAGCAGGGACACCGTTCTCAGACGACCTCGTCATATCCGTAGGCCGATACGAGCCAGACGACCTTACGTTAGCAGCATACAAACGAAACGTCATCGCTCTGCTCACCGCACTGGGCACAGCAGCACCTCCGTTTGCGAAGTCGTCAGTAGAATCAAACGCTTTTTCCGACGAGTCTAGGTTCAACCTCAGTTACCATGATGGCAGGGTAGGTGTATAGGAGAAGAGGTTAGCGATTTGCTAACGCCTGCATTATTTGAAGAGACGGGTTAAGTGGGGCAGCGTCTTGGTGTGGGGTGGGATAATGGGGAATTTAAAAACCAAACTGGTAATTACACACGGCAATCTTAATGCTGTTGAGTACATTAATCAGGTGTTGAGAACTGTAGCTGTTCAAATAATCCGCCAGCACATTCCTGTCACATTTAGGCACGACAATGCTCGCTCGCATACGGCTCGCATCACGCGGCAATATTTGAATACAAATGACGTTGAAATCTTTCCGGGACCAGCCGTTTCCTTTAACTTTAACCCTATCGAGCATATTTGGGATCTGCTTGGTCGAAAAGTAAGGGCCAAGCATAATGTAACAATTTGTTTAATCTGTAGCAGTCTTTGCGGGTCGAATGAAACCGCATTCCTCCGTTGGTCGTACAACGCTACGTCAACTCAATGAGACGTCTTATTGTACAGGTAATACGTCAACATGGAGGATATACCTGATATCAATCAAATATCCATTCTTATTAGGGTCTAAAACCTCAATTCAGTTTATTTGAAACCAGATTTACCGATATTTCAAACTCTGTGTATTTTTTATTTTGACCCCAAAGGCAGTTTAATAAATGTCTATCGATCTATGGTTTTCAGACGAACCACCCCATCTTGTGGATAATTGAATCATCTTCACTTTGGTAACGAATTTGATTAGGTTTAAGTCATATAGATGCCTACAAAAAGTCCCCAAACACAATGCTTAGATTCTTTTGCGTTTGGTTACCACCACTTTTATCTATACCGATGTTGCTTGGTAAAGTTATGACGTCACATAATTTAACACTTTATTTATGCTCTATATTGATTTTAGACATAGAAACTGATAAAGTGTATAGGCCCAGACATTGCACCTGAAATTGGGGCGTTATACGTAGGATGGACGTTTGAATAAACGTCCATTCTTCGTATAACGCCCCAATTTCAGGTGCTATTTTGTGCCAATATTTCATGTCTTCAAACCTTATTGATTTTTTTTTCATTTCGAAAGGGAGTGTTTCAAGACTATGATGGTAGATTATTTTCGCTACTACGCATGTATAACGGAGTTATGAGTATTTATTTACCCTCCCTAATTCATGAGACAGATACGTTTACAACACACATTGGCTTATCACTTAGCGTGCATGTAGGGTACAAGCTATTATGAATGATCTAATTGAAAGCTTATACCTTATGTCTCTCAATTATATAAAAGTCGTGTCCAGGAAATTGACTATATAAAAATTGCTTAATATTTCGTACATGAAATTTGTGTTTTATTAGACAAAATTGATAACACGTTTGTATCTTAATTAATAAAGGATACCCTTTGAAGATATAGAGCATATTTTTATCTTAAAGGGTACACTGGTGGTCATCATTTCTCATTACAATGAAAGATTCTCCCCTCTTTGACCTATATTTTCTTTATGTTATTTCTCCATTTTATTGGTAAATTGTAACGTATCTGTCATTTTGTTTGTTAATTCCGGAATGTAAAATTAAACATTAACAAAGATTTTTGAATGATGTTTTATCTTATTCTAACACCGTTTGGACGTATTTTATCAATTATTTCCGCTACTTAGTGACTAGAAACAAAAAAATAGATTCCTTTACCCTATGAATATGTTCTACCCCGTTAAGGTTTTAAATGTCCTATATATCTGAAACATATCTAAAGCATGGCTTGCATCTTTGTGTATTTACCAACAGTATTCCTGTAACATATTTGAACATGGGTTTGAGTGCAAGAATTTAGGCTATTGCATCACATGCATTTGTTATCATTATTTATAGTAAGTGGAGAGGCGCAATCTTAAGAATAAATTTTTTTCAAAAGTGAACATTGCCAAATTACTGAAAAGCTTTGACGATGATCCCTTCTTGTGTAATGTAGAATATCTTGAAGATAACAAATAAAAATCAATACTGTACTATGTAAGCCCCGTGGTTACCTTTTCAACTTTCGGACGTCTTATCTTTATTTTAGATTATTATTAAGCGTAGTGGTGTGTTTTCAGATCAGAGAATTCTATGTAGTACGATTTTACAAACGATATAAATAAATTGCTAAAATCAAGCTGTTATTCTCAAACCCCCCCATAAGAGTTTGGCAGGTCTAACCGAATATTTTCATTATTTAACCTATATTAAAAGACAACAAACATGTGCTTCGGCGATTTTTCTTGTAACAGTTTCAGAAAATAATCAATGTTTAATTTAAGAAATGAGAAACAGTTCAATTTGATACAATCGTAAAATATTCAGAGACAAACGGGCCGTTGCAATATCATTTGCTAGCGCAAGGGGACATCTCGAAAGTTCTTAATACATTAATAGTACAGATTGCAGATGCTTACTGTTTTGGGGCTTACTAGTAACTTATTGCTTTGGAAAGATGACACGAAAGAGCAAATTAATTCTTCAAAGTAATCGTTAATCTTCTTACACATTTCTGATCGGATACGCCTGTGCTTCATCAAATCTCTTTTCCAATACTGAATCTGTATTATTTACAGGATGGTCTTTTTGCAATAAGAGGTTTTGGAATTGTTAATTAAGGCGGGTATTTTCTTTTTTAATAAGGTTTTATGGATAAAAAAATTAGCATATTCCTGATGATTCCAATATTAGCCTTTTAAGCTCATATTTGAATGTTTGGTTTCTAGCGACATATATATTAAAGGGACTCTATGAGAAAATATCTTTCGGCTGCCCGATTCTGAAACCTAGTAACTACATCTTAAATGAAACTGCAATAACGATGATTTGAAAACCAAAAACCCTCAATAAGCTTGTTTGTGAATTGCATTGTTGAGCACAGCATCCCGTAACTGCGAAAAATATTGAAACATTGTTGGCTGCCCCATGGCAGAATGCTTAGTTTAAAATGTCTAGTTCCTTACCTATATTTTCAGAAAAAAATGATGTTCATGGTACATTTCTATAAAGAGTTACACGACTGAATATTAAGTTAGCTGAAATTTCTTTTGTTTCCTTTCCAAACTATTGAATTACAAAGGACCATGTCGGCCAATTGACAAGGATACATCGGAAATACTGATACATATAAAAACGCACAAGATGAACAAACATATTCACTTGACTGGGTCCTTTTTTTTCATTTATTATTAATCATTAAAACACTGACAGACTATCCTCAATGAGCTTAAGCATTCTAATTGAAAAATCAGGGGACCTCTTTAGTTTTATTCTGAGATTTCAAGCTCAGACAATTGACATTTTACGTTTGAAAATATTTAATTTAAAGTGGAAGGAACACAGTATACATGCATTTTGATGTACAGATATAAACGGAAAATTACACGCAACAAATTAGATACAAAATAGGCATTAATTATACCACACATAACTGAGTATAATGGGAACTTTTTATAATGAAGCAGATACGTTACTACTTTTAACAGATAGGTAACGATGGCAAACTACGGACATTATTTCCTTTAATATACAAATATCAAACAAGTTTTTGTTTTTAAATAACATGTCACCATGCGGAAAACTGTGAAAATTGCGGTTATCAGGCGAAAAGAGTTTATAGACAAAATTTACCCATCGTAAATTTAACAGCTCGATCGCTATTAAACTTCATAGACCTTTTTCTGTAAAATGAATACCCATGAACATTTATTGGGGTGAATATAGACTAACTTCATCGTAGAGCATCAAGAACAAGACTCTATCATATTTTAATGTTTGTTATATTGTTTCAAACTAAACATGAAAACAGAACATAACGTATCCGTCATATGTTACGTATCAGTTGTTTTATGATTTCCAGGTAACTCTCATGAACACAACTGAGGATGGAGTCAATAAAATTACTTTTTTCTGAATCATCTAAACGGTATTTTTCTAAGAATATGCGTTGCAATGTTAGAAACACCGTTTTCTATCATCCATGAGTAGTAGCCGTTATGTATCTGTTGGAATTTTTTGAAAATTCTTGATCAACTACAAACGCCTCCTACCATTGGCGTATTAATCATAACCACCCATTCAGGTGGACTTTTTCGTTTACTACATACTTACTTTTGTAAATTAACTATTTAGAATGTCATTTACAAAGGTTTTTAGTCCGGTTTCTCTCTGATAAGATACCGTTATGTATCTGTTGTGGAAAGCGTCTACACCATATTGTTAGTGATTTTTCGTAAACTTGAACAATTTCAAACATGTTTGATTATTTTTTTATTGCCTTATTATATAAGCAAAATAGAAATGTTCTCGAATGCTGCTAAATTATCTTAAAATGTAACAAAATAAGGACAATTAGTAGGGTACCCCCGACCGTCTACAGGCAAAAAGTGGTATTTAACACCCATATAGAGCGTTATAACAAGAAAATCCTATTATCATTGACTTTTATTTTTTCTTGTCCTGTAAGTTCATGTCATGGGCTTTCAAAAATGCCCAAACCGATAACTTTTTCAAATAATTAGACGTAAAATGTCCCGTCTACACGAGTTTTCTGGAAATGGGCCGTTATACGGAGAATGAACGTAAAACTTAGTAAGTTACAATGACATGGATGCTTAGATGACGAACGTTTAATTTTTTTCAAAGTGAACGTTATGAAAAATCGGGATATTTTGTTGGAAAGTAAGAAGACTCTTGTTGCTAGCAATTTTTCCTTTTCTAATAATGTTATAACCTGACTTTTCTCTGCCATTTCATAACCGTTCTACTGTCTTTTATCATTTGGATCATATTTCTAGAAGATAAGAAAAATGACACTTAGATATTTAGTATGGACGCTTAAAGTTTGTTGCCTGAAATGCATCATCTTATGTCAGATGATTGGGCAGATCATGATTATATATTTTTTTCTTTCATATGCATATTCCTTATATTGAATATATTGTAAAATAATAGAAGAAAAAATTTCCTTCTCTGTTATTATTACAGATGTAGGAATTGACATTTTATTTTGTCTTGAAATGAAAAAAAGCAACAAACAAACAAAACACAAAAGAACAAGTCTTCATCTAACCCACACATTTCACTAAATTACTTCCCGCGTGCCTAGATTTGATTGAATGGAGTTTTACGCCGCTTTCAACATTATTTCAGTCATATCGCGGCAGCTTGAGCACCTTACAATGGTTTCCTGGTATTTCTCTCACCAGTACAACCACCACATCTTTTCCTAGCCTCCAGCTGCTATCTCGCATAGGTCTACAATTATCAACCATTTGGTGAAAGGCACATAGTTGGAAAGAATAAGTGCCGCAGTCATTATAGGGATGAGTGTCTTTTTCACTGCGTTTATTGGGGTATAAAGTGCAATTGCCTTAGCAGATGGCTTAATCATAACGCCCTACTGAGTGTCTTTTTCACTGCGTTTATTGGGGTATGAAGTGCAATTGCCTTAGCACATGGCAAATAAAGCCCGTAGGGCGTTATGATTAAGCCATGTGCTAAGGCAATTGCACTTTATACCCCAATAAACGCAGTGAAAAAGACACCTGTCCCTTATAATTGCAATCATCTAGATCGAGGAAACTATTAAAATACTCAGCCAAACATTAAAGCTTCAAGTCTACTTTCTGCGCGTATAATTGCAATCCAAAAAATTAAAGAATTCTGATTGGTTTAAATCGCATCACGTGGGGAATTCCATTGCACTTTATTTCTGTATAAAATGCAATAGGTCTTTCGGGAAACCCCCTAAAATTCGATCTACAAGTCCTGTGTTGTAGGAACTCGAATTAACCTAGTTCCCGATCATCAACGCAACATTGCTATTCAATCAATTAAATAAACATATTTTCGAAAGAATTTACGATTACAAGCATGCAGTTCTGATTCTGAGCCGACCTAAACTTAGAAAACAGCGAGTCGACGAAGACCTTCAAGCAACCCTCTCAACTAAGATCGACCACGCCGTTTTCGTTTCAAAATACAGACAAACTTGGCAGAAACAAGCTCTCTTGTCATTAGCACCTCTACGAATTTTAATGTTGTCTTTTCTTTGTGTATCATTTGTTTTATCAAATGACATTTCACTTCGATAGCGAGATAAACAATACACGATCTAAAAATAGATTATGTAATTTATACGCGCAGAAAGTAGACTTAAAGGTTTAAGATTTGGCTGAGTTTTTTTTAATAGTTTCTTCGATCTAGATGATTGCAATTATAAGGGACGAGTGTCTTTTTCACTGCGTTTATTGGGGGTATAAAGTGCAATTGCCTTAGCACATGGCTTAATCATAACGCCCTACGGGCGTTATTTGCCATGTGCTAAGGCAGTTGCACTTTATACCCCAATAAACGCAGTGAAAAAGACACTCATCTCTATAATAAATTACACAATCTATTTTTAGATCGTGTATTGTTTATCTCGCTATCGAAGTGAAATGTCATATAGTAAAACAAATGATACACAAATAAAAGACAACATTAAAATTCGTAGAGGTACTTATGACAAAAAAGCTTGTTTTTGCCAAGTAAGTCTGTATTTTTAAACGAAGACGGTGTGGTCGGTCTAAGTTGAGAGGGCTGCTTGAAGGTCTTCGTCGACTCGCTGTTTTCTAAGTTTAGGTCGGCTCAGAATCAGAACTGCATGCTTGTAATCGTAAATTCTTTCGAAAATATAATAATTTATAATAGATCGAATAGCAATGTTGCGTTGATGATCGGGAACTAGTTTAATTCGAGTTCCTACAATACAGGACTTGCAGATAGAATTTCCTGAAAGACCTATTGCATTTTATACAGAAATAAAGTGCAATGGATTTCCCCACGTGATGCGATTTAAACCAATCCGAATTCTTTATTTTATTGGATTGCAATTATATAAATACAAATGAGGTCCATGTTTTGTATTTCGAGGGATGGTGGTTCAAGGGAAGGCAAAGTGGCCAAGAATGCCTGGATACACATGTCTACTTTCTTTTACTTTTCAAATTCTTCTATGTTTAATGTTAAACTAATTTTCTATCATATTATTTCAACTTTATTTAATGTAAGTGTATGATTTTTGTTGATTTTAAAATAAAAATTGGATTTCGATGAAGAATAGAGTATTTTTCGAGAACGTTTTTTCCTGCATTTTCGTCTTGTAAATGTTACTTATCAATTTTTTTACAATTCCTTGTTTTCGATCATGTATACCAACTCACTATCTTTGAAGGTCATCGTTCAGCTTCTGATCGTCCTTTTCTAAGCATTTTGCAAGAAAAAATCGTATTTTCAAAAGTTCCCATTTTCTCCGAAAAATGCATAGAAAGCTTTGCTGATTTTTTTGTTAAATTATCACACACTTTACGAAATATTTTTATTTAATAAAGATTGGAACAAATGCCTAAAGGTGTCGGGGTACCTTAAGGTAGTGGAACCGTAATAAACTTGCAATATTTCGGTAGTAATGCTTTTTGACAGTGTTAACCGAGGTTTCCTAATGATTTTCATTAGGTAACCTCGGTCAACATTGTAAAAGTTGATAAAGGCCGAAATGTTGCGGATCTATTACTGTTCCACTAACGTTATATTAGATAATCACGTTCAGACAGTAGATAAAATACGGTTAACCACATCGTGAAATTGATACTCATCTCGATATAAATCCATTCGAAATCACTTTCTCAGCGCTCCAATCAGTCATTCCAAACACTCGCTCCAGTCACTCAAAAACGCTCTGGAATAGTTCAAATTGGTCAATATCTAATGCAAATCGATCAAATAATTGCATGACTTTATTGGCTTGTGTTGATTTTTTAGCGTCTAATTTGACCGCGAAGGCACAGAATCAGAAAAATATGCAGGTTTTAGATCAAATTGTACTATTACAGAAGATAAACAGCTCAGTTTCCTTCAACACTCAGCTTTTTACGCATACAATTGTCTGAAAACCCTACCCCGATAACTGAAAATCTGTAAAAATATACCAATCTGTGCCTTATTGCATAGTTCATATTGTACATACTTTGTATTGCATGTTTCACACTTTGTTAATCGTTTACTGTTTGTAATTTATGGTATAAAGTGTATTTATTTAACAATCTCCAACAGGAGGAAATAAAATGAATGAACGAATGAATACTTTCAATATAATTCCAAAATCATTCAACTTGTCAATTTTACGTTGTTTCTAAGTGTAAGTAAAGTTCCCAATATAATGGGACGTGATGTTTAGCAATAGATCCCCGATTTTAAATCCTATTTATTTTACATCGATCGGGAAACAAGTTCTTACAACTTTGATTAATCCCTTTCGATTCTGCTTCCTGGAAAATGTATCATTACTCGCGCCGAACGTGTAGGCCAATGAAAGAACCAAGATCGATAACCGCCCCCGGGAATCGAACTCAGGACCTTTGGGTTAAGAGGTCGACGCTCTGCCTCTAGACCACGGATCCCCGACTGATTTGTTGATGTCTCGCCTCTGAATACCATAGGTTGACCAAATTCTGAGGAAAGAGGGGGTGGTGATGGTGGTGGTCCGCGCTTGTAATTTTTTTTAAATCAAACACAAACAAGATATTTGTTCTAAATTGTACTAAACGACCGCAAGATCACCGTTCAAGCCTCTGGGGATAACATCGTCAAGTTGGTCTTTCTGAGCTTTCACTAGCCAAACGGTCATTGCATTCAGTCAAAAAAGGGAAGACAAATATATTTTCTACAATCTACCAAGCCTATGTAAGGCTAGGCCAACGGCTTACCTTGATTCTTTCTGTCGAGTCCGGTAAGCTAGGTCGCTAACATTTTTGGCTTTCAATCCTGGCGTCATGAGTTCGATCCTGGCTAAGCAAAGTCATTGTTAGTCGATTCAATTGTCTTCCGAAAAAGGGTGAATGAAATAAGTTGTACGCCTAGGTAGGATGTACCCCTGATGACTCGGATGAAATGTCTTTGTTTTGAATGGAAATAATGGGTAGATGCACCGGACGCCCTTACATAACTGGAATTTTGTTAAAAGTTTCATTGAATCCAAATAAAGAAAACAAACAAACAAATCAAATGTAGGATTTCGACAGTCATTTCATTAAAAAATGGCGTTTTGATTTGTTTATCGTTTTTTAATTGACAGCAGCGATCTGTCAATGGGAGACTTTGGTGTGTTATCTCCCTTGTTTGCCTTGTGCATTAAATCAGAGGTGTTCCAAAATCGTTAGCGGTCCTTTTAGAAATTATTCCTTGGATTTTATCCATAGTTTCTTTGGAGAAGTTGCGTATTGTATTTTTGTAAATACAAAACCCTTATTTATGCTATTCGTATTTATGATGCAGTTTTCAATATCAAAGAAGAAAATGAATATTTATTTTACGTCAAATGTATCTTATAGATAGCGCAATATCTCATTTAGAGCTTATTTTAAATGTTAAAGTGCAAAGGAAATAAGGATAAAACCCAAGGTAAGCACTGATTCTTAGGGAGTATTTCAAGGGAGATAACCAACCGATATCCCTAATTGACCGGCAGTTTTGGAAAAGGTGCTCATATTGATTCCAGTCTTGCGATTATAATGAAAACGTTCGAGAAACATCTTAGAAATGGTACCCCCCTTTGCACTTGAACTAACGTGCAAAGCGAGGTACCATTTATAAACGTTCGTAAATGTATTTGTATCCTGAACACAGGAAATTTTAGCATTAACAGGGGATTGTTTTCGAAACCCGGTCAGTTACTCTCGCAGGAGGCTGCGCGTTAGAGCATTAACCAGGAAATAGTGGACCTGTTGCATCGCAGAGGTGTGGTAAACGTGATTCACCTTATGGGAATAAGCAGGTAGTTGCCCGGATGGAATTTTGTTGTTGTACTTGTGAGACAAACAGAAGAAAGACGGGTTCGGTCTATGGTCAATTCTTTTCTAGCCCGCTTTAGGGTCGGGTGTAGACTGGTCTCACTGTCTAATTCTAGGCTATTCGAATAGCCGATATTTTGATCAGTCTAGAGCTGGTAGCCCGCTGTCTGAGAGATACTATGATGTACCGCCGCACCCATCTCAATTAAACTTGACATGGAATTTAGTGTATTCAAGTTATATTGCTGAAACTTGGTATATTTGTAGTCAGAAGACATACAATTCAACAGGTACATAGTTCTAAGTCATCGGATATCTACCAAAGAAAATATGATAAAAGTCTCAAAACTTTTTGATAGCCCCTCGTACTTTTGAAATACTGTTCACTGATTGGCCGATTCGCCCCAAGGGTGGTCTAATTCCGATGATACTCCGGCACGTGGCGATCAAGCACATGGACATTCCGTTATACTGTACAACTTACAGGTATGCGTGGACTTAATAGTACATCGGTGTTTATGGGGCACCTAGTCATTAAGCAGACAATTCAATTCAACTGATTGGTTAAATGGAGTTAAAGCCGCTTTTAACATTTTTTCAGTTATATCGCGGCGGCTGGAGCACTTAACAATGGATTCCTGGTATTTCTCTCACCTATACAACCATCACATCCATTCCTAGCCTCCAGCTGCTATCTCACATAGGTCTACGATTATCAACCCATTGGTGAGAGACAAATAGTCGGAAAGAATGTGTGCCGCCGTCGGGGATCGAACCTGACTATCCAAAGGAATTTAAATCAATATCATAAAGAGCGGCTATGCAGGCTGATTCGAGTCTTATCTTTGCGCATATGTGAAATGGGAGGAATTGTCACGAATACGTTTGAGCCTGTGCACGACATTTCCAACAATTTGACATGTGTGTTAAATGTAAACATCGAGCTGCTCAGACAGCAACACAATGCATTTTTTCGATCGCCTGGCTGTCTAAAGATACCGTGAGACTTTCTCTATCTACAAAGCGAACAATGAGGACTCTGGTCAGAATTTGTGGATGCACGGGCAGGCCACAGAGTCTTTGCTTGGCCCACATTTGAAATTGTTGGAAATGCTACTCACAGGCTCGTTTATTTTCATCTTAAAAATACGGACAGAAAAAAATAAGTCAATTTGTTCAGATTTGCTTCCTTTAGATGCTAATTATCTGTGAATTTATTGTATTATACATTTATACTACGAAAGCGCTATAATAATCTAAACAAATCGGTTTTCGTGAGTCATAATTCATATCAAAAACCAGATGAAACGAAATAATATTTAATGAAAACGAAAAAGAAACCCCCAATCAAAAGTTAGTCACGCAAACATTAAGCACCAATAACAACAACCAGTACAAACGACGACGACGACAACAAGAACAAAACATAAGCACACGGGTGCTTTTTTTAAATGACGTTCTAAGAATGATAAGGCTACCAACGTTTTTGCGTATAACAATGTAAAAGAAAGAAGACCAACTGGAAAAATCCGAGATGAAGTGGAAAATGCTAATGCATGTAGCATCTATCCCAACGGTTTCCTCTCTGTTCGCTTTAATGCATTTCCCCTCAGTTCTTCTCTCTTTCCAACTTCCAAAATTTAACGACAATTTGGAAAAAAAGGAGTTCAAAATGGCTTGGTTAATTTGTCAGAGGAAACAAATGAAATCTAATCTGCATTTTCTTGTCGTTTGTAAAAAAAAAAACAATAGGAAAATAGAATGCTGCATTTCCAACAGAACCTCATTTACCCTCTTTAACAACATAATTGATTTGTATTTTTGCAGCACAAGTCATATTATTTTTTGTCAAATACGACCAAATCGGTGCAAAAAGGGAGAAAATACGATCCGGAATAAACGTTTATATCTATATATTACCTCCCTTTATTTACTTCCAAATCATATTTGCCTTTGATTGGTATGATTTTTGATTCCTGTATCTTAACTAAGGTTCTGATCGTCTGGAAATATCGTCGGTTTTCTTTCAAAACCTCTAAACAACAGCTTTTAGCAAGCAATAGTTATAAAATTTAATATTAGCGGAAAACTGACGAAATAATAAATACATGTACACACAGGTGTACACACATAAAATTTGTAGCACACGGTTTAAGAAAAAACGTCCCAAAAGTGTACAAATGTTTGCTTTCTAGGCCCCTTTTAATTGTATTATGAAAAATATAGTTCTTTTTTTAACTGTATGCTTTAGGCGTTCATTATTCATAAGTCGCATACGTTACAAGTACGCTGGTATGCCTTGGTTAATTTGATCCGAATTTGACCTCTGAGGAAAAATGCTTAAATGACAATAACCGACAAATTTTATCAATTAACAAAGTATATAGTACACTCAATTCCATTTTCTATTCATTCTTATTCAAAGTACGTGCAAAGCCGAGTAGGAATAATCAAATTTCTATTTATCAAAATAGCAGGGACATTGTGCCCGTTTTATTAAACATCTTACGCAAAATTTAATCGTAAGTCAAAATAACAAATACTCCCATATGCTAGATACGATCATATATGGAGTTTTTAAACTAGTAAATTTATAAGTATTGGTTACATATTTCAGCGAATTTAAAGAGAACATTTTCTCATTGACAGAGAAAAAAAAGAGAAAGAAATATTTTGCTTATTTTTCATTTCCACAAGTAAAGTCTGCTTTCTGTTAAGAGGTTATGGAAGACAATAATTTGGAGAGGTATTTGAAAAAAAGCCAACTTTTGTGGGAGAAAAAAAGTGGGAAAATGGGAAACTACAAGCGATTTCATCGGTTTTCCACGATATTTTCAAAGTTATTAAATGAGCCTGTGCGTGACATTTCCAACAATTTGAAATTTTCGTGAGGTACAATATTGAGTAGCATAGACAGCTACATACTGTAAAAATATAAGTTAACTGATGGTCTACATATACTTTGGGGCCTTATTTATCTACTAAATACAAAGTGAAGACTCTGGTCAGACTGTGCTGATGCACAGGCTGGCCAGAAGCTTTGCTTTTTGCACATGTGAAATTGTTGGAAATGTCAAGCACGGGCTCAAATGCCTCGTACGTTATTTTCGGGGACTTATCAGCAAAGGTTTGAATAACCAATTTTTCGATTTTTGATAATTCAACCAATTTCAATGCATTCTGATTGACTGAAAGATTGGATTATTTTTCGATGAAAACATTTTTGAGTACGCAACTAATTAGTAAGCTTCCGCAAAAAGTAGTCCGGTAAGGAATCTGTTTCACTCACGATTTATTTGCATTTTGCTTGATGATATTTTATTATCTGATATGAGTTATGAAACTAGAAACCTAATCACTGTTCGCGTATTCACACATAATCGTGATTAGGTTTTCTGTTTCATACCTCTGTGAAATAAACAAGTACCTTATATTTATCTCTTTAATTTGTTTAGAGGTAGTCATTTTCTTTAAATTACTTCACTGTGCGCATTTGATTTAAGTTAGTTTGAAATGTCACTCACTTGGGTATTAAAATTGCAATTTCTATCCAAAAATGATAACAGTTGTATTTCTTTAACAAGTTTGGTTTATATAGTTAAATCATGTTTAGACAATATCGAATTGTATTACATTTGGACAGAAATAGAGCGAAACATTTACTATTTTCTTACAATTCAAAGAAGAATGAGAGATCAATTCATTCAGAACTGGATATCCGGTAAATCTAAATACAAGGAAGTAAAAATATTACAAATTATTCAAGAAAAACTTCGATTTGGGATATTTATGATGAGCAAAGGGGTTTGCAACAAAAGTAAGGATATGATATCATGAATTAGCCATAGAAAAGGGAAGGTATAAAATAGCTTTATCAGAAAGAACAGAAATAATTGGTGATCAAAATCGTATTGAATCAGAATACCATTTTATTCTAAATTTTACACAAAAATAGAACTAAATTTCTTAAGATTTGGGTCCCGTCTCGCAAAGGGGACCATCTGGATTGTGCGTAAAGTGTCGACCTCACTATTGCGCAGACTGACTGGAGTCGAAACTTTTCGTACTTTGTTAATTTGCTGAATCTAGAATGACCATTCTACCCTACCGTGAAGGAATTTTTAAAATGCGACATTTGGTTGATCTATGCTGGACCAAATCTATTTTTTAAATAGAGGATATTAAATGAGTGGTCATGGAATACTGAATTTATTAAACGAGTCATCTATAAACAGATAAAAACGAGGCTATGCCGAGTTTTTATCTGTTTATAGATGACGAGTTTAATAAATTCTGTATTTCATGAGCACAAATTTTATATTCTATTTATATAAATATGACCCGAATTTTTTGCGAAAAATAGTCAAAAATCTTGAAATTCAAAGTTTCTATTTTCCGCGAAACTTATAATGCCGTTTAAAACTGACGTCACAATATTATAGACTACATTATGACTTCATTTTCGAGGTCACAAAATAGCGTTGCTATTCGCTCTTAGCTCATTTGCATAGTTAATCCACTAGTTTAATAACACCCGTGTAATATCAAAAATATTTAACGGGGTTATTTCATTCCCGCGACGTAGGTCATATTATAAAAATGATTATTTTTTGGAGTTCACGGGTGGTCCCTTTTCGCTTGACAGGTCATACTAATTTTCCTAGTTTTTTTCTTATTTCTTACGATTCATGTCTTCTAAGAATTAATATCTCCTAAGGTTAAGAAAATTTAATGCAATCTATGTTGCTTCATTTTATAAGCTATGAATATAAAAAAGCAAATTTTGAACATTGAAGTTTAAACAGTTATGTTAATACAACATAATTTTACGTAAAAGCGGATTTGATTTTTTTTAATTTGTATTGAAGATGAAACATTTAATACTTAGATACTGTTTCAAAAGTGTATTGATAGGTGTTAAACTCTATGTATGCTTTCGCTTGTTGTGCGGTGTATGTACGTACTGTCTTTATGTATATATTTATTTGAAATAGGCACATTAAGTGCCGACATGCTTTGAATAAAGAATTTGAGTTGAGTTAATACAACAAAATATTACTGATAATAAAAATATTAATATAAACTACATGTATATAATAAAATGAACGTTTTCGAGTCCTCATAGGCCCACGTTAACGGAATATACCCGGGAGTTAAGGGAAGAAAACGAGGATTTATAGGTAAATGCACGTGCCGAGAACGCACAGCATTTTTTACTTAAGGTAGTGGACCCGTAATAATTTCGCAACATTTCGGACCCCATAGACTTTGACAATGTTGACCGAGGTTTCCCAATGAAAATCATAAGGAAACCTCGCTTAATATTGTTAAAGTTAATAACCTCCCTAAACATTGCGAAACTATTACGGATCCACTACCTTAATCAACCTCGGTCTGGACCTATACACTTTATTTGTTTTTATATCGAACATTATTGTATAAAATGTGCGTTTTCGGGTCGTTAATGGCATACGTTAACGGACAAAACCCGGGCGTTAACGGGAGAAAACGTGGACTAATTAGTAAATTCACGTGCCGTTAACGCCCGGCTTTTTTTTACCTAAATATCCGCGATTTGGGCTTATACAATTTGATTAATTTCAACTAGTCTTATATTTTTTCTGCAATATAAGTTTGTCCTAAAAGGGTGTTTTATGCATTCTATTCAAAATACAACAATAAAAAGATCTAGAAGACTGTACGCATTAATTACTAAAATGCGTGAAAATTATTCATGATAGAGCATACCTAAAGACGTTGCTCTAATTCCCGCGTTAAATTGTGTGACGTCATAAATTTATCAAGCCACGTCGGTATAAACAAAATGATCGATGTAATGCATGGCGTTATTGTTCCGACCTATTTGTAAGTTTGTAACTGAGGTGCGTTCGTTAGAGCGAGATTCTTAAGATTCTTATTAAGATTTTTAAGATAAAGCGTTCGGTAGAGCGAGATTTTTAAGCCGCTTAATAAGAATCTTAAGATATCTCAATGAGGAAACGAAGATGGTTTTGCATTGGCTTAAAATGAGTAGTCATGACGACGTCGAATATTTCCACTCAAAATATAGAAAATCGTTCATTATGACGTCTTAAAAAACTCATTTAGACGGATTTTTCATCTTGCTCTAACGAACGCACCTCTGGTTTTATATAGTTTCTTTGAAATTATTTCGCAATTTCTGTTTGAATTTATACTCTAATCTATCTTTTTGTGCAATAATAGCGTCAATTCACATTTTTTCTTGCTTTAAAATTTACAGAGACCCTCTAAATGATTTAACGGGACGAACGTTGAACCATTCTTCGGGTCTTTGCAAATGTTAACGCCCTCAAAAACGTAACTAAACCCTATTGATATATAGCATAGATAAAGACATTGGTCTTATTCCGGGTTAAATTTAGTGACGTCATAAATTTACCAAGAAAGGTCGGTATAAAAGAATGACGGCGCAATGCAAAACGCAATTTTGAAAATTTTCAGAAACGTTCGAGGGTTGTAAGATAGTTTAAAAGACTTCCTGTGAATAATTTTTCAAACTCTGTTTGAATAAATACAATAGGTTTTTATGCAATGATATCGTCAATTCACATTGTTGTCAATTTCCACGAACGAGTTTGATATTTTTCATACAATATACTAAGTACGTAATATATTTATCATAAACCTTTATTTGTCTTGTTTTCGTCGATGTTTCTTACAGAAATGCGAGTTTCTAAAAGTAACCGCACGATGTCACTGTTCTCTAAATATCCATGTGATATCATAAGAAATTTCATATGGGATGTTATCAAACGGAAATTTGTATAGTTATATGATATATTGCTCAACAGTTCAAAAAGATCAATAAAAAATGAAAAATAGGTTCTTTGCAAAACTGAATCAGTTTTTTTAGTCTTACACACAACCATCCTACATTACAAAGACATGGGCAAAAGCGCAATGCTGGCTTTAAATGTGTGTGTATTTCCGTTTATTTATCGTCGCTACCGTAGCACATGCCCATATGAACGACGCCCCCAGAAGACTGTTAGTTGTTACGCGGGATAGTGCAAGAATACATGACGAAACTACTGCTGAGATCCGCCATGGTTCTTTAACGTGCTCGATGTAAATCACCGTCTCATGGGGCCTCGGTTTGACGTCTCATCCGAAAGACATTTAGTTTTGTTAGTGTACAAGCCCGGGAATCGAACCGACGCGGTCGAACTTCAATGGTTTTGAAGTCCGGTGCTCTACCAACTGAGCTAATCGGACTGGCTTTAAATGTGTCCTGTGCCCCTTTTATTACCAGCCCTGTGTTCAGGACGACAAAACGTTGCAAACTGTGTGCTAGCAAATTATGCCCCGCTTTGCACGCGAGTGCATGTGCAAAGCGGGGCATAATTTGCGAATACTTTGCATCGTTTTGTCATCCTGGGGCGCAGGGCAAGTCACGGCATGACCCGCGGGCTTTTGGCATACGCCCGTCTAAAATGCGATCAATTGACGTGGATATTATGTGACATCCTCTCCTTTTTGTATGATACGAGCCTGTGTGTGACGTTTCAAACAATTTGGAACATGTGCCAGGCGCAAAAAAAAACAGCAGCCTGTCTAAAGAAATACGTGTGAAGTTTGATTAGAAGATTATCTTTCTGTTAAAAGACAATTAGAGACCTTATCTATCTTGAAGGCGCAAAGTTAAACCTCTGGATAGACTGTGCAGATGAACAGGCTAGCCAGAGTCTTTCCTTGGTATATTTTTGAAATTGTAGAAAATATCACGCACAGGCTCATATGTAAGTGTAAGTGGTTAAATAATTTTGTATTTGCTGCTTATCGATTTTCATGCTCATATTGATTTTGGACGTTGTACCTTTTATATAAGAATCATATACTTTTAATGAATTATCCTAGAAAATATTTTTTATCAAAATAGCTTATGTATTTTGACAAAATATAAGTCTTTTTTTCTATTTTTTCTATGGCTTTTTTTAATTTGCCCACGCTACTTTGCTTATTTTATGTGTGGTGCCACGTTTTTTTTTTTTTTTTTTTTTTTTTTTTTTTTTAATATTTGCCCTTTCTTTTATTTTTCGGTGATTCTTTTATATAAATAATAATTGTAAATAAATTATAATTCAATAAACGTTGGTTATACTTTCAAATACAAACAAACACATTTCTTGAACCGTTCTGTTGCCCAACTGAAATTATATTAAAAAATATAAATGTAATCACATCTCGTAAAACTAACATAAATACTTCTTTTTTCACCTAGAGTTTAATTCATTAAAAGAAAGAAATCCTTCACTGCAACAGTATAGTGATATATTTTGTATTTATTTGTATAAATAGGGGATGTTGAATAAGTGGTCATGGAAAACTGAATTTATTAAACGAGTCATCTATAAACAGATAAAAACGACTGAGGATGCGCCGAGTTTTTATCTGTTTAAGATGACGAGTTTGATACATTCTGTATTTTATGAGCACAAATTTTATATTCTATTTATAATATGACCATAATTTTTGGGGGAAAAAAATCGTCAAAATTATTGACATTCAACATTTCGATTTTCCTCGAAACTTATTATGCCGTTTAAAACTGTAAACTATATTCAACAGGTTTCCGCGAAACTTTTTACGCCGTTTAAAACTGTAAACTAAATTCAACGGGTTTATTTTCATTTATTCATATACATAAATTTATTTTTTCGTGTCTTTGCATGTGTTCTTTTTTCTTGTACACTTTTGGTATACACACTAGCCCGATTTTATTATTTTTTATTTTATATTCAAATCACCTGTATCATTTTTTTTTTTCATCATTATGGATGTTAATGATGACGATGATGATGATTTTTCCCTTTGATGTCTCCCTTTCGGGAGATTTATTGCTAATAATACGAAATGTGTCAATAAATGAATGGCGAAACATTGATGAATTGAACATGTGAAAAAATGTACCAGAAGGAAAATGCTGGTTTTCAAATATAACTAGAATTATTTATACACGCGACCAGGACGAAAAAAATATGTGACCTGTCACACGAAAAGGGGCCATCCGTAATTCTGTTTACTGAACTTTTGAAAAATAGATTTGATCCAGCATAGATCAACCAGAAGTCGCATTTCAAAAATTCTTTCACTGAAAGGTGGATTGATAATTCTAGTCAGAAAATAAGCGCAGTCTGACTAGGATCGACACTTTACGCATCACCCAAATGGTCCCTTTTCGTGTGACGGGTCACATATGTAACCGCTTTCGTAATGAGCCGTTTTCAGCATGTGATTGGCCGGTCTTTTGTCCAAACGGAAAAAATAAAAATAATAAAAAAAGTCAATGCATACATACCAAACAGATCGATTATAAAAAGATATATATAAAACAAACCGAGAGAACATATCTGATTTAACCGTTGGAAAAAAAAATAATATAATAATAATAAAAAATGATAATTCAAGCAGTTTGCCTGCGCTCTCACAAGTATATTAAGTGCATTGAAAATGTCATTTGCATCGCCGCGTCTATAAAATCCGATTAATCCACGCAGAAAATAACCTGCAGTATTTTCAATGTGTTAACGTGTGAATTTGACTCCCTTTCGCGTTTAGAAATTACCACCTTAAAAAAACGCGCTCCAATATACCACAATCTCACTATCGCGATTTTATTTCAATTGCAGCGAAGCGCTACGCCACTTAATCGACGCATAAATTACTCCGCGATCACGTGATCCGCCTCGGTCGCTGTAATTATGTGTGTATGGATTTTTGGTGTGTATTGGGTTTGTAAAAACACAGGAATATTTTACCGTAGCTTGTAAACAATAATATCCGCCGTTGACCAGTCATTGCGAAGGTGAGTTCGTAATCGTTGTCAAGCATAGATATGTGTATTCATAGGATGCTTATGTAGATATGTGTTGTTTTGTCAAAAATATTTCCTTACACCTACATACTCAACTTAAAGGAAGAAAACTAAAACAAACATGGCCGTCCGATTTCGTTTGATATATTCTGTACTTGTTGACTTTATATAGGTACAATATCTGTCTGCCTCTTTATGTTTCAAAAGATTGAATTTCGAATTATTGCCACTTTTACGTACAATGTGGTCAAATAAATTGTGTCGCCAGCGGCACTGTCTCTATCGTAGTTGTATCATAAATATCGAGGTCATCTCGGGTGAAAATAAATACATTCGTGGGATGGCAAGTAATATCATTTTTGCAAAAAAAAGTATCATTCTTGCAAAAGGTTTCGTGTGCATCTCAATTATGGCAATGCTTTGACATCGAACGTTTTTAAACGGGTTTAAAATTCATACTGCACTTATATGGTTTGAATGTAATATGATTAAATTGCAGATCTTGCCTTTGGGGAGTCTCAGTTTTGAACAATACATATCCCATTGGATGCGACAAGTGCAGAACTAGCATCGCATCCTGAGGACAGAAATCTGTACTAGCCTTTGAGTGAAACGATGAGAGCCTAATAACAAGTTTATGTTGTATGAACATTTTTTTAAAGAACAACAATACAAATAATTTCTTTTAACATTCTTTATATTAAAACTGTTTGGTTTTGACATAATGAATTATGATTTACTAACAATATTTTATTATTATGCAGTGAAAAAGGCCGTCCGCTAATTTTATCTAGTGTTATAATCTATGCAAGTAATAAAGTAAGTTAATGAATAATTCACCAATATTAATTCTCGACTTAAAGTTTCGAAGAATTTATTACTCTTTGTTGTATCAAGATAAAACTTTAATTCAAGGAATATTATATCGAAACTCAAACAATATAAAACATTTTCTTATGGCGACCATAGGAAATTATATACATCCACAATGCATAAATGATTAAATTACACCGAAATTGTTGAATCGTCATACAAAATTTATTGAATATTTTCTAGATATTGAAATTATAGAAGCGAATTTGAATATAACAAACATTTCGCTCTATTTATTTCATTACAATTTTTTTAATCATAATCATCATTTACTCCCGGATTGAGGTTAAATGATAAAACTTAAAAAGAGACACGGTAATTTCATACAAATGGGAAAAAAGGCACCGATCATTTATTTGCTCAAAACGAATGTTGCGTCAACATGTAATGTCAAATAAAGTGATATCGTTACCCAGTATTTACGTGCAAAATGACCCGATTAGTCTAAATTTCCAAATTGCTCACACTTTGTCCCATTTTTGCATTAAAGAATAATAATAATCGTTTGCAATATCACAAAATTATTCTGAAGGGAATAGAATAAATATTTAATAAAACAACCCAGTATTTCAATATCTCGGCAAAAATTGCCCTTTTCAAGCAAAATGAAATTTTGCCTTTTTCATTTTTCTTGAAAAGGGCAATATTTGCCGAAATATTGAAATACTGAGTGTTTTCATTAAATAATCGTTTGTTTCGTTTGACGTGATAGATTTATCTTTCCTTTCGTGAACAGCAAACGTTATGTTTTCAGCCATCCATTCGAAACTCATGTAAATTGTTTTAATTGTTCATTTAATGCAAGACGAATTGATTTGCACTTAATCAGATATCTATCCTCTTTTCATTCGTATTTTCTACGATTTTGAATTAATTTTCTTGAACTTATTGCGTTTAATTTAAAGACATTTCTTCTTTAATTTTTATCGATATAAATATCATCTTCAGCATTTAATTTTCACGTAGACTTCGATTTTGAGTTAGACACAGGGCTCGTGTTTAACCCTTAAACCAGGGTTTTGACTCCCAATAAATCCATTTTGACCCTCAGAACTTTCCTACAGGGGGTCATTTTGACCCACTGAATTTCAGTTGGTGCAACCTATGCAATATAAAAGATTATACATGTATATATCAATTGTTTCCTTCATACTATTACAACAGATCTGTATAAATTAAACATCATAAACAATAAAGTGTGTCTACACTTTATTGTTTATGTTGTTTCAGGTATACAGATTACTTTAAAGACTGACATGCTTTGCTCTCTTTTGACCCCTAAAATAACAGCTTTGACCCCCAGAATTTTATGTTCAAGGGGTCAATGACTCCCAAATTTTAAAAGCTAGCACAAGCCCTGAGACACCTGTAACAAATTTTGATGCCATCAGCTCAAAGTTACATTTCAGTTTGAGTCAGACAAAATATATACAGCTGTACTATATTTACTTCTCTCTAAAATGTGATATTTTGAGTACAAGAAAAAATGTTAAAATGTTCAGTTAATTCAAATCACATGATCTTAGAGTTTGGATGATAGATGTAAAACAAATGCAAAGGTTGACAGGGGTTTAGTTATAACTCGTCAAAAGGGGTGACGAGGATTTGATAGTTAGTCTCATATGGATAGTTGCTTAAAGTTTTTGAGTCCCTGCTTAAAATGAAAACTCTTTCTTTTTCACTTTCCTTGTCGGTAGATATTGAAATATTCTCTCGATTAAGCTCTACAAGGTATTGGAAAAACATGTACTTTTATGGATGCAACTTTAGGAGAGAATTAATTGCAACTTTAGGAGAGAATTAAAGACTGTTGAAAACGGTCTTTAATTCTTTTCTGAGGTTGAACCTCAGAGGATCCTTGAGATTTACATGAAATAGTTTTAATTGTGCTGGCCACCTATTTGGGAATCTCAGACATACAAAACCTGCGTCCCCTAAAACCATTGGTTGAGAAAATTTGAGGCATTACTTTCGATTACATTTGCCTTGGATAACAAGTCGCCACATAATGAATACATAAGAATGTGTTTTCTACTTTTATTGAATTTGAAATAAACAATAGCCATTCCAGTTCGTTATTTGTAATGGAAAACGTCCCCGGTCTTCATAAACAAACAAACTAACACTGCCTATGAATCATCCGTTATATGTAATTTCCGAAATTTTGAATTATGATAAAGGTTCACTGACTAAGTTACACGGGAGACTGAATGCCATTATATTGATAAAATTTCATCATTTCAAAGGCAGGCAATAATCTCTATATTTTAGGCCTACCGGTTCTTAATGCTATGACAAATTCTTGTAGTTCGGCTAAGTTAGGATCTTCAATTACGTGACTAAGCGTGGCAGAAAAATTAACATTTGTAGTTGCACTTTTCACAGACACAGATGTGACACTGGAATATAATTATGCGGTTGGTTGCAATGGACTTTTCGCTTATTTGATGGAAATGGAGAAAAAATTAAGCGAGCTAAAACATACACAATTTTCGGTTGTTACTTTGAATAATAAAGGCATTACAAGACATACATGTAGCTAATTAGACGTCTGTTCTATGGAAAGAAATATATCGCCAGCAAATTCAATTGCTTTGCGCTGTAAGTCCAAAGGTCCTTTGGTAATTTTCATTCAGAAAGATCTTGTATACATTTGTTAAAATGATATAAACCCCCCCTCCCCCCCCCCCCAAAAAAAAAGAAAAACAATCATGGTGCACTGCTTTTCTTTCCTTGATAGCGCGTCGGACTGTCAATCTAGAGGTCCCGGGTTCGATCTCCGACGGCGGTACTTATTCTTTCCGACTATTTATCTCTCACCAATGGGTTGATAATCGTAGAATTATGTGAGATAGCAGCTGGAGGCTAGGAAAGGATGTGGTGGTTGTACTGGTTAGAGAAATGCCAGGAATCCATTGTTAGGTGCTCCAACCGCCGCGATAAAACTGAAATAATATTGAAAGCGGCGTAAAACTCTATTCAATCAATCAATCAATTTTCTTTCGCGTTTATATGGTAAAGACGAAGATTTTGTGAAAGAAAAACCGCACAAAAGAAGTTGTTCAATAAAGATGTCTCAATACCAAGAGCTGTTGCCTAAAACCAGAGCTACATATGAAAGGGTATTTTCTTTTATTTCAATGTAAAATATTTTATTAGACCTTACTTAAACCATAAGTTGTGGGTACTCCGTTGAAACGTCGAGACGATTGACAAATGATAATTGATTAATAATGATGACAAATGAGTACCCGCAACTAAGGCTTTCACTCTAATTTGGACCCTTGATGACAATCCCAAACTTTCAGAATGTGAAAATAAAAAGCATTGGTTAATTAGGATACGAGAAGATTAAATTATGTTCGATAAACGTGTATTTCAATAATCGCCATGTTACAATTTATACCTGCTATTTTTGCTCAATACAACATATGTGTCAAGTTGAGTTGATTACCTGATAACAAGATGTCCCCTTTACGAAATCATTTCACGCTCCCGTAGCTCTTGCCTACGATTGGCTGAAGATTTTAAACTTGATTATAGTTTTAAACCGACATTTAACAGCATTATCTACGTTTTTACCCAGCGAATTTAATACAGTTCACCTGTCTCAAACCGTCCCTGCGTTCAGAATAACGAAACGGTGAAAACAGTGCGTCCAATAAACCCGTTTGTGCACTTGCGTGCAAAGCGGGCTATATTTGTCAAACAGTTTGCACCGTTTTGTCATCCTGAACGCAGTGCTGGTGCCTTCTGGGATAATTATTCAACTTCATGTTAAGGTGGCAATGGACAGCGGTTTCCCGTCTCTATAAACCGGAAGTGGGTTTTCGTTTATTTTACGGCTTTGTTGCATGTTATTGAAAAAGATCGGTTTTAGCTCAACCTGCCGAAAGCCACTGGTCATGGGATTCTGCTTATGGAAATAACGTCGAATAATGATGGTAAAATTCCATAACTTAGCTTCATTTCAATATTTGATATCAATTGAATGACTGCATCATTGAATTTAACAATAAAATACGTTATATAGGTGTCATTAAATTAGGAGGGGTTATTATAAAATAACGAAAATCTCTTATTTGCATGGAATGGTTTGCTGAATTTTTTTAAGAAATAAGACAAAAATATAGCGTCTAGTCATATCGGAAAATAAGAAAAAAAATCATTGGGTAAATTCTTCGAAAATATAAGTTTTTTGGGCATCCCCTTAGAATTACAAAAAAATCTGATTTTTTTTTTTTCTTTTGAAGGCAAATTAAGCAAATTCAATCGATCAAAGAATAATTTCCTGGGCAACAGTAATTGTGTTCATCTATATGGTCTATCAACATGTTTGTGTTTTATAGCTATCAGCTGGTACTGAGTTTATACTAGACATAAAACGAATATAAACATTTTGCTGAAAAATGGCCAGTACCACTCAAGGATAGATTACTATAGCGTGAAAAGGTACCCTCAAATTTTGATATAATGACTTTACAATGTTAACCTTCTACATACGTGAACAAGAAAAATACTCATTTGGCGGAAAAAATGACGCCATGTGTCCATTGCTACCTAAAAAAAGAGATTAGACTAACTTATGTTGCTTCTGTAGCAAAACCTATAGCTCTTACATGTTTACCGGAACACAAAAGAAACAGCGCATTGTAATTATCTGCAGTAAGTACTTTAAATAACAAGACATTTGATACTCTTGGTGACAATTTATTGGACTGGTCTCTAAATTAAACAATACCCACATAGTCAAATTTTGCTTTGTTTTCTAAATGGGTTGTGCATAATGGTGGAGCCCGTGCAAAAGATGGGAATAATTTGTCGTTGAGATTTTGCAAAAATCAAAAGTTCATCGTTTTCATGTGTCAGTATTGGTTTTGAAAACATTTAGAGATTGTTGGTTACAGGCGTCAACTTTCATAAAGAATGTCTTTGAGATTTATTCCCAAATTGGAAAAAATGAGCATTTGAAAGAAGCACGCTCTGTAATCAACGACGATCGATGCGATGGATATCAGGGTTCACAATCAGGCCCAGAACCATTAACGATACAAGCAACTAACGTGGAAATCTAAGAAAATGACCAGAAAGTTCTTTTTTTCCACAATATTATAGAAATCAGTCTCCGACATAGCAAAATAAAATCAACTCAAAGTAATATCATAACACAAAAGTAACCATTTAGAGAATGGAAAAAAAGATAATTTGAGCCAGCGCGTGACATTTCCAACAATTTCACATGTGTACAAAGCAAAACTTCTGACCAGCCCGTGTATCCGCACAGTTTGACCAGAGCCTTCACTGTGCGCCAAATAAGTAGATCTAAGGTCTTAATCCCTCTTTATGCGATCAGCATATATTATTGTTATAGCATTGTGTCGTTGCCTACGCAGCTAAATGTTTGTATCTCGCAAACATGTGAAATTGTTGGAAATATCCCACACAGGCTCAAATTATCTTATTCCTAATAGTGTAGTGGGATATACCAGCGTCATAAATTCGAGTGGCGGTTTATCTGCATGAACTAACATTTTAATACAAATATATGTTCCATTTCAAACACAAATAAATAAAATAAATAAATGTTCGTTAGCCATATTTTCAAAAACTTCGAACAATAAAACAGTCGTGTACAATTGCATGTACATTTTTTGAAATTCTGTTTAAAACAAAAAAACCTGCCCTGCGTTCAGTATGACCAAACCGTGCAAACAGTTTTCAATTATTCCCAGTTTTGCACGCAAATGCATGTGCAAAGCGTGGTATAATTGGAAAACTATTTCCATTGGTCATACCCGAACACCACGAATTACTTGCATGCTTTTCCGTACAACCTTTTCGTAGACTCGAAATCCTATGACACCACAGTTATAAATTGACAAACGCCAATTCCAACTAGAAACTCAACTGATTGACAATCCAAGGGAATTGCGACTTCGCCCGTGCGTACGAACGCCTGTAAAAGTTCTGGTAAATAATCTATGAAATCAGTGAATGAATTACAATAAAAACTCACAGGAATGGTTCTTCGGCGAATTTTTATCAAATTTCTCCAACGAACTTTGATAAGATGAGAAACAAGGCTTTTATTGACATTTCTTGTTTTCAAAATCTATGTTATACATGTATAACTTTGAAAATTATTTACTTAAAAATTGTCCAATCTGAAAGTCGTGGGTTCGATCCCCGGTGGCGGCAAATATCCTTTCCGACGTTTGTCTCTCACCAATGGGTAGTTAATCGTAAACCTATGTGAGATAGCAGTCGGAGGTTAGGAAAGGGTGTAATGGTAGTACAGGTGAAAGAAATACCAGGAATCCATTGTTAGGTGCTCCGACCGCCACGATATAACTGCGAAATTGTTGAAAGCGGCGTAAAACCATTCAAACAAAACTTAAAAATTGTGCGATTGATTCTTACTGTATACCACAGACATGTTCCCCATATTTACAAAAGAGTTTTTGGCCAGAAAAAATTGTTTCTATGGGCATTCGGTAAAAACTAAAAAGTAAATTATTTGATATTCTCTAAACCCATATGGCGAATTTTAAGTAAACCTCCGTCGGAAACAATCATTTGTGTACCGGGCGACAAAGCTAGAATTTTAAATCTAAATTTTAAATTAAAAACAATCGACACACCGTTAGATATGCAGACATTAATATGCCTCACATAACCCTCAACCGATCTAGAAAGATCGAATATGGATTTGAACGCGACAATTAAGAAAATATCTCGAAAACATATTTTGTCGATGTATATATAAATAAGCTAAGAGACATGTACGATTTCAAAGATTTTGCATTGACATACAATCGAGATATAAGTGGCCGTTTTAAGAAACCGTAGCAAAAAGTTACCCCGAGTCAGATAGTAAGTTTTATGGGGCGTTGCTCAAACAAGTGAAGAAACAAAAATTCAACTGCGTATTGATAAAGAAAGCTGATAACGCACGCGCCTGTTATACAAAATTAGGTCACATTACCTTAGCATGCCTCTAGTCACTGCAGTGGAATTTGCATTATGTAAATAAGATGCACGGCGTAATATAGGCGTGTTTTAAATTATCTGATTCTCAGATTTCGCTTTAGATTGCGATCTTTTTGTGTAAAACACATATGTTACACAAGTATTTGTTAAGCTTGCACGGCCATTGAAAAATTACAACTTGAAATATTTAAAGACTTGAATATCAAAGCACAACTTCAATTGAAATGACTAGCCAGTTTTGGCTTATAAACACCTTGTTATCTTTGAGCACAACGATGGCTCAGTGCGAAACAGTTGTAACTGCCTATATAATTATAGGCAGTTACAACTGTTTCGCACTGAGTAATCGACATAGTCCTGCCGTTCGTTCAGGATGACAAAACGGTGCGAACTGCACGTGCAAAGCAGTGTATGATTGGCAAACTGATTGCACTTTTTTGTCATCCTAAACACAGGGCTGATTTGATACTGACAACCATGATTCGTGGTTTTGACAGCCTTCGCATTTACTTAACACTATGCTGTTATTTATTGCTACATAATAAAACTAACGAACCAAACATTTTATACGTTACGTTTATAAATGAAAAATGCTCTAGTGTGCAACTATTCTGTATTCTGTAAGCTTGCACACACACACACAAAAATAAATAAATAAAATAGTTCCATACTTAAATTTCATGAAAATTGATAAGTCTATATTTTACAAGAGAAAAAGACAGTATTTTAGAATAGCGTTTATGTTCATGCGAATAAATTATTTATTCGCATGAACATAAACGCTATTCACTAAAAGACTAAGTTTGTTAATTTCATCCTTCTCTCTATTCTTCTTATTTATACAATTAAAGCATTTCAAACACGGTATGACACGAAAACTATTTAGAACCGATGCATGCTATCGTTGGATCAGATTCCCAATTTGTATACGGAAAATGCAACAATATCCCGAATAAAAAGATAGAGAAAATACATTTGTAATTATGTGGAACCATTGATCTCATTATGCATCAAACAACAACAGGACTAATGATAGCATCTGCTCTATTATTACTTCCTTTCTTTAATAACTAATCACATATATGGTAAATGTCAAGGATTTCCAGAAAGGACACGAAATAGGTACAAACATAGGCTTGTATACATTATGAGAATACGTCAAAGACTTTAAAATGAGCCATTTACTTTGCTTCAGTCCATGTTCGCGGAAGATCAACTCTTTGGTTATGAAGATAAGGCCATGCATTTCAATGTCTTAACACAATATTAACACAATATAAAAAGGAACAAATGAAAAATAAGAGTATCGCAAGAAATTACATCGCTAATATGCCATGTAATATCTTTTATCTTATAACTATACAAATATCCGTGTGAAAATATCCCATATGATATTTTTTATGACATCACACGGATATTTTAGGAACAATGACATAATGCGGTTATTTAAAGAAACTTGCATTTCTATTAGAAACATCGATGAAAACAAGGCAAATAGAGGTTATAAGATAAATATAATAAGAACTTAGTGTATTGTATAAAAAAATATCTAACTCAGTTTTGGGAACATTAATCAATTCTCCCAACCCCGTTAGATTTTTTTATACAATACACTAAGTAGGTATTATATTTATATGTGACATGTTGTTTATCACGAACTACTTTCCTTCCTTGAATTATTCTCTGTGATATTGTAAATGTCAATACAATGAACAGGACACCGATGCAAACAGGAGAATGTATTAGTTGTCCCACAGACTTTTAAGGCCGTGGAACCGTAAAAGTTCGGCAACAATGATCTTTTACAATGGCAACCGAGGTTTCCTAATGAAAATAACTTCAGAAACGTTGCGGAACTATTACGGGTCTACTACCTTTGACTGCTTATTTGTCTTGGGTTTAACCAATATTCTTGACACCGACTCTTCGGGTTTGAAGACTCGGACATAATTTCAAAGACATCATGTCGTCATGGTGGATCTAGCAGTAGTTACGCTATCCCACGAACCAATTATCAAGTCACTATAAGACCGGGCTAAAGATTGCCTAGTTCAAGATAGTAGCAACGTGAAATTGACATTTATCTCGAACATAACCATTCTGAATCGCTCGCTCAACTCTCCTTTCTTTAATTCGAAACACTCGCTCAAACCAATAAAAAAACCACTCCAAAATCGTTCAACAAGACTTCGAAATCGTTTAACCCTTTGCTGTTTAATTCCTGATTTTTACGTGCCTGTGAATTTATGATTGAGAAAACATTGTGAAAAAAGAAGAAATTGCTTCTGACAAGCAATTTCTTCTTTTTCCACACTATTTTCAACCCTACTGAATGATTATTTTTCAAATTAAATCCACTTAAAATTTTCGTCTGCAAAACCTTTGAATTTGGACAGGTACAAAATTTTGTAAAACGGGAAAGTGTTAAAAAACGATCAACATTTTATCAAAATCGATCAAATCTGTCCATGATTTTATTGGTTGATCTGGATATAAATAGTGGATATTGAATGAGTGGTCATGGAATATCGAATTTATTAAACGAGTCATTTATAAACAGATAAAAACGAGGCTGCGCCGAGTTTTTATCTGATTATAGTTGACGAGTTTCATAAATTCGGCATTTATGACCACAAATTTGATATTCTATTTATAATACGATCCGAATTTTTGCAAACCGTCAAAATTCTTGCAATTCAACATTTCAATTTTCCGCGCAACTTATTACGCCGTTTAAAACTGACGTCACATTATATACATTATGATGTCATTTTCGCGGTTACAAAAAAGCGTTGCAATTCGCTCTGAGCCCATTTGCATAGTTTTTCCACTAGTGTAATAACACCCGTGTAATATCAAAAATATTCAACGGTGTTATTTCCCGCGACGTAGGTCATATTATAAAGTGTCTTATTGGTCCATGATGACCTTCAGACTTAAAAGTACGCAGATTTTATCGGAAAAAAAGGGGGGGGTCCAGTAAGACGAAATAACGATATTAGATTACCACCCGCTATATTTATTCAAATCTGCCCCAACTCATTCCAATCAATTTGACGATGTTGTTAACTGTAAAGTTCGCGACAATATACGCCTGGGCCGAATATTATTAAACATTTATTTTGTTGAACTGTATTTCTGCAGAAAAGCCATTGTAATTACATGAAAATGAAAGATTATGTTGATAAACCGTTGCCTAAACATTTAACCTAGTTTTTGATTTGAAAAAAAAAAAAAGAATTTGAGATTTAAAAAAAATGAGTAAACTCTCATAAACATTTTTTTTCAAATTTGGGTCCTTTCTTATGGCTTACAGTTAAAAGAGTATAACGTCAGTATAAATTCTTTATTTATATAAATAAAATCAAAATATTGTGGGTACTCATTTGAACCATCTCGCCGAGACGATTCTAATGAGTACCCACAAAATAAGATTTGTGCAAGAAATATTTGAATATCAAAATCTCAAGTACCCCTTATATGTGTGGCTTAGTTGCATATTTTGTCCGTCAACAACAAGATACATTGATAATGAAAACAACAACAATACCTACAACACGCCGATCTGCTAACAATCCAATTTTTTGAGTACAGAACAAAAATAGCCAGATTAGCATTCCTATGGTACTATTGATTTTCTGCAAATTTCTCACGCTCCCATTTCTGCCACTGGAGTAAGAATTTTGATATTTCTCTTTTCGGATTCTTAATTCTGCTCAAGTCCTGTCTTGCACTTTGTACTTACGTTCATCTATTGTATGTCTGAAGATCACATCTCTTCTCTATCATTTACAAACACTTATACAAAATGCATTTGTAATTCATAAGTAGCAAAAATATAAGTATACCATCGCGCGCTAATATTATTAGAAATTGACTAAGTAGAAGCACGCACTTTAAAAATTTCTTGATCCTTCTCTAGTAGCTTTAATGGGTCTCTGGCAAGGTTATTCCACAACTTGGGGTATATCACAACCCAGATCAATATGCCATATTTGTCTTAGCTTAACGGCATTAAACCTGTCATGTTTTACAAAATTTTGGACCTATCCAAATTCAAAGGTTTTGCAGACGAAAATTTAAAGTGGATTTAATTTGTAAATAAACATTCAGTAGGGTAGAAAAAAATGTGGAAATAGAAGAAATTGCTTGTCAGAAGCAATTTCTTCTTTTTACATAATGTTTTCTCAATCTTAAAATCACAGGCACGTAAAAAGCAGGGATTAAACAGAAAAGGGGTAATAAATGAAAATAAATAATTGATTGGAGCTAGTAGGTCCTGTGTTTATGGATGGACACATTTTCAAATAGCATGATGCAGTTCCTTGAATATCTCTTCTATATCTCGGAAAACAAAGACAAGATCTGTGTCGAAAGAATAGTCAACGAAACATTTTAAGAAGCCATTTGTCCCCATTAATCTTGATGCATGGATTCGTACTTTTGGAAGTTAATACATTCTCTTCTTAGTGAACTGGAATTTCGACAGAAAAAACTCCTACAAGATTCAAGATTTGATTGAATAAGTCTTTGAAACAGACTTTTTTTTACATATACTGAACGCAAAAATGTTATGTCGCACTTTTGATAACGTCGCAAAGAAGGCAAATAATTTAGCTAAAAGAAAGTTTCAATTTGAAATACGCTTGTCATCGAAATTGCTTTCTTTTGGTCGTAGGTTTTTAATTTTTCTTGCATACATACTTCTGTAGTGACGTTTACGTGAATTTAACGTACTTGGTCGATGTATGGGTATAGCAAAATGGCTTAATTTTCTTTTTTGTCTCATTTGTTTACTCTTATTCCAAGTTAACATTAAATACTTTAAGGTAAAGCATCCATCGCAGAATAACAAACTTTTGAGACGACGTTAAATTAGTTTGACAACGCATTGACATATCTTAAACTGTGTTCATATCTTGGAGATGTTGAAATTGACTTTAGTTTCTATCACAAGTGTTTTATTGTCACGTGGTTTGTATCAAATAGCTAATGACATGACATGGACCTCTTTCCTTTCACAGATCTCGTTTAACGACAATGAAATTGCACCCGAACGTCATGACGTTATGTTGAACAATGAATATTTTCATTATCCATATTGATTGCAATCGGTAAAACAACTCTGTGCACCATTCATGTCTTGCGTTTGATTAATGTAAACCATCTGAAAAGAAACTACCAGCGAACATGTTCAATCAACTTCCCCGTTGCCGTCAACGGAACGTTAGTGATCGCTTAACCGGGAATGGACAATAACTCCATTTCTGGGGACAAGAAGAAGCAGGGACTACCTTTTCTCTTTCCTGATAGACAACATTTTACGAAATTGTCATTCATTTAACAATAGTTGCATTTTGGTGGGTAGGGTGTAAAGATGATGCTGTAGAGCCATCAGAAACACCCCATACCTTAGCAAACTCATTTTTCATTGCGACGAGATACCCAATATTGATATTGATGACAAGAATCATTCTGTTTGTGTTAAAAAGTAGAAGGACGTTCGTTTTTTAAACTCTGTGACTTTTTCATTCTACCGGTCTGTAGAGAATCATATCGTTAAGACTGACCAGTTTCATCTGACAATTCAAAATTATTGTATTCTGGAAGGAAATTGATTAAAATCTTCACTAATGCCAAATTCTTTGTGCAAAACGAATCACATCTTGAAATGTATCTCATCGAAGACGGAACGACTAAACTTTTTGCGTTCAGTATATATATATGTTACCCGTCACGCGAAAAGGGACCATCTGGGTGGTGCGTAAAGTGTCGACTCTAGCCAGACTTTTCGCAATGTGCTTATTTTGTGAATAAAGAATGTTCGACCTACCTTCCCGTGAAATGATTTTTGAAATGTGACCCCTGGTTGTCTTGTACTAGAACCAATTTCTGTTTTCACATATTCATCTTCACGGAGTTCCCAGATGGTCCACTTTTGCGTGATGGGTCACATTTGAGTATAATCTTGAATATGCAAGAGAAGTGGGTTTACAAAGAATGACTACGTTATTGTGTTCACACAATTATTTTTCCAAAAATTGACAATGAGAAATAATGCGCGTTTCGTTGATTGAAGCTTCTGTTAAGTTCTTATCCCATTCGGAACACCACTCGGCCAATCTCACGATCAACCTCGGATGTACATAGACGGACTATTTTTAAAAAGTACGGGAAAACCTCGGAAAGACTTGATGACGTCAGTTAAAATGGCGTTAGCCCTCGAAACTGTGAGTGAAAACATTCGTCGTCGCCAACGCTACTCGTTTAAGTCACTGACGTGAAACCATCGTATCCTAATAAAAAAATCTTTAGATTATTAAATAACGGCTGAAAAAAATCTTAATTTTTGAGAATGATACTTCATTCTCAAAAATTAAGATTTTTCAGCCGTTATTTACCGTAAAAGATATAAATCTACAGTGCTAATTTTTCTTACACTGTTTCCGCCAAACAAAATGCACGATTTTGTTACATACCCATCCGCCTTACATACATCCGAGGTCTGTTGCAGTTTACGAAAATGGCCGAGTGATGTCCCGAATGGTTCTTATCCCATACATACACACCTTCAGTCGTTAAGACGTACATATAGTCATACATGGCAATTTCTTTAATATTTTTCGGAAGTTTTCGAGGAATAACGATAGGTTGTTATTTTGATAAACTCACTGCCTAACCAGTGTTATTATAAAAAACTAACTCCCCGCTTACGTTCTTTTCACACTATCTGAGGTGCGTTCGTTAGAGCGAGAATCTTAAGATTCTTAATAAGATTTTTAAGATAAAGCGTTCGGTAGAGCGAGATTTTTAAGCCGCTTAATATTAATCTTAAGATATCTCAATGAGGAAACGAAGATGGTTTTGTATTGGCTTAAAACGAGAAGTCATGACGACGTCGAATGTTTTCACTCAAATTGTCGAAAATCGTTCATTATGACGTCTTAAAAATCTTATTAAGTGGAATTTTTCATCTTGCTCTGACGAACGCACCTCTGACGTAATATATATAGAGCCAAAAAGTGACGTCACCATAAACGTTGCATTGCTATCACGTGTAAAATGACGCGCTCTAAAAAATCTGTTTTAAATAGTCTTATTTTTTCTTATTTTTGCATTAAAGAAATAGAATAACCGCTTGTTTTTCGAGTAAGTTCGATTTATATTTCATTTCGTGAACAACATTATCTATGTTGCACCGTGGCTCTTTCACTCATGAATATATACAATGTAGCTTTTGTTTTTCTCTCAATGAAATATAAATCATTCTTTCAGTGAAACAAACGATTATCCTCTAATTATCCAAAGATCTAGTTCTCATTACAAGCAAATCGAGCATCAGAAATACGCACAAAATTGGTTTTATGACAATTTCACCGAAGTATTCATATTCAATCCTTCCTTTCTATCAATGAATCTATCTGCTATGGAATTCTTCATCGCCAAAAACAAGACCGATATATCGAGAGTGCAACACATACATGCTTCAGACATACTGCCTTTGTAACTATTGATTTCAAGTAATTGTCTTTTCTGCTATGTGATGGGTGCAGCGCATGCCCAGAAGTAGAAGAAAACTGTATTAGTCCCTTTAACTATGCTATTTTTAAATAGATAGACAGGGTTATTTGCAGTCAAAAACAGACTGACAAGATGAATTAATTTGGAATGAATTCGGACTGAAATTTAATGAGTGTGTGGAGCGAATTTTGAGTTAGAATAAAGGGAGGTAATCCAATATCGCTAATTTTGTTCAAGATGAACAAAATTAGCGATATTCATTACCCTCCTTTGATAAAACGCGCATAAAAGTTCTGTTAATTGCTTCCAATTTCTTCAAAAATCAATCAGACGCTTACAATTTGAATTATGTTAAGATTTTTCTATATATTTATTTTGAATGTAGCTATTAATTGTATACTTTTTAGTTAATTGGAGCGTTTGATCGATTTTAGTGATTGTTTGGAATGAGTGAAAGGAGCGCTGAGTGGATGATATAGAATAGTTTAGATTAATATCTAGCGCAAGGAAGTACGTCGGACTATTATTGAAAAGGTCCCGATTTCGATGCTGACCTCGACACCCATTCGTTTCGACTATTTGTCTCCCATCAATGGGTTGATAATCGTAGATCTATGTGGGATAGTAGCTGTGGGCTAGGAAAAGGATGTGATTGAAGTACCGGTGAGAGAAATACCAGGACATGACTGCAGGGTTGTTGAAAGCGTCGTAAAAACAAACCAATAATATTCTTTCTTGGAATTAGAAAAAAATAATTACACGTGAATCTTTGTTAACTTCGATGGGCACATCTTTTAAATCATAAACTGAGCGAATTAAAAACGCAACAAAGTAAATTTGAATTTAGAGCACGGAAAAGTCGATTTGTATAACTAAATTAAGCTGTAGTCATGCTAATAAGATACTTTGGTGAATCCACTAAATCTTTATTTGATCTGACGCTTGGTTAGTTTCGGCATAGCAATCTTCTGCTCTCTTTTTCTTTGTCATTGCACTTTCATGGTCGATTGATTTAACAAATCAGAAGTGCGGAAGGTAATTAACGATAGACCTTTTTAAAACCTTTAAAAATGAAATCAACTCACTTAAATTGAAAAGACTGTACTCTGAATCGAGTATGTAAAAATAGAAATTGTTCCTCAGAATCGGAACGTCGTTATCCTCGATAAGACTACAAATATTAATATATTTGCATTTGAGTGACGTTTTTGAGTATTGCGTTTTTAAAGTCGCTCAGTATAGTACTATTCTGGTGAAAGACAAGAAAAATCAAACTGCGGACTTCGAACAACGTGCACAGTTTATTTTGGAATGTTGGTAGACATTTTTAATGTATAGCTGAAAGCTTTGACAGGGGTTTTCTTATTACATGCGCGGATAAAAGTAGGTAGGCCCCTTCTACGTCTAATCCGGAATTTTGGAAAAATAAATCGTACCACCCCTTTCAATATGCTTTCAAGCGATGCGTCGAGCCTGTAGGTCTACTGTGTGTATGCGTTTTCAAAATAGATAGATAAATAAATAAATAAAAATAAAGAAAGAAAGAAATAAAAATAGATAAATTAAATAATGAAATAATAAAAACAATTTTTGAAATGAAATTCTACTTATTGTATTAGCACAATAGTAACGAAATAAAGTTAGAATAAAAGGTATTCTGAAATAAAGAAAAAAAATATAGATGGTTGTCTGGTTGATGGTTAACGTATTTACAATTAACAACTTCCTGAATTTGACATTCATCTCAGTCAAAATCATTCCCAATCACTCGCTCAGCGTTCCATTCGTTGATTGATTGATTGATTGATTGATTGATTGATTGATTGATTGATTGATTGATTAATTAATTAATTAATTAATTAATTAATTAATTAATTAATTAATTAATTAATTAATTCATTCATTCATTCATTCATTCATTCATTCATTCATTCATTCATTCATTCATGCATGCATGCATTCATTCGTTCGTTCTATCGTTCGTTCGTTCGTTCGTTCGTTCATTCATTCATTCATTCCACCATTCATTCATTCTTTGTTTCTTTCTTTCTTTCTTTCTTTCTTTCATCCATTCATTCATTCATTCGTAACACTCACTTAACATTTCAAAAATTCTCAGAACTCTCTAAAAATGATATGATCAACAACTACATTAAAAATAAAATTGGTAGATGATAATACACGATTTCACTGATAAAATTGAATTATGAAAGCGTATGATTGGTGGGTGAAGAAATAGAAAGCTATCCATAGAACCTGAATGTATATTTTATTAAAGGGGGTAATAAATATTGCTTATTTTGTTCATCTTGATCAAAATTAGCAATATTGGAATACCACTCTTAAATTTCACCCAAAACTCGCTCCACAAACCTAACACATTCTTTTTAATTCAAATATCATTCATCTTGTCAATTTCACAATTTTGTTAAATGTACATGAGGTATGTCTTAGAAGGGCAATCCACGCCGGATTATAAAGAACTCGGTCAGAATATATTGCAGAACTTATGCCTTTGGTAGGTTACTCGAATTTTCAATATAATCATACACTGCATATCTGAGGGTTTTCGCAATGATTGATTTACTATTTTATTGATTGATTCATCCGTTTTCGAAACAAGATCGAACTTATTATAATCAAATGTTAAAAGGGTACTAACGAGTAATTATATAGTGTGGTTTCTTGATGCCTCTAGTATGACCGCTGAATAATAATAATAATGATAATAATAAAAGTAATAATAATATAAATAATAATAAAAATAATGATAAAAGTAATTATGATAATAATTAACGTGATAATGATAATAATAATAATAATAATTATAATAATAATAATAATTGCTGATAATAATGATGATAATAATAATGATAATAGTAATAATAATAGTAATAATAATAATAATAATAATAATAATAATAATAATAATAACAATAATACTAATAATATAAATGATTATTAATATATTGATAATGAAAATAATTCAAGAAACGAAATTGAAACCCGTCATTTTCTATGAATGAAAAAACAAATCTTCCTTTTGCCCTGTTTTCATAAATGTTGCAATTCTTTCCTTGTTTGGAATGATTTATAGAAAAGCTCATAGGAAAAGCTACTTGAAATATTGAAATTAGAATAAATAATTTTTCCGCCTACTTGAAAAAAACGTATTCATAACGTTACTGTGTACTTCGCGATAAAGTGGTCGACTTGAGTGGTTAAAGTGGAGGGAGTACTTGAATCCATGAATAATGTTCCATTCATGTGATGCGGACATTTTTTTCATAAAAGAAATATTATTTTATGTAACAGTATAATTATTCATTGTATTGCTTCAGATTGTTACACGCGAGTGTTTGTTATGGTTTAAGACTTATTAATAAGAATGTAGGTGTATTTTGTTTCGTACGTTTAATGTCGGTGAAACTAATCTAATATTTAAACTGCATTTGGTATTTCACCGTGTGAACACAAAACTAAGGTTGATATAAACATAAAATTAAATTAAAGCATATACACGTTTTCTAGCATCTCCCTTTCTTAAACATACGATTATGTTAACTACAGAGTATTAGAAGGAACTAATCGTAGAAACATGAACAAATATTATGCCTTCTCAGTCACAAATTATTATTTTTTTCTTTGAAAAAGTATATAAAAAAAAGAAAAGAAGTGAATTTGAGATCACCAACGCTCGCTACCGACGAAAATTGATTTGACATTATTTGTTGCATTATGACTTGTATAAGGGGGGTCATAGTCAGATTGAAGAAAGTAACGAAAACTGTTTAATGGCTAATTTGTTCTAACTAGATTAGTGACTGATGTGACCTCTATCCCCTCGCATTAAAAAACTTAAACAACTGCTGCAGTAATATTAACAAAAACTTTCCAATTTTGATCGCCAATAACATTCGTTATTCATAATGTCAATGTCCTCTGTGTGGTTAAATTCGAGATATGAAATATATAGAGGATAATCGATTGTTTCAGTGTAAAATCGATTTATATTTCATTGAGTGAACAACAAAAGCGATATTTTCACGAGTGGCAGAGCCGCGAGTGAAAATATAGCTTTTGTTGTTCACGAAATGAAATATTTATCGATCTTACACGAAAAACAAACGATTATTCTATTTCTTTAATGCAAAAATGAGACAAAATATGACATTTCTAGGACATATTTTCGTAAAGCGCGTCATTTAGCGCGTGATTACTATGCAACGTTCACTGTGACGTCACTTATTTCGCCCCGCATAGATGACGTCAGATAGGATGAAACGCACCAAAGCAGGGTATACGTTTTTGATAATTTCACTGCTTTTGCGGTGAGATTATCAAGTGATAATCTACCGTTATTTCTCGATAAACCACCGAAAAGTATTAAAGAAAGTTCTTCTGTTTACATTTATAATCATCTTATTGCCTTACATAAGTTTTCGACGAAATTCGACGAAAATCAATTCGACATATTGTTGCATTCGACAAATATGAATTCGACGAAAATTGAATTCGACGAATTGGCATTCGACAAAATGTCATGGACCCCAATTTAACACCCCCATACAGGTTGAACTTTAATTTCTAAACCATTCATACCTTTGTACTATCAGAGATAATCGGAATAAAATAAAATTATTTGATTAATATTTATGAAAAAAAAAGTTAAAAGGGTGTCTGTATGTATTTATTCCCTCAATTCCCATTTCATTGTGGATTTAAGCCCCACATTTATCTTTTGTAAACAAATACGAAGGCTGAAAAAGTCTTGCTCGTCTCGCATTCTAAATGTTATAAAGAAATAATACAAAATCAATACAATACAGCATTTTCCTGATATTCTTACAAAACATGAGAATTAGAATAGAAAAGATGAGGTGGAAGGCGATACATGTAACTTTTTTTTTCTTTTTTTTTTTGCAACGAGAACTTTTTGTTTACCTTTCAGCTTTATTTTCACAGTTAATGCTCCTATAATGATTCGTTTTATTCGTAAATCAAATATTGTAAGACAAGATAGATAATGTACAGTCTATAATGCTCGAGCGATCATGTCTATTAAGCCAACGTTTCTAAATCCCCGTCTTTAAATTGAAATATCTTAGGAATTAGACATAATTGGTCTGAAAATTATTGTAAATGAATCAAATCACTTTGACGATTCTATTGAGTTTTAACAACAAAGGATTATGGAGAAATTCGCCCTCAATACATACATATTCAATTGAAATTATTTTTTCTTATGTGTAAACAAAACGTGTTCTAAGCGACCATTCTCTTTAACTACCCCTATTTGATTATCCCGTAAGTGGTCGCTAAATACAAGGTTTACTGTATATGTTGATTTTGTTAATTCTAAGGCATAAGACGTCTGGGTATCTTTTCGTTTGGCGATGTTTAGAAACGTGTAATATAGCACTGAAGTATTTTAAAAATTAAACCACTTTCTCTTCTTAAATTAGAACCTATATGTAAAGATTAATGCAATGAACGAAATGGTGAATGAAGTCCAACTTGCAATAAAAGCCTCGATTGTTGGAAAGGAATTAATTTAAATCCTATATCATCGTTTAATTCCATTTGTATTTAACTGGATTCTATGCAAAATTTATATTTATTCACGTCTCCTATGTGTTCCATTATATACATGTATGATGTGCATTTGTGCTAAACTGTCTTGTTGTTGCGGCTGTAGGTTTTAAATGTACCGAATTGCCACACTGAAGAGTTGGGTATCATACTCTTCATTTATTGTGGACTTACCTGATATAGATATTTGAAATTGGAGTATGCTTATATATTTGCAAAATTACTCATCTATAAAGAAATGTCCAAAATAAAATTGAAAATATTTCAACATAACAGAATATTTGTGCAGAAAATGCAATTAGTTTTGTATCACAAGAAGTGCTTGATTATGACAAAATTTGTTTTGTTGATGAATAACTGCAGTTCAAGTATTTTTGGGAAAATGCAGCTTTCATTACTAAAATATGAAGTAATACGACTAGATATTTGTATGGGTTTTTTTTAAATTTTTGATATCAAATACTGAAAAATTTCAATGTTACGATCTTTTTATATTTTCGTTATGACTTTATTTCAGATTGAGTGTGACTTTCGCCATGACGGCGTCATGTCCGAAGAAGCCGAACATTGCCGAAATATCGCCGCATTTGATTTGTGCATTATGTGGGGGCTATTTGATTGATGCGACCACGATTGTAGAATGTCTTCATTCATGTAAGTACTTATTATAATTTGACTTAACCTAATTTCAAACAATCATTTTTGTTGACTTCCAACAAGACAATAAATAATGGACAGTTTTTGAAATTGAAGAAATTCTTTGTGAAAACAAGGTCTACATTCCCTACAAAGTTTTCTGTCCAAAAAAACAAACTGACACAACAAAATCCTTTAAACTTTGAACTGTCCCATGTAATTTTTTTTCAGTTTGGACAAGTGTAAATTCTAATACTGTTGCAATGGATTAAATAAAAACGCGTTTAAAAATCCGGATCCCATTTAGAATATCATCTTCATGATTGAAGACGCTACACCTATATATCTCCTCATCAAAAACAATTTAAAGAGGATCCCAGATAAAACTTTACACTGACGCGCCCTTTTTAAGTTATCACGGATGTTCAGTCCAAAATTCAAGTCTATTCGGCCATGCATCATCTCATTGGAATCGTATTTCAATCCATATTTTTAACCATTTCGTAGAAATGTCTTGAATCGTGTTTGAGACCTTCGAAAAACATCTACGAGCCATATACATACATAAACGTTTATAAATCAAAATTACTAATTTGTCTTTTCAAATTAAAGGAAAGTTTTCCTTTTTCCAAATGTGAGACATTTTCGATGTTTTCTTACAAAGTCAGTGCATGTCATTCTATATTTCCAGGTTTCCAAAATCAGTATTCATTCTGTAAATATTAAGAGCAAAATTTAGTAAAACATTATCACAATTTCTTCGTTAAACTTTAACGAACTTTGAACGACCTTTGTGTGTCTGTATCAAATTCTTCCATACCCAAGTGCTAAAAGATCGTAAATACCTATGTTTGCACTTACGACATGTTAAGGTAGTGGATCCGTAATAGTTCCGCAGTACGGAAGTAACGAACTTTAACAGTGTTAATCGATGTTTCCTGATGATTTCATTAGGAAACCTCGGTCAATATTGTGAAAGATCATGAGTCCCGAAGTGTTACGGAACTATACGGTTCCTCTACCTTAATACAGAGGGTCTATTCGTCTTATTTCGCTCGTCTGAAAAATATGTACATTGTATATGTGTCTATATATTCACGTTCGCTATTGTGTATTTCCAGTCTGCAAGACGTGTATTGTCCGATATTTGGAGTCCAGCAAGTACTGTCCGATCTGTGAAGTTTTGGTTCACAAAACGAGACCGTTACAGAATATCAGGTAAGTCATGCATTAGGTTTTGGTTCACAAGACTAGAAGATCCTTTCAAAAATGTGTAGTGGTTTGACAGATTATTATGTCCAAATATTTAGAGTGTCCAAAAATTTATATCCAGATATGAGCTATTAGTTTATATGGAGTGACCTCACTGGAATTATTTCCGGAGGTCGTTGTATGGTAAAAGTAGATCTTAAAGAAAAATAGTTCGGCTTGAAAATGGCATTTTGAAGTGGAGAATATCCACGTGCATATTTATTTGATATTTTGCTAGTCTTGAATCTCTTCTTTAATATAACGCTTGGTTCGATCTTTTTTGTGCGCGATTCTCTTTGCCGGAGGACGGATAAGGGACGGGGGCGTTCCCAAACTAACCGTCCTCTTCATGGGTTGGGAAAAGACGGTGCCTTTACTCTCGCTTGAATAGCCGAAAACCTGATTCGACCAAGTTTCTTTAGTCTCAAAATATAGATCTATGAATGTAGATGACGCGCTAATGACGTAATATATAAGAGAATTGTTGTGGAATGCGTTGCAGCACCTGAAAGTTGAGCAATTTTATATAGAACTAAGAAAGCCAAAAATCGGATGGTGTCTGACCATATCATATTATGCACATTGAGAATTATAATATTGCAATTGACAACTAAACACCGAAACGATATAAAGAGTCAATACGTTTACTTAAAATTCATTTGAATGCAGTATGAGATACGGGCGAAGTAAAGCAAACCGAGGATATAATATAGGGTTAATTCACGTTTTTGAGGGCGTTTACATTTGCAGAGACCGGAAAAATGATTAAACCCCCGAGTAAGAAGCTATTATTGCATAAAAAGAAAGAGTAAAGTATTTATACAAACAGAAATTGTAAAATAATTCACAAGAACGATTTGAAACTTGGTACAAAACCGAAAATGTATCGGAAAATTGCTTTATGCATAGCGCCGTCACTTTTGTTTATACCAATGTTGCTTGGTAGAGTATTGACGTCATAAAAAATAACGCCAGAATAGGATCGACATTTTTAGCTCCACTGGCTGAAAGCTGACGCAGGTGTCAGACATTGTATTTAAACGAACGAAGCTATACAGGGGCTATTGTCATGGCGTTGTGTCCGTCGTGCGTCCGTCCGTCCGTCCGTCCGTGCGTGCGTCCGGTCGTAAACTTTTCTTTAAAAATCTTCTCCTCAGAAACTACTGGATGGATTTCAACCAAACTTCACAGGAATGATCCTTGGGTGACCCTCTTTCAAAGTTGTTCAAGAAATTTTGATCAAATGAAAAACATGGATTTAATTGGCGTTGCTAATTTCCAAATATGGTAAAAAGTGAGTTTTCTCAGATTCTAATCAATGTATACCAATTAAATTTTACATGAATGATCCTTGGGTGACCCTTTATCAGTCTACAAAAAATCATTGTATTCGGATGAAAAATATGCATTTTATGGGCAGAGGTCATTTTCTCAGAATCTGATGTTTGGATATCAACTAAATTTCACTGGAATGATCCTTGAGTGACCCTTTATCAGTGTACCAAAAATTATTTTGATTGAATGAAAAATATACATTTTATGGCCGGAGGTCAATTGTCAATATGTTAAATAGTGGAAACTATGAAAAACATTTTCTCAGAATGTAACTGATGGATATCAATCAAACATTTTTGGTATGATCTTTGGGTGACCCATTATCATGCAGCCAAAAGTTATTTTTATTTGATGAAAAATATGTCTTTTAATAGCAGAGGTCATTTCTCTATCTGTTATATAGTTGAAACTTTGAAAATCATTTTCAACATCAGTAGAACCCCAAATCTAAAAATCTAGTCAAAACATTTATTTGCTTTTACTAGAATTTCAAGCCTGTGGAGCGACTCAAGCCATTCATGGCTTTCTAGTTATTTATGCTCTATATCAATTTTAGTCCTAGAAGCTGCTGTAGTATATAGGCCCAGTCCGAGGGTATTTAAGTGAAAAAGCCAGGCGTTAACGGCATGTGAATTTACTTATTAATCCACGTTTTCTTACGCTAACGACCTGGTTTTGTCCGTTAACGTATGTCTATATAGACCTGAAGACGTACATTTTATGCAATAATGCTTGATATTGTGTTTTTGTGTTTTTCTGTTATATAAATAATTGTAGAAACCCCGGTTTCTACCAATTATAACTTAATAAAAGCTATACTTATTCAAGTCATGCATGGCATATTATTAAGGTGGCAATGGACAGCCGCCTTCCGACTCTATAAACCGGAAATGGGTTTTCGTTTATTTTACGGTTCTTTTTGCGCGTTGTTTCAAAAGACCGGTTTTCGTTAGATTTTGCTTATGGAAATAACGTAGAATATTGATGGTAAAATTTCATAACTAAGCTTCTTTTCAGCATTTGATATCAATTGAATGACTGGATAATTAAATCTAACAATAAAATGCGTTAAAAGCGTCATTCAATTAGGAGAGGTCACTGTAAAATAACAAAAAACTTTCTTATTTGCATGGAAAGGTATGCTGAATTTTTTACAAAATAAAGGAAAAATATGGGGTTTAAACATATCGAAAAATAAGAAAAATTCATTGGGTAAATTTTTCAAAAAATAGGTTTTTGTGGCACTTTTACCCTGTACAATTACAAAAAATAAGTGCATTTTTAACTTTTGAAGGCAAATTGTGCAAATGCAATTGATCAAAGAGATTTTTTTTGGCAATAGCCATCGTGTACATGTATAAGGTCTATCAAAATGTATATGATTTTTAGCTATAAGCTAGTACTTATTTTAAACTAGACCTAAAACGAACATAAACGTTTTACTGAAAAATGGCCAATACCACTCAAGGGCAGATAACTCTAGCATGAAAACGAGCATGGAAAGGTACCTTCAAATTTTGATATAATGACTAGACAATGTTAATCTACAACATATGTGAACAAGAAAAAAATTCATTGGACGGGAAAAAATGACATCATGTGTCCATTGCTACCTTAAACTAAATATTGCTGCAAATATTTGCATCATATGTATATTTGTGTCGGCTATATTGATAGATTATGCTAAGCCCCACTTCGACAAACCAATCCATATGAAATTTCGACACAAAAATTACAGATTAGCCTACGCAATAACGCATCACTTTAAGCTGCAGTTTTGACGTATAAGTCTTCAGATCCACTGAGTTATTTTGAACAAAATGACGGATAATGGCGGCTTTCAACAGTCGTTTCCAAATAAATGTGCGTTTTTATTAGCTCGGCTGTTTTCGGAGAAAACCCGAGGTATTGCTATAGCCTTGGTGTCGTCGTCGTTGGCGTCATCGTTGTCGTCGTCGTCGTGCGAAAAATTTTACATTTTTGTGATAACTTTTGAATGGTAAGTGATAGGGCTTTACCAAGGTCATCGGTCAAGGTCATTTTTCTAGGTCAAATTTGTGAAAAAAAATGTAAAAACTTTTACATTTTGCGATTACTTTTTGTATAAAAAGCGGCGATTTGTAAATAGATGAGAGCTGTTCCATAGTGAGTATGTACAAGTTGTCTGAACGATAATAATGACAATTAGGTACCATCTCGGTGGTGCGTAAAGTGTTGACCTCAGTCAGACTGCACAGACTGTGCAGTCTGATTGAGGTCGATATTTTACGCTATTGTCTGAATTATTGAATTTAGAATGATAATCTTACCTTCCTCTGTATTTGTTCTAGAAATGCGATCTTTGGTTGACCTTTACTGGCCTTTATATCTTTTTAAACAAAAAATATGAAACGTGATTTCCAGATGGTCCCTTTTCGCGTGACGGGTCACATATGTTTATGACTGAAAAGCGTCATTTTTTCTCCTATTTTCTATTGACAGGCTAGATCAGACGCTACAGAATATTGTGTACAAACTTGTACCTGGACTTTTTCAAGGTAAGAGTCAAATTGGGTATATATAATACGTACTTAGTGTTTTGTATGAAAAAAATATCTAACGAGGTTGGGAGAGTTGATCATTGTCGAGGCTCTGCCGAGACAATTATAAATTCTCACAACCGAGTTAGATATTTTTTTCATAAAATACACTTAGTACGTATTATATTTATCTTATAATCTCTCTTTGTCTTTTCGTCGACGATTCTAACTGAAATGCAAGTTTCTAAAAATAACTGCATGATATTATTGTTCTAAAAATAACTATGTGATATCATAAAAATATCATACGGGATGTTTTCACACGGATACTTGTATAGTTATAAGATGAAAGTTCATATGGAACTCTGCATCGATCCTAGTTACACTGAATCCCGTTCAAATGACCTCGGTTTTGATTCTAATGACGTCATTTTAACCTTTTAAAATCGATAATTCTGATCCTGGGTCAGACCGGTGTTACTAAGGTTCCAAAATGGCGTTGAAAAGTAGTGCCAAAACAGTTCGAGTATGAAATATTGGGATGGCTTTATTTTTTAACAAATATACTTTTTTCATGTCTGATATTATGTTTTATAAAAGTTTATCGCATCTTTAGACACCATAAAGACATCCCACGTGCAAGCCCAATCGTGTAACGGTATCACTTTTTCATGTCACTTTACTTCAATCACTAGAGAACTCCGTTATAACATGGCTGTCTTCTCTGCGCATGTACTTTTTAGACTATTACGTCGTCTTTCGCGATTCTCGGGTCGGGTATGGGAATTTCCCCTTTTAGCTTGGTGGCCAACCGTCGATATATACATGTTTGTTGCTGTATGCATTTTAAGTTGTAAAATGGTTAAGGGAATTAATAAAATTGCAACGAAAATAAACCAACGGAGGAGGATAGAAGAAATAACGCAAATTCCTTATAAGGTAAAATTCATTGAAATATAACCAGAATTCGCTTTTGTGAGCAGCGATTACAATACAATTCGAGGGGTCAGCACAACACTATTGAAAGTGCCTATAAAAATATAGGCACTTACATTAGTATTGCACCGACCCATCTAATTGTATTCAAAATACAGGTCAAATAATGAGTTCGGTTTATACGATTATGATCTTGAAATGTTTTCAGTGATGAGATCTGAATTTATTTAAGTATCCAGGTTTGTTGTTTGAGCTTTGTATTTGATAACCATAAAACTGTATTGTGTTTTAATTGTGAAAATCATCGGTTAATATTTTAGTAGGTTGTTTATGCAAATTTTTACATGTTATTTTTTTTCCAGATGAAATGAAACGCCGACGAGAATTTTATAAAGACAGCCCGACTGTTAGTGAGTATTTTATTCAGCTTTCTTTCATGCTTTTCGGTGGTGGAAATATTAACGGTAGATTTTCCCCTCAACTCAAAACCAGTGATATTATCAAAAACTTATACCCGACTTTCGTTCATTACATCCTATCTGACGTTATCTAAGCGGAGTTCAATAACGCCAAATTATCATGAACATTGCATAGCAATTCCGTGAAAATTAGTCGCTTTAAGATTTTTTTCCTAAAATTTTCATATTTTGTCTCATTTTTGCAATATTCGTGTAAGATCGATTGATATATCTTTTCGTGAACAACAAAAGCTCGTAAAAATATAGTTTTGGTTGTTCACTAAATGAAATATAAATCGATCTTACACTGAATCAAACGATTGTCCTCTAGTAATTTCGTCGTAGCTACAGGTTGAATAAAGCTGTAGTGAAAAGGTTTTGTTTTTCCACTGGGTTATTCCCTTTAAGCCATACTGTCTTCATGATTGGTCCAAATTTGACCTAAATTTTTACAGAGTTTAATTCTTACAACGCCATCATTTTTCAGCACTTACATTGTTTTATACCAAATGAAATTATTTGTTTTCATAAGGTATGGTCACGTTTTTAGTTTCATACAACAATGAAGAAAAACTCTTCACCTTTAAAATATATTTTTTCAGGAAGCGCACAAGCCCGCCAGGAACAGCAACGACAAAGAATTATATACTCCGCGGATGAAAAGTTCAGTGTTTGTCTGGAATTGTGTCCGGAGTAAGTTTGGTTTTAGCACGAATGATTAAATATCAAATCAAAAATACACATTCCACAGTTACTTACATCATGAAAAAAGACAATCATCTCAATCAAAATTTCTCGCTTAGTGCTCCAATTATACATTCGAAAATCTCACTCTAATCGTTCATAAACGCTCTGAAATTGTTCAAAAACGTTTCGAAATCTTTCAGGATAATCAACATTTCATTTTAATCGACCAAATAATTGCATTATTATATTGGCTGGTGTTGGTTTTTAGCTCCACTGGCTGAAAGCCACTGGGGCTATTGTCATGGCGTTGTGTCCGTCGTGCGTCCGTCCGTGCGTCCGTGCGTCCGGTCGTAAACTTTTTCTTTAAAAATCTTCTCCTCAGAAACTACTGGATGAATTTCAACCAAACTTCACAGGAATGATCCTTGGGTGACCCTCTTTCAAAGTTGTTCAAGAAATTTTGATCCAATTAAAAACATGGATTTAATGGGCGTGGCTAATTTCCAAATATGGTAAAAAGTGATTTTTCTCAGATTCTAATAGATGGATACCAATTAAATTTTACATGAATGATCCTTGTGTGACCCTTTATCAGTCGACAAAAGATTATTGAGATTGGATGAAAAATATGCATTTTATGGGCGGAGGTCATTTCTCAATATGTTATATAGTGGAAACTTTCAAAATCATTTTCTCAGAATGTAAGTGATGGATTTCAACCAAATTTCACTGGAATGATCCTTGAGTGATCCTTTATCAGTCTACCAAAAATTATAGTGATCGGATGAAAATTATGTATTTTATGGGCGGAGGTCATTTCTCCATATGTTATATAGTGGAAACTATGGAAATCATTTTCTCAGAATCGAACCAATGGATATCAACCAAATTTTACTGGATTAATTCTTGACTGACCCTCTATGAGTCTTCCAAAAATTATAGTGATCAGATTAAAATTATGTATTTTATTGGCGGAGGTCATTTCTCTATATGTTATATAGTGGAAACTTTGCAAATCATTTTCTCAGAATCTAACAAATGGATATCAACCAAATATTACTGGAATAATCCTTGAGTGACCCTTAATCAGTCTACAAAAAATTATTGTGATCAGATGAAAATATGCATTTTATGGGCGGATGTCATTTCTCTATATGTTATATAGTTGAAACTTTGAAAATCATTTTCAACATATATCATATTATATATCAAAAATATATAAAAGTCTTGTCAAAACTTTTATTGCTTTCCAAGAATTTCAAGCCTGTGGAGCGACTCAAGCCATCCATGGCTTTCTAGTTGATGGTTTGATTTTTCGCGGGGAAGATTCGAAATCAGATATATACGTATATTTTTATTAAAGGGAGGTAAAAAATAATCGCTTTCTTCTTCCAATCGAACGAAATCCTTGAAAAATATTAAAAACTCGCTTTACACACTCATTCAAGTTTATCCCAAAATCATTCCAAATTCATTCCAAAGTCATTCAGCTTTTCAATGTCATGATGTTTCTAACTGTAATTCATTTTATATTGCGTGAATTTTGATTACATGCAGTATTTTGTACTCTGCATTTGCAATTTTGCATGAAGATTGATATTCATAGATAAGTTAACTGTCAAAAGAATATCCTCTTCTAACAAGAGGGATGTTTCTTATTTCATACTGTATGAATTAAGCCCTTATTCAACTTAGATTTTTTCCCAAACGACAACAACTCAATTGACGAGCGTAGGCAACTCTTTCTTTTCTATAGTTCAAATTACGTAATTAAGAGTATCGACAAGCCACGAACGAATTTGAAAATGCACCCTTCGTTTCTCTAGATTACTATATTTATTTTACGTTTCAGTGGAAAGATACGCAAACCATCAACCAGAAGTCGTAGACACTCAAAGTCGGAGGTAATTTCGTTTATTTTCATTTTCAAATATTTAGACATGGTTGTAACTTTGTTATCCGTGTACTTGGCTCTCTACGATCTAAAAACTGCAGATGACACTAAAAATATTTTTTTGCAAATTAAGGTAGTGAAACCGTAATAGTTCCGCAGTATTTCAGATCACATAATCCTTCAAAATGTTACCTGAGGTTTCCTAATGAAACCTCGGTTAACATTTGTAAAAATCATTACTGCCGAAACGTTGCGGATTTTTACGGGTCCGCTACCTTATTTTGGAAAACTTGATGCTTTAGAATGGGAAGAAAATAAAAGCTTAAATAGAATTGTCGTTTCTAATATTTTACAAGAAATGTAAGGGATATATAGAGGATATTGAATGAGTGGTCATGAAATACTGAATTTATTAAACGAGTCATCTATAAACAGATAAAAACGAGATTTTGCCGAGTTTTTATCTGTTTTAGATGACGAGTTTAATAAATTCTGTATTTTATGAGCACAAATTTTATATTCTATTTATAATATGACCTGATTTTTGCGAAAAATCGTCAAAATTCTTGAAATTCAACATTTTAATTTTCCGCGAAACTTATAACGCCGCTTGAAACTGACGTCACAATGTATACACTATGACGTCATTTTCGCGGTTACAAAATAGCGTTGCTATTCGCTGTGAGCTCATTTGCATTGTTATTTCACTAGTGTAAACTCCTGTGTACTATCAAAAATATTTAATGGGGTTATTTCACTCCCGCGACGTAGGTCATATTATAAATTTTGTTTTTTAATGGGCCTGAGCATTTCTTATTTTTTACAGCGTGTTTGGTGTTCGAGTTGAATATCTAACATCTTGATAAAAATACCATTCTCTTTTATGATGTCATTGTCTTCCGCTAGTGGTCTTAATTGGAAAACGACATCATCTGATGACTATGAGTCATTCTGATTACTGCATTTTTTGCTCGGCTGTTTTCAGAGAAAACCCGAGGTAAAATGATCACCTTGGTTTCGTGCTGGCGTTGGTGTGACAAACTTTAACCTTGGTCATATATCTATTGTAATTGAAGATAGATTCATGAAACTTGCCATTTATGTTCACCATCACAAGAACTACCCCGACCATCAAGAGGGATAACTATGGAAGCATATTTGTAAGTAATACCCCTTTTTCGACTAAGAATTGTTGCATTATCCAGCACCTGCAGCCGAGCGTTGCACCCGTTTGGGGTGCTGGTTTTCGTTTGGGTGAACTAGCATAAATACCATTTTGCAGAACTTATTAACACCCACAGTTCTTCATTTACTCTTCAGATCATAGATCGACGATATTTACTATGCCCTGCCAATACGACCATAGCTCTACTCAAGAAGTTCATGAAATTGAAGTTTTTCTTAAACGAGAAGTTTAAGGTGAGATTTCTTGTGGTTTGAACATGTTTCTTTAAACAATATTCCCTTCATTAAGGATACTTCGGATGCATTTTGGAACACCACTCGGCCAATCTCACGATCAACCTCGGGTGTACATAGTAGGACTATTTTTAAGAATTACCGGAAAATCCTGAAAAAAACTAGATGATGTTGGTTAAAATGGCGTTGGCCCTCGAAACTTTGAGTGAAAACCAAAAAAAAGGAAGGCGATGGCCCTCGAAAATTTTGAGAGAAAACATTCGATGCCACCAACGCTACTCGTTTAAGTCACTGACGTTTAATCATCGTGTCCTTATATAGATATCTTTAGATTCTGAAATAACGGCTGATAAATCTTAATTTTTGAGATTGATACGTCAAGACGAAACACTCTCTAAAATTAAGATTTTTCAGCCGTTATTTACTGTCAAAATATACATCTAAAGACATCGCATGTTGATTCCGCGCTAGTTTTTCTTACACTGTATCCGCCTCACAAAATGCACAATTTTATTACATACCAATTCGCCTCATTCGAGGTCTGTTGCAGTTTACAGAAATCAGTGCGGTCTTAACGCGCTACATGCACCCGCGAATCCAGGGGGAGGGTCGGGGGTTCGAGCGAACCCCCTCTGTATCCAAATCACTTCATTCTAGTGGAAAAATTCAAACAAAATTTTGTAACACAAGAAAATCGACCCCCTTTTTGTACCATTCGAATCACAGGAACCTGAAATTCAACATTTAAACGATATATAATGTACAGAATTTGCGCAAATAGCTCCATAGTATCCCTATCTATATAGATAGGGAAACTATTGGTCTAATTACTCGAGTTCGAATTCTAGGCCGACAACGAACCCCCTTTATAGAATCCCTTGATCCGCCGCTGACCTGGTTGTTCTTTTTTCGCATGAAGGATCGCAAGTAAACTTGTTAAGTACTGCAGTAGTGCATGGTTTTTAGCTCCACTGGCTGAAAGCCACTGGGGCTATTGTCATGGCGTTGTGTCCGTCGTGCGTCCGTCCGTACGTGGGTCCGTGCGTCCGGTCGTAAACTTTTTCTTTAAAAATTTTCTCCCCAGAAACTACAGGATGGATTTCAACCAAACTTCACAGGAATGATCCTTGGGTGACCCTCTTTCAAAGTTGTTCAAGAAATTTTGATCCAATGAAAATCATGGATTTAATGGGCGTGGCTAATTTCCAAATATGGTAAAAAGTGACTGTTCTCAGGTTCTAATTGATGGATACCAATTTAATTTTACAGGACTGATTCTTGGGTGACTACAAAAAATTATTGTGATCAAATGAAAAATATGTATTTATGCAGACGTTACGTGTACGTAAGCGTTAGATATTGCTACGTTGCTAGACCAGTAACTTGTCGTTGAAAGGTGTTATGGCGTTCTTTGACATCTCGTTTAGCTTGATAAAGGCCTTACAAAATGACGACTTACATTTCTATAGGAACATGAATGCTCAATCAATTTTAATGACGTTCTAAATCTGGCAAGGTTCGATTTTGTTCAACGTCGTTTATTGGTAGTCAAACCACCCTGTAGCATCGTGCATAATTGTTTTGAAAATGTGATTTTATGATTAGCAAAGCCGCAAAGATTCAACTGAATGCATTTTAGACCAATCATTCGTCTAACGCGTGTTGTACATGCAAAATATGCAAAATCAAATGTCTCAATTTTGCAGAAAAATTTTGCTCATCGCACAATTTTTGTTTTCAAACATTGTTTGCATTTACTCTTGGGTATAGTCATACGACGTTTCATTAAGATAGATTCTGTAATTTCAGAGATATTCAAAATTTAAAAGTGCACACTTTCTTTTGGAACTAAGTATAGTTGAAACTTTGAAAATCATTTTCTCAGAATGTAAGTGATGGATTTCAACCAAATTTCACTAGAATGATTTTTGAGTGATTCTTTATCAGTCTACCAAAAAATTCTGTGATCGGATGAAAAATATGTATTTTATGGGAGGTAATTTCTCTCTATGTTATATAGTGGAAACTTTGGAAATCATTTTCTCAGAATGTAATGGATGGATATCAATCAAACTTCATTAGTATGATCCTTGGGTGATCCATTATCATGCAGCCAATAATTATTTTCATTGGATGAAAAATATGTCTTATATGGGCGGAGGTCATTTCTCTTTATGTTGTAATGGTGGAAACTTTGAAAAATTTCAACATCAGTAGAACCCAAAATATCTTAAAGGTCTAGTCAAAACTTTGATTTGCTATTACACGAATTTCAAGCGTGTGAAGCGACTCAAGCCATTCATGGCTTTCTAGTTATTGATACTATTTTCAATCCACTTCATCCTTGTTGTTCTATGTAAATATTTTATACAGGTTTGTAACATACGTGACCGTAAATGTCTATAATATTACCTATTTATTTTCCTCCTAGTTTACAACATGAAATACGTGTATTTCTGAGTGGTGTTTTTAAATAAAAGGTGTTCATTTACGTATTTTTTTTTTTATCAAATTAAGTATGTATTTCTCTCCTATATTACAGATTGACATATTTCACAGTGATGGTAATCTACGTGATCATTATCAGCTTATGGATGTGGCGTACATTTATTCCTACAAACGTGTATGTATATCTTGTGCTCATTTTTTAGCTCCACTGGCCGAAAGGCCGGCGGGCTATTGTCATGGCGGGGTGTCCGTCGTCCGTGCGCGCGAAGGTGCTTGCGTGCGTCCGTAAACATTTACTTTAAAAATCTTCTCCTCATAAAGCACTGGATGGATTCTAATAAAATTTCACATGAATGTTCCTTGGGGGGGGCCTCTATCAGATTCCTTCAAAAAAAAAATTAATCAATTGAAAATCCTGAGTGTAGTACTTAGTCGTGGATAATTTCCATGTATGGTTATAGGTGACTAATCGATGGATATCAACCAAATTTCACAAGAATGATCATTGAGTGACCCTTTATCAGTCTACCAAAACTTATTGTGATCAGTTGAAAAATATGTATTTTATTGGCGGAGGTCATTTCTCTATATACTATATAGTGGAAACTTTGAAAATCAATTTCTAAGAATGTGATTGATGGATATCAACCAATTTTCATTTGAATGATTCTTTAGTGACCCTTTACTAGTCTACCAAATCTTATTGTGATCGGATGAAAATTCTGTATTTTATGGACGGAGGTCGATTCTCTATATAGCATATATAGTGGAAACTTTGAAAATCATTTTCTCAGAATGTTACTGATGAATATTTATCAAACTTTATTGGTATGATCCTTGGATGATCCATTATCATGCAGCCTAAAATTATTGTGATTGGATTAAAAAAAATGTGTATTTTATGGGCGGAGGTCATTTCTCTATATATTATATAGTGGAAACTTTGTAAATTATTTTTAACATCAGTAGAACCCAAAATATCTAAAATCTAGTCAAAACTTTGTTTTGCTATTACATGAATTTCAAGACTGTGGAGCGACTCAAACTATTCATGGTTTCTAGTTCTAAAAATTCTACGGACTAAAGAGGCCTTGCCTTGGATGAATTTCTCTTTATTTCCCTTTTTTATTAGGTTATGTTGATAAATAAACAAATGCAGACCTCTGCCGATTATATCACTTAGTAAACAAGCAGAATATGAAATATATAATGTATTATATAATTACTTTCAGGAAGGGGTCTTGCATCTGTATTATTCTGTTCAGAAGATACAAACTCAGGCTCCAAAAATAGAAATCTACGAAGTCAAAAAGGAGACAAATGTATTACGAGATTCGGGAAGTAGTAATCAAAACGAAAACGAGTCTCGACGGATTTCCAACATGGACGATAATCGACCGTCATCCTTATTTTCAAAGGCTTCTTTGTTGAGTAATCATAGAATAGATGGGAATATAGAACACGATCTTTCACCTTTGGAACTTATAGCGACTGTAGCTAATGATCTCTCGAGTTACCAAGAAGGGCGGGGCTTAAAACGGAAACCGGAAGAAACTAGTTTGTTCGAAACAGAGGAAGAAACTTCTAATTCTAAAGAAATCCAGATACAAAAATCCATTGAGCATGCCATAGACATTTGTGCCCCAAGTGTGAATAACGGTAACCACGACTTGCAAGACAGTAAGGCGACTATACAAGACACGGCTAAGGTAAAACCAAATAGCCGGACTTTGTCGCCGGTCGTTGCTAATGAAGCTTCTTCAAAATCACCCCAATTGAACAAACAGAAGTGCATCAAAACTACGCCTAATCTATTTGACAATATCGTGAAAAAGTTACCGGTGAAAGAGAAGCCGAAGACGACAGATACCGCGTCTCAGTGTGAACCAAGACCAAAGAAACAGAAATTGAACGCCATGTCGCTATCACACCCATCCTCACATTCCAAAAGTCCTGTTAAAGTCTCAAAGAGCCCACAATTACCACAACATCAACAAAAACCGCCTATTCAACAGACGCTTCAAGCTAATACGAGCATAACGACTAATAATAAACTAGAACACACAAAGAAACCGGAAGCAGTTGCTAATCACGTGTTGGATAAATCAAAGTCACTAGACGATCATCAAAAACAGGATAGGACTAAAATACACTCGAATAACAATAACGTTATGGAGCATAATGGTGCAATAAATAAAGTCGGTGACGCAAAATTGAAAGAAAGCGGCGTTGATACTGACCGAAATGTACAAAATGTTCCGAAAACGTTGAATACGTGTCACCACTTCTCGAATTCAACAGTGATAAGCCAGAAAACGTCAGTGATCAAAACAAACACTATTGATGCAGTGAAACACGTGAGTAACTCAAGCTCCGGACAAACAAATGGATTTACTAATGTTGTGAAACAGAACGCAAACTTTGAAAAACAAACACATGCTGTAAAATCGAAACAATCTGAAAAAGATTAAACATCTAAAAAGGCTCAGTTGAATAATGGTTTTAAGTTAGAGGTTTGAGTATACTTTTTGATAATTTTAATTTTAGTTGTGTTCATCAAATTCATGCATTCTGAATGGCTGAAAAGTTGGTCTTATACTCTATGAAAAGAATTGTACGCAGTTGTTTTGTAAGTTTCCTCAAAAAGTAGTCCCAAAAGAAATGTGTTTCTTAACTGACAAATCATTATGCTTCATGATATTGAATGATAAGATATGAAGATAATATTTGTTGATTTCATAGAGGTGTGAAACTAAAAACCTAATCACAGTTGTGTACGAATCTACTTCGCGAATTCATACAGTATGGTAAGGTTTTTAGTTTCATACCTCAATGAAATCAACAAATACTCTCTTTATCTCTTAAATCGACTTATATCTGTGGCCCGTAACGCGATAAAGGACCATCATGCAACGTTGTCAAATAATATAAAGGGTTAATTCGCGTTTTTGATGGCGTTAACATTTGCAGAGACCCGAAAAAAAAACGTTAAAGGATTCTTGGATGTCTGCAATTGTTAGCGCCTTCAAAAGCGTTAATTGACGCCGTGTTTTACTACGTTTTGTCAGCCAATTGTAATACGCCTAAAAGATTTTCATAGAGAATTGGAAAGTATTAAAGAAATTTGCGTATGATATAGTACAGAGGGATTTTTCACCCTATGTAGTTTTAACTTATACTTGATGGTTTTAAAAGATGGAGGTTTTGCAACGATATATTTTTAGAAAAGGTTACAATATTTTTAAATTTCTTGTCAATATCAAGAATACTTCAGTTTGGGTAGCCTCAGCATAGCATTAATTCACTTCGTGAAAAGGGTTTACTCGGATTTAGAGAATGGTTCCTATTATTTGTTTATCTGCTTCATCCGTAAAAGAATAGTTTTGTAACTTTAACGACTTACAGTTGAATAAGGAATGGATGCATAATTGTATTTGAAGGGTATGTATGGCACATGCTTATTTTCTATGTGAGTTTTAACATATTTTTTACATAGATAACACAAATAAAGCAATTGCTACAAAATTTATGTTTTGCTGATGGCGTGTTCAAATGATTCAATAATTTCGAAAGAAAAACATGCATTTTTATCTGGCATTTAGGTATTGAAATTCAAACCATTTGCATACTTTGTTGATATAAAAAAAATCTAGTTCATCTTTTAACTATACAAATATCCGTGTGAAAACATCCCATATGATATTTTTAATGATATCATATAGTTATATTTAGAACAATATAATGCGGTTATTTTTAGAAACTTGCATTTCTGTTAGAAACATCTACGACAACAAGTCAAATAGAGGTTATAAGATAGATATGATACATACTAAGTGTATTGTATGAAAAAAATATCTAACTCGGTTGTGGGAATTGATAATTGTCTCGGCAGAGCCTCGACAATGATCAATTCTCCCAACCTCCATAGATATTTTTTCTCATACAAAACACTAAGTACGTATTACATATATATATATGAAAATCTCTTTCGTTATGATTGATTGAAATATATATTTCAAGCAATTGCTTTTGAAAGTGAAGATATCGCGCATTCTTTCTATAACTTATCTGTTCTATTAATTTAATTTTAGTCGTGTCCATCGAAATTTGTGTATTCTGATTGGATTGACAATAGTTTCGTGGCCTATTGAAAACAATTTTGAATGATGTATTAAGGTGTGAAACTAAAATCCTAATCACTCGCATGTGTGTATATTTTGCGTATACAAACAGTATGATTATATGTTTTCAGTTTCATGCCTCAATGAATTAAAAAAAGAAAAGAAATTTTCTTCGACTCTTTAATAAGTTGCTAGCTATTGTCAATCTAGATCGTGAATCATATAGACATTGATTATCTGAGTCTTTGCTTTGCGCACATCTCCTTAAGTTATTCAAAATTCCACATAAGGGCTTATTATATTGTATTTCAAACATATAGTATTCGTTGTGTTACCGGGTACATATTTGGTTTGGTTTAATTTGTATGTTGTTAGACACAAAAACATTTTTTTATTAAAATTTTAACAGGAATATATTGTTCGTTAAGAGGAGTTGTTGCATTTATTTTTATGCCAGGAGATTTGTTAATGAAAACAGTTTTGAAAGCATTAAAATTCGTCGGTTTCCAATTAAATTTTCTTTTATTTATTTGTAACTGTGCAACTTTTACATTTATTGTTGCTATTTATCATTAAGGAAGTAGACCCGCAATAGTTCGGAAGTAATGAACTTTAACACTTTTAATCAAGGTTTCCTATTTGGTTTCCTAATGATTTTCTTTTGGAAATCTCGGTCATCACTGTGAAAGTTCATGAGTTCCAAAACGTTGCGGAATATATTACGGGTCCACTACCTTAAGATAAAACATTGCCAATGTCTGGCTCTGCGTTTAGGATGCAAAAATAATTGCAAAATTTTATGTAGTGCCATCTTTGCACGTAAGTACAACTGCAAAGTATTATTCCAGAACGCTGGGCTTTTTGTTGATTCGAAAGTTAAGGTAGTGGACCCGTAAAAGTTTCGCAACCTTTCTGTAGTATTGAACTTAAACAGCGTTAACCGAGGTTTCCTAATGATTTTCATTAGGAAACTTCGGTTAACATTACGAAAGTTCATGAGTTCCGAAATGCTGAGGAACAATTGCGGTTCCACTACCTTTAACCCCAACCGAATCGATACAAACATAATCTATGAAAATATTAACTTTCAAGACTATGTGAAATGAAACATTCATGCAGATCAAAAATTCCATACCTATGCAATATCTCTTTGATGTGCCAATGAAGAAATAAGAGATTTAGAAAACATGGCTGAAGATGAAGAAATGGTTTATTACAAACAACTTCATTAGTGAACACAATGTTTCCTTTCCAAAGGTCTAAAAATATATACTTTAAAAATCGTCGTCTGCATTTTCTTTCAATTAGGACCAGTGTAAAATTTCAAAAATAATAGGTTAAAAGGGCTCTACCATTTATGTGCAAGTTGGGGTATAAGTTTTGAACATTAGCAAACGCATTTGTACCTTGCATGCAGAATAGGTTATTAAAATGAAAACCGACAAGTTTGGGTGCTTTCTTTCATTGTATATGCTTGAATTTACATTAAAGGCGCTCAAGAATTAATATATTGACAGACGCAACAGCTTGAATGGGGAATTGGCTTTCAGATTAAGATTTGTCAACAATTCTGTTTTAAACCATGCGATCAAATTCTTGTCAGAAACATACGTGAACAGCCCTACGCTCAGGATTTAAAAACATTTGTGAACGTTTCAAACAGTAAACCTACTTTATACGCGAAAACACGAATACAACGGGGGCATTTTTTCAAATGTTTTACGAACGTTGTCATCTAGAACTTAGAATTGTGGTTACAAATATAGCACCGTTTAACCCTTTGCTGTTTAATCCCTGCTTTTTACGTGCCTGTGATTTAATGATCGAGAAAACATTGTGAAAAAAGAAGAAATTGCTTCTGACAAGCTATTTCTTCCTTTTCCACACCATTTTCTACCCTACTAAATGGTTATTTTTTCAAATAAAATCCACTTGAAATGTTCGTCTGCAAAACCTTTGAATTTGGACAGGTCCAAAATTTTGTAAAATAGGAAAGGGTTAATAAACAATGATTATTCTATTGATACAACTTAGCGTAGACCTATATGAGATAGCAGCTAGAGGCTAGGAAACGATGTGATGGTTGTACTGGTGAGAGAAAAATCAGGGATCCATTGTTAGGTGCTCCAGCCGCCGCGATATAACTGAAAAAATGTTGAAAGCGGCGTTAAACTCCATTCAATCAATTGATACAACTTCAATAAAGGTGGAATGCGCTATTGCCACATCTCGTTTGTATAGAAATGTACTATAATCACAAGTCACAATATCATATTCGAGTTATAGAAAATAATTAGAAATAAAATAACCATTAGGAACATAAAACACGTCCATACACAAGCAGCAGACGAAGTAAGTGGATTTAAAATCTGTTACATAATTTAATGTAACAGAATCTCTGTTTGTTTTCACGTTAGATTCTTATTAACACATCATATCCTATAACGAGGAGACTGGTTAGTCAAAGAGAAGCGTCTCATCCAATTACAGTCCTTGTTACGAAATTTATAATTTGAATGGTTGATTTGTTGTTTGATGAATATTGATTGAAATATATTGATACAGGCAGAGGAACCGTAATAGTTCCACAACATTTCGGAACTCATGATCTTTCCTAGTGTTGACCAAGGTTTCCTAATGAAACCATTAGGAAACCTCGGCTAAAACTGTTAAAGTTCATTGCCCCCAAAACGTTGCGGAACTATTACAGGTGAGCTACCTTAAGCTATTTTAAAGCTTTTAAACCGTAATTATAGGAAACTTTATTTGGTAATTATTGTTGAGCGCCTTTAATGGATGTGTGCGGTTATTCCCAGGAATTACAGAAGACATTATGAACAAGGAACAATAATAAACAGTATTTATTTAATTTTGTTAGTTGATATTGTTCATTTATTTCATTCACCAACTTCCCTGTCCACAGAAAGACTTATGCGCTAATTTTAATCTCGTATATTGGTTGAACTAGAGAATGGCCATCATGATTTGTGCATTCTAATTGGCCTAAAAAATGGTCTTTTTTACGTTATCTTAGTGGGGCCAATTAAATTGACCGTATGACGTTGCCAAGATTTTAAAAATTGCGTTCAAAATGACGAGAATTCGGCATAGTATTTTAATTTTATCCTCGTCTAGGTTAGCTCCAATGGCCGAAGGCCACTGGGGCTATTGTCATGGCGGTGTGTTCGTCGTGCGTGCGTGCGTCCGGTCGTATTTTTTTCTTTAAAAATCTTCTCCATAGAAATCACTGGATGAATTTTAGCCAAACTTTACAGGAATGATCCTTTGGTTACCCTCTTTCAAATGTGTTTGAGGATTTTTGATCCAATGAAAAAATGCTTTTATTGGCGTGGCTAATTTCCATATACAGTATGGTATTATGTGACTTTCTTAGAATCTCACAGATTGATTTCAACCAAATTTCACTGGAATGATCTTTTAGTGCCCCCGGTATAAAGAGTTTACAAACAATATCGAACATATCTTTCATGGGCGGAGGTAATTTTTCTATATGTTTTATTGTAAAATCTTTGAACACCATTTTCACTAGATATAACTGATAGATATCAATCAAATTTCACTGGAGTGATATTTAGGTGACCCATTATCGGTCTTCAAAAAATGTAATCAAATGAAAAATATGTCGTTTATGCGCAGATGTTATTTCTCTAAATGTTATACATTTGTATAGTCTAAACATTAAAATTCTTTTTCTCAGAATCTAACTGATGGGTTACCAACCAAATTTTACTAGAGAGATCCTTTGGTGAACCATTATCAGACTATAAATAAATACATTTGTATTGTGATTAGATGAAAAATATGTCTTTAATGGGCAGAGGTCATTAAATTCTGATGTTTCAAACTTTATTAAAGGCCGAAAATATTACCGCATTTCTAACAGCCGATGACTTATGTCCGGGGTGAAAAGTAATGGAATTCGCTGAATTAAGGTGGCAATGGACAGCGGCCTCCCGACTCTATATACCGGAAGTGGGTTTTCGTTTATTTTACGGCTCTTTTTGCGCGTTGTTTAAAAAGACCGGTTTTCGTAAGATTCTACATATGGAAATAACATAGAATAATGATGGCAAAACTTCATAATTTAGCTTCTCTTCAACATTTGATATTAATTGAATGACTGGATCATTAAATTTAACAATAAAAATGCGTTAAAACCGTCATTCAATTAGGGGGGAACACTGAAAAATAACGAAAAACTTTCTTAATTGCATGGAAAGGTATGCTGAATTTTTTACCAAATAAAGGAAAAATAGGGATTATAAACATATCGGGAAATAAGAAAAATTCATTGGGTAATTTCTTCAAAAAATAGGTTTTTGTGGCATGTATGGCTAGTAAAATTACAAAAATTAGTGCATATTTAACTTTTGAAAGCAAATTGTGCAAATGTAATTGATCAAAGAGAAATTTTCTTGTCAATAGCCATTGTGTACATGTATAAGGTCTATCACAATGTATGTGTTTTATAGCTTGATATTAGTACACGGTTTATACTAGACCTAAAACGAATAAAACCGTTTTACTGAAAAATGGCCTATACCACTCAAGGGCAGATAACTCTAGCATGAAAACGAGCGTGGAAAGGTACCTTCATATTTTGATATAATGACTAGACAATGTTAATCTACAACATATGTGAACGAGAAAAAATTCATTGGGCGGAAAAAAGTGACGCCATGTGTCCATTGCTACCTTAAAGGCCTTAAATATTACTGCATTTCGAAAAATTCTTTTACGGCCAAAGACTTAGGTACGACGGTGTTTTTTAAAAAAATAAGAAGACTTACTTGACAGAAATTTTGATTTAACACATCTTGAAAAGAAAACTACACATTCACTTTGATACTACATTTCCATGTTAATCATTCAAAATAGATCCAATCCACCCAGTTGGTCACCTATAGCAACCATTCTACAACATGTAGTCATTTTGTACCGACACACGATAAGGACGTCAACATGACGCTCCGTCATTGGCAATTTACGTTGAAAGTTAGACATTTAAAAAAACTCAACTTCTGTGTCGTCTTAATTATTAGATAAGTACTAATTTTATTCACTAATATGAGTCAAAATGTTGAGCAACGGTCTTTGTTGTGGGTATAAAACCATGCAGCGATGTGAATTTATTATAGCTGCAGGCCCACGTTTTCCCTTTTCAAAGTGCCATCCTTCAGAAACTCTCTCCAATGACCCAATATTCCGTCGGAAAATATCAAAGTTATTGTAAAAGTCACGTTTTCTTATCCATCATCGTATGATAAAGTCTTCTACAGTTTCTTTCAATTTTTTTCAAGGTCTTTTGGCACTTTTTGGCAGTTCGAGTTTTCACAATTTATCCCTAAAATAAGTAAAGGTGTCTTGGTTTGACGGATTCATTTACGCATTTCAAAGGTCATGTTATGCACAACCGTTAAAGGTTTAATATTCTAAATATTGCAAATTTAGCGCATGACCTCTACACTTACGTATTAGTTCCAAACGATTTTGTATGACTTTTATCAAGATGTAGGAATACGATCAAGCGAATTAATTTGTTTGTTATTTAAGGGTCAATGTCACATTTATATCGAAATATTTTGGGTAATTTGAATAGCTCTCATACAAGCAATAGATCGGGGATTTTCAAATCGTTAAATTTCCCATAACTCTAACAAATGATAACTAGTAGGGCCAACTTATTTCACGCCCGGCCGGGGCCCGTTTTTCAGCTTGAATCCAGCCCTGCGTTCTTGATGACAAACCGGTTCAAGTCGTGTCCCGCTTTACCCGTATACTTGCGTGTAAAGCGGGGTATAATTTAAAAACGGTATGCAATATTTTTTCAGACTGAACGCAGGGCTGGATTCAAGCTGAAAAACGGGCCCCGGCCGGGTGACAAATAAGTTGGCCCTAGATTAACCGCACAAAGGGAGTGTCCCTTCTTATCAAGGTAAATTTCATGTGTAATCATTCCCCATGTTTCTGTTGGTTTATCAATATAATCCTTATTACTACCGCAATTTTCTATCTCCTCGTTAGTATAGTGGTAAGTATCCCCGCCTGTCACGCGGGAGACCGGGGTTCGATTCCCCGACGGGGAGCATTTATTTTGGAACACTTCGTAACATTTTCTTATAAAAAAATGAAAGTTAATTAAAATATTTTGACGACCAATTAAATTTGTCTTGGATGTCAATAACTTTTTATCGGGAATTTGTCAAAATATCTGTCACATCCACCAAATTCCTGGCGTTTTCCACCTTCTCTGCTTTAGACTCCCCCCCCCCCCCCCCCAAATCGGTCTAGTACTTAAAGAATTATTGAAAAATATCGAAAAAATGTGTCACGTGATTTCCAGCCACGTTCGTGTCTACAGTTCAAGTGCAAAACGCCAGCCCGACCTCAGCAAAGCATTGTTTTACTAATTAGAGTGCTACAATTACAGTGGGCTTTTCTTGAATCTATCCAAATACCATTGAGATCGAGAAAATATACTTTGTTTTTACGTATGAGCATAACGGAAATCTACTCGAAAACAAGAGTAAAACTATTTCTGTTCAAAACGCGTTTCTGGTTGTTTTATCAATGCAATTCATATAACTTATGTAATCAGTGACAGTCTACTCGTTAGTATACAGGGATCGTGTTTGACCCTTAAACCAGGGTTTTGACCCCAAAAAATCTGAAAATATCTGAATTTAACCCGAAGAAATTTCTCCCAGCGGGGTCAATTTGCCGAAGATTTTCACAAATTACTATCTGAATCTAGAAACTAAAAATTACTTGCTTATATCATTACAAGAAACACTTAAAGGTGACTTTGAAATATGCAAAATTCTACTTAAGATTTGCTTTTACTGTCGTTTTGACCCCTTAAAATTAAGATTTTACCCCCACAATTTCTTAGGAGTCAATGACTCCCCAGTATCAAACACTTACACGAGCCCTGGTATAGTCGTAAATATCACCGCCTTTCACGCAGGAGACTGAGGGTCGATTCTCCGCGGGGAGCATTTCGCTTTTATAGACGTAAATTCATTTACAATGCATGTATGGTAAGACCAAATTCCCGATCACTTATCTCATAAATCATAAAATTTGGATGTAGATCTGTATTTTGTGTCAAGTCTTCCAATAGTTTTTTTTTGTTTTGCGTGATTTAGTCTTGAAAATGGTTTTCCATAGAACATATTCTCTCGAAGTCTGTGACAGTTCCAACAACTTCAATTATGCTCAAAGCAGATCCTCTGGCAAGCCTGGAATAGTTCTAAATGTCACGCACATGCCCATTTCTATAACTTCTGTCGGACACAAAACACACTTTAATAAGTAAAAAAACGATTTGTGATAATTACAAAGATGGTATTTAAAAATGTGGAAATAAAGCTCAACATAACTCACTGATTTCGCTACACGAAATTCTCTTCGTATTCCAAAATTCATTTATTTAGAATCCACCCAGAATACTTTACAAATATAACCGTTCTGTTTAAACTGAATTTTGTCAAACTGATTGTGATGACGCCAGGCAAGTGTATGATGTCAGTTCCTCTGATGATTACGTCATAGATGAGGCACCATGGCAAATAAGATGTTATTTTAGCAATTACATTAATGAATAAATATGTAAGAGACTTTAATTCACAGTCGATCTTGCTAGAGCGACCACGTATATTACGCAACCATCTTTATTAAGCGACCGTTTTCAAAATCCCCGTATTTAAATAAATATCTTAAAAAGCAGATATTGTTGGTCTTGAAATTATTAATAGCGAATCCTTTGTTGCTAAAATTCACTAAAATCGACTCTTTTATACTTGAGCAGCGTAGAATAATGAGAATTATCCCAATAAAATGCATGTTCAATCAAAAGGTAGGTACCTTAATTGTATACAAAACGTGTATTAACGACCGCTTTTTGGTCTGGACCAGTAAGTGGTCGCTTAAAACAGGTTTTACTGTATATCTTTATTGATTGCAATCTCCAATGAATGTTTGATTTATTTCAAATTAACTATTACCCTTACCTAGAAGGTCTGCCTCTTGACCAAGAAGTCTAGAGTTCGTAGGTAGAATATCTGTTTCTGTGCCGTCAGTTCGAAGTAAAAAAAGTGACACATACATTTTCCTTACTGACCTCGAATTGGAAAATACACAGACACAACCGTAGCAAACTCTTGTAAATTCTGTAATTTGCCAACTTTGAATCTTTTAAAACGTTCATAAAAATTTATCAACTTCTATCGGGAAGCTTTTAAATAATTGTAAAAGTCTACGTAATTTTAATCCGGCCTCGTATGATAAAGTCCCCAATAGATTCTATTACAATTCTCAGTGCCATTTGTCACTTTTGGACAGTTCCAGTTTCCATCATTATCCCCAAAAATGAATAAAGGTGCCCAGCGTTTATGATGACGAAACGATGCTTAATGTTTGCACTGGCAATGCGGGGTAAAATTGACAAACACTTTGTATTGTTTTGGCACTATGAACGCACGGTTAGTTTGACGGAAGCATTTACGTATCTCACAGGTAAATGTTACAGCCGTTCAAGGTCAAATATTGCAAATATGCGCATAACTTCTACATTTTCTTTTTAGTTCCAAATGATTTTGTAAGAAGTTTTCCCATCTGTAGGAGCACGATCAAATGAATTAATTTGTCTGTTATTTAAAGGTAAATGTCACATTTTTATCTTCTAATCAAATAAATATCCGTGTGATAACATCCCATTTTTTTATTACAAGTATACTTTTTAAGAACAATGATATAATGCGGTTATTGTTTAAATTTTTAGAAACTTGCATCTCTGTTAAAAACATCGGTGAAAAAGAGGCAAAGAGGGGTTATAAGAAATATTTAATATGTACTTAGTGTACTGTATGAAAAATATCTAACTCAAGTGTGGATATTGATAATTGTCTCGGCAGAGCCTCGACAATTATCAGTTCCCCCAACCTCGTTAGATAATTTTTTAAACAAAACACTAAGTATTTATTATATATTTATCCTTTGGAAACGATTTTGGATAATTTGAATAGTTGACAGACAACCAATATATCGTTTTAACAAATCGTTAGATCCCCACTAAATCTAACGAATGATAACTAGATTAACCGCACAAAGGGGGTGTTCCTTCTTATCAAGGTAAATTTCATGTGTAAATTTCGGGTGTAATCATTCCCCATGTTTCTGTTGGTCTGTCAATATAATCCTTATTACTACTGCAACTTTCTATCTCCTCGTTAGTATAGTGGTAAGTATCCCCGCCTGTCACGCGGGAGACCGGGGTTCGATTCCCCGACGGGGAGCATTTATTTTGGAACACTGCGTTACATTTTCTTATAAAAAGAAATTAAAGTTAATTAAAAATGTTTTGACGACCAAGTAATTTTTTCTTGGTTGTCAATAACTTTTTATCGGCAAATTGTCAAAATATCTATCACATCCACCAAATTCCCGGCGTTTTCCGCCTTCTCTGCATTAGAGCTCCCCCCCCCCCCCCCCCCCCCCCCCAAATCGGTCTAGGACTCAAAGAATTATTGAAAAAAAAATATCGAAAAATGTGTCGCCTCGTTCGTGTCTACAGTTCAAGTGCATTTAATATGGTGAGGTCGGGCAAAACGCCGACCCTAAGCAAAGGCATTGTTTTACTACTGCTACAAATACAGTAGGACTAATTTGAATCTACCCAAATACCTTTGAGATCATGAAAATGTACTTTGCTTTTACGTAGAAACAAAGCGGAAATCTACTCGAAAACAAGAGTAAAATATTTGATGCAAAACGCGTTTCTGGTTGTTTATCTATGCAATTCATATAACTAATGTAATCAGCGGCAATCTACTCGTTAGTATACAGGGCTCGTGTTTTACCCTTAAACCAGGGTTTTGACCCCCAAAATCTGAAAATATCTTAATTTGATCCCTAGAAATTTCTCCCAATGGGCTCATTTGACCCCATTGAGAGAAATTTCTAAGGGTCAAAACTTGGTTATATACCGAAGATTTTCATAAATTACTATCTAGATATAGAAACTAAAAATTACTTGTTTTTATATCATTTCAAGAAACACTACAAGTGACTTTTAAGTATGCAAAATTCTACTTATGATTTGCTTTTACTGTCGTTTTGACCCCTTAAAATTAAGATTTTACCTCCACAATTTCTTAGGAGTCAATTACTCCCCAATATCAAACACTAACAAGAGCCCTTGTATAGTCGTAAGTATCCCCGCCTGTCGGGCACAAAACACACTTTGTTAAAAATGATGTTTGATAATTACAATATTGGTATTAAAAAATTGTGGAAATAAAGCTCAACATAACTTACTGATTTAGCTACACGAAAATCTCTTCATATTTCAAACTTCATTCTTTTAAAATCCACACAAAATACTTAACAAATATAACCGGTCTGTGTACAAACTAATTGTGATGACGTAAGGCAAGTGTATGATGTCAGTTCCTCTCATGATTGCGTCATAGATGAGGCATCATGAAAGGAGGGTAGAGTAGGGTGAAAATTTACAAAAGATGTTATATTGCTTATTAGTTTTTAAGTATGTAAGAGACTTTCACTTTCATAAACATGAATATTTATTGATAGAAACCTCCAATAATCAATGTCTAATTACTAACAATGTAAATAGTACCTCTACCTAGAGGAAGAGCGTCAATCTCTAGACCAAGAGGTCTAGAGTTCCTAGGTAGATTATATGTTTCCATTGGTCGAACAAAAAGGAAATGCTTTGTCCACAAACGCTGACAAAAGAGAGCCAACGAGAGTGTAAGAATATGCAAGAATATTAGTACACAGGGTATAACGTGCCACGCCGACACCAGAAGGTTCATGGACACCTGATCGATTTTTTCGACACGGAACCAACGGTGGGGCAAGTTTTTTACTGATTTGTAAACCAAAATAATCATTTTCATTTCAATTTTTAGTATCACTGTCGAGATAAATGGTTCTTCTTTTAGGAAATAAAAGGGGAGGGTAACAACTAAGCAAAATGAGCGAGTTCTAGCCATAGGAGTGAGTGACTTTGCTCTTTTTTTAGGTTTGTTATTAATTTTTTGTCAAACAACCTGACTATTCTTCATTGCTTGTGTTTGTCTAAGAGCATTTATGTATCCTCTACACTTTCCAAATTTCTCTGCAAAAGATCCACATAAAGCGAAGATATTCGTACTTTTATTGGCCTGGGTAGCGAAAAATATGATAACTAGACACCCCTGATTTTTTTTTCGATTGGAAATCGACACCAGAATTTGTGATAAGGGGTGTCTAGTTATTATAATATCCGCTACCCAGGCCAATAAAAGTACGAATATCTTCGCTTTATGTGGATCTTTCGCCGAGAAATTTGGTATGCGTGTAGAGGACATATAAATGCTATTAGACAATCACAAGCAATTAAGAATAGTCAGGTTGTTTGACAAAAAATTAATGACAAACCTAAAAAACAAGCAAAGTCACTCACTCCTAGGGCTAGAACTCGCTAATTTGGCTTAGTTTTTACCCTCTACTTTTATTTCCTAAAAGGAGAACCATTTATCTCGATAGTGATACTAAAAATTGAAATGAAAATGATTATTTCGGTTTATAAATCAGTCAAAAAGTTGCTCCACCGTTAGTTCCGTATCGAAAAAATCGATCAGGTGTCCACGAACCTTCTGGTGTCGGCGTGGCACGTTATACCCTGTGAGTATCATTTTACTGTTTTACATTTTATATTTTATCTAGTTTTGTTATTTATTATAGTCCCAATCGTGTACATATAAATACAAATCATAAAAAGAAAATAAAAATACAATTATACACGACCATTCCAAAAAGCACGAAACTGAATAGAAACAAAACAATACACATTTCAGCTTTAAGTATTTAAGAAATGAAATTGAAAGATTTGATGTATTCTTTTTCCAAGAGTTCATTATCGAAATCGAAAATATTATTGATATCATTATAATTATTATTATCATAATAATAATCATTAATTTGTTATTATTGTTATTATCATTATAATAGAACATTACTATTTTTTTTCTTTCGAGTTTCTAAAAATCGAAGGCTAAAACTTTGATTGATTATATTTCATTTTTCATTATTATTATCATCAAAGCCTCTAAAAAGGATTAAAATAATTTATGAATGTTAAATGTTTGAAGTTCACCTACATATCTATGTTACTGTCGAGAAAATTGTACTAAAATAATTGCTCCCCGTCGGGGAATCGAACCCCGGTCTCCCGCGTGACAGGCGGGGATACTTACCACTATACTAACGAGGAGATGAATCTAAATGATAATAACAGTGGTCTTATTCACAATCAGCTTAACATTTACTATCGTGTTATGAACGATAACTCGACAAGACTTGTCGCAAGACAAAAGAATAAAAATCAGGCTAGGTGTACTCCCTTTAGTTGTCCCCGTCCGGATATTTTATTTTACTTGAAGTGAAAACTTGAAGAGAATTTACTTGCAAATATGGGATACTGTCGGTATGGATTAATGACTAATCTAGAACAATTGCGAAGTGAAGATTTAATGAAAATACTGCCCTGTGTTCAGGATGTAATAAACTTTTCGCGAGCGCTTTTAGATGATACCTGGCTTTGCACGTGATTACGTGCAAAGCGAGGGATCATTTCGAAAACGCTTCGCTAAAGCTTTCATCCTGAACTTAGTCCGTAACATTTTTTAACCGTTACCGCGTGCCTATCATAGGGAAATTAGTAAGAGGGACTTGGCAGTATTATACCTTTAATACGATTATTTATCTTAGAATATTAAGCATGCGTCTTTTTATAAATTTAAGAGGATTTATTGCAAAAGCAAATTGAAGAACACACATTCCTTTATTTCATAAATCGGTACTTGTATTATAAAGTATCATCTTCGCATTTTGCGGGTTTTACCATTTTTTTCTTATTATCGGTATTTTTATTAAGAATTATCTTATAACTATACAAACACCCGTGTGATTACTTCACATATGATATTATTTATGATATCACATGGGTATCTTTAGAACAATAACACAATACGATTATTTTTAGAAACTTGTATTTCTGTTAGAAACATCTACGAAGACAGGGCAATAGAGGTTATAAGATATATAATATGTACTTAGTTCCTTGTATGAAATATCTAACTCGGTTGTGGGATATGATAATTGATTCGACAGAGCCTAGAAAATAATCAATTGTCCCAACCTCGTTAGTTATTTTTTTTTTTTCATACAAAACAATAAGAACTTATAATATATGTGTTCTCTTAGCGTATGACGGGTTTTATTCTTTATTATTATTATCATTTTGTTTTCATTTACATTAACTGTTGTGGTATCATCGGCTTACGACGAAAGCTTCCTGAAGGGACATACCTAAGTTTATTCGAGCTGTTGAAACCTATGAATTTTGGTGGACCATTATTGACGAAGTACAATCGGGTTCACCGAGATGATCTTATTCTATCTTATAACTATACAAATATCCGTGTGATAACACCCCATATGATATCTTTTATGATATCACATAGTTATTTTTAGAACAATGATATAATGCGGTAATTTTTAGAAACTTGCATTTCAGTTAGAAACATATGCAAAAACAATGCGAATAGAGGTTATAAGATAAACATAATACGTATTTAGTGTATTGTATGAAAAAATATGTATCTCGGTTGTGGGAATTGATAATTGTCTCGGCAGAGCCTCGACAAACATCAATTCTCCCAACCTCGTTAGATATTTTTTCTCATACAAAGCACTAGGTACGTATTATATATCTATACTGTCGTGCCACCCCATATTTAACGTAGTAATAGGTCTGCAACGTTTCGAAAGTTAGTGTTAATTGAGGTTTCCTAATGATTTTATCAGGAAATCTCTGTTATACCTGGGTTATTTTGACCCAAATTTGACCTCTGTGGACAAAAATCTTTTATAACATTTACCGACATATTTCATCAATCAACAAAATGTATGTTACATTCAATTCCATGTGTTATTCATTCATATGAAATCACGTTCATAGTCGAGTAGGAATAAGCGGGGTTTTATTCATCTAAATTGCAGTGGTCAGATTCGGGTCAATTAAACCGCACTATAACAATGTGAAAGATCATGAGTTCCAAGTTGTTCCGGTACTATAACGAGTCCACTACCTAAAATGGAATTAAAAAAATGTTTCGCATATCTTGAATAGAGCATTTCTTCACAGAAAAAGATCTTGTGATCTTCAATGATCGGCCAAAAAATGATTTTCTTGTTAAGGAAAATCGTCCATTAAAAATCCCCCATCAATTATTCAAAGCCGTTGTCCTTGTCACACGTTTTAAGCTGAAGTGGTTTATTCGACTTTAATAAGACGTTTATTGATTTGATGATCGATCCGAGGTTGTTTAAATGAAACCAGATAAAAAAAATCCTGGTACCCGTCGGGCAAAGAAATATAACCTAGAACTATCTAAAAGAAATGTGGCCCTTTCATTTGCAAAAGGATCGAGATTCTGGGAATTGCGAAAGAATATTCCATGATTAGATTTTTTAAACACTGCTTTTAACCTCATTTTGTGTCTCGGCGGTTGGAGCTCCGAGCAATGGATTCACGGTACATATTTCGCGCATAAGTACAACCATTGCATCATTTCCCATCCCATGCTGATATTGCACTTATGTACACAATAATCAACTTTTTGTCGGAGACAAAATAAAGTCGGAGAGTATATGTGACGCCGTCGGGGCATTCGGAACATCACTCGGCCATTTCCGTAAACTGCAACATACCTCGGATGTATGTAAGGCGGATGAGTATGTAACGAAATCGTGCATTTTGTTAGGCGGAAACAGTGTAAGAAAAACTAGCACTGTAGATTTATATCTTTTACAGTAAATAACGGCTGAAAAGCCTTAATTTTTGAGAATGACGAATCATTCTCAAAAATTAAGACTTTTTCAGCCGTTATTTAAGAATCTTCAGATTTTTATATGAGGATATGATGGTTTCACGTCAGTGACTTAAACGAGTAGCGTTGGCGACGTCGAATGTTTTCACTCACAGTTTCGAGGGCTAACGCCATTTAAAGTGACGTCATCGAGTTTTTCCATGGTTTTCCCGTAATTTTTAAAAAATAGTCCGTCTATGTACATCCGAGGTTGATCGTGAGATTGGCCGAGTGGTGTTCCGAATGGCCGTCGGGGATCGATGCCATGACATTCTATGATAGAAGAATAGGGGTCTTGGCCCATTTTACTAAACTCCCCATGAAAAAAATGATCGTAAGTCTAAACCATAAATCGTACTTGGTCTTTTCATTCATCGTTAGATACTGTCTTACAATATCTCATTGGAATTGCCTTTAGAAGACGATTGCAACGAGATGATGCATGACAGAATTCCGTATTTATTTATTACTGTAGAAGCAACTTTTAGTTTTTGACTTGCGCAAAAAATGATCGTAAGATGTTAAGAAAAACAGGCCCCTGGTGCTCTATACCATACGCACTACGGCGACGGTTTCGCCAACAGTTGAACTACGGCGACCATACATTCAGGTTTTTACAAGGATCGATTCTTTACGCTGTATTTTTTCTTTTAAATCGTTGCTCTGTCTGAATCGGCGGCATCAAGTTAGAATGGGTGGCGGGTTTTTTTTCTATTTTTTTCAATTAAAAAAACAAATCACTGTCAGTTCTCATTGAACCCCTGATGAAGAAACATTTAGTTTCGAAAGCGCTAGGGTCATTTATGCTTGTAGCAATAATCCAAACTACTTACAGTGTTTAAATACAATTTATCTCGAATTTATATACATAAAACTTAGAATATCTAAATCGAGATTTAAAAAAAAAAAGACAAAAAAAGTAAAAATAATAAAAAATAGAAAATAGGAAAATTCAACTTCCTGAAAGTTGATGCACATAAAACTTAAGGTGGCAATGGACAGCGGCCTCTCGACTCTATAAACCGGAAGTGGGTTTTCGTTTATTTTACGGCTCTTTTTGCGCGTTGTTTAAAAATCCGGTTTTAAAAAGATTTTGTTCATGGAAATAACGTAGAATAATGATGATAAAATATCATAACTTAACTTCTTTTCAATATTTGATATCAATTGAATGACTGAATCATTGAATTTAACTATAAAATATGTTATAAATGTCATTCAATTAGGAGGGGTTACTATAAAATAACGAAAAACTTTCTTATTTGCATGGAAAGGTATGCTGATTTTTTTATCAAATAAATGAAAAATATGGTTCAAAAACATATAGTAAAATAAGAAAAAATCATTGGGTAATTTCTTCAAAAAATAAGTTTTTGTTGAATTTTTCCCCCTTAAAATTACAAAAATTACTGCATTTTTAATTTTTGAAGGCATATTATGCAATTGCAATTGTACAAAGAGAAATTGCCTTGGCAACAGCCATTGTGTACATGTAAAGGGTCTGTCAACATGTATGTATTTCATAGCTATCAGCTGGTACAGAGTTTATATTATACCTTAAACTAATATAAACGTTATACTGAAAAATAGCCATTACCAGTCAAGGGCAGATAACTCTAGCATGAAAACGAGCATGGAAAGGCACCTTCAAATTTTGATATTATGACTATACAATGTTTATCTACAACATATGTTAACAAGAAAAATATTCATTGGGCGGAAAAATGACGCCATCTGTCCATTGCTACCTTAAATACCAGTAAGAAATGAATAGACATTCTTATCATAAAACTGCTCACTTTCCTAAAGAACCATTGGGAAATTGAAATTCATCATGATCGCGTTTGAATTTCCACGATACCTTTATCTTATATCAAGTAGCAGAAAGATGACACCATAGTCTTCAGTTTACATTATGTTAAACTTTGTGGGACAGACTTTATCTGTGAATTTTTAAAATTGAGCTGTGGCGTAGGTGATGGGTCCATTACTAAAGGTAAATCGGGTATAACTAAAACTGAGCAAATGATAGGAATTTAACCTTATCCCTTAACTGAAATTAGGAAAGTGTATGTTTGAGTGAACCTTACGTTTTAAGACAAGAAATAACGTTGGTTTAAATAGTAAATTTTAAATTTCTATCCTTGAACGTTGATTTCAAGGCACACCGCGCAAAATCTACCATTATAGGTAGATCTTGGGCGGTGAGCCGTGAAATCTACATATAACTGTTAAATTCACGTGTCATTTTTTGAAATAGATAAAACAGCTTTAGACAACACAATAAGAAAGTTACAATTTAACTTTCAAACGAAAGTTATTGATTGTCTTAACTCGTATGGTTTATCCATACATGTACTTTCATAATTGAGACGAAGGGATTAGGTTTAATTCCCATCATATGCTTTTCAAATATACCCGATATACCCGTGGTAATGGACTCAACGTCTACGTTAGAGCTCAGTATTGAAAATACACCTATTTCGTTTCGTTGACTTAAACGATCCCGAGTAAAGTAACTGAATTTAATACGAAAGTTTCAAATTATCACGATACTTTTACTTCGTATCTCTTATTGGAAATACGTCACCAAAGTCATCTGCATCTTTTCATTTAACTGTTTCGTCTCCTGAAGCGGTCTAGAATATTTACATTTAAAATACCATCATAGCTCGCCGCATGAGTCAATGTGGTGTAAGCCCGCACTAATTACATGCAATGACGTGTCAATTTCTACGATTGTTCTACGAGATCAATAATTGATAAGGCGGGGAAGGGGCGGAGTAACGGGCGTGGAAAAACCCGGCACAGTCTAATAACAATCTCATATGTGTTTTACAAGAAATGCCACAGAGTTGGCGTCGGATCAATAATCCTATACACTATATAGGTTTCGCAGAAATCCAGTAAACCCTTTATTCGGAACACTATCGTTTACTATCGTAATTCATGTACTTGCATGGGTTTGCATTTGGTAAATAAGGTACAAAAGAAGATTAAGTCAGAGATTTTTTTAAAGGGTAACTTGGACTAATACGAGAATTTTAAATCAGGCATCTAAATTTCCGGACAAATAATTAGTTCTGTTGATATTAATACATGGACATGTATAATCCATAATCATTTATGTACTACTCAAAGTTTGCTATGTCCTGCAGGAGCTGATTAAAAAACACATTCGTGTTCGTGTTTAAAATTGTACAATATTGTATTGACAAGATATCTTATGTATACATTACCAAATTTGACACGCAATTTTCCTGAGAGACTCGTGCAAAATGAGGAACCCCGGATTCTTACCAGACCTTTCTCATTTTCTACATGTAAGGGTTTCGTGTTTCTGTTTTTCAGTACTTTATCGGCATTTAAGTCGATACTCATGGCTATTCCAAATGTCAGACGACATTTATCTGTCGAACAATTGTGGTGTGCTGTAGGTATGGTGGATCAAGGGGCTTCCCATCGTGATGTTGGCCTAGTACTGGGGGTACACCATATTGTTGTAACCAGAGCTTGGGCACGATACCAACAGTATGGAACACCTGTAAGGAGACTTGGTGGGGGAAGGAGTAAAGCTACCTCCGTCGCAGAAGACCGTTTTTTTTTTTTTTGTTTTTCTTTTTTTTTTTTTTTTTTTGGGGGGGGGGGGGTTAATTCAAGTCCGAAGGAACAGGTTTGCTACGGCAACGCAGCTACGTTCCGACCTTCAAAACGCCTCAGGAGTGCGAGTTTCGACTCAAACCATACGAACACGGCTGCATAAGCATGACCTGTGAGGTCAAGAAGACCATGTCTTCGTATTCCGCCCGAGTTCATTGTGGGCGTCGGTTAACATGGGCATTGGACCACGTTGGCTAGCGCATAAGACGCTGGCGCCCCGCGCTATTCACGGATGAGTCCAGGTATTGCCTGGACTACACTGATAGGCGGGCTAGGGTGTGGAGAAGGCCGGGGGAAAGGTTTCATGCAGCAAACATTACTGAGCACGATCGTTATGGGGTGGGTCCATCATGGTTTAGGGTGACATCAGCTACAGGTCCGAGTTTCGGCACGCCAGGTCCAACCATGGACACTCCAGGAGCTCGGCCATACCCTAAGAGAAGAATGGTCTGTTATTCCCCAAAGAGTTATCCAGAACTTAATCAGGAGTATGCAGAGGCACCGTCAGGCTGTTATTGACAGTGCCGACTCTCATACTCGTTATTGAACGAAATGCAATTGAAGGAAAACCTTTTTTGGTCTAATTCGATTTTTTCAATTTTCAAAAAAACAGACCAATTTCTAGGGTCTTCCTGTATGGTCTACATTTAAAGTCTTCTTATCATTATAAAGCTTTACTTTCTTCTTAAAATTTAATTGACTGATAACAAGCTACCATTTTACCAACATTAATGAAATTTCATTTTTTTTTTCTAAATTTATAGTATAAAAAAGTTTTGGTGCTTAGCGAACTTTGAGTAGTGTATATATAAAAGTTACGAGGCTTTGGTAACCAAACGATGAAATGTGTTCACTTTCTCTGGGCACGTAAATTCTTTTGGTTTTAAGATACAGGTTTTTGCACGCATTAACGGTATATGTGGACTATTATTAAATTGCTATGACGGTCAAATCATTCGGTAACATGCTTAAATTAGCTAGATCTTTGTCCGAGGTTGTCGGTTCAATAATTAAACAAATGTTTGATTAAGTTTTTCTGCAGTCCACTAAAAGCATACAAAAGAAACCTTTCCAAGAAAATGGTGCACAGCACGAAGCTTAGATCAATGGTATCGGAGAAAAAAATGACACAGGATAATTTTGTACTTGGCAGTGAAGTGGCATCACTATGTCTTCGCAAGCTCTCTGTAAATTGTGTATTGATTTTTGTGTATTGAAACACCGGGCTCTGTTATCTTGTCTCCGGGAAGAGAAATCACATGTGCTTACTTCAAATCGCAAATTGAATATGCATTTTCCATGCAATTAAAAATTGGCGATCTTAGATTTTTTTTAATGGTTTCAAATTTTCTGGTGTATGTGTGGGTCGCTTTCCCGGTAATGACAAATTTGACAAGTATTTTTCTCAGTTTTGATCATGATTATAATAACTTGTATACAAAAATCAATTTTAGACACGATTACTGTCTTAAGCAAGCGGCCACTGAGTTCCCAAATGAACCAATTACACTGAAATTGACCTGTTTAGCAGGCACCTTTTGAAATATCCCCTTGGTGCTTACTTAGGACAGGTTTGACTGTATTTAGTAAACATGCACTTGCATATCGCTTATGAGGCATTGGCCGAGAAACCAATGAGGAGAGATATTCCTTTATGCCATTTAACTATAGTATCTTCTTTGAATTCATCTGAGTGATTTGTCATTATTGATGGAGAAAGTCACCAAGCATTGTTTGTTAATTTTTCAAACATTTTTATGTTTCACGAAACAGAAAGATGTAAGATAAAATAAAAACTAACCCATGTCTGATCTTAACAACAAAATTGACAATTAAAAGTGGCCACTTCACATGAAACACCAAATCCGTTTAACGGCACCCGTGGAAATGCGGGGATTCCAAGAGAAGACTACTCAAAAGATACAACTATAGTTACTTAATTAAAAACGCTGCCAAGTGTTGGTCGATAATCATAAAATGCAAACTTAAATTAGTAAAATAAAAATTGTAAATTTTTTGCGTGGAAGAGATCTTCGAGCAATGTCTCAAATGGTATTATTAAATACTCTTCTGCGCTTATTTTAGTCTATCAACATAACAACCCTCTTACACAGAGAATTATATGTTTGTGAATTTAAATTTATCTTATAACTATACAAATATCTGTGTGATAACGCCCCGTATGATATTTTTTATGATATCACATAGTTATTTTTAGAACAATGATATAATGCAGTTATTTTTAGAAACTTGCATTTCATTTAGAAACATCAACGAAAACAAAACAAATGGAGGTTATAAGATAAATATAATACGTATTTAGTGTATTGTATGAAAAAATATCTAACTCGGTTGTGAGAATTGATAATTGTCTCGGCAGAGCCTCGACAATTTTCAATTCTCCCAACCTCGTTAGATTTTTTTTCATATAATACACTAAGTACGTATTATATACATGTATAAATAAGTGTTATCTGGTCGAGGTAAGGAGAATGTATCATGACTAGCCTTTGTCGAGTTCTAGTAATTTCTCGAAGCCGAGAGTACGGATAACACTGACATTTTAAGACACTAAAATAGTGTTCTATTCATCATGTAATTAATTTTCAGCGCTGATATCCTATGAAACCTTTATAATTAAAGACATTCAAGTAAAAATGGTCCTGATTTTACGATCATGAATAAAAAAATTGTTCTAAAAATAGACTCCCTATTATTTTATGTAATCAGGCAGGTGATATTAGGTCAATACATGCTCCAATGCATGATAATCCTTGTCCATGTAGTCTGTTAATTCAAAGGGGTTCAAGGATAGATAGAAAAAAAAAACAAATACAATTACATCAGTTCAGAGGTAAATGTGGGACCGTATATGCTACACAAATAAGACACACGAGAAATATATCCGTTCATCAAAATCCTTATGGAGTCACTTAACAAACCAATATTCTACCAAAGCCAACTCTCACTTTATATTTTCGACTCAGCCACATGCACGGTTCCGAATAACACAGTTCGTCTACAGAATTAAAAAAATAAAAATATGCCAGAATGCCAAGTAATAATTTTGACATTCTCGAGCTTGTTCTAACATGAATTTGCTCATACATGTATTCCTTTGCGTTTGGTACACTTGTCATTAAAGTGTTTACTCTTTGCTAATACCCGAAGTCAATACGAGTAGTACAAAGCAGACGCAACAAGTTATTTGGCGTTTGAAATATATGGCTAGATAAATGGCCTTTTTAGCAAGAATTTCCCGATCTAATTCTGTCGCTCGTTCAAGGTGGTAAATTAGATACTCTGTATTATAATGGAAAATAAGAGCTGGGCTTTTATCGAGAATAATTGTCCTTTTAAAAGAAAACCACATTCCATTGGCCCGGGGATACAGTAGAAATTTGTCATGTTATTTCTCATATTGAATTTCTACTCGTATCCTTCATGGAATTTGTAAACCTAGAAAGGTTCAAGGCATATTTGGTTATTATTATTTTCTTCATATATTCAAATATTGAAATCTATATTCATATGACTGTTCTAAAATGTACGTTCGTTATAACTATGGGTGTGGCGTGATGGTGGGCTACCGACATAGACCTACTTAATTGAGGACTGGCAGCAAGATCTCATAGAAATTGCAATTTACAATTTTTTCCAACCATATTTAAATTGATTGATTGATTGAATGGAGTTTTACGCCGCTTTCAACATTTTTTCAGTTATATCGAGGCGGCTGGAGCACCTAACAATGGTTTCACCCATTGGTGAGAGACAGCCGATCATATTCAAAAATAAATCTTAAGAAATTCATATGATTATGTTCACTTCAAATATACAACTAACATTTTTATAAAATTCAACTTCCTTATGACCCTCTTCGTTTGTATGGTGTGAAGGTTAGATTCTCGTGTCTTTTTCTTGCATTGTGGATGAACAAGCCGGAAATGGGTGCGAGGTCGGAAGTGGTGGTACAGCGTTTTATCATGCAATGAAGCCTGTATTGACCTGATATCACCTGTCTGATAACATAACATGATATCAGTCAGTCTATTTTAAGAAACAATAAGTATATACTTTCACCGGAATTTCTTTGCTTTTATAGGGTTTATCATTATTAAGCATTGAAACATGGCTGCATGATAAATGTATATAACACGTGTCTTAAAATATCAATATTATCTGGTCTCGGCTGCGAGAAATTATCATGACTCAGCAGAGCCTCGTCATGATAAATTTTCCCAACCTCGACCAGATTACATTGAAACATTTTAGACACTACCTTGTTATGCTCTATATAGCATAATAACTTCTTCTGCTGCTGCTGTGCATTTCTTGGACTCCACCCATAGCGTTATAATGGAGTTGCACTGTAATTTCATTGAATCAACGCTGTTGTGTAAAGAAATAACACAATTGCTACAATTTGTCGAAGATGATCTAGTCAGAGTCCCTGTCCGTTATTGATCATTCTTATTCCAAAAATTGGACTTCTTCGTCAAATACCTAAATCTTTTTTCAAAGAGGCTTTAAGACCTAAAAGACACCAATATCAACGCCCAAGAGAAAGAATCTTTATTCACTTGATAAGGCAACCCAAAAAAATATGGTGAAAGATTTCAGTAAAAGAAAAAGTCTTGTGGCTTCAAATATTTTCTGGAGTTAATCTCCGGGCTTCAAACAATCCTAAATTATTGATAAAGAGCTTTCCCGGAAATTTAAGCCGATATTTGTCTTTTTTCCTGCAAAAACGTTTTTTGTGAAGTTGTTTGAAAAGAAATCATTGAATCCTCAGCGAAAAGAATTAGCATAGAAAACAATTTCATCCTAAAGGCTAATTGAAATTGGCTGGGTGGCAAAACGTTCAGAAATATTTAAATCAGAAAATTGGAAGTAAGTTTGTGTAAATCGACCAATAAAGTGCAATGTAACACGGCAACAACAAATACTAAACAAAAACCAACAAACGAACAAACAGAAAAACATGATCGCTTGGCTTTGCCTCTTGAGACAGCATCCTGTGAAAGTAAAATATATCCTCAAAATTTAGAAATGAGCCAAAAAAGAAAAAAAAAATGTTCGATTGTCATCGCCTGGAATTTAACTCATCATCTCTTGATCAAGAGACAGACGGACATTCTCTCGATCACGGACACTGTTATTTCAGACTTTCAACTCGAAATGATTCAACGATAATTCGGCCACTATTGCAAAATATAATTTCGAAAGAAAAAGGATTATAATTAGAAAACACTTTTTGAAAACATTCTAAAGTAGAATTTATTCAGGGCCCGAGATTATAAAACTTTTCTCATTCTCAATTCTAAATCTTCTCGAATTTCAATTTGAGATTAAAGCCGTAATTCTGTTTTAATACCCATTTTAATGTATTTACCTAAAAGATAATATTAGTAAGTTGTTATTAATAAACACTTATTAATATTATTTTAATTTTCACACATTTATATCAAATTCTCGGTTGATCCTGAGAAAACTTTTATAACTTCGGACCCAGAAGGCTTTCTTCCGATGCAGAACGAGTAGGCCAAATAGGTAATGCGAACACAAATATGGTTTCCGATATTGTTTAAACATACCTTAGCTATAACAATTTGAGCCTGTGCGTGATATTTCCAACAATTAGTAGCTCAGCAAGTTGTTGACGGTGCTATGACGGTATGTAACATCTGGCATTGCCAGGAAACGGCCATACAAGAAGAGAATTTCTTATTTTATAACAAAATTAGTTCTGCATCTCACAAGGTTCGATGTCTTTCAGCTGTGTTGATTGTCGGTTAATACATGTGACGATATGCTTTAATGATTAGGTACATCATAATAGTTGAAATTAATACAATTTCAGGCCAATTCTCGTAACGCGGGGTACATATGCAAAACAACTAAAGCCAAATGTATCAACAACGTTTAAGTGATTTTTTCTTTATGTTTGGCGGTTTGCAAATAATCTAGATGGTCGAATTTTTAAAGTGCATTACGTTCGTTTGGAACAAATTACGTGTGTGCATATAGTTTTTGCACCATATTCTAATTTGTTATTGTAAATAAAAACGCACCACCTCATTTTTTCGCATAGTTTAAATGCACCAAAACTTCAGATATGAACAATATGAATCTATATTAATTAATAATGGACTATTTACTGCACAATAATGTTAGAGTAACCCCAGAAACGGTCTTAGCTTTTTGAAACTTTGACTCAAAAATAAAATTAAAAAGCTTAAGTCTTATATCTGCATAGAAAGTTCACGAAACCATTCCATCGTTAGATTTATGGTGGCATAGCCACATTCACAATGCAATGTGTTAGCTACTTCTTTGTAGAAGTGTTGCCTTTCAATGTTTGGTATTTATAGTTAGCGTCAATATAACGATTCCATTTAAAACGATTTGGTAAATTGAAAAATTCGAAAGATGATGTTGATAAATAAGAGAAAAACAAATATTTGATTTGATAAGTATCTGCATAATTTTGTAGGCTAAAACTTGGAAGAATTGTATTCGGGAAGACTGGTGGTTATTTACTTCCAAAGGAATACGCTAGAGAAGACGCGAAAATGGACCTTCCCACTCACAAACTATTGATGGTGAATCGTTAATAACCGTGAATAATGGACAAATCTTGACTGCGGGCGGAGACAGCAGACCTATTTCCATATTTCCCTAGAATTGTCCCTTAACGTACAACTCGGTATATAAATCGACATTTTCTAGCATACAAGAATAAGTTCAGATAACAAAGACCCGGCAATGATTTGGTATTTAAGTCTTTTTTCCTGCATCTCAACACCCATTATATTCAAAAAATTCATTTTGTGTTATTTCACAGTTTTATTTTAGGCACTATATGTCGCGATCTTAATTTTTCTGTGAACGTAAAGCGTTATCGATTTTTACGACTTTCCACAAAACGACATTTTCTCTGTCGGAATCCCTTGGTTATCGTCAGGTTTCGCTTTTATCGGCGTAATTTATGCCTTCCATATTCATGACATCTTACTCATTCCGGCTTCCGGAGATCTCTTTATTCCTCTCATGGAATTCTTAACGAGGGTCGAACAATGTGGCTTGATTATAGGTTCTACCATGACCCTGGTTTACAATAATTCCACTTAGAAGATTTGACCTTAAGCTACATTATGTAGAGGCTTCAGTTGGGGAAGGGGAATAAACTTTGTAGCGAATAAAGTCAGAATCACAAATCGTACCTGGGGCCTGTTTTACTAACATCTTACGATCGTTTTTTGCGTAAGTAAAAAAATGAAGATGCTTCTACAGTGGTACCTAAATATGGAATCATGCCATGCATCATCTCATCGGAATCGTCTTCTAAAGACGATTCCAATGAGATATCGCTAGGCATAATCTAACAATAAATGAAAACAACAGGTACTATTTGTGATTTTGACTTACGATCATTTTTTTCGTAAGACGTTAAGTAAAACTGGCCCCCTTGTGCTTTCATTCATTGATAGATTCTTCCTTGCAATATCTCAACGAAATCGTCTTCTAACAATGAGATGATCCAGAATTCCATATTTAGTTACTACCATAGAAGCAACTTTTGATTTTTGACTTACAAAAAAATGACATTAAGATGGTTAGTAAAGCAGGGCCTGGTGTTTATAAATGCTGAAATGTTTAAATGTTTTCCAAGCAACAGACATTACTATCCTTTACCAGCATCATTCCATGTTTATTCCGAGCCACCGTCATAGCACAGTTGGTAGCGCGTCGGACAGTCAATCTAGAAGTCCCGGTTCGATCCCCGACGGCGACACTCATCCATTCCGACTATTTGTCTACCACCAATGGATTTGTAATCATAGACCTATGTGGGATAGAAGCCGGAGGCTATGAAATGACGTGATGGTAATACTGGTGTGAGAAATACCAGGATTCCATTGTTAGTTGCTCCAGTCGTCACGATATGACTGAAATAATTTTAAAAGCGGGGTAAAACCCCATTCAAAAAAACAAATTCATATCTATTTTGGTTTAAACCTATTTATTTTGCATCGATTGGGAAACAAGTTCTTACAACTTAGATTAATCCCTCTCGATTCTGCTTCCTGGAAAATTCACCAGTACTCGCGCCGAATGAGTGGGCCAATGAAAGAACCAAGATCGATAGCTATTCCTTTTGATATAGCAATGATACTAATGAAATAGCATTTGGTGTAAGTGTGAGATATTTAATTCAAGAAACGCTCAACGAAACGATTGCTGATTACATAATACACGTAGATAAAAAAAAAAGCTATGGTTGGAAATCAAGTTTAACGAAAGTGTTGTCTATCTAGTTAACCCATCTTCGTCGAAATTTTGTAAATATTTTGCGCCACAGTTAACAACATCGTGTAATTGACAAGGTGAATGATTTGGAATGATTTTGGAATGGTTTTGAAATGATTTTGGAATGATTTTGGATTGAAAATGAATAAATGGGATGGGTGAGTTTTGAGTGGAATAATAGGGAGGTAATCCAAGTCACTAATTTGTTCAGGATGACCAAATTTAGCGACATCAATCACCTCCCTTTAAAAAAAATAAACACATGTGTTCTATAAATAGCTTCCTATGATTTCAAGAACAAATCGGACACTCACAATTTTATTTAATTCAGTAAAATCAAGATTTATGCTAGCTTTATTTATTTTGAATGAAGTTATCTTATCTTTTTAGTGATTTTTGGAGCGTTTTTGAATGGTAACAGTGAGTGTATCGAATGATTGAATGGAGCACTGAGTGAGCGATTTCGAATGGTTTTGATTGAGATGAATGTCAATTTTACGATGTTATTAATTGACATGTACCTGTTGATAATTGGAAACCTTGAACTCTTTTTCAAGATACCATTATTTTCTTTAAAATAGCCGTGACTAACTATTCAGCTAAGGTAGAGGATCCACAATAGTTCCACAGCGTTTCGGAGGTCAAGAACCTTAACAATTTTAATCGAGGTTTCCTAATTATTTCGTTAGGAAACATCGGCTAACATTGTGACAGATCATGATTCAGAAATTTTGCCGAACTATTACGGGTCCCACTATCTTAGGTCCGTTATTCTTTTATTAGGTTTATTTTGAATTAATTTTCATTTCCAATGGAGAATTCACAGTGCGTAGAAATTCCTTGTCGTTATTTATTATTCACAAGAGAGATAATGTACTCGTTGGAGCCAAAAAGAAAATCAATTTAGAATTTCTTCCTGGGATAATGGAATTCAATCTCGTGCCATATACCGGCATCACTGTCGGTAATACCATATCTATTCCAATAAAAGGCCCAGACTCATTGAGCCAACATTCAGTTGAATTACATATTTTAAGTAACCAAAATCCATGTAAATTACAGTACTAATGGGTTGCTTTGTTTTCTCTTATCTTAAAATTGCCTTTCAAAAAACAATCAGTCAATTTATGTTTCACGTCAAAAAAAAAAATAATAATAATAATAAGTGAATAAATAAATCCCTAGGTATAATGCATACCCAAATATTTCTCTGGTTTTCAATGTCAACAAACTTATTTCTACTTTGACTTTGAAAGTTAGTGTAATTCTTATACGCTAAATATTCGTGCCTTTAAATTAAGGTCACCATGTGGCGGACCAAATGACATAAAATTAGGTCTGCATCGCGGGGAACCAATTTTCTATTCGTCCAAATCAATTTCGTGTTTTTTCCTAATTTTCTATCGTTTCTGCTACATTTACCAAATTACGTTCCACTACTCGACGGCAAGGCAAGACAGAATTACATCGATCAATATTCTACTCTCTGCATAGCGTATCAATCTATCTTTCCGAGGAAAATGGCAAAGCATTTCAATTGAAATTAACAAGCTTGTGCTAAATTTTTTATGTTGTATTGAATTGGCAGAAATATGTATTTTCTTCTCCCTTATAAATACGGACCAAGGACCCGTTTTACTAAACGTCTCACGAAAAAAATGACCGTAAGTCAAAATCACAAATCTTACCTGGTGTTTTTACTAATCGTTTGATTCTGCCTTGAAATATCTGATTGGAATCGTCTTTTAAAGACGATTCAAATGTGATGATGCATGGCAAACTCCATATTCAGTTTCTACTGTAGAAACAACTCTAATTTTTGACTTACACAAAAATTATCGTAAGATGTTTAGTAAAACGGGCCCCTGATTCTTAACCCTTTTGAAGATAAACACGAACTCTGTAGCGGATCCAAACTTTCTGCAAAGGGGATTCGAACATACAAAAATACCGGTATTACACAGTTTATACCCTCAACCTGCTGAATTTAAATCTTGTTTAATCTAAATTCCTATTTTGTGGGGACATATCAAAAGTCTACAAAAATCAGGTAGATGAGATTCAGTGTATCATAAATTTGGACTTCACAACTGTAAAGGCTGATCTTAGTCTATACTGTCTGACAAAGCTTGGTTCACAACCAGGAGATGGGTTACGTAGGAATTGAAATGAATGAAGTAATTGGGCTTCAGAGTGGATTTGTTTGATCTGAGATATCTAGAATCATGTTTTTTCTCATATCACATTCGAATTTATCACAAGATTTTCGAATTTGCCCAATTGGTTATAATAAAGAAATTAAACTGAAACCAGCTTCTTATCGGTCATTTGTATAAAATAGGAAAGGTATATTATTTTTGTTCGTAGTTTGAGTTTTAAATGTATTTTAATGGCCGCTTTACTTAAAAGTAAGCATAATCAACATTAGTGGGTTGGGTAAATTTTGTCGGAATAATTCCATAAAATCCAATATTTTCTCTTTTCCTTTTTTAGTCGATATTAATTTTGACATGTTATAAATAATATTTGTCGTACAACGTAACGGGAATTTTTTCGGCTGAAATGTTGGCTTCGAACACCATAGAATTCTTTAATACTTTTGTGTCAAACTCTGTACGCTACGAAAATGACATGTCGTATCTATCACGAAATATTATATTAACCATTTCCGTAGGCGATCGCTTTTTGGTGGTCCCCTAAGTGGTCTTTTAAAACAACATTTACTGTATTTTCTTGCCTCTTGCGGGCGTTCTTTTCGCCATTTTAAAATATCTTTCATACTAAATAGAATCCTCGAAATGAAATCGTTCTTTATAAGAAGTAATTCATTTAAAAAACACACACACACACACAAACAAAAACAAAAAAGCACGTTTCCTGTATGTAAAGCTTTCCCTAAAACGGAGAAATATACAGTGACCGATCGTGCTCACGTATGTGTGTTTTGAACTTGTCGTGTATGACTTTTTATAATTTTTTTACGCAATAAAAAACTGTATGAAGAAGAAAATCGTGAAACTAAACTTGGAATCAGTATAGGAACCCTCACTGAAGCCTAATTATGTCAATGTTGTTGGAAAAAACAAATTAAACAAACTAGGTTTTCATATGAAAACGAGACCCCAATGGCAAGTTCGCTCCCCTTCACAAAAATCTTGGATCTGTCGATGGTCTCTGTGAATTTATCAATAGAACTATGCATGCAAAAGAAGCTTTTTTTTTCATTCTATTTATTTTTTTACGTCGATTCAAGGTAGTCGACCCATAATAGTTCCGCAACATTTTGTAACTGATCGTTTTTAAGAGTTTTGACCGAGGTTTCCTAATGAAATCATTAGGAAACCTCGGTTGGCACTGTTGAAGTACACTACTTCGAAACGTTGCGGAACTATTACTAGTCCATACCTTTATTTATAAAATGTACACGTTCAATAAATGTGTATTAATTTGGAGAATGTGGCTTACTATAGAAAAAATCAACAACAAAAAATACAGAAAAAAATCGTCTATGGACAGATCTTTTTAAGCGACTATTCAAATTGTGGAAGTACTTTGAATGAATAGCCCAACTTTAAAAAAAAAAAAAACAAGAAAAAAAACTTTATTGGATAATTGTTAAGTGAGTGATCATAACTTTTTGTGTCTCGGATAATCGATTGAAAAAAACGTGATGAGATATTTTCATCTATAAATTTATCTAATTTTATTTTTTTAAATGTTTTAATATATACTTGTTATATTCTCTTTTTATTTATATATATGCATGAATTGATTTTTGTTTGCACATTATTTTATCTTTCTTGTATTGCAAAGGTAATGATAAAAAATATATTACTGCACTCGCCATTTGAGTTCGAAAGTCTAAAATAATTGTCCTCGGTTAAAGGTCGAAAATCTTGCCTTATTTTCTACCTAATCTCGTTGGGATCTCGAGAAATCCCGTCTGTATAAATTGATTGAACATATCTGTCAAAACACCTTATTGTTTATTTCATTAAATAACGAGATGCCTCGGTTTCCACGGCAACAGTTCCGTAATATTAGGATTTATTGTTTTTTGCTACTCTAGATCTGGCTGTAGTCCAGAGAAATGTCTTTACAGGGAAATGAGAAACGTAATGTAATGTTTCTGGCTTGCAAACATTCTTATCCTGGCTTGTATTTAACGAACTATAGACCCGCAATTTAGAGTGAGTGATCAAAGGTCAATTTTGTATATACAGGTATAGACAAAATTGACCTTTGATCACTCACTTAAAATTGGGGTTCTATGCTCGTGTTTTATTCTTTTTTTAATCGACGAAATTAACTTGATTATAACAAAAACCCTTTAAGGGTATCTAAGTTATCATGCCTTGCGTTCGAGATAGCAAATCGCTAACGAGCGCCACAATTTTGATGCATGCATTAGAAATGTTTCTCTTTATTGACGAAGAGTAACATCTAGTTAAGGCTTGTGTTTCTGTAAAGCAGGGTGTATTTTGGAAAAGCAGCGCCGGATCCAAGCTTTCTGTTAAGAGGGTTCGAACATACAAAAGGGGGGTCCGTTTTCCTAGTTTTACACAATTTTAACCCTTATCCTGCCGAATTAAGATGTTTCTAAAACAAATTTGATATTTTTGGACGAAGAAAAAAGTATATCGCAAGATTTTTCCTAAAAATCTAGAATGAAGGTAGTAAATGCTATGACTAGACTGCAAAAACTGCGCAGGTTGGTCTGAATCTATACTGTCTATTACAGCAGAATATGTCGTGAAAAGCTGAAGGGTTAGTTGAAATCCTGCATGAAAATGAAATAATTGGGATCAAGGGGGTCGTTCGAGCCCCCCATCCCACCCCACACCCCCTCTGAATCCGCAACTGATTAAAGTAACTCGCATCGGAATTAAATCCTTTAAATAAAAATGTTGCCTTCATCAATTCCTCTTTCTCCAGGATTTTCTAAATGCAGCTTACATAAGAATAACATCAAATTAGTATGAAAAAGTTGGATGTAGAAAAATGATAATTCATAGTTCGCATATTGTATTCGTCCATTTCACTTGACCTGTGTTCAAGTTGAAAATTTTCGTTAATTTTGAGAAATGATACCCAATTTTTCACGTGTACCCACGTGCAAAGCGGTATACAGTTCCTGAATGGTTCACAAACTATTTTGCAACCCGAATGCAGGTCCAAATCAAATCTAATTTTACAACAATCTTTGAGGGTTGTAGAGTTTATATACGAGCAATGACCATTTAAAATAAAACACAGAAAACGATTTTTTTCGACGAATCGGCCCGTCAAATTCCCATTGTTTGACCTGACTTCCTACCGAAAAGTTCTTCGTGTATAATGAATGGAACATAAAAATCTGATAAATCACATTCATAAGGACCCAATCCATAAATCAGATATTTAATTCATATATATATATATATATATATATATATATATATATATATATATATATATATATATATATATATATATATATATATATATATATATATATATATATATATATATATATATATATATATATAAAATCATACATATATATTTGGATATATGTGTAGCCTTATGCGCAAAGGGACCATCTGGGAACTCAGTAAATTCAGTATTTGAAAAAAAAAGAGATTTGAGGTCATTTAGAAGTCGAATCAGTGTCGCCGTCGGGGATCGAACACGGGAATCTCTTGATACATCTCCGAGATTGTTGGGTCACTGTTTTCAAATAAGAAATCGCTAGTTTAAATTCAAGTTAAAATATCGATTGTGCAATAACAGCTGCGAATCCAGGGTTGTCTTAAGATGCTCCGAATAAACAAAAAGAATGTTCGTTTTCCAATTTAACCCTTTTCCTGCTTAATTTATTCTTTTATGAACAAATTATCTTTCTTCTGAACAAACCAACGAGTATGCCTCGATATTTTTCTACAAGTCAAGAATAAGGCAGGCAGTCTACGCTGGTATCAGACTGCACAACTATGCAGGCTTATTGTAGTCTTTACTGTCTGCAAACATTTTATTCCCAACAAGTATATGTCGTGACCCGCAGAATGGCAAATTGAAATTCTGCATAAAATGAAACAAGTAGGTTTCAGATGGGGGTCGTTTGAATCACCAAAACCCCCTCTGAATCCGAAACTAAATCAAAACTCTCATTTATTTCGCTGTGATCATCTACCTCTGTCATTTCTCGTTATTTTGTCAATCATTTCGTGGATAGGAGACTTAAAGGTCGTAACCGTAAGTTCAATAATCGTGACTTTAGATCTCCAATTTTAATCTCATTTTTGTGACACACAGATGATCTTGCTAATGGCGGCCATCTCTATTAAGCGACCTTCTCTCATAAGCGATCATTATCAAAAGTCCATTTGACTATAAAATGAAATTTCTTAGAAAAGTGTTTTTGTCGCTAATTGTTACTTTAATTGAGTCATATTATGTAAAATCTCATTAGAATCGATTCTAATAAGTTCTTATATCATATGATAAAGTTTGAATGAGGTAATAGCCAAATCTTCATTTTACCTACTAATTTTTATTTGAAATTAGAAAAGTGTTTTGAGCGACCGTTCTCTTAACAGACCACTTTTTCGAAGTGAGCAGTCACTTAATACGTGTCACGATTTACTGCATTTTTTTATAGATCAACCAGAGGTCGCATTTCAAAAAATTCTTTAACTGAGAGGTAGATTAATGATTATAGATTCAGAAAATAAGTAAATTGCAAAAAGGTTCGACCCTAGTCAGTCTGCGCAATCCGCGCAGCCTGACTAGGGTCGACACTTTACGCACTACCTGGATGGTCCCTTTTCGCGTGACGGGTCACAAATTATATGAATATATATTTCATGGCTCACGGCACAAAATCTACCTAAAACAAAAGTCGTAACTATAACTCAAATAAGATAAAGTTGCGACTTTTCTTTGTTTATCGATTTCGTATATTTGCAGTGATTATTTTGGAAATAAAGAGACCAAAAAACAGATCATATATTTAATACTTTTATTTGATAAATAAATGAAAAAAAATCAATCAGTTAGAAAAACATATATGCAGGTGATTGCTTAAATTAAATTCACCGTAAACGTGATTATTCGTTTTCATGGAAACGTGAAACTAAAAAAATCGAAAGACTTTCGAGTATTCCTACAAACAAATAGATGTTAAGTGATCCGATCCGATATTCGTATTTGGATATTTAAAAAAAAAAAGAAAAAAAAGATATACATCCACGAACAAAATGTTGATAACACAACTTTTTGTGAACTTTAGCACAGAGGACTTTCCAATTAAATAGCTTAAACGAAGAAATAATATTAAGTAAACTAATTAACTAAAATTACAACACACACATATTTATTTTTTCTTTGCTATATAAGATCATAAGAAATGAATAAATAAATGTAAGTATAACAATTTTATCATTCTCTTTTAGGGATTAATTTGAGCGTAAGCATTCAATATATAGAGGATATTGAATGAGTGGTCATTGAATACCGAATTTATTAAACGAGTCATCTATAAACTGATTAAAACGAGGCTGTGCCGAGTTTTTATCTGTTTAAGATGACGAGTTTAATAAATTCGGTATTTTATGAGCACAAATTTGATATTCTATTTATAAGATGACCTGAATATCCGCAAAAAATTGAGGGAATTACTTCAAGTTATTCTGCGAAACATACAACGCCGTTTGCAAATTGACGTCATAAACACATTATGACGTCATTTTTATCACGAAAATATGACGTTGCTAAAAGCTCTTAGCTCATTTGCATAGTTATTCCACTAGTGTAATAACACCCGTGTAATATCAAAAATATTCAACGGGGTTATTTCACTCCCGCTACGTCGGTTATATTATAAAACTGCGTTCTTTTCATTAAGGTATGATACAAATTTTTAACCAGTCAGCCTACAAGAATTTTATTGGACAAGCCAATCTCAATTGTTTGTATAGGAAGTAGACCCGTAATAATTCTGCAACGTCCTAGAATTAATGAAATTTAACAGTGTTAACCGAGGTTTCACAGTGATTTTCACTAGGAAACCTCGGTCAATACTGTGAAAGTTTGTGAGTTCCAAAATGTTGTGGAACGATTACGGGTCCACTACCTTAATGGTGAAAATTAGAAATTACCAATTTCAAAATTTTAGACTGTTTACAGGTGCGCTTAAAAAATTCTTTAAATAATTTTAACATTTTTCACAATTTTCTCTTGATTTTTTTTTTTTTTTTTTTTTTTTTTTTTTTTACATGGGCGTGTGAAAGTGAGATCAGTCGGAATGTTCTTTATGTTCATTTAAATATTGATTTTCAATAAAACATCATTTCAGAAACGATATTATTAACATCCTTATGCGGCCAAAACAAAAATCAACATCATTGACAATCATGATAATGTATCGTCCATACACGATCTGTGGTATTTTCATTCTTAGGAATTGATGATATAATTTATCCTTTATGTGTGATATGGAAAATTTATTCAAAATTATCATAATTTTGACTGTGAAATCATTAGTTGCGTTCCAAGTTTGTTTTGGAATATTTCTCATTTTCACTTTTGTGTTATACACTTATGCGACTGAATTATCGAAAAAATATATATGTGACCGTCACACGAAAAGGGACCATCTTGGTAGCGCGTACAGGATCGATACTAGTCAGACTGCGCGTACTGCGCAGACTGACTAGAGTCAAAACTTTTCGCAATGTGCTTATTTTCTGTTTCTAGAATGATCAATTTACCTTCCAGTGAAAGATTTTTTGAAATGCATCATCTGCTGGACCCAATCTCTTTTTCAAATATTCATTTAAATAAGTTCCGAGATGGTTCCTTTTCGCGTTACGGGTCACATATAAATAAATTTTGGTTGTAATATATCACGAATACGTGTAATTTGCTCATTACAAAGTGCGCGTATATATATCCTGCAAAAATCTCGATTTCTGTCTACAAATTTCTTAATTGAATTAAGAATTTTGTAGACAGAAATTGAGAATTATTCCCCCAACGTATCACGGAATTGTTTTTCATCTAGTTTCATTTTATGTATCAACTTCTTACAAACAAATCACTAGCACTACCAACATTTCGAGTGAAATGTTCGCCTGTTTCGTCATCGTCAACGTCAATTTCCACGTCACTATCAATAGCAGTATAATCGTCGGGATTCCACGATAAACCATCGTCATAAAATTCGTCCCCAGCGTCGTAGTTGTCGGCATCGTCATTATAGTAAGCCTGAAACTCGTCTTCTTCTTCGTCGTCGTCGCCGTGCTGGACACGCTCGATTAGTGCTGTTTCGTGAACAAGAATCATTCTCTGTAATCGAACAATTTCTGCGCTCCTTCCTCTGGCCCACTCGTTTAGCATGTTACGTACTCCTTCCATAACTGCAATGCGAATGGTGAGGTTCTCTCGTACGCTGAAACAACGGTTCTTTTCTGCGGTGTCGTAACGTCGGATAAGGTCGATGAGTTGTCCATCCAAAATGGTCGTCTGTCGAAGTACTCGGTGTAACTGCTTCTTCAACATTCCAACTAGATCGACGCAGAGTTGGATCTTTCTTATCTGGGAAGTGATGGCGGGATTTTCCATTCCGATTGTCTTTGTACTTCGAACTGTTCACTTACACGTTATACTCAGTTTTCAGTTTTATTTTACGCACCCGTAGTACGTTTATATAATATGTCTTATCAAATAGCGATCGAATCGCAGTCTTATTTGAGTTAATTACGAAGCATAAAACAGTTATCACAATATCTCATATCTTTTTAGAAACCGTATGAAATATCAATTGAATTAAATTTAACGATCTAAATTCCAATTATATCACAGCATAAAGATCTTTTTCCTAAGAAAGCTAGATGAAGATTGACAAAATACGGTTTTGCATTCATATACTTTGTTGACATAATATACAAATCATGGATTAATCCTGCCTCTTAGGTGTCATACATCCTTGACACCCCACCCACTTCAGAAGCTATGTGTGAAATATACATAATGCCACATGTGTGTGTACATGTCAATTTAGGGGGTATACTTGACATAATGGCCAGATGATATACTTTTCATTGATAAAGTGTTGATATAATATTTATTTTTGCAAATAATTTATGAATTATAATTAAATCATTATCTTCGTTGTATACATTTTGCTTTTTGTTGCGAAAAATTATATTCAAATCTTAGCCATCCGATCAACAGTCCACTTTCAGCTATCTTAAATTGAAAGGCAAAAATAAAGAAAAACACTGTTCTCTAGAGTAGAGTAGAAATACCGAAAATGTTATATTTTACAATAGTTTTATGTATGGGAGTTGGTGAAGTTTATTTATCCGCGTTAAATCAAATTTGAAACAAGATTTTTTAGAATTGTATTTATTAAATAAATATATTATTTTATGGTAACATTTTCTGCCTTTGGATTTTACTGGATATTTTTCATTGGTTCGGTGTTTATTTATTTATTGGGGGGGGGGTGTGTGTCTTGTATAGTTAATGCAAGCTAATAATTATAAGCCGGTAGGTGGATGTTCTCTTCTCGAACGTTTTGGTCAGGACTATTTGGTCTTATTATGTTACAAAATAGGACCTTTTGGCGGAAAATATTTGTTTGGAGAATAAGCAATTTTACGTAACTTCAATTACTTCGTACTTGTGATTTTGATAATTTAGATTACAAAAATTAATATTCTTTTCAAATTTTGATGCCTTTGTTCACTTATTATATGTGTATCTTAATATAACTGGAGAAGAACAAGAAATAATCCCCACTGCATAATGATAATGAAAAATTAATTGAAAATTATATGAAATGTATTTTTATCTTGTATTTACACTTCCCGTGTGGAAAAATAATAAAATGACGAGAAACAAATAAGGAATAAATGTTTATATGCATTCTTATACTTATTTAAAAGCTATTTGGCGAAAATGTCCAAATTGAAAAAAAAAAAAAAAAAAAAAACGTTGCGGTCAAAGCCTATTGGCCAAAAGGTCCTGGGCTCAAAGGTCCTACATTATAAGCCACTTTCCTGTTGACAGGCCTGGTACATTTGTGACCCGTCACGCGAAAAGGGACAATCTGGGTAGTGCGAAAAATATCGACTCTAGTCAGACTGCGCGGCCTGCGCAGACTGACTAGTGTCGAATCTTTTCGCACTTTGCTAATTTTCTGAACCTGAAATAATCAATCTGAATTTCTATAAAAAAAGTTTTTTCAAATGCGACCTCTGGCTCCTATGTCCGAGAATCAATCTCTTTTTCAAATATCAATTTTACAGAGTTCCTAAATGGCCTCTTTACACGTGACGGGTCACATATACATTTGTTTTCAAAGGTTAAGAATGCAAGTTTGGTCATTGTAAAGGGAAAAGAATAAAAAACATTAGTCTCTCTCTCTCTCTCTCTCTCTCTCTCTCTCTCTCTCTCTCTCTCTCTCTCTCTCTCTCTCTCTCTCTCTCTCTCTCTCTCTCTCTCTCTCTCTCTCTCTCTCTCTCTCTCTCTCTCTCTCTCTCTCTCTCTCTCTCTCTTTCTCTCTCTCTCTCTCTTTTTTTTAGAAATTACCCATTTGTTTTTTTTATATATGTTAAAACCATTGTTTTCCATCAATTGGCAAAAAAATTATCAGGATGCAATTCCATGCAAATAAGACTTTTTTCTTTGGTTATTTCATAATTCTGTTATACACTCCTCAAAACTCCTAAGCGGCCACTTGTCTTTTTGGTCATATGTTATAAATGCCGCATGATTTCATCCCGTTTTTGCTTTTTTAAGGTAGCCAAATCATTTATGAAGTCAACAAGACAAAATCAGGGAAATATTTTAACAAGAATTGTTTAAAAATTAGGCGAAAATAGGAGTACCCTCGTTTTCAAAGTTAACATTGGTGGGTGGGGTATTTTTGACATTTTTTGTTAAGATAAGGATTGTGAACAAAGTTGTGGCATTTCTTATTGTTTTTAGAAATCCTCAGACGTTGTTCCACTGATATCAGTACAAAAAATGATATGATTTGCGTTTTCCATTTGTCGAAAAATTCAAATTTATCGAAAAATTGTCATTTTTGTGACTTTTGATTTTGAGCGTACATGCATTTAATTCCGTCTGAAGGACTTACTGATGCAGGATTTCACAAAACAATTCGATAGGATGATGGCTGAATGGCCACTCTTGTGAAAGACAAAGATAACGTTTCAAAATAAAAGAGAAAAATGTGTGAAAAATGGAGAAAGGTAAGGTGGCCGCTTAGAACTTTTGAGTAGTGTATATTGAATTATATTTCATTCGTAGATATATTGTTCAATTCCATGTTCCAGTTATTCAATTGATATGAAGTTTGTTTATGACGTTGAACTATCATGATTCCCCGATATTTTCTCAAGTAGAATCTTATGAAATACGGTCAATTCAAGCATCGCACAAAGAAGCCGCAAAATAAACTAGTACTCGCTTCCGGTTGAGTCCGGCGGCCGATATCCCTCGCGTCCTTAAGTAGTTAAGGGACGGACAAAAATACAGAAGAAGCCCCTAGTGAGGATCGAACTCACGATCCCTGGTTTACAAGACCAGTGCTCTAACCACTGAGCTATGGAGGCTGTTGAGGGTAGATATATCAATTTTGAAAACGGATTGCCAAGAACGTGTTGTTTGTATGGGGTTTAACGCCGCTCTCAACAATCTTTAAGTTATATCGCGGCGGCTGGGGGACCTAAAATGGATTTCGGGTGCTTCCCGCGGGGTAAGGTGCAAGCATGCATAACAGAACTACTGCTGAGATCTACCATGGTTCTTGAACGTGCTCAATGTAAAGCACCGTCAAACAGAAACTCGGTTGAACGCCCCGTCAGAAATACAAATAGTTTGTTAGTGTGCCAGCCCGGGGATCGAACACTTGATGTCGACATCCAATTGTTTGAAATGAAAGGGTTCTACCGACTGAGCTAGTCGGGCTGACAAAATGCAAACGTTTAATTTTAACGAGGGGAAATTTATAGTGGCACCGGTTCGGTGACATCTTTAGATATTGTGGTGTCGTAATCCACAAATTCTGACGGTGTCGAACAATAAGAGACAAATGTGCGTTTTATCATGCAATGAAGCTTGTTTTATCCTGATATCACCTGTCTGATAACATAAAATGATATCAAACACTGATAACATAATATGTTATTAGACAGTCTATTTTTAGAAACCATTTTTCGCCTACTTACACCTGAGATTTTTTTTATTTTTAGGGTTTATTATAATCAAGTGAGAAAAAAGTTTGCATGATAAATAGAATAACATGCAAATGTTTTAAAATATTAATGTTATCTGTTCTCGGCAGCGAGAAATTATCATGACTCGGCAAATCCTCGTCCTGATAAATTCTCCCAACCTCGACCAGATAACATTGATATTTGAGGACGTAACATGTTATTCTCTATATCTCTTTAGTATATATAATTAGAATAAAATAGCCCTTCGCCCAGGACGACAAAACGGAGCAAACTGTCCGCCAATTTTACCGCGCTTTGCCGTTTTGACTTCCTGAAAGAAGGACAGGGGTGCTCCAAAATCAATGGCGGTTCTTTCAAAATTTTGCTCAGATTTTATCCCTACTTTCAATGTGTAATCTGCAATTTATCTTTCGTTAACAAAAATGCTTATCAACGAAATTCGTTTTCATCGATAAAGCTTCAAAAGAAAAGGAAAAAAAACATATTTACATGTTTATTTTACGTATCATGTATTGTTTTTATTTTTTCAGAATGTTGCAAGAGCAAAAATCAACTGATTTTACTGATTGATTTTCCTCATTTAAAAGCTTTTTTTTCTCTCTCGAGGATTTTACCTTACCATGTATTCTATTTATAGAGAATAAATAGAGAACATTAAATAAGTTATCATGCGAGTCATACGAGTCGTCTTAAATGGATAAAAACGAGGCTGCGATGACGGGTTCAATAAATTCGGCATTTAATGACAACAAATTTGATATTCGGTCTGTGATAGATCCGAATTTTTGTGATACAACGGGAAAATTCGGAATTCATCGCTTTGACTTATTCCGCAAAACATTTAACGCCGTTTGCGAGATGACGTCAGCAAATAAATTATGACGTCATTTTCACAACGAAAATATAACGCTTATGGCTATTCAAAGCTTTTTTGCATAGTTATTCTTCTAGTGTAAAAGTCAGAATATTCGACGGGGTTCTTTTATTCCCGCGACGTAGGTCATGTCATACTCATTTTTTTTTTTTTTTTTTTTTGAGTAAGTTCAATTAAAATTTCATTTTGTGAAAAACACAAGATAAAAATTTTCCCGGGTTGCTGAAAGGATAGTTATGTCAATCTGTGTAAAACTAGGTTAATTTTTGCTATTTTGCTCCACCACCCCCTTTCTTTTAGAACTAAAAGATACCTTGTTTGTATTGGGTTAATCTTTCAACGTTAGGCTAATGTTAATATATACTGTCTGCAAAACCTTTATTCAAAATTTGAAAATGTCTTGACTAGCAATATGTATGAAAATGAAAAAAAAAAAAAGGCTTCAGGGGGGGGGGGGTCGTTTGAATCCTTTGAACCCCACTCTGGATCCGCCACTGCCATAAATGCGGTGTTGGATGAACAAGTGCTGCATTCAAACTCATTCTCATTATCGAATACATGTGTTTGTTTACTGGATACCACCTTGATCTCTTTTCTTTGGATCTTCAAGTTATAATCACTTTTTCCTTTGGATCTTCAAGTTATAATCACTTTTTTCCTTTGGATCTTCAAGTTATAAACTTTTTTTTCTTTGGATCTTCAAGTTATAATCACTTTCTCCTTTGTATCTTCAAGTTATAATCACTTTTTTCCTTTGGATCTTCAAGTTATAATCTTTTTTTTCTTAGGATCTTCAAGTTATAATCACTTTTCAGTGGATCTTGAAGTTCTAAATTCATTGATTTCCGAATTGGTAAATAATAATCATTAATGATAACAAAGAAGCGTCAGAGTGGTATAACTTCAGTTTATTTTTAATTTGTTGTTGTTGTTGATGTTCTTTGTTTGCTTTGATTCGTTTTTGTTTGTTTGTATTATCCATGATAAATGACCTGGCAGGGCGGAGCGTAAAAAGTGGTCGTTGAACAAAAGGTTAAGGTAAATCAGCATTTACTTAAAATCACTAACTTCAATGGAGAGTCGATTGGTTAGCAAACCCTCGTAACTTCAGCTTGTCTAAGCTGAAGTTACGAGACTTTGGTACCGAAACGATGAAATGTGATCATCTCTTCTAAGCACGTAGATCCTTTAGGTTTTAGGATATAGTTATTTGCACGCGTTAGTAATAATTGCTAAGGAGCTTTTGGAAGAACCCAAAGTATTGAAAAGTAAAATAGCTAAATTACGTCACGGCTAAGCCACACCCTGCCAGTTGAATATTAACGCAGAATAATAATGTTTCACTGAATCCAGAATATCAGCAAAAAAGTACCGCTCCCCGGCGGGGAATCGAACCCCGGTCTCCCGCGGGGATACTTACCACTATACTACCGAGGAGATATAAACAGCCTTGATTCTTTTTAAGATATAAATCTTTTTGTGGGCGTATATAAACATGAAAAACGGATATATACATGTTAATCTCTACGCTTGATCGGTTTCCTATCACTTCTTAAAGCCCCAGTCTGCTTTTAGAATGGAAAAAACGCCTTTTCGTGAATATTATTTGAATATTTTTTCTTGGTTTAGTCTTACAAAAAAATGGGTTACATTAAAACACAAATCAATCAAACGCCGGCTTTTTCGTGAAACGCATGATTTGCCGTATAAGTTTATTATGTAAATGAGATTTTGGTGACGTGAAAAAACGCCCGCGTGCAGGAGCGGGTTTTGGAGCGGCTACAAATTGGAGTCCGTATTGTTGCGGGTCATAAATATTCATCAAGTTAGGCCTATATTTGGATCATCGCGTCATAATCATTTGCATTGCCGAATATTAGAATGACAAATTCAAGCTTATCTTGGAGAATAAAAGTCTAGTTTTTGTGTACATAGTCGTCTAAGATCATTGTCTAGCGTTTATTTATTTATTCATTTATTTATTATTTTTATTTGTTCATTCAAATATTCATAGACCTATGAGGTAAAAAAATACATAAAACATACAGATGGCGAACAAAAATTCTGACAAAAATGAATACATAGATACACAGAATTACCTTCGTTAACCAATATAGTCTAAAGACACTAAAATCCTGCCAATCCATAACAAGCTGTCTTGTTCAAAATGAAAAGCAAAAGAGACATATAGATAGTTAGGAATTCAATTCCTAGTCATATATTTTATTCTTTAATTTCAATTCGGCTTGAATATAATTGAAAGATGAAATGCTTTTAAATGAAAATCAAATTTAGCAAGTAAAACAGATACAAAATACAATTCAATTCAATTCAATTCAATTTATTATAGTAATAAGTACAAAGCACGTTTTATAAAAAAAAAAAACAAAAAACATATATTGTAAAAATGAAAGGTTGATAATACTTCAAACATATAATAATAAATTGGCTTGAAGCATAATTCGTTCAATGCACCAAAAAATTTCCTTAAATTGTTTGCATGAAAGATAAATCTATGGTATAAAATTCCATTTTTTATTAATCTGTTCAAAATATTCAGATTTACGCAAAAAATACATAAAACGATATTATTACACTTAGCCGACACTAAAGAAATCTGAAAATCTAATATCATCTCGTTCGAAAAATGAAGAAAGGAACCTTTCAAAATTCATATTCTACGACAGTAGTATATAACATTCACATATTATAAGAATTGTTCTTCTTTTAAACCCATAGTCTTAAATAATTTGACTATAATAACCATATTACTTGTAAATCTTGTTGATTTCCTCCATTTTAAACAATGTTTGTTGTTTGCTGTAAACATTATGTTTGTTTAATGCAATAAAATGTATTGTATTGTATTGTATTGTAAATACATAGAGGATAGTTGTTTGTTTCAGTGTAAGATTGATTTATAATTCATTGAGTGCACAACAAAGGCTATACTTTCACGAGTGGCAGAGTCATTAGTAATAATGTACACGTATATTCTTTGTTGATTACAATATCAAATATTTATGGATCTTACTCGAAAACAAACGTTTATTCCATTTCTTTTATCCAAAACCGAAAGATAAAGCAAAATTTGTAAGACAGATTCCCTTTTTATCTTATAACTATTCAAATATCCTTGTGATAACATCCCACATGATATTTTTATGATATGACAAGTTATTTTAAGAAGAAAGACATAATGCGGTTATTTTTAGAAACTTGTATTTTTGTCAGAAACAAGGACGAAACCAAGGCAAATAGAGGTTTTAAGATAAATGTAATACCTAATTAGTGTATTGTATGAAAAAATATCTAACTCGACTGTGGGAATTAATAATTGTCTCGGCATAGCCTCGACAATTATCAATTCCAACAACTGAGTTAGATATTTTTTCATGCAAAACACTCAGTAGGTATTATATATCTCTTTTCTGCCTGCACATGATTACTGGAAAATATTCACGACTTCATTTAAATAAGTTTATAATATGACCTACGTCGCGGGAAGTGAAATAACTCCGTTGAAAAATTTTGATGTTACACGGGTGTTACTACACTAGTTGAATAACTATGCAAATGAGCTCTGAGCGAATAACAAAGCTATTTTGTAACCGCGAAAATGACGTAATAATGTACATAAGTTATCCTGCTTTGCACGCAAATATACGTGCAAAGGGGGTGTAATTGGCAATCTGTTTGCACCGTTTTGTCATCCTGAACGTTGGGCTGATTCCATATACCATAATTATTGTAGAAAAAATTGAGTCTTTGGTGGAAATCCATGTTCTTTTCTCTTCGTGTCATGGTAATGAATTGAGGTAGGGATGGGCAAAAAAAAAATGTAAGAAGCCCCCAGTGAGGATCGAACTCACGACCCCTGGTTTACAAGACCAGTGCTCTAACCACTGAGCTATGGAGGCTGTTCCATGCGTTGTATGTTTGAAAACAAATGACTATAAGCTAACAATATGCAAAACTTCTATACAATGCGAACGTTCTTGATCGACTGTTTAGAGTAAAAAATACCATATTTGTATACACTGTCTAGAAACAAACCCGATTTTTTCTCTAAATCTGGATTTTAGTACATGTAATATTATCAGACCCTATTGTTTTCTCAATTTATCACATATGCGGACAAGTGTTGAAACTGTTTGCTTTCTTCTTTATGATCTGTAATCCAGGAAAACTGCCTAAATGTCGTCATGTAGTTTTTAACCTGACTTACCGAGTTTATGAACAAATTCAGACTAATAAAATTAAAAAATAAGATAAATCGTAAATTCAATGGTCTTTCAAATTGTAATAGACAGCAAACATTGTAGAAAGCATTGATGATAATACATACATTGCTTGAAACAACCTTTCTTCTCTCTCTCTTTTCCCCTCAATTTTTCTCTTTGTTCTGCCTACAATCAATGAAAAGGAAAACAGTTTTCGGAAAAGGGATGCATAAATAGGTACAAAGGATCTGTTTTTCCACGAAGATAACAAATGTTAAAAGAACGATATATGTTGCATCGTTTAAAAATTGCAATATAGTCAGTTTTATTGTCGTTAAGTAGGTTCATACATTTTCTGAATCTAAAATGAACCCCTAACCTCCATAAATAATTATCTCTAAAAGTGTACACCCTGATTAATCCCGAATGGGTTTGATCTATTTTTCATATAGTTATTTTGCGGAGTTTCTAGATTGCCTTTTTTCGTGTGACAGAACACAGTTAATCTTATTGGTCAGAATGTCCAGGTATAAGTTTAATTCGCTATTCTGACTCGTGGGTAGTATTAGAATGTATTGTAATCACAAATCACAAAAGCGTATTCGAGTTTTAGCGGGAACAATGTCTTTGTATCACTGTTGGTTCAAGACTAAAAGCAAAATATACCGCTCCCCGGCGGGGAATCGAACCCCGGTCTCCAGCGTGACAGGCGGGGATACTCACCACTATACTACCGAGGAGACATTGTCACATGGTAATTTTAAGATATTTGGATGAAATATGGATATTGCTCTCGAACATGTTTTCTAAAAAGGAATTTCTCTGTATTATATAGATCAACAAGTTTAAGTGAGTGATCAAAGGTCAATGTTGTCTATACCTGTATAGACAACATTGACTTTTGATCTCTCACTCTTAATTGGAGGTCTATTCTTATTACGATGCATGATCGGTTTCCTAACCCTCTTCCTAACATTTTCGATATTTTTTTAGTTTATCAACTAGACCAAAACCACTTTTAACCATTTGCGGACCAGGATTTTTTTGTAAAGGATGTTCAAAGATACAAAATAGGGAGGGGGTCGTTTTTCTATTATTGTCTAATTTTAATTCATCTGTCGCAAGTGAAATAGTCAGGCTATACTTAGAACGCTCGTTTAAACCCCGAACCCCCTGTGGATCCTCCTCTCAAATCGATTATAAATCATGTTCTTTTTGTCAGAACTATTTTACCCGTTTTCTATTTCTGCTTTCCCTATTTTTACAATTACTATTTCAATCATATACATTTTCAAAAATGGATTATCAGAAAAAATGGGTTTGTGAAGTAAGCGTAGCCTCGCAGATTGATAGAGTCAAACTGTATACTGTATTACAGAATATATTTTCTAAACATAGTTTGAGTTCCACAACATTTCGGCACTCATGAACTTTCACACTGTTGACCGAGGTTTCCTTATGACAATCATTAGGAAACCTTGGTTGAAACTATTTAAGTTCATTACTTCCGAAATGCTGCGGGACTATTACGGTTCCACAACCTTACTAATAACGAGTTAAGCCTCCTAAACTAATATTTATCAAATCATTATAACAGATTACCCAAAAACCTAAGTGGGGTACAAAACCACTTATTCTAGCTTTAGACTTGTTATTGAATAGTTTGAGACAAAAAAGACGTTAACGTAAAAGTATTCATTAATGTTGGTAAAGAATTTGGGATTTACGATCCTCTAATCTAAAGATCGAAGAATAGCCAATCAGAATCACGTTTTACTTTCTCCATAAACTTATTGAAGTAAAAGAAAAAATCTTAAGGTGAAATTTATTTTCGTTTCGTTTTGTGTCCTGGTAATTAATTGAGGTAGGGATTAACAAAAAGAACACGAGAAGCCCCCAGTGAGGATCGAACTCACGACCCCTGGTTTACAAGACCAGTGCTCTAACCACTGAGCTATGGAGGCTATTACGTAAATAGTATATTATTTTGATACGGAATGCCTATAACCTCACGATATGCATAATTTCTATATAATGCTTTAATTCTATATATTGACTGTTTTAAGTAACAAAAAGTTCTATGTTACACTGTCTAGAAACAACTTTTTTTTTTCTCTAAACCTGGATTTTAGAACACGTATTAGTATCAGACCCTTTTATTTTCTCAATTTATCACGCATGCGGACACGTGTTGTAACTGTAACTGTCGTGACTGCAATTAAAAATTGGATTATGTTGTCTTGACAAATTAAATTATGTTGTCTCGGCCATTATGCACCAAAAAACCAACAAATAGTATTTAGATCAACAACAGTTCTGATATTCTGATTATTTCATATAGTTACACATTGTCCCTTTTTTAAACCTAATACCTCAACCTAAATTTACCAACTAGACTTACTCGATTCTGGCATGCGTTTCGGCATGCGGCCCGTCATAGTGTCTGCAAGATACTCTGACGGCCCGACGGTCGGGATTTATGTCCGATTAAATAGTGATGGTTCTAAACAAATTGTATGTGTGTGATTCCTGCTTGACATACCTGTGGTTTGCCAAGCCCGAAGCCCGAATCAACCACGGCCATTCGCTGGATTTTCCCGCAACTACAGCAACAATAACATTACAACATAAATTCAACGAGAAAAAAAGTTGTGAACAAAAAAAATTAGTACCCCCTCTCACCATTTTGTAATAATATCATTTCCCATTATTGTACCATGTATGTACCGTGGAGAAATAAAGGTTATGTTATGTTATGTTATGTTATGTTATGTTATGTTATGTTATGTTATGTTATGTTATGTTATGTTATGTTATGTTATGTTATGTTATGTTATGTTATGTTATGTTATGTTATGTTATGTTATGTTATGTATGCTTTCGTCTATATAATCTGTAATCCAAGAAAACTGCCTAAATGTCGTCACGTATTAATTTAACCTGGCTTACCCAGTTTATGAGCAAATTCAGACTAATAAAATTAAAAATGAGATAAATCGTAAATTCATTGACCTTTTAAATTGAAAAAAAACACGCAAAACATTGTATACTGACGTCAACAAAAAACGCATCAGTCACATAGAAAGGGTTTATACATTGCATTAACAAAAGACAAATTCCTTGTAAAGAATTCTTAATTCATATAAAAGATAAATTCCTTGCAGTCCTGTTCGGGTAAGAACCTTTTTTTAAGGTAATGGACCCGTAATAGTTCCTCAAATTTTCGGACCACATATTCTTTCACAATGTTAACCAAGGTTTCCTAATGAAAATCATTAGGAAACCTCGGTTAACACTGTTAAAGTTCATTACTTCTGAGATGTTTCAAAACCTTATTGACTAGAGACCAAAACACCAAGTCAAAGAACCATAGATATTTCCTTACTGTTTTTCCATAAGCCCTTGTCTATGCCTTTGTCAAAAAATGTGTTATTCAAATACTGATTACGCCAATGACGTTGTCCGATGCAGTTGCCTTATCGTACAGACGTCACAAGCGGTCAACCTTGACCAAGTCTGTCAGTTCACCTACTGCTAACGTTTACATGACGCCTTATTTAAACAATTGTCAGACCTAACTCAGTTAAAAGCTTAGAAATGTTTTTTTTTTCTGGACCTGACCCTTTTTCAAGAAATCAATATTACGATGCCAATAATCTTTTTATCGTCTTAGTAACAAAACGTGTGTGGATATTCGAACACTTCTTCTGTATAACATTGACATATCTGATATTTAAGACACTTGAGCAGTTTTGTATTGAAGCAAATATGTTAAGAAGGGGCACAGGATGCTCGCAAACATAGTGACCGCTACTAAAAATTAAGCCTTAGAATGAATAAATTCGAAATATTTTCAATTTGACACGTGTAGCGTTTTTTTTATTTTTAAGCTAACATATGTTTTCACGATTAGAAATTCAAAACAGAAAAGAAATTCTAAAATTTTACGGAGGCGCTTTTTTCTTGGCGTCAGTATAGAATACATTGAGGGAAAGACAGAAATTGCTTGAAACAAACTTTTTCTTTCTTTTTTCATTTTTTTCTCTTCGATCTGCCTTCAATGGATGAAAAAACAACAGTTTGTTGGGAAACCGCTGCATAAATGGGTACAAAGGATCTCTTTCTTCATGGAGACAGCATGTTAAAAGAATAATGAATGCTGCATCTTTCATAACTTGCATTTACAGTACATTGTCAATTTTATTGCCGTTTAGGTAGGTTCATACATTTTCTGAATCTGGAAAGAACACCTAACCTCCCTTAATTATTATCTTTAAAAATGTACACCATGTTTAACCTCGAATGGATTCGATCTATCTTTTAAATAGTTTCTTTGTGCAGATAGCCCTTTGTCGTGTGACGAAACACAGTTAATCTAATTTGTCAGAATGCCCAGGAAGCGAAAGCGTTGTCTTTATATCGCCTTCGGTTCAAGACTAAAAGCAAAAGTACCGCTCCCCGGCGGGGAATCGAACCCCGGTCTCCCGCGTGACAGGCGGGGATACTTACCACTATACTACCGAGGAGACCTTAGTAGCTGATAATTTTGCGGCTTATAAATGTTATATGAGGGCATTACCCTTAAAAGTTATATCTATATCAGTGTACATTTTAACTACCACGCTTCATCGATTCCCGTACACTTTCCGACGTATTTTGCCATGTATAACGTTTTATGATTGCAAGAATGCATTAATCGTGATGGACACAATAGAAATAGTTATTACATGATATAATTTTTGGAGTTCTGCATGAAAAGATATACTTGTTGTTCGGGTGGGTGCTCGTTTGCTTAAAATCAACCCCCAATGGATCCGCCTCTGACTTGACTCATTATCACTCCCAAGAACGGTTTAATGTTGATCTTTTAGTTTGATTCAATCATATAGAAGTATATATGACGTATACAGGGACTATTAAACATTGAAAAAATAATCAGAGCTTGAGCTAGCTTTTCAAATTCAAGAACCATTAAATCCTTGGTCATAAATTTCTTGGTGTCAAAACTTGTTTTAAAAGGGGTAAAAAAATATATCAAAATATCAGTATACGCCAGTTTATGGTCGTACACATGTACATGTATGTGTAAATGGATCAACATAAACAATAAAGTAGACACTTTGATGTTGTTTTTGATGCCAAAACTATGAAGATCACGTACAATAGAAAAGTAGAAAAGAATAAATTTATTGATTTTCATATTTGCTCCCCCCCCCCCCCCGTCGAAAATATTTCGGACTTAAAATGGAATGGGGGGCCTTGTTTTGGGTGAAACATCTAAACTGGTAACCCTCTGTCTGAGAAACATTTCTGTTTATATCTGTTCTTATATTGGGATAATTTAACACAAAATCATCTTTATCAATTACCATTGTCAAATTTTGAAACCAGAAAAATTCATGGTGTATTGAGCATGGTGTGGAAAATGATTGCATTACAACCACTTTATGTTCTTAGAAAAAGAAACATTCGTTGAACTTTCTTTGAGCACAAACTCATTCGCGTCTACATGTAGAAGTCTACAATATCAACTTCTTTCATGATCAATCTTCTAATAACATATGCAAATACCTTGATTTTGGTAAATAGAAAGATATCGGTGATATATCTTCAATAAAAAAAATACAAAAAAAAAATAAAACAAAACCTTTAAAGATTCGTTTCGTTTGAAAGGTCGTATTTCTTTCTGAAAAATTAAATGCTCCCCGTCGGGGAATCGAACCCCGGTCTCCCGCGTGACAGGCGGGGATACTTACCACTATACTAACGAGGAGATATCAATTACAGGTAACACTACAGTATTTAGATTACAGCATGATCCTATGTGTAACAATTCACCACTCACTTTACAAGGGCAGTGGGTTCAGTCGTGCGCTTAATCCTCGATTATTATAGTTCTCGTATTTTTGTTCTGTCTTAATGTACAGCCCTGCGTCCAGGATCACCAAAGAGAGCAAACAGTTTTCCAATTAAAGCCCACTTTGCACGTTCGTGCAAAGAAGGGTTTAATTGGAAAACTGTTTCACCGTTTGGTGATCCTGAGCGCAGGGGAGTTTCTTTCGATACTCATTCAATTAGAACAAATTTATTTATTTATTTATTTATTTATTTATTTATTTATTTATTTATTTATTTATTTATTTATTTATTTATTTATTTATTTATTTATTTATTTGTTTATGGGCGATTACTTTTTTCTGTCTATCATTCTTTTTAATACTTTTTTTTCTAATTTCACGTTTAACTATAAAGTCAGTTAGGATCTTTTTTCAATCCGAAGCTTTCACATTTTTTCTGTGATGAAATTTGTTTAAAGGTTTTTTTGTTGTTGTTATATATGTGCACGTTATTCAGTACGTTTATCATACAAGTTATTAACGTATGAAACTAGTATTAAAAATTTGCCACATAATCTTTCATTTTAGATTCGCTTATTCCCTTTTTTGTGGAAAATGATATATTTGAGAGCTCATTCGGTGAAATAAAGGGAATAGGAGAGGATTCATCAGTTGTATATAGAAGTGTTTGTGAAAAAGGGACCGGAAGGACTCCTTGTTTATTTGAAGATCTCGGAAACGGTGCATATAAAAGATTAAATCCTATTTACCAACAAAATCACAGGGGCCTACTGTTTGAAATTGAAAGAGCCCCTTGTACCATTTGGGTTGGATATTTCCCGCCAAAATTGACTATATCTAGCTTACAAACTCTCCATGGGCGAGTAAAATTTTCATCTGCAGCTAGAATAAGCCGGCAGGGGTTCTTAATCTCATCTTCTTTATCTACATTTTTTCGAATAAAACGAGTGAAAAAATATATTCATGTCTTTTATCTCTCCTTTTCTGACCTTTTAAAAATATATTCAAATCAGAAATCAAGATCAAATATCAATAGAAAGATTATAAAAATCTTTAACTCATTATAAAACAGTTTCTAGCAATTTGAAGAGGTTTTATTTTATAATTATCGTCAAATCGGAATTCAACTTGTTTAATTTATTTTCCAAGTCGACGTTAAAACATATGTACCCGACACACAAAAAGAGGCCATCTGAGAAGTGCGTAAAGTGTCGACCCTTGTCAGTCTGCGCGGAGAGTGCAGACTGGCTTGGGTAGAAACTTTTTCCATTTTACTAATTTTCTGAATCTAGAATAACATAACATAACATAACATAATCTTTATAAGGCATTCGACAAAAAAATATGCCATTGACCAAATGTATACATATTACATACATACATGAAACATGACAAAATATACATGAAACATGACAAAATATACAAAATTTCAACATTAAGACATGAAAACAAATTTTTTTTTCAAAGTAATCAGCAAAAAATGATAAAACTTTTGTCAAATCTACAACCGATCATTAGTTTCAATAAAATAGACCTGTGCAAAACCACATGCGCTTATTTATATATACATAAAATAACTCGTGTGTGTGTTCTGCGCCGGTCTATCTAAATGCATGTAATCAATATTAAAAATTACATGTTATTTAGAGTTTAGACAAGTATTGCAATATTCCACTGCTTGCTTATATTATATTATTAATATTAATATTTTAAAATAAATCTACCTTGCATAAAATATATTATTAATATTGATATTATATAATAAATCTACCTTCCCGTGAGAGATCTTTTAAAATGCAACCTCTGGTTGGCTCCTCTCTTTCTTTGCTTCACTCTCTCTGCTTGACTCTGTCCTCTTATTATATGTTTACATTTTCAAACCACAATTTCAGTTTTCACTATGTTTATATTGTTTATCACTGTCGTTATCATGCTCTTCATATGTGGAGGAAATAAAGAATATATTATATATATTAATGTACTAGAAACAATCTCTCTTTCAAGTATTTATTTTACAGAGTTCTTGGATGGCCCCTTTGTGACGGGTAAAACATATATACCATATATATTTGACGTTTGTAATCGGACAATGCGAAATTGTATGATTGCAAAATTTTACATACAGCTAAGAACACAATGAAATTAACGAAGTGAATGTCAAATTTTCATTAATATAAACTGTACTCATATAATGTTATATACCGGTTATCACTTCTACGGTAAAGTTAGTGACTCATAAACCATTTGTATGACTTGGTAGTATTATCCATGAGAAATGCCCTGGCAGGGCGGAGCCTAAGTAATGGGTCGTTGCACTTAAGGTTAAGGTAAATCAGCGTTAATTCATAATTATTTACTTCTAAAGATAGTCGATATAATTAACTTGAGACCGTGAAGCGTAGATTGGTAACTAAACCCTCGTAACTTCAGCTTGTCCAAGCTGAAGTTACGAGGCTTTGGTAACCCAACTATGAAATGTGTTCACTTTCTCTAAGCACGCGAATCTTTTTGGTTTTAGGATACAGTTATTTGCACGCGTTCACGATTATTGCCTACTAACTTTTCAATGGACCCAAAATATTTAAAAGTTAACTCGCCAAATCACGTGATGGCTAAGCCCGGCCCTGCCAGTTCATTAATAACGCAGAATACTTTCTATCTATAAATCTTGATTTGTTTCCCCTATCATTTATTGTTTATATTATGTACTATGTGTCACCGAAATAAAATATGTAACTACTATATTTTAATAAAACGAGTCTCGTTTTCTCTCTATCTTTCCTTTTCTTCCATTTTAGAAATACATTCCAATCAGCAATTCTTTATTGCTGATTTGAATATATTTCTTAAAGGGAAATATCAATAGAAAGAAGTTTCAACTGAAAAAACAACAACTATAGCTTATTATAAAAAAATCTAGCATATTAACATTCTCAATTAATCATAACCTTTTCGGTTTTCTTATTTTGTTATTTTCTTTCCTTATGGGTGTTAGCAATGCAAAAAATATCCATTCCGATTTAGCAACTGACTCTTTGACATATTTTACCTATTTTAGTTGTACATATGTTTACATGAATGCAAACACTTGATGTTTAGAAATAATTTCTGTTCTTTTAATGGAATATAGACCCACAAGTTTAAGTGAGTGATCAAAGGTCAATTTTGTCTATGCCTGTATAGACAAAATTGACCTTTGATCACTCACTCTAAATTGTAGAACTATAGTTTTTTTATAATTCCTATTTTAATGTTGATGTACATTGATATTTGAAAATTGCTTCATATACATTGTGATGGTGTATTGTACGTGATTCAAATAGAATTAACAATATAACTCTTTTATTACGGAAAGAGATAGGGAGATGGGAAATAGTGTTTTATTATTATTATTATTGTCGATGTGACAATATTCAAATTGTTTAATTTGTTTGCCAAATCGACATTGTTCATGTTTAAAACTTTTACATTTCAGCTTTGCCAATTCAAGATTAAGGCAAGAACTTACCTCATGGGGTCTAAGATTTAAGGGTTTTTTTAATTTTATTTTTACGATTCGAATAGAAAGGATTTAATTTGATGAATCTATGAAGTTGAATCATAACGTTCAAACTACATGTCGATAAAATTGACAAGGGAAAAAGTAATTTTTGTCATAAAAAAACTTTTTTTGTGTGTGGAAAACGCGCATAATTTCATTTTCGTCAGCTCTCACCATATATCTGCTTTCTTCTGTATTTCTTTTTCTTTCTTTTTTTTTCTTTTTTTTTTTTTTTTTATAAAATTTAACAAAAAATATCGAAACAATAGGCATCATTGTGTGCCCTCACAGGAAAAATCAAATATGAAAAAATATTTTCAAAATAAAGGAAAAATAGTATCTTAAATATGAAATTGTTTTGATTTAAAGGGTATCTTTTAGCTAAAAACTTTAATTTGAATCTCAAAGTTCACATTTTTTTTTTAATGAAAAATATTTGACACCCCTGACTCGTGTCATAAATACCATTGTTTGTTCAATAAATGGGTTTGACTTGAGTTTGACACCTTCTCTAATGGTCATGTATATTACATATGGCGCGTGTACACAGATGGCCACTGCGTAGAAAATAGCGATGTAATTAACTTCTCTAGTTATTTCTACTGTTTGACACATTCACGCCATTGCTTATCGAGTCAAGGACTTAATTACGAGTGGATTTGGCTTGTGACGTTGAAACGCAAATCATTAGTACAGTTTTCTTGGACTATAAAAAATTAACAGATTTTGTGGAAGGTATCATTCTTGAAATTACATTTGATCTACAAACATCGCCTGTACATCCGTAGTCTGACGTAATCATGGTTGTCACGAGATCCAGGGCTAGAAAACACGTCATCATAGACAGAGACACAATCGCCAAAATGTCGAGACCGGAGAAGATGCGACACCTAAAACTATCGGAGTTAAAGATGAACAAGGCGTGTTCCACCGTCGTCCTACTGAACGATCGCATCGTCCACCTGTCCAGACGCTACTACCGAGCTCGAACCAACAACCACAAGTCATTCCGCTACAACCTACGAGTCAAGATCGCCGTCTTCGAGGGGGTCCGTAACGTTTACTACGAATATGCCCGAGACCGTGCCGAAGAGGTTGCCGAACTTCGCCGAGACCTCTTCAACCAACGAGTGACGATCGTGTCCGCCTCGGATCGGGAAGACGAATCCGATGATTATTCCGACATGGCCGACAGTGACGATATGGCGGAGAGTGACAGCGACTTCAGCGAAGAGGACTGAACCAACCAGTAGACCCCGCAGTTATCAAACCAACGGCCCTTTTCAGGGCCAACAAATATACTAGAAAGGTCTTCCTTTCGCAAAATTGTCATTTCGTCTTCAATTATTCAAACCCCATTTTTATACCACCTTAAAGTCATGTCATAACAGAATGGTCATAACCGACATGGTTTCTGTGCAATACATTTATCTTATGCCTTTCAAAATTTGTATTTGTGTTCCTCCTTTTTCCAAATCTCACAGCAGTGTGCTTTTTAAGACAGTAAAATGTTATTCTATTTATCATGTAATCATTTTAAGTACTTTATTTAAATAAACCCTTAAAAAGAAATTCAGTTGAATTTGTTTGCAAAATGTTTCTTAGAAAGACTGTTTGATATGTTTTGTTATCAGACAGTATGTTATCAGACAGATGATATAAGGTCGAATTTTCTCCTTATTTGTATTTCTCTAAGAAAAGTAACGAAACAAAAATCAATCAATGGTCCTGTGTACTCTTTGATGGGTAAAACGACAGTGTATTATGTTTTGAAAGAAATAAACAGCGCAAAGTGCACTAGACATGTTCATATTGTTTTGGTGTATTGCATCGACAAAAATTTAGGATAAACAAATTCTTTGAAGGGATCTTTCGAAAATTTTGCAATATTTTTGTTAAAAACCCAATGTCCCGACTTTCTACATCAAATTTCATTCATTTTTGTTATCCTTTTATATTCCAGATTACGTTATGTAAAACGTTATATACAAAAAAAAACGGAATATATTTGAAATGAATTGATAATAATAATAAAAAAAAAAACAAAAAAAACATTTTGATCCGTTCGAAAACCTTTGACCTACTGCTAGTACGGCGTATCATAAAAAGGGGAATTTAATGAGAGAGAAAAAAAGAAGACAAACTAGAAAACATCTAATTCAATTCACCAAATTTCTGCAAATGACTTCGATTCTTTTATACATGGGATCCATGAATACCTGTCTGTATGAAATAAAAATTGACAAAAGACCCAAAACATAATTCTTTAGAAATGCAAAATAAATTATTTATTATACATAGAAGACATTTTCTTACCATAGGGTATAAGACACTTTACATGTTCATGTAACCAATATACCGTAAACCGAAATTTTAATGCATTGAAATCATTTTAGTTGGAAATATTGGGGAAAGTTGAGAAATTGCTTGCAATACTTAAGTTTTACAAAGTTTATTTCAAACGTTGCAGTCCATATTCAAATTTACCCTACATTGAATTAACTTCCGCAAATTCAGTGAAATATATAAACGTAATAATCAGAAAAAGTAACGTTGAAGGACAATAAAACAAAATAAGTAAAATTGGAAATTTGACATCTTAAAAGCGCTCATTCAACAAAAAAAGCACAACCATAGAACTGGAATGATTGTAAGCCCGCCCTCATACAAACACTTGCAAACAGTTGGAACCGTATTATAATCTTGAACGCAGGACAGCCCTGCGTTTAGGTGTTTGCGAACATTTATAAATTGTAATCATGTTTACATGAACATGTTTATTAGCAAACTTGTAGAGCAAGGACCCATTTCTGAAACGTTTCACAAACTCTGGATATATTAGTTTAACTTAGATTTTCCTTAATTGCTAGCAGGTCGAGTTCGGGATGACAATACGATGTAAACAGCTTGCAAATTTTACCCCGCTTGCACGCAACTGCACGTGTAAAACGGGGTATAATTAGAAAACTGTTTGCACCGTTTTGGGGTACCGATCCCAGGGCAGATTATTCTGTCAACCGAAAATCGAACAACTAATTAAAATACTTATTCATATTGAGATCACTGATTAAATCCCACATTTTCTGTCATTTTAACTCAAAAAAATCTTCGATGGACGACTCCAACAAAACGACTACATCTAGAACTGTAAATACGCCAGATCGCCATTTCCCAATTTTTCATGTCTACTTAAAAACATTTTGCAAAGTAATATGTTAACAACGTTTAAAAATGCGACCCGTGACGTGAAAAAGGACCATTTTTGAACTTCGTAAAACATTTTTTGGTGAAAGGATTGGTCTCAGCATTTGTCAATCAGGGGGCATAATTTGGAAATAATTTTATGGGAAGGTAGATAAATCATTCAGTAAATTCTATATTTCCAAAAAGTTTCAATTTTTGCCAGTTTGTGCAGATCTCGCAGTCTGGTATGGATCAACGTTTTTCGAACTTTCCAAATGGTCCATTTTCGAGTAAATGAGTCACAAATATTCAGGGGTAGGTCACATTCGGAACATCACTCGGTCACTTCCGTAAACTGCAACGGACCCGGGATATATGCAAGGCGGATGGGTATGTAACAAAATCGTGCATTTTGTTAAGCGGAAACAGTGTAAGAAAACTAGCACTGTATATTTATATCTTTTACAGTAAATAACGACTGAAAAATCTTAATTTTTGAGAATGACAAATCATTCTCAAAAATTAAGAATATTTCAGTCGTTATTTAAGAATCTAAAGATATTTTTATTAGGATTCGATGGTTTCACGTCAGTGACTTAAACCAGTAGCGATGGCGACGTCGAATGTTTTCACTCACAGTTTCGAGGGCTAGCGCCATTTTAACTGACGTCATCGCGTTTTTTCGAGAGTCTCCCGTATTTTTTTAAAAATAGTCCGTCTATGTACATCCGAGGTTGATCGTGAGATTGGCCGAGTGGTGTTCCGAATGGTTCAGGGGTACGTCATGAATGTGGTCATAGGTTGGCCAGCGAGCCATCAATTTATTTACGCTGGAAAGCTTACATAAAATAGAATTGTCACAAAAAATCGACTAATATAGATCTTATAGCAAAACGAGTTCTAGAACCGAGTATTATTTATCCGGATTTTTTTTATATGTGTTTATTTTTCTAAACCAATTCCAAACAAAGCTGTATTTTTCTTTTTTCTTCTTTTTTCAATTTCTAATTTAAAATATAGAGAGATGATGTTCTGGTATCAAATTCTACAAATATTCTGTATTTGCAAAAAAATATTTTAATGTGTCAAAACACGTGACAAATTCTACAGAAAGTTCCTAGTAAAAATTCCATGGATTCAATTTTTCACGAAAGGGTCTTTACAGTTTTTATATCATTATTATTATTATTTTAGCTTGTTACCAGATATCTAGAAATGCTGTCAACGCTGTCTATGATTTAAAAAAAAAATCTATCTGATATGAATATTCGGAGGACCTTTCCATCATTTTTGCCATGAATCCTGTCTGAGTTTTTGAAACATTACCTATAACTTTTTGCCACTTCCTTTTGCCGTTTTTCCTCTTACATATCCCTTTATTACGTATCTTTTTAAATACTTATTTCTTATTCCCTAACAAATAATTTAGTTTTGTCCAACAAGATGCACGCCGTTCTGGTTGACTGTAAAATTGGTTTTATATCTGTGTGATTACAATGTTAAGAACGTAAATATATTATAAGTTTGCACGAGGACTTCTAAAAGCAATCCGTGTAATTATGGCGAATTCTTTTAAATTTTTCTTTGTGATATTGAAATATAAGAAATGAATCGCATTTACATTGCAATCCTCCTAACGCATTGAGTGGTCATTGAATACCAAATGAATAAAACTAGTCATCTATGAACAGACAAAAACGAGGCTTTGCCGAGTTTTTATAAGTTTTAGATGACCCGTTTAATAAATTCGGTATTTTATGAGCGCAAATTTGATATTCTATTTATAATATAACCCGAATATTTGCTTTTGATTGGGGGAAATCTAGAAATATATGTATTTAAGCTATTCCACGAAAAATATGACGCCGTTTGCGAATTGAAGCCACACATGCATTAAATCGTCATTTTCACGACGAAAATTAAATGTTGCTGTTGCTGTGTAACCCTAACCCCTGTAATATATCTATCAAAAGTATTCAAAGGGGTAATTTTACCCACGCGACGTAGATCATATAATAAAACAATTTTTTTTTATCTCTTAAACAAGAATTTCGCATATTTTGCAATTTCTCACCCGGGATTCTATTATAAGAATACACAATGAAGTACCATTTACTGGCAAACGTTTTCCTAGTTTTGGTTGAAAATATGCGTCGCAAACACTATGCGTTGTACTTTTTTCATTGAAATACGAAGAAAAAGCAAGCAGAAAACATTAAGAAAAGAAGAATATAGAAAAAGACAGAAGTATTATATTAAATCAAACTACATACGCGTTCGCTCCTCTTTTTCATGCTGCGGCTTAGCCCACTTCACCATTTCCGACCTTACATGGGAATATTTTTTTAAAAAAAGATATTTGATAAGTATTTGCACTGTGTAAAAATATCGCAGACAGACTTCGAAAAAAGTCCAAATAGGATGGTTTGTTGTAGTTTCTGAGCGTTGACGAGCCCACAAAAAATTGTTTTGAATTAGTTGTCTTTTTCAATGTATTGTAACCAAAACATCAAGATCATTTCGCATTGGTGTATGTGTGTGTTTTGGGGAGGGGGGGGGGGGGCTTTGGTCACATCGAAAATTTAAGAGAGAAAAGGAAATCGATTGAGCTTAAAGATATTTTGAAAACTAACTCAATACGTTACTAATTTAGTGTAAGCTTTGTGAAACAATAAGATTAACACTATGAAATTTGAATGATAATTATCATTAAGATTTTTTTAGCAAGTAAGTGTTACTTCCGTTTTATTTCGATGTTCAAAAACATTATAAGACGTCTTATGAAATTTGATCCAGCGAAATTTCATCCAAAATGCATTGCGCAATATAACGAGAAATCGATTTACTGATTACAACAGAAAGCGTTTTAGGTTGGTTATACATTCAAATTCATGTAAGTTTCAAAGAGTATAGACAGTTCAAATCTCGTATTTCCCTATATGAAACTATAAACGCAATAATCAAAGAGAAAATTATAATTTTCTTAAAATCAAAAATCAAAGGCATAGGTAATAGGTATAAAAGCGAAAAATTGAAATAAAATAAAAGATTTGATAATGTAATTTTTCTTTATTTTCTACTAGTTTCGAAATGAGAGCAGGCATGTTGAGTGGTGAGGAAATCTTCCAATTTTTGAAGGAAAAATAATGCCTAATATATGCGAATCACGTGACCGCTCCGCGTAAAATAATCGACTGTCGAACTATTTTACATCAAATCTGCGGCGGGCAATGTCACACACATAGTGAATAGAAATGTATCGGATTTTACTGTAATTTTGAGGATTTTTGAAAAGGTAGGTGTCTGAACTTAATCCTATGATTTTTCTACACGTTATTGTATTATTATTTTGTGTGAAGATGGCTTTGATTGTCTAGAAAAACCGATATCCGTGTATACAATAACCGCTCAGAAATATTTTCAAGATGGCGGCCATCGTTCTCACCACGGCAGGTCCATTTCATGTGGGTTTAATTAAATTTTATTCCTCCCTTAAACGAAATCTTTTCCTCGTACTTTTTTGGATTTCGTTCAATAAAATATTGAACATTTACAATATATTATTATTTATTAAATTTTTAAAACAGAAATACTGAAAAAATGTGAATAAAAATGCACTAATTTGATAAAATATGCCCCGCCCACATATGCCTACGAATAAATAATGAAGTCGATATTTATAGGCTGTCGTTTGGCTATGCAGTGCACGGAGATATCGGAGCGAACAGCGTGCTTTACACACTATGCGCTGTGTATTGACTTTGCACAAACTTTACACATTTTTATGCATTTAGTACAGCGATTTATCTTCCGTTGCGCTTTGCATATTTTAACGCACCAGTTTCGCATATTTAAGACCTACTTTTTTGCGTTTATGGTCGACTACCTGCGGTTAATGAGAAAACGACGTCTGCTTGATGTAAAGTATGATAATTTGGTTGGTGGTCGGTTTTGGGTTTGTGGTAAATCATTTGGGAGGGCGAGTGACAGAGCGTGTGGGTTATTGTGTTTATAAAGAGCGGTTGTGTACATGTAGGGACCTATATAACAATGATAAATGGGTTTCGTATTCTAATATTTTTCCTCGGGGAAAATTGCGGTATAGGTTTACGTACGTACACGAAAGAGTTAATATACGTTTTTCTTTAATAAGAAAAGTTTAATGTGTCATTTTACCAATTTCTTAAAATTTCCAATTAAATAAATACACAAGTTATTTGACTTAACACTGATCATAGACACAATTGACAAATGTCCTTGCATTTAGATTAATGAGTGAGAACTAGAAAGAAGTAGTTGAACAAAAAGAGATATCATGAATTACAATTTCTACCTTTATAGACAAAATTGACCTTTGATCGCTCACTCTCAATTGCGGAACTATACTTTAGTTCAGCAGCATGCATCTACCTAAAAATCACGAGCGTGATCTACAAAAGTTATTACATCATATGCGTATCTAGGACTTCCAAATTTACACGCACTCAGAAGGCGACAACTAAAAAATATATAGAATAATGGCGATATGTGAACTGTGACAAAGATGAATGCCCTCCGTCCCCTTCTTTTTAATGGTTTGAGCGTTGGTGAATAATCAAAACATCGTAACTACAGCTTGAATAAGCTGTAGTTTCGATGTTATGATCATTCATCAGTGATTTTTCAACAAAGGATTATTTATTTTACGCACTTGCGTAAATTGCGTAATGGGAGTTACGCCTTCGTACATTTTAGTAGCACTGTGAATGGTAGCGTATGCATAATTAAATATTTGTGTACGTGTAAAACAGTAGTGTGTTCTTGCAAATAAAACGTACACATACTGAAATACAATGCATATGGACAATTACTAGATATTTCTGACCGCTTCTCACTTGCCTTGAACTTATTTTCTAAACGCACGCGCAGTTCACATAAAATACCTTATTGTCGGTAGAAGCTTGAGAATCAGTTGTAGCTTCAAACAAATCTGAAGGCCCATACTTCTTAAAAATCGCAGAAGCTTTAAATTGCTCAATAAGCACCCAGATTATCCAACAAACACTGCCTCATCTAACGCCAGGAGACTGTAACATTTTGGACCACTGCTCTATTGACCATTATCTTGATTTACCAGAAAATCATAGGTGATTAACCCCAGGTGGTCCGTTACCCAAGCAGTTTTGACCATAGCATTTTGTTTACTCTGCTGGAATGGGGAGAAATCATAGGCCAGTTCTCAGAATTACTCAACTGTAACAGGCTGTATGATGCATTTAAGAGAGCGTTTACACTATATGTTTAAGCAGATGTGAAAAAGCACGTGTAAAAGCGTATCTGTCTTTTTGCGTTTACACTGTATGCTTTTACATATCTGCTTCAGTTGACCTCGGTCATTACTGTCAGTCATTTTCAAGATCAAAAAGTGTATTGTATTACTGGAATGATGAGGGAATATTTTATTGCTAACCGAAACCAAATGTATATTTGAATAATATAATTCTAATTGTGTCCATCAATATTCATATGCTCTGATTGGCTTAAAATTGGTTTCATTGTGCAATGAAAGCAATTTTGAGTATGCAGCTATTTTGTAAGCTTCCGCGAAAAGTAGTTCAATTAAAAATAAATATTATTATTCACTAATTTTAACGATTGTTGCTTCACGATAATAAGATATGAAGAGAATATTTCTTAATTTCATGGAGGCACGAAACAAAAAATTCTATCACACTCATACATGAATCCGCTTTGCATATTTATACAGCGTGATTATGTTTCTAGTTCACACCCCAATGAAATCAACAAATAGTCTCTTCATCACTTGTATGATAATAAAGACTTTGAAATATAGCTCAATTAATTTATTTGAATCCTTTTCTTCAGCTTAAGTTGTTTTTAACCTGGAAAATGGTCACAGAATTTTCTGTTTATGTAATTAATCATTTGATCTCTTTTCTGAACATTTGTTTCACAAAATATTTTATTTCTAATTGAATTCGAGACTGAATGGAGGGGGGGTTATAAGAAATTGATCTTTGATTGATATTATTCATATCAATTGTATAGGCACAAACAAACTAATTAAAAGGTATAGAATTATTTTATAGGTGATGAGACTATACAATTAAGTACAGTAGAAAGACAATTCTTAATTGAGTTGCGCCACCAATATTCCTGACATATAGACTGACTATGGTCAATATGTTCTGCAATATCCTGATAGGTCAGTAAATTGCAATGGGTATTTAAACATTTTTTTTTTCAGTTTTATTATTATAATTATTTTTCAATATACTAAGAACCACTGAAAGAACTTATCATTTTATATGGTAATGTTAAATTTTCTCCCTGGTCATTGATGGAATTATATTTCACAAAATGTGGGTATTTGATAGGCTTTCTGAGAGAGCCGACCGGTAATTGTTTATTTTATCAGCTTATCAGCAGGTCATCAGAGCTATCAATGGTCATTTCGGTATTGAAAAGCAGACGGAAATAGAACATGTTCTATTCCGTATGTTTTGCAGATCTGTTAACAGAACGCTCATTATCTGGGGGTTTACACTGCATGTTTTGACATATATGAAAAAGCAGATGTGAAAAAACATACAGTCTAAACCCCCTCTAATAGTCCCATGGAAGCAATTATCAGATAATCATGGAACCATAAAACTGTCCAGTGAATTTGGGGAAATTTTGACCAAACTGGCGTCAGATTGTGGACTGCAAAGTCCGAATCAGCGATTCGAGTAAACTCTTAAATTGCTTGGTTTGCGTCCAAAGAGGCATGGAAGTTTTTAAAATCTTTCAATTTAAAAAGAGCCATGCAATTTCTTAAACTTAGGGGAAATGTGGCGAGTAACCAAAAATTAATGATTTTTGTGTCTCAGAAGTGTATTCAACAACATTTAATTATTCAGGCATATAAGAAGCCCATTCAGATGATGGCTTTGGGCTCAGACATGATGAAATCTTTCCTCGTGATAATGGCATTTTAGATAAACTTCATCACCGAAATAAAGAAAACAAGTATACGTTTTTACGAGGGAAATGGGGCCGAATATCCCCACCCCCCCCCCCAAAAAAAAAAAAAAAATTATAAATAAATAATTATATATATAGAGGCATGAGAGTACACAATGAAGTATAGCTTTGATATGCATTGGGCTCCTCATGAATACAACTTGCTATGTCATTGAACAAACGCGGGGAATTTACGGACGAGAACTTTTCATTATCATTATGGATGTTTAAACATCAATATAAAAAATAGATGTTTTATCCTCCAAAAATAAGAAAGAAAATATCAATACCAAGTAAAACTTCAGAATATGACTACATAATCTCATGTAACGATTTAAGGTAACGCGCATTCTTGAACCCAATTAATAAATCAATAACATGTTCAATAATTCACATTTTAAAGGTACTCAAAAAACTATAATCACAGAAACAGCGTTCTCGCGTGGCCAACCATCTCCTCGTCTTTTATTTATTTATAAGAAACTCGATTTAATGACGTCCTTAAAACACGTTCTTATGGCTGTTTCGTCTTAGAGTGACAGCTTGCATTTGAGCCTGTCCGAGAGCTTTCCAACAAGTTCAAATATGCACAAAGCAAAGACTCTGACCAGCCTGTGCATCAGCACAGTCTGACCAGAGTCTTAACTATGCATTTTATAGATAGATAGGGTCTTAAGTTTTCTGTAGACTATACGGTTACTCTATATTTACAGTTTGTGGCTGTCTACACTGCCTATCTTTGGCACCTCCTAAACATTTCAAATTGTTGGAAATGCCATGCACAGGCAAATTGATTTTTTTCTACAGCCATGTATGCTAAACCTATGTCCTTTTTTAAGTAAGCACACCTCTTTTCCAAAGACACGCAGAGTTTATCGTCTGACGACGACAAAAACATAGTTACTATAAATCACAGATTTAATAAGCTTTAGTTTGGGGTACTATCGTTTTGTCTTCCGCAAACAGGACTTGTGTTAGTGTTTGATATTTGGGAGTCATTGACTCCTCACCTAAGAAATTCTGGGGGTCAAATCTGAATTTAGAAGGGTCAAAAGGACAGAAAAAGTAAATCATAAATAGAATTTTGCATATTTAAAATTCACTTTAACTGTTTCATGTAATGATATGAAACAAGTTATTAATTTGTAGAACTTCAGATGGTAATTTGTGAAAATCTTAGGTATAAAACCATGTTTTGACCCTAAGTAATTCCTCTCAATGGGGTCAAAATGACCACATTGGGAGAAATTTCTAGGGGTCAAATTAAGATATTTTCATTTTTTTTTGGGGGGGGGGGTCAAAACCCTGGTTTAAGGGTCAAACACGAGACCTGCGCCAAGCGACGGATAAACCAAGGTGGGTTGGCAGTTGGAGGATAGGAAAGCATGTTAGGACAGTACTGGTGCGAGAATTGCCAGAAAAGTATTGTTTTGTACACCAGCCTCCGAAACATGACTGAAATTTTGTTACATTTGTAACATGCTGAATAACACTAAAGTCTTTCGGCTTAAGATAAATCTTATTAATCCTGCCTTTTATAATAACGATTCATTGGTCGCTGTCCGACAACGTACACTCAACGTCCTTAGAAAATATTGTATATATGTAGTGTTGCATACGTAAAATTTGGATTCTTATTTTTGAATTTTGGTCGACGGATAAATGGATGCCTAAACATCCAGTATTGACTATGTAGATATATCTTGGACCTTTAGGAAATTTCGGAAAAATGACCCCCTTGAGAGAAATTGAATTTTAAGCGTTACAACAGGACTGTATCACTTAAATCTTATACTTAATTGAGAATTCACCATACTTGAAAATTCAATTTCAAAATGAGCGATGACAGCAAAGACTAAGGTTTCAGAGTAGCAATAATTGAAGATTTTTTTTAGGGTCAAATCCTAGACTGGCTTCACTGTCGACTTCAATAAATCCAGTTGACAGTGGTACCAGTCTAAGTCATAAATCTGGTTTAACACGAGCCCCTGTACAAATTCCCCGCTCGGCGCCCCACAAACCACTGACGGAAGGTCTTCAAAGAGCTATCAGACAAAATTTCTGATAACAGGAGTACTCTTGTGCAGGAAGATGAACCAACATTCTCCTAACTGATTTAACACTTGTCGCTGTCTTACACACTTTCTTCTTCTACAAAGATAAATTACTGAATTATTACTTCGAAATTTATAGGTTGTTGTACTCGATGGAATCGTCCCTTTTATATATTTAACCCTTTCCTGTTTTTCAAAACTTTGGACCTGTCCAAATTCAAAGGTTTTGCAGACGAAAATCTTAAGTGGATTTAATTTGAAAAATAACCATTCAGTAGGGTAGAAAATAGTGTGGAAAAAGAAGAAATTGCTTGTCAGGAGCAATTTCTTCTTTTTTCACAATGTTTTCTCAATCTTAAAATCACAGGCACGTAAAAAGCAGGGATTAAACAGCAAAGGGTTAATATTGAACAAAATTAACGCTCATGTTTGGTACCATATACGCATAACAGTATCCAGGGCTTGTGTTAGTTTGTCGACTCGAGTATCCTGAACCCATTGTCTGTGAATTTCCAGGGGCAAAAATTTGTTTAAATAATAGAATAACTAGATGATATGTAAATATGTCTTGGTAGAGCTGTTTGAATTCTTTTATCGTCTTCCTTCATATCTTGACAATAAAATCATATTTCTAATGAATTTCAGAAAAGATATGAAGAAGACGAATAATTCTAAGATATTTATGGTTTGTATTAATATCAAGATGTAAAACTTGAAATTAAAGGGATAAAAATGCCCCCTTGACAGAAAAAAATCAGGGGACAAAGTAGGATATTTTAGATATTTGCGGGTCAAGACCCTGATTTAAGAGCCAACACGAGTCCTGTGTATTACTGTGGCTGGAAGACAATGTCAAAGAGTCTATTTTGAATAAAAGCTTCTTAAAGCAAACGAAATAAAAATCGTGAATATTTACACAGTGCACGATTGAAAGTCAAGTACAAATTATTTGAATATTTCTATTCTATACCAAATTCGAAATAGGATATACAAATATGTGACCGGTCACGCAATAAGGGACCATTTGGTAAAATTTTAACACTTTCCTGTTTTACAAAATTTGGACCTGTCCAAATTCAAAGGTTTTGCAGACGAAAATTTGAAGTAGATTTAATTTGAAAAATAACCATTTTGTAGGTTAGAAAATAGTTTGGAAAAAGAAGAAATTGCTTGTCAGAAGCAATTTCTTCGTTTTTTCACAATTGTTTCTCAATCATAAAATCACAGGCACGTAAAAAAGAAGGGATTAAACAGCTAAGGGTTAAACCATTACATATTTGGGAAAAGGAATGGATCCAGCAAATGGAAACCAGAAGGCAAACTTCGGAAATGATTTTATAGGAAGGATGAAATATCAGCCTAGATTCGGAAATTTCGTTATTTATGACAGGTTTCGATCCTTCCCAGCGTTCAGGATAACAAAACGTCTCAAACAGTTCGCCAATTATACCCCGCTTTGCACGTGCACATGCGTGCAGAGCGGGGTATAATTGTGAAACTGTTTGTGCCGTTTTGTGATCCTGAACGCAGGGCTGGTCAGTCTTCACAGACTGCGAAGTCTGACTGGGTCCGACACTTTATGAGCTAACCAGATGGTCCCTTTTTGCGAGACGGGTCTCAATTCCATGGCTCTGAAACTATCGACCTGTCATCAGACCATGTTAATAGATTTCGTACTACAGAATAATTAGATAAGTGACTTTTGAGAGTTTACCCTTCCTTCCTATAAAGGAATTAACAGGGCTTGTGTTAGTTTTTGAAATTGAGGGGTCAATGACTCCTAAACTATGAAATTCTGGGGGTCAAAACAAATTCTTAAGGGGTCAAAACAACAGAAGGCAAATTGTGTGTAGAATTTTACAGGTTTTAGTGTGAATTGACATTTTTGTATTCATATTAAGGGAAAAATTTATACTAGTAAGTAATATTCTAAGTAGAATACAAGAAACATCATCGAGTGACAAGAGACCAGTTCTGACCCTTAGAATCTTCTCTCAATGGGGTCAATGTGACCCCATTGGGAAAAAAATCTAAGGGTCAAAATAGGATATTTTCAGAATTTTGAGGTTTACAACCCTGGTTTAGGGTTCAAACATGAGCCCTGATTAATTAAAATCGTTATCCTCCGTCTACTCTCCGACATGTCCTTTTGACCGCCTGAGGGTAAATTAAGTACAAATCTTACTAAAATTTGAAACATATCTCTACATTAAATTAATCCAATCTAGGATTTTGAGAAAATGTTGTAAGGATATGCAATGAAGTAAATTAAAGGAGATGAAGAATTTCTAAAATATTATTTGAGTAAGTAATACGAATGGTCTTCTAGATAACAGTATCGATCAATTGAATCGGTTTTAACTTAAGTTTATACTAATTTATTTTAGTTCGATTGCAACGAAAGCTTAAGCTTATAGAATCGCTCTCGAACACTCAATCCTATAGTTTTCATGTCCCCGAGAGAGAGGCAGTTGTTTATTCACACTGCTACCCATTTTTACAGCTGGGTGAACTGGGGCTGGCTTTTAAGTGTTTTGCCCATAAGCACACCCCGGCGACAGTCGGGCTCGAGCCACGGACCTCCAGGTCACGGGTCGAGTGCATTTACCACTAGGCCACCGAGGCAGTTTTAAACTTATATGATCGAAAATTAAAAAAAAAAAAAAAACCAAAATAAAAAATTAAATTGTCCACCATGCTTAATGCACGAAAGCCATTCATCATTTACATGTTAGAGCCAAACTGTGAAATCAGCCATATCATGAAATAGCTGAAATATTTCAGCTATTTAACGAAAGAGCTAAAACTTTGCTGTAACCATTTCATTAAATAGGTGATTTCACAGATTGGCTTCAACACAAACGCACGCATACACAAACAACTAAATATTGTCTGTATCTACTTTAAAATTTGAGCAGTCGAATTAAATGTTGTCGTCTGATAAGACCCTGTTTTTAAGGCGCGTCTCAATATTTCTAATATAAATGGCGTATGTAGAGGAAAGATAACAAAACCATTGACATGCAGTGAACAAGCACTTTCAAGTGTTTTTCTCAATGACATATCCTTATATGGTATGCGTAGGAAATATTTCTATTTTGAGTAAGATTGCGCTATTTTGGTTATTTGTCCGATAAATCGAATAGTTGGTGCACTTGTATAAAACTACACTATTCATGTATTCGTCTTTCATTTCACATCCATTGCCTTTTTCATTGGTAAACTTGTTTATGGCGTGATTAAAATGGTCTGCCAATTAGGGCTAGTGCTAGTGTTTGTAATTAGGGAGTCATTGACCCTTTAACCATTAAATTCCGGGGGCTAAAGCGGATTTTATAGGGTCAAAAGACAATAAGAGCTAATCACGAGTAAGAATTTTATAGGTTTAAGAGTCATTTGACCTTTGCTTTTAAAGATATGAAAGAAGCAATTGTTTTGTAAATGTTTTAGAAAGGATATCGGATGCATCTTAAAAAGTTTTGCCCATTAGATATTTCTCATAAAAGGATCACAATGCCCCTCGCCATTGGAAAACATTTCCAAGGGTCAAAACAAGAAATTATCAAATATTTTTAAGTCAAAACCCTGGTTTAAGGGTCAAACACGAGAAGGGATACAGACATGGACGTTTCATTCTAGAAATTAACACATCAAGCGGATTCTTGTTACTGGAAATTAAGATCACATAACATGAAAGTTCAACAAATAAACAGATATACAACAAACATATTAGTCTGACCGACTGTCTTAAAGAATATATATATATAAAATATCTTCGCCTAGAACAGGATGCTTTGGTGTCGCATATCCTGATCTATTGACATAATTGATGCCATATTTCTGATCTAATCAAGTGATAGCTAATCCGTTTTTGAGGGTGATATATTTTTTCACTAGCCATAAAATACTGAGGTGAATTGAGTGTATTTTCATTGTCTAACTGTTATGTATTGTTAAAACGCGCAAGCAGTATCATATTACATGCATGACATATAGATACAACGTAACTCGAAAACAGTGCCATACAGTTCACGCACGATCGAAAAGTTGAATGTCAACTACAGAAAAGGCTCCTATGACACAAAAACATCTCCATGAACTTTCTGTTTACTATTTCAAAGACACGAACGTGGCGAAATTTGTGAAAATGGCTTAAGCTTTTAAAGAAAATGGTGTTTAGATTTTAAAAAAAGTGGAGATATTCACATACCCTTCGTAATGAAAGAATGCGAAATGGTTTGCAGGGCAAGTGAAATATATCAGAAGGATACAGGACAAAATTATACACTTGTGGTGTTCCATGGGAAAAAAACATCGTCGTGCAGCCAGTGTCATCTTAAGAACAATTAATTCGCTAGTTTTGCGTTAAAGAAACGTGTTGTTATGTAGCACGCTTTGGTTAAGACTATAAAATTATGAATATCGAGTTAAATATTTCTCAAGAATTGGTATTAATTGACATTTTGAACACTAACTGCATACCAGAGCGATCAGCGCTTTGATTTGAATCAAAATTTGATGCACTGGTTTTCGAGTCTGTTCATAATTGGACAGCTTAAGAATCGAGAAACGTCCAAGATCGGGCTAGCTAGTCTACTATCGAGTGTGCCTGCTCACTCTGCACCAACTTTCTGTTCGAGATTCGAAATATTTTCATGACATTTCTGTTGCTCCTCGTTGAAATCTATGTTAAATATCAAAAGCAGTATATCTTCGTTCAGAAAATCAACAAAGATTTGAAAAAAATGACAGGGCTCGTGTTAGTTTTTGATATTGGGGAGTCATTGACTCCTCACCTAAGAAATCCTTGGGGTCAAATCTGAACTTAAAGGGGTCAAAACAACAGAAAATGCAAATCATTAGTAGAATTTTGCATATTTAAGAGTCTTTTTAACTGTTTCGTGTAAGGATATTAAGCAAGTAATGAATTTGTAGAACTTAATTAAGTAATTTTAGGTAAAAAAACATGTTTTGACTCTTAGTAATTCCTCTCAAGGGGGGTCAAAATGACCCCCTTGGGAGAAATTTCTAGGGGGTCAAATTTAGATATATTCATATTTTTGGGGGTCAAAACCCTGGTTTACGGGTCAAACACGAGCCCTGAATGACCCAGTAGAGTGAAAATAGTCTGCACAATCTGATAACGGTAGAAGGTTTTTGCACTATCCCAAGGATGCTTTCCACTTCACTGGTCAAAAGTATATATTTGATGCATGTAGCCGCCGTCAAAGCGCAGTTGGGAGCGCGTCGGACTGTCAATCTAGAGTTCGCGGGTTCGATCCCCGACAGCGGCACTCATTCTTTCCGACTATTTGTCTCTCACAAATCGGTTGATAATCGTAGACCTATGTGAGATAGCGGCTGGAGGCTAGGAAAGAATGTGGTGGTTGTACTGGTGATAGAAATACCAGAAATCCATTGTTAGGTGCTCCAGCCGCCGCGATATAACTGAAATAATGTTGAAAGCGGCGTTAAACTCCATTCAATCAATCAATCATTTAATGTATGCACACGTGTAGACAGGGACAACTCTGGTTGATATAGAGGACATGTTGTGTTGTTTGGTAACGGTTCAAATATGGCACTATTTACGCACATAAATTGATAATTCGATAGGAGATTAAGTCAGTCAGTGGAAGATCTCCCGTTTATCTCCCAAAACAATATAAATGGAGATACCATTCATTGAATGGGATCTTAAATCGATGTCCATCATTTTATCATGGTGACTTAAGCATTTAGGGTATTAACTTCGTTCCTAAATGCTTTATTATGCGAGCTTGTCCATTTAGGGTATTCTTGATTTTAAATTTGGTTTTAAAATGGTCGTTAGTTAAAAACGGAATTTATTGTGACTTATTTTGCAGAGCTTTTACTTTATATAAATGTGGGTAAAAGGGCATTGTGTGACACGATCCAAATAACCACGCACAGCCTATGGAAAGATTATAGATGAAAATCAAAAAAGGACAACATATTCTGTAGGTCTGAATTTGCTGATAACTACTGACAAAATTTGATAAAAGGTGTTAGCTTGTAACTCAAGAATTACTTCTATTGAAAGTTTTGAAAAAAAAAAAAAAAAAAAAAAACAAAAACAAAACGATTCAACTTCTAAAGGTGCTTTTTACATGACCAATGAAATTCAAATAAAGCATTACAAATGGCCGAATCAGAGGCAGCGGTCTTGATCAGAGGGAAAAACGTCATTCCGAAATCCTTAGATTTGAACGAAAATATATCTTGTTGATGTCCATTGCAATCACTTCTACGAAACGGTTTCAGCGAGTCCAAACAACATACGACTAACAGTTACAAGGCTTCAAGCATTCGAATTATGATCCAATGTTACCCCAATTTATAGCTGTAGCTCTGTAGAAAGAAAATCCTATGATCAGAATGCCAAGTCGTTTGTAAATGTTCAGGGCGGTTCCCTTATTTACACGCAACTACGCGTGTAAAGTAGGAAACCATTGCTCAAACGGTTCGTGAATGATTTCATCTTGAACCCCAGGACAGGCTATTACAAGGCTCGTGTTCGACCCTTAAACCAGGGTTTTGACTCCCCAAAATCTCATTTTGACTCTCAAAAGTTTCTAGCCTGGCTCCCAGGCTATCAGTTAGTTTAAAAATTAATAAGGTAGACCACTCATGTGTAATTATTTTATTTCAAATTATCCCCCATATTCTCAAAAACTGACTGATCGGCCAGACAGAGAATATAAGCTGATAAGAAATTTTCTTTCTCTAGTTGAATTGGCTTATTTTTTCACAATACTTCAGATCAGTGGGACGGGAGCCAGTCTAAAAAGTTTCCTGCAGGGGGTCATTTTGACCAAAAGAATTTCCAGTAGCGCAACCTATGAAATATTAAAGATTATATAGATCAATTCTTTTTGTCATACTTTTATAATAGGTTTATTTAAATGAAACAACATAAACAATAAAGTGTTTCCACACTTTTTTGTTTATGTTGTTTCAGTTAAATATATTACTTAAAGGACTGAAAAGTAATCATGTTTTGCTCCTTTTCGATCACTACAAAGCCAGTTTTGACCCCAGTATTTTATTGTCAAGGGGTCAATGACTCCCAAATTTAAAAAGCTAGCACAAACCCTGAGTTGGGTAGTAAGGGTTAGGGATAAAAGACGGATGAGAGACAAACTATTCTCCGATAACAATTGAAATTCTCTATACAGACCGAGTTTTTGTCTGAATAAAAACTATCGAATTCCCCATACGAATGTTTTTCTTCGTTTATAACTAATTCATTTTCTTAGCGAGAATTTCACCCTTTGATATTTTCCGACGTCTTTACTGTCGTGCGCCGTAATGAAATAGTTCCTAAACGAATTTCAAGGCGCAAGATCGACATTGTATGCAAGTTTTGAAAGATCTATTATATTTCACCGCAGTATATGTCTGCGTATATATATGAATGTTGATGTATAATGTATATGTTTTTTAGATTTTTGAGGTTCATTTGTTTTAAATCTAAAAGGAACCCAGTGAACATTATAAAGTAAAGTAAGCATCTCTTAACATTCAGTGACTTATAAGCAAATTGTGAAATAAGAATGAACTTGGTATCATATTTTAACACAGCAAATTAGGTACATGTACTTCTTCAATTGCAGTTGATAATCTATTAAATCGGTTTTAGACTGTTATGAATAGGCTCGTCTACTGACACGCAGCTCTTTTCGTTGCGAAATTTATGTACGAATACATTGTGTAAATTGGACTTGTCTAAGAACTGCACATCTGTGCAGGCTGATCTTCATCGATACTGTCTGCCAAAGCTTAGTGCATGACACGACTACAGAGCTACAGATAGTGTATTTGGATTTTAGAACAAAAAAAATAAAAAAAAAAACTATGGCACAAACCTGATGTTGTTGGTACTCTTTGGAATCGTCTCGTCGAGACGATTCAAATGAACACCCACATCATAGGGTTTCATTGAGAAATAAGGATTTTGGACTGGCTTTACACCCTCTTTTATATCTGTACCACTGAAGAATATACCGTGAACAGCTCGAGAATTGTTAACTTCAACCAAACTTTATTTTGAAATATTGAGAGCGAGAACCATGCTTCTAGATTAATCTTTCTCGTTAAATTGTTTTAACCGTGCGTGTTTTCCTGCTTCTGTTTTCATCTTTATTTTTTTCTTAAACAGTAACGAGTTATTCTTTTGATCACCAGTAATTGGAAACTGGTAATCGACTCCTTTATCTGAATAGTTTATTTCACGTTAATATATAATTTAATATACTTGGTTTAAAATATGATGATTAATACCACACATTTCTTTGGTGCTGTGATTTCAAAGTAGAGTTATTTTTATGTTTTGTTTTTTTAGTAAGAAATGTTTTGCTTACTTAATGAAATTGAGAAATTTCACTGTTATGAATTGACATTTCAAAAAGTTACCCACAACAGCTACCCTGCAATTCAAATGATGTTGACTGTTTACATTCATTTTTTTGCAAGTACATGTGCAAAGCGGAGTATAATTTCAAAACAGTTTGCAACGTTTTGTCATTCTGAACGCAGAAATCGCGTGCAAGGCGGGATATAATTTGCAATCAGTCTGCTCCGTTTAGTCACCCTAAAACGCAGGGCTGAGGTTGTCTATAGTAAATTTATTTTTAAATACTTTCAATTTGACTGCTATTCGTCCTCTACTTATTAGGCGTTATTCACGATAATTTCTTTTTCATGTTCAGTTTGCCACGAAAGTTTTTTTTAATTTTTTTATTCCTTTAACGGAGATTTTCAATTGTTTATTTTTTCACGAAGGATCATCCTTTTGCAACGAGTTGTAACTCGGAATGCATCATAATTCAATGTAACAATAATTTACCAGACGCCCGTATGATTTATTTTTTATTGGCAAAATGCTAACTCGCCGTTCAACCGTATCTAATTGCAAGAAAAGGGGTTTATTAAGAAAATTTATTACCTTAAAATCACTGTAAAATATCCTACGATTAGTCATATATTGCTTAGTAAGGATTTACTTACAAAGCTAGATATTGTTTATGCGTTTTAAACTGATCTAATGATTTTAAAGAAAGGTCTGGTGCATGGAAATGAAATGCATGTGGGATATAAAAATCTTGACAATTGAAAGTAAAACGAAATATTTATGAAAGGTTGCCCACGCTCTGCTGTTCATCACTTGATACTCAAAATGAAGCCTAAGTCGAAAGGGACATGATTCGGACGAAAATGCATTTTAGGGTGTTTCCCTTGATAGGTGATGTTGCTCTTTAAATAAAGAAGACATTTCTAAGATGCAGGTGAATGCCTTTAGTATACCAGAGTTATTACAAAATGGAAAAGTTTTCGTAAAACGACAAACACATCGCCACCGACGACGCCAAATATACTAATGCTGCTTTCGCACCTTTGCATATCTGCGGTTTTTGAGCCAAAAATGTTTTACGTGGATCAAACGCCGAGGCGTATTTTGTTCAAGTTAAAAGTTGTGTTCATAGTCTGTTTCTATGCCAGGCATATTCAACCGACTTCACACTTTAACCCCCGATCATCGAATTGCAAGTTGGCTGTTAACATACGGCGCTCATCGGCAGCCACAGCACTTACACTTACATTCTGACAGGCACCCATTTATACACCTGGGTGGAGAGGAGCAACGTGGAGTTATTTTTTTGCTCCGAAAAATTCCCATGATCTGGCCGGGATTCGATCTCGGGACCTTTGGATACCAAAGCCACCGTCCTAACCACTAGACCACGGACTCCACGTTTGTTCGATCTCGTAAGCGCGGCGTATCAGCTGTCACGTACGTGCTACGTATTTTTAAGTGCAATTAAAAAATACGTCGACCCTCGGCGTACAAGGAGATCATGATACGTATCGAGGCGTATGCGCTGCGTAAACCCGCGTTCACGCTACGTTGTCACGGCGTTCATTTCCGCTATCGTGAAACATCACGCTTACGCGGGTCGATACGCAAAGGTGTGAGGAACGTTTTAGGTTTTAGCAATTACTTCGGATCTCCGAAATAATTGATTAATTTCATAACTCAGATTGATTCAAATTTCAGAGTATTTAAAATTCTTCGGATGTAGAGTGCAAGACAAAAGACTGTTACAAACGTTACGATATACCAACATAAGAGCTTTCTACCATTAAATGTCGTTCGCTTAAGAACATTTTAATTTCAAACCCCACGCAGGCTGGATTATTAAATCTCATTTATAGGATATTACACTTAAAATAGAAAGAACAAGTCGATTTGCCTGTCGGTTAAAATTAAATTTTTATTGCATTTTTATGTTCAATTTCCTCGAGATCGATGTAAAATTACGCAGACCGAAATTCTTGATTTTTCATCTTGAGCATGATTACTTTAAAGGATAATTGAGTCTGTGCGTTATATTTCCAACTATTTTAAATATGTGTAAAGCAAAGACTCTGTCCAGCCTGTGCATCCGCACAGTCTGACCAGAGTCTTTACTGTTCGCGATTTATAGATAGATAAGATCGCAAAGTATACGTAAACAGTTAGGCGATTTTCTAATTTATACTATGTAACTAACTGTCTGGGCTACCAAATGTTTGCACATCACGCAGATGCAAAATTGATGGTAACGTCACGCACAGGCTCATTTTTCAACAGTTTGAAATGCTTGACCTATTTACTTTTTTGTTACTGACTTACGAGTCTATTTGATGGTCAAGGGTTAGAGCTTTAGCCATTGGAGGTTACGAAACTATTAATTTAATATCTCGTAAGCGTTTTTCATTGAGAACAAGAAGTACATATGCGACCCTTTAGGTAAAAAGGGACCTCGTGGGTAGTGCGTCAGTGTCGAATCTAGTCAGATTGCACGGACAGCGTAGGCTGACTAGGCTCGAAATCTTTCGCTCTTGGATGATTTTCTAAATCTAGAATCATAATTCAATCTTCGAGTGAAAGAATTTTTTAAAAGCAACTTCTGGTTGACCTAGACTGTAACCAATCTTCTTCTCAAATATTCATTCCCGGAATTCCAAGATGCGTTCCGGGTCATATGTAAGAGAACCTAGGCTCACGCGCCCCTAGCTCCTCTACAAATAGATTCCCTTGGTACTTTAATGTGTTTGTAGATAGTGGGGTTTTTTTTCAATTCGAGGATAACAGGATAAATGGTCGAAAGACTCCTATTTCCAATGTGGTCCTAACTCTCACCAGGGCCCGATTTAAAAAAAAAAAAACTTTTGTCAGGCTCAGGCTCAAATTTTTAATTCAAATAAATGTATGAAAATAAAAGATAATATTAATAAGTCGTTATTTATAACAACTTATTAATACCATCTTTTATGTAAATACATTTAAATCAGTAATAAAACAGAATGACGGCTTTAATCTCAAATTGAAATTTTAGAAAAAAATTAATTGAGCCCGAGAAAAGTTTTATAACCTCGGGCCATGATCTAATCGTGCACCTAATGAGTTGGGTTTTAACCACTGCTACGCTCTTTGAAAGATGGTTGAACTTGGACTCTGTCTGTAAAGTATTCTTCCCAAATATACTTACCGCGTCCGGTGGGGCTCGGACCCGCAATTATCATATTACGAGTCGAACACGCTAACCATTCGACTAACGTGCCAGACAATATAGGACCAGTACACTCAGAACTTCGTCTGAGTTTCTTACTTGTTCGCTTTAGTGTGGCGTGAGCAAGGAATGTCATATGAAACAATCCCATATGGTAGATATTATATTTCAAGTTCAAGTTGGAAACGTTATACATGTACACCTTCATTTATCCTAATAAGTAAATACAAATATTTCAATCAACCATGATAATTCATAATATCATAATTTTGACCTCAACAACTTGCGGTAGGACGCTAATCGACAGCTTGCTGTATATAATTAACTTTAATGTGTTTATTATATTTTTATTGCCTGTGCGGTCCAATTTATTCGGCTACTAGTGTTAGTTTGCGGTCGATATGGGTCATTCACCCCGGCACTGTGGTTGGCCGCAATTATGGTGTAACCCCACATCGTAACGTTACTTCCCTCTACCCTTATTTGTGTCACAACGTTAACTTCTGTTGGAGTTTCCAAAGTCCAAAGGCAATTGAGGTTATTACGCAAATCTATTTGAGCGTTTCGCTATTGTGACAAAAAATACTCTGGCGTTTCCCGTCTCTCCACCTTATGAATACAAAGTTTGTTATCGTTCCTTTTTACGAATCAACACTGAATACCCATTTCGGTTAGGTACTACTATTCATTAAGTAAGTAAGTATTATGTCTGACGCGATATAAATAAACATATTATCTGGCAAATATTTACGCAATACACACTAGTAAAGCAATAAGGTATAATTTCTGCTTAAACTCGACCATTTGTTTGCAAGATCGTACCACTTGCGAAACCATGTTTAACCTTTATTTAGTCTTCAAACTGCATGTATCATTTCTGCTGATTCCTGAAAAAGATTATCAATGTTACCAAGTTACATCCAAGAATACCAAAATTTGGAGAGGAACCAAAGACTCAATAGGAAAGCAAATGTAACTCATTTAGACTAGAAAAAAAACTAACTCTTCAGTAGACTAGCATCGACGAAGAAAAAGAAAAAAAAAGTCTGTATTTTCTTTCAGTCTGTTTATCTAGTCTAGATAATAATTCAAAATGTCCGAATGATGGAGGGAGATCAAGGGATACTCAAGTCAGCAACCATCCCGATAAAAACGTCATTCTAGACGATAATGCGTAACTTATGTCTAGGTTGCAAATTGTAACACTATTAATAATTCTATACATCATCCTGACATCAATTTTGATACCGTGTAAAATGTATCCAGTGTTAGAAATACGTCATGAAAAATAGCCTGGAAAATTGTGTCAATCTCTTACCCATTCGGAATACCGCTCGGCCAATCTCTCGATCAACCTCGGATGTACATAGACGGACTATTTTTGAAAAAATACGGGAAATCCATGCAAAAACTCGATGACGTCAGTTAAAATGGCGTTAGCCCTCGAAACTTGGAGTGAAAACATTCGACGTCGTCAACGTTACTCGTTTAAGTCACTGACGTGAAACTATCGTATCCTTATATAGATATTTTTAGATTCTTAAATGATGGCTGAAAAATCTTAATTTTTGAGAATTCTCAAAAATTAAAATTTTCAGCCGTTTTTTACTGTAATAAACAAAAATCTAAAGATATTGCCGGTTGTTTCCGCGCTAGTTTTTCTTACACTGATTCCGCCTATCAAATTGCACAATTTTGTTACATACCCATCCGCATTATATACATCCGAGGTCTGTTTAAGTTAACGGAAATGGCCAAGCGATGTTCCGAATGTCTCTTTACACAGTCTAGATACAAAATCAAGTAGTCCGAATGATGCCGGTAGATTAAGGGATACTATGAAGTAAGTAAACATCCCGATTAAAATGTCATTCGAGACGATAATGTGTATTCCTGACTAGATTGTCAGTTGAAACACTATTGATAATTTCAAACAACACTGTTACGTCAATTTTGATATACATGTACGTTCTCCGTCTAAAATATGAGGTGCCGCCGTCATAGCGCAGTTGGTAGCGCGTCGGACTGTCAATCTAGAGCTCCCAGGTTTGATCCCCGACGGCGGCACTCATTCTTTCCGACTATTTGTCTCTCACCAATGGGTTGATAATCTTAGACCTATGTGAGATAGCAGCTGGAGGCTAGGAAAGAATGTGGTGGTTGTACTGGTGAGAGAAATACCAGGAAACCATTGTACGGTGCTCATGCCGCCGCGATATAACTGAACAAAAATGTTGAAAGCCGCGTTAACTCCATTTAATCAATCAATCAACTTAAATATGAAATGGAGATGTCATCTTGGAGCGTTTTTGATCGATTTGGGTGAGCGTTCGGAATGATTGAATGGCCATACATATTTCTAGCCCAGGGCGGGCATTGTTGCCCGATATATCAGAGTATCTCTATATCAGACAGCGGGCTACCAGTCTTAGACTGGTCCAACTGTCAACTATCATAATAGCCTAGAATAGGCTATTCTGATAGTTGACACTGAAACCAGTCTACGTCCGGGTAGGATTCGGGCCAGAAATAAAATGGCCCATAGTTCATCATCTTCACGAGTCAAGGGGTCTCGAATCGATAGCTTCTTCTCGAATAAGATAAGTCAAACGTTCGTAACCCTTGGATCGACAAGATGATAGTTCATAAATGTTCGAAAACGTGTTTTTTTAGCTCACCTGAGCACGAAGTGCTCAAGGTGAGCTATTGGGATCGTAGAATGTCCGTCGTCCGTCGTCAGTCGTGCGTCGTGCGACGTGCGTCGTCCGTCGTCCACAATTTCTTTAAACATCTTCTCCTCCTAAACCAGTGGGCCAATCTTAATGAAAGTTGGCAGGGATGTTCCTTGGGTCAAGCTCTACCAAAGTTGTTCAAATAAATGAAATCCACCCTTAACTTTCCCTTTACCCTTAACAAAAAGGGTAAAAATATGAAAATCTTTAAAAATCTTCTTCTCTGAAAACAAAAGGCAGACAGCTTTCATATTTGGTATGTAGCATCATCTAGTGGACCTCTACCAAGTTTGTTCATATCAAGACCCTGGGATCATATTTGGGCTTAACCCGGGCCAAACCCTTTTTACATAGAATCAAAGAGCGAAAATCTTTAAAAATCTTCTTCTCTGAAACCAGAAGGCAGACAGCTTTAATATTTTGTGTGTAGCATCACCTAGTGGGCCTCTACCAAGTTTGTTCATATCAAGACCCTTGTGTCATATTTGGGCTTTGCACGGGCGCACCCCTTTATCTCTTAAGAGCACGAAGGGTAAAAAAATGAAAATCTTCAAAAATCTTCTTCTATGAAACCAGAAGGCAGACAGCTTTCATATTTGGTATGTAGCATCATCTAGTGGACCTCTACCAAGTTTGTTCATATCAAGACCCTAGGATCATATTTGGGCTCCACCCGGGCGCAACCCTTTTTACATAGAATGGAAGAGCGAAAATCTTTTAAAATCTTCTTCAATCGAAACCCGAGGGCACACTGCTTTCATTTTTGGTATGTAGCATCATCTAGTGGGCCCCTACCAAGTTTGTACATATCAAGACCCTTGGGTCATATTTGGGCTCCATCCGGGTGCATCCGTTCCAGCTCATCTGAGCATGATGGGTGAAAATAGGAAAACCGTCAAAAATCTTCTTCTCTGAAACCAGAAGGCAGACAGCTTTCATATTTAGTATGTAGTATCATCTTATGGACCTCTTCCAAGTTTGTTCATATCAAGACCCTTTGGTCACATTTTCGGTCCACCCGGTCGCATCCCTTTTTACATAGAATCAAAGAGCAAAAAGGCATATCTGTCTTGCTCTTTACTGAAAATGTTCCATGGTATTGATCTTAGGCAATAATCTTCTTTTTGACATCTGCCTATCTAATTAATGTGTTGTCCAAGGGGTCAAAGAGACTCAGGTGAGCGATCTAGGACCATCTTGGTCCTCTTGTTTATTATTTTTTTTTTAATCCTAACCGATGGTTCATGCTAGACATATGAAATACTAAAGGTTGTACACCAGCCAGTCTGAGCCAGGTCTCGTTCATTTTGACAAACCATGCGATAACGTTTAAACATGGTTCTCATTTGCACACAAGCGCACGTGCAAAGCGGTGTACACTTTCCTCCTAAGCTCTTCGCAATCGTTTTAATTTTGAAAGCAGGAAAAATTCTTTTATTTCTGTTAGCGTGACATTGACGACTGATAACAATTCTCGCATTTGTTTTGTTTCGATATTTGAAAGTATCGATGTATTTAATAATATCTTATTCCTATACAGATATCCGTGTGGTAACATCTAAATGATATTTTTATGATATTACATGGATATTTTTAGAGCAATGACATAATGCGGTTATTTTTAGAAACTTGCTTTTCTGTTAGAAATGTAGACGAAAACAAGGTAATTGAGGGTTTTAAGATAAATAAAATACGTAGTTAGTGTATTTTATAAAACAATATCTAACTCGGTTGTTGGAATTGATAATTATCTCGGCAGAGCCTCAATAATGATCAATTTTTCCGACCTTGTCAGATATTCTTTGAATACATAACATTAAGTATGTATTATATATACCTCAGATAACGATAACCTATGAAATCGCAGATTTTACGGTTTTTTTAGCTCACCTGAGCACGAAGTGCTCAAGGGAGCTATTGTGATCGATCGTTGTCCGGCGTCCGTATGTCCATCTGTCCGTCTGTCCGTCACGGCGTCAACTTTTTCTTTAAACGACATCTCCTCCTAAACTTATGGGTCAAAATAAATCAAACTTGGCAGAAATATTCCTTGGGTGGTCCCTTATCAAAATTGCTCAAATGGAAAGGATCCGTGCCATATCACGGGAAAAGGGGCCTTAATGACAAATTTCTTGTTTTCACTCTAGAAGCCACAAATACAGTCCAATCTTCTTGAAACTTGGTCAGAATGTTTGTTAGGTCATGAGGATGAAGTCTATTGAAAATGGGAAGGATCCGTGCCATTTCACAGAAAAAGCCGCCTTAATGACAATTTTGTCAACAATATCTTTAAACGACATCTCCTCCTAAACTTATGGGTCAAAATCAACCAAACTTGGAAGAAATATTCCTTTGGTGGTCCCTTATCAAAATTGCTCAAATGGAAAGGATCTGTGCCATATCACGGGAAAAGGGGCCTTAATGACAAATTTCTTGTTTTCACTCTAGAAGCCACAAATACGGTCCAATCTTCTTGAAACTTGGTCAGAATGTTTGTTAGGTCATGAGGATGAAGTCTATTGAAAATGGGAAGGATCCGTGCCATTCCACAGAAAAAGCCGCCTTAATGACAATTTTGTCAACAATATCTTTAAACGACATCTCCTCCTAAACTTATGGGTTAAAATCAACCAAACTTGGCAGAAATATTCCTTGGGCGGTCCCTTATCAAAATTGCTCAAATGGAAAGGATCCATGCCATATCACGGGAAAAGGGGCCTTAATGACAAATTTCTTGTTTTCACTCTACAAGCCACAAATACGGTCCAATCTTCTTGAAACTTGGTCAGAATGTTTGTTATGTCATGAGGATGGAGTCTATTGAAAATGGGAAGGATCCGTGCCATTTCACAGAAAAAGCCGCCTTAATGACAATTTTGTCAACAATATCTTTAAACGACATCTCCTCCTAAACTTATGGGTCAAAATCAACCAAACTTGGCAGAAATATTCCTTGGGTGGTCCCTTATCAAAATTGCTCAAATGGAAAGGATCCGTGCCATATCACGGGAAAAGGGGCCTTAATGACAAATTTCTTGTTTTCACTCTAGAAGCCACAAATACGGTCCAATCTTCATGAAACTTGGTCAGAATGTTTGTTAGGTCATGAGGATGGAGTCTATTGAAAATGGGAAGGATCCAGCCATTTCACAGAAAAAGCCGCCTTAATGACAATTTTGTCAACAATATCTTTAAACGACATCTCCTCCTAAACTTATGGGTCAAAATCAACCAAACTTGGCAGAAATATTCCTTGGGTGGTCCATTATGAAAATTGCTCAAATGGAAAGGATCCATGCCATATCACGGGAAAAGGGGCCTTAATGACAATTTTCTCGTAAGAGCTCCAAACGCGACAAATATAGTCCAATCTTCATGAAACTTGATCAAAATGTTTGTTTGGTCATGAGGATGAAGTCTATTGAAAATGGGAAGGTTCATGCCATATCATAGGAAATGGAGTCTTAATGATAATTTACTTGAAATATCAGGTGAGCGATTTAGGGCCCTCAGGGTCCTCTTGTTCTTTGAAAAGTTCATTTCCCCAAATAAGTTTGGCATTGTTCATAGTAAGCTATGGCCCAAGAATAGTTCACTCAACTTTATTCCTGTGAAGTGATTTATAATATTTATCAAAATCTGATGCCGATTAAATCAACATCAAGTTTCGTTTTATATCATGTAAGCAATCTGTCAGATTTCCTTCGTCAGAACCATTTTTCATCCTCGTTTTTTTGTAGTGAACTAGGGGAAAATATGAGTTTTGAACTAGACGAAGCACGTCTGTGAAATTGAATATTTATTAATCTTGAGTCTATGATTTCACCTACATAGATTCGTCTCAGTTTTATAAATCGAAACTTGCGTATATACTAAAACAAATTGCACAAATCTACTAAAACAGCGGGTGATTAAGCTAATTTTGCCTTTATTTGTACTCAAATATCTTTACTTCAAATCGGTTATATAATCTAAAACCAAATTCTAATCGGTCACAGAATATTTCTCCGTTATAGACATATTCACAGGAAAATAATTATCCGACGAATTACTGCTTTAAAAAGATAAAACAATTCCAAGGATTTTGGCACAAAAAATATTTCACATGATTCTATAGAATGCGCACGAGTGCCAAGAGAAGACACCAAGCTCTTCTTTGAAAAGGATATCACTCTTTGAAGGGAGATTTCAAGATTTCAGCCGAACAAATCACGTATTTTGTTAGAACAAACATTTCTTACTAAGTGTCAAAAGTATTACCGAACAAGAATTATTCAAGAAAACATTGGATTTGGCAGTATTCTTTGGCCATTATGCAAATTTTGTAAAATTACCCCCACCCCCTATTGTGAATTTTTTTTTAAAGAAAAGGATACCCAAAATTTCATATGAGTTGCACGACTTTTCCAATATGATTCTTAGATTATTCTAAAGGGAATTTTTATTTTTCTGTCCACCAATCGAAAAAGTCTATATGAATAGTAATACAATGAAAACTTGCTTCATAATCAACAAGATGAGATTCTCTTTTCAAGTGACCGATTCGAAGTTGGTATCAGTTAGCTAATTGAATTGGGCATAAATCTTGAACCTGTAAATCGCGGCCTCGAGCCCTTAAATCAGGGGTGTGGAATTCCCATGCCCGACTTGTCCTACACGGGCTTTTCCACTTGCGGGCAAGTACATTTTTCTATGCCACTAGTCCATGGACAAGTAAATACCAGAGCAAATCTTGATACAGTACAAAAAACTAGGAGGAAAGACATCCTTTTGTTTGTATGAAAGGGGAGAAAACATTGTCTTTAATGAAGAAAATGCTGGGTTACAGCATTTTCTTGATTAAAAACAATGCTTTTCTCAATAATATCATTTCATTTTTTTGTCGGCAAGTTCATTTTGATCCTGGACAAGTAGAAAATTGCATTTTACTTGTCCATTGACAAGTGATGAAAAGTCATATTTCCACACCCCTGCTTAAATGATTACTAAATTGTCTGTCGTATAAGACAGTTAACTTTTAAACAGAAACGAACTTCTAAACGATCACTTGGATTTGCTGAAAAAGTAATATTTTCTTTGGTATCTGAAATTGGGAGTCGTTGAATTATATCAGAAAAATCACTAGAAAAATTACTAAAGAAGAATCATCAATAAATATCGACTTGAAAAATGTGAGGAAAGCAGCGAATTTGACAGGAATTCAAGGGTACCCCTGATTTCAAAATTACCCTTGGTGGGTGGTGTAATTTTAGCATTTTATTCTTGTGTGAGAAACAAAAAAAAAAATCGCAATGGAATTTTCTTCAGTGATTTAGTATCTGACACGCAAAAGCTATAGAAGTTTGTCACTTATGGGATTTATCGCCGAGTATATGGAAATAAAAGATAGTTCATTAACTGACTATAAATATGTTAAAATGTGGCAAATGAAAGGTGGCCGTTTAGAAGTTCGATTCAGTGTATTATACCCCGTGTGGGAGACCTTTGAAGAGCTGGAGCTGAACATTTGTAATCTTTCTGTATCCTTGCACTAACCCCCAAAAAAACGTACCGTCTCTTGATGGCGTCGCACATTTTAGTTAAAACAACGATATAATGCCTATTAAATCTATCGAAAACAGAAATATAACCAAAACAATCTCGAGTTCATACTGAACAAAATAATTCTCGGGAATATTTGAGAGAGGAGTAACTGCTGAGGCGACAAAGTTATGGAAAAATGATTCAATTATAAAGAGATAAATTCGAAATTTTATGGCGGGATGGAATCGTCTCGGAAGATTTTGATGTGATTAAATCTGGTTCCGGCTATTAGGCTATTCTCATTTTGTAATGTGACCTACCTCGCGGAAGTAAAATAACCTCGTTGAATATTACACGGGTGTTATTACACTAGGGGAAAAACAATTCAAATGTAATAAGAACGTTTATCTTATAACTATACAAATACCTGTGTGATAACAACCCATATGATATTTTTTATGATATCACATAGTTATTTTTAGAACAATAATATCATGCAGTTATTTTTAGAAACTTGCATTTCAGTTGGAAACATCGACGAAAACAAGACAAAAAGAGGTTATAAGATAAATATAATACGTACTAAGTGTATTGTATGAAAAAATATCAAACTCGGAAGTGAGAATTGATAATTGTCTCGGCAGAGCCTCGACAACGATCAATTCTCCCAATTTTGTTAGATATTTTTACTCATACAAAACACTAAGTATGTATTATATATATAGCAACCTTATGTATTTTCGTTGTGAAAATGACGTCACAGTGTAATTGATGGCGTCTATTCGCAAATGGCTTTATTTGTTTCACGGAATAACTTGAAAGCCATAAAATTATATAAATTGTTTTGGTTTATCGCAAAAAAATAAGGTCATATTATACAAAAAATATCCAATTCGTGCCTATTCAATACCGAATTTATAAATTCGTTATCTGTTAACAAATAAAAACTCGACAGACTCTTTTTTCATCTGTTTTTAGATGACTCTTTAATATTTCGGTATTCCATGATTCAACAACGCATGTGCAGAATCAAATAAAACGCTTTGAATCGTTTGAATGTTTCATACTTATTCTTAACATTTTCCGAGACATCATTTACGGTGAATGGTTGCTATAGTAACGAATATAGCACGCTACAAGAACACGATATTGATACATTATTATCTCGCTTAAATGATTATTTTAACAATGTCTAAATATTTTCACAAACTTCGTGTTTTTTGTGTTACATGATAAATCTATTATTGTTATCTTTTGAAAGATAATGGTTCGTGTATTTTGTAATTTGAAGTCCATAGTCGAGGAAATCTGGCATTTGCTATTAGCAAGTTTTAATAGAAATGAAATTACAAAAATACATACAGAATGTCTAAATTAACATTATGAGATAGATTACCCAAATCCTATCTAGAAGCTGGCTTACTCGATCTTCAATTCAAGGAAAGATCCATTGATAGATGTACATGTGTATAGAATATTGAAATCAATCTATAGCCCACCAATATTAACAAGGGACAGATTAATTTTCGTAGGCATTCCCTGTTTGTTGAGCGGTTTAAGAAAACATCCACGAAGTGGTATCATTACTTATCCTTGGTTAGGTTTGTGCATATTATTAAACGAGGACGGTTGAAAACATCCCTTTTCGTATTAAAAAATCATGGTCCGCACATGCGCACGACGAGTTTCGACAAATCTTTATAACTATTGATAAGTGAAGGAAACAATGCAGCTAAAACAACATTGTGCATAAACTTTCCGATCGATTTGGCATCGTCGAAATATACCAGCTTTTTAGATGATGGAACGACAAAGGTTCTCGAGACTCGATTTTCACCGTGGTCCTTGTTCATAACAGATCTCATCATGAACATAGAGAGAAGAGCAATTGATTCTAAACATTGATACCTACAGCTTAGTTACTTGGGGATATGTCTTTTAAGTGTCCAGCCCTGTTACACAACCCGCCTCCGCTAGGGCTCGAATCCACAACTATCTCATAGCGAGTCGATCACGCGAACCATTCGGCCAAAGATGAATACTTGTTTGTTTCACTCAGTAAGAATCACGGAATTTGCTTTAAATTCGGTATGTTTCTTTTATCAAACCTTACTTCGTCTACACATGACGTCAACGCCCCATTTTCCTCCTAGTAGAAAGATATAGAACGAATCAATAAAATTCATTAGAACTCGTAAATCAGTTGTGTTACTCCCGCGATAAGCGTTTAATAACCAGGATGAATGGCGGCAGTGTCGCATTTCCTTCTTCAATTAACCTTCCCTAGACCGCCTCGTTAATATCGATTTTTGCGTAAATTAATATTTTATAATTCTCTAATTGGTTACAAAAAATCCTGCCGTTCCCCACTCCGACGGATTTTATTGGTCGATGCATGAATTCAATTAAATTGGATGGGTCCTTGTTCGGGGATTTTCCTTTTAGTCGACCCGTCTACTCACGTGATTAATCAATTTTATCGAGATGCTTGGATTCTCGGAAAAGAAATTGAAGCTGTCAGGGGAATTCCAAAATGGAGACCGTTTCCTCTTTTCTAAATGCATTTTTAAAGCCTTCAAAGGGAATTGCGTGATGATGCGTACAGTGTTGAAATTTGTTATGACCTCACCAGACAGTTAAAGCAATTATAAAATGAATGCAGGCATGCCCTACATATATCATTATACATGTATTGCCGCTCTAGGTTTTCCGATTTGGAGTTTCCTTTTCAGTCACTGGGCTTCACGCCCCGTGATTCTGTACGATATAAAGTAACGCGAAAAAGAAGCAATTGCTTGTATTAATGAATTTCATTATATTTCTTTTTTCAGATATGGTCGTTTTCCTTAACCACAACGAGCTGTCATAAATCAACAAAACCTAACACTACGGAAGCTTCTTAACGAGGTAAATCTTATTCCATAACCATAACCCGAGGGCTTTTGCTAGTTTTTTTTAAAGTTTGCGAGTCATTGACCTCCTGACCATAAAATTCTGGGAGTAAAAACTGGTTGTTAAGGGGTCAAAAAAGAACAACTTATCAAAACTTATCAAAAGTTATTAATCTTAAATGGTAAGCAATATAACTGAAACACAATTAACAATAAAGTGTTGAAACACTTTATTGTTTATGTTGTTTCATTTTAAAAGATATTTCGTAATAGGATAAAGTAAACAATTGAGTTCTATGATATTTTATTTTGCATAGGTCGCATCACTGGAGTTTCAGTTGGTTAAAATGACCCCCTGCAGGAAATCTTTGCGGGTCAAAATCGGATTTTTGGAAGTCAAAACCATGGTATAAAGGTCAAACACAAACCCTGGTCCCATTTTCGAAGGTTTTAGAACGGTCCAAAAGAGGTTTGAAAATTGAAAAATTAAAACGGATGAAGTCTGTATAGAATTTCGTCGTATGTAATTTTCATAATTATTATTTAAATAACAACAACAACAACAACCAAATCTTACAGCCCTACGATTTGCGTGCAAATCACGTGCAAAGCGATGTTTCATTTTTAGCTCCACTGGCTGAAAGCCACTGGGGCTATTGTCATGGCGTTGTGTCCGTCGTGCGTCCGTCCGTCCGTCCGTGCGTCCGTCCGGTCGTAAACTTTTCTTTAAAAATCTTCTCCTCAGAAACTACTGGATGGATTTCAACCAAACTTCACAGGAATGATCCTTGGGTGACCCTCTTTCAAAGTTGTTCAAGAAATTCTGATCCAATGAAAAACATGGATTTAATGGGCGTGGCTAATTTCCAAATATGGTAAAAAATGAGTTTTCTCAGATTCTAATTAATGGATACCAATTAAATTTTACATGAATGATCCTTGGGTGACCCTTTATCAGTCTACAAAAAATCATTGTGATCAGATGGAAAATGTGCATTTTATGGGCAGAGGTCATTTCTCTATATGTTATATAGTGGAAATTTTGAAAATCATTTTCTCAGAATGTAACTGATGGATATCAAACAAATTTCACTGAAATGATCCTTGAGTGACCCTTTATCAGTCTACAAAAAATCATTGTGATTGGATGAAAAATATACATTTTTTGGGCGGAGGTCATTTCTCTATATGTTACATAGTGGAAACTTTGAAAAACATTTTCTCAGAATGTAACCGATGGATATCAACCAAATTTCACTGGAATGATCCTTGAGAGACTCTTAATCAGTGTACCAAAAATTATTTTGATTGGATGAAAAATATGCATTTTATGGGCAGAGGTCATTTCTCTATATGTTATATAGTGGAAAATTTGAAAATCATTTTCTCAGAATCTGATTTTTGGATGCCAACTATATTTCACAGGAATGATCCTTGAGTGACCCTTTATCAGTGTACCAAAATTTAGTTTGATTGGATGAGAAATTTACATTTTTTTTTTTTGGAGGTCAATTCTCAATATAGTGGAAACTATGAAAAACATTTTCTCAGAATGTAACTGATGGATATCAATCAAACGTTTTTGGTATGATCTTTGGGTGACCCATTATCATGCAGCCAAAAATTATTTTGATTTGATGAAAAATATGTCTTTTAATTGCAGAGGTCATTTCTCTATCTGTTATATAGTTGAAACTTTGAAAATCATTTTCAACGTCAGTAGAACCCCTTATATCTAAAAATCTAGTCAAAACATTTATTTGCTTTAATTTACAATAATTTCAAGCCTGTGGAGCGACTCAAGCCATTCATGGCTTTCTAGTTTAAGTTTTAAATGTTTCTTTTATCCTGTCCAGAGGGCAATAAATTCATGGACAATCTGCCATATCCACCCCAAACGATAGACCATGAACAACAATTTCCATAGTAGTGCAGTGTGCAGTTATTAATGTATTAAACAGTCCAAATGTGCTATACGCATGCACAGTATCTTGCATTTCATTGAAAATAATTAGTCGCAAATACAAATGTTTATCTTGGGAATTCCCAGTGCTATCCAATCAACACTTGAGCTTTTCCCATAGTCCCTTTGCACTTCCGAGGAGGGTATTCCCCTGATTCGAACCATGTCCTTCAAGTTGGGAGAAATCATCAGTGACATTTCGAACAGATTAAGTCCATGAAATCTATTATATGAATTACTTATGTGATCTTTTGGAATGTTAAACAGAAGTTCTTATTTCTTACATACATAGAGATCAAAATGTCTGACGATTTGATTCCTGCATGTAATAACGATTCTTGGTTTTCACAGAAATAGTTTGAATACCTACGCATACACAATGGCGATCCACCCATTATACATATAATACGTACTCAGTGTATTGTATGAAAAAAATATCTAACCATTGTAACGAGGTTTGGGGAATTGATTGTTGTCGAGGCTCTGCCGAGAAAATTACTAATTCCCACAACCGAGTTAGATATATTTGTCTAGTCAGTGCGCATTATATTTATCTTATAATTTTGTAAGCCTTGTTTTCTTCGATGGTTCAAACAGAAATACAAGTTTTGGTGGGTTTTTTGCCATGTTTCTAAAAGTAACCGCATTATGACATTGTTCTAAAAATATACCTGTGATATCATAATTAATATAAAATTATGTATGGCGTGGGTGAAGTATTCGAATTCAACCCTGACTTTGAATTATACAGGGCTTGTGCTAGCTTTTTAAATTTGGGGGTCACTGATCCCTTGACCATAACATCCTGGGGGTCAAAACTGGTTTTGAATCGGTCAAAAAAGAGCTGAACATGAAAACTTATCAGTCTTAAAAAGTAATCTATAGAATCGAAAATAAAAAATAATGTGTAGAAACACTGTATTGTCTATGTTGTTTCATTTATATAGATCTTTTGTTATAGCATGAAGAAAACAATCGTATAGGTCGCACCACTGGAAATTCAGTTGGTCAATATGGCACCCGTCATGAAATATTTTAGGGTCAAAATCGGAGTTTGGTGGGTCAAAACCCAGGTTTAAGGGTCAAACGCGAGCCTTAGAATACAGAGACAATGTATTGGTATTAATATGTCATAAAGTTTAAGAGTTAATGAGGGGAGAACAAATGACGGAGATAATTAGTCATTTTTCACACAAAATGAACAAAAAAGACACCAAATGATCCTGATATCAATAATTTCAAGGGAAAGTCTGGAAGGCGAAAGAATGCAATAATGACTTTAGATGTCCAAATGTTCGTGAGATCCAATGATTCTAAGGGAAAGTCTTAAAGGCTGAAAGATTCCAGGAATAACTTCCCATTGTAATATGTTTGACAAGACTTAATTAACAGATCTGGATTTCGTCAATCTATTCTTGAATAAAACAATATCTAAACGACTTTATTCCGCAATGGAAGATTTTAGTAATAAGATAAGAAATCAAGATAGGGTGGAATGAATATCGCAACACTAGCATTATTACTTAGAGACAGAGAATGCATTCATCACATTAAACACAGACTTTTTACCACAAAATAGCCTGCAAGATTTAATTGTATAAATCGATTGATTCAACAAAACTGTGTTTTATTTTTAACGGAGTAAAATATGTGTAGAGTTTGGGGGAGAGACATTTTTTGCGACGCTAAAAAGGATGCATTTATTGTTCCTTTTTAGCTATGTGATTTACTGAGAATACAATACATTTTCAAAATTTTTGAGTTCATTTTCATTTCAGTTCATTTTCATTTCAGCTGAAACACTGCAATATTCAGCCTCTTTAATGAGTTGTGCTAACACAAATGCCAAATCGTTTAATACAATTTATTCTTGTTTTCATTCTTTTCTTTCAGCATAAAAAGGTTTTGAGGGTATTAAAACCTAAATTATACTTAGATTATATTATCCTAAATGGAAATAAGTAAATTTTGAAGAACTGCATTTGAACACTTTAAACAGAATATACGGGGTGTAAAGTTACTTTGGGATGCTTTAGCGAACAGTCCTTTTCCCTTCTTTACTTTGATAACAAATCGAAATATTCTCACAAAAGCGCAGTAATTTTGTCACATGGTAAAGGGCTAGAAGTGTTAAACGTCAATTCAATCAGTCGTCACTGTCAAATGGAGGAAAGAAAATTCTCAACCCTCCTATGGGAGAATTGAAAAAGGAGAGTGTTTACATTGGCAACGCATCAATATCATTAATGAACCGGGCTGCTTTTCTCCTATTCGTGTTAAATTGGGGTGAACGATACGAAAATAATGGACCCCATCTCGAAAAATAGCCATCTTGGATCAGGTTTCCTACATGTGTGTAAAAATTTCCATGCATGTTAAACTTTGTGTCCGAAATATGTGTAACTTTTCATTTTCGGTTTAATTTATTTCTTTTTCATGCATTTATAAAGTTAAGATGTAAATCATTTCAATAACTGGAAAACATACCAATTACATGGTATGGCAATTAACTCTCCCTCCCCTAAAAAGTCTTAATCCACTAATCCAGTTTGTGGTTTTATTTGAAGACCCAACAAGGCACAATGAAACCTTGATTCTGAATCGGTAAGTGGGGTTAATGTCGGCGGGGAATAAGTTGGTATCAAACTTAGCTTGGGTAGCTTATCGACGGTATTACAAGAAATGTAGTTTCCATTTTGTTCATGGCATCCACTTGAAAGAATGTACGCAAGATTTCGCCAGTTTCGTTACTAATATTATTCCACAAGATTGCAGTTTGGAAAACCACTTGCCTCTAGTTGCATAATAATGAAGGCTCTGGTTACACATACGATATCTGTTTAACTAAATTTTATAACGACCAGCAAAATTTGAAACCGTCGTGCAGATAATATTTGCGTGTGTTTTTGTTTGAGCCCCCACATTTATTGTGAAAGCACTTTTTTTAGGGGGGGGGGGGGGTGATTGCGGATAGGCAATGGCATTTTAGTGTGGCATGTGCTGAAAATAGATGATTTCTATTTGCTATGATCATCATACTTCTATCTTTCAACTAATGTGAAATGCCTACCATTTAGACTGGCATTCAGTCCCAGAGTTTAGATTTATTAGTAAACAAGGTGCATAACCACTTAAAACCACAAACCAACCACACACATATATTGAGTTAATTTTCTTTTATCTGAAACTCTTAAATCAGGCTTATAGGCATGAAACATTATTTCTATCTTTCTTTTTTTCATATATACCTCTATTTAAGAGACTGTCACCAGTCTACCTACCATTAAACCATGCATGTTACAAATAGAATGGTTGCTATAATGTAGAAGACCACCGAAATGGAGGGGGGGGGGAGATATTTCTCCATCTTTAAAGCAATTTTATCATTTAACTTAAATACATTGTGCTTACCTAGCGCCCTATTTTGAATGCACACATCATTGTTTACGTTATTACATAATTTACTCCGTATCACCTGTCAAGCGTTTTCAGAAGGGCAAAAAGAGGTCTGGAATTTCCGAAAGTCTGGTCGAATTACGTCACAGCTCTTAAAATGATCACGTGGGCAATGGAAGCTGACATTTATAGATGATTGTTTCAGCAGGAGACCTTTGGTTTCCCTCGGTTTTTGTCGTAAAATATTCTGAGGATTGCTTTGATATTTCCCACTCTTGGCTGATGTTTCGATAGGCAAGAAAATCAACGCATTTGTTTAACTAATATTCCCCCAAAAAATATTTTAAGTACTTCTTTTTTCCCTTGTAGAATAGAAGCATATATTAAAACAGTATTCCTTAAATATATTGATAATGCCGTTTTATTTGTCCCATCGATCATAAAAGAATATATCAAATCCAATTAAATCCATTTATGATTGAAATCTAATTATTTTACTTGAATATTTCTTCTTGGTCTATAGTAGAAAAAGAATTATTGAAATCTAATTATTTTACTAGAATATTTCTTTTTGGTCTATAGCAGAAAAAGAAGTGCAATAATTGTCCCTTTACTAAAGCTGATTTTTGTACAAGAAAGAAAAAAATAGAATTTCAGTACATTCAGCACGATTCTTAAAAATTCTAAATTCAAATTTGAAACTGTCCTTACCCTGTCGCCTGGGAAGAAGTAGCCTTAAACGAGACAGTGTCTAACAAAGAACTTTTTCTCGAATCATAATGGAGATAAATTCTACTACAATAATTATAATCATTGCTGACTTTCACCGATAATAAAATTCAAGCGCAACTTTTTATCTGTCCATTAAAAGAGATAAAAACTGATAATTATCATTAAACTATGGCATTAGGGAGAAAATTTACGATAGCAATAGGGATTCTTCGATCAGCGCAAAAGCTATCCGATTCTTGTCTCATGCGGTGAACCTTGCTCTTGACCGCTTCCTCACAAGTAAAAAAACAATATTGGACGGCTGGCCCGTTTGATTGCTGACAGATTAATAATAACTGTATCTTTTCCCATAAAAATGAGCCGAGGAATAATCTAGTATTATCGGCCAATATCGCAGCATCTTAAATAGCGGTATTCTGTGATTAAACGAGAACCTATTGTTTACCTTCAAGAGTTTGGATGCTTGTAAAATCACTCACTATCGGTACAGTATTGCGGCTGATATTAGACTTTTCTTCTCGGAGCTAGTTTTTGCTTAAACTGTAATTAACCAATTCTGAGTGTATTTTGGGAAGGATGGAGCCAGTTTTAATTCAAGGATAAAGATTTTTATGATTTCTGTAAAAAACGCAATGACTTTTCCAGAATAATTTAACAACTAAACCCGCCTGTCGAATTGTAAACAAGTGCATGACTGATCTGGTCCCCCCTTGACCACGGCAATATCTACTCGTCAATTGGAGTGGTATCTAGGGTTGAATATTTAGCTATCATTTATTTAATTTTCAAATAGGATTTTGAATTGATATGGTTTTACAGATTGAAAAAATGCAAAGTAGAATTGCCCCAATGAAATATCTTCCGTGCCTGTCGCATTTGGTATTCGGCAATATTCGCTTCTGAGACAGACGAAAACGAAACGTTTTCGCTTGGAATAAGTCGAATATTCGAGTGTATCCTTACAGCCCTACTTCAGCCAACGCAATTTTACAGAAAAATCTTAATAACGGCGTTCATCCCCATTCAAATAAAAAGTACAAGAAAGGTTGTACATGTAAAATACATTTCGAATCATTCTTAAAACCCGTCTCGAGACTGACTGTCGCTAGTTGATAAGTTATGTAAAACCGCGTTACCGTTTCTAATGACACAAGGTGTCTTGATGTGTCATTCGTCTCAACTCGGCCGATTCCTGTAACCTACTTTTAACTCGGAGCCGTCGGGGATCGCCCGAGTATTGCCGAATGTAAGTTCAAGAGGACATGACCTAGATAAACACGTATTTCCGGCTAATTACTACAAGTTGCACCAGCGAAGGCTTGGGTCAAAAACATAGTATCTGTCTCTATGGTTTTTAGACACAAACTTTGTTTTTGCTTTAAACTCTCGACAAACTTCCGCCGATCAAAAATTCCCTTGATAAACATTGCAAGATCATTTTGTGATTTCAAGGCGAATTTTCATTATCTTCACTTGATGAAGAATACTAGCAACACGCCAGTAAAGAAACAAACATTGATTTTGCGGAGAAAAATATTGAAAGATACTAAATTGAATTTTAAGAGGCGCTACTTTATTTCAAATGTATTAACATCCAACAGGATTTTCCTGACATGGTATAACACTGGTGAACGACGTTCGTTCACCAAAAAGCATCCGATAATTGATGTCAGAAGTAAACGAACAAATACGGTCTTGTGCGGGGCTACAATTTAATTGTCTGTATGGAAATTACTCGAGATGAATATACTGAACAATGCGCCAATGGTCCGTCGGTTGAACTTGTTGGTATACGTGTGAAATGTACATAAGATAGGTACATGCACATTTAGGCATCGATTAAAGATAATGAACGTAATCATATTATTGCTCCGTAAGGAGACATAAAAAATGTAAGGGGAAAAAAACATGAAAACCAGAACCTAGCCTTTGTTTAGAAATAAAACAAACAAACAAACAAACAAACAAAACAAAACAAAACATAAACACTAAAAACCAAACATTGCGGATTTGAATGATCATTGATGAACTTTTTATTTATTTGTTCATTTTTTATTATTTCATTTTTTACGTGATTTAAACTAGAAAAAAAAGCAAGGATTGTCAGGCAAATCAAAGACCGGAAGATCTATAGGCAACCTACCGCCGACGCAAGTCCATCCAATCTAAGTATAGTAACAAAACCGATGCAAGATTATTTGACATTTAATGACATCCGCTAAATAACCATTTCAAAACCCTTAAGCATTATATCCTTTTTAAGACAAGGTCAAATTTGAATCGAATTTTTATAGAAAATTGTGATTACTTTTTTACTTAAATCTCAAAACTTTCTTTTACTTGGCGAGACATAGTCGTTACAATGACAGGTTGGTGTATGAACAATAGTTCGCCCGACCGCTTGTTAGTCCTTTCGATTTTTCCGTGCAATTTATATAGAGGATATTGAATGAGTGGTCATAGAATACCGAATTTATTAAACGAGTCATCTATAAACAGATAAAAACGGGGCTGAGCCGAGTGTTTAAATGGCGAGGTTACAGAGCTTGTACGGAGTATTGTTCCTGAATTTGTTGACGGATTTAAAAAATAGATGTGTCCCACATGTTCTCCAAATTCAAATAATCTTTTGGGTTGCATTAGTGACAATATCGCTTATCGGGGTCAAATGTTCTAAATGTTTTAAGATCTTCCACGCCACTACTAGCGACTGCGGTTGTTGCACAATTTTGGCAAGTAGAGAAGTTTCGATTGTCATTGCTTTTTATTAAGAGAACAACTAAAGCTATAATTTCCGTAAGTAAAATATAGTTTTAGTTATTCATGAAATAAAAAATCGCACTGCCCGAAAACTACAAGATCTTTATCCTTACTCTAGTAAATTATAGCTTTAGTTATTCACGAAATAAAAGTCGTAGTAACCCAAAACTGCAAAACCTATATTTATCTAGAATAAAAAAAATATGTATTTAGCTTTCGTTGTTCACTAAAAAAAATCGTATCGCCCCTATACTACACATGTACAATAGTCTGCGGTTGTTACAAAATGTTGTCAAGTAGTCGCGTGCGTCACTACTTTTTATCAACTTGAAAAATGAGCCTGACTTGTCGCCGATAGCTACTCTATACCGTTTTATCTCGGAGTGCCGTATTTCCTCTTTGGTGCAATTAACATGCAAAATGCCGCGGATACTTTAGACGTCATTGAGAACATTCGATCCTTTCAACGAAAATAACAACTGAAATATCAGAACATAACGGTCATGGATTATACATACGTCTTCATGGTGGACCACATTCCATACTTGTGTTCACGTGTATGTTTGTTTGTCCATTGAATGAAAACTTTAAGTGGTTCTTCGGCAATTGACATTTTCTTAGGATAAAATTATTGATATTTGACGTTCCTATTTAATCTGAGTGCCAGTCCTAGATGATTATGTACGCAGCTGGTAATATTTGCTCATATTAGAGATACATTTTCGCTGATATATTACGCAGAAGCATGAAAAATAGACTGAGCTTGTAAAATGTTATTTTTACAATTTAATGTAATTCTATTTTTGTTGGGTTAGCAAAAAAGTATCATTTCGGAGTCCGTTAATTCCAACTTGAATATATAAGGTCATGGACCCGAAATAGTTCCGCAACACTTCGGAACTCATGGTCGTTCATAATGTCAACCAAGATTTCCAAATGATACCTCGGTCAACGCGCTAAAACTGCATGACTTCCGAAAATTTGTGGATCTATTACGGAGCCGCTAATTTAAACTAAACGAACATTGCTCAGGCTTTTCCATAATTTGGAAAGTACATCGGACGTTAGTGTTGCAATTTTGAGTCATTTTCGATGTTATTCTGCTTCTTGTGGTACTTCGGTTATTCAAAACGCTTGAACATCACATTTGTTAATTTCTTCCGATCGTCTTTCAAGATGTTTTGGGCACATTAAAATTTGATGACAAAAAGCGGTAAAACACTGTATTTTGTTATCAAATGATTATATTCTCAGTTTTATTCTTCCAATCATTTTTTGTTGTGCAGCGCCATATTTAGCGTGATCATTGATGTTTGTGGCGTCATGTAAACCCACGTGGGAAATGACGCACTTTCATGGCTGCGCACTTATTATTCTCGAGGTCGATTCCATTGAATCGCCGGTCGTCAAAGAGCAGCTAGTCAATCTAGGGTCCCGGGTTCGATCCCCGACGGCGGCACTCATTCTTTCCGACTATTTGTCTCTCAGCAATGGGTTGATAATCGTAGACCTATATGGGATAGCAGCTGGAGGCTAGGAAAGATTGTAATGGTAGTACTGGTGTGAGAAATACCAGGAATCCATTGTTAGGTACTTCAGCCGCCCCAATATAACTAAAGAATATTGAAAGCGGCGTAAACTCCATTCATTCAATCAATTCAATCCCTTGAATCGCTGACAATTCCCGATTGCCACTGCTGTTGAAAAACTGCCGATTCCCTATTTAAATATATCGCATGTAAATAAACTCCTCCGAATTTGGACTAAACTAAAATTTTGTCTTTAGATAGTTCGCATAATTTCTGTAAAATAGCCTCGCCATAATACGATTTATTTTGTTAATAAATATTTCACTACTACTTAAAATTGTTAATCTTGAGAACATTGCACTTCCTAAAGATTGAATCAACTTCCTCGGAAGGAGGTAGAAACTGTTGGTGGCTAGCGGTAACACAGACAGTCAGCGTTCAATTATATGAACTTTTAAATAAGCAACCAGAAGGTCTGAACATCCCACGAGGGCATTGCAATACAGCGTATTAATAATGTTTGAAATGTGACGGACATAGTACAACAATATAACACATTGCGATACCTATTTTATTCAATATCCAAATACTAAGAGGTTATTTAACATGATCGTGTACAATACTGAATTCTATTGGATGAGTACCCTGCAGAACCAGTCTATATTTGACGAGGCGATAGCCGAGTCAAAATATAGACTTGTTCTGCAGGGTACGAATCCAATGAATTCAGTATTGTACTCGATCATGTTAAATGACATCTTTATTTCACACCATATACTGAAAGTTCCACAATTAACGATTTGCGGCATTTGAGAGGGACAAAGGGAATAGACCCAAAATAATTCCGATAAGGGCGTTAAATGAAAGTCACTATTGACATGTTGAAATTGAAACAAACACTTGTTCTAAAAATAGAATTCCACGTGAAATGTTCATTTCATGTGTCAAGTCGATAAGTGCCTACTGATTATAATATGTTATTAACATAAAACAGGTTGACTTCCCGTCGTCGCTTGAAATGTACATTTTCATGTGAACAAATGGTATTCTAAAATCAAGAAACAACAATAATTTTGTGTCCCTCTATGTCACTGAATTCTTCTTTTACTTGCTAAACAATGTAACAAATGAAGAAATCAAGAATCTTCTCAAGATCAAACTTGTTCAATACCTCCGAACAGAGGGTTTGATACATTAAAAAGGCTGCGAAAAGTGGTGATATCTATACTCGGGACTGCAGCCTCGCTTTCATCGTACAATATAGCTTGCCTCACTTTCATCGTACAATATAGGTTGTCTCGTTTTGGAATAAAATCCGTATTGCACAGTAGCCTCGGTCTGGTTGTACAATATGGATCTAGATATTTCACTCTCACGTGACGCAAAATAAGCGAGGTCATTGGTCTAAATTGTTTAGGTGTGAAATAAAATAATATATTAGCCTGTGTGTGAGATTTCCAACAATTTCAAATATGCGCAAAGCAAAGACTCTGACCAGTCTGTGCATCTGCACAGTCTGTCCAGAGTTTTTACTATGCGTTTAGTAAATAGATAAGGTCTAGAAGTATCTGTTGAACATCAGGTAGCTTTATATTTACAGTATTTGGCTGTCTACGCTACCCAATGTTTGTATCTCAAAAATATTTCAAATTGTTGGAAATGTCATGCACAGGCTCATATTAATTTTCGTAAAGGTAAATTAAAGGTGTAAAGGTGGATTTACAAAATCTGATATACATGTACCTGTCGAACAGATGCTCCAGATCTTACACTGCTAGTTTATCAAAACTGCAGTTATAACACTTTGATCTGCAAATGACTTGAAGCAAAATGTTGTACCATTTTATTCATTTACAGATTTATTTAGAATCAAATTTGTGATAAATTTGTGTATAACCGAACATTGATTTAAATTTACAAGTTTCTGCAACGTGTTTTTTTGTTGTTGTTGTTGTTGTTGTTGTTGTTGTTTCAATTTGCGAAGAAAATGTTTTTTATAATCCTATGCGCGGAATTTATGAAAAAAAAAGGAAAATGTATGCTTGAAAACAGATCGTACCGAGCAGAGGTCATTTTTTATCAAACGACCATCACGAAATATCCTATCAATGTTAGCAAAATGTCTTAAACGGAAATTGTTTATTATGTTATGATATTAGAACCGATTAGAATCGATTCTTATGGGTTCGAACATCAAAGGTTTCAGTAAGAATTGCGACAATCTATATACATACTACCAAATGTCATTTCTTATTTATTACGAAATATCGCATCAAGCGACCATTCCTACAAGCGACCGCTTTTTGGTGATCCTCTAAAATGCTTAACACAGGTTTTACTTCAAAATTGTTCGAAATGTTACGCTCTCATATCATCTAAGCATTACTTCGACAAATTAATCCAGATTTCCTGATTGGATGCGGTGAATGTTAATTGCAAGTTTTCAGGCATTTTTCATGGATTTCAGTACAGCCTTCAACCCTAGAATCTGAGATTTTTCCAACAAATCCAGCAGACAAGGTGTACAGTTAAAATGACAAACTGCCCAGCATGTAACTGATTTATGATGTCTTAATTACCCATAGCACTGGCACCAGAATCCCAGTTTGTTTATTTGTTCTTGGCTAATGGACATTCTGATGAACCAAATAAATGTTCCTTTATCTTGATTACACACTTGATTAGAAGAACCATTACATTTTCTCAAATACAGTTGGTCGGATATGTTCATCAATTAATAGACAAACGGTTATCTTTTTATGAATTATGAACCTATGGAAGCGAAATATTGTACAACGTAAAATAATGGTAAGTTTGTTTTTTTTTTCAATTTTATATATCTATTTCAAAATCTGAATTGTCAAAGCAATTGGGTATATCAAGAGGTTAGAGCAAAAACAGTATGTGTCTATTTATCGTATAGACACATACTATGTTTTTGCCCTAAGCCAACGAAAATATAAAAAGTATGTATTTATGCTATGTTTGTGTTTAAGCAATCTTACTTTTGATAAAGCAAAATATTTGAGCATTTCTAAAATACGTACCTTGTCTATATTCTGATTTATTTTTAATCTAGTGGTCTCTTATTTAATATATACTAGAATTAATGTGTCTTCAGTCTATTACTTTGATCTAAGGAGTGGCAAACATAGGCTTATCAAGGACTTTGAAATTTATACGCACTCAGAACTAAGGAATATATATATGATAAAGGCGATGTGTGAACTTTGAAAAATGAATGCCATCTGTCCACTCGCTTTGTATGATTTGGGCATTGGTGAATAATCAAAGCATCGTAACTACAGCTTGAATAAGCTGTAATTTCGATGTTATGATCATTTATGAACAGCATTTTTTGAAAGAGGATTTATTTTTATTACGCACGTGATAAGGTCATGGACATCTATCAAGGTCTTAAAACATCTATCTATTCCAAGATATAATAATCATTTTTTGAATGTACAGAATTTTGTTATGATATTGATTATCTTATTTTATATGATAAGAATAATTTATCAGATAAGTCCACAATAAAAAAAAAACTTTATGTTAATCAGTGTTGCTAAGAACCAAACATTTGTTCACAATGCTTGAACGTGGAACTAAAGCTAAGAAGAGGTAGAATTAAAACCTGGCAAAGTACATACTAGTCCAGTTTTTAAGGAGTGATGACATATTTTTAATGTACTGTTAAATTATTTGGTTTCCTTTACAGAGTTTTCTGGAATATGAGGTTTTCAAAGTTGTTCACCACACTTACTATTGACAAAAACGACCAAGATTATGTTTATCTAGAAGACATTTACAGTTTCTTAACACAGAAAAAATGCAAAATAGGAGATATTGATAAAAACATAAAAAGGATTTTTAAAAACTACGAGGGTACAATAGAAACATTTGGAGGAAAAGACATAGTTTCAGTGAATTCTCTATTGAAATATTGTTTTAATAATCAGGAAAAAATAAAAAAGTGTAAAGAATTGTGTTCTCATCTAATCTTTGAAATACTTCATTCCAAACATACACAGAAAACTATAGTATCAGGGTTAGACTTGTATAAAAGTATATCTAGCGCAAATTTTACAGCAAATTTATCATTGCTTGATAGTATAGATATAGACGAGCATTCTATTTCTACTTTAATTCATGAACACCGACAAGAATTCAGTGAAAAACAATGGCAGGGCATTATTTTATTTGAACATCACTTTTCAACTGAGATAGGTAATCTTGCCAATGAACTTGATTATGACAAACTTTTAGAATTAAAAATTCAGAAGTTCAAAAATCTTATTGATTTGTATGACCAGAGCGAAAAAATCTCCAAGACTTCATCATTGCATCTGAGAAAAAAGCTTCAGCGAATTAGAAGGACACATCAAAAGGAGAAAATACAATTACATACCAAAAAAGTACACTCACCATCAATAATTGAAGATGAAATTTATGACTTGGTGAGAGATAGTGGAATTATTTGTGTTCACGAAGTGATTTGTTATGATCGTCTTGGATTAGTACCTGAAGATAATTGCATAGAAGCTGTTTGTGTTTTAGATGCAAAACTTTGTGAAAATGTGAACGAAACATGTGTGCGAATTTTTAATTGTATTTGGAGAAAGCATAAAGTGAATCTTCTCAATATTTACTTTATAGAAAGTGAATATTTAGAATCTTACAAAAAAGAGGATGTGTTCTCTAGGTATTTAATAAGGGAGGCATTACAATGCAAAAAAGTCGAAAACATTGTGTATCAATGGGAAGGTAGAAGTTTGATTATTAAAGAACGAAATTTCGACGGAGAAGAAATTTGTGAAGTTTGTGATCTGGATGGGTATGCAAAACCGTTGGATACTAGATCGTTTGATGTAGTGAAAGAATGGTACATAGAAACACCGATCGAAATACAATTCATATTATCGGCCTTTATCAACAAGGAAAGTACTAGAAGAGCAGTCAATCTGGATCAATTCTACAGAGACAGACTCAAAAAACTGTACATTATATTTGACACACTTTTAAACGTAATGAACAAAAATTACATAGGAGTATTTCAAGATAAGTCAACAAATGAGCTTCTTATTGAATACAAAAGTGTCAAGTCTGTCTTTCATGTAACATCAGAGCTTGGATCAACATTTTCGCTTGCAGCAGGAGAAAAAAATCTGAAAAAGTATACTGACCCTGACCACTGCAACTATCGGACATTCCTGAGGCCATATGAAATCCCTTTTGATACATTTAACGGAAGTCAATGTACATCTGTGTGCCTGAGTAACTGCCATATTATACTCATGTTAGATAATTTAGTGAGACTGACTTATGTAGCAGATCCAAATCCAGGAGAAAAAAGATCTAAACAACTGTGTACTCTTCCTATTACAATTCAAGGATTACCACTGAACCATATTCTTGTGAAAGACTGGCACCAACAGGATTGTGACAGAGAAGATTATAACTGTTGTTGTAAGCAAAGGGAAAAACTGGTAAAAAGTGACACAGAAAGAGTTTTGTTTAAGCTCGAGGAGAAGGAAAAGAATGTAATGGATCAATTTAGTAAACTCATGACGTGGGGCCAATTAGAATTGTGGAGAGAACTTCCAGGTAAATACCGATTATCAAATTTAGCATCATATTTCAGATATTTTCTGTATTGAACCTCTGGGTGACCTCTGCTGAATGACCCGATATCTTTTTTAAATATTCAATTTATACTGTACCAAGACGGTTTCTTTTCATGTTGGGGATAGTATATGAATTATTCAAAGTTAGATTGGTTTAAACCTATTTACTTTAAATCGGTGGGAAAACAAGTTCTAATAACCTAGATTAATCCCTCTTGATCCTGCTTCATGGAAAATGCACCAGAACTCGCGCAGAATGTTAGGGCCAATGTCGATAGCCGCTCCCGTAAATCGAACTCATGACCTTTGGGTAATGAGACCAACGCTCAAACTCGAGACCACAGACACAACAGTTACATTCTTTGATCCTGTGCATGAATATTCATATATCTTTAATAATTTTAATGCAGATGATATATTGAATTGAATGGAGCATTCGCATGCTGTAAACACTATTTTAGTAATAGCGAATTGTTTTTGGATCATTTAAGAATAAATTCTTGGTATTTCTTCCAACAGTATTTTCACACTTATATACAGTGTATGCTTAGATCAGAATACACATATGTTCCGGCTGATCTGAGTCTATATTGTCTGCTAAAGCCATGTGTAGGCCTACTAAAGGAAATACTTTGACCAGCATATGAAGGGTCAAAAAATACTCAAAATAGCTGTTTACAGTCGGAATAAAACTTTTTTTTTTCAAAGTTCATCTTCTTGCAAACTTCCTGCTATGTGCATTTTCTAACTAATAAAAAATGTGATCTCACAAACTTATTGCAAACTTCCTGTTTGCGAACAGTTTGCAAAACACTTTTTTTCAAGGAGTTTGCAGAATGTTTGAAGCAAATGGATTTTCTGTCATAAACACATCTAAAGTTGCTGCTAACTGTTTTTCTGACGCAAACACATGTTAAGTTGCTGCTAACTGTTTTTCTGACGCAAACACATGTTAAGTTGCTGCTAACTGTTCTCGCAAACAGATTAGTTTTTAGCTCCACTGGCCTAAGACCACTGGGGCTATTGTCATGGCATTGTGTCCGTCGTTCGTCCGTCCGGCCGTAAACTTTTTCTTTAAAAATCTTCTCCTCAGAAACAACTGGATGAATTTCAACCAAACTTTACAGAAATGATCCTTGGGTGACCCTGTTTCAAAGTTGTTCAAGCAATTTTGATCGGCTAAAAAACATGGATTTAATGGGCGTGGCTAATTTCCAATGGTAAAAAGTGAGTTTTCTCAGACTCTAATTGATTGATATCCATTAAAATTTTTACTTGAATAATCCCTGGGTGATTCTTTATCAGTCAACAAAAAATTATTGTGATCAGATGAAAATATGTATTTTATGGGCGGAGGTCATTTTTCTATATGCTTTGTAGTGGAAACTTTGAAAATCATTTCCTTAGACTGTAAGTGATGGATATCAACCGAATTTCACTTGAATGATCCTTGAGTGACCCTTTATCAATTTACCGAAAATTATTGCGATCGGATCAAAATTTTGTTATCAATGGGCGGAGGTCATTTCTCTAAATGTAATATAGTGGAAACTTTGAAAATCATTTTCGCAGAATGTAACTGATGAATATCAATCAAATTTCACTGGAATGATCTTTGAGTGACCCTATATCAGCCTCCCAAAAATTAATGTGATCGGTTGAAAATATGGATTTTATGGGCGGAGGTCATTTCTCTATATATGTTATATAGTGGAAACTTTGAAAATCAATTTCTCAGAATGTAACTGATGGATATAAATCAAATTTCACTTGAATGATCCTTGAGTGACCCATTATCAGGGTACCAAAAAATTGTGTGATCGGATGGAAAATATGTATTTTATGGGTAGAGGTCATTTCTGTATAAAGTGGAAATTTTGAAAATCATTTTCTCAGGAAATAAATGATGGATATCAATCAAACATTATTGGGATGATCCTTGTGTGACCAATTATCATGCAGCCAAATATTATTGTGATTGGATGAAAAATATATCTTTTAAGAAATTGTGGAAATCATTTTCAACATCAGTAGAATGCAAAATATCTAAAAATCTAGTCAAAGCTTTTATTAGCTATTACAAGAATTTCAAGCCTTTGGAGCGACTCAAGCCATTCATGGCTTTCTAGTTTATTTGCTTGTCATAGTTTTGCAGTAAACTTTGTATTTCTATAAGGGAAGTGGTACTTTTCGATTTTCTTATTCATACCATACTTTTTGTATCAAGCACATATCGGAGAGCCTAGCCCGTCTCCGATGACACTTGTAAGGAAATGTTGCGCGTCCCGAAACATTTGTAACATGGTGTCAGTGAATCATTTCTTACACTTGCTTGTAATCTGTTGGAATTGCATAAATTTAGGGTTATAATTGCAGATTTTATTTTCAGAAGATCAAATTATTCATCTTTTTTCAGATGAAATATGGACGTTTATGGAACCTGAAGATGTTTCGATTCAAGAACCAGGAGAGGTCGATTTTTTTTCGCTCAAACTAACCAATGACCAGGTAAAAGTGCTTTCAAATAGTGTACAAATATTTGACGAGTGTTTTTTCAGCGTAGATAGCAAAACGCATCTGAAAGTCTATCGAAATTTCTACAGAGAGCTCAATTTGAGTGAAAGGACATTCATATTTGTGAATCGTCACGCGAAAACGGACCATCTGGGCAGTGTGCAAAGTGTCGACCGAAGTCAGAGTGGGCCGTCTGCGAAGACTGACTCGGTGAGTAGGGTCGAAACTCGTTGCATCGTGCTAATTTCCAGAACCCTTAATGATCGATCTACCATAATATGAAAGAATTTTGAAATACACCATCTGGTTGACCTATACTAGAACTTATCTCTTTTTCAAATATTTATTTTACAGTTCCGAGATGGTCCCTTTTCGCTTGAATGGTCACATTTATCAAATAACTTGATTTTGTTTCTTGATTTGTTGGTTTGTGTGGGGTTTAACTTCCTTGATAACTCAGTGTGGGTCCATTCTGGGGGCTCCAATTATTGGATGGAGATTTACGTAATGCTTAACTCTTGGGCCCCGAGGATGGGGGTTTAAGGCTGTCTCAATATTTTTGCAGTTATATCGTGTCAGCTCATTCACCTACAATGATGAAGAAATACCATAACCTGACTCATGTCTTTTTAACCTGTATATTTTTATACACACGTCAAAAGACAGGACATATTATGTAATTACCCGAGGTGTCCCGGAGTCGAGCGATATTGATTACTTCGCCCAGTAAACCTCTGTCACCTTAAGTCTATTTGACATGTTTACAGAATGAAGCTCACAAGAACAGGCACTCTACTAAGCCTATTTTGTGATCTTTAGCCCTTTGTTTGTGACTATTTGCCACCTGGTATTATTTTTCGTTTGGTAAATTTAAGCAATGAATAATTTCTTGCAATAATTGGTAAAGATATTAAGGCGGTATATATATTTAACATCAAATGATTAGAATTATTAGAAAGATAATAATATATATATGTTTCCATGACTAGGTACTCGAGTCGTTGCAATAAAACTATAAATTGATAAACACAAATTCCTTTTTCTACAAACTATGATTAATAAATAAACCTTATTCCAATAGAACATGTGCACTTTTATTTCGAATGATATTAAAACTGTGTAAACAATTAAACAATGTTTTGGTTTTCCGATGAAACCAGTTTGAAACATACCATTTGACTCTAAAAAACATAACAGAATCCAAAGAAAAAAGTGCACACTCTCCTATGGACCTTAGTACTGGATCCAACAGAGAATATCAATACCTGCTCTGGTTTAATATCAAACTGTAAGTTATTTTCTGTTTATCTTTATCATTTCAGGTAATTGAGAGACCAGACCAAAAAGAGGAGAATGACTTGCAGGAAATAATTTCATATGTTTTTCCAGATTTCACTAGTGCACTTTCATTAGAGCCACAAGAGCTAAAGAATACCTCTAACATTGACAGCGACGAAGATGACTTATCCACACTTGAAATGTCAATGGACAATTTGTCAATCTTTGAACACGAACAAACATTAGATCATTCACAGCCAGAGTCATCAGAATTGAATATAGACTTACTGTCTTCATTTGGGTTCACAAAATTTACAGTCCCACCCCTTCTCTGCAGGCACCCCCCTCCCGCCGTTGGGCGTGACGATGACATTTCAAAGATAGCTGAAATTTTAGATAATATTATGAGTAAAATGGACTATAACTCTGTTCCCGAAAAAAGAGTTAACAGAATTCTATGTGGTCCTGATAACAAGATAGGCTCTAGTCTGATTACTTTAATTGAGACAAATAGCAAGTATGATTGTTTTCTACCAGAGTTCCCATTATTGCATCTAAGAAAGTCCCAAATTACTATTCTGTTCAGTGCATATAGGGATGCAGGCATTGTAGAACTTCTAAAGTTAATGAAAGAAGACGACCAAACTGAATGGGCTAAACTTGTGTCTATTCAGCATATTGATGTTGCAACAAGGTATGTAAAGCGCCTAGCCACATCTTTCCATTTAGCGTTTCTAATTCAGTTCGTAAAGTCATTGGGTGAGGATGATATGCATCTTTTTCTCATTGATATGGAGCATGCAGATGCCAAAACACTCTCAGATAAATGGCATGGCAAATTTGAGGCATTCATGGACTCCTCGGCCGAGCAAAATACTACATTTGCTCTTCACAAAGACATGATGGAACATTGTGATCATATTGTAGCCATTGCATTAGCAGAAAGACTAGGAGGCCCCACAGGGTATAACCTTCTATTAGCATCTATTAAAACATCTCTTCCCTTTTCTTTTCTTAACAATGCATCTTCATATGCACCATACTGCACCAAAATGCTGTACCACCATTACTCTGCTGGTCATTTCCATCGTTGCTTAAAAGAGTGCCTTTACTCAACACCAATCAAAAATAGCAACAGAAACTTTGCTTGCGACACAAAAAGAGAAATGGACCATTTAGATGCAATGAAAGGTTTCAGAGCAGGCTCAAATCTTACGTCTTTGACTAACAGAATGTCATTGGTGGACTACTTTAATGATTCTAATCCAGACCAAACCTTTTCGAAAACCCCTGATGCACTAGGATGGGGACTTACTGACACTGATAGAAAACACATATTTCCAACCGTATCTGTGATTCTTCAAAGAAATGGCTTAAGGATGGTAGAGAGTACACTGCCTCTCAATGTTTACAGCAAAACACCCACTCTTTTACCCTTAGAAATTCTAGATCAGTCAAGTCGAGAAGTTGGTAAGTACTTGATGTTGCGTTTTTGCTCGAGGGAAAAAATGTTTCAAATGGACAACAATGATATCCCAGACATCAGTACATTTCATGGTCCCGCTTCATTACTTCAAAAAGCTAAGTGTAGTAAAGGTGTAACCATAAAAAGGGTTATTAAATCCAAGCTTGAAAAAGTGAGTACAGATTCCCAAAAGCAAGAACATGAACGAAAGAAATTTGTAGCAAAGGAAAGCCAATTAATTGACTGCTTTAGCTCAAAACACAATGCTTGCCAAACTCTATTACACCCAGATAGCTCGAAGCCAAAGGTTATGAAGTCTGTGGGGATTCAAAAAGCTTTTAAGAAATTGCTCCAGCCTCTACTTTCAAGTGAAAATGAAATAGGTGACTTTATGAAAATTGGTCTTTCCTCAATACCCTTGTCAATTATCAAATCAATGCAGGTATGTCTATTTGAGTTCGCCGGTGTCAAGTTTAAAGTTGGTAATATTCAGACTGGTAGAGAGTACTTACAATTTGTAGAATGTCTCATAAATAAGACAGTAAAGCAATCAAATTGTCTTACTCGCATAGTGGTGTGTGAAGAAAAGTATTCTTTCACACCAGATGATTTTAAGGCTTCCACAAAGAAGCAAAGAAAGAAAGATGATCCTTTGAGTGTGCATCATTTGAAATCTGATGCCAATTTATTGAGCATGTTCACATTTTGCAAAGATAGCTTGACAAAAACAGAAATGGGAAAGCAAAAGCTTAGTCAATTTTTATCACAGAACTTAACCAGTTTATCTTTGGAAAAAGATGTTGAGATAATAATCGACAGTGACTTTTATCTAAGTTCTGATACTCAGTCTGGTGAACCTTTTGCAGCACCAGTACAAATGAAAAACCAGAGTGGAGGCAAATCAGTGAATTACATGTATGATATTCAACAAAGAAAAGGAGAAGCTGAAATGGCTGTGGTGGACTGGCTAATAAGCCAGAAAAATGAAGTTAGTGATGGAAACTCTATTGTTAGCTTTATAACATCTGGTGATATAGATGCCCTATATATACACCTATATGCAGTAAGTAAGCACTGGCCAAGGACAATAAATGATCAGTTTATTGCTCCTGTCTATGTTATTCTTCAAAAGCCTCACAACAAGTTTGACATATACAACATAACTTCAATTATTGAACTACTCGAGAAAAGTTTTATTGACAGGGACATAGGATTAAAAATTGCCGTCGTACTCTGCATGGGAGGAAATGATTTTATTCCAAAATTTTATCAAATTCCTCATCACACATTCCTACAAACTTTTATAGAAGACTACTTTTTCAGAAATTCTCTTTTCAAGTTCACAGATGGCCTCTTAAAGCTAGACACCACAGTTTTTGTAACATTTATCAAGACACTGTTTTGTCCAAAGAAATTGAAAGGTCTCAACTGTTCATACCAACAGATTAGATCTTTCACGATTGGTAAATTAAGAGATAATTCAAAAAGACAAGGATGGAAAACAAAAGATCCAAGAAAATGGCTTCCCCCAGAATCATGCATTGAACACCTTGCAGATTTAGTTGATTATCAAATCAAGTACCTGAACATTGTTGGCACTCATGAAGCTTTCATGCCCAACTTCATGGATTGTAGATGTCTGGTCAAAAATTCGAATGGAGAGACTGTATATGATTTTGGACCAGATTCATTCTTCGGCTCAATAAATGACCTTCCAATTTATGAGGAAAAGAAAGGACCAGTTAAAAGACAACTTCAATACACACCACAGAGGGGTGCCAGAATGAAACAACCAATGACATCTACACCTAATTCTAAACAGTAGGGTCCACACAATAAGATAATTAAGTGCTGTAAATAGGGAAGCCCTGTTTACACAAAAGATATTTTAAAAAAAAGTTATTTCCGTAGCAGCAATGATTTTTGTGGTCCCAACACACTACAGATTGAATTAAATACTGTAAAATTATGACCTGTTTCCTTATTGAGAATAGAGCCAACGGTCACAGTATTCTTAACCTCTTTTTGGCAAGTTGTATAATGGTGGGAACTGTAAGAACTGGTATTACATGAATTTAAAGACAAGAATGTGATAAGTCATCTTCATCCTGGATTTGTTTTATTGTGAAACAATTTTATTCAAACAACAGAAATTGAGTCTTTTAATGTACTGTTTGAAAGTGGTGTGATGGACTGCCATACACAACTTTTTTAAAATGTTTAATATCTTATTTGGGAATGAAATAAGACATTTCTTTATAGTTGGTTACACATATTTTTCTGAAATTAGCTACTCTCTCCCTACTCCAAAAACATATTATATTGTGGTTTTAAATGGTGCTTGTATGGCTTACATTTTTATTTTGCATAATTGAATGGAGGAACAAAAAGTCAAATTGTGAAAAGAATAAATCGATATATAACGTCTCTAGGAAAATATCAAATTGGACACTACTTATCTCTGTATTGTTGAATCCCGATTTTTTTCTTGAAATGTATACCTCTCAAACCACAAAGAATTGTAATATTCATAAGTTGTTAAGAAATATAAGAAACAGTTAAGTATGAAAAACAACCATCCCTTCTAAGAAATGTCTTTCCAGCTACATACGCAATATGACATAGACTGTGTAGCTACCTAGTTTGCATGGACTCAGATGCTTTAAGTTTACAAAAATTGCTTTAAATACATAACCAGTATGAGAAAAAGCCATTTTTGTAATAATTCAATTTCAGTTGAATCAATTAAGTATCATGTATTTTGATTGACTGAAAAATTTGTTTCATGTATCAATGAAAGCATTTTTAGTATGCAGCTTATCTATATGCTTACACAAAATATTCCAATAAGGCATATGAATTATGATTGTAAAAACTTTACTGTTTATCTGGATAATATTTCATTTTCAATTTGAAATTTGCGTGAGGTGCAAACATTGAGCAGCATAGACAGCCACCTAATGTAAATTTAATGTAAGCTGACCGTGTACAAGTACTTGCAGACCTTATCTATCTACAAAACGCATGCAAAGTCTCTGGTCAGACTGTGCGGATGCACGGGCTGGTCAGAGTCTTTGCTATGCACAGATATGAAACTGTTGGAAATCTCTCACACACAGTCACATATATTTTCCAATTCATGGAGGTATGTAACTAAAAACACAATCATACTTAAGATCAAATCCATTTCGTCAACCCATACAGTCTTATTCTGTTTTTAGTTTCATAACTCCATGTATTAAGAAAATCGGTTCTTCTCTTAATTGAATTCTAAATGGTTTACGAAAAAGTTTTCCGAATATTCAAGATTTGCCGGATAAGATTTTGCTATCACAGATGTTCAGAAATTTTTAATATGTACACTCTTGCTGTTCTTCTTGCACATACACTTACAATACTATTTATTTTCTATTATCTTGTGTTCATATCAGTTGAAACAAAATATATGTATATATAAAATTCAGTTATGAATAATAAATTTGGATTAATACTTATTAGTATTTGTGTGTATTTTACATATCCAGAAGATAGATCATGTAATTAAAACAAAATGGCATTATTTTTGTGTGTGTGATAAGACACTAAAAATACTAGGAAAACATGGTGTAAAAAGAAGAAACTACAAAAAAAGATTCTTCATTTTCCATATTGTTTTCTGCCCAAAACATACACTTCTTTTTTTAAGAATTTCAGAAACCAAATTTGTCGTCTGCATCTGCTTTGAAATTTGACTTGGTTTCTGTCATCTCTTTATGTGTTTTAAAATCCTTGCTTAGGCGATTGCTTCACATTATTATGTTATTCTTAACCTATATCACTGAACTCCATTATGAAACAATTACCTGTGATGAAATGGATATATATAGACGAACCTCATATTATGTGGCTACAATACCGAAAGTCAGCAGAAAGGATTTTCTAATAAAATTTTCAGTGCAAGACTGCAGTATTTGTTCATATAATTTACAGACATTTACTACAGTCTTGCCAATGACAATCAACCCCTCTTTCAATATTTACTATGTAGAGAGAAATCAGCACAAGCTGTACTCTGCGAGGATGGCTTATCATAAAATCTTAAAATAATACTCTGGGGTCAGTAAATCGCCCCGGTCAAGAGTGGCATCCGAACAGACCCGGTAATTAATAGGCTCTTAATAGATTAGGGAACAGATAACCTGTCAGACAGTCAGATTTACCGTGGCCTCAATTTGGACGATAGATTCGGGGTTGTAGGACAGACTGGATTTGATGTCTTGTAACACAGCTTTACGATATTCCGTAATTAAAAAATGTTTCCATGGAAACGGCGTTTTCTTCGCTAATTAGACAAGTAAACATGTTTTTGAACAAGAATGCTTTCAGAATAATTGATGCTTGCACAGATTCATTTAGTTCTTAGGGAATTCTTTGTAACCCATGTAGAGATTGAATAGAAAGAAAAGAAATAATATTCGGGCCAAAGGTTAAAAAGAAAAGAAAGAATTGGACAATCTTTTTTTAAAGAAAAAAAAAAGAATAACAATATTTGTTTTACAGGTCTAATAGATAATATAGAAATACCATTTTAGTCCATAGATTTATAAGATAAGGAAGTAAGAACATTTGGTTGTCCGAGGTTGTATAGTTAAGAAAAAAAATAATATTTAGACCAGAGTTTGAATACAAAAGAGAAGAAGGAAATACAAAAATGGCCAGAATTTCAAAGAAAAAAAATAAAGAGAAACCATCAATTTTATGAAAATAATAAAGGTACAATGTCCAGTCGATATTGCTCGAGTAACCACCTCTATCAAAAGACCAGTTTTATTCAGTGACCATCATATTAAGTCATTTCACCACCGTAAACAAAATCTCTGAAATAGTAGTCATTCTTGAACGTACTCTTCTTTGTTATTGAATCTTATGAAATTGGAACCCAGTAAAATCGTCTCAGTGAGACGATTCTACTGGGTTCGAAAATCATATGATTCAGTAAGAAAGAGTGACAATTTATAAATGCAAAAATGACCTGTCTTGTTTATCATGAAAGCTGGATGAAGCGACCATTACGTAAGCGACCGCTTTTTTGGTGGACCCCTAAGAGGACACGTAACCCAAGTTTTACTTAATATGAATTATTAATGCCCAAAGTACTATTTCAAGCTTCCATCCTCGACGTGGTATATGAACCTATATCTGCTCAAGCCAACTTTTTTCACCCCCAACCCCCGAAAATAAAAAGGAAAACATTTTGGAATGAAGAAATTGCTTTTGAAAATCAGTTCATTCGTTGTCCTCAGGGCTTTCTTCTAAATTCAAGAAATATTATAAAATATATAATATTATATATGAAATATATGAAATATTATAAACTGTATAAATGTTGACTGTAAATTCTAGAAATTCAACCAGTATTAAATTTCGTCGTCTGGCCATGGGTTGAATTGTAAAATCGTGACAAGTGAAAATGATAAAGCATAAGGGTATTTAAGTTGACAATCTTTTGAATAACTTTTTATCCTCTTACGATCTCAGTTTTTGTATTTATTACAAATTTGTATTATCGTGTTCGTACAAACATTACGACATTCCGATGATAATAGAACTTATCTGATAACGAAGATACGACAATGAATTTTTGAAGACGTTTTATGGCAATTCATCGACACAGATTGCTTTGTGGCAAGTGACGTTACTTAGTAACTCTTGCGGCAATATTGTGTCGAGTAGTTTATTAATTTGATAACCCTTTCCGTTGCAACAAACGGTCCTTGCACTGCGTTCAAAATGCAAACTTTCGCGAACCGTTTTAAGAAATGGTACCCGCTCTTAAACGAGTACCTAAGTGCAAAGCCGGGGAAATAGTTTTCAACGTTCGCCACCCCCAACCCCCCCCCCCCAACCCCCACCCCGGAATGTCTGTATTTCCTTGCCACAGGTCGGTGATAGAAAACTACTCACGTTTATCCTTTCTATTTGTCTTTAAAGTACTTTTGAAAGTTTGAACGAACAGTCTTTAAATGACAGAGGGCAGGCAAGCCTAATTATTTTGTCAAATCCAAATATGGTTATCATTTAGTTCAAATTATTATGCTTTTTTATCGATTAGTTTTGTATAACAACTTCTTATGTATTTGACCCGTCACGCGAAAAGCAACCATCTGGGAACTCTGAAAAATACATTTTGAATAAGAGTTTGGGTCCATCATACGGCATACAGAAGTCGCATTTCAAAAGTTCTCCAACAGGAGGGTAGATTGATTATTCTAGATTCAGAAAATTTGTTATGTGCGAAATGTTTGACCCTAGTCAGTCTGCGCAGTCTGACAAGAATCGACACTTAACGCTCTTCCCAGATTGGCCCTTTTCGCATGACGGGTCACATAAATAAAGACTCTTGAAAACGTGAATGAAGGAATAATACTTGAAAAAGACAGTTAAATGCAACAATTACAGCGATGCAATGCGTTATCTTGATGATGCATTTTTGAGTGCGTAATAAATCATTGAAATACGTCATTTGCATTTGTAAACTGAATGTCATTTTCGCAAATCATTTTTCCGAGGCAAACTTGAACCAAATGAATGTTGAATATGATGTTTAAGCTAATCTTGTTTTCCGTAAAAAGTGCCTTGTTTGACGACCAAAATCTCGAATATAGATGAACAAAGTTAAGTGAGTGATCAAAGGTCAATTTTCTCTATACAGGTATAGAGAAAATTGACCTTTGATCACTCACTTAAACTTGTACATCTACATGTATATACAACTGTAGATATGTAGTTACGATGTTTTTGATCGTCAAACATTGACCGATAACTTGTGTCTCAAAGAGAGAATATTTAGGAAAAAACAGAACTTACTCTCTTTAAAAGGGGGTTTAGTGCCGCTTATGACACAATAAATGCAGGCATGTTGTGGCGACTGGAACACCGAATCAGAGAGATCTTTTTTTATGATTCATTTGCTTTAGATTTCGTAATTATTCTAAGCATTGGTGTTTCGTGAGAATTATTTGAAATTCTACGACGGGTTATGAAATATCCCGATAAGAATTGTGTAGAAATTTTGAAAATCTTAACGTCGTGTATACGTCCGTATTTTGTGCTAATGTCGTGTTGATTTAGCCACAAAGAATGACTACAGACCTATGAACTATGAATATGACTTTTCGGTCGCCAAAAAAACGCCACATTATGTTAAAGTAATATTACCCTGAAATCTTCTTATGAGTATTGAAATTTGGGAAAGGATCGAATTTATAGATTATACCGTGCGATATATTGTAATAATTAAATATTTGTATTGACGCAACTTTGTGCAAAGCCCGAGAGCGCAATAAAACTCAAATTGGTCTTTCATTTGAATCAATTTTCTCGAGTAATATTGTTCGCTTTGATTTTTATGGGCATTCGATGTCATTTTGCATCGGAAACATGACATTTTACTTGTGAATTCTCACAAACGGTTGAGATTTAAGATCTTTGAATTTTTTGGAAATGAATACCCTTATCTGACTTATAAAATTAAAATTAAAATAAGACGTACTTAATACTAGTTTCTACCAATGATGGATTAAAATAAAACTTCAAGACAAGCGAACCCCTTAAAGGACCACCAAAAAGGAGCCGCTTATTGAACTGGTCGCTTCTTAGAGTATTTTCTGAAAAATAAGACAGGTTATGTTGATAGCATTTACATAGATTTTTGCGTCTTTCTGAACCATATGATGTTGAAACCGATTAGAATCGTCTCATTGAGACGATTCTTATCGATTCAAACATCATAAGATTCAATATTACACATTTATTTCGGTTAATAATGCCCACTTTCTCAGAAATTTGGGTAAAGATGAAGGGACTTTTTATGATGGTCGCTTAATGAAAGTGGTCGTTAGATAGAGGTGGTCGCTCGGGCAAGATAGGCTGTATTAGACTGAAACTTCAAATGTCGTTTTGGCAATATCATAATTTGTTAGTAATACATCCAGTATCTTCTATTAGAAGTTTATAATTGTAAAAAAAGAACTTTGTGTGCGTTTGATATATACTTGTGCGTGCTTTCGTAAATCGCCCGTTTTTGATAAATAAATTAGCGCTTTCGTGAAACTCTTGTGAAATGATGCCCTTTTTTTCTAAGCGATATTTATCTAAAAGATTAACCAATCAAGACGCATGGCCTAATTCTTGTCACATGCGAGATTAAAACATTTGATTTTACAGATAAAATATTTTTCTTGGCATATTTCTGATGCCTGAATATGCCTGAATTTGCAATAATACTGATAGTGATAGTAATGAGAAAAATCTCAATAAAAGGACTTTTTTTTTCAAAATACCCCAAAAAAAACCCTTTTTAATATGTGTAGTTATAATGATTATAAAAATCGTAATTATGACCTTTTATAGCTACGGTATTTTCATGCTTTGTGGCTTCTCTGTTCATAAGTATGTACCAAAGACATTTTGTCGTGTATTAAGTCATTTCTTTGTTAGCGTTTATAAACTTTCCTTTATTCGATTTATTCAAAAATAATCCGTTTGATGCTCGATCTTGAACGCGTGCTCTTGCATTTCAATTAGTAGATAAACAGTATTAAAATGTAATGAAATTAAAATGTCTTATGTTAATCAAATTTCGTCCCATAAGATTGATACCTCCGTATTTCGTGTAGAATCTTATCTAAGTTAACATAGTACTCCGTTCATAAAAATCTGAATCTATCTGGAATAATGAATTATAGAAAGCTTCAACAAAAGAAGATATTGGTAAATTTATCTTTTCAAAAGCATACTTGCAACTCCTAACTAATGCTGATTTATCTTCACACAGAGCCAAAGATAGAGTGGGTAATTTGTTGTTAATTTAAATATTTCATCGGTCCTAACTGAAAATTTTGTTTGTACTCATTTGAAAAATCTCATAGACAATATTCAAATGAGTATCCACAACATAGGATTTCAATGTAAAATACAGATATAAGACAGACTTTACCCCCTCTTATCTGGACCCCTGTATACAAGTAGTCCGTTCTTTTTAACCCGTGTCACGCTGAATAAATTTTGGCTAAAAAATGCATCAAAATCAAAGGGCAAAAAGCACTGAAAGTACCAACTGTAGGCCAATTTTTATTTGGAAAACTAAATCTATTGTCAATTCTGGTTTGAAAGTGAGAAACAGGTGGTGTAGACTAACATCAGACTGCACATACGTATGTGCAGGCTGATGTTTGTCTATAGCTCCTGCCAAAGCAGGAATATTCCGGGTTCAGCATGACAAGAGTTTAAATAAGCCGATCATGTATGCCTGACGTTATACAAGAAGAGTTAACAAGTTTTTTTTACACGTATATCATTTTTCTTTGCGATTAAAAATTTCATGTAAATTACTTTAGATTCCCGTCTTCGACAATTCTTTCAAAGAGTCCATTGTTTTTTTTTTTTGGGTTTTTTTTTTTTTTGTCAACTGTTGAACGAGAATAAGTACCACAAAGCACCCTAAATGCACTCATACATAGCTATGTTAAAACTGAACAAAGAAACAAAAGAACAAAGTAATGTACTCCTATCAAATGAGGGCCATTAAATATGAACTTGGAGATTTATCGTGTATAGTATTAAATATATTATAAACAAAAGATTAAAGTCATTCAGATGTAATCATAATTTAATACATATATACAGTTATTCTTGTGTTTAACGACCGCTTAGGGGCCAATTTAGGCAGTCGCTTATGGAATTGGTTGCTTAATACGAATTTTCATGATGACTTAGACAGGTCGTTTTGACATCATTTATAGATTTTCGCGTTATTTTTACCGAATCTTAAAATGTTCGAACCAATTTTAATCATCTCATTGACCTTTTGATACAGACTTTACTGTTATTGATTTCGCTATAAAATAACTCTCTGTGCCCCACTTAAAATCGGTTGCAGAAAGTGTTGCAACTCGAAGTCGAACAGAAGTTTAGATAATATATGGTTATAGCGCTCCAAAATCTTTATTTCTCAACGAAAACCCGCATTCCAATAAGTATCCACAAAAAAAGGGTTTGTGTTTTTTAAAGGTAGCAGACCCATGATAGTTCCACAACATTTCGGAACTCATTAACTTTCACAATGTAAACCGAGGTTTTCCTCATGAAACCATTAGGAAACCTCGGTTAACACTGTTAAAGCTCATGACTTCCGAAACGTTGCTGAACTATTACGGGTCCACTACCTTAAACAAGTTATTCTTTATCTAAGTATAAATACTCCTTCTATAATGATATAGCACTGAAGAAAAGGGCATGATTTTGAAAGACACTTGAAGTGAGATGTTCTTAAGGAAGGGTTTTATTTATGTGATTGCATTATCAATGCGGAAGGCGCTTCCGTGAAATATTTGCGCGTAGATACTAGATAATTTATGTATACGACTTTCTTTGTCTTTTCTGTAAAACTGAAATTAGATTATAGGCTCTTTTTCATAAAGTTACTTCGTTGATCGTCGGCTTAAGGGGGGGGGGGGGGATCACTAAGGTCTTGATTTTTTTCACATTGAAAAAAAAAGAATAGAAAAAAAAAAACATACATAAATGAATGAAAACAGAGAGAAAGACATACAAAACAAGTCAAACAGCGCAAGCAAGATCGACAAAATAAAGAAAACTAAGATGATATGTGTTATCAACCAAGTAGATCTATGTAATGATTACTGTGAATTTATTTTTTTATAGTTTTATATTTTATATAGGCCTTCTAAAAGTAGATACTCTCATTGACTATTTTATGCGACAGCCTCGGAAAAAGATCGGTGCGAATATTGGTTCATTTCAAAAAGCAGAATCGAGAAGGATAGATCTTAGTTGTTAGACCTTCTATCCCTTGGATGCGGAGCGGGGTGATTGATCGAAAAATTAATATTTTAAAACCAAACAGAAAAAATATTGACTTTTTTGCAAAAAGACGTTATTAGAAGAATTTCAAGCTATCCTCCAGTTCTCGGCTTGGAATTTTCAGACTAGACACCGGACATAATTTTTTATTCTTCGACATTACTCCTGAAATGGATTACTGTAAATCGTGTTTTATTAGCGAGATTTTATTTTTGTTTATACATGTATAAATTGTTAATTGATCATGCGAAATTAGAAATATCGCTTAATTTCAGTATAATATAGAACTAAAGAACAAATATCAGTCTCTTGGATAAAATATGAACTTGCTAAAAGCTATGCAAGCCCCTTTAGACGCGAAAATAAACGGACGGAAAATATACCCGATTATAAACGAGATAAAAAAATATATTATGTATTTAAATATAAGTTAAGAGGGAAACGAAAAACAAAAAAGAATCAACTTTATGTGAATCTTCTGAATAATCTAGCTTTTATTTTAATATATTTGATTTCATTAATTCGCTTTCTATGTTCAAGTTTATGTATAAACATGAAATACGCTGTTTTATTCTGAATGGAATGTTATTTCATTATCTACGCCGATCTGGCAATGTTTTGTTATTTTTCGTTGTATTTTGATTAAGAACAATGTATAAACAACAATAAATTGATACGTGTGAAAGGAAATCTGGTATATTTCAGAAAATAAGACGAAATAGGCAAGCAATACAAAGCAACACTATGTCTTGACTATATGAAAGAAAGAAATGAAATATCACTTATAAATAGGGAGTGATCATTTTTTCAATGGGATTTTTTCTCGCTGTTTAGACAAAAGTTGCATTATTAGATGAAAGTAATAAAAATAAAGTTTTTTTCGACGAAATCCTGATCTTTTTTCATTGATTGATTGTTTAAAATCACAACTATAAGTTTTTCTTTTTTTTTTTTTTTATTTAAATCCAATTAATTCCATCAGATTTGTGCATTATGATTGCCCGAAAAATTGTTGTAATTTCTCAATGAAATTAATTTTGATGGCGCAGCTATTAGCTAAACTTCTTTATGAATTGAAAAAAAAAACATTAATATAAAAAATGCAAATTTCAATATATGTGCAAAAAAGAAACGTAAAAGCAAACCAGAATGTATAGTTCTTTTTACTCATGAATTAGCTACTACATTCTGATTTGTTTTTACGTTTCGTTGTTTATGGGTACCGAATTCGCGCTTGTAAAGATTTTCATAGCTGTAGATTCGACACTTAAGTTGTTTTACTACGTTTTGGATATTTTGGATATCTGTTGATCATTGTAAATAAGTTTATAAATTGTCTTAAAATGCAAAGATATTTGCAATCGAAAGCAACTAGAAACGCGTATGGCGATAAAACAAAATTCAAGCATCAATATTCTGTTTTTGTGTTCCTGTTTTCTTCTTCTTTTTTTTTTAATCTAGACAATCTCGTTCAGTTTGTTTATTTTCGAATACATGATAGATATGAGAAACCTTGCCCACGAATTTCCTTTTGTTAAGTTTTTTTTCCTCACATAGTAAAGATAGTGAAAGTATTTAATTTTAATAGTTTTTTTGTATTTTATTTTAATTGTTTCAACGTTGATACGACCGGAGTCTGCTTAAAAAACCGGCAAATTGTTTGGTAAGGAATGAATAACGTTTAATAGGTTCACACTTTGTTAAAGAAATAAATCAAAATTATTTGTTGTCAGCAAAGAAAAAAAGTTGGACGCAGACCAAGAAAAAAAATTTAGCCTCGTTTTCGTTTTAGCTCCACCCACTACTATTTTTGATTGACAGATTTTCCCATTAACGTCGTTTACACTTGAATGAGGTCGGAGTAAACCCGATACGAACTGCAAACACCAAGCTTTTATGGCCCTGTGTTTAATTTATCATTCAGTACACACAAAGTAAATTACTTATTCTGTCATTTATATGCTGTTACAAGAGCGGTGTGGTCTGCCGGAGTCTTACGGGAGAAAGAAATAAACATTTTGTGTTAACTAGGTCTCAACTCGGGAATAATGGGTGCATTTTACATGAAAGAGTGGATGTAAAAATTCGATAGTTTAACAAGTTTAAACTAAACACTTAACATCTCGAGAGTGGATTTTTAGAGATAATGTTTCTTTATCAAAATAGAAGTAGTCACGTGATTTTGGAATACCGATTTTTGTGCTGTGTTGCAAAGATCCATCACGCGTCATGCACATGTGCTCTCCTGTGAGGAAATACCTTCTTGAGTTATGTGCATCTGTGTTTATAGATAAAATTGGAATAAAAGTTGTTTTATTTTAACCGTTTTTGTGAAGGTTGAATTTTCAGATCCTTTTGTGAATTTGAATGAAATATATAAATATTTGTTTCTTTTGATGTGAAGAAGTAAATATCGTTTGGCGAAAAAAAAGGGGCTTTGTGTTGTAAAGGGAGATAATTCTCATTTGTAAAGTTGATGAGATGATATTATGTGCGTATTAAATGTGCCAGCTTGGATTTATGGTCTTTCAACAAAGTTTATGTAGCTGTTGAATTTATCGCAAGGAGGAAATAATAAATTTTCGTGTGTGTGCATATTAATGTTATGGATTTATGCGCCTAACGACAATTTTTACGGCTTTATTCAGGAAAGATAACTTTGTTTGCATTAGAAATGGAAAATGGCCAAATTTCCATTTGGAAAACAGTAAGTAATAATAATATTAATGTATTTTGCTACATTGTCCGAGCGTTTTCTCCTCACTGATAATATAAAAACCTGTTGAATTGAAAATCGTCTTTTGATGTCGTCAGCGCAAGGTAATTTAATTGTTATTGGCATTACTTAAGATGGCGTTATAGTTCTGAACTTTGCCCCTTTTCTGCAGGAAAAACTGGCATGTCTCCACTGTGCAGGTTAGGTAAAGTGTTTACTTGGTCATATATGGTGGCCTATACCTGATAAGAGATTCACTTTCCAGCTTGAGCTCGTAAAGTTATTACGAATTCAAATTAAGTTTCTTAAGGCGACCCATTGAGTCTATGTGCGCACTTATAGAATTGTGCACACCTTTATAGGTTGTCAAAATGAACATGGTGTGCATTTACACGAGAATACATCATTATAGGGTGGACACGCACTGGTATGTTAATTAACCCTTTGCTGTTTAATCCCTGCTTTTTACGTGCCTGTGATTTTGTGATTGGGAAAACATTGTGGAAAAAGAAGAAATTGCTTCTGACAAGCAATTTCTTCCTTTTCCACACTATTTTCTACCCTACTGAATGGTTATTTTTCAAATTAAATCCACTTTAAATTTTCGTCTGCAAAACCTTTTAATTTGGACAAGTCCAAAATTTTGTAAAACAGGAAAGGGTTAAATGCTACACATTGCACACATATGTTTTTGAATTCGTTCACTTGCATTTTTCTTAACCTTATTGCTTCTCATTCACTTTTAATTAAGACGATGAAGACTGTACCGGGCACTAGAAAAATGTCTTAAAACAAAACTTTGACCAGTGCAAGTATTGGAACGAAAACCAATGACACTCGGCACGCTGTTGCCGTGGACAATTTTCTCTAAGTTCTCTATCGATTTATCACGCAGTTCTTGTCATACAAGGCTATGTTCTTGTACATCAAACGTTTACCAATATCAGAATAGTACAAACCGTGAGAGAGACGGATCTAGTTTATCAATACTTTGATCGATCTACATAGACCCTTTGTCGATCACGTGTCACAACCAGAGCTACACGGAGAGCGATTGAGGGGGGGGGGGGGGGGTTGGGGTTAGATTCGAATAATTCAACAATATTTACACAAGCCCTGTGTTGTGGATAGTCATTGGAATTGCCTCATCGAGACGATTCCAATGAGTACACACAACAAAGGATTTGTTTGAGAAAGAACAATTTATGACTTGCATTAGCCACATCCCTGTTAGCTTAACTCACGATTTCTAAGGTGCGTTGCACTGTCTAAAGATTTTTGTAGGCTTTAAAGTACAAAGACTTAAGTCTAAACTAGAAGCTGAATTAAGGGCTCAGCACAACACTGTAAGTAACTATATAAACATCGACATTTGCGACAGTCTTATGCCAGGCCATTGGCTAATGTTAGATTTTTTTCAAATCGAGTCTATAGGTCACTTTTAAATGATTCCATAGTGAGATAAACGGCGACAATCATATTGTTAGTGAAAGTTTTAGTTGGGTTTATAGTATGTTTTCATGTCAGGCATATTGAACTGACTTTACACTTTAGCCCCCGTTCATCGAATTGCTAGTCGGCCGTTTACGCACGCAGCCGTGGCACTAAGTCCTCAACTCTTAGCTTCAAAGGAAAAGCACGGGTTCCAAAGAGTAAACTTAAATACTTTTTCTTCAAACGCTTTCTTTTGGTTACTCATTAGAATCGTGTTAACTGGACGATTTCAAGGAGTACACACAGCAAACGATTTTAAGTGAATCAACAAGTTTAGATGAAGACCACCATCCTACCTCAGGCGGTTTGTTGACTTTGCAGGGCTTGTGTTAGTGTTTCATTTGGGGGAGTCATTGACTCCTCACCTAAGAAATTCTGGGGGTCAAATCTGAATGTGAAGGGGTCAAAACAATAGAAAAAGCAAATCATAAGTAGAATTTTGCATATTTAAGAGTAACTTTGACTATTTCTTGTGATGATTTAATACAATTTATAAATGTGTAGCACTTAAGATAGTAATTTGTGAAAATCTTAGGTATAAAACCTTGTTTTGACCCTTAGTAATTCCTCTCAAGGGGGTCAAAATGACCCCCTTGGGAGAAATTTCTAGGGGTCAAATTTAGGTATTTTCATATTTGGGGGTCAAGACCCTGGTTTAAGGGTCAAACACGAGCCCTGCTTTGAAAGCTTTGGCTAGACTTGTTAGGAGAACGATTTATTCGTTTGATATGTGTGTCTTCAGCTAGAAAATATACGCGTAGTTATACCTTACAAAGATATTATTCAACCACATGTAATCTTCTTAGACCAACAGGATAAGGGTTGATATATCTATTCAAATCGAGACAATAGGTCAATTCAATTCAAATGATTTCATTACGAGATATTCTGTGTTAACCACGTCATTGACCTTGAGCATTTCGTCTAGATAGCTCGGGTATCTGGGCTTGTTTTTGACACTTAAACCAGGATTTTGACCCCAAAAAATCTGAAAATATCTTAATTTGACCCTAGAAATTTCTCACAAAGGGGTCATTTTGACCCCTTTGAGGATAATTACTAAGGGTCCAAACATGGTTTTATTTCCAAGATTTTTCTACTTATGATTTGCTTTTTCTGTCGTTTTGACCCCTTCAAAGTTAGATTTGACACCCCCCCTCCCCCCCAGAATATCTTAGGTGAGGGGTCAATGACTCCCCAATAAATAGCATTAACACGAGCCCTTGGTATGTATTCAAGTGTTTCTTGGCTCTTCCAACCTTTGTCGAAAGGTATATATGTAACACAGAATGCTTCCCACCTTAAAGAGGCACAGTTTATGCTTATCCAAGACACATAAATAAGTTCCCGGGGCTTTAAAAACTTTCTACTGTGGGTTCCATGGACCCTTTAGGGGCTCTACTTAATAAAAGGACAAAAAACTGTTTCAAACAACCTTTAATTCTCTCCTGAAACTGAGCCCCAAATGTGAATATCTGTTAAAAATTTAGTTGTCATATACATGCAAATTGAATCCGAAGAAATATTTCTCACATGTCGTACTTTGAACACCAATTTAAAATTCTTAATTTTGTGAGCTTTCGTTTTATTGTAGCCCAAGCCCGAGACTTAGTCCTTATAATACTCCTACGCAAAGGAGCGCTCGTGTACATGTGCCAAAACATGAATGCAATAAACGGATGAACACGTGGAGTAATTTTAAACAAGTTAGCCTACTTTAATAATCACTTTAAATTTATTGAACACGACTCTGCATGTAACCAATTCATTAGAATGCATGTTAACACGGGGGATATCGCGTAATGCCGTATCCGGTTTATTCTATAATATTTAAAATTTGAAAGTGTGTTTATAGATGCAAAACATCAGTTTTGAACCAAAGTTAAACTTTCCGCCATAACCATTTTTGGTAAAAAAAAAAAAAAAAAAGATGCATTTCAGAATGAAAAAATGAATTAGGGAGAACATGAAACATTTTTGTTCAAATGTTTAGGCATTATTGTCCCGCGCATTTTGCCTTTATCACTTTGAAAATTTCTGAGGTTAATTCTGCAATGCATTTAAAACCTGGGATGTCGAACTATACGGATAGAATTAAGACAATTAAGACTTGTTTTAAGAAATTTATACACGAATCAATCGTTATGTTTGAAACGTTGTATTTCAGTTAGTATAGACTTGATGCAAGAATACATTTGTAATCATAAGTACTGCGTTTCTTTTTTCTGTCAGTATAAATGTAGTATTGTTTTCTTCTTACCAACGATTCATTTTTCAGTACTTTTCACAATCAACGCAACTATTTCAATAGATTTGATTCGTTTGCAGCAAGAAGACAAAAATATGAATTATTCGTTAAATTTAAAGTGCAGACGACATCGTTTATCATGATATAGACACTTGCCAAAACTGATTGGATCGAAACAAGACAATTCGTGTAAAAGGACAGGGGTTTGGAAATACCGATTTTCTCCTCTTGTCCCTAGACCATTCAAAGATGATATTCTACCTTTTCAAGGATCAAAACGAACTTGTCCGCAAAATAAAGTAGATGAATATTGAGAAGACATTGGATTAAATGAAGAAAATGCTGGAGCCATATTCTGTTTATGATATGACCCGAGTTTTAACGAAAAATCGTCAAAATTCTTGAAATTCAACGTTTCCATTTTCCGCCATACTTATAACGCCGTTTAAAACTGACGTCACAAAACAAAGATTATGACGTCATTTTCGCAGTTACAAAATAGCGTTGCTATTCGCTCTGAGCTCATTTGCGTAGTTATTCCACTAGTGTCATAACGCCCGTGTAATATCAAAAATATTCAACGGGGTAATTTCACTCCCGCGACGTCGGTCATATTATAATGTATTTTACTGGGCGGGTAAATATTGCCTGGTCGTTAGTTTCTGTACCATTTTCGAAATTTACTTGGGATAGCTACGATTCGCCGGAACGACCATCGATCATGGCCGCATATTTGCCAAAACCGTCAGTGCTATGGTAATGTGATCTAGCAGGATGCAAGGGGCTTTTTTTGCTACACCGGTTTCACGCACAAGGTGATAAGACGAATCCTTCAAACATGATTGAAATTGATCTGACAACGCAGAAATTCTGTGAGATAATTTGAGTGAAGGATTGAGCATATGCATGGTGATAAGATGATTTTCTTTAGATACACACTGTATTGAAGAATCATGTTTTCTCTTAGGAGTTACAGATAAAATACAGCAGTACTTGTGTCGGTTTGTCTTACTCTAGTTGCAATCAAAGCCCTGTTTGTGAGTGCCACTCTTGCGACAGCCTCATTTTCTATCATTTAAGCATTTTTCCACGATGATAATACTGAGTAATTGTTGAAATTTGATCATCGTTCTTATCTGAGACAAGCTAGATAGATACCTTGGAATTCAACCCTCTTTGTCCTAATACAAGATTTTACTCTAATTTCTACATGTATTCATCGAAAATAGGCTTAGGAGCATTAAAGAGAGCACGGAGTAAAAGTATACCTAGTTTTCAACAAACTTTATACAGTGAATTATATTATAATTCAAAGGTTACAAAACTTACCATTCTTAAAATTTACGGAAGCATATGCCTATAAGATACGAGGATACTATACTTTCGTATATATATAATACGTATTTAGTGTTTTGTATGAGAAAAATATATCTAACGAGGTTGGGGGAATTGATCATTGTCGAGGCTCTGCCGAGTGAATGATCGATTCCCACAACCGAGTTAGATATTTTTTCACACAATACACTAAATACCTATTATATTTATCTTATAACCTATTTGCCTTGTTTTTGTAGATGTTTCCAACAGAAATGCAAGTTTCTAAAAATAGCCGCATCACATATTTGTTCTAAAAATAACTATGTGATATCATAAAAAATATCATAAGGGATGTTATCACACGGATATTTATATAGTTATAAGATAAAATTCAATATTTTTGTGGACTCCTGAAACAGCAATTTCTGTGATGTAAATTTAAACAGAACCCATCATACACCAAAATATTTGCATATTCCCATCTAAACTGAACGTACCTGCAATTACCTGGATTTACCCGGATTCAGAGAGGGTTCGGTTGTTCGAACGAACCTACTCCGAGGCCATTTCATTCTCATGAGAAAATTGGGTTAAAAGTACCCACGAATTTTTGTATGGCGTCAACCGTAGACCTATGTGAGACAGCGGCTGGAGGCTAGGAAAGAATGTGATGGTTGTACTGGTGAGGGAAATACCAGGAATCCATTGTTAGGTGCTCCAGCCGCCGCGATAAAACTGAAAACATGTTGAAAGCGATGTTTAACTTCATTCAATCAATCAATCAATTGTACGGCGTCAAAAAAAAAAAAAAAAAAGATTCCAATAATAAAGCTCATAAGGGTCCCTGCTAAAATGTAGACTATTTCGTTTTAACTATCCTGACTTTTTTCTACAATTATTGAAATATTCTCTGGATTGTCTTCACAAGGTGTTGTATATATATGAACCTACGCGGAACAACTTCAGAGAGGACTTGAAGACTGTTTAAAAACAGTCTTCAATTCTTTTCTGAAGTTGATTTCCAGAGGGTCCTACTGACGTACATCGGATAGTTTTGACATCCCTGGCTACTTATATGTGAGTGTCAGACTCGCAAAACCGACGTCCCTTAAAACCCTGTCAGAATAAGTTTGCTCGAATCCCCTTGCAGAAAGCCTGGATCCGCCTTTGAATGTATGTGCCTTTAGAAAACGTATAGCAAGGATAAGAGTTAGAAGGATGCGGGTTGTCTAAATATGTGCATGTGCATTGAGATTAACTCCATATCTGGCTGTTTGGGACTGTTTATCTGTCAACTAGTAACATGCCTGTCTTTCAACCATCATGTATCTATTTAATTTCCTCTTTGGAGAGAATGAGTTTTTTTCTGGTTAAGATATAAGCTTAAAATGATTTCTGTTTGTGGCTTTTCATTGTCCTTCTATAGCTATAGTTTTACGTACATTGTATAGGTACTTGAAAGGTACTTTTTGCCAGGATAAGGGTTTGAAAGATAAAAGTTATCCCAGTGTGTGCATGTGCATAGAGATTAACTCTCGATCTGTCAGTTTAGGGCTGTTAATCTATCAATGAGTAACACGCCTGTCTTTCTACTATCATGTATCTAGTAAATTTCCTCTTGAGAGAGCCCAAGAGCTCTTTGCGCATGTTCTTTGTATTAAAATGTAAGCTTTTTTTCATTTGAAAAAAAAGACCAGTCCTGTGTACTTAAAAGATGTTGAGATTGAAGGTAATAGGTTCGATTCCCCTTCAGTATTGTTTTCTCGTGTAATTGAGAAACCATCCTTGACATGGATGTAACTAAAATATTGCTCGAAGCGGAATCACGTACGAAAGACTGAGTTTTACAGACTTTTTCTGTGATCGATCACATAAATATTTTTCACTTATGTATATTTACCACACCCAAGTTTATTTTAATTTTTATCGTAAAAATTTTGATTTTTTTCATGGCTTACATATTAAATAGCTATAGAACATAATCATTCGCAAGAGATTGATTGTCATCGAAAAAATGTATATTTCAAAGCCAACAAAAAGTATTTATACATAAAATCATGTCTTTACAGTACCTGAAAATGTTGGCTACACAACAATTTAGTTACAATGCAAACCACACGTTAATGTTCAACATAGCAAAACAACCTGAACAACACATTGTAACAAGGGTTTCCAACCACATGTAATATGTTGGTCAAGGCCAAAACACGAATTTCATCACTACACACGCATTGTGTCGAACACAATCATGCCTTCCTACACACAAATCAAATTAGACCGTCTAATTTAATGCACTGGTTGAAATCCCGAGAGAAAAGAGAAATTTGTAACGCCCCCATTGCCCATGTGTTAAATTTCAACAAGGCTCCGCCCCCTTTTGTATTATCTTCGCATTATCTCTCAATCAGCCCCCTAATGTTTTGGTTTTTGACCCGTCGCCGTAAGGGGGCGCTGTTATGCTGGTTTGATCTCGGTGACCGTGAGAATCAAACTGTCCGTGTGGTTTGGTTTACATTGATTGCATTAAGTAAAATTTAAAACTTCAAAGTTATTTATTTGTTTGCCTTTTCTCTCCAAACTGATATTGTTACGTTGCTTGTATCACATACTTTTCCTACGGTATGCAATGGTTTCTCTTTAAATTGCATCCACGTTAACTATCCTAGGCAAGTTCTTCTGATTTGGATTAGTCTAAAATTTCGGCAAACAGGACGATGCTTTTCAGAAAGCTGGTACAACTTCTTATAAAGTAAAAGACTTCGAAAGAATTTCGAAATATTTTTGTAAGGAAAAGATGCAAAGTAAATGGACATTAGAAACCTTATTATTTGAGTAAGTTTGGACCGTGGAATAATATATTTTAACACAAATTTATAAAGATACTACTTTGGCGATTTTGTGATGACGTGTCTATCGATTTAAAGCCTAAGATTAAAGCCAACATTGTGGTCAAAAGAAAATCCTTTACTAAGACCCCATAGTGTGAAGATTAGAGGCCATTAGATGACCACGAAAAGAACCTATAAAATAGATTATTAACCCGTAAGACCGTCGACCTTTTTTGACCATGAAAGTCCTTTTATTGTCACCTTGTTATACCCCTGATACTTGATGGTCACAGAAGTACCGAACTGATTTTGTTCGTATTAAAATACATGTATATGACATTGCGCGTGACATTCTTATAATTTTACAGACCACACACTTTTAAATGTAGTTATGAACCTACAGTTCATTATATTGCAGAGTGTTTTAACACCCTACTATTAAGGATGTTGAACTGTAATAGTTCCGCAACGTTTTAGAAGTAATGAGCTTTAAAATTTAAAAATCACAGAAAAAATGATTTCGCTGTACTCCTGATGTGAGATTTTCCATCCACAAAGCCAATTGATATAAGCCTACCGATATATAATAGCAAGTCCTTAATTCGGGATTACGCAGCGCTCAAGAGCGCAATCATTTTTAGCTCCACTGGCCGAAGGCCAGCGAGCTATTGTCATGGCGGTGTGTCCGTCGTGCGTGCGTCCGTGCGTGCGTCCGTGCGTAAACTTTTTCTTTAAACATCTTCTCCTCCAAAACCTATGGGTGGATTTTGATGAAACTTGGTAGAAATGTTCCTTTGGTGACCCTCTTCTAAAATTGTAAAAGAAATTTTGATTGACCCCCAAATATGGGCGTGGCAGGGCGTGGCATTTTTTCACTTTGAAATCTTTAAAAATCTTCTCCTCCCAAACCATTGGGCCAATTTCAATGAAACTTGGCATGGATGTTCCTTGTGTGACCCTTTACTAAAATTGTTCAAGAAATTTTGATTGACCCCCAAATATGGGCGTGGCAGGGCAGAGCTTATTTTGAGCCCAAAATCTTTGAATGACATCTCCTCCTGAACCACTGGGCCGATTTCAACCAAACTTTACCAAAATGTTCCTGGGGTGACCCTTTACCTAAATTGTTCAAGAAATTTTGATTGACCCCCAAATATGGGCGTGGCAGGGTGGGGCTTATTTTGAGCCCGAAATCTTTGAATGACATCTCCTCCTGAACCACTGGGCCGATTTCAACCAAACTTTACCAAAATGTTCCTGGGGTAACCCTTTTCAAAAAGTGTTCCTGAAATTTTGATTGGCCCCCCAAATATGGGCGGGGCAGGGCGGGGCTTATCTGAGCCCGAAATCTTTGAACGACATTTCCTCCTGAACCATTGGGCCGATTTCAATGAAACTTTACCAGAATGTTCCTTGGGAGACCCTTTCCAAAAGTCGCTCAAAATTTTGATTGGCCCATAAATATTGGTGTGGCAGGGTGGGGCTTATTTTGAGCCCGAATTCTTTGAACTACATCTCCTGATGAAGGTTGGGCCAATTTCAATGAAACTTGAGAATTTTGGTGCAATGTGAGCCATACCCAGTTAATTAATATAAAATAGGTCTTAAGAGATTTCAAAGTGTTGTTTTCATTCAAAGAAAGATTCATTTGATGCAAGTCTAATGATGTTAAAGCCAGTGGAGCGATACAGGCCCTCTTGGGCCTCTTGTTTTTGTTGTTGTTGTTAAAACATCGTTTATCCTAAGCAAAGCGCTATTTCAGATGTGCTCCTGAACGCATGTCTCGGGGCTTGTGCATGCACTTCAAATTATAGAGCCATTGAACAATTGACTGTTTATGAGACTATTTATCTAAAACATCTATAACTTGTAGCGGCATCAAGATGCAATACTGAACATGCGAAGGGCCAAATGAACGCTCCCCTTCTCCTCTCCTCCCCTCCCGACAGAAAAACTTTGGAGGTCGAAGTAGTACATTTTCATATTTTTGATGACCAAACTGCTGGTTAAAAGGTCAAATACGAGCCCCGAGTCTGATACTGTGGATTTCAAATTTCAGGATTTTTTGGGGTTGTTTTTTTGTTGTTGTTGAAAAAATTGACAAAAGTAAAATACACATATGTACAAGCATTTTTGGAGAATTTTAAGACAACTGCCAACGTGAACTTACAGAAAAGAACATCTCGTTACACCGTAGACAGTGTTACGAGTAGAAAGTGCATTTCAAGATGTACTGTATTTATATTATCAGCGAACGCCTACTTGAAACGATTTTTTTCTCACAATCTGCATTTTAACAGGTTTCCATACTTTCGCATTTCCTGTTTGTTCTTGATATGTATTGAGAATGCATAAAGAAAACTTTACCTGAAGATTTGATGCCATGTCACGTAAATGAAGGTGCAAGGTTATTTAGAACGAAAAGGCTACGCTACTTCTGCTTTTGGGTGTTTTTATTTCCATTTATTTATCGACGCTACCGTAACATTTGTCCGTTTGATTGACCCTCCGGTAGAAGATGGGTAGTTGTTACAGCGGCGGACACAGGGTTTCTTTAAAGGGAGTTTGATGCTGGCCTACACGGAATTCGAGAACAAAGTCCTAAAGTACCCCTAGCGATATAGATGGGGATACAATGGACCCATTTTCTCAAATTCTGTACATCATATATCTGTAACTTGGTGAATTTCAACTTCATTTGGTTTGAACACTACGAACGGGGATCGTTTCCATTTTGTTACGAAAAATAAAAAACGATTGCATTTGTCCACTAGAATGAAGCAATTTGGATACAGAGGGAATTCGTCTGACCCCCCCCCCCCGACAATTTGTTCATAAACGTCCCATCGGGTACAGAGCCCGTTTTCTCTGGGCCTTGAGTCTAGAGCTCAAGACACTGGGCTAATAATAATATTTCGACGTGTGTTCGTAAACTTCAATTTAGTTCAGTTTAACATAGCGGTCGATGCGGATGACAGGGGAATGTAGGGTAACATTTTGCGACACATAATTGTCTACTGTTTAAAATAATAAAACAATTAAGAAACGTAAGAAACGTTCGATTGGTCCAAATACAGTATACCACTTGATATTTTTATGATGAAACTTTCTTGCATTTCATTTAAGTGCTCTGTTATGTAACTCTACACTGACGTTTGATATCGCTTTCCATTTAGTATTTAATACGAGGTTTGTTGAAGTAAATCATATAATAGTTTAATTCTAAATGTGTCCGTCGATTTTTTCATTAAACGTGGTTTGCAAAAATAATAATACCATATGAGCCTGTGCGTGACATTTCCAACAATTTGAAATGTCGGTGAGGTACAAACATTGAGCAGCATAGACAGCCACGTACTGTAAATATAAAGCTACCTGATTGTCTACAGATACTTTAAGACCTTATCTATCTACTTTAGCGCTAAGTGAAACTCTGGTCAGACTATGCTGGTCAGAGTGTTTGCTTTGCGCACATTTGAAAATTGTTGGAAATGTCACGCACAGCTGTTTTGTAGGCTTCAGCGAAAAGATGTCCCATTAATAAATCATACTATTGATAAACCTTTGTACTTGTTCTTGTTTCATGCTATTAAATTAAAAGATATGAAGAATGTGGCTATTGATTTCATGGAGGTATGAACTAAAAACCTAATCACCTACTGTAGGTTAAGGATAAGGTTTTTAGTTTCATACCGCAATGAAATAAATGAATAATCTGTTCATGTATTAAATAGTGAAGAGTGGATAAGAAAATGTAGTTCATTTGACTTAAATAGAAACATGATTGAGTATGTATTACAGCCATATATTATGTATTGCAAGTGGTTTGTTTTGCTCTATTCGTATTTCGGTATATCAGTTACAACGTAATTTCCTGTCGACCGAATTTCCGCTCTTGTACTCCAACGTTATGTACGTCATTACATTTTAAAGGTAGCCCGTTGTCATTACAATTTTAAGGTAGCCCAACCCCAATGAAATATTTTGAGATCGGCATGCCTCGTGTTTTCTCGGATGATGTGTTTTACCTTTTTTGATTGCTAGCGGAAGATAATGACTACCTTAATACCTACAACAGTGCGACCTTAAAGCCTACCTTCATTTCATTTTCGAGAGCACTTATTTTCTGTTCAGCCGAAGCAAAAGTACATTTATTATAAATAATTTTAAAACGCGCGTAAGTTGCTCAACGTCATAAATTTAACAGCGAAGTAAATCTTCGAGTTTTCTCAAATTAATTGTAACACATAAAACTCGACAGCATCGTGTGTATAGCTACTAAAATATCTTATTAATTGCACAAAACTTTGCAGGTAGGATTTAATGTTACCTGTTCATACGAAAATGTTATTGAAATACCAACTTCGCTAACAGAGGACGATGCCGACTTCGTGTAGTGACCATAATCCTTGGCTAGCTAAGTTTGAATACGTAGTGGGCATCACACCTGGCTAGCGAAGGTTCAACACGATGTTGGCATCGCGCTTGGCTAGCGAAAGTTCAACGCGTAGTTACCATCATCCTTGGCTAGCAAAGGTTCAACACGTAGTGGGCATCAGCCTTGGTTAGCGAAGGTTCAACATGTAGTGGGCATCACTCTTTGCTTGCGTAGGTTCAACGCGTAGTGGGCATCAGCCTTGGTTAGCGAAGGTTCAACACGTAGCTGGCATCTCTCTTTGCTATCGTAGGTTCAACGCGTAGTGGGCATCTCTCAGTGCTAGCGTAGGTTCAATGCAATTTGGCATCACCTTTGGCTAGCGAAGGTTCAACGCGTAGTTGGCATCGCGCATGGCTAACTAAGGTTCAACACGATATTGGCATCCCGCTTGGCTAGCGAAGGTTCAACACGTTGTTGTCATCACTCTTTGCTAGCGAAGGTTCAACGTGTAGTGGGTATCACCCTTGGCTAGCGAAGGTTCAACACGTTGTTGCCATCACTCTTGGCTAGCGAAGGTTTAACACGTTCTTGGCATAATTCTCGGCTAGCGAAGGTTCAACGCACCACCTTGGCATCACCTTTGGTTTTATTGCAGATTTTTAACATTCTTCAGATACATGTTTTCAAATAGATGTTGTGAACAGATGGAGGCTTCGAAAAGATGTCATAGAAGTACTGGTGAAAAAATACCAGGAATCCATGGCTAGGTGCTCGAGCCACCACAGTATGACTTAACTGTTGTTTATTAGCGGTGTTTAACCCTATTCAAATAAAATAAATCCGTACTCTCTCCAGATTGTGTTTTAACATTGACATTAATAGCCCCCGTGTCTTTTGTTCTAGAATTAAAAGTTCGCGATACTTTAATAAATCGTATTCTGCTTTGTGGTCGTATACTCTCGTTTGACCCAGCTTTGCACGTTATAATGCACGTGCAAAGCGGGGAATAATTGGGACCGTTTGCACCGATTTGTCCTCGTGAAAGCAGGGCGGGTCTCTTGTACATTTTGAATATGTCTTGCAGAATTAAATCCTAAATTGCGCTTTTAGGCATAGCACTTACAATGGAGGTTTCTTATGCTGTATAATAAAGAAAAGATCGTAAGATATACATGTTCACTATTTGGGAAAATATTTCTTTGTGAAAATTTCTTTTTTTTTTAAAAAAGATTGTTGTAAAGTATTTACGATAAAGAAATAGAATGAATACTGGTCGAATTGAAAATGGGTAAAATTTCCACCTCTGGATTTTGAATAAGGTAGGCGGGAAAAAAGCTAGTTTTAACAAACAAATCTTTTAGTCCTGAATGAGTGATTTATGAGGCTCTTTTTGAATTATACGCCTTTTAAAATTGGGTTATCTTTTACCCTTCTTTTTTAAATGTTCTTAGGGTTTTCTCAAAACGTATAATAAAACTAATCGTGGTAGATGATATCATATCCAACTCCATTACAAAACGACAAAATTTTTAGACTGATCCATTTTCAAAGAGGCTACAGAAGACACCTTTTATTTACACTTTCCTGTTTTACAAAATTTTGGACCTGTCCAAATTCAAAGGTTTTGCAGACGAAAATTTATAGTGGATTTAATTTGAAAAATAACCATTCAGTAGGGTAGAAAATTGTGTGAAAAAAGAAGAAATTGCTTGTCAGAAGCAATTTCTTCTTTTTTCACAATGTTTTCTCAATCATAAAATCACAGGCACTTAAAAAACAGGGATTAAACAGTAAAGGGTTAAAATCATGTTGTTTTTTGAAATTAGAAAAAAGAAAAGAACAAAATTTTGTAGGTGGCATTTATAAAATTTTGTCTGTCTCAGAGGAAAACATTCTGGACCATGAAGAAATTGATTGTGACAAGCAATTTCTTCTTTTTTCACTATATTTTACAAAATTCCATTGCTCCGTTTGCTTCTATTTTTTCCGTTTGGTGCCATTTCTCTCTTTCATTCTTACCGTATATAAGACTTGGATGCTAAATGCATATCCAAAATTTGAACGTATTCTATTACCAACTTCCTTTATCACTAAGCTTCAATTTGCTCCCAAAACCCTAGTTTAACGAAGTTTCATTCTAAATGCACCTTGCGTGCTCAATGATTGCACTGTAAAACGCTATTTCTTCAAAACAACAGGATTTAAGAGACAATTAATTTTCAAACGCGACCCTTAGTCTCCTCTCAGCGCGTAATTTTCTACTACTATCGCCTCTGAAAACTCTCTATAAATGAAATTCTTTTGCTGCGCCGGATCTACGATTTCTGATAACGGGGTCTCAGCATACAAATAAGGGATGGGTCTTTTTCCTAATGCTGCACAATTTTGACTGAATTTCTGCATGGAATATTATAATTAGGGTACAGATGGAGGTCTTTTGACCCCCTTTGACACAATAACACCCCCCACACACACACACACACATACACTGGATCCGCCACTGGTTTGTTGCGACCAATGTCTCACAAGTCTTCGAGCTTGATTCGCTTTCCGATGTTGGTTGGTTGTCAGTTTGAATTTGCCAATACATGAATATAAGAACATGGGCAATGTGTAAGCAAAATCGAGCAGCTTTTCCGTTTTTCCGCCTGTTCTATCTGCAATCTTTCGCTTATGGATTCCTACTCGTCATCCGCTTATGGATGCAAACTCGTCATCCGCTTATGAATGCAAACTCGTCATCAGCTTATGGATGCAAACTCGTCATCAGCTTATGGATGCAAACTTGTTATCGATTGCCGACAGAAAAAGAAAATCTGTGTACGACTGTTTCAATGCGATAGTAAAGTCAGTATAACGCAGAATTTCTTAATCCAGGACTAACAAGGTCGCCAGGAAACCATCTTGGAAAAAGTTCCATGCAGGGGAAAAGGTTATCAGAATGAAAGGACAAACTCTTCCATTTTTATTGGTGGACATGTTCGTCTTACAATTTCGTTTACCGCGCTGTTACATGAATTATGGATCCATGCCTTTGTTTCTTTCTTTTTTTCATGAGATAATTTTCGCATAAGTCGGCTCTATAGATCAATGCATTATATGATAAACTGAGACCCCGTGACTTGATATTTTCAATACCCATTTATAATGATGATTTAGTGATAAAATGTTATTCCAGCATTTCATTAAAATCAATCTTCAAACCTCATCGATATTCCTTGCATTTTAACATCCTACCGGTAGTGGATACCTTCTTGAACACAATTTTTAATACGCAGCTATATTTTGTATGATTTTAGACAAAGTAGTTACTAAGAATATACATGTCTCAAAATTCGGTTAATCTAATAATAAATTTGAATTAAATGTATTTTAGTTGATGACATTCAATCATAATAGATGAGAGTTTATAATATTACTTACGTCACGGGAATGAAATAACGCCGTTGAATATTATTGATGTAACACGGATGTTATTACGTGTTATTACACTAATAGTGAAAAAACTATACAAATGAGCCCAGAGCGATTATCAACGCTATTTCGCTACTGCGAAAATTACGGCATAATGTGTTTATGGTGACGTCAGTTTTAACGGCGTAATAAGGCACACGGCAAATTGAAATGTCGAATTTTAAGAATTTCAACGATTTTTCGCAAAAATCGGGTCATATTATAAATGGAATATCAAATTTGTGCTCTTAAAATACAGAATTTATTAAACTCGTCATCTAAAACAGATAAAACATCGGCACAGCCTCGTTTTTATCTGTTTACAGATGACTCGTTTAATGAATTCTGTATTCCATGACAACTCAATCAATATCCTCTATATACATTTTTTGTTGTTGTTATCGTCGTCATGGAATATTCTCCATTTTTGAATGTTTTTGAAAGTTGTTATAAATATAACCTCTGTTAAAATAAATTATGAATTTTGTAATGTATAAACTGTTAAAATGACAATTTCAAAAGAAAATATTACTTTTTTCTAGGACTGATGTTTAATTCTGTCTATTTTCAGTTGGGCATGGAACTACCATCAATACAGCAGCGGAAGCGCCTACGTGTTTCAGAGGTCAACCCGCATTTAATATGTGTTCTTTGTGGTGGATATTACATCGACGCCACCACGATTACAGAATGTCTTCATACATGTAAGTAAACTTCTGATTGGTGTTCAAGTGATTTTGTGTTTGCCAGTGATAGGTCTAAAAATAAATGATACCTTTCGTGTCAGATGCCAACCCACATTTGATTTAGAAAGTCGAACAATAGTTCCTTGATCTGTTTATGTTCGTCTGTTTGTAAGGGTGTCCGTATTTTGTGTATTTCCAAAATGAATTTTGAGTTTATAACAGTTATTTTGAATACAAAACATAACAAAGCGGCATAAAACGGGGGTGTTGCTCTATTACACTTTTCGGATTTGTTTGATCTTGGCAGTAAAGATTAGCTTTTAATTGAATATATACGACGTCTTTAGATATCCCCCACGAAACGATGATCCATGTTTTTCCTTTATCTTGATAAATTCAGGGAGATAACATGTTTGATTGATCAGTCCATATTACCCGCATAATTATAGAGGTTCTTTTTGATTTCCGGTCTGCATGACGTCACGGATCTTGTGGTATTAATGACATTTTTCACGACTTCCGCTTCTGATTGGAATCAAGATTACGTCACTTCCTGTGACAAATTGCTTGTAAATTATCAGATATTTTGGACAGTTTTTGACACTCGTTATGCGATTAAAATTTTATCTAAAGAGATTTTCAGCTAAGTCGAAGGACGCATTTGTGATTGAGCTTTCAGGATTAACAATAACTAGACACAAAGATAAAGATAAGAGTGGACAGGCACAGTCTAAAATCTCGAAAGTCTCAAATCTTCACCCAAAAATATCCTCGCGATGTACAGCTGTGAAAAGACGTAAATGGTTAAGTAAGATATTGAACATTTTCTAGCTCGGCTGTTTTCGGAGAAAGTCCGAGGTATTGCTATAGCCCTGGCGTCGTTGTCGTCGTTTTCGTCCTCGTGCGAAAACTTTGACATTTTGTTATATCTCTGGGTCTGCTGAATGCATCCACATGAAACTTTGCATATACGCTCACTGTCAAAAGAGGATTCCACACTATATGGGGATAATTCTTGGTGCATTTTCTTCGAATTATGCCCCTTTTTCGGCTTAGATTGTTTTATTCCATATTCAGCACTCAACAACAGAGCGTAAGTTTCCTAAGGCGGCTCTCTTGTTAAATGAATGAGTGATGCATTTGAAACGATAACTTAACAAATCGACGATGAAGCTTTTGATCACAATCCTTATTTAAGAAGATGGAGTCAACTTCATGAACTAACACCAAAGCTAAATATTACTTGAAATTGACACGGTTTGACCTTGAAATTAATTTATTAATACATTTATTGACGAGGTATATCGATGGTTACAGGTAGCTTCGTCTAAACTCGGCGGACTGTGATGATAAATATACAAGGGCGTAGCTCCCATTACGCAATTTACGCAAATGCGTAAAAGACATAATCCTTTGTTGAATAATATCGTTGATGAACGATCATAGCATCGAAACTACAGCTTATTCAAGCTGCAGTTACGATGTTTTGATCATTCACCAACTCTTGATCGCGAGATGCGGGACGTTGCCGTTTGAGAAATGAGACGGATACAGATATTGTCAGTGAACAAACTAATCTAATTCTAAAATGAAATAAACATGTAGACATATTTGGATAAGATGATTTGTCGTGACAAACTTTTAACCTTGGTCACTTCCCTGTTGTAATTGAAGGTATAATCATGAAACTTGACATGTATGTTCTCCATCAGAAAGCTACCAAGACTATAAAGGATGTGTCTTTCACCGTATTTTTGTAAAAGTTATGTAGATCTACCTTTTCAATTTAGCACCATCCAGCACCTCAAGCCAATGACCCAAAATGGCAATTACTTCGTAACGAATTCTACATTCACCAGAAAAGGATAAAGCACAATACATTTTTCTTTTCCCCGTCCTGTATCAAATAAGCTTTGTTCATCACCGATTTCTTAATTTCACTGCGACACGTCTACAGAAAATCCTTGAAAACATAAGTATGAACAATAAAAAGTATGTGTCTGTTTTTCATCGATTCAGATAACTTCTCCAGAAAAGAGATCAGAAAGCTGGTGCCTTCTAGGTCTAAGGTCTTATTTAAAGGTCGATATCTTCACAATAGGATTGTTTAATGATATCTTGTCTTTTAGACTGGCTGTCTTCAAATAGCATTTTGATCTATTTAATTCCATCTTCCCGTATTTCAGAGTTTTAGAGTTTTATTGTAAGACGCTCTAAAATAAGTTATAGGCTTGGTCTTCATTGTTGCACTTCTCGTTTTCTTATACATATTTTTACCTCGGCAGTATTTGGAGAAAACCCTAGGTATTGTGATCAGCTTGGCGTTGTTTGCGTTGTTGTTAGCGTTTTCATAGGCATTTGCATTTGCGTGCCAAACTTAAACTTTGTCATATTTCTGTTGTTATTGAATATTTATAAATGAAACTTGGCATGTCAAGCCATTATGTGTGTTCACCATCACAAGAACTACATAAACACTTAAAGGAGATAACTCTAAAATCAACTTTGTACGAGTTATGCCCTTTTTCGTCTTAGAGTTTTTGTATTATCATGCACCTGTAGCCAAGCATTCGCACCACTAGGCGTTGCTCTTGTTTAGACGGCGAATTAGCATACAATAGTCAAACAGAGATGTATTTTGCAAAATTTATGTATGAATGATCAATCTATAGGCAAAAAAGTATAATAATCGCATTTCAAAGCTTAAATCTCAAAACAGAGCTGATGGCAACGCGTTCTTATTTTAGAGGGGGGGGGGGGGCTCCTTTTACGCGGCCTGATTAAAATATATAATACTTTTATGCTCATTAAAACATACACCAAAGATCTACTTTTTAAGACATTTTGATTAAAAAATGAAAGGGATTTTGAAAGTGGTTGCTTAATAAAAACGGTCGGACAATAGACTTGGACGCGCAAGCAAGATGTAATATGTTTGTGATTGTCGAGCCATAGCTCTGGCCATCTTGTCTTCTCTCTGTGACCCTGTTTAAAAGTAGGCATTTGCGAAACACAAACATTTTGTACAGTTTTTGCCTAAATGGAGAAGTGCAAACAACATTTATTGTGACATTTACACGAGAATGTCAAGTAAAACATAAATATGGAAAAGAAGTGCACAATTGTTAGCTATTAATATTTCACAATAGACAATAAACATCCGAGACTTGCTTTAAATGGGCAAAACTTAGAATTATCATAGAGCTGCAGATAGAGAGCGTATTTTTGTTTTCAAATTTAATTTCCTTCTTTATTATTAGTATAATTAAACCTATATAGTGGGTACTCATTTCAATTGTCTCATTGAGACAATTCAAATGAGTACCCATAACATAGGGTTTACATTGGTGAAAATAAAGATTTTATACTGGTCTTACCTACTCTTATCTGGACCCCTGTATAAATAAAATATTAAGATAAAGTTGGAGCGTAGACACAGTTCGGATGGATGATTGGATGTTCATTATTCTATTGATCTTAAATTTTACTTTCAACAATTATGAAGATTTAAATGTGACCTGTCGGGTAAAATAGGGGGCTATCTGTAAAGAGTGAAAATATCGACCCTCGTCTGACTTTGAGAAAAGATAAATATTACAAAGTCCCTCATAAAATACAGTGAAAATTCTGTTCAGGATGATCGGGCCTTTGGGTTTGTCAAAGCCAAACAAGTTCGAAACTTATTGCCATGTTATGATTATGTCAAAATAGAGTGTGTATTTTCTTCCATGCGAACCGAGCATTGCTGCGCTTAAATCAAGAATACTGCCTAAAAAACGTCAATAATAATTTACTAACGCAGTCGACCCAAACGTTCGTTGTTCTCGTGCACGCGCACACAATCTTTTTTCCCGGAAATAAATTGATATTGGCACTATGCACGTTACAGGAATCTATAAAATCAACAGCTCGGCAGAATTCCTGATTAGCTGCGCTATCATTGGATTAGACACGGGAGATATTTCTCCCTGAATTCCCCCAGGGAATAATGATCAATGGTTTAGATACAAAATTATCTTAAATACATGTAGAAATACAACTTGAACAGTTGTATTCTTTTCACAAAATGTTTTCGGTATAAATATATATAAGATATAAAGGTTTAAGTGAGTGAGCAAAGGTCAATTTCTCTATACATGTATGAAGAAAAGTTTCCTTAGTCTGCAAAAAGTTCATTATTTTAATCATCTTCAAAAATTCACTTAAGTCTGCAAAAAGTATTCTTTTAGTCTGCAAAAAAAATCATTTTAATGGTCTGCAAAAGTTCATTCTTTAAGCCTGCATCGAATTCACTGAGATAGCCAGTTACAATGCAAACATTGTGCTGGCAAATCAATGGATTCGTTCCAAACTATTGTAAGTGCCTATATAATTATATAGGCACTTACAATAGTTTTGCACCGACTCCATTAAATTCGAATTCTTGTGGACCATTTTTCTACGGGACCAGCATTTTTAATTCGTTAATTTGTATGCTATGTTTAGGAGAAATGATTTGCAGCATAATCAAATCGATTAGATCGCGGCCCAGTTTAAATATTGACAATAAATTTTCCCATGGTTGCGTATTTTCCCCTTAACGTTTGCATTACCCAAAATCCCACAACCTTCATATTAACGAGCAGAAGAAATTGTGTCTTATTTTCTGTATCTAGAATGATCAATCTACCTTCCAGCGAAAGATTTTTTGAAATGCGACTTCTGGTTGACCTTTGGACCCAATCTCTTTTTGAGATATTCATTTTCGAGATTGTCCCTTTTCGCATGACGGGTCACAAATATTGGAAAAAGAGATTGTAACCGGTAGAGGCCAAGCGCAGGTCACATTTCTAAAACCCTTATACAGTAAAGTAGAAAAATACTTCCACATTCAGAAATTAAGACAAACGTGAAAAATGTCGACCCCAGTCAGACTGCGCAATCTGCAAAGTCTGACTGGGGTCGACACTTTACGCACTATTTTGGTGGCCCCTTTTCGCACGACGTGTCACTTTTTTTTCGCATTTTTTTCGCTTGTAGGTTTGTATCTCTTTTTGAACCACCAAACCGTTTCTAGCCACAATTCTTCTATAACCGTCAAAGTGAATTCGACCCACTTGATTTTGAAAATACACGATTCTGAAACAGTGTTCATTGGGAAATAATCAAGCGTTTTTACCTCTGCAAATATTGACAAAAAGTTTCACGTTAACAAACTGTTGCGGAAATGCGTATTCGTGGGGTGTAATCTTTCATGCTACAATTTTCAATGAAATTTAATCAGGAAAGGAAGGAAAATTAATATTGCGTATTGTATATTCAGACAAAAAATGACTCTAAAAACATTTCCTCTAGATTGGTATTTATTCAGAGTATTTCATCTGAGAATTCATCTTATTTACCCCCTTAAATGTCTTTTGGGAAAGCGAGTAAAGTCAACAACGCTTTCGTAATCGATACGAGACAAACAATTTCTTGGTTTATGAGAGCAAAAGTAGTAAGGAATATTTTTTAACTGAAAACTGATATTTTCCCTTACAGAATAATTCCCGTGTGTTTGAGAAGGATATAGATGAAAATGTTGGCGAAACGTTTGATAATTGGTACCCCGTTTTGCTCGAGTACAAAAGTGCAGGGCTAAGTTCCATTTCTAAACATTCACAAGCGTTTTGTATACCGAACGCAGGGCATTATACCCTTTGCCAGGCTATCTTGTGGGTTCATTCATTAACAAATTTGAAAAAAAAACAAATGTTGGCTCATAAACCCACGCCATGAAATGATAATATCTCAACCCTGAATAGACACGAAGAAAAATTCAATCTTATCTCCTTTTCAGGATTTAGCGTGAAATTCTATCTTAATTGCATGCAATTTTCTAAATTTTGCATATTCTGACACGAAAAATTCTCATGATTTTGAATAAGCGAATGCGTCCATAGTAAAAATGCAAAAGCCATGAAATTAATCTATGTACTAAATAAGGGGTACTACTATGCGCCAGTATTTTATCTGTAGACGTACATATTTATTAGCGGTCATGCGAAAAACGGCCATAAAGGATTTTCGAAAAAACATTTCAACAAGTGTAATCCATCTGCATAAATATAATAGCCGGGAAAAGTGTTTATACAAAAATGTTAACCGGTACACGCGGAAAGGGGCCATCTGGAAATTGTGTGGCCATAAATACAGTCAAATCTGTGTGAGCGGCCAACTATGAACAGCGGCCAATCTGCCGACAGCGGACACTCGATTTCCCCCCGTGCAAATTCCTTCTTTAATTGCACTGTGAATAGCGTGATCTCCTGAAATGCGGCCGGCGGTCACCTTAATTGGTCTAATTCCAACTGTATATCACACCTATACAACGGTCATCTGACAAAACACGCGACTTAATTAGTCGTGTTCGGAAAAAATCGATAATCACCACTATAGTAAACAGCCGAAGTCGCTTTATCGTAATGTACAAGTTATAAATAACCAATTATCGATTTAATCCCGTGTTGTCGATTAAATGACGTGTAATTGGCCATCATTATTTATTTGATCTACTTGAATGGTGATAATTAATTAAAAGCTATGGAATTTATCGGTTGTCGGGTCTCTTTAAATAAAATGATCTTGAGCATTACAGGTTGTTTACATCTAGCAAACTGATTTCTCGAGGTCTTTAAAATGGACGAAAACCTGCTTTCGATATCAAATCTCGCCATAATGTCGCTTTCTAAACGTAAGTTCCTCTCTCTAGAGGATCGTGTGAAAGTGATACGCATGCTTGAATCTGGGTGTTCTTCCAGGATTATTGCAAATGAGTTCGGCGTAGGTGGTACGCAGGTCCAAACCGTGGCTAAACGCAAACGAGAAATTCTCGATGAATATGAATCATGCGTTTTCACAATAATCTTGTATGTTTATGGTATGATTCCTTATTCTTCTAATGACAAACACTTAAAATGGAATTGGAATTGCTTAGAATTTGGAGAAGTCTATAGTTTTGCGATCTGGTAATGAGCTAAACAAAAGTGGAACGACAAAATGGCCGCCCTAAGGATACTGTGAACAGCAGCCAATCTGTGTACAGCAGCCAATTTGGGCCTCTCCCTTGACTGGCTGCTGTACACAGATTCGACTGTATTGGAAAAAGAGATTGGTTCAAGTGGAGTTCAATCGGAGGCCGTACTTTAAAAATGTGTCATACATGAAGGTTGATTAACCATTGTAGATTCGAAAATCAGCCAGATGCCACACTTTTCGACCTCGGCCCTAGTCCGTGCATTCGTACTAGTCTCGATACCTTACGCATTTTGCTGATAGATCCTTTTCGTCTTACGTGCCACTTAAATATTTAAAATTCTTAAAAGCGACTTCTCAAATGGTCCACATAAATCTGTCGTTTAATATTTTTGTCATTAAGTAAACTTTTTTCACTGAATTACTAAAGACGTTAAATAAAATAATACATGTACGAGATACATGATACATGTTTGTTCATATACAAGATACATTTTCGTATATAACAAAGCCAAATTTCTGAGATTAGGGAATCATAATATTTTCAGTCAAAGACACTTATACTATTTTTGTTAATAAGGTAATGATGTTGATAAAGAGAATTTCATTAATAGTCTCTCAATGGCATTGATTAGACTTTATACTTTTAATAAACAAGGAAAGTTTCATTTCTTCAGATTTACAGATAAAAAATGTCTAGTTGGGACTCAACTCAGACTGTTCGATTTTGCAAAGTCTGACTAGGGCCTAATTGTAACTTTTCTCGGTCTTTTCCATAAGCCGGAAAGTACCCCGGGCGTAGTAGTAATAATTTTGGTCATTGCTTAGGTAATTCGGTTTTCGGCTGTACTTTGGCCAATGCGCTCGTAGAAAAACAAATCTCTTTATTCCTGTCCGATAGAAGATGAAAATATATTGGGCATTTAATAATTTGATGAAAAAACGCAGTAAATCATTGCGTTTTGTTATCATTTCATGATATGCCGAGTTTACTTCATTTTGTTTCACTCAAAGATAACTACCTGGGTGTTTGTGACGTCATATACACCCAAGTGCAAAATGAAGCGAGGTGATTGCCACGCCCTAAAAAATCCCAAGGATCACCGAGGGTTACCGACTGACCAGAGCCTGAAAAACTGTTTACACCCCGGAGACAGCTCCTTATCACGTGACGGGTCACCATTTTAATGGGGCGGTGAAGTGGTACAATACACTTTCAATAATTTGTACAGCTCTACGCTGACATTCTTTCTGATCACAAAAAATATACACCGCATCGAGATTTCAACCAATGATCAATAGTTTATGATTGCGAATTTATTGCCCTCGCGTATTCAATCGAAGGTTAACGTAGCGAAACAAATTTATTCATAGACGACCAATACAAATCCGGAACGTATAAATCGTCGATTTACCCAGTACCCTTTCTGTTACTATTTGTAGTATATTTGCGACTCGCGTAAAATTACCTTTTACGTGAATATCTTATGAAATATTTACCACTGTCCTTCACTGGCTATTAACCATTTTTTAATATTATGAAAAATGATAACGACTTCTTTTGAACGATGTTTTGTATCGATTTGACAGCACAAAAATATTTGCACGATTTTGTTTGAATGGCGCGAAGAGTCGATTTAATGTAAAAGCAATACAATGGGTTGAACTATTTGCATATGGAATTTTTAACTATCTTATTGACCGCAAACTACCATGTTTTAATACCCTGAACATACGTCGGTACACTTAAAATTTGCTGCACTTTAGTAACCCTACGTTTTTTTCTTCACTCGGATTTTTTTGTTTTTTTTTTTTTTTTTTTTTTTGCAAGAGCCATGCAAGTGTGACAACAAATGTAGGATCATTTTTCAAAAGCCATGCAAATTCACAAGTTTCCTAAATTGATATTGTTACAAATTAATTAAGATCTGTGGTTTATTGCATTGGAAACAAGTTTGCATCAAATTTAAGAGATAGTACATTGATTGAAAGTGCATGTTCATTTATAAACCAATGCTCTCAGAGATTGGTAATGGTCTGCGCGTAGAATTTTAGAAAATCTTATCTTGAGTATTTTCATGTTTTGTCAAATTCATCGTACTTAGCCTATTTATTGGGGAAAATCACAGGCGAATACACCCGAACTAGCTCCGTATTCGGTATAATTTAACGTGTCAAACTATTTGCATTGCACGTGCAAAGCGGGGCATAATTTGCAAACAGTTTACCACGTTACATTATCCTTAACGCTGAACAGAATATTTATTGCAATGTGATTACTGATTAGTAGCCCAATCCTCAATTTATGGACGTTTACATCTAGGAATCGGTTAAGGACTATTATACAGTGTAATTGTCCAGTGTATAACAATGTATTTGTCCAAATAAGGACTTGTATAGCATTACGTGACCGTGAACTTTCAACCCCAAGTACATTTCAAAGGGTAATGGTCGAACGGGGGAGGGGGCGAATAAATGACAAAATGATCGAGGGAATTGTCAACACGAACTTTAATGGTTTGCATTTAAACATTCAGTTATCAACATGTGGACTTTAAAGTCATTTGATATTATTTCCCTCGTATATTTTTGTAATGTCTCGTGAAAAAGACCCCATTAATTTAACACTTTCCTGTTTTACAAAGTTTTGGACCTGTGCAAATTCAAAGATTTTGCAGACGAAAATTTAAAGTGGATTTAATTTGAAAAATAACCATTCTGTAAGGAGAAAATCTTGTAGGAAAGGAAGAAATTGTTTGTCACGTACAATTTCCTCTTTTGCTACAATATTTTCTCAATTACAAAATCTTAGGGACGTAAAAACCAGGGATTGGACAGGAAAGGATTAAACGAACCGAGCAAAAAAATGCTTTGGCAGAGGTGGATTAGCCCTGCGTTAAGAATAAGTAATAAGGTATAAAACTGATTGCAAATTATGCCCCGCTTTGCACGCTAACTTGCGTGCAAAGCGGGGCATAATTTACAAACAGTTTGCACGGTTTTGTCTTCATGCCCGCAAGGCAGGTAGATATTTCACTATTAATATTTAGAGAAAGCAGCCACTTGGTCAAAAACAGATAAAAGGAGTTTTAGTACGCAGGGAATTTTGTCCTAGAATAGTATTGCTATCATATACTTACTACTAAAAACATACCTAATCATGGAGCGCTTGCGCGACCTGACCATGGTTGTTATATTAAACTTTTTATGTTTCTCCTATAAAATTGATTAGTATTCGTATTTCTAAGTGGGTTTCTTGGTACTTTAACCCAAGTTGGACGTCAGTTTTTTCAGGAAAAACGTCCGTGGTTCGGTGAATTTAACTATAAAGTAGGATATTTCGTAGATCTACATTTTCAGGGCTGCAAAATAATTATCAGTTAAAAGCAGTTGAAACATCATTCTGTTTGGACGCATATTTTGATCCCAAAAACACATCGACTGGGATAAATACATATTTAATGAAAGTTTGAAAAGTAAAGAATGCCACAACAAACACATTTTTTTTTATCTTCTTCAAAGGGATAGATTACAAATGTGTGTATTAGTTTACACGTGCAGAATTTGACATTTTCTCTCATCGCGCGCTATCAGATCACGCATGCATGTATGAGTTACGACAAAACTGTTCGACCTAGATAGGTGGCGAATTATATGTGCATGCGCATGACATTTACAGATTTTTCACTTGAGAGTTGAAGAGAATATTTTGTTGATTTCGTTGAGGTATGAAACCTTATCACACTGTATAAATACGCGTAGCGAATTCATACATGAGTGTGATTAGGTTTTTGGTTTCATAGGTCCATAAAATCAACAAATATTCTCTTCATATCTTATAATCTAGAATCACAAAGCGAAAATGTAAGATTCATCAATAATGAAAACAATTTCTTACGGGACTGCTTTTAGTTGAAGCTTTCAAAAAAAGCTTCGCACTCAAAATTATCTTCATTGAGAAATAAAACCAATTTTTCATCCAATCAGAATGCAGAAATACTGATATAATCATCATACATTAGATTATTTGTCCATGATAGGCAGATCAAGGGTTTAACGCATCATTGTAAATGCCTGTATTAATTAATTTTAGTTTAGATTAGTTTGTACTATATTGTAGGTTTTTTAAGTTCGATTCTGGCGAAAGCTTGAGATTGTAGTTTCGCTCTCGAACACTCAATCCGGTTATTAATATTACATTATTGCATTCATTGGCGGATCTATACGTAGCTCGTAGGTCTAAACTAACCACTTCTGTAGCCAATTAATTCTAATTTCTTTGTGAAATTCAGTAAAGCTTTTGTAATGATGAAAACACGGACCTCTCTATCTGTAGTGTTCAAGCCCCCTAAACAGGAATCTTGGCCCCGCCATAGAGCCGCAGAGATATAAATTTAGTAACCAGGACAGTCCTACAGTATATTAACTCAACCTACTAGAGTGACTGGGGACCTTAAATTTGATTTGTTGCATCGAATTTTTTAAGACTAACTTTTTGATCAAAAGATAATGATAACTGAGTCCTGTGCTGTTAAGACTCTTCAATTGAAGAAACGACATCAAGTCACTATCAACCAATTTCATGTTGAATATACAGTAAAACTTGTGTTAAGCGACCACTAAGGGGATCACCAAAAAGCGGTCGTTTATGGAATGGTCGCTGAATACAAAATATCATGATAAATGTGAGTGTTCATTTTGATAGCATTTTAGATTGTCGGTCAAGTCGTACTGAATCCTTTGATGTTCGAACCCATTAGAATCGTCTTATTGAGACGATTCTAATGGGTTTCAACATCATAAGATTCAATAATAACAAATGTTTCGTTAAGAATGTCCTCTTTTTCAGAGATTTTGCTTATAGTGAAAGGACTTTTTACGGTGGTCGCTTAATCGAATTGGTAGCTTAATAGACGTGGTCGCTCGAGCAATATCGACTGTACTCTTAATTTCACGCAATTTGTCAAATTATGACCATATTAATTTGTCTGACTCCAGCAAGATTTTCCGACAATAATAAAGTTAAGATCCGACAGTGTAGGCTTAGATCAGCATGCACAGCTGTGCAGGCTCGTCGTTGTCTATAGTGTCTGTCATAATTTTTGTATAACAGCACGAAGGGCTAGTTAGTTTCAAATGGTAAAGAATTATAAAAGAATCATTCAATAACTTATCACGACATTTTTATGAAAATAACCCTTCTTTTGTTAGACCATAAAACCAAATTCTTTTCTAGTTCTAGTTCATTGAAGTAGCTACGTGTATAAAAAGTGAAACAAATAAGCATCCTTTTATCTATATATTTCCCCTTTTCTACTGACTTTTCTGAAGTTTTGCACTTCAACACCCTTGTCATGAATATGTTGTTACAAAAAACAAATAGGCTAGTTGATTTATCGAAAAGAATCTAGAATTTCATCATGAATGATGAAGCCATTATAGGGTATTTGGTTCGCTTATTTTTCTCCGATTTCCAGAAATTTTCAAATACTGCGAACGTGTGTCTAATTTGCTTTTTTGACGAATAATTGATTTTTTTCAAGTGAAATAGTAAAAGTAAACTTATTTGAACCATAAATTTATGGAAAAAAAATAGAACTAAAAAAACTGTTAAAGTGATTTGTATGTGCTATCAACATTAACCTTTAGTAAAACATGTACATAATGTCCCACAAAAAGTACATGCTTAATAATTCTTTTACACATTATTTATTTTTTCGACGAGTATAGTTTAAAAAAAAATCTAAACTCGAAAGTAAGAAACCGAAATATAGGTTTCCAAGTCTTCTTCGCAATTGAATACTGATTCTTAAAAATGATATTCTAAAAATATATAATTGTAATCAGTTTATTTTTAATCTATCTAAAACGTTGGTTCATTTCACATACCCCTGCGTTCAGGATAACAAAACGGTGCAAACAGTTTTCCAATTATACCCCGCTTTGCATGTGCACTTGCTTGCAAAGCGGGGTATAATTAGAAAACAGTTGCACCGTTGTTTGATCCTGAACGCTGTTTGTTTAATATGTGGGTACCGGAGAAATATTTGCTAAAACTGTGCTTTGCACTGAAGTGCACTAGAGGACATGGAAAAAGAATCCAAGCCAGATTCCTTGAAGATAAAAATGTGGGATTGAAAGTTTAAAGTGTAAAACACTTGATACACGAAAATGATACCAATGAAAATATTGATAATCATTTTGATACATTTTAGTTAATTTATTTTGAAAGGATTGTATTAATAATTTTACATTTATTATATGAGCATTCAGCCGAGGACTTTAGTTTGTGCTTAATAAACCCTAGCTAAAATAAACTATTGAAATTATATATGAATGGGTCTCATTAGAATAAAGACTACAACACTAAATAATAAAAATATCGATTATAAAAAAGTTCCTTTTATCAATGTGTACGTATTTTGGTTTATTTTAAACAGAGTGTTTTAGATATGGCTTATTCATCAAATGAATAAAGAGATATCTGTTTAATACTGAAATTTGCACTTGAGTACACTTGGGAACGTAAAAATGCATAAAAAAAGATGTTATAAATATCTGAAGTAAAATTAGATAACAAATAGCGTACACTTGGAAGAAATGAGTGCGAATTATAAATAGGTTGATTTTATGGTATTGAAAGACTTAATATGAGACTATTCTGAGTGATATTTATTTGTATAAAAAAAACACAACAATTTATTTTGAAAGCGTGGTAATTTTTATTAATTTGGCGAAAAAAATTCTTGGTATCTGCCCTGCGTTCAGGATGATATAATGTTACATGGGAAATTGTTTTTACAAAATTATTAAATTATTCATTTGATAGTTTTACACCTAAAAAAAGACGGAGTTTCTAAATTTAGATTGAAATATCTCATTTTTAACGAACACAAGCCCCATTTTGTCCGAACTCATTGTAATCGTCTCTTCAAGATGGTTCAAATGTGTGTTCAGATTCAAACGATTACTTCTATCTTTTTCTTTTTTATTGAAGACAGGTTTACCTGTCTTTCAATATAGGGATCGTCGCCATCGGATTTTGATAACAAACCTACATGTGTCATTACGCTCAAAAAAGTAGACCCATTCATAAAAATAAACGCGGCAAAAATAATCAATAGTGTAGCAATATACCGTAAAATTTTGGTGCTGACCTAAATTCTGGCCGGGACCTCAGGAGAGTGAACACGTGATCTATGCAGAAGTTGCCTGCAGAAACATGTTTTACATTCGTAAGTGGTGCTGTTTTAGGACGTTTTCGGCTGCAATCTTTTGCATTTGCTCGAAATTTTCAATTGCATACTACATCTGTTTTTATGCATAGCATTGGCAAGCTATTTTCATTTCCCCATTTTAGACTCCCTATTTCTCGTAAAATTGTGTGTTTGTGTGTCCTTAAGGTTGCTTTATTTATCCGTCTCCCGGGCCTGTCGTAGTGTAAATGGATAAAAACTAAAATAGCACAAGGCTATTTGAATAAACTCGTTAACCCTTGGAATTTCCTAGGTTTCAATTTTTACTTGGATTTACGCAGAAATTTCGATGGCTTATCAAATTACTTTATTATTAGGCTTGTTTTGTCTATCCATATTGTATATCATTCGGAACATCACTCGGTCGTTTCCGTAAACGGCAACAGATCGTGATCGTGATATTCACTCGGCAATCATCGGGCGATCTCCGAAGTCTCAGATCTATCTAAATGTAGGTTACGGAATCGGCCAAGTTGTGACGAATGCGTTAGATTGGCCGAGTGGTGTTCCGAATGGAACCACGCCTGCGCGACCCCGGTTTTGAGTTTCCGCTTTTGTTTGCGACAATTTTCTGACAATAACAAAAACTGTTTTGGAAACTGGAATGGATTTATTTGTAACATTCTGGAGTGGACTTTGAAAGAATTCTACTCGAGGTGATAAATGCTGTAGCTCGGGATTTCATTTAATGATCTGTCATTTTGGCAGTTTTGTCAAAATTGATAGTTCACCGGAAAGTTCAATCCGAATCTTGATCTAGAAAAGCAGTCCCGTGGAAAAGGCATGAAAGGTTCATTGTCTTAACAGGTTTATATATTATTTTGTAGTAAAAATAATTTTCTACTAAGTAAGACCATATGCAAGGAGAATAACCTAAAATGGAGATCGAAATATCTAAATGGAAATATAGAAATAGAATGTTTCATTCCTGGAAGAAACTTAAACGGTATTCATAAAAAAAGCTACAGCTATTGTACGGGAAAATACTTCTTCTTGGTATTGACTTAGACTAGTAAAAGCATATTGGTATTACTTTCATTGCTTCTTCTATGTGGAGATAATTAGTCAAATCCTGGATCAGACAATAAATGTAAAGAAATTTGAACAAATTTCCAATTCAGGGCAATATTCACCATGGCAATGAAATGTTCAGCTCTCCATCAAGGGGTAAGCAATGTGTGTCATGTGGATTAACATTTTATTTAAGATTTTTACACATCCACTTAATAAGTTTGACTGGAAAAAATCGGATTTGGATCATATTGGATTGCTGGGGATAATCTATACAATTTTATAAAACAGGTTTGCAATAATTCATATGAGTTTTTAGAATACAGGAATTGCCACCATACTTCTGTTGGTTAAATGAATATTTTTCATTTAGGATATTGAAAACTTACACTTGGGGTTGAATAGCGATTATGAAGGCAGTTACCCTCTTGGTAAACTTGAATTGGCTAGAGGGATAGGTTTATCTGGAAGTGATGAGTCTTCAAAGTATAACATATTCATTTGTTAGGAAGGTGCAGTTTCCATATGTAACCATCAATGATTGTTTTAAATTTTTGATTCCCACTCAAGAGATCTTCTCAAAACGCAACAATTTTCATATCAATTGTTAATATTCAGTCCTGTCTTCAATTCAGGCCGTTCAGGCCTTTGATTCTTTCTTTCTAAGACCGCCGCGGTATAACTGAAAGATTGTTCAAAGCGGCGTAAAAACGTATTCAAACAAACAAATTCTATCTAATACTTTGCTTAATGACACGCATAAGAAGCGCAAATATAAGAAACGAATCCATTAATGGTGATCTCTCTATTTTCATTTACGGGTGGTAATCAAAATTCTGTTGTTTTAGATGAGAAAGGAAATAAATAAGAAAAAAAGAGTTAACAAATTACCAGCCGATATAATTTCCAATTTCAAAAAGTTACAGACGACAGCAGTTTGTTAGTTAATGAAATTTAAACAAAAATCATTGTCTTTTAAATAATATATTTTAAGTTTAGTACATTCAGATTCGTTTATTCTGATTGGCTGAAAAGTTGGTTTATTCCTCAATGAAAACAATTTTGAATACACAGCTATTTTCTAAACGTCCGCAAAAAGTAGTGCCATTACAAATCTGTTTCTTAGTTAATAAATATGAACAGTTTCTCTTCGATATATTTTATCGTAAGATATGAAGAGGGTATACATTGATTTCATAGATATATGAAACTAAAAACCTAATCACACTTACGCTTCGCGTATTCATACAGTGTGATTAGGTTTTTTTTTATTTCATTCCTCAATGAAATCAACAAGTACTCCCTTCTCTTCTTAACCCTTTGCTGTTTAATTCCTGCTTTTTACTTGCTTGTGATTTTATGATTGAGAAAACATTGTGAAAAAAGAAGAAATTGCTTCTGACAAGCAATTTCTTCTCTTTCCACATTTTTTTCTACCCTACTGAATGGTTATTTTTCAAATTAAATCCACTATAAATTTTCGTCTGAAAAACCTTTGAATTTGGACAGGTCCAAAATTTTGTAAAACAGGAAAGGGTTAAATAAGAAGACATTGCGGACTAAGAAGAAATTGTTTGTCAATGTTTTCTGTAGAGCTTTCAACAGACATATCAAAAAGGGATTTTCTTGAAATGGATTAAATTCGTCTACAGTAATGTTGTTGCATAGACAGGTTTATAATGAACGATAGAAAATCGAATACTTGAAAAGTCTAGACGTATAAATGTAATGGTTTTCAATAAAAAATGAAAATACGAAAACATCAGAATCCTTCTCTTGTTTAAGTGACTTGTTTGTGTAAGCAGACTGTTCGTATGCTCGTGCGAAAAAAAACACAACTTTATGACAAAAATGCAGAAAACGGATACCATGGGTACCAAGAATATGTAGTATATGTTCGTATAAAAAAGAAGACAACAAAAGAAAACGACGTATGGATGTTGAAAAACATAGAAATTAAGAGAAATTAGATCGGGTCTTGAAAATTACTTCGACGTATGGATGACTTCATCTTATGTTCATTCGAGATAAAGGTATTTCACTGTACATGTATAATATAAGTAAGGTAAATGTCGAAAATTATAGATGGCACTCTGACAAAGTTTTGAAATATACAAGGTAAACGATAAAAGCATAGGATAAAACAGGCCAAAGATTTTTTTCAAGAACTGCCCTATGCACAAAACTCTCTGGACCTACACAAGACCGACCTAATAATTTTGAATCTGGATTTATCAGCCTTAATATATATATGTGTGTGTGTGTCACCTTTTCAAGTCTATATATATATATATATATATATATATATATATATATATATATATATATATATATATATATATATATAGAAATAGACTTGAAAAGGTGACAAGGTTTGAAATTCGAACCTAAAATGAAAAAGTGTCTTTTTACAAGCACTATTGAACGAACTATTATGTATATATTACAAGAAATACTTAAAAGTTCTCCTGTCACGGGCTTCAAGTTTTTGAATCGAAATTCCGTATCATCAAATTCTCCAAAACTATGTGAGAGGAAAATAGGAAAAATAGTTTTAGACGTGCAAATGCACAAAATGATATGTCGGATTACAAAAAGATCAGAACTTTCCTCCAGTTTAGATAGTTAGACTAGTTTGCATTATTTTTTTAAGTCGACAGTTCGTGTCACGAAATGAGAAAAAAGAAAATAGATCTAACCCTACAAAGCAATACAAAATTTAAAAAAAATGAGAAGAAAGTGTTTTCTAGACATGCAAATGCACAAAAGGGTGTGTCGGATTACAAGAACAGCGGAACTGTTCTCCTGTTTGCGGAGTTAGATTTATCAAGCCGACAGCTCGTATCATCAGATGCGGTATTTTTCTCTCATTAAAGTCCTGATGGCTTAAACAGACGAGGCAGGATCAGGTGTGTGCATGGCTGGAGTTCCAGATACAGCCGACCTTGGGCTGCCAAAACGTCGTAACTACAGATTATTCAAGCTGTAGTTACGATTTTTTGTTTGCCGGCGACTGGAGATTTAAGAAAAATCGAAGAAATCGAGTAGTTCGAAACTTTCCTCCATAAATATGGTATAAAAGATAATAGATGATATCTAGCTGATGAAAACTTTCCACCAGAAATATGGTATTAAAAGACAACCTATGATATCAAGTTGATCGAAACTTTCCTCCAGTAATATGGTATCAAAAGAAAATTGAAGAATATTTTTCAAGAAATATAGTTTGAAGATTTAACAGTCTGATATTGAACCTTATTTCGGAATGATATTTATTACAACTGTAGCATATGATGTGTTGTTTTATCAAAATATTGAGTAAAATAAAACTCTAACGGCATTGAGAATGTCAATTTTAACGTCGTCTTTAAAAGACGATTCCAATAAGATATTGCATCGCAGAATCGTACAATGAAGGAAAACACGAGGTACGATTCGTCTTTATTCACAATCATTTCTAAACCTTAAATCACAGATATGTAAAAACAAGAGACTGAACGGAAAAGAAACGTCCTTTAAGGCTTTCGCCCCCCCCCCCCCTTTGCTATGATTTTTTTTTTTCATTTATAGAGATATTTTTGTGTTTTACACTTCATATATTTTTATTTCACTGGGTGTTTAAGCAAAAAACTGAAAGTTAGCATTTTAGGCAATCAAAGAAGATGCATTCAAATTGCTCTTATTCAACGTGATAGAACAATGTATTGGCATTCTGAAAATGATGGATGTTTCTAAAGACTTATCCATAATACTTTGCTGTGTCTACTGGGAACCGTAAAATAAACCATAAATAAACGTTTTGGCGTTAATGACGGGACGCAATCTGGAAAATGCCATTTTGTGTAAAAGACCATTTGGCGATCGTGGCTGAAGGGTACCAAATGTTTCAAAGCGCCTGATCAAACAGACTTGAGATTTACAGAAGCTATTTTTCACTTCGCCATTTTGAGGGTTTGGTGTAAAAATGTTGTAAGTATTTATTTTAAAAGAGATACTTAAAGTGCTTTGTCGAGAGCCTTTATAATTCTGTAGATGTATCCGGTAGATTGTCAGTTGCTTTGTCAAATACGAGAAAAAAAGATACAGTGGTCCAAACTCAAATATAAATCTTCAGAGTCCGTTTTACTAAACTTCTTACAAAAATATAATAATCGTAAGTCAAAATCACAAATCGTACCTTGTGTTTTCTTTCATTGTTAAGATTCTGCCTTGCAATATCTCATTGGAATCGTCTTTAAATTCCGATTACAATGAGATGATGCGTGGCAGAATTCCATATTTAGGTACTACTGTAAACTCCCTGTAAACTCGCTAAGAGAAGAACATGCATCATCCACGAATCAGGTCCATAAATGACTTGGTAGAGAACAACTTTTCATTCAAAAAGATGTGTATATATTTGTGTATTGTACGAAGTGAGAAAGGTCTGAAAAGTAAGATGGATCTACGGAATGTTAAGGGTCAAAACGTCTATTTTCCTCGCAGAGAAACAGTTCCGATCAATATTCATAGCCATAAAGCTGGAACATTATCGCAGTGTTTTATTATCTACACACGACAGTGTCGATTTTCCTATTGCCACAGTAACCATTTATGACCTAATTTGGCTTGACAGGAGGTCCGCCCATTATTTTGGATGATTTATTGACAGTTATTTAGATTATGACAACAATTTTCTCACCTTTATATAAAAAACTTCGTGTGATGGAAGATGGCTATTTTCTTTTTTGACGTAAATGAATGCGAAAGGCAGTTAAGTGGCCATCTTATAACTCAAACACCGTATTTAAGGTTGATCTTATTTCTACAATATTTCAATGTGCGCAACGACAGGAAATGAAACAAAAGACGTCGCAATCAAGAGTCCAGCCCTGCGTTCAGAAGGACACACGTTGCCATCTAATTGCAAATTAGACAGAGCTTTGCACACAAGTGCAAGGTTCAAAGCGGTGTCTTATTTACAAACAGTTCGCATCGTTTTAACATCTTGAACGCAGGCCTAACTTTAACACTTGTATTTATGAACTTTTAAAGCGCGCGTTTAAAATAATATATAAGACATTCCTAGTTTGAGATTCACGTGCACGAAACTTTGTTGAAATTGCCAGGAACTTGCTTATATATCTTTGAAACATTTTTTCAGAGCTTTGTTTCAACTAATCTCTAACTTGCACAAAACAAGCCAACATGTCTATGTACTGGCATTTTTTACTCTTATTCCGAATTTTGTCTTGTATTCAATAAATGGCATATAGTGCAAATGTTCGATTATAAAACAATTGACTGTGCGTCAACAAGTTTGGTAAACGATAATAGATAACCAAGCAAAATCAAGCTTGGCTGAAGTGTGACTGAAAACGGTTTCAATCTAAAGTCAAGCATATGCAATGTATTTCAACTTTAACGACTGCGTTTGCTGCTTATGGAGCAGTCGAAAACTACACACAGTCGTACTTTATTTATCGTCGTTGATTAATTAAGGAAATTATGAGTGTCAAAACATGAAGGGTGCATATTCAGGACTAGTTTATTATGGAATCTCAGAATGGTCCGAGTCTTTAGCCGAGGCACGTATGTTGTTGGAAATGTCCAGCATAGTTTGACTATGATACAAAAGAAAATATAAACCCTTTCCTGTTTTACAAAATTTTGGACCTGTCCAAATTCAAAGGTTTTGCAGACGAAAATTAAAAGTTGATTTAATTTGAAAAATAACCATTCAGTAGGGTAGCAAATAGTGTGGATAAAGAAGAAATTGCTTGTCAGAAGCAATTTCTTCTTTTTTCACAATGTTTTCTCAATCATAAAATCACAGGTACGTAAAAAGCAGGGATTAAACAGCAAAGGGTTAAAAGGCGACACACCATCTTTATTTGACGTGTACTTTTATCGTGGACTGGTTAACGTATAAAACATATACCACCTCCTTCAGATTTTTTTGCATACAAGCCTTCTGATTGGACGGTAGCCAACCCCCATAATGGAGCAATTTCGTGCGTTAAAAATCTATCTCATCGGGCGCGTTTAACAAGACTGGTGGTATAAATTATCTTCTGCTACCACAAATAACGTTCTAGTTTTTATCTTTCAACCCTTTTATCTGTCTGCCTTAGGTTCTCCCTTTACATTCCCGTAGTTAACGGGGATCCATTCTGCCGTCACTATCTCCACTGCCCAGGTTGATATCTTCTAAACATTCTTGACTTTGCTCAGATATTTTTTAGTTTTTATCAAACGCGAGCCAAGCTTAACGTATCGAAACAAAAGTTTAATAATGATCTTAAGAGATGAAGTCCAAATTAACTTAAAGTCGAATGTTAGCCTAATTACCGTAAAAATTGAAAACTTTTAATAAGGACAAAACCTAAATGCAAAGTTGAAAATTTCGTTTAGAAGGGACCTACAGCAGTCGCTGGGCGGCCTTCAATACTTTGTCATGTAGATATTTAGTACAAAGGGATTAGACTGAAATAAATGTAATCAAATCTATTCTATTTTTTGTGGCGGATGTTTTCATCAAACGCGCTGAACTAAAAGTAATTCGGCTTGATCGGTCGCTGATAAGATTGCAACGAACGCTTGGCTTAGCATTTTATATTCTTTATCTTTTTTCAGCTAAGATTTAATACGTATGCAAGTGAAATACGAGTGAGGCGTTATGAGTACATAACATAAGCTTCACTACGCAAGTATATGATATGTATAAATCGATAGAGTGGGGTTGTTAGTATAAGCACGGACCTTTGAGGAAGCTTCATTAAGCGCGGACCTTGCAGGAAGCTTCATTTTAAGCGCGGACCTTGCAGGAAGCCCTGCGTTACAGTACAAACAGCAGGTAGTTTAAGCGCACCAAGTCACATCACTGTCCACGGCATTATAAAATACATTTTGATTTCTTGCAATTTTAGGAAGGTATTTATTTGGTCTGCATTCCTCGCTTACTTTTAATTGTACAAGAGCTTATGCATGAGTTCTTCATTCGAAAAATTGAAATGCTCTAGTAAATTCGATGGGTTTTAGACAGAACTCAAGAGCATAGGAGAAGAACAACGAAAACTGTGTTCTTGTGTGAAACAAAATTGTACAACTAACGCAAAGACATATTCCTCGAGCGGTATTAAGAATTCATGAAAAGCAACGGCAAAGACCAGCAACTATATTTGACATATATACGTAATAAAAGTATGTAAAGTGTGGTATTACAAAAATGAAAGAACACATGATTAAGGAACCAAAGAAATCCACCAACCATCATGTAGAAATATATATTTCTTGATTAAGTGTCAATTCCTTTCGTCATTCTAACAAATGAAAAGAATGTTCTAACCCCATTTTGATACGACTCTTTCTAGTTGTAAAGGTAATGCTTGCACGGCGGTGTATCTTTTAACAGATAAATTATAGCGTGTGTATTTATAAAGATAAAAAATCGCTTCTGTTCTAGCTCCTACATAAATTGTTAAGTCATGAATATAAACACGCGGAAAATGGTATTCTGCAAACTGCGGCAGGGGGAAATAAGACAACCTTTATTATTTTTCCGAAAAATCCTTTTTTATAATGAACTTTTGATGCATAAGACGGGATATATCACTTAATCTTTACGAAGAGTTTTTGAACAGCATTAACAAAACAGGGTCCAAACATCGAAGTCTAAGGGGTCCTTTCCAAAGTTTAGGGGTCCCTGCTTTAGATGCTAACTATTTTATTTAACCCTTTCCTGTTTTACAAAATTTTGGACCTGTCCAAATTCAATGGTTTTGCAGACGAAAATTAAAAGTGGATTTAATTTGAAAAATAACCATTCTGTAGGGTAGAAAATAGTGTGGAAAAAGAAGAAATTGCTTGTCAGAAGCAATGTCTTCTTCTTTCACAATGTTTTCTCAATCATAAAATCACAGGCACGTCAAAAGCAGGGATTAAACAGCAAAGGGTTAAGCAATATTATTGGGCTTTTTTAGTCAATTAAGAAATCCCTCCTGGTATTAGGTAAAGAAAGTGTTTTGTACGTATAGATATGCGGGGCTTAACTCCTGAAAAGAATTAAAGACTATTTAAAACAGCCTTCAATTCTTTTCTGAAGATGACCCCTAGAGGGTCTACGGGACTCATACTTGAGGGTCCTGGGTACTTTTCTGTGAGTATAAACCCTATTTAAGTCAAGAATTTTAATAAAGGAAAGTGGCTAACATTTTGGTAAATGAGATATTTACTTTTCCTGTAAGGCAGTAGTTATGTAGTGTAACAAAATTTATCAGGCAATGAAGCCTTTATTAACCTGATATCATCTTCCTGATAACATAAAACGATATCAGACAGTCTATTTTTAGAAAAAATTTGAATACACTTTCATCTATTTTTCTCTCTCTCTTTTTTAAGGGTTTATTATGATTAAGCGTTTAAAAATGATTGCATGATAAATAGAATAACATGAAAGTGCCGTAACATATCAATGTTACCTTGTCTCGGCTGTGAGAAATTATCATGACAAGGCTAAGCTTCGTCATGCTTAATTTTCCGATCATCGACCAGAAAACATTGATATTTTAAGACACTAACTTATTATTCTACAAAAGTCTGTGTTGAAGGGCTTTGCACACATAGCTTTAAAAGCAAAATATTTTTACAAGAATTGTTTATTATATGCACAAATGTCGTGTTCTGCTAAAGTCAAAATTCTGTTACTTGAAAAAATGTGACCCGCCACGCGAAAGAGGCCCATCCGGGAATTCTGTAAAATGAATAATTGAAAAAGAGATTTGATCCAGCATATGTCAACCAGAAGTCGCATTTCAAAAATTCTTTCACTGCACGGCGCAATAAGTTTACACCCTCCTCAGTCTGCGCAGTCCGCGCAGGCTGCCTAGGATCGATACTTTGCGCATTACCCAGATGGTCCCTATACACGTGACAGGTCACAAATATAAAATGCGAACAGGGATCATTGTTCCAGCAAAATTTTATCATAATTCAATGAGTATGTTAAACTCATTCTGCAGCCCGAATCTTAAAAAAATCTTAGTTGTTCCTGTATTAGTTTGCTTTTCCACTTAACATGTAAACTGAAGATAAACAAACGAAAAGAAATCATTGAAACAAATAAATATAATGAATTATTTTTAGGTCATCTAATTTTTGCAAGATATTTAAATGCATGAAAATTAACGTACGTTATCATTTTATTTTGTATTATTATGAATTGATTTAAGAAATTAATTAACAATCGAATCAGATAGAGTAAACATTACAAACTAAAAAGTAGACACTTTTATATTGAATGATTTGCTAATAATAGTTTTAGTCGATTGGGAAAATGGTGAAAACAAAACAAGATTATTTTAAGAGACTAATTAGTTTAGTAGACTGTCAGACTGGTTAAATATTTATACGTTTTTACACGTCAAATTGTCCCCAGAGAAAATCCGTCCGTGTTCCAGTCTACGAAACTTGTCAAAATATCGAGCACCTGTCAAAAGTAATGTCGTTGTAATATCTTGTCTCTTTTTCTTGTTCAGAAAAGCAATTTTTGTAACTGTCATTTTTAATTTTTTAAATGTTCATACTTTGCCAAGTTTAGTAAGTGCTGTTTTACACACTTCTTTGTTCGATTTCAAAAGACGGTGCATTGTGCAAGAAAGGAACAAAAGAAAGAACGAAAGAAAGAAAGGAAGAAAGAAAAACATGTTAAAACACTATTTTTTCTGCATTCTTGCGTCTGTCGAGCCTAAAGAGGTAATATAATGGGAAAATGCCCATTTTTTTTCTTACAAGAAATAACAAAAAAATGCATTTCATATTTTAGAAATCGCTGTTTTTAAAGTTCTTCAATTACCAAGCCTGATAAGGCCTGTGTTATAATATTATATAAAGGTTAGAATTTTTTCAAGATGAAAAAAGCAAAAAAAATGAAAGGAAAAGGGTTATGAAAGAAATGTTATATACCGTATGAAATATTTTTAGTAGTGAGAAACCATAATAATAATTTATTATACAGGTTCACGTGCAGAATTAATGCAAATTCACGCGTAAGATTACGAGTTTGCACGAAAATTCGTTTTTAATCGCGCTTGTGTTAGTTTTAAATAAGATTTTCCAAAAGCACATCTTTCACGAACACGCCCGAACGAAAAATGAAATAGTGAAGTTATTAGGAATTTCCGATGTTAGAAATAAAATCATCTTTGACGAGATATCAAACAGCAACACTTTTACTTTTGGGATCTTTTTTTAAAAATGAAAACGAACAACATGATTTGAAGACTGAATCAACAAGTTAATAGTTTGTAAGCGATTGTTAGCTTAGTTTCTATTTAATTTACAATTATTTTCTTGGATAGCATATTCATTTCGTTATTTTCGAACGATTATCTAGTACAATTAAATTTATATTGAAGTTTATCAATAGATTTTCTCTTTGTGAATAAAGCGTTTATTTGAAACCTCTCTATTCCATTGAAATATTCAAGTGCAATTTAAGTTGATTGTTAAAGTTTTACGAGATAATTATTGAAATACTACTTCTTGCAATGAGGATTTTTGTGGAATTGTGAATTTTATAACTTATACTGAAATTCATTAGTAGAAATAAAGAAAACAACTTAAAATTTACTTTTTCTTACATTAGTTAAAATTTAGTTAATTCGGCGAGCCTTCATAGCTTAAATAATACACCTCGCTTGTGATAAGCGACAACGAAGGGGAATACCTAAAAGCGGTTGCTCACGGGAATGGTCGCCTAATACAATTTTTTATGATAAATGAGACAAGTTACGTTGATAGCTTATATAGATAGTCGAATGATTCCTATTGGTACTTATGATTTCCGAACCCATTGAGACGATTCTAATAAGTTCCGACAACATGATATGCAACGAAAAATGTCCACATTAAGAATGTCCACCTTAACAGAGATTTTGTTTGCGGTTAAAAGAATTTTTAAAATGGTTGCTTAACAGAAATGTTCGCTCAATCGAAGTGGACGCTCGAGCAATATAGATTGTTAATACAGAATTTAATTATTTAATTATTTTTAATATTCCTTGGTCGACTGGGGTTTTGAATAAAAAGAAAAACAATCTAAATCCGTGGAGGCCTGTGAAATTTCCACCTTTCCATTTAACAATATCTTACAAGCAATCTGACAAAACGATCTAACAGAAAGAGTGTGCTGGAAAGATCAGACATAGATTAGTTCTATCGGCAGGTCTTATCAGTCGTTTATCACCAATGTAATAAAAGATTTTTCCTGTAATAATTACGTATGATTATGAAATTGTTGATAGAATATACAAATATCTGTTACGGACTTTTTTTCTATTTCGAGGCGCTTTTCAGCACAACTATCAAACAAATTACATTTACATTCAGTTTTCTAATATGTACCTTAAACAAAGTTTTGATTTTGAATTAAGTTGGAAGTCAAAGATGTTCGCTTAAATGACATTTCGTTTTCATTTTTGTCACTTCAGTTTTGAAATATTCAAAATAACTTTTATACCAATCTGCTAAATTCCATCATAGAGGCATGAATGCAAACGTCCTGAAACTCCGATTCTTGGGTGGTTTCATTAAGATCGTTTTGATAAAAAAGGAGAACTGAAATATATACTTATCGAAATTGGTATTTGTATTGTCGCATGACATGACACTTTTTATTTCGTGAAAATACATTTCATTCAAATCATTTTTTCCAACAACATTTGTTATTTCTTTTTCCAAACATGGAAATAAGATTTTTTGATGACTCGTCAAGTTGATAGAACAAAAAATATCTAATCAATAGATAAATTTTGTTCTATACTTATGCTTAAAAAAAATCTTGAATTCGGAGAAACAGGCGATGAAAAAATCGTATGGGAGTTATTTGTAGACATTTGATTAAATTATTACTGTTTTACTTTTAGTGAATATCAATGACGAATAGATAGTTTGAATACAACGAAGAATTAGTGAAACTGGCCATTTTTTCTGATTTCTCCTTTATAATTTGAAAGGTCGGTTCATTTAAAAGGAATATTTTAGAAAAGGGTGAATCGCTTGGATACTTAGAGACAAATGTTCATCATTAAATCGTTTAGTGTCTTTGAGATAAAAAAAATAATTGGTTCTTAATATAAAAAAATATATTTAACTGTATAAATGAGAAAAAACAAACAAAACCGAAGAGTGTTGGTTATATTTTTGTTTTCTGATAATATACATTTTGTTTTTCGCTAATCGGAAAGAAGTAATTTCGTGTTAAGAAGAATATATCTTATTTGCTTTATTTTTGCACATCATTTCAATTCAAAGTTGCGTCTAATAAATAGCCCATTTAAAGATCAATGTATGCAAATATTAAAAGATTGTGGCTTTTTTTAAAATCATATAGAAGTAACTAAGAAATAATTCGGAATCGTGAATTTATCTTAATATGATAATAATTTGCTAAATTCAAAATGCAAGTTTTATTTCGGAAAAGAAAGAGACAATGGAGCTATTAACTGAAAAAAAAAAGAAATTAAATTAGACAAATATGTAAACCTAATTCATATCCTTCTTCTTGAAAAAATGTTAACGGATATTTGGAAGATACTTATATGTAAATATGTAATATCCTCACGTATTTGATTTCAACTTGGACGAAAAAAAGATTTAAAAAAATAAATAAACCACACACACAAAAAAAAAAAAAAAAAAAACACAAGAAAAAAACATGTAGATAAATATAACTCGATATATGCAGGCGTATTTATTTGTTCAAAATCGGAACAGCGACATTTCATTTCAAAAGAAAAAAAGAAAAGACATAGAATTCTTTACATACAAATGAATACTTTCTGTATCCATTGATTCAATATTGCTACAAAATCAAGTTATTCAACCGGAAAATGTTACAATATTCATTGGAAAAGAAAACGTTTAGTTTAAAAACTTCATGATACTCATTTGATTTTTATTTCTACTTTCAGTTTGTAAGACATGTATAGTTGGATATTTAGAAGCCAGCAAACACTGCCCGGTGTGCGATAATCTAGTCCACAAAACCAAACCTCATCTTAGACTAAGGTAGGTACATGTATTAACAGAGCTATAGATAGGGGGGGGGGGGTATTTTGAATTCCGAATCAAAATTATAGAGAAATATTCTTGCACAAGTCCTATGTTGTGGGTACTCATTACAATCGTCTCGAAAAGGCGATTCGAATGAGCACTCACAACATAGGTTTTCATGGAGAAAAGAAGATTTTAGTTTGGCGTTACCCCAGGGTTTCGTGTTGAAAAGAAGATTTTTGTTTGGCGTTACCCCCTCTTATTTGTTCCTCTGATTTATGTTTCTTGTTATTTTGTTTTTCTTGTTGTTTATAAAAATGATACATATTCATGCATTCGATAGCCGCATTTTGCATTTTCATGTCTATAATGATGCTTAAATAAATTCGAATGAAAACAAACATGATTAGATAACTGATAAATTCTAAGCAATATTTTTCCGCTATTTATCCGATATGGTATATTTCGAGAGCTGACTGTATTGAATATATTAGATTCTCTTGTTAATCCATGATACACGTGTATATGCCTTTAACATAAGAATTGACGACGAGTCCATTCCAAACAATTCTTTTAAATGTTTCTCTAGACTTTGGCAAAATAAAGAATTGATTCTGGTAATACCGAGTATCGCATAATGACCGAGGGTTGTCAACACTGTCAGGTTTCATATGTCCATAAATCTGGGCACAATGCATAAGCGAATGGCATTCATTTTTCTCTGAAGATTCCCTAGAGCCTTCAGAATTTTTAAAGACTGTTTGATGCTTCCGAAGTTATACTATGGAAATGATTGAGCAACCACTTGTTCAGTTCTCTTTCAATCGTAACGTCAAACTGTACGAATCTTGTCGTACAAGGGCGTCTACTCGTTTGTTATAAATTGATATTTGAAAAGAAGCTATCGATTCGATACTCCTTCACTTGCGGAAATGAATTAAATGCCGACAAGAAAAAAAATTCTTTTTTGAAAAAAAAAAAAAAAAAAAAAGGCAGATAAAGCGCAAGGTTATAAAAAAATATTATGCCCAAATGACAATTTTCTCAATTTCAAATTGATATTTAAGCTTTACTTCTGTCGAAATACCATTCAAAATGTATTGACATAAAATATTGTTTTTATAAATAGCAACTTATTGATATAATCTTTTGATTCTTAGACATAAATTTAAACTCTAAGTTTGAGAAAATTCTTAGTTGTGAATGAGAAAAGTCATATAATCTCGGGGCCCAAATGTGCTGTAACTGCCAAATTGACCAACGCCTTTATTTTCACCATACGGGAAGTTTCATCTCTAGCCTTTCTACACCAGATCTTTTCAACCTATTGCAATCTCTTATGGCTGTACCATACATTATACAATACATTTGGGTAATAAGGACTCTTTTTCAAAGAACAAATATGTATTCCTAAAAAAAACAAAAAAACAATTCAAAGTGATGTGACAAAATCAAGTATTCTTCATTAGCTTTGAAACGTTAAATAACTTGATTAAAAAATCCAAATCTATATAAATCGTAGAATTAATATCATGATAGATTTTCAATAATTGCCCCTTGCTTTCTTCCAGCGTTTGTATATAAATAGATTCGCGACAAACGATATAAGCACCGTTTATACGGAATGAAATTAGCCTCAGATTCGATATTTAGTCGATTGTCGACATAGTATTGCAATTTCCGTGCAAGTGAATAAATTCTATAATACGTATATCTGGAAAGAAAAAAAAAACAACATCAATTCGAGTTGCATGCCCTTTTGTAGCTAAACGTTAAAGCCGATGTGACGACGAGCTGATAAAGGACAAAATTAATTCGCCTATTGCGTGTCAGAAAATCTCATTTGCATTTGACGTATATTTTTTATGGATATAGAATTTCTATCTTGTAGTTAATATGGGATGAAACGCTTCGCTTTAAAAACGTCCTTTCCCGTCCGAGCTGGATAACCTTCTTTCTTTTTTTCTTTCTTTCTTTCTTTCGTGTATAATTTATGATTTAACATATTGCTCATGAAAAATACTGAGGAGCTGGAAATTTCCAAACCCAAAATGTTAATATTATTTATTATTTGAAAGAAATATAAGAGTTTTGGAACGTTTAATTCTAGATTCTTTTCATATTATATGAAAGGTGGAAGAAAACGGTTGCACAATTGTCTCTTTCCTTTAGGTAGCTGTCTTATCTACAAGTTTAAATTCTAATCTTGTCAACGTTTCTTTCTTTTTGTGACCTTTTCTTTTTCCAAAAAATATGAATTACGCAGATCTTCCAACTTTTAAGAAATGAAACTGTATCGCAAGAAACAAACGAGCGACATTAGAATTTAATTTTATGATTTTTGTGCATTAAGGCACAGCATTTAACGACTGAAGGAGTTTCACTTACGTCGGATGTAGAAGGTCATAAAATATTCGTTTTGTTTCTTTTTTCCTGTAGATTTGTAATCGTATTTATTTCCTCTTATCCCTTTTCTAAAAACAGCCGTTCTTTAACAGACCCCCGGGTTCGATCCCCGGTCATGGAAAATTTCTTTCCCGACAAGAAAATGTCCGCCACCAATGGGTAGATAATCGTAAACATATTTGGAGCACAGCGCGAGACTGTGCTAAGAACCTATACAATTAATAGACACCTACTAAGTACAGTCTTGCGCTGAACCCTCGATATGTGGGATGAGCAGCTTTAGACTCGGATTGATATGCTGTTAAACCCCATTCGAATAATTATTGATGTGCCTAACTTTATTTTAAGGGGAGAAAGATTTCGGCATCAAAAGGGGGGTGATAGCCTTTTTCCCTTCAGATCATTCGGACGGGAGCAAGTCTTTTTTTGTTTTGTTTTGTTTTGACATATTCAGTTGGTATTAAGACTTTAATCTAAATCGAAAAGCAAATCACAAATTCTGCATCGCAATTATAACATAAATTTCCAGTTTACTTATTTTTTTTATCCAAACTTTCTCATTCAGCTTGCATCGTAATAATGTTGGGATACAATTAAGGCCTTACCATGTTCTAAAACGTGCACCCATATAGAACACTTACAGCGTACACATTTTTCTGTATAAAGTCGTAAAAAACTCACGGGAAGAAATAAATCTAGCGTTAATAGGTTTTTCATATTTACCGAAAAACGTTCATGAATATGTAAATATGTCGTAAAAATGCATTAAATATTTAGTGATGTCGTAAAAACGTGGTATTAATAATTTGTTAAACTGCCGTTCACGGGCACCAAAATTTGCTATATGGTTCAGGATACAAAACGTTTGCGATGATTTTAAGAAATATGTCCCCGCTTTGCACGGAAGAACACATGCGCGCAAAACGGGTTTAATTTGAAAACGGTTTGCAACATCTTGTCAGCCGGAACATAGAGCTGGTTTCTTATTGTGTCCCGGCTGAAAAACGGGCCCTGTTCGGGTGACAAATAAGTTGGCCCTAAAACTAAATTCACTGACGAGATAAAACAACAATTTTAATGGTCTTTTTTCACTTAATTCTTCCTTAAGTACGCGCCTCAAAAATCGGTTTAACAAAACTTCTGGAAAAATGAAAAAAAAAAAAAAAATAGAATCAGAGTTTTGGTTCTAGGGAAAAACGTTCGTGAAACGTTTAAGATATATCCCCCTTTACTCGTGAAATAATCTACAAAGGGAGTATGATTTCTTATATTTTTCAATCATTTTTTTTTTCATGTAGGACAGACCAAAATGCAACGTACTGTATCAAGGGGTTATCCAAACATACATGTAATCGAAACATGTAACTAATTTTCGTTAAAAAGCTCGGGGCTAAACCCGGTAATTTCACGTAACTCGAAACATGCACGCTAAGTAAACAAAACGTCAACTCTTTGTTCGAAAAGAAGATGTATTACTTCTGCAAGAATTTGTTGGTATACATCTATTTAAAACAAAACTAGCGCTATAAGAGTTGAAAAGGGTGAGACAGCAAAAAGAACTTAATACAAAAAAAGGAGAACAATTACTAGGACAATCAGTAGATACGGTAAGGGACCAAATACTCGAAACTACAACAAATAACTATCGATCATAAAGGTTGCAAAAGCCAAGTAAACAAAATAGGAAATGCGCGCTGTCACAAATCGAATCCATTGGAAATTAAGCGATTGGTTTCTCCTGGAGCTAAATTTAAGCGTTTATCTTTGAGAAACTTCATTTTTTGGTAGGCCCCTATAAAAGCATTTTTCCATGCTCTATGATAAATGTTATCGGTTTGGCTAAATTAGAGCGAAAGAACAAAATCTATATAAGACAAGAGGATGAATATTAAAGAGATTCTATCGATCGCGAAAGTCGCGAAAGTTGCCCGATATGTTTCTCTGAGAAAATAATATTTATTTAGATTACAGTACATAACTTAACAAAGCGCTGAATGTACATGTAACAGGTGCGGTTTCAAGTTAACCTTTCGTATATGTAACACGTGCAGAAAAGCATTACTCTTTTACATGTGTGGCTCTTAAATCTGTCATCTTCGTGTTCACAATAGAATGCTAAAATTTTCTATCTTACAATATGTTTTAATGTGCGACCTGGTACTGTTCTAAATACGAAATACAGTGTACAGTAAAATGTGTATCGAGTGACCACTTATGGGACAACCAAAATGCGGTCGTTCAAGAGACTTGTTGTTAAGTACACGATTATTTGTTACAAATAAGAAAACAGAAGATTCATAATAATTTCTAGACTCACCATATTTACTTCTCAAGATTTTTTTTATTTAAAGAAGAGGGCTTTGAAAACCGTCGCTTAATATACGTGGTCTCTGTAGATGTGGGGGGCTTGAGCAAGAGTGACTGTAGTACAAGCAACTTGTACGAGTGCATTGAAAAGTTAGCATACCACGTGAAATTACTCCAGATCATAAAATAAATCGAGATGAATAATGAATGATACTATACTCTTCAGCTTTCATATAAAAGTTACTTTAAATGTGTAAATTTTGCATGAGCGAAGAATTTCATACGCACATGCGTTATTTCTACATGTAATTATTATTATTATTATTATTATTATTATTATTATTATTATTATTATTATTATTATTATTATTATTATTATTATTTATGCATGCATTTAAATATATGTCGTCTTAAATCGACCCAAACCTCGTGATTTAAGTTTATTTGCGATGTGTACTTGGGAGCTATTGATGGACCGTTGACGAATAGCTAAAATCCTAATAACAGAATCTTTCTCTAAAATGCAAGTCTAATGCAATATAAATGCAAAAGTATAGGATCAAAGGAATTACTAATTCCAAGCAAGACAATTTTTATTCTGGAGAAAAAAATGTGCGTAATTTGCGCGAGATTTTCTATCCTACTTAACTGTTTGTAGACGTTCGTTTAAATGTCATTACGAGAATTAATGCGTAATGAACTGCATTTTTCGCATGAGCCCCCAATTTATAATGAACATTTCATATGGCGCACGCGCACGTTTTCTTTAACATGATATTTTTTTCTTGTAAATTATGATGTAAAGCTGTATCTTTTAGTTTCGTATATTTTAAGACCGCTTTCAACGAGTTGTCCTATTGACCCATGGATCTGGAGCTCGAATTGCTTAACATTTTTCTAAATTTGGTACAAGAACATATAGCTTATTCCTAAGATAAAATGTTTCTATTCTTTAAAACACTAAATACTTTTTTTCTTTTTCATTTGAAATCATTTACAAGAAAAGGCATTTTTATGGAGTTATGAAACGAAATACTTATCACATGATAATTGTGTTTAGGTTTTTCGTTTTACACTTTCAAGAAAAATGTCTTCATCTCCTATGTACTATGACATAAATCGAAATTTAAGAGCAAGTTTAGTTTTAGTCCCGAGATGTTTGTGAAACTGAATTGTGTGCAAGCTTATACAATAAGCTAAGTTCTCATAATGATTTATGTTCAGGGTTTAAAGCCTTTTAGCATGTCAGAGAGAACGTTTGTGGTCGATATAAATCTTTTTTAAAATTTTACTTCATGTAGTTTATACGACATCTTTTCGAACCAAGGGTTACGAACGTTTTACTTATTCGAAAAGCTATAGGTAGATTTTGAGCGGTGAGCCCTGAGGTCCACTCTTAACGGCTAAATTCCCATGCAATTCATTCAAAATAGATAAAACAGTCATAATAAAAATACAAATTACCTTTCAAATGAAACTTAGTGCTTGTCTTAGATCTGAAGGTTTACTTATAGACCTATGGTAATGGACTGAACGCCTTGGTCAGAGCTCAGTTTTGAAAATACACCTATATCGATTCGATACCCCTTGACTCGTGAAGATGACTATCCGAGCAATCTTGTAACTGGTATTTGTCACATACAATCGAATTTATTGAAAAGAAAGAAATATCTAACAAATTTTTATTTCGATTATTACATACTTCGGAATTTATGGAAAAAATATGATTGCATGCATTTTTAAATGCATGTAGATAGATTATGGGTGTTTACTTTGACTCTTATTAAAAATTCAACGCAATCGAAAATTCGTATGTAAACTTCAAGGCAGAAAATTCCTGGTAATACGGAATTGCAACCGTATGAACACATGCAATTATTTGAGCTACGCTCAGAGTGCAAAGGTTCGAATGTGTAGTAGCTGCTATTCCTTTACCGTAGAGTCCCTTGAGTTTGCGTTCCTTTGAGTTTTTCTCCATTACTATTTTCTGCCATATAGGACCTTTTCATTTCAAATTACAATGTATCTTCCCTTTTCGTTACCGTCTCCGACCGCTTTAACTTTGAACCGGTCTAAATTTCGATTAAAGCGGAAAAGGGATATGCAAAGACTGGCAGATGTTTTTACTAAAAAATGATAATAACTTGGAATTCCGGGATTAAGACACGGTAATTCATATCGGGTTTAAGATAAACGAAGCCACGCGGGAGAAAACTATGCGTCGACCCTCGGAGCAGTGGGATTAGGTTTTTTTTAAGGCAAATGTCATTATTTTTTTGCGTTTTGAGGTGAAACTTATAAAACACTTATTAACATAACTTAATCAAATGATATCTCCTTGAGCAGATATATTCATTGTGATATATACATGTTAAGTATGATATTACGGATGAAGAAGGAAAAAACGAAAGAGAGAAAAGATACTGGCGAGCAAACTATGATATATACATGTTAAGTATGATATTACGGATGAAGAAGGAAAAAATGAAAGAGAGAAAAGATACTGGCGAGCAAACTATGAAACATTTGTTTAAAACAATGCTTTTCTAACGTACCCTTATTTTAGAATTCGTCTTTTTTTCGACAAACGCGTCTTTAATTACATTTGCATTAGATTGAGTTGTTTTTACAATATTATTTTCTACTCAAACAGACCAAATTCTTGCAAAGTCTTCGATCGTTTATTTGCAGGCAAACATAGAGAAGCGTTAAAAAAATGCTTTCTGTAAAGAGAACAAGCACAACTTCATGTACTAATTTTGATTTAAAAAGGAAAGTAATACCGTAACTATTGTTTTGTTATTATTTTAATAATGAATTGCACCTTTATTTTTAAGCATTTTAATTAAAATTATAAAACGGATGTAATGGTGTAATTTTAAGGTTTATTAGCTCCACTGGCTGAAAGCTACTGGGGCTATTGTCATGGCGTTTTGTCCGTCGTGCGTCCGTCCGTACGTGCGTCCGTGCGTCCGGTCGTAAACTTTTTCTTTAAAAATCTTCTCCTCAGAAACTACTGGATGGATTTCAACCAAACTTCACAGGAATGATCCTTGGGTGACCCTCTTTCAAAGTTGTTCAAGAAATTTTGATCAAATGAAAAACATGGATTTAATGGGCGTGGCTAATTTCCAAATATGGTAAAAAGTGACTTTTCTCAGGTTCTAAGTGATGGATATCAACCAAATTTTACATGAATAATCCTTGGGTGACCCTTTATCAGTCTACAAAAAATTATTGTGATCGGATGAAAAATATGTATTTTATGGGCAGAGGTCATTTCTCTATATGTTATATAGTGGAAACTTTGAAAATCATTTTCTCAGAATCTAACTGATAGATATCAACCAAATTTTACATGAATGATCCTTGGCTGACCTCTTATCAGTCTACAAAAAATTATTGCGATCAGATGGAAAATATGTATTTTATGGTCGGAGGTCATTTCTCTATATGTTATATAGTGGAAACTTTGAAATTCATTTTCTCGGAATCTAATTGATAGATATCAACCAAATTTTACATGAATGATCCTTGGCTGACCCTTTATCAGTCTACAAAAAATTATTGTGATCGGATGGAAAATATGTATTTTATGGGCGGAGGTCATTTCTCTATATGTTTTATAGTGCAAACTTTGAAAATCATTTTTTCAGAATGTTACTGATGGATATGAAGCAAACTTCATTAGTATGATCCTTGGGTGATCCATTATCATTCAGCCAAAAATTATTGTGATTTGAAGAAAAATTTGTCTTTTATGGGCGGAGGTCATTTCTCTATATGTTATAATAGTGGAAACTTTGAAAATCTTTTCAACATCAGTAGAAGCCAAAATATCTCAAAATCTAGTCAAAACTTAGATTTGCTATTACAAGAAATTCAAGCCTGTGGAGCGACACAAGCCATTCATGGCTTTCTAGTTGTTCATGATATATACTCAGTTCCATAAGAAAGTGTGCAGTTTCACGTTTTGCATTTTTCTTAATTTTTCAAAGTTGGAGGAAAATCATGGAGTAAATTTGATACCATACTTAAGTCAAGACCTTTTGAAATTAAAAGTCAAATTAGTTTTGGATAAAGCATCCCATTCTGCATTCGCGCTGGCAGTACTTAAATTGTAGAGATTTGACCTCTTTACAACTTTTTCTTTGGTTAAAGCTTTTAGTTGATGTTGTATTATAGAGTTTTCGAAGCCATTCTAAGCCATTTCCTAACAAAAGTTTTATCTTTTATGCAGACGTTACGTGTACGTCAACGTTAGACATTGCTACGTTATTAGGCCAGTAACTTGTCATTGAATGGAGCTATGGTATTCTATACTATCTCGATTTGCTAATTAAGGGCCTAACAAAATGATGACCTCGATTTCTACTGGAACATGAATGCTCAATCAATTTTAATGACGTTCTAAATCTGACAAGGCTCGATTTTGTACAACGACGTTTATTGGTAGTCAAACTACGCTGTAGCATCATGCACAATTATATTGAAGATGTGATTTTATGCTTAGGAAAGCCGCGAAGATTCAGCTGAATGCATTTTCACAACAATTATCCATCTCACGCGTGATACGCATGCAAAACGTGCAGAATCAAATGTCTCAATTTAGCAGAAAATATTTGCTCATCGTGTAATTTTTGTTTTCGAATATCGTTTGTACATACTCTTGGGGATAGTCATACAACGTATCATGACGATAGGTTGTATAATTTCAGAGATATTCAAAATTAAAAAGTGCACACTTTCTTTTGGAACTAAGTATAGTTTCAAATATAGAGGACGCCACCAAGAAAAAAGGAAAGATAAATGTTTCTGGATTTCATTTTTGATAAATAAGAATGTACATTTCAACTTACATCTGCACAAATCTTAAATCCGTTCTCACGTGTAAAAAATCTTCTAAAAACATTGAGGACATTGAAGAAATTGCTTATTGAAGCAATTTCTTCACCGTACACAATTTTTCCAAAAAAGAGAAATTTTCATTTAAAAAAAATCCATTAACTGAAAATATCCGATTGCAATTTCTTTGAAATTGAACTAATCTAAAAAATCTACTGAATTAAAAACTCTTCGAAATAAACTGATAGTTGATTCCGTATGTCTGACGTCCAAAATTACTTATCTTTCTTTCTTCTCCAGTAAAAAATAAAACACTTTGAAGGCTCGACATATTTTATTGCTCATTTTCAGCATTCAACGTTCTTATCTCGGGCTTTTTACCTCTATTTTACGGATTATTTATGTTCCTGGCAATTTTGTATGGAAGCGATTTACTGGGCTTTTGTATCCTGAGATTTCGTGCTTAGTTAGGATCAATCCTTACCCCAAATTTAGCTTATTTCTTTACCAGATTAGATTTTAAAAAAGTATCTTGTCTCGTCCAAAGTGAAAAAAAATACGAAAGATCTACCATGTGGTTGTGGAAAAAAGTTAGAAATTGCTAGGAGTGAGAAAATTTTTTCTTGTATCCTTTGTATTTTCCTTATTGTAAATCTTTAAGTATTCTTTACGTTGTTGAACATAACTACTTTTGCATATTTGAATTTAACATTTAGGAAAAAAAAAGACTGCATAGGTTATGAATTACAATGATTTGTAAATCTTTAAATCAACCTTCTGTAAAAAGTGTAGACGTTACTGAAAATAAAAAAAAAGTGTGCACGTTATTCAAATCAGATTAAATAAAATAGTTAATTGTTCAAATAAAAAAAAACTGTGCACGTCATTTAATTGAAATAAAATCAAATTCAAATAAAATAATTATATGGTGCACGAATAATACAAAATAACATTGCTTTGATCTACTTACAATTTGTAAAAACAACGATTAAAGACTATTGTACGACGATTGGACGAAATACATGTTTTCAGTGTCCCAAGAAATAAAGATTGGGGGTATTTAGGTTTTCAAATGTCAATATTTTATTATTCCTTGCTTAAACTCTATGTTGTAGGTACTCGTTTGAATCGTCTCATCGAGACAATTCAAATGAGTACGCACAACATTGGGTTTTATTTAGAAATAAAGAATCTAAACCTGCTCTGTCCCCTCTTATCTGGACCCTTGGTCCCTTCTCTTGTTTCAAAACGATGTTGAAAATTTTTTTTATAAATGGTTTCAAACTCTACTTCTAATAAACCTATGTTTGTTTTAGTTGTCCTTGTGCATATGGACAGAATTTGCTACATTTTCACCTTGTTTTTCTACTATCAGACTTATATGACATGAAATGAAATCGTTCATAATTGTCTTCACATTTTTTCGACAGAGCAAAAAAGGCGCACACGAACCTCTGATCTGCTGATTGAATTAAATTTCAATGGCGCTCGCAATGACGGTCAGGGTTAAAAGGGGTTAAATTTTTCCCAGAAATATTTATGGTCGTAAAGAAGCTTGTATAAGCACGGCATTTTGGGATTATTTGAAGCGTATATGAAAAACCAATAATCCCTTTTCCAGGGCCTAGCATCGGCACGTGCCGGATGTCAAAAGTCACGTGTCAGTCACGTGGAGATTGAATTCAGCAGACGAAAGCATCATTACGGCGTAAAATACGCGGGTAATGAAAATTACAGAAGGAAGTTTTACCCTTTTTGTCAAATCTGGCTTTCGATATTTTTTAGCTCGAGCTAGAGAAAACCCTAGATATCGATAAAGTCATTAAAAGACACACAAAACATTTTGTATTTCTGAGAATAACACTAGATAATGAACGTATCATAAATCGTCTTTTGTGTCCTACCCATGGACGAAATATTTTAGACGTTAGGCCCAGGTAAGTGGTACGGGGGGCTTGCGGTTTTGACCAAATGTTTTTGTTGTACTGGTGCGAGAAAGAACAAAAAGCCATAAGTAGGCACCACGAGCCACCACGATATCACTTCACCTGAAATACTGTTGAAGGTGGCGTTAAACCACATAGAAGCAAATATAGCGTATAATAGCCTATTTTTCATAAATGAAACTCATGCATATATTCAAACGTTTCTTTGTTATTTCATTCAAAAGAAGTGTATCAAAACTATTCGTTTTCCGAACCGCGTGGTACATTAAAAGACAAAATTATTCTTATTCCTGCCAATTGATTTGGTCCGTACATCCATACTGGGTTATTTTACGGTCTGTCGGTGAAAAACAAAGGAGACGTCAAGAAGTCCGTGCTTGATCAATTGAAGATTGGTCCAGTGATCTTTTTGATTGGCTCTCGCTCGTTAAATAGTATTTAAAATGAATTGCTTCATACAGCACGAACTAGATAGGCGTCCTATCCCTTCAAGAGATTTTTTAGAGACGAAGAGATTGTTTATTGCTGTAATGAAGGTATCAAGTGAAAATAAATCTGTATTATCACACTGTATGAATACGCCTAGGTATAGGGCTTTTTTTTCGCCTAATACCTTCATGCAAACCAAATTATATTTTCTTCATATATTACGATTTAATGACATCGAGCTACACATGCAATTATATATAAGAATACTTTTGAGACAATTTTCAAAAAAAAATCCATTGTGTGAACAATTATTAAGTTATAATAGCTGATTGCTCAAAATTTTGTTCATGGAAGTATGGCTATTTCTCGGCCAATCACAATTCTTGTTTTTGGTAGGCGAATTATTGAAGTATTATAATAATGACGCATGAATCTAAAACCATAACCATTATGTATAAATACGTGGTGCTGTAGTGACGATGCCTTTGAAGCCATGGGACGCCAATACTCGCAAATGACAGTATCTATCACCTTCTGTCCTAGAAATTCTCCAATTCTGTTGACCCAAATTCTCCAAGGAAATTAGGTTTCCCAATATTCGTGCTTTGCTATGATCAGTCAGTGTCACAGTCTCACTGACCGAAATATGCTTTGATATTGTTTTCTATTGATTATATCCGGTATTCAAGATTAATAACGTTCGCGAAACGTTTTAGAAATAGAATCCAGCAGTGTGAGCTTTGCACATGGACTCCCGTTCGTCCTGAAGGCAGGACACTTAAGCTTTTCCAAAAGCGATTGATTTGGTAAAGAGTTTGCGCTACTTTGTGCTAGCACAGAATCAGAATAGCTGTGTCCAATTGCAACGGTTGGGACTGAACTGTGTTAGAAGCAGGCACCTTTGAAAGAAATTCTAAATGCTTTTAATATCTACATCCAGTCCAGACTTTTCTGTGCGCCGGCGCATAATCAGAGCAACTGTACATAGACAATAGACAATATTTTATTGACGTAAACTATACAGTTTCTTGTCAAACATACAAATATTATCATTGGAATACAACACGTGAACAAATAGTCATGAGAAAAAAATATATATATATATTTATTAGAAGAGAAGCAGATAAGCCAATTAGAATTTATTATAGTATGCGCACTTTATGTACGGGTTTCAAGTTCGAGGCCACCGTCACAGCGCGGTTGATAGCTCGTCGGACTGTCAATCTAAAGGTCCCGGGTTCAAGCCCCGACGGCGGCACTCATTTGTTCCCACTATTTGTCTCTCACCAATGGGTTGATAATCGAAGACCTATGTGAGATAGCATCTGGAGGCTAAGAAAAGATGTGGTGGTTGTACTGGTGAGAGAAATATCAGGAAACCATTGTTAGGTGCTCCAGCCGCCACGATATAACTGAAAAAATGTTGAAAGAGGCGTAAAACTCAATTCATTCAATCTATCAAATCAAGTTCGACCTTCAGGTAGATGATGATAATGATTTTGTAGTTCTATAAGGTCCCTACGTGCTAAAGGCATAAACTGTATCGACCCAACTCTTACACACATAATTCTAATTGCGGTTCTTATCTACTTTCAGACCAGACCATACCCTTCAAGATCTCGTGTATAAACTCGTGCCGGGCTTGTTTAAAGGTAAGTTCATGTATAAACGTATATATGATCCGGCTGAACAGGCTGGTTACAGAGGTACTGCTTAAAGGGGGGATGCCAGTCTAAAATGATTGTTTCTCATTGAAACCCTATGTTGTGGGTACTCATTTGGATTCTCTCTACGAGACGATTCAAATGAGGGCCCACAAAATAGGATTTGTGAAAGTATTTTAATTTGAAATCCAAAATACACCCTCTAGCTGTAGCTATGTGACTAGAGTCGACTCTTATTGATGAGTGTACATTTTCTGAATCTATAGAGTGACCCTTCGACCTATCTATGTTATATGATTATTTTCAAAATACAACCTCTGATTCTCCTCGGCTGTATCCAATCCTTTTTTTCAAATACCTGTTTTACGGATCAATATGGTTGCCTCCCCCCACGGGCCCGGGTTCGATCCCAGACGGCGGCACTCATTCTTTCCGACTATTTGTCTCTCACCAATGGGTTGTTAATCGTAGAACTATGTGAGATAGCAGGGGCCAACATTTAACAGCCTAGACGGACATTGTTTTAAATAAGATTACATGTCTGTCTAAGGATATTTTGTGACCTTATCTATCTACAATGCGCTAAGTTAAGACCCTGGTCAGACTGTGTGGATACACAGGCTGGCCAGAGTCTTTGCCTGTCGCATATAAAAAAAATGATGGAAATGTCACGCAAGGGTCATATAATTACTATCGAATTTTACTCTGACATGGGTCTGAGGCGTTTATATTAGATACTATCCGTCAGATAAACCAATGAAAAAAAAGATATCACAGCTCGAATGGCTGGGCCAATTTCTGTTTGCTGTAAAGGCCAGCTATCAATCAATTCCAAAGCTTCTCTAATAATTTGCCTGTCATACACACGGTCGCCAGACTAAACTGTTCTATCATTAATTCTTCGCCTTTCAACACTGTTCTAGCAAATAGAGCACGTGAAATAACGCGGCGGAATTAGATGGTTACATTGGACAGCCAGTAATCGATGCTATTTTGAAGCTTTGTCGTGCTATTTGCACTCAACATTGTGCCTTTTGTTGACCATGGAAAAGACTGTTCGTTGCTTTTATCACCCCCCTTTTCACGCGTCCATTTCAAGTCGTAGCAAGTTAATTACACAGGCGAATGGGTCATTGTCGACTTTTCGTTCGATAGGTATTGAATAAATATGACGCCTAGATAAGTAATGTAACATATATCGGCTTATGAAGCAATAACCTTTGCTGATTGATATGAAAGTCTTCCGTTGCTACTACCCAGTTAATCGTCGTTATGCGATCTTGAAAATCGTATCTACGGCTAGGCCTTTTCAAACTAAACAAGCTTATTCAAGGTTATATGGAATAAGCTTGTATGGCTTGAAAAGGATTAAGTAACGAAATTTTGGTGGCCCAAAGACTATTAATTCAAGCGATGCATTACATCTACATGTGAATTGGTCAGAACAAATGATAGGATTTTGCCAGTCTCTCTTGACGCTTTTATTACCAAGATTTTTCCCAAGTACATTGTATTACCAAACTGTCACTGAGTGTGTGTATTTCCGTTTATTTATCGTCGCTACCGTAGCACAAGCCCATATGGGCAACGCCCCCAGAAGACGGTTAGTTGTTACGGGGGATAGTGCAAGGATACATGACGAAACTACTGCTGAGGTCCGCCATGGTTCTTTAACGTGCTCGGTGTAAAGCACCGTCTCACGGGGCCTCGGTTTAACGTCTCATCCGAAAGACAATTAGTTTTGTTAGTGTACCAGCCAAGGAATCGAACCCACGCCGTCGAACTCAAATGGTTTTGAAGTCCGGTGCTCTACCAACTGAGCTAATTGGACTGGTGCTGCCACTGAGCTCGAGCGTATTCCTTTCAAATTACGGTCCCCGACGGCGGCACTCGTTCTTCCCGACTATTTGTCTCACACCATAGGGTTGATAATCATTAACCTATGTGGTATAGCAGCTGGAGGCTAGGAGAAGTTTCAATGATAGTACTGGTGTTAGAAATACCAGGAATCTACTTTTAGATGCTCTAGTCGCCTTGAGGCGACTGTAATATTGTTAAAAGTGATATAAAGCAATCTAGTTTTCAAATTAGTTAAAGAGGGCAATAAACGACGCTTTTCGTCCGCTTGACGATAAGATTGTGTTCTGTAAAGTGTTGAAACGATCAAATAAAAGTTTCGGTGACATCGAATCCCATTAGCACAAATTTGTGCCGCCAAAGAGCGTGTCAATTTCGTTTAGACTGTCACGTGTCTTCAGGTCGTTTCTATAGCAACGACAACGCATGCGTAATGAATATCTATGGTCAGTCACAGGCGCTAATTAGGGTCATTTAGTCCGTTTCCCACCTCTGATTATTCTCTATTATATGTTGATTATTAATATTGACCGGGGCTGCTTAATTCTGTCCATTGCCGGTCAAAAATGACATGGTCATCTGGCAAACGGACACTATAGGGTGTGACTTCGATGACCTCTGGTCATCCTAACTGGTCACTCGGTATGCGTTCCCATAGTTCTAATGATTATGAAAATTGGACGGAGAGTTTGGGATTTGAATCTGAATAATTTGATTAAATTGGTAACATTTCTGAGGGCGTAGTCATGCTTCCCTTATATTTGTTTGTTAATGCAGAATATCTGTTGCCGTGTTTATTTTAATCTAAAAGGGAAGTAGATGAAATTGTGTCGCATTTTGTGCGCGTATCGGTTATAGGACAAAGCTGAAAAGTGACATTTAACCCATCAGACTTCACAAATACAAAGACTTGTCTTCACTTCATATTCTTATAAATTTTATCTTACATATATCCGTGTGATAACATCCCGTATGATATTTTTTTATGAAATCACATAGTTATTTTTAGAACAATGTTATTTTTAGAAACTTGCATTTCAGTAAGAAACATCGACAAAAACAAGACAAATAGAGGTTATAAGATAAATATAATACGTACTTAGTGTATTGTATGAAAAAATATCTAACTTGGTTGTAAGAATTGATAATTGTCTCGGCAGAGCCTCGACAATTTTCAATTCTCCCAACCTCGTATGATATTTTTGTTCATACAAAACACTCGGTACGTATTATATATATTTTAAGTTATCACCAAATCTTTAAATCACCCTTAGAATATATTCTACCGCCTTTTTAATCGGGTGCTCATAATGTATTTATACCAAAGTCGCTTATGCTCCACCGTATTTTCATAATTTGCTCGGTGTATATAAAGTTTGTGCACGTCATGTTCAGCTTAATGAGAATTTAACTCGAAATAAATACACCTGCGAGCGTAAAACTGTCTGCTGTTTTCTGTGTAATGGTTTTGAAATTTAATTTTCAGATGAAATGAACAAGCGGAGGGAGTTTTACAAAGATGAAATCCAAACTGGTATGTTTCTTTACATAAATTTTGTGTATTTTCCCTCCCGGTCTCCAAATTTTAGATTTTCCATTCAAGTAAGAGAATTTTGCGATAGTAAAAAATAGTATTTTAGTAGTTTATTGTGCTTTTCTAATCCTTTTCTCTTCGCACTACAACTTTTCGCCTGATTCATGGGGTATTCAAAAAAAAAATATATCAATTTTAAAATCTAACGATTCGGGCGAAATATTGTGATGTGAAATGAGAAAAAAGTTAAAAACAAAGAAATGTAGATTCTTATAAGCTTGAACACATACGTACTGTCTGTAAATTTGTTAGTCTCAAAGTTTCTTTAAGTGAACGGTTGATATTGCCAGCGAATGGCTTGAACGTATCTGTTTAAGCTGCGATCAACTGTAATTACGAGGTTTTCGACGTTTGTTTAAAGATATTCAAAAAGCGCTACGCGTTTTGATGTAAAATTGTCGGAAATAATTTGTACATGCGCGTATATGATTTGCATGTGATCTTGTTTTAACCATACGCAATACATTTTTAAGGTACACAGTAAAATTAATATAGTGCTTATTTGCATGTATGCAATATACAATATACATACAATATTTGTTTGTACCTATCCCCAAATTTCGTTTGCTTTTGCATTTAAAGCAATAAGATGTTTTCTAATTATTTCATCCTGCCCTTTGTCCAATATGACTAAACGGTGCAAACTGTTTGCCAATTTTACCCCGCTTTGCACGCAAGTGCACGTGCAAAGCGGGATATAATTGGCAAACTCTTTAAACGCAAAGGATGCCAAAGTTAATATTTGTACAAATGTACAATAGATAATAAAAATGTATGAAACATATTTAACCAAATAATGTATTTGAAATGAAATGCACAATTCTGAAACGCGACTTAACCCTTTGCTGTTTAATCCCTGCTTTTTAAGCGCTTGTGATTTTATGATTTAGATAACAATGTGAAAATAGAAGAAATTGCTTCTAACAAGCAATTTCTTCTTTTTCCACACTATTTTCTACCCTACTGAATGGTTATTTTTCAAATTAAATCCATTTTAAGTTTTCGTCTGCAAAACCTTTGAATTTGGACAGGTCCAAAATTTTGTAAAACAGGAAAGGGTTAAGCAGGCCATGTGCAGTGTCATTCTTCTTCATAATTCATTCAAAGATAATACCGGTGTAGTTATTAGATTAAGACAATTTGATGTACATATAACATTTTTGATATTTTTTTTTTCAGGGAAACTCGGTGAAAACGGAATTCCGGAAGAACGAGAAAGAATTATTTATTCTCAAGATGAGCAAATTAGTCTAGTCTTGGAGATGAGTTCAAAGTACGTATGTTAGCTACCTTTCGTGAATTTTATGTAAAAAAATATGAATAACGAAGACATGGCGAATCGATTTCTCATTTTTTAACATCCTTTAGCAAATGTCACTGGCTCAAATTCGATAGGGAAGCGTGTGATAAAATCATTTAATAAATGAACATTTTTTCTGTTTGTTTGTTTTCACTGAGGTATGTAATAAGAAAGAATATTACTTTATGACGTCGTATTGATACAGTTCACTTAAGTTTTTCGTTTTATACTTCCATGAAAAACACCCTGTTCATTTCTAAGAACCCAAACAACTAAATAATAAAAGAGAAATTCTAAAGATTTTTCAACTTTGATGTGCTATCAACACTATGAATATATTATTTTATTATAAATGACCAGCCACGCGAAAAGTGACAATCTTGGAACTCCGTATAATAGGCTGAAATATTTGAAAAAAAAAAGACATTTGTTCTAGTACAGGTCAACCAGATACCACTTTTCAGAAATTCTTTTATGGGAAGTTAGATTAATCGTTCTTGGTTTAGAAAATTAGCTAAGTTTGAAAAATGTCGACCCTAGTCAGTCTGCGCTTTCCGCGCAGCCTGAACACGGTCAGCACTTGTCGCGCACTCCAGATGGTCCCTTGTGCGTGACGAGTCACATATAAATTGAGACTATATAAACTAAGTTTTGGAAACCTCGTTGTTCCTTACCGATTCTTTAATATTTTTTTCTGAAGGTGTTTGTCTGAAAATGTATGCTTTTATATGACAATCTTCCCTTTTTCAGTGGAAGACCTCCTTTGAATCCCGCAGCGAAATCAAACAAGCATAATAGACTGGAGGTTAGTGTTTACTGTAAAACCGGAAATGATTGCGTGGCGGAAATATTCGCGCTTTACGAGTTTGTTCAATCTACGCGAAAATAACATCATTCGTAAATAAAAAAATTACATTTTTTAAGGTTTCATCTATATCGACTGTGTTAAAGACCGATGCTACCCAAGTATAATTTCACACCTTTCCACTGGCATATATGTTTTTCACACCTTTCATAGCTGATGAATAGGGGCGAATGTTTTCCTACGACATAAGAGAGACTGTTCTCCAGAATATTCTGAAAATGCATATTTTTTTCTTCGAAATTTTAGTTTTTCTCGAACAAGATAAACACGCTTATGTCTAGAAACAAAAAAATGCGAAAATTTAGACCCGCGAAAATATCTTCTATAACAGCATAATGGGCTCGTGGAAGACCAAAATTTCGTATCTACAGCTTTATTCAAGCTGTAGATCCGAAATTTAAGTCATCCACGGCCAATATTTGAATTAAGCAAATTTCAACTGAAGCTCTCAGTCTGGGTCAGGGAGCTTTAAAGGGTTCAATTTTTCGTCGAAACCGAAACTAAAATTGGTTGTTAATGGGACACAGACATTGCATGAGCACCCTAGAAGCCATACTATGCTCTTAGAACTTTTGCGGAGCGGTTAGAGAAATTTTTATTTAATGGATATATACACTGCGCGGCTGTATAGGCTGATTTTAGTCTCTGCATGGTATCTAGGTCTAATTATTTGGATCGTCAGGCACAGCATAATGTAAAGAGACTTTATTTTCTTAAGGGTGCTCTTCTTAATTGGGAATTTGCAATAGTTATAATGTTTATATTATTAATAATGAATATAGAAACATGCATGCATATTTCATTTGCTTAAATTCTAATTCCTCCATGAGTTTTCATCTTCCATTTTGTTTCAATTTTTTTATCTTTGGAGAAATTGCATTTGATTATGAACGTTAAATTGAAAATCGAATTTTCTTAGTCCAAAATGCAGAAATTAAGGTCATGCAGGGGTTGCAATACTCATGTCATTCGGAAGATCACTCTAACTTTTCATTTAAGAAGAAGAGCAAATTAGTACAATGTTTTTCTATCGACTATGGAAATCTTTTGGGCACATAATTATTAGACAATAAATCACAATATTTTAAACGAGTTTTTTTTTTTTTTTTCATCAAATTATCATATACCAAGTTTAAATATAACTTTCATTGATTTTTTTCCCCATTTCATCTTGATGTTTGTGACGTCATGTAAACCCACGTGGGAAACGTCGAGCTTTCATAGCTGCGCCCCACTCGGGAACCCTCGGCGATTCTACGGAATAAACCTCCGTAATAATAAGGGCGCAGCCATGAAAGCACGTCGTACGTAGGTTTATATGACGTCACAAACATAACTGAGGATGACGTTGCAAAAAATAAAATCAACGCAAGGTTAAAATTAGGCATATTATAATTTGAAAACAAAACGCAGTGTTTTACTGCGTTTTGCTTTCAAATTATAACATGCAAAAATAACCTCCACAGACGACCGGAAAACATTAAAGGAATACGAATATACTATTCTTCAAGCGTATTAACCAAAGTACCACAAGGAGCCTAATTTTCGAAAAAAATGACCAAAAATTACTACACTTGCGTCTGAGGTACATTCCAGTTTACTGAAAAGTCCGAGTGATGTTCCGAATGAGCTGCGCCCTAATTATTCCCGATGTCTATTCCGTAGAACCTCCGAGTGTTTCCGATTGCACCAACGAAGGACTGATTTCTTGTCTTGTTTTCACAGGCTGCAGACCGGCGGTTTCTCCAGTGTCCGGCAAACATCACTGTTGGTCATCTGAAGAAATTCCTCAAGATGAAATTCGACCTGTGTGATCGATTTCAGGTGAGAAATAAAAAAAATATCAAAACGACAAGTTGTCAAAATTCTAGAATAGATAAAACTAAACTGAGTGTAAGATTATGATATAAATGGGTGTTTTTAAATTAAAAAGTAGACTAAGCATGAATAATTTCGTTCTTTGATCGAAGGGCAGTTGCGTTCTAAAATTGTTTTGGTTAAGAAGGTTCAAATACGGCCAATTTTATTTACATTAATTTTGAATCATTTATTGATTAAGTTTCAAATATGCCTTTATACGATAAATTATGTTTTTTTTAAATGCTTTGCGGCGGATTATCGAAAAATAAAGGTAGATTATCACTCGATAAACAAATCGCCTAACCAGTAAAATTATCAAAAAATTCTAGCCCACTTTCTTTCGTAGTCACTCTATATGGCGTCATCTAAGCGAAGTTCAAAACGTGATGTCATTTTGAACATTGTATAGCAATCACGTGCAAAATGACGCGCTTTAAGAAAATTTGTCTTAAAATTTTCACATTTTTTGCAATAAAGAAATAGAAAAATCGTTTGTTTTTTCGAGTAAGATAGATTGATATTTCATTTCGTGAACAACAAAAGTTATATTTTCACACGTGGCTCCACCACTTGTGAAAATATAGCTTTCGTTGTTCACTCAATGAAATTTAAATCGATCTTACTCTTAAACGAACAATTATCTTCTATGTCGTTCTACGAAGTTTAAAAATATTAATCGTCTATGGGCAATGTTGATGACTGGTCATTTTGTTAGTTTACTATTAATATAAATGATATTGATGGTGTATTGAGGCTATCAGAAATACGCGTCTTTCATTTTTTTATTGTCTTTAAAAATGATAGAATGTATAAGGTCTTTTTGAAACAAGAGTTATATATAAAAAAAATTCCTATACAGTGCATTACAAAGGAAACCGATTTCTAGTGTTATTTTGATGCACTAATATTGAACATTTTACGTAAATTATATCTACATGTATGATTTCTTTTTCTCAGGTTTTCATCCACAGATAAATTATTCTGATGAATTTTTTGTACATTTCAGATTGATTTTTTCCACACTGACGAGATTTTACACGACCATTATACCTTAGTAGACATTGCCTATATCTACTCGTGGAGACGGGTTAGTAATTTTAAAGTACTTTTTGCCTTTGATTGATCGCCGATATTAATCTGATAAACTAATGATATTCGTCTTTTTCGCCATTCTTGAAAAAGTTTCCGATGACGTACGACATAAACATCTCGCCCTCAACTTATATGTAACCAGCACTTATCTAACTGATTCGGAAAATCCGAAATTCAAAATCATATTGTCCTACAGCATTCAAGGGAATAATTTTAAGTTTATTACGCGAAGTGCACCGTAAATAAGAATAAGATTTCATCTTCTTATACGCCCTTCAAAAGACGTGACTTATCATGTTTTATCTTATAACTATACGAATATCCGTATGATAACATCTCGTATGATTCTTTTTATGATATCGCATAGTTAATTTTAGATCAAAGATATAATGCGGTTATTTTTAGAAACTTGCATTTCAGTTAGAAACATCGACGAATACAAGACAAATAGAGGTTATAAGATAAATATAATACGTACTTAGTGTATTGTATGAAAAAATATCTAACTCGGTTGTGAGAATTGATAATTGTCTCGGCAAAGCCTCGACAATTTTCAATTCTCCTAACCTCGTTAGATATTTTTTACATATAATACACTAAGTACGTATTATGTATGACTACCCGTGCTATCCGGGCGCCTGGCGTCACCTTTTTTTGTCACTTTCTGTCCTATTGACTTGAAACTTGGCAGTTATTTTCGTCTAATTATTACGGAGTGTAATGCACAAATATATAATATGTGCTTAGTGTTTTGTATGAGAAAATATATCTAACGAGGTTGGGAGAATCAATAATTGTTGAGGCTCAGTCCAGACAATTATCAATTCTCACTACCAAGTTAGATATTGTTTCAAACATTACACTTAGTACGTATTATATTTATCCTATAACCTCTATTTGCCTTGTTTTCATCGATGTTTCTAAGAGAAATGCAAGTAAGTTTCTAAAAATAACCGCATTATATCATTGTTCTAGAAATAGCTATGTGATATCATGAAAAAATATTATATGGGACGTTATCACACGGATATTTCTATAGTTATAAGATAAAAACTGTAACCACATGTATCTTGTGACATTTTACTACTGTACCTTTTTTTGTATTTTCTTTCATTATTTTCTTCAGAAAGGACCTCTTAGCTTGTACTATACAGTTTTTACAAATCCAGCCAAACGGTTTAAAGTCGACCACGAGCAGGATATCGTTATAGAAGAAACAGAGATTCCTACAAAGGAGGCTGATATATCTAAAGAGTCAGCACGAACCGAAACAAGTGGTTATCTAACCGACGATGACAAGGATATGGATGATAGGTCCATGGAGTCAAACATTCTACCTGAAAGTGGTTCAAACGATTCATTTGAATTAGATTCTAGTGATTTAGATATCGCGGTTAAGCCAGAGACCATTGAAAAGGTGTTTGGTAAGAAAGATGATAAACATGTTAATGTTACTTGTAAAGAACCTGAAAAGATAGAAGTAAAAAACGGCACAAAGGAGATTTCCGATTCAAACATTGCTAATTCCGAATCAAATATCGTGAATGAAGATGTAATGAAAGGGAAAGGTGTTGAAAATCGCGATCTTGTCATGGATTTAAGTGAAAGTAAAAGTAATAAACAAATGGAAGACAATTCCTGTGACAAATGTGATTCTGTACAAAGTGACAACGTGTTCAAAGGTATTAAACCACAAACAGAATTACATAGGATTGAAAGTGAAGTTTCCAAAGATAATCAGCTACAAACGAAAGAAGTAGTCAGTGGATCTGTGACAAGTAAAGATCTGAACAGAAGGAAAGACCAAAATAATGAAACTGATAAAAATGTCAGTCAAAGCTCTGAAATGGTATTTGAAGAGACCAAAGAACCGGACACAATGCATAAGGATATTGATAAGATTAAAGATCCAGAAAAGCCATGTAGTGATTTAGACAAAGCCAAATCCAAAACTCAAAAACCTCAAACGTCGGAGGCTTCGACCTCCACATCGAACAATAATGATACAAATATACATAATGTGGCAATTAAGGGTGAGAAAGTATCTAAGATCAAGGACGATGATGTCTCAGAACCGGTTGTTTCATCTACACAAAACACACAAGCTTGCCAAACTGAACCTCCTGAATCCCACTCAGAGAAGTTCATCTTGCCTCAATCCTCGAATTTTGAAAAATCGGACAATGAAGACATTAAAAATAAGGCAAAGGTAGACGTTTCCTGTGAAACCGACAACTTCGTTACTGCGAGAAAGATCTCAAGAGAAAGTGTTTCTGTATCTACTGAAACTGAAATAGACACATCGTCGTCAAACGAGAGAAAGAAATCAGTAGACTGTGCTACTGATGTTCTTGACTTTCCAAAGTCGCCGCGTGGTTCTAAACTGACTGTTGATTGTTCAACTGATTCACATGATTTTCCAGATTTAGTTATTGACAGTAAACGGAAAGTCTTGACTGTAGACTGCTCAACTGAAGTAGATGATTCAAATATAAGAAATGAACACAAAACTTTAACGATTGACTGTTCTACAGAAATAGACAATACAGCTGCAATTCAAGTGAAAAGGAAATCCATTGACAGTCATGAACTTAAAGTAAACAATAAGAAAAGTGAATCAAAAGTTACTAAACGCAGTAATAGTTATAGTGCTCATCCTCCAAAAACTTCGTATATGGCTCAGCCTTTATCCCCTACTAAAATTACTCTTAAATTCTCAGCAACAAAACCATCATCTGAAAGTATAAAATCAGAACCAAATCCAAAGACACAGTCCCAGGTCACTGGGTTCCAGTCAAAATACCAATCGTTTGTGATGGAACTACCAGAAAAGACTTTCAACTTTAACAATGAACCAGAAAAGCGCGTTCAACCTGCTTTACCCGCTAAAACAACGGAAGGTTATAAACAAACATATATGAACACTATATCTACATCGGCAAAGAGGTCTCCCTTTAAGGTAGGTCGACCTCGAGGACGGCCTCCTAAAATAAAAAATCCAGATCAAGTCAGTTCTCACAAAGAAAAGAAACACAAGTCTCGAAGTCATTCTCCGAAACACAAGAAAAACTCGGATAAACATAAATACACTTCGAACGTCACCCTGCCTGCGACCGTATCTTCATCATCCACAGGAAATGCGTATTCTTGGATGAATAAAGTAGAACATGGTAATAAGGTACATACTAGCAAAAAGCAACAAAAATCAAAAACTGTAGAAAGTGCCAATGAGAGACCTCCTGGTGAATTAAAAATACCTAAGCAGTTTGTTTATTTTTCCAATGGACAATATACACTAGCAACTGAAAGCAGTTTGGCCACGCTGAAGGCAAGTAGTCCTCGATCACCTACAAGGACCGTGTGGGAAACACAAACAAGTAGCTATGGGGATAAACATTCGAAAAGTGAAAAATCAAGAGATAAGGAAAAGAAAAAAGAGAGTAAGATTGAAAAGTCGACAGCAATGGATAAGCAAATTACTAAAGTTGAAAGTGCTATTGATAGTAACAATCAAAAGAAACCAGACGAAGTGAAAATTCCAAAATCAACAAAAAGTGGCATGGATAGTAAAGAGATGCGCACTGAGGTTAAAGATGACATTCGGAATAGGGCAGAGGTTAAAACCCCACAATCTGTGTCAAATACGATCTCAGAAACCTTATCGTCTACAGTAACGAGTACGAGTGACTCAGTTAAAGAATCAGTTAGTTCCTCTTCAGAGAAATTTCCCGAATATCGGCACCAAAGTCCTTTCTTCACATCCTTCTCTCGGCTTGGAGCACATAGACCAAGCGCTCATCTAAATATTCCAAGTTTTACTAGTCATTTTAATTCCGCTCATTCGCTTTACGCACATGGACGTTACACAAGTGAACGGCTAGGAATACCTATCTATAGATCAATGACATTAAGTGAACCAAAGAGTGTAAATGTCCCTAATCCAATATCAAAGACACCAGAAAAGCAGCGACTGGATTCTATCAATTCAGCTTGTGGGTTCTTACCGCCCTACCCATCGCCATATTTAGGTTTAAGTCATCTGCATAGTCATCTTGCGTCTAGTCTGCCACCTCCTTTATCTCAAAAGGGCTATTCTCCGGATTCCACAAAACCGCATACTCCCGTTTTCAGTGTTTCTTCGCTTAATACATCAAATAGTATCTCTCAAAGTAAAACTAGTATGAAAAGCGGAACCGTTCGAAAAGGAAAGGAGAAATCTATTGATAACATTATCAGTGCAATCACAGAAATGCGCACCAAGAAGGAAACAGCGCAAGAGCAATTAAATGGTATTGATCTCAGTACAAAAAGTTCAAGGCAAAATGCAATATCCATGACAACAAACAATAACGACAAAGTCGACAAGTACGCATTTCCGGATGACGAAGAGACTGGTTCTAGTCGGTCTACTCCGAAAAAGGGAACTGCTGTGTGAAAAAAATAGTTTCAGAACAAGAACCATTCCAATATGTTAGATTATTGTAGTATTTGTCAGTAGAAAAAGATACGTAGAATGTGTGCTTTAAAGTGATAATAATTTGAACTTCTTGTTTCCTTGTGAAATCGGTACCTTTTTGAAATAAATGTGCTCTCAAAATAGAATAAGTGTGGCAAAACAACAGTGCTAACAATATTAAAATGGTACAAAAATACGATGAATGGAAGTTATTTTGGGACGTTTTACCACGAAAAAATGAAAAGGGGAATCGTCTTCATTTGTTTTGTTGTTAGATATTTATTTACACAGTTTTCTTAGATAGTATTGAACTATTCTCGAATGATAAAGATAGTGTGCTTAAAAGTGTAACTATGCTGCTTGAATTTGGAATAAATTTGTAACGGCAGCTCTCTGCTTTTTTGGAATATATGTATTTAAGTGGTGAAAGTTGTCCTAAATATGATGGATTTAAATTTGTGTTTGGATTAGACTGGTGTAAATATCAGGATGATTTATTTTGTGGTAGAGTGTGAACTTATGAAGTGTTTGTGAATCGGATTATATCGGATTTTATTGTTAGTATTGTTTTGTTAAGTATGGTTCTTTACGTCATTATTACGTCATGTATGATGTAATTCAACACGTTCTTTATTTAGTAACAGTATGTTTGCATAATTCTTCAATAACCGCTTTCCTAATTTACAAAATTTTGGACCTGTCCAAATTCAAAGGTTTTGCAGACGAAAATTTAAAGTGGATTTAAATTGAAAAATAACCATTCAGTAGGGTAGAAAATAGTGTGGAAAAAGAAGAAATTGCTTGTCAGAAGCAATTTCTTTTCTTTTTTTTTTTTTTTTTTTCACAATGTTTTCTCAATAATAAAATCACAGGCACGTAAAAATCAGGGTCTAAACAGCAAAGGGTTAACCCCCAAGGAATAGTGCACCTCATTGTAAGTTTATAGTTATAAATTAGATCTTACAACTGTTTTGCACTAAAACCTTGACAAAGAAATAATACAAAATTAGATGTTTCACTAACGGTTTTGAATACGTTCTTTCTGTCTGTTCCCAAACAGTAAAAGTTGCACAAGTTTATCTTTCAATAGCTTGAGGTTACAAATAGAATTGAAAAAAAAAAACGATTTTATTGTTTATTATATAATTTTCTATGCATTCGTTTCATTCCGATGTCTGGTAAATGCAAGACTAAAATATTTCATTCAATTGATTTACATAGAATTCGAATCTTCTTTTTTTTATTATTATTATTATTTCAAACTCAAGGATTTTAACCTGCATGTTTTGTACTTTGATTTAATTCAGAAAAGAAATATTTCGAGCGCTATGCTTTTTGCTTCATTAACAACCATGTACACCATCGTAATACAAATGAAAATAAATGTGTCGGAACGACTACATATGGTTTTATTTGTGTCTAGTCCGTATGTACACGTATCTGATTTATAGACCATGAAACTTTTAGACTGGTTACAATTAAGAAAATTGAGTAATTGACAAGATGAATGATTTTGGAATGAAATTGAATGAGTGTGTGGAGCAAGTTTTTTAGTGAAATTTAAGGTATTCAAACCAAATATCTCTGATTCGGTTCAATATGAACAAAATAAGCAATATTTATTACCTCCTTTAATAGAATATAAGTAATTTTATGTTTGTGTGTCTTCGTGGACCAATTAAACACTTTAAAATCCAAACCAGCCAATAAAATCGAAGAATAAATTGATCGATAAGGGTATTTGAATTAATTTCTAGTCGTCTTGGCTGATTTCTTAATGTTTCCCGATGATTTTGCAGCGTTTTTGATCGATTTAAGTAATTTTTGGAATGAATGAATGAATGAATGAATGAATGAATGAATGAATGAATGAATGAATGGAGCGCGCAGTGAGCGATTAAGAATGGTTTGATCGGAATGATCGTCAATTTCACGATGTTATTAACTGTAACCCTCTTCTGCTGATCATGACAGTTTCTCCCGTAAATTGTCCAGAAAGTTAATTTTGTAAAATCAAATTTTAGATTCAGCCCAAAACGGGTTAAGAAAGGTTCAAAAACGCAAAGCGCGGTGTATTAGAAAATCGTTGAAATCGACTCAAAAATCCATAAAAATCTCCAAAAAGAAACCATTCAATGGAAAGAAATCCTCTAATATTAGAAATGAGGCCTCTGTGACCTTCGCTGAGAGCCTGGGAATCCCGCCTGATGTCAAAATCAATACGATTATAGCTCGTGCGTAAATCCCGACTGGCATATATCGACTTGTCTTTGGGAGAAATTCCAATCTCTTATGATGGGCGTTCTGCACTCGCTGCCTATTTGCAGTCTATGCTCTGTATAAAAACCCAACAACCGAAATTTGAATTATTTTCATCCTGTTCGTTCTGTTAGATACGAACATTTGGCAAGGTCCAATACATATTTCGTCATTGGGCTGCCAAAACATCGTAACTCCCGCTTATTCAAGTTGAAACTACGAGGTTTTGACCTCCAACGGACGATATACTCGTTTATAATTTGATACTTAAAGGTAGTGGACCCGCAATAGTTCCACAATGTTTCGGAAGTCATACTTTTTAACAGTGTAAACCGAGGTTTCCTAATGATTTTCATTGTGAACGTTCATGAGTTCCAAAATGTTGCGGAACTATTACGGTCCCACTACCTTAATAATTCGTCAAAAACTCTGGTGAAGTATATATTTTGTTACCGGCTGTAAGATCATTATAATCCACAATTAATGAACTGGCAGGGCGGAGCCTAAGTAACGGGTCATTGCATTTAATGTTAAGGTAAATCAGTTTTAATTTAGAATTAACTTCTACAGAGAGTCGACATAAATAAATCGGAGATTTGTAACCAAATCCTCGTAACTTCAGCTTAATCAAGCCGAAGTTACGAGGCTTAGGAATCCAAACGATGAAATGCGTACGCTCTCTTAACAATAATTACCGACTAAAATTTGAAAGAACGCAAAGTATTGAAAAGTTAACTCGCCAAATTACGTCACGACTAAGTCACACCCTATCGGTTGAATTATTACGCAGAATACATATAGTATTATCGCAGTCAAAAAAAAGCATTTCGTTGGTATGCACTATCACGAAAATTTCTACAAAGAAGTACATTTTACTTAATTGATTTAAACCTATTTATTTTAAATCGCTTGAGAAACAAGTTTTTACAACTTACATTAATCCCTCTCGATTCTGCTTTTGGGAAATTCACCAGTTCTCGCACCGATTAAATGGGTCACTGAGAGAAACAACATCGTCAGCCGTTCCTGGGAATAGAACTTGGGGCGTTATGGTCAAGAGGCCGACGCTCTACCTCTAGACCACGGACACCACAGCACAAGTATTTTATCTAATCTGTAGTTGCAACACTTCCTGGCAAAACGACGATTTGCGCTTATTTTGGGGACAAATTTCAAGTTATTAAAAATAAATTAAAGTTTCGTGCTTATTTGTCGTTTAGATAAGGTCGACAAAAAATGGTTTTATTGTCAAAAAATTTCACAATCGCACCTTCATGCCATCTCATAAACTAAAAATACCCGAATTAGCCTTCACATCTATGTTCTACTTAACCCTTTCCTGTTTTACAAGCCGCCACCATAGCGCAGTTGGTTAGGCATAAGACTTCCAATCTGGAAGTCATGGGTTCGATCCCCGGTGGCGGCAAATATCCTTTCCGACGTTTGTCTCTTACCAATGGGTAGATAATCGTAAACCTATGTGAGATAGCAGTCGGAGGCTGGGAAAGGATGTAATGGTAGTACAGGTGAAAGAAATACCAGGAATCCATTGTTAGGTGCTCCGGTCGCCGCGATATAACTGAAATAATGTTGAAAGCGGCGTTAAACTCCATTCAATCAATCAATCAATCAATCCTGTTTTACAAAATTTTGGACCTGTCCAAATTCAAAGGTTTTGCAGACGAAAACTAAAAGTGGATTTAATTTGAAAAATAACCACTCTGTAGGGTAGAAAATAGTGTGGAAAAAGAAGAAATTGCTTGTCAGAAGAAATTTTTTCTTTTTTCACAATGTTTTCTCGATCATAAAATCACAGGCACGTAAAAATCAGGGATTAAGCAAAGGGTTAATGCGCGCAAAAACTGAAGTAGAAAATAGAATATGCGTACATGGAAAAATGGTTTTCTCCCATTTTGGCGCCATGATGACTGTTTATTTTTCAAATACTCTAAATACTTTGATTACTATGTTTGGCTCCCGGCAAACATTACGCGCGATGTTGGAGATAAAAACATTTCCGGCGACAAGATACGTTATAATTTACACGTCAAGTCAATAAAATAATGCCTTTGAAAAAACTACGGGCAACGAACTTTAATCTTTTTTTGATATCTTAACCAAATTGAGACCTAGTTTAATATTGACCTCTTTTTCAAGTGTTAGTTGCCGGCTTGTTGCTGGCTAAAAAAGAATCTTCATAACAATAGCATAATTGAATTGGTAGTCAAACAATTTATCTATGATTTTTGGACATTCGAAATGAATTATAGATTAATCATAAATGCTTTTCTATTAGATCATTGAAAAAATGACGTCTATTCTTTTTTCATTTTAAATTACATATTTATAAGAAAGCACATACATAATCTCAAAAAAGTGTATTCATATGCATTTGTGAAGAGTGAATAAAATGTTCCTGTTATTTAGAAAATTATGTTAATCTTTGATTTCTATCTAATCTTTATCTTTAATTTTTAGCTATATGAACTTCTCTTGACTTCTGGGTATTTCTCTATTTCAACTTTCAACTCTCAATTTATAGGATATTTCTCTCTCTCTTTCTCACACACACATATATTTCACTTTCTTTTATGTCTATCTCTTTGTATCTCTTTCCTCCCTCATCCACTCTTTCTTTCCTTAATACTTTCTTTCATTGAAATTGTTTCCCCCCCTGTATTTATTCTCATACACTCTCATCCCCATCCCCCTACTCCGTATTTTGGATCATATTTATTCTCTTTCACAACTTTCCGTTCGTTCCCTCTCTGCCTAATTCAATTTTATCGATCCTCGTGCATAAATTGATGAAGATATGAGCTTTTGATCAAATTTATGGTTGTTTTAAACATACTTTTTTGTTTAAACATAACAAGATTTGATTAAAAAAGAAAATTCCAATTGCTACTTTTTTTATTACGAAAGTCTTTTTAAATATTTGACTTTCTAGGCTCGGTCGAAAAACAGCCAAATCGACCGTCGATGCGATCTTGCAAATTGTATGAGCCTGTGCGTGAGATTTCCAACAATTTCAAATATGCGCAAAGTGAAAACTCTGACCAGCCTGTGCACCCGCACAGTCTGACCAGAGTCTTCACTGTGCGATTATATATAGATAAGGTCTCAATGTATCTGTAGACAATCAGGTAACTTGATATTTAAAGTATGTGGCTGTCAACGCTACTCAATCTTTGCATCTCACGAACAATTCAAATTGTTGGAAATGTCATGCACAGGCTCATATATGATTATAAACTAGATTCTGCACTTAAAACAGCATAGGAAGGCCTACATATGCATACAAAATTATGCTTTTCGGATGCATTTGATTTAGTTTTATCTGCAAAATCTAGTGACGTCTTATTTAAGTTAACTGTAGCTACGCTATTTTAAAATAATATCAACAGTAAAATATTGCTACACATTTATTATTTTAAAAAAAACCTCATAATCCGTGATATGTTTTAAGGAGAACGGATTAAATTCTCGTATTTAAACTCAGAGGGGCGTATTTGTACTTATTTTAACGCCTTTACGGGAGATCAGTGGGTGCGATGGTAAACCGTCATCTCTGCGTATAAACGTTATAAAGATCGTAAGTGTATATGCAATGTAGAAACACTCACTATCTAAGATCACAGGGACGAAAAAATGAAAGAAAGAAAATAAATCACGTATAATTGCATTTTTTGCGAAATGTATTTCAGTTTGCGACCAAAATGTCGAGAAAAAAAAAGCTTCATTCAAACTACATCTACGACATTTTGCTCACCTCAAAATTGTAATTGTCATAGAATAAACTCAAGCTCTGTACTGCCATCTTGAATATATCTGACCAACGCGCTTAAATGGGCCAACCAACTATGAATGTGCGTAAAGTATCGACCCGATGCAGACTGCGCGGCTAGCGCAATCTGACCTGGGTCGAACATTTTGGCATTTGACATATTTTCTAAATCAAGAAGGGTCATTCTACCTCCCTATGTTAATTTTTTTTATAATAAGTCATCTGGTTGACTCCTGCTGGACCATATCTCCTTTCCAAATGTTTATTTTACGGAGTTCCCATGCGGGCCCGTTTACCGTGATGGGTTACATATTTGTGACTCGTCACGCGAAAAAGGAGCCATATGGGAACACCGTTATTAAAATATTGGAAAAAGATCGGACCTAGCATAGGTCAACCAAAACGTGTATATCGGAAATAGTTAAATAGGAACGTAGAACGATCCTTCTAGATTCAGAAAATTCACTACATGCGAAAAGTTTCGACCCAGGTCAGTATGCGCGGGTAGCGCATTCTGACTAGGATCGAAACCTTTCGCACTTCTCAGATGGTCCTTTTTCGCATGACGGGTCACAAATATAACTTATAGGGATCATTTGCGTGTTGCGTAAAGTGTCGACCCTTGTCAGACTGCTCGGACTGCACAGACTGACTAGGAGCGAAACGTTGTGCACTCTTCTAATTTTCTGAATCTTGATTACTCATTCTACCCTTGCATTTGAAATTCGACCTCTGGTTGGCCTGTACTTTAACCAATCTCTTTTCCAAATATTTATTTTACTAAGTTCCTAGACGTCCCCGTTTTGCGGGTTTATTAAATATTTTAAAACTTATAAATTATGTTTTCCTTTATTATTACTTTGCCATCACATTTTAATTAAGTCTAATGTTTTATCTTAATTTTTTGTTAAAACTTCATTTTTAATTTGCATTTACTCGATGTTCAAATAATGGCTAAGAGAAGTTAAACGTTTCTTTCTTAATTCTATTCTTGTTTCTATAACTTCAAATTCCTAGGAAATGTTGAAATAAAAAATGGAAAAATAACGAACTGATTAATAAAGCATTATTGTATTATTTAATAGGCGTGTGTGAAGAACTTTGAAATCGAAAAAACTTAATTTGATGAATTTCCATTGATATCAAAGTCTAACCATTCGTTTCAAAATCGATATGTGGTCTTCATAATTCATGTCGAAGACTGCTTGATGTATGTTTCATTCATCACATCTTGCTTTTGGTCGTGTTTGTCTAGCGCATGCAAGAAATTACGCATTACGCACTTTTCTCTTAGCCATCCCTGTCGATATTCTGATGTTGGGTGACTAAAAAACGTCGTAACTACAGCTTGTAGTTACGAGGTTTTTGTTGCTCAATGACGGTTTTCTGTTCTCATTTCTTGAATTATTAATGTTAATAGTTGTGTGTTTCACAAATTTTGAATTCTATGAATAAACAGTATGTGAAAGTAAACTTTAGTTGTCTTAATCTTACACAGGAATGGAGAAATATGAAGATTTCGTCATTAATGTTTATCCGTTCGTCCATCATGTTGTTCAACCCAGTTTAGTTTCTCTAACCGAAGAAGGACTTTTAATAGATTCCACTGCTAAATGTCATTTCGGCATGGGGCATGTATAATTCACACGACGAAAGTACATTCAGTCGGAAAACTTGTATAACTTGTTAGTTCGAACTAACGATCCTATGATTAAAAGTCAAAAGAGATGCCACTGGGCTAGCCCGGCTCGTCACAATAGTAATCAGAGTACCAACGATTCCTTTGCTTAACCCATTTTTCATACTCTCCTAGGAGCAATCAAATAGCCATCACTTCGTCTGTCCGTCCGTCATTCCGTCCATCTCTACGCAATTCTCTCCGTCCGTTTGCAGCGATTCAACTGCATAATAAACAGAATATTTTGTGAATGTCATATAACATCAATGAAATCTGGTCTTGGCTGTGAGAAAGTATCATGACTCGGCAGAGCTTCATCGTGAAAAATGTTCCAAACCTCGCCAAAACAACATTGGTATGTGACCCGTCACTCGAAAGGGAACAATCTGGGCAGTGCGGAAAGTGTCGACTGCATATTTTAAGACACGGACATACAATTCTATATACATGTGCACCAGTACAGTCGGGTCTTTGCACTTACTGTATCGAGATGACCCTTAATCAACGGACTATTTCACTGACTACTTTCTAAAAGGTTAAGTAGGGACTGTCCCCTCAATTTGTTACCCGACCCCGTGTGAACATGGTGACCAATTGACATTTCTATATTGTTAGACCAATTTCGAAATCGTATTCCACATTTACCCTTCATTGAATGAAATTCTACTTCTGTTTTGTAGATAGCCGAACATGTTATATTTCATTTCTATAGTACACGAAATTTTGATCTTTTCACAATCCCCCTAGATACCAATTCAAAATTACAGTCAATGCTGCTCAAACCGCCACTTTTGCTCTTTAAAGCAACCGTCTTCACCAAGTTTTTTTTTAATTTTCACAAGCAAAACCAAGATACAAAGATTCAAAGATTTACGGGTTTTCTCTAAAATGAACGAATTTAATTCTGTCTTTTTCTTAACAATCGTTTCAACTAGACATAGGAATTAATGCGCCTTGCGCTTTGATTAATATATTTAAGAGGTGGCATTTTTTTTTTCTTTTTTTTTACACGAAGGTATGAAACTAAAAAAAACGTTAATGACACTTTAGTTCGCGTTGCGAATTCATATATAAGTGTGATACTAAAAAGGTTTTTTGTTTGAAACCCAAATCGACTAACTGTTTTTCTCTCAAAGTCGTCTCAGTGCAAAAGGATCTTAATTGTCAATATTCCAGGCACTTGAGATCTTTTAGCTCTGGGGCCTCATTTACTAAATATTTTACGATGATTTTTGTGTAAGTCAAAAATTAAAGTTTGCTTCTACAGTAGTCACTAGATATGGAATTTTGTAATGCATCATCTCATTGGAATCGTCTTTTAAAGACAATTTCTATGAGATATTGCAAGGCAGAATTCTAATATGAATGAAACGCCAGGTACGATTTGTAAATTTGACTTACGAATAATTTTTCGCTAGAAGTTTAGTAAAACGGACCCATGTTTAAAATGCGTTACCCATTAACAAAGAGATAAGAAAAAATATGTGACCCGTCAAGCGAAAAGGGACCATCTGGGTAGTGCGTAAAGTGTCGACTCTAGTCAGACTGCGCAGATTGCACAGACTGACTAAGGTCGAGCCTTTTTGCACTTTACTTATTTTCTGAATCTAGAATGATCAATCTACCTTCCTGTGAATGTGTTTTGAAATCCGACCTCTGGTTTCCCTATGTTGGACCAAATCTTTTGTTCAAATATTCATTTAACCCTTTGCTGTTTAATCCCTGCTTTTTACGTGCCTGTGATTTAATGATTGAGAAAACATTGTGAAAAAAGAAGAAATTGCTTCCGACAAACAATTTCTTCTTTTTCCACACTATTTTCTACCCTACAGAATGGTTATTTTTCAAATTAAATCCACTTTAAATTTTCGTCTGCAAAACCTTTGAATTTGGACAGGTCCAAAATTTTGTAAAACAGGAAAGTGTTAACTGAGTTCCCAGACGGTCCCTTTTCGCGTGACGGGTCACGTATGAGAATTAAAGTAAGTCGCCACGAAAAACATCCTATCAAATGATTTCAACTAGACTGGCTCCCGTCCCACTGATCTGAAGTATTGTGAAAAAATAAGCCAAATTCAGCTAGAGAATGAAAATTTCTTATCAGCTTATATTCTCTGACTGGCGGATCAGTGTCAGTTTTTGAGAATATGGGAGGTAATTTGAAATAAAAAAGTTACACATGAGTGGTCTACCTTATATTTTTTTAAACTAACTGACAGCCTGGGAGCCAGGCTAGATTTCAACGTGTAAATGCAGAGACAGAAACACATGCCCGTATAAAGCAAATAAAATTACAATTAAAACGTCATTAATATGTCAGAAATTTAAATTACCTTTATTACATTTCAATTCAAATTAGCAGGGCCCTGCGTGGCGCATTGATAAAGGTATTGGATGTAAATCAAGACGACCGCTCGTGTAAGAGAGTCGGACCGAAGTCGGCGGGGTTGACCAGGGTGGTAATTTATGCGGTCATTCAAATAGGGTCCAAGAGAAACCCTCGTCAAACTACATGTACATATAGACTTTATATGTCTACTGCCATTGAAAAGGATTCATGTGCTAAAAGTTAAAACGAAACTCTAGCCATACCAGTTCAAATAATGTCCAAGAAAGGTGAACTTACCGAAAAAGAGTCTCTGTTTAAGAGAGGTACGTGTATTTCCATTCTAAACCATTCGTCTCTCAACAAAAGTGTATGTTGTTGGTAGAAGTATCTATGAGAATAGGGGTTTTGGTATTAAAGTGTACTACTCATTTGAATCGTCTCCCATAACACAGGGTTTCAATGAGAAAAAAAAGATTTTATACTATTTTTTACCTCTGCTTAGTTAACGGATCCCTCCTTATTCGTAAATCTTAAAAGGGGATACGATGGATTCGAAGTTTAAAATTTTTAAGAAAATAATACCTATGTTGTTGGTATTTAGTTAAATTTCGTTTCTAGACGATTCAACTGATTACACAATATAGGATTTCGCGAAGAAAGAACATTTTTTTAAATTACGTAACCCTTTCTTATAAAGCCCGCGATATTCGGCGAACGTATTGGAAAAGACAATACCGGAACTACGAAATGAACAATACACTGTGTCTCCTCACAGACTCTGATGTGTATCGCAAATCTGTTTTGCGTGCTACGACCATATTTTATGACCATTTTTACAAGAATCGGGAACCCTAATTGGCGATAAAAGCTGGTAAAGCGTATTAGTTTATTGATCCCAATTGACCTCCGTAAACCCTTCACTCTGTCCCCAATTGATTATAACATTTCAAATTCAACACGAACGAGTCTGTTCTAATGGGGTGATCTCGCTTGAGTTTACTTCCGGTGGTCACTGTAAGACATTGAATTAAGATGAAGTGCTAAAGAGGTCAGAAGTCAAATATCACTGTGGAACCTACCACAGCACAATTTTCAATAAGTAAAATTTCTTTTTTGCAAGAAAAGAGAACAATTTTAAATAGAACAAAGTGTATATCTGTATGAGTTTGTACTTAAGATCACATTCGTTTTGTTTTTATAAATCAAAAGTGTAATAACAAAAGAAAAAACTAATAAATTTACATAATAATATGCGTCAACTATGCTGGTAATAGGGTAGCTGTATGTTCTTTTGGACCATTTCTGTGTAAAATGGATTTATGTCACCAGGAAAACAAATTTAAAACAAAGTGACACACATTTTCTGTAACACATATGAACTATGACTAAAAAATGGATCATGTCGTCCCTAAAGCATGTGAAATCAATTACATCGCATGGCTTGGACTATTCAACGGTGGCATAATACAGGAGGGGATTTGGGACAAAGAATTGTCCTAAATCCCCAACTGGATTAAAATACATGTACATTCGAATATGGATTTTCCCGAAAAGAAGTCTGTCATAACCAACTAATGACTGCCTAATGACTATACTTTCAAATTCAATGAAATGATCTTTATAAAATTTTGACTAATCATGTGTCCTTAAACATGTATTATTAGTATTCGAATATTGTTAAAGCTTATGTAGGCATACTTTCTCATGTTGTACAATAATGTACCAAGAGTGAATAAAGGATTTTGTATTGTATTGTATTGTATTTATAACCAAGTCCTTTTAAAATATCTACGGGGATAACAGGCCAGGTCTTGTGAGGCATATGTGTAAAATTCATGCGATAGAAAACATTGCTTGAAACCTAAAATATTTTTTTCACATAACATGTAAGTGTTGTAAGACCGTTTATGTCTCATGAGGAACGAGTCTGAACAGGCAGATAGTTTGAACATTTCTGAAAGAGACATCCTAGGAAATGGGCATGACTGAGCCCGTTTTACTAAACTTCTTACGAAAAATTATTCGTAAATCCAAATCACAACATGTACCTCGTGTTTTCATTTATTGTTAGATTCTACCTGGCAATGTCTCGTTGGAATTGTCTTCAATTAGATGCTGCATGGCAGAAACCCATATTTAGTTACTACTGTAGAAGCAACTTTAATTTTTGACTTAGGCAAAAATTGATCGTAAGAAGATTAGTAAAACAGGTCCCCATTCGAGAAAAAATGGCATAAGCGATTAAAGGTTATATCTAAGTATACATTTTTGCTTCCGTCGCACAACAGCCAAAATTTGATACAAAAAATAAACGAACCCATCTGCATGTCTGTAGCCTTATTACATGTGTTTAACTTTGGCCCATAAATTCAACAAATTTTTTTATAATATGACCTACGTCGAGGGAGTGAAATAATCCCGTTGAATATTTTTGCTATTACACGGGTGTTATTACACTAGTGGAATGACTATGCAAATGAGCCCAGAGCGAATAACAACGCTATTTTGTAACCGCGCAAATGACGTCATAATCTATGTTTTGTGATGTCATTTTTAAACGGCGTTATAAGTTTCGCGGAAAATTGAAATGTTGAATTTCAAAAATGTTGACGCTTTTTCCCTAAAATTCGGGTAGTATTATAAACAGAATATAAAATTTGTGCTCATAAAATACAGAATTTATTAAACTCGTTATCTAAAACAGATAAAAACTCGGCGCAGCCTCGTTTTTATCTGTTTATAGATGACTCGTTTATAAATTCAATATTCTATGACAACTCATTCAATATCCTCTTTGTAATACTAGAAAAAACGAAACCCTATTTGTATGCTCAAATCCCCTACAAAAAATTCCTTGATCCGTCGCAAAAAAAAAGACATTGGTTGTTTACGTAACCTTGGCCGATTCCCTTGATCTTGTCAAAAGGAGTTGTGTATTTACGCAGGGTATCCAGCTCTGTATGCCAATCGAAGAGTTGATTTTAATTTGATTTGATTTAGCCCTTTCCTGTTTTACAAAATTTTGGACCTGTCCAAACTCAAAGGTTTTGCAGACGAAAATTTAAAGTGGATTTAAATTGAAAATAAACATTCAGTAGGGTAGAAAATAGTTTGGAAAAAGAAGAAATTGCTTGTCAGAAGCAATTTCTTCTTTTTTCACAATGTTTTCTCAATCATTAAAACACAGGCACGTAAAAAGCAGGGATTAAACAGCAAAGGCTTAAATTGGGTTTTACGCCGCTTTCAACATTTTTTTCAGTTATATCGCGGCGGCTGGAGCACCTAACAGTGGATTCCTTGTATTTCTCACACCAGTACTACCATTACATCCTTTCCTAGCCTCCAGCTGCTATCCCACATAGATCTACGATTATCGACCCATTGGTGGGAGACAAATAGTCGGAAAATACGAGTGCCGCCGTCGGGGATCGAACCCGAGACCTTTAGATTGACAGTCCGACAACTGCGCTATGACGACCGCCGAAGAGATGATACCAGGCCAATCATACACGAAAAGTTTATACCAGGCCAATCATACAAGAAAAGTTGATGCCAGGCCAATCATGCAAGCTAAGGGTCGTGTAACTGAAAACCAATCTCTACAAGTTGCAGATTCTGGCTAAGCGGTTCTCTACAATGTTTCTACCGATAATTAGTTTTTATCACGTACAAGCTGCCATCTTGATTCTATCAACTCAAGACGCTTTTCTATTGGTAGATATGTAATACTAGCCCTTTGTCTCCCAACGTATTTAGTAACCCTGTCATTTCATCGCAAATTTTAAAAGATTCAAAACAATTACAACTTGGATTTATCCAAGTATGAGTACAGTGAAATGATATTCCTATAATTCGTGTCTTTTTTCAACCCTACATTTTAAAAGGCTTCAGAAAATATATATAAATCAGATGGCAAAGTACATCACTCAGATCGAAAAACTAATCGTATCCATACAGGTTGATTGGCATTGTAAAATCTTTTCACGTCGTAAATTATTCATACGATTGAATGAAATTCGGCATTTGAAAGATTTTCAAGCGTTCACAAATTCTGAAAATTGGTCTTCTTCTCAATGGCGAAGTGTAAAAGAAATTCCAACATGTATATTTATAGGAAGCAGAAAGTTCGTACATTAAAACAGGGACTCTAAATATACAATCTATATTTAGGGTCCGTGATTAAAATCGCATTCCTAATGTAATACATTCCAATGGAAGCGTAAATTACAACAAATAATTGCACATTATTAGCTCGGCTGTTTTCGGAGAAAACCCGAGGTATTGCTATAGCCTCCGTGTCGTCGTCGTTGTCGTCGTCGTTGTCGTGCGAAAACTTTGACATTTTGTTATATCTCTGGTTCTACTGAAGGCATTCACTTGAAACTTTGCACAAATGTTCACCATCAAAAGAGCAACCTATACTATCAAGTGGGATAACTCTAGATGCATTTTGTGCAAATTATGCCCCTTTTTCGACTTAGATTTTTTCCCACCATCCAGCACTCGACAGCCGAGCGTAGGCACCCGTAGGCGGTGCTCTTGTATATTATATTATTACAGTATTATTCGGTGGACGACCAAAATATAACTACAGCTTGTTAGAGTTTTAGCTAATTCATTTCAATTGAGGTGAAAGCTTAAGCTTATTGAATTTCTCTCAAACACTCAGTCCACGTGTTTGGCGTCGTTGTGATTTAGGCATTTTCATGTTTTAATATCTGAGTTAACTGAGACTGGCTCTGCTCTTAAGCAATGGGGCTAGAACTATGAAAGTCAGTGATCGAAAAGGAGATATTTGATCCTTCATTTATATTGAGCCCGTATATTGATCTCTAGTTCGGTAATATCACTATGTGACAGAGCGACCAGGTGTTATGCAAATTAGTTAGGGTCGTGTCTCTATACCGACCATTCCGAAAGGTGCTGTTCTTGTGGAAAATATCGTAGAGCAGCGGCAGATCCAAGGTGTCTTTAAAGGGGTTTCTTTGTCGGCTTTCAACCTTCGAATCATTAGTCACAATAGTACCCCTATCTATATAGATAGGGGTACTATAGGACTTACTGCTCAAATCCCGTTTACATCAGATACCTTTTATTTGTATTACTAACTGTGGTTCGATCACTACAAAAAGGGGATAGGTTTCTTTTCTTACAAAGTTTTGATTGAACTTGTTCACTGGAATGAAATAATTTGGAAACAGAGGGGTGCGGTCGAACCCCCTCTGGGTTCGCCACTGTTGAGAGAACAAAATAATATTTCGACAGGCTAACGTCGAAACATGTCTTTTTTTAAAATAAAAAACTGCCTGCTTCTCAATATTTTCTAATCAGTCCTGTTTACAAGATAAAAAGGGCGTTTTCAGTTCTTTTAATGGTCTGTTTTCGATGAAATTTCATGCGCACAGACTGAAAATGAGGTGACCATTATTTTTAAATAATAATAATAATAATAATTATAATAATAATAATAATAATGGAATTTTTTTAGGTTTCAGGACACAGGAATGGATTCTTTAAAAAAAATGCGATCCCTTGCGAAATTAAAGGACCACATAAAAACCCTGTAAAAAAGATATTTGAAAAAAAGATTGGTTTCAGTAGAGGTCAATGTCACGTTGTACATGTTTCGTCAATGTACGTATCACAGGTACTCGGGTTTTTTTGTGTTTTTCTTTTTTCTTTTTCTTTTTTCTTTTAGTTTGAGTTTCTATAAAACTGCTTTAAATAAATACAAACAACTGATTAAAAATAATGAATGATGATGATTTCTTACCAGAAAAAAAAACAATGGTCACGTCAAGAAATTTGTGTGGAAGCAGAAAACAAATGCTTTTGTTAACCAATCTCCTTGTTTAGAATGGTACCACGATTGACTTTCAAATAGCATAGTTATAGTAGGCAGAAGTGGAAGATCTATGGTTTCTATATGGGGGGGGGGGGGGGGTCGATGTCGGCCTAGATTTCGAGTAATTTGTCCCACAGTATCCCTATCTATTCTATATAGATAGGGATACTATGGGGCTAATTTCTCAAACTCTATACATTAGATATATTTTATTTGAAGCATTTCAAGTTCCTGTGATTCGAACACAAAAAAAGAGTATTGAATTCTTGTTTTGCAAAGTTTTGACCACTACAATGAAGTGATTTGAATAAAGAGGGGGGGTCGTCCGAACCCCCAAACCCACTTTGGATCCGCCACTGGGTAGATAGTCGCACAAATTTACGAGGTTTTCCTAGTGTTAAACATTTTTAATCATTTAACTGCTGAATTTAGATTTTGTTTAAACAAATTTCCTATTTTTTGGACTTATCAACAAGTCAGCCTCAAGATTTTTCCACAAAAATCAATAAGAAGGCAGACAGTGTATTCTAAGATTGTGCAGGCTGATCTTAATCTATACTGTCTGCCAAAGCCGCTTTGTTCTCAATATGAATATGTCTTGAAGAGCAGGAGAAGGGTTAATTGAAATGAAAATGAAATAAATGCCGGGCTTCAGAGGAGGTTCGTTTGAACCCCCCCCCCCCCCCGAACCCCCTCTGGATCCGACACTGAATGGTAATGCAAAGTAATCTGGCCCACATTGTTGACTTACTGTGGTCGATATCTGGTTTGTTTGTGGGAGAGAGACCGCCTCGAGGCAAAGTGTTGGGGAGCAAAAACCTCCAGTTTGATCCTGTTTTGGGAGGCTCCCAGTGGGGATTTTTTATTATCATTTTTTATCCATTTTTATTACAGTTTATTATTTGGCAGACAGACCATTTGAATTTAGTTTTCTTAACAAAAATAAAATTTGAATAATGAAAAGGTTGAAAGGAAAACGATTGTTAAACGCAAATAGATTGAAAAAAAAAATGTTCGAAAATATTGAAATATTTTTTTCTTAACAAAGAGTGATTCCGATAAATATGAAACCGTTTGTGAAGTACACCTAAGACAAAGATGAAATTGCCGTTCGCCTAAATGCACTGGCATACTTTGACATACTTCGTGTACTATTTCTTGTTAAGCTGAAGCGAGAAACAGAATTTCATACTTAAGCCGTTGGTTAAGTAGTTAAGGATAACAAGCGATCTACACTTGTCGCACAGCTAGTCAATGAATTTGATAAATGAGAATACAAGTTGAAGGCAGTTACCCTTGGCAAAATAGGATTTCCCCTTCTTTCCATTGGTAACGCGAACTAGAATTTAATTACGTGCCAAGTTTCAATTTCAAGACAAACTAGTAAAGTTTAAACAAAAAAGGAAATTGTAAAATAAACATGCTAGCATAAATTCGACGATTTATTCCAATTTATTTTCCGTTTAACAGAATATTTTCCCAAATCAGTTAGAAATATGCTTGAAAGTTTCGCCGAGAAGGAACAAAATTACTCTACACCGGGGGCAATCTCAAACTACGCGAAATGTGTTCCACCGAGATCTCGCGTAAATGTATATCGATTACTTCGCGTGAAATTACGATAGTGGCGGATAAGACGTGAGGCTACCAACGGGAATAACCCTTTCCTCAAATTCCATATGTTGGGCAGCATTTCAAAAACATACTCGTATCTTGTTTCAAAGGAAAAATATTGGTTAAACTTATCTATCAACTGCATGATGTAAAATGAAAACAACGATTTCAACTTTAAATAGTTGATTGATTGAATGGAGTTCAACGCCGCTTTCAACATTATTTCAGTTATATCGCGGCGACTGGAGCACCTAACAATGGATTGGTATTTCTCTTACCAGTACAACCATCACATTCCGTCCTAGTCTCCAGATACTATCTCACATAGGTCTACGATTATTAACCCATTGGGTAGAGACAAATAGTCGGAAAGAATGAGTGCCGCCGTCGGGGATCGAACCCGGGACCTCTAGAATGACAGACCGACGCGCTACCAACTGCGCTATGACGGCGGCAAAACTTTCAATCGTGAATAATGACTTTAAAATACGTTATTCAAACATTCCTTTGTAATATAAACGTAAAAAGACATTCTGTAGAAAATATAGAAAGTTTCGTATTATGCCGAATCTATCCATCAGTACAAGATTTTGTACCCCATTTTGCCGCGCAAAGGTATGCAAAGCGGGCATAGCCTTATGTTTCAAATTCCATTTTTTGTCTTGTTAGTAATTTTACACGACAAGTTAGCTAACTCCTTATCATGACAAACACTACTAGAAGTAGTCATTTAATTGAAATTTGCTATGAGCTAGACGAAAACTTCTCTTTTTTCTCTATTCCCCTTTATATTTTCGTTACTTTTAAGAGATGTATAGAGTATTTCTTTTAATATATGGAAGTATGAAACTTAAAACCAAATCACACTGTATGAATACCTGTATGAATACCTCCAAGAAATTAAAAAATACTCTCTTCGTCTCTTATGATTTAATACCATGAAGCAAAAAAGGGAAAATTTCTAAAAAAAAAACAAAAAAAAAAAAAAAAAACACAGATTACTTGTGGGACTCCTTTTCGTGCATGCATAAAAAACTTGCGTACCCAAAACTGTTTTTATCGAGGAATAAAACCAATTTTTCAGCCAATCAGAATACACGAGACTTGATGGACACAACTATCAAATATGCGTTTTTTGAGTGATAAAATCAGACAAGTAACAAGAAAGATACAGAGGTTCAGCCTTCATTGACATTTATCTTATTACTATACAAATATCCGTGTGATAACATCTAATATGTATTTTTATGATATCACATTGATATTTTAGAACAATGCGATTATTATTTTATACTTACATTTCTGTTAGAAACATCGACGAAAACAAAGCAAATGGATGTTATAAGATAAATATATTGCGTACGTAGAGTATTATATGAAAAATATCTAACTCGGTTGTGGAAATTAATAATTGTCGAGGCTATCCTCGACAATTATCAATTCTCCCAACCTCGTTAGATTTGTTTTTCTTTTTTTTTCATACAAAACACTAATTAGGTATTATATATTAACATTTTGCTAAAAAACAACCACAAATACGTATTCTAGGTAGTACCGCCAGAGCCTTATAACTGTTCAGACTGCAAGTATCAACTGAAAAAAAATGTTTCAAAAATCAATGTGATAAAAACATAATATAATAATGATATCAATAAAAGTTATAGGTAATAATAAAAAAGCACCAACTCAATCAAGGAAAAATTTACAAAGGACTCTATTTCTCAAAATAAAACACACGTTAGTACATAAGAATGCAAACTGTACATTAACATTATATTTACAATGCTCTACTAAGACAATTGAAGATTTTAACAGACGAAAAACGTTACAAAAGAAAACTCCTAACCAGAATGTCACAAAAGTAAATTAATTATGCAAATGTATATGATAGGCAACTACTCGAGGAAATGCATCAAAATTACAAAAGGTTAAAATTACACAAAACTGAACAATAACACGTGTGCAATGAAAAACGAGCTACTGAAAAATGTCAATCTAAAGACGCGTACTAAAGGAAATGTAATAAAACTAAATTATGTAAGTAAATGCAACTGCAAACGAATATTTTCCAAAGTTTCAAAGATAAAACAACGTAAAAATACTGCAAACGTATACCATGAAAGGAGATACAGCAAAAGTAAATCAAGATTGTAGAACAAGATGTGTTTGTGAAACATCAATGCCGCCGCCATTGCCATCTACCAAGTGTTGTAGCTTGATACATATATAATACGTACTTAGTGTTTTGTGCGAGAAAAAAAATATCTAACGAGGTTGGGAGAATTAATCATTGTCGAGGCTCTGCCGAGACAATTATCAATCCCCACAACCGAGTTAGATATTTTTTTCATACAATACACTAGTTACGTATTATATTTATCTTATTTATATTTACCTTGTTTTTTGTAGATGTTTCTAACAGAAATGCAAGTTTCTAAAAATAAACGCATTATATAATTGTTCTTAAAATAACTATGTGATATCATAAAAATATCATACGGGATGTTAACACACGGATATTTGTATAGTTATAAGATAAAATGCAATAATTAATTCAATTCTGTAACCCGTGACAATACTTAAGTAAATGTGAAGTCTAAAATGTCGACATATGTGTCCTTGAAAAGAAATACCTTGACTATGAGTGATTACCTTAATGTTAGTACAAACATATGAGTCTTGTCTCAAACCATACACATGTGAAATATGAAGACTCTTCCACTAACCGCTCAAAAGTTATTGAAAAATGTAAAAGGTTTCGGGAGACAAACAGATAAACGGACAGGACTAAAGCACTATGCCCCCGATCTATCGATACGGGGGCACAAAAATCCTACTAAAGAAAACTTGGTTAGATATTCCTACAAAAATCAACTTACTAAGAAAATGCTATAAAATTGAAATTAGTAAATAATTCTACAAAAGTAATTATAATAAAAAAATGTTACAGCAGTAAACTTTGTTGTTAAGCGCAAAAAAGGAACAGTAAAAAATGGTTAAGGAATAAAAAAGATAAAAAAAAATGTACCATTGTCAACTTACTAAGAAAATGCTGCAAAAGTAAAATAACAATGTATAATAAACATACTGTAAATGTCCACTCTTTGAAAAAATGTTGCTTATGTCATTAGAGAAAGAAACAGCTGCAAAATTCAAATTAGTAAGAAAATGCTGCAAAAAGCTAAAATTCAAATTACCTAGAAATTTCTGTAACTGTTCATTTGGTAAAAAATGCTGCCAATGCATCAAAGATAAGAAATACTTAAAAATTCAATTTAGTAAAAAAGGTAACAGAAGTAAACTGTTACAAAACTCAGCTAATTAAGAAAAGGTTGATAAAGTCAACTCGGTAGGAAAATGCTGCAATGGTAAGCATATTAAGAAAATACTGCAAAAGTCAATTTATTAAGGAAATGTTACAAAGGTAAACTGAGTGAGAATTGGTACAACAATCGGGAACCCTCGGCGTTTTACGTAATAGACCTCGGGAAAAATACGGGCGCATCCATGAAAGCGCGTCATTTCGCACGAGGGTTTATATGACGTCACGAATATAACTGAGAATGACGCTGCGAAAAACAAAATCAACGTAAGGTAAAAATTGGGCATTCTATGATATGAAAACAAAACGCAGCTTTCAAATCGTGATATGCCAAAATAATCTCTATAGACAATCTAGAAGCATTAAAGGAATTTGCTTTTCTTCAAGTGTATTAACCAAAGTACAACCAGGAGCCGAATTACCTAAAATGGACCTAAAATTACTACACTTACGTCCGGGGTACTTTCCACTTTACGGAAATGTCCGAGCAATGTTTCGAATGTTGCTACAAAAGTAAACTTGGTATGAGGAAAATGCTACAATGTTAATCTTGATGAAAAATATGCTACAAAAGTGAACTAAGAAAGAAATTAATAAAAAATTTAACTTAGTAGGAAAATGCTTCAAAAACGAATTTATGTGGAATTTATATGCTTCTAAGTTAAATTAAGTAAGAAAATGCTACAAAGGAAACTTAGTGAGAAAATACCACAAAACTTAGCTAAGTGAGAAAATACAAGAGTAAACTTAGTTAGAATTTGGTACAGAAGTAAGTTTCATATGAAAATGCTTAAAAGTAAACCAAGTAAGACACAAAGGTAAACTTACTAAGAAAATGCTTCAATAGAAACTTAGTAAGAAACTGTTACAATTGTAAACCCAGAAGGAAGAAAATGCTACAAAAGGAAATCCAGTAGGAAAATAATACAAAAACTAAGTAAGAAAGTGCTACAAAAGAAAATTTAATAGGAAAGTAGTACAAAAGTAAACTAAGTAAGAAAATGCTACAAAAGAAAATTTAGTAGGAAAATAGTACAAAAGTATACTTAGTGAGAAAATACTACAAGAGTTAACTAAGAAAGAAAATGCTATAAAAGTAATTTTAGTAAGAAAATACTACAAGAGAAAACTTAGCGAAGTAAGATTAGTGAAAAAAAAAAAGCCATGATTATAAATTTAGTAAGAAAATAATGCAGTGGTGAACTACATTGTGGTTAAGAAAATCCAAAAATTAAAAAACAACAACAAAAAAATGTTTATGAAAAGTGAAGTTAAAATACCAAAGAAAACGTATTAGATATAAAAGAAATAAACATTGTTTGCAGAAAATGGTCTGTGAAAAAAATTAAAGAAAATATTCCTCTGCGAAAAAGCGTGAGTTCTATAGAAAATATAATCAATTTTGTTTTTAACCTTGAGTGTCTGGGTCTGAGTCATCTGACAAGAACAATGCCAATTAACAAGGCAGATTTTTTTAAATATCTAGTCATTTACAATCTAGTTTTAGTCATGTCCATTAAAATTTGTACATTATGATGGTCTAAAATTCATCGGAATTCTTGCATTATGATTGTCTAAAATCCACCGAAATTCCTGTATTATGATTGTTTAGAATTCATCGAAATTCCTTCATTATAATTGGCTAAAAATTGTTTCATATTCGAATACTTTCGCGTATTCATACAGTTTGATTAGAATTTTAGTTCCATACCTCAATGATATCCATAAGTTCTCCCTTCATCTCTTAACCCTTTCCTGTTAAATCCCTGCTTTTACGTGCCTGTGTTTTTATGATTGAGAAAACATTGTGAAAAAAAAGAAATTGCTTCTGACAAGCAATTTCTTCTTTTTCCACACTATTTTCTACCCTACTGACTGTTTATTTTTCAATTTAAATCCACTTTAAATTTTCGTCTGCAAAACCTTTGAATTTGGACAGTTCTAAAATTTTGTAAAACAGGAAAGGGTTAATTATATAAGATTTATATGATTCTACTGTACCTCGTGAATGTGCTATTTGCCTTGTTTTCGTCGATGTTTCTATCAGCAATGCACGTTTCCAAAAATAACAGCATTATTGTTCTAAAAAATATCTAAACGATATCATAAAAGATATGGTATAGATGTTATCACACGAATATTTGTATATCATAAAATATATATGATAAAATGTACATTCGTCGTATGTTTGAACGTTTACCAAATGAAAAGTTAGCAAATTTTGAAATTTGAGTTAGAAGACATTTTCTAAACATTTATCATGAGTTAATTTCTTTTGTTTTCTTTTACAAGAAAATCCATTTTGCACGAGTAACTATGACTAAAACGAAATATAATTAAAAACACAATATGAACGACAAAATAATAGAGTAGAAAACCAATAAAATCTGCATTTTGTTTCATGTTACAATGTATAACGTAGATTTTATTACGTTTTACATCGTACTTCAAAAGAACACTGGGGAATTAACGGAGCGAAATATACAAACGACATGTTTTGGCTGTAATGAAATTTCCGTTGCGCCATAGGGCAAATATTTCGTCTCACTTTTGAGCCGTGTTTCTAGCTATTTTCTAATTCAATAATTAACAGACTGCAAACTTGTGAACTGCTTCGAATTCAACTAGCATTTGCAGACGAATTATTAAATGTTGCAAAATCATAGGTCGATGTAAATGGCTGATCTAGAGGGTGTTCTGGGGTTTCAAACAAAACCCAATTTGCAGCAAGTCTATTTATTCGCGTGCGGAAAATCAACCAACAGGATTGCAAAAATAGGAAGACGAATCCCCTGGTATAAACTTCTACCCTACAGAAATCCTGAATCCGTCATTAAAATATGTGGAATAGGTTGAGAGTTAAACGGGGGGAAATAGTCAATAAAACGTTTTTCGCGTAGCATGATATGTAAACTGTCACGCGAAAAGGGGCCATCTGACCACAGGGAGTTCGTTCATCTGAAGAGGGAGTTCGTTCAACCCCCCCCCCCCGAACACCCTCTAGATCCGCCAGTGAGTCCAGAATTATTCTATTGGATAAATCTCCGGAATTATTATTGGCGCAGCTATAAATGCGCGTCGTTTCGCTCGCGGGCTTACTTGGCGTCACAAGCATCTAGGACTGATGACTTTGAGTAAAACAAGAGTAAAATTAAATAAATTGTTTGTTTGTTTGAATGGGGTTTACGCCGCTCTCAATACTTTCGCAGTTATATCGCGGCGTTCGGAGCACCTAACAATGGATTCCTGGTATTTCTTTCACCTGAGCTACCATTTCACCCTTTCCTAGCCTCTGACTGCTATCTCACATAGGTTTATCAAATTAAATAAAAAAAAAATAAATAAAAGATTAAATTTTTGCAAATAATAATTTGGTTACAACACGCAGTGTTGTAATTATATGCCCAAAAGACCCCCATAGACAATAGGAAAGCAATTAGAAATTTGATTTTCTTCAAGCATATTGACCAAAGTACTGTACCACCGGAAGCCGAATCACCAAATAAAAAATTGGGCCAGAATTTCTACACTTACGTCCGTGACACGTTCCAGTTCACGGAAACTACCGAGCGATGTTCTAAGATAAATATATAATACATACTTAGTGTTTTGCGTGCGAAAAATTATCTAACGAGGTTGGGAGAATTGATAATAGTCGAGGCTCTGCCGAGACAATTATCAATTCTAACAACCGAGTTAGATATTTTTTTCATACTATACACTAAGTATGTATTAAATTTATCTTATAACCTCTATTTGTATTGTTTTCATCCATGTTTCTTACAGATGTGCAAGTTTCTGAAATAAACACATTATATCTTTGTTCTAAAAATAACTATGTGATATCATAAAAAATATCATATGGGATGTTATCACACGCATATTTGTATAATTATAAGATAAACGATATTATCTTATAACTATACAATAATCCGTGTGATAACATCCCGTATGATATTTCTTATGATATCACATAGTTACTTTTAGAACAATGATATAATTGGATTATTTTTAGAAACTCGCGTTTCAGTTAGAAAAAATCGACGAAAACAAGACAAATAGAGGTCATAAGATAAATTTAATAAGAACTTAGTGTATTGTTTGAAAAAAATATCTAACTCGGTTGTGAAAATTGATAATTGTCTCGGCAGAGCCTCGACAATGATCAATTCTCCCAACCTCGTTAGATTTTTTTTTTCATACAAAACACTAAGTACTTATTATATATTTTCCCGAACAACGAAAAGTTCAGGCGAGACAATATTTGATCCAATTTATCACAATTACAATGTTCAAGTTAGGCATTTTATATACTAGACACAATTAATTTCTTCAGGTCTCAATAAATATTATATGATAACGAATTCGTACAATGTAATCACTTGCTTGTTTTTATTTTGTTTTTTTCTTCGTGATATGAAGCACTGATACATTTTGTCGAAAAATCTCTGCCTTAATAAGCAGATTCTGGAATAGGGGCCGAGGTCATGAGTCCACCCACCCCCTGGGATTTCGACAAAAAATAACTACCGAGTCGGAAAATATGGAAATGCAAGTGAAAATTTGGACAGTGGTTAAGCAATCCATCGTAACTACAGCTTTATTCAATCTACACTTATGATATTTTGCTCGTAAACGAGGTCTTTACTGTATGAATCCTTAACCCTTTCCTGTTTTACAAAATTTTGGACCCGTCCAAATTCAAAGGTTTTGCAGACGAAAATTTAAAGTGGATTTAATTTGAAAAATAACCATTCAGTAGGGTAGAAAATAGTGTGGAAAATGAAGAAATTGCTTGTCAGAAGCAATTTCTTCTTTTTTCACAATGTTTTCTCAATCATAAAATCACAGGCACGTAAAAAGAAGGGATTAAACAATAAAGGGTTAAGGTAGTGGACCCGCTAAAGTTCCACAACGTTACAGCAGTCGTGAATTTGAAAAGTGTGGATTGAGGTTTCCAAATGATTTCATTTGGGAACCTCGGTTAACATTGTGAAAGATCATGAGTTACGAAATGTTGCGGAACTTTTACGGGTCGACTACATTAAAGACATTGGGCATGTCGTGCAAAGGCTGTCTGTAAACTTTAAAGTTCGGTTTCAAACTCCAAATGAAATGGGTCGTTTTTCTATCGATGCCACATTCCGGTTGAATTTCTTCACGAGAATAATTATTCCACCGAACCAATGAAACACCCAAACCAAATGATACACCAGTACAGGCTTATGTATTCCGACTGGCTTGCTGGTGAGTATTCTAAAGATTCGGCAACTTGAAATTTCTCCGCAGATTTCTAAAAATGTTTTTAAAGTGGAAGAAATTGAAAGCAGTACAGCCCGCGCATTTATGTCAATGTGGTCGTATATTTTTCTACGCACCCTACGCATTTCTACGCATTTTATTCATTTGTTAATTTGCGAATGCGTCATACAAAAAATACTTTTTCTATTGAATTTTCCATGAAAAGGAGAGTTGAAGTACATATGTTTGTGCAGTGTTCTACGACAAACTCAACATGACTCAGACTGTAGAAAAGAAATAGAGGATATTGAATGAGTGGTCATTGAATACTGAATTTATTAAACGAGTCATCTATAAACAGATAAAAACGAAGCTGCGCCGAGTTTTTATCTTTTTTAGATGACGAGTTTAATAAAATTCGGTATTTTATGAGCACAAATTTTATATTCTGTTTATAATATGACCAGAATTTTAGCGAAAAATCGTCAAAATTCTTGAAATTCAACGTTTCAATTTTTCCGCGAAACTTATAACGCCGTTTCAAAATGACGTCACAAAACATAGATTATGACGTCATTTTCGTGGTTTCAATATAGCGTTGCTATTCGCTCTGAGCTCATTTGCATAGTTATTCCACTAGTGTAATAACACCCATGTAATATCAAAAATATTCAACGGGATTATTTCACTCCGGCGACGTCGGTCATATTATAAGTCAAGATAATTCTCAAAGATATCAATTAGAGTAGAAATAGCAGCATATTAAATTGACTATAAATGCACTTTTCAACTAAAACTCAATAAACTGAAGTTACGACTACATATTTGAATGACTATCAATATTTCGTCAGTTTAGTTTCAAATCTTCGTAACTACAATCTAAATAGGTTGTAGTTATGGGGGTTTGGAACTTCAGACAAATAGAATAGTTTTGTATCATTTTGTTTGACAAAATGTCTAATAATATAATTGATATACATGTGGTCATAAAAAAGTGACCATCTTGAAAATTTTGATTGGTAAATATAAAATTGCGCCCTTTTAAAGTCTACTAAATAAACAAACGAAATGTTTCGAGAAAAGAGAAAAGTATGAATTAAGGAGTATTTTGAATGGACAAAAATAAAATACCTGGAGGCATACATCTAGTAGACAACTATTTTATAAAGGGACGAAAGATGGGTTTTGAAAATAAGCGTTTACAAAATAGTTTATATACGGCCTTTTAAGACATGGCAGAAGCATCAAAAAAAGGGTACTTTAGTTCATTTTGATCCCTATGAATTGATAGTAAAAAAACCCCACAAAATAAAAAAAAGGAAATAAGCCGTAGAAAATTGTTTCATTTGAAAAACTAACTATACTACCAAACCTACGGAAATCCGTACCTTAAGCCTAGTTCCGTAACCTTAAGGAACTCACAAACTTTCACAGTGATGACAGAGGTTTACTAATAAAAATCTTAAGGCATCCTCAGTTAACACTGTAAATGTTAAATACTTCCGAAACGTTGCGGAACTATCACGAATACACAACATAATGTTGTTTTTGTGAGTTAGTTTGTTTGTTTGTTTTCTTTTTAAAAACAAGGGTCTATGTGAGATCAATATTTACTACCTACAGCCTAAATATGCCTACTGGAACAGTATAAAGTTTTGTCACTTGGTTCACGGGAGAAATTGACAGAAAAAGACTGCCCTGCGTTCAATTTGAAAACGTTTGTAAATCGTTTAAAAACCTTAGGTGAACTTAAGACTATGACAATGCGGGATACCATTTTTAGACATTCGCAAACAGAATTGCATCCTGAACGGAGGACTGTATTTTCCGACCATAAAATATAATACGACCAAACTGTAGCTACGAGATTTTGAGCGCACAAGACAATGTGCTGTCACGCAGGTGGTTATTTTTGATTATTTTAAATTCAATTCTTTCCATGTCGAATGCGTGGTCTTTGAATCTGACCGTTCTGATTTTTTTCTAACTCTGACTTTGAATGACAGGTAAGCGAGCAAAAAGAACTATTTAAAAAAAATAAAGTAAAACAAAACTTCTGATTTTTTTTTTCGCCTTTTATTAAACAAATTTATTTCCAATCATTTTTTCCCCAGTTTGAGAGAAAAAAAATTGAACAAAAATATGAGAAATAGGAATGATCTATTCGTAATTAATTCAACTGAAAATTTAAAGATGAAAATTCATTGTTAAAAAGCCGTCAACTGTGCGGATCGCATATTTTCATTTCCCGATTAAATGGCTATAAATATTCATAGAGTATTATTCTAGGCCCCGCCCTCTCCTTTCATCAATTGGCCGTTGTTTATCGGTTCTAAAAATATCTGCCTTGTAAATAATACCACAGCCGTAGGGCTAGTCACGTGATCAACGGTCGTAATGGAGATATGCAGTGAAAATTGAATGGACGCGAATTCTTTGTTTATTATTTTGTGTTTGGTTTTACCTATTTCGCCAGGAAGGTAAGTTCATTCTCTCAGATTCTATTTGTGTAAAGAAAACTGTTAATTTTGTTCTATGTCATAATCGAATAAGCGTCTGAACGAATACGATTTATTGAGGAGGTCCGAATTTACATCTGACAAATTTTAACAAGATGGCGGCATCCGTCGAATTTGAATTGCACTGCGTGTGTAAATCCTTTGTGAAAGCTATTCGTTATCACGATTGCCCGCCGATAAAAATCCGTGTACTAGATTTGATAAAAGTGAACAACCCAATCTAGATTACCTTGGTTGTCAATTCTACAACATAGAACGTTTACCTTTGTTTACCGTTATAGTTTCGATTCGGCCGTTATACGATTTTGTGTACATGTTTATTCAAATAAGCAGACCACCCGCGTTCGTTTTTGGCAAAAGTTATTTTACGTATTAATCGAACAAACATTATTGTTATCTTTTTATCTTCTTTTCAATTCTCAAAATTCTTTAAATTCATTACTTTTTTTTTTATTTTAGAAAAGAATGTCAGTTTTGTTTATTCGAAATGCGTATCCACGTAAACAGCGAAGGGAAAATTTAGAGCAGATTGCGTGCAGAAATTTGATGCACAGCGGGCACGGTTGGTCGAGCAGCGTTTGCACTCGAATACAATTAGCGAATTATTGACGTCTGCGTAAGTTCAATCTAAATATAGTAACATGTAACAGGAAAAGACCATTGTATCAGTAAATCACACTTGACCTATATTTACCCTTTGCTTTGTAGGTCAACGTGTCGTGTATTTTAAATAACGGAGTGTAATCAATGCGTGCATTTTTTTGGTTTTCATCCATAACAAATCTATCACGAAAGACTACTTATTGGATATCGATTTTTTTAAAGTTTCGAACATAAATATTTACACTTTGATATGATTCTTTTCGGTGGCAAACACTGTTATGTTTTTTTTCTCGGCTGTCTTATCTGCTGGTCATTTTGCCACAAATGAACCTTTCAAACAGGGAATACTCAAATGATTCTGTGGTCGTTTCTTTAGAAAAATAGGGTCTCATTCATAGAAACTGTCCCATGGAAAACCAACTCTGCATTGATCAACAAAAACAAATATTTTTCAAGCATCGAAGATAGTATCGTTTCTTAGTATCAATTTTTGACGTTACATATCTCATTGCGACCAGTCCAAAAATAGCATCGCATTGCGAGGACAGAAATCGGTACTATCCGATTTCTCATACCATTTACTCAATAAACCCCAAAGAATCAACTCATTTACTTAAGATCTAAATAAATTGTTTGGTATTTTAAAACAAATCCCGTCTATAAGCGCAAAATTTAGCTCTACGACAATGCTATTAAATTTAACTAATTTGATTGCAATATTTATGTTAAAATTTGAATTTGAATTTGAAATAAACCATTTCTTGTGTCTTGCGATTGATTGCACGATACTTTGAAGTGCAAGTTTTTGATAGTACTTGATATTTTCAGTTCAAGATGGATACGTTCGCTAAACGGTTTAGAAATGTTTCCAGAAGGTAGAAATTTCCTGTTATTACGTTCAAAAAATTCTAAAAGGTTTCAATTTCGACCCCTTGATTTTTTTATCTATGAACCTAACCTTATGCACAATTTGGAATCATATTAGATCTATTGTTTCCTTCACTTCATTTGAAAAGATCTATTAAAATTAATCAAGATAAACAATGAATTGAAATGAGCATTTTATTGCTTATGAGGATTTATCTTATAACTATACAAATATATGTGTGATAATAGCCCGTATTATATTTTTTATGATATCACATAGTTATTTTTAGAAACTTGCATTTCTGCTAGAAACATCGACGCAAAGAAGACAAAAAAAGTTATAAGATAAATATAATACGTACTTAGTGTGTTGTATGAAAAAATATCTAACTCGGTTGTGAGAATTGAAAATTGTCTCGGCAGAACCTCGACAATGATCAATTCTCCCAACCTCGTTAGATATTTTTTTCATATAATACACTAAGTACATATTATATTTTTATTTACACGGATCCCTGTTGCTAACTTATCTATATATCTTTGTTGTAATAGTAATATTCTTCCACGAAGAAGAACACAATTTAGCTATGATTTTGTGAAGGTCACATTATTGCTGCTGACCCTGCACATATTTAAATTTTGGGTTTTTTTTTTCTAAGTTTAATTCCTCGATTGTTGCGTCGATGTATCTGATGCATAATTAGAAATTATATAAGATTTACTACTTCCTTCGCATCATTTTAAGAGATCTATTCAAATGAATCAACATAAACAAAGAATGTCGTTGGGTATTTTTATTGTTTATGTTGATTTTTTACAATTCCTTGTTGCAACTTTATCTAGCATTTCATCTTGTTTGTAATAATAAATACTCTTCCAGGAATACAACAATTTTGCTATGATTTTATGTAGAACCCTACTTGTTTATTGTTTTTGATCGTACACATATTTTAATTATTTATTTAAATAGATAGATATAATTAATGAATGTAATTAGTATTACATTCTAGAATATTTTTATGCTAGTTACAAATAAGGAGTTAGTGAAAACAATGCTTCTAGAAGCTTTTTCTTCAGGGGCTAAAAATTGTGGGACTGTACGAAAATGAGTTAACATACGAAGGGTTTTGCGTGTGTACGGAAATAATACACGTTGTTTATTGACCATACCCTTTACAGAACGAATCAGATTCACTTCTGTGTTGATCAAACATTTCAACAAAGGAGGCGGATTTTATTCCCCCACTCATTATTCTCAAGTTTACCCTCTCAGGACACAGGGGCCAGTTTCATCAAGACATTTAGGACATATTTTTGTCTTACTGATGACCTTCGATCCAGTAACAACAACAAGCACTTAACAAGGTATTGATATATTGGTGATACATGATTTTTGAACTAAATATGTAGTAAGTCATAGGTAAGACAAAAATACGTCTTACATGTTTTGATGAAACAGGCCCCAGGGTCCCTTTCTAACTATGGACATTCTGTGGTGAAATCTCATTTGTTTTTCGAAAGCTTACTAAATATTCTTTGATACGATATGGTCGTCTCCCGCATTAGATAGTTCGTCAATAATTAAAAGAAAAAACACTCACTCATTTCTAGACATACTTAAGCAGGGTTCTTGCTAGTGTTTGAAAATGAGGAGCCGCTGGCTCCTGTATTTTGATATTTGAGGAGTCCAAACTCATTCTTCCCGGGTTAAAATAACAGAAATGCAAATTTTGTGTAGAATTTTACAGGTTTCAGTGTGAAATGACCATTTGTTGTTATAATGTAAACAAAAATGATCAGAAGATTCTTAATAGTAAATATGATACATCATTGACAATTTGAGTGTTGATTATAAAACCCAGTTTTGACCATTTGAATTTTCTTAACACGGGGTCAAGAGGGTACCCCCTTTCTGTAATTTTTTGTAATTTGTTAGGGTCAAAATAGGATATTCGTTATCGTCTAAGGGCCAAACACGAGCCCTGATTAAGCCCTGATTAAGGAAGGTGTCAATGTTTCGAGTCAGAAATGGATTTACTATCGATTCACAAGTTTACGTAGGTGATCAAATGTCAATTTTCTCTATTCCTTTATAGAGAAAATTGGCCTCAGACCACGCACTTAAACCCTTACTTCTATATAAATATGTCTTTTGTTGAATAAAGGAAAAGGAAAAATAATAAAGTTACGGAATTCATGTTTGGTTATACATGTAGATAATGCTTTTTATTGGTTTTAAGTCATAAGTGCATTCCTACGTGTTTTAAACAAGGCTGTCTGATATCTGCCGAACTTAATGATCATATATTTTGGCGAAGGCCGAATTGAAGAGGTCTAAATGAGTTAGAGATACATGTTGAAATATTGAATGTGGATTTTCTTGAGCCTGTATAGGTTGAAAGAAAGAAAAATCGGGTTAAGAGCGCCAGAACGATCCGTTTAATTTAGTTAACGATCCCTTTCAAACTGTATACCTGAATATACAAAGCAAATATGGCGGATAGAAAATTTGAAAAGTTATACCACGTTAGTGATACGTACTACATTTAAAATTGAATTTCGTTAAAAAATGACACAGATCTCTTTGTGAATTCATTTTTACAACTCTTTTAGTAGAAAGTATACTTAAAGACTCGTCTATTAGTTATCATAAGTGTTGGATCAAAAAGCGACAATCCCGTTGAATAAACGACCCCTAAGTCCACATTCTACTATCACGGAAAACTGCATAGACCAAATCCTACATTCGAGGCTCTTTCCTGGCATTTCTTCCGAGGGTTTTGACCCTTAGAAATATGGAAAGAGCCTTTTTTGCCCAATCTGTCAGGGGATAATTTTGATTCTTGACAGGTATCTTGATATTTCTGCAAATTATAAATATATTGAATTGTTTCCATCAGTTTTTAAAAGATCCATATTCCATAAGAAACTCTTGTAGACATATGAAGGGAGCAGTTTTTAGTCTATCAGCAAAAAAAAAGAGAAATAGAGGATATTGAATGAGTGGTCATGGAATACTGAATTTACTAAACAAGTTATCTATAAACAGATAAAAACGAGACTGCGCTGAGTTTTTATTTGATTTAGGTGACGAGTTTCATAATTTCTGTATTTTATGAGCACAAATTTTATATTTTATTTATACTATGACCGGAATTTTGAAATTCAACATTTCAAAATTCCGCGAAAACATACAACGCCGTTTTAAACTGGCGTCATAATATATATACTATGACGTCATTTTCGCGATTACAAGAAAGAGTTGGTATTCGCTCTGAGCTCTTTTGCGTAGGAATTCCACTAGTGTAATAACTACTGTGTAATATTCAACGGTTATTTCACTCCTGCGACGTAGGTCATATTGAAAATATTTATTTATTATCCACTTTTTTCATTATTTTGAATCTGAAAAGCTATCACAAGCTCTGATTTTCAGTTCGAGCAATCACAAGAACGATTCTTGCAGTCTTCCTATGCCTATATCGTAACTCCAATTTATAAGCTGTACCGCCCTTTCGATTCGAAGGCTTGCATCTCAATTTGAAATGATATGAAACATGGTTTATTCGCATTGAATAAATGGCTTGTGGATCCTTATGGATATTACTCTAGACTTTATACATCAGAAGTATGACGAAAAACGGACCATTTGAAAATAAAATAAGAGAAAAGTCTCTTGTAATATCCACGTTATGATACCATTATAATAATCATATAAGTTCCAAAAACTTACAAAATGCTTGTCGCCGATTAACACGAGAATCCAAATTTGTGTTCGCTACAAAATACCATTCTTGAAAGCAGTTTGTAGAAAAAAGGGATTCTTATTGACTAAACGACGGTAGTCTATTTCAAATTTGTTCAGTCTCAATTCTTGGCGTTTAGTGATGAGTTAAACAAGAGAACCGGAAAATATGTCGGACAGTGCAACAAAAAAAATCCAATTTTCGCTTCAGTTTCGAAATCAAAATGTCAGAAAGGAATGCGTGTCGATTTAATTCAAATTGGAATTTGTGCGTTGAAAGACGCGCGTGTGTTTTAGGGAGCATGTTTCACTTAGTCATAATATTGTGTGCCTTTGACGACAGAAAGTCAACCCTGTGTTCAATATTCAAAAACGTTTACGAACGTTTAGAAATGGTTCCCCGGTTTGCACATGAGCACACATGCTAAGTGAGGAACCATTTCTCCAAAGTGTTGTTGACGCTTCATACTGAACGCTGGACGGTTCTATTTCTTATCTGAAATAACAATCAATTCTTAGGTCTAAGCGGGTCATCGGGGCTTGTACCAGCTTTTGAAATTTGGGAGTCATTGACCCATTGACTATAAAATTCTTGGGGTCAAGGCTGGTTTGGAGAGGGTCAAAAAAGAGCAAAACATCAAAACTTATCAGTCTTAAAAAGTAATCTATATAACTGCATCAACATAAACAAATAAAGCGTAGACACACTTTATTTGTTTATGCTGTTTCATTTAAATAGATCTTTGGTAATAGTATGAAGAAAACCATTGATCTATATAATCTATTATACTGCATAGGTTGCACCACTGAAAATTTAATGTGTCAAAATGACCTCCTGCAGGGAATTTTTGAGGGTCAAAATTGGCATTTTGGAAGTCAAAACCCTGGTTGAAGGGTCAAACACGAAGCCTGGTAATTCATACTGGGTTTTCTTGTCGGCACTCATATCAGCCAACACACTTTCTTTTACACACAGTTTCTTTTAAAAAACAACAACAACAAAAAAAAATGATTTTATTTCTCAATAAATAATCTTTAATCTTCAAGCATCTTGACTGCCTTAAAAAAAACATATCTCGATCAAGAATTAATGACTAACGATTTTGCAACTTTATTTCCTTGGTCACAAAGCGGTAAAAAAATGAGTCGAGAGTTCATGAGAAATAAAGAGATTACTATTACATGTATTATCATTATTATGAAAATCATTATTTGCATTCATGGAGATATGAAACTCAATGCACAATCGTACTTACATTCACATATATTGTGATAAGGTTTTGAGTTTCATACATCCGTGCATTGAAACAAATTTCTTTTTATCTCTTGAACATATGTGTTTAAGTTTTGAAGAGAGCCTTTCAATTACCACAAAAAAGGAGGTGTTATTTAAAATGATACTTCTTACCAAGTTCATTAATATGATAGAAACGAATGTAAACGCAAACGGACTGAAATGGCACCAGGGGCGTTAAGAATACACACTATTTTCCTACTAACTGAAAAAATGTTGAAAGCGGCGTAAAACTCCATTCAATCAATCTATTTTCCTACTCCAATCTGTAGTCCTTTCTTTTAAGAAACATTATACTTACGCCAAAAACACAGAGTACAAATTTCATTGTGCATCAATGAGAAACATTTTTTCCCTCAATCTTTTTATTCTATTTCTCCAGATCGGGTAAAAAGTTTGTTTTCAAAGGCCATTCTAAAATAATCGCGTTTTCTCATAAAGATATAAACACACTGAGAAAAAAAACATTAAGGCTGTTCGGTTCGATGTGAAATAAGGTTGTAATAATGTTTATTTCATGTCATCATGTATTTATTTACCTTCCTCTTTTTTGACACATACAACCCTTTATGCCTCCGAAAGAACATTGATACAGAAATGTGACCCGTCATACGAAAAAGGACCGTCGGGAAATTCCGCATAGTGAGTTTTCGTAACACAGGGGCGTGGAATTCCCATGCCTGACTTGTCCGACTCGGGCTTTATCACTTGCGGGCAAGTACATTTTTCTAGACACTTGTCCGTGGACAAATGAATTCCAGAGCAAATCTTGGAACAGCACTAAAAAAGATATAGGAGAAAGTCATCCTATTGTTTGTATCAAAGGGGAGGAAACATTGTTTACAATGAAGAAAATGCTGGGTTCTAGCATTTTCTTCATTGAAAACAACGTTTTTCTCAATATCTTATCAATTCATTTTTTCTGGCAAGTTTATTTTGATCCTGGACAAGTAGGAAATCAACTTTTACTTGTCCATGGACAAGTGGAGAAAAGTTTTATTTCCACATCCCTACAAAAACTGTAACTAACAGAGATTAACCGAACTTTCCATTTTAAAAGCTTTTTTGAGGTAGAATCGCTGTTTTATATTCGAAAAAAAATACTGTACCGTCACTTGTGCGAGTGAAAGCGGTCTGATCGGTGTCAATATTTTTTACACTTCCCACCTTCCTCTTTGCGGGTTACAAAACTTATTTGTTCAACTTATATTTGTCTTCTTATTAATTAGGCCAAGGGCATCAAAACTTTTGGGTTCAATCTTACAACAATAGTAGGTTCACCCTTTAGATTGAAACGTCTAAAATTTTACTACACAAAAGCAGCAGAGACTTCACACATAAATCCATTCAAATCGTACTCTCATGGTATTTAGTCACTAGAAATCAAAACATTTCACATCCCTAAATTATAATACCGCTCACGTGCAAGTTTTATCATGTTAAATTGAAAATTATATTCTTATGTCAACTTTGTTGATTAGAGCGAATAAACGTTTGAACTGAACTGAACTGGTTAAATCTTAATGCCTTTCGAAGGGGAAACTCATTAGATTACATGTACGAGCATATATAAATAATTTAACTTGTGTACTTTAAGATTCATGCATTCTGATTGGATAAAAAAATTGGTTCTAAACCTCAACGAGAAAAGAGGATGCGCAGCTATTTTATAAGCTTCCACAGATCTACAGACCTGTTTCTTAATAAAAAAATCTGAACAGTTTTGCTTCAATACCTTAAAATATAAGATATGAAGAGAGTATCAATTGATTACCTAGAGTTATAAAACTATAAACCTAATCACACTCATGTATGATACAGTGTGGTAAGATTTTTAGTTCCATACTTTAATAACATTAAAAATACTATCTTCATTTCTTAAGTAAAAAATGATCTTAAACCGAACAATTTAAATGTATGCATTTTTTCATGTCCGTCTGCATATGATTCGGATAATAATGATTATTATTATTTGTGATTGAAAAGTGCAAAACAAATGTTGTATTGCTGAGCGTGCAGTTTTGCTCTTTAATTCGCCTATTAAAATGTACTGATGCGCAATACATGTCAAATTTTAAATGCAAGTATGTTGTTTGTGCCTGCAAAAGCACGTTTATGTTAAATCGAAACAGGGTCTACACTTTGTTTCTTGTGTTTATTGTGATTATGATATAACCAATTCTGTTTATGTATTTTGTTTGAATGAAATTAGTTACAAAAGCCACAAAAAGGTAAGCAACTTATGAAACTCGATAAAAATGAAATTACCAAGTCTTTCGAAATTTTCTATGCACAAGCTCTCCAATGTTTGTAAAATTCAAATGCCAAGAAATTTTGATTTCTACATGAAAGGCTCAAGGCAAAATAATTTTGTGTGCCTATAAATTTTAATTATACAATAGTTTCAAATGGCTATATATTTTAATAGTACAATAATTATTAGTGCCTATGTATTTTGATTATACAATAATTTCAAATGCCTTTATTAGCTCATCCGTGAGCACGAAGTGCTCAAGGTGAGCTATTGTGATCGAACAATGTCCGTCGTCAGACGTGCGTCGTAAAAAATTTCTTAAAACATCTTCTCCTCCTAAACTACCGGACCAATCTTGATGAAACTTGGCAGGGATGTTTCTTGGGTCAAGCTCTACCAAAGTTGTACAAATAAATGAAATCCACCGCTAACTTTTCCTTTACCCTTAACAAAAAGGGTGAAAATAGGAAAATCTTCTTCTCTGAAACCAGAAGGCAGACATCGTTTATATTTGGTATGTAGCATTATCTAGGACCTCTACCAAGTTTGTTCATATCAAGACCCTGGGGTCATATTTGGGCTCCACCCTTTTTACATAGATTCAAACGGCAAAAAGCATATCTTACTTGCTCTTGGCTGAAAACTTTCCAGGGTATTGAACTTATGTAGAAATTATCTCCATGTTGACATCTGCCTATTTTATAAATGTGATGTGCCAGGTTCAAAGAAACTCAGGTGAGTGATCTAGGACCATCATGATCCTCTTGTATTTCAATTATACAATAATTTTGCTCTGACCCCTCGACATTTTATACCCCAAAAGGCTCTATGAGCCTGTGCTTGGGATTTCCAATAATTTCAAATATGCGCAAAGCAAAGACTGACCAGCCTGTGCATCCGCACAGTCTGACCAGAGTCTTCACTATGCGTTTGGTAGAAAGATAAGATCTCAAAGTATCTATAGACCATCAGGTGACTACATTTACAGTATGTGGCTGTCTACCCTACTCAATGTTTTGCACCTCACGCACATTTCAAATTGTTGGAAATGTCACGCACAGGCTCATATATTATTCCATATCAACTCCTAGTCAGGGATATTAGTACATGTACTTGTATTTAGAATTTGAAAGGTAAGGTTACCGTTATTTCTTAAGATTTTGGTTCTATATCATAGTCAATAATTTGACCTAGTATAGTAGATTATCAATAAATTGACATAGTTTTCCATCACCCGCGAATGAGCTTCTGGTTCGAGATAATGCTAGCAGATCAAAGGTCGAAAACATTTGTTAATTCTCGTGTGATTTATTGCCGATTTCGAAACATTCTTTAATTTTCGTGTTATTTATTGCCGATTTCCGACAAGATTTTGACTAAAACAATTTTCAAAGAACATGCAGACGACAATTCAAAATGAGCATATACCAGTTAAGGCTTACATCTTTGAATAAAAACCTTATATATAAAGAAGGGGTAATGCTTTATCAATTATAAATAATAATTCAAAGAAAAGAAATGCCTCGTCGAGACAATTGTAATGAGTATGATATCCATTGCAAATGATTAAGTTAGATAAAGGTATTTTTCATTCATTTTTTCAACGCTACCAGTTTTTTACGCTTCATAATTTTTTATTTAGAACAAAATCAAGGGTAATGAAATACGGGGTAATTTAAAGAATTGTTGAAGTATTCCAATGTAATTCTGATTCTTCTAAATTTAATTCTTCAATCAAGCCCTGATGCCCTTTTTGTCTTCTTGGATATCGAAAAACGAATTACAATTATGGCAAATAAATTCAAACAATGATTGTCGTCGAATCGACTTTAAAAGTTTAGTCTCTGAAAAAAGTACGTGAATTATATATTGCTGTTAATAGCCCTGCGTTCAAAATGACAAAACGGTGCAAACTGTTTGTAAAGTTTAACCCTCTTTTCACTTGAAAATTGGGCTTTAATTTGCAAATAATTTGCACCTTTTTGTCACTCTGGACGCAGGGTTGGTTTTAAGATTCTAGCCGTTTAAAAGCGACCGCGAATATCATTGCTTCATAACCCTACGGGATTTGCAACGAGTTGCACGATAGTGGACGCGATGCGATCTAATTAGAGAATTGTTAAAGTCGTGTTATATATTTCTAGATGACATCATGATTTCGATTTTCCTGTGACCCGTCTTTGTTTAAATCCTCGTCCAATACGTCACTTGAAATTGACATTTAGATTAAAAACAACGACTACTTAAATAGGTCATGCGAGTTGAAAGGGGCGGGGCTTATTTGGAAATTTTGTGAAGTTGACATCTGTGGTTGTCGAAACTTGTTTTGCCATTGTTAAAACGCCTAAAAAAAATTAAACAAGAAAAAAAGTTAGATTGTCTGTTTGGGTCTATCCGTTTATTTATTAATCTATTGCTAAAGTTGTATCCGTCGACATGTTTACATTATTAATGAAGGACATGTGTGTGGAAATACAAAGTTTCTCTACTTGTCCCTGGACAAGTAAAAGCTGAATTCATACTTGTCCAGGATCAAAATGAACTTGTGCCAAAAACGTAGGTAGATAAATGTTGAGAAAATATTGGTTTTAATGAGGAAAATGCTGCTCTTCCCAAACATAAGGATAACTTTTTTCTTGGTTCTTTTTAGTACTGTATCAAGAATCGCTGTTATTTACTTGTCCACGGACAAGTGGTCTAGAAAAATGTACTTACCCGCAAGTAGAAAAGCCCGTGTCGGGCATGGAGATTCCACATTCCTGAAGGATCTACTAGGGTATGCAAAAATAAAGGTTATCTTGCAAAAGGTAATTTAGAAACACCATAATAAACGTATGCAAAATAATGAAAAAATGCCGAACGGAAGTTTCGCAAAAATGACTTCAGTATGCAACAGAAATTGAACACATAGATGTTACAAACATAATCAGATGTAGATATGTACACTTCAAAATCTCCATTTCTCGCTGAAGCCCTATGTTTCGGGCTTCATATTAATCGCAATCAACAATTTGAAACCTGCGTGAGTTAGAAACATATAGCAGCACAGACAATTAAATAGTGAAATAAGAAGAAGGCATAAAAGATACAGTCTACAGATACTCTGAGACCTTATCTCTTCAAATCATGCTGAGAAGACTCTGGTCAGAGTGTGCGGATGCACAGACTGACCTGAGTCTTTGCTTGTAGCACATTTGAAATTGTTGGAAATGTCACGCACAGGCTCAAATGTGAACACATTCAAAACGAGTTAATACTAATATTCAAATATTTTGAAAAAAGTAAAAAAAAGAGTAAATTATATCCATTTCCACAAAATAAATGAATGGAAAAAAACCGCCCCGCAGAATACCATTTCGCCTAAAATAAAGAACATGTATTAGTCTTCAAAGAAAATACAAACGCTTGAAAAAAGGAAGAATTCATGTAAACACAAACAATGAAGAATAAACCGTAACACGTGTGGAAAAATTAATTATAAATAAGTCTCATTAAGAAAAATAAGATATGCATGTTCATGTATATAGACAAATAAAGAAATTGTGTACATGTATATGAAATGAAGAGTGCAATTTTCTAAGAAATAAAGATTATTCGGTTTGCAACAAAAAGAGAGAAACCGTATTCAAAAAAGTAAAAGGCAATCGTATTCAAAAACACGTCTTTTCAAAAATGAGGAGCATTGCGTGTAATATTTGAAAAAAGGAGGATGGCGTGTTTTCAAAAGTAATCAAACATACATGTGTATATAATTTTTAATGGAAAAATCAACTTGAGTATGCCACTGTGGTTTGCGAAAAAGGAAACGAAAAGACATACTCTACATAATGACGAAGAGAGGTTTTGAAAAATATATGGGTACGCGTATTATAAGAAAAATTGATGAATACGGGTATTCAAGAATAATGATGATTATTCTATAATTCGAGTACGAAAACTAAAGAATTCTTTAGCGCAAAATACATGTAGTGAGATAAACAAGCCCATGCTATCATACCGAATAAGTGGTACTTCCTTTGAAATATAAGATAAGACGGTGTCATGAATCGGGGTAAGTTTTTGGATATGATTAAATTCTAGGTTGATCTTGACAGTCACCATCATTGCTCGATAAGGATGATGCCCACTAAGTGTTATACGAAAGTTTGCACTACCCTTTGCTAGCGAAGATTGGCACGCATGGAAAATAATTCATTAGCTCCCTAGAACATGTTCTGGTTTTCAATTTGCCTCCGTCCCCTATCTTTCTCACAAATATATTGTCTACCATAGATTACTAATTATAATATAGTTTGCCACACAGAAAGTTCAAATATTTGCTGTTGACGCGTTTTCGGTTAGAAATGAATTAATTTTCCATCTGTCACTCGTTGCCCGATCTACAGTCGCCAGATCTGAAGTGTTAATAGCGAGCCACTCAAGCTTAAATGTAGATTATATTTATCATAATGTCACCGTGATATTTTACCTACTACCGGTAGGCTACTAATATACAGTCGATATTTCTCGAGCGACCACGTCTATTTAGCGACCAATCCTAATAAGCGACCACCACAAGAAGTCCTTTTACCGTAAGCAAAATCTATGAAAAGAGGACATTCTTAACAAAAAATTGGTTATTATTGAATCTTATTTTGTTGGAGCCCATTAGAATCGTCTAAATAAGACGATTCTAATGGGTTCTAACATCATAGGATTCAGTACGACTTGAGCGACAATCGTTAAATGCTATCAAAATGAACTGTCACATTTATCACGATATTTTGTATTAAGCGACCATTCCCATTAACGACCGCTTTTTGGTGGTCCCTTAAGTGGTCGCTTACACGTTTTACTGTACAGTGAAGTTTGTTAAACGACCACTTATTGGACCATGTAAATGCGGTCGCTTATTGGAATGGCCGCTTAATACAATATTAAATGATTGATTAGACAGTCCATTTCCATAGCATTGATTGCCGCTTAAGTCTTATTGAATTCTTTTATGCTTGAATCCATTAGAATCGTCTCATTGAGATAGGTTCAAACAACATGAGATGAAACAAAAGCAATTTTTTTCTTTAAAAATGTCCACTTTTCTGCGATTTTGCCTATGGTGAAGGGACTTTTTATGGTGGTCGCTTAGAAAATGGTTGCTTTATAGAAGTAGTCACTCACTAGAATGTGTTGTGAATTTCCAGGAGCCGAGCTTTGTTTTAATAGAGCCAACCGAATGCATCATTGGTTCTATTCCAAGCCTGGCACACTAACACCGAGGCTACATGAGACGGTGCTTTACATAGATAACCACGACGGTAGTTTCGTCATTTTTCCTAGCTTTTTTTTACCCCCTTAACAGCTAAGTTTCTTATGAGGGCGTCGCTCATATGGCCATATGCTACGGAAGCGACGTTTAATAAACGGAAATGCTCGCATTTGCGCTAGCTAAGATACTAACCAGCTGCCACAGAATATATGTGCATCTACCTATAATCTTTAAAGAATGCACAGGATATTTCCAGCAAACGAGCATTGTTTTGAGAATGCCAAACAATTGCATCTTATCAGTGTCTTCGGTTTCGATATAACGATAATATAATTTTTGATAAATTATCCCCTTTCCAGCAAATAAGAGTCAAACACACGTAGACGGTGCTTTAATTTTGACTCCAAGTCACCCCAGTTTGAGAAATTATATTAAAATAATACATCTTGAGCGTTCAAGGTACGCTAAGTTTTATATTTTACTACATAAAAGTATCGATTCATGCATTGTCTTCTACGTTGGTTAAATCATAAATACATGAAATGATACATGTATTTTTTAATCCTCGTTTGATTTTTAAAGCAGAAATATTTGTAAAACATTTATGCCCCCATAAATAGTATATTCTTTGTCAATTTACAAATGGCAATCATGAAAAAAAGTATGATGAGTATAATCTTTCCGACCTATTCACCTGTGAAGTTTCATGATTCTAGATTGCATACTCTTTGAGATATGCTCCGGACAAAGAATAGTCTACGGACGGACCGACCGACAAATTCAAACGAAATACCCTCTCTCCTTCGAAGGGGGTCGTAAAATGTGAAGGGATAGAAACCCTGCAACGTTTAGAACAGCTCCAACAACAAACATGCTGCACTTTTACATACTAAAGTTCGGTTTATAATTTCAAATTTTATCTACGGTGTATGAAAATCCATTTAAAACCCATAAGAGCTCAAAATGAGAGCAGGGCGAGACCACCTTGAGTTGTTGAAAATTCGCTGAAGCAAGGAAAATGTGCTTACCCCATTTTCACCAAACGAGAATTTAATTTCTTTCCTGATTCGCAAAAGCAGACGAAACTAGGTTTAAGTAAAACCGATCGACAAAAGTCGTGATAGTATTTTATATGCCCTTACATCTTTTGTTGCACAATTCCAACAATATGAAAAATCATGTATTAGAGCATTTTAATTTACATGTGGTTTACATCAATTCAAATTGATTTTTTTCGCGACAATCGTTTTTGCGACAACCCTTTGCCGTAAAATGTTACGCCATGGAGGTAAGGGGCCATTATCGTTTTCATCTGTTGGTGATAGCAACATGGGTGATTGATGATATTTAAATGGCATGTCACTGTGCCCACCACCAAAGAATCATTTCTTTTTTATTTCATCCTTTTTCTCTACAACATGTAGGTAATAATATTCCAATTTGAGCCTGTGTGTGACATTTTGAGCCTTTTTTACATGAGTGCAAAGCTAAGAATCTAGCCAGCCTGTGCATCCGAACAGTTTGGCTAGAGTCTTCCCATTTAAATATGTAAATTGGCATGGTTTAAGCCTTCTTAAAGGGGACAACGAATGCTGTTCTTATGCACACTAATCGATAAGATTGAGGGAATATTGTTCATCCGTTGTCCGTTCTGTCTGCAAAACTAAATAAGAAAGCTTAACATTGCCAATTAATTCCAGGCTATTCAAGATACGAACCTAATGTTTAGTATGATGATAGATCTCATCAATACGCATCTGCAGAAACCAAGGTCATGTGACGAGGTGAAGGTCATCTGCCAAGGTCAAAATGTCGAAAAATATGCTGTTTAGGGGGCATTTGTGTTTTACGAACACAATTTTGTTGCACTATGTAGCTGTAAAGGCTTCCTAAAGTTTGCGCCTTGTGCATCTTTGGAATTGTTTGAAATGTCACAAACAAATTCATTCATTATCTTCGAAATCGATGTTGTTCTTGGCACTCCACGTGGTCAGACCCCACCGGATTTTTGGCCTTCTTTGTTCTAAATAAGAATTCTCAAATTTCTGGTACAGCAGCGCATTCCATAACACTATTCTTATATACATGAATTACGTCATTAGCGCTTCCTCCCCATTCATAGATCTATCTTTTGGGACTAAAAAACTGGATAAATTCACCTTCGAAACTCTAATATGTTTAGCTTTTCGAATACCCCCCTTTCTCACACTTCAAGAACGAGGACATATTCATAAAATTATATGCTTTTTGCCTACTTTGTGGACCATAAGAATTTCATCTTGGCCAACCGAAACCAGTTATTTTTTTTACGCTGGAATTTTTATTCTAATCACGTGATCATATCGCCGGGAAGGGACTAAGAGCGTCGAAGGCGGCCGTCTGCCAGACTGAGTATAATGTATATTTAATGAGCTCAACTTCATTCCCTAAAGCTATGAATAATTTTGAAATATTCTCCACCTTTATTCCCAAAGATATTCGGGACGATAACGACAAATGATGAATGTGGGTGTTTTTTACACTTAGCCAGAGCTCTCTCTACACTAATGTTGCTCCTTTCATCACGGGTTATAATAATATAGCTCGTTTATATAAAAGAAAAAGAATTATAAAAAAAAAATATTGAAAAAGAGAGTAAAACCTGTATTGTAACCATCACTAGACGGGCTTTCAAAAAAGAAGTCGCAAAAATGGTTGCTCAAGTGGTCGCCAGAATGGTCGCCAAAACCTTTTTATTGTGACATAAAGAGGAAGCATTTAGATTGTACAAATCAAGCATTTAACTATTTTCTCTGGATACTATGATGTTAGGGCACTTAAGAATCGACCCAATGTATTAATTCTAATAATATTCAACGGTAAGCTTTATTATGATAACTGTGTGAAAGCTGTCACGAAAAGGGACACAGTTGCCTGAGTCGGCGGTGTTCGAGTGGTGCATTATGATATGTGCATTTTACGGGATATGTTTTATTTAGTAATTTCAACAACATGATTTTAGAAATATTTGTAAAGGAAGTATTTTATTTAAAAAAAAAACTTGATAAAAGCTAAATAATTCATAAATTGTTTATTTTCATTTTTGCTTCATCTTATCGCAACGATGTATTTAACCCATGCCCAACACCGTAAATATGTTGGCATGTTTTAGAAAATCGGCTATATCTTGCAAATTGTACCGAGTTCGATCTTTAAAGGCTTTTTTTCTGATAGATCTGTGACCCTGTATTAACCCATATTTTCGTTGGAAATTAATTTTCAAAGTCACGTAAAATGAAGTCATTCGAAACAACAACAACAAAAAATACCTCGGAGAAATATAATACAAAATGATAGACAATCTATCATATTTAAGAAAAAAAAAAACCACAATATTTGTTTGAATAGATTTTAGTTATTCTCAAGTCAGCAATGTGCAACTTCATAAAGTTAAAAGAATCAAAGGATCTGTGATATTTAAGTTATAAAATTCGTCTTAACAAATTCGCCTAACTCGATTAAACATCCATGAATTATTACCCCCGTATTTTTGTTTGCCTCGCCCCTCCATTTCGCTTTACGCTTAAGCAGTCATAAGCAGTTTCTATATGGGAGGGCTTGAGATAAGGGCGCCCCTTTACTTCACTTAATAGCCCCGAGCTAAAGAAAGACGGGGTGCAATTTACTTTAGATTAGAAAAAAAATGAAATAAAACATTTTATTACACAAACCTTATATTGTCGATAGTCATTAGAATCGTATCATCGAGACAATTCTAATGAGTATATACAACTTAGTTTTTTTGTCCGGAAATTAGGATTTTAAAATGAATTAACCCCTTTTTATCTGACCTGAAAATCAACTTTAAATAAAAAAATGCTTTTAAGCGTACAAATGTTCCTAGTAGTCTTAGGAAGTGGTGAATCATAAATAGATTTCGGCATTTGCTTATAAATTTCACGGGAATGTTTTCCTTTTGCATGTGCTTAGCTTTTATGATTTTTTACAACAATGGCGTTCATTTGTGATAATAGTGCGTCGCATTCTCCGTTAAAATGTTTAGCCATTTTTTGGATTGTTCGGAATATCTATCGAAATCGCCGGTAAAAATAATCAAAGCGTAATGAAATCATAGTTGTCAACGTTATGAGAGAAACTTAGAACTGTTAGCTTCCATAGTTAAGGGTTTTCTAACACACGCATTCATTTTAAAGAGACTGCTCATATTTCACTCAAGTTATAATTCACAAAGCAACCGTGCTATTCGTACCAGTTACGTTTCGAGGCTGCATAAAACATAATAAACTAGGGCTCGTTCTCCGAGCGGCGAACAATAAATGTCATATTACTGATAACAGAGACGAAAAATGTGTTCTCTTTTAACAACTGTGGTGTTTTTGTAATATATATTTTTCATCGTAAGAAATAAATTATGTATTTTATGAAAAGTTTATGATGTTTGGCGATATTCGTTTCTTAAGACGGATTTTTAAAGTGTTCTTGTTCACATCGTTTTACTCGGCATTAAAGGCAGTGGTTGACACAAGATTTATCTCCGCATAAAATTTGAATTTGTTTAATCTGCACGTGCGTGAGTGGGATGAAAATAAAGTATTTCAAGAGCAATTCTACATTTGTGATAATTTATTTAAAAGAACACGTAGTATTGAAATAACTGCAAGTATAGAGTAAAGTGCTTTTGTGAAATTATCTTGCTTGGAATAGCCTTCTCATGCATTTTGTGTAAGTTTTCCATTTATTTCATATGTTTGGTAAAAATCTAAGTATAGGTAAGAGGCGACAGCCTCTTACCTATTTAGCTACATTTGATTTTTAACGATTCTTATTCCATATACCAAGGTGTTGACAAAATGTGACCCTATCATAGAGTTTGCACTCTTTGAAGTTCCCCATGAAAGTTCATTGTTGTCTATAAATTGTGGAATTCCCTTTTCTCTCATGACATATAGTAATCAATCTGAAATGCGTTTTATTTTGATTATCTTTGACAGAAACTATTTCTTTATCATCATCTTCCTTCCACTACATTTTGTGACCAAATTATCTGTTTGATTCTTTTCATTCTTTATCAAGTAAGCTTGTTTACCCAAAAATGCTGATCAAAAATTATGCCAGACCTAAAAAAGATGTACTAAAGAAAATGTCATTTTTAGTTAAAATAGCCAGAGTATGTTTATGTTACTGGGGTTAACATAAACAATTGTTTTACGATATTTGACCTCACTAATTAATCTGTCATCTGCAAATAAGAAACAGGCTCTTAGTGATTTTTGATAAACTGATTGATAAGAAGCAGAATGTAGCTAAAATATTTTGTTGGGAGAAAGAAACTCATATCATGCAAATCAATATAGGATGTACCATCGTAAAATTTATAAGGTGAATGATTTTATAATGAAATTGAATGAGTGCAATGAGTGAGTTTTGAGTGAAATTCGATGGGAATAATGCAATATTGTTAATTTCGCCCAAATTTGACGAAAATAGCGATATTTTTAACCCCTCTTTCATAAAATACAGTAAAACTTGTATTGAGCGACCACTTAAGGGACCACCAAAAAGCGGTCGTTAATGGGAATGGTCGTTTAATACGAAATACAATTATAAATGTGACAGTTCATTTTAAAACATTTATAGATCGGTCAAGTCGCATTGAATCTTATGATGTTCTAACCCATTAGAATCGTCTTATTGAGACGATTCTAATGGGTTCCAACAATATAAGATTCAACAAAAACCATATTTTCGTTAAGAATGTCCCCTTTTTTCAGAGATTTTGCTTTCGGTGAAGGGATTTTTTATGGTGGTCGCTTAATAGACGTGGTCGCTCGATCAATATCGACTGTATACGCCCTTCTCTGTTTTAGTGTCTTTACGGACCCTCACGGACCAATCAGATGCTTTAAAATCCAAACCAGGTATATATAATACATAATTAGTGTATTATATGAAAAAAAAAATATCTAACGAGGTTAGGAGAATTGAAATTTGTCGAGGCTTTGCCGAGACATTTATCAATTCTCACAACCGAGTTACGTATTTTTTTCATACAATACACTAAGTACGTATTATATTTATCTTATAACCTCTAGTTGTCTTCTTTTCGTCGATGTTTCTTAATGAAATGAAAGTTTCTAAAAATAAATGCATTATATCATTGTTCTAAAAATAACGATGTGATATCATATAAAATATCATATGGGATGTTATCACACGGGTATTTGTATCGTTATAAGATAAAATTAAATAGCGATATAAATTGATCGAAATGAATTCAATGCGCATCGTTTTAAACCACGATGTTACTTATTTTACAATAAAAGGTGCCTTTTGAACATTAACAACAACAACAACAACAACAAAAATATGTACTTCTTTTCTGCGCTGGTTAACATAACAACTTTATCTTTTTTACAAATTCTATAATAGCATTTAGTGGAATTTTTAACAATTCCACATGCATACATTGTTTGGACTCGGTTCAGCCTGTGCATTGGGGTCTTCACTGCGCGCGTTCTAGAAAGCATCTGACTCAAAGTGACAGCTAACTATTGGAGAATATTTTAAGGTCCTTTGATGAGGAACGAAACCATAAAAAGCATTTCTTGACTAAGATATCTACGATATTTCTTGAATTTTCTTCGTGATAAGCAAGATCTTAACCAGCTAAGCAAGATTAGAAAAAGTCGACAAACTGACTGTACAGTTTCTATTATAGTGTTACGAATGAACTGTCCTCAACCAAAGCATATCTGAAAAATATCCGACGTGAGCCGGTGTCGAACCCATGCGGATAAGTAATATTCATTTTTTTTTTTTTTTTTTTTTTTTTGGTTTACAAGTCCAATGCGCTAACCACTAAGCCAAAGAAGATCTTTGGCTTAGTGGTCAGCGCATTGTCTTGTAAACCAATTATAAGGATATTGATGTCCGCGTTGGTGCGACACCGGCTTACATCGGATATTTTTCAGCTATGCTTCGGTTGAGGACAGTTCGTTTGTAATAATAGATATATAGATATACACTGTTAGTATCCAATAAAATTACAAATTATTGTTTTAATCCACGCTTTGCTTTAATGGGCAAGAAGAAATACTAACCCCCTTCCGCCCCTCCTCTCCCTCCTATAAAAATGCAAGAAAATTAAAAATATAAACAACTCTTTATCTGGCTAATTGGTTCTCTTAAAACTATATGGGCCCGAGGAAATCTAAAAACTTAGGATTCTCTCAGGTTACAATATTCTCAAATTTAAATTTGAAATAAATAGCTTCTTTTTACCAAAGCCTTAAATTGCTGATATGTGGGCGATTTCAAAAAAAGAAATCTGTGATGTTTAAGCAGAAATGAATTAATGACTTCAACCTGGTCGAGTAAACTATCAGTAGAGACAATAAATGTAAATTCGGGCTCATATAATCTTATCAATCCACTTGGAAATGACTTTGAAAAAAATATAATTTTGATAATGTTCATTCATTTATTTTCGTTTATTTATTCATTCATTCTTTCATTCAATTGTTCATTTTTCTATCCTTTTTTTTAAAGTTTTTACCAAAGAACACTTAATTTACTTTTCATCATGTTATGCAAATAAAACCATGCTCTAGACTTTAAGCTGAATTATAGGACTTGATTTGTTGGAGTTGGTAAACCTTTGTTTATACCCATAAAACCAGGCTCTCGATTTCGGACTTGATTCGTTTGCGTATGTAAATGTTTCGACATTTTGATGAAAGCCACCCAAAAACTCCAAGGTTATAAGAACAGTGTATTACGTGACATAAGTCATTCATTTCCCCCTAATTTAAAATCTCTTTTATATGGCTTACATTACGTCTGCAGACTAACTGTGCATAGGTTACAGAAAATGTGTCTGGTCATGCTATAGTGCATACAGGGGCAGACTACATTTGTTACAGGAAATGACATCGTGAAATTAACAAGTTGGATGATTTTGGAACGATTTGGAATGATAGTGGAAACGTGTGGGGAGCGAGTATTGGATGAAATTAAGAGGAGGTAATACAATATCAATAATTTCATCCAATTAGAGAAAATTTATCACCTCCCTTTGAAAAGATCACCGTATTTTTCTGTTTGTGTGTCTTTTCGGGCTTATAAGGAGCTTTGAATCAAATTCGAAAACCAAAATTTTGCAATTATTTGATAGATTTGAATGAAATGCTGTTCGTTCTGAACGATTTTAAACCTTTTGAATGACTTTTGAGCGTTATTGACGTTATTGAATAGTTTGAGTGAGTGTTTGGAATGATTAAGTGGGTGAATTAGAATTTATTTTTATCGAAGCGAATGTCACTCTCACGATATTACTCAGTGTATGATAGAGCCCATGATCTTACGACAAACACCCATTTAGGGACCTAAGATACCGGTAAATGGATATCACCAGTATGCATCGTGCAAATATCATGTTCAATTCATCTGACAAAGTCAATGTCATATATCAAGTTCCAACGTCTTAAAAGTTACCAATTGTTGTCAATTTTGTTTCACAAAAACATGATTTTTTTTCAAGTGTCAAGTCCAGGAAGGTCGAATTTAAAACCATATCAGGCATTCTCTTCTTTCATTTCTCCTTCGTCCATATTGTGTCTTATTACTTATAAAAAAATTGCACTCACAATTTATTTTATGCTTTTCCGAAGATAATAAAAAATATCGGTAGATAATCATGCGATAAACTCACCGCTAAAGCAGTTTAATTATTAAAATAACTAAAAATTATACACTGATTTTGTTCATTTTACCCTTTCCACCGTTATCTAAGCAGGGCCAAAAACAACTAATGGCGCCATGACGTTGCGCATCATTCATGTGCAAAATGATGCGCTTTATGAAAATGTGTCCAGAAATTTTCACATTTTGTCAAGATTTTGCTTTAAAGGAATAGAATAATCGTTGTTTTTGCGAGGAAGGTCGATTATTATTTCATTGAGTGAACAACAAAAGCTTTATTTTCTGCTCGTGAAAATAAAGCTTTTATTGTTGACTGAAAGGAATTTAAATCTATCTTACCCTGAAAAAACGACTATCCTCTATATCTTTCATGCTACGATATACGCGTTAGAGTGAGGGATCAAATGTCATTTTCTCTATAGCTGTATGGAGAAAAGTGACCTTTGATCACTCATTCAAACGTGTACATCTATACTACAGCACGATTTTATATTTGAAACAGGGAAAAGATTTCAGTTGCAATCCATTGGTCAAATAACATTAACTCGAGTGTCATGTTATGTTTTCTATCATGTTTACAGTCATAATTTAATAAATCCATGACCAGCCGTAAATCAACGCGCATGTCAGAAATGACGCCACCTAGTAGCTTGTAATGATATTGTTACACATTAAAAACTCGTAAATAAAACACCACAACTAGCCATATATTACGGACCGCGGACTGAGTGTCTGGACCTCGGTAGTTATCCTTGAAATGCTTGACCGTAATCGCAACATTTTGGTTAATGGTGTTCTCCTTGGTTTTGGCATGATATCGTAAATCACTACAACAATTAGTCGATGTAAATTCATTCGATTCCACTTTAAGTTTATCTTTAGATTATTTTTTCAATGCAACTTTTTCTTGGTACACGAAAAAACAAATAACAACAACACTAATCCCAAAGGAAAGAAAATAAACTTACACATATTTTCAGAGGTTGTCCTTTCTTATATCTTTTGACAACCTAATTCTATGAAATGGCGAGGAAATAATGAAAATGTGTGATCGTTTGATGCATATATTTGATCTTTTATCCATGAAAAGCCGGCATCACTGGATAACTTCTGCTGTCTTATCCACATTGTGCAAACCATTTTAGACAAAACCAAATTAAAAGCGATCAACTCTCAATATGACCGTAGTCATTACCTTGGTAAATGTGCTGTATGCAACGGACTCCCCTATAAAATTGACAGTTCTGGTCGAAACTCAATTCATTTCGTTTGAATTACAATTTCAGGGCTTCAACGAAACACTTTCATGGGTGTATATTTAGATATAAGCACTTACAGCAGTTTCGTAACTCTATGAAATCAATAAATACTCTCATCGTCTATTATAATTATATCGATGCAAAACTGTTCAGATTTTATATTAAGAAACAGATTTGTAATGGGACTACTTTGTGCGGACGTTTAGAAAATAGTTGCGTACTCAAAATTATTTTCGTTGAGGAATAAAACAAATTTCTCAGCAATCGGAATGCACGAATCTTTATGTACCAACTTCAATTATTTAGATTTTTATTTAAAAAAAGAACAGCTGTTTTAAGTCCGCAAAAGAACCATTACAAATGATTTGAATACATATTAGCGATAGTTCGATTTTAGATTCAGTCTTTGGTTGATATCAAAATGCTTTTCAGTTTGAGTTTGCTGAATAAAAATGTATTACTTCATGCTGAAAGGAAAAAAAATCTGCCTTAAAAACGATATTACTTTGAAAATTTATTGTGAAAGTCAAACAAACCTTGTGCGACTTATACATACATGAACACCTTTTTTTAGATTAAACTTAAGCTTGTGTTAACTGTACCTTATGCCATAGCTTTAGGGAAAAAATAATATTATTATATACATTAAGAATTAGTCATGACTTATCAACTAAATTTTTATTAGCCTTTGGAATTTTAAATATAAGTCTAAGCTTTCAAACATCAGAAGAACATAGTCGATTGTGCAACCTTTTGTAATAAAACTAACACAAAACACAAATCTGATAAAGATTTATGGCGAATTTTTAACCATGTGTAAATCATCAGTTTAAATCTGCTAAAATCTTAAGTAATAAAACATACGTTAAACTGAAGTCTCTCTCTAAGCACTCGTATCTGTGCAAGTTTTAAAATATGAAGCATGTGGTTTCGTTTCTCTTTTCCCTTGACTTTCTTTCTTTATGAATGAAAAGGGAAGAGAATAACGTTGAATGACAAATTACATTAAGCTGTCCTTGAGAAAGACATTTCCATTCTTTCTAATCTGTCTTCTGTCCGTTTTGAGAAGTTTCGAAGCCAATAGGTTCAATTCCCTGCATGGCCGTTGGACGCATGGGTACATACCGATCGTCAAAATGCAGTACAGTGAAACTTGTTTCAAGCGACAACTAATGAGACCACAAAACAGTGGTCGTTTAAAGAAATTGGCCGCTTAATACACGTAGAAGTTAACAAATTCGAAACATAATTTTTTTATATAATATTCATATTGTTGCGAAATTCTCATCAATCCTATGTTGTTAAAACTCACTAGAATCGTCTCAATGAGACGGGTTTAGTGAGTTTTATTAATAGGAGTCATTATCAACAATAGCTGGACCAACTATACCTTCTTTTTACGATACTTTGATTTTAAGAAGGGAATTTTGAAAATGGTCGCTTAATAAAAATGGTCGCTTAATAGACGTGGTCGCTTAAGCACGATTAACTGTATTTTATAAACTACAAAAAGAAATTTCCCATGGTGTTATGATCTGAAATCCTGCCCTACGTTCAGGATGACAAAACGGTGCAAACCGTTTGCCAATTTTACCCGCTTTGCACGCAACTACACGTGCAAAGCGGAGTAAAATTGGCAAACAGTTTGTACCGTTTTGTCATCCTTAACACAGGGCTGAACAATTGATTGGCCACGTATAAAATGAATAAGGATTTTTCTTAATATCTCACTTAGATCTTTATATCTAATGTAAAAAAAAAACATCGTTGCTAAGTAATTGGTTAACATCCCCAGTACCCGAAGCTGTACAATTGCACAATTGCATTTGGATATAAAACCAAACCCATCGTTAAGAATGCAGAAAGTGTTTGCAAACGTTCAGAGACTGTTCCTGGTTCTCTATGTGATAAACAACCAAAGTGGAGTACCATTTCTCAAACGGTTTGCTAGCGTTTTCGTCTTGAACGCAGTGCAGCCCTGCGTTCAGGATGAAAAAAATGGACCTAACAGTTTGTCAATTATACCCCGCCTTGCACGTATACTTACGTGCAAAGCGTGGTATAATTGGCAAACTGCTAGCAACATTTTGTCAACCTGAACGCAGGGCAGTTTTAAAGCTATACGATCGATCAATTCAAACAGCCAGTTTAAACAAAACACGTTATTTTGGTAAAATGCTTCACCAATTTATCACTAAATGACATTTTAACATTCTAGACTATAGTTCGGCATTTTACAATTTACATGTACTTTGTTTTGACAGTTGTTTTGCATTTAATCTGAAGGAAAATACAAAACTGAGGAGGTTTTTTGCGGTGTGTTCGGTATGAAATGTATAGAGGATAACTATTTGTTTAAGGACAAGCAAGAATATTTTTTCATTGAGTGAACAACGAAAGCTAAATTTTCACGAGCGGTGGGTTCACGAGTTAAAATATAGCTTTTATAGCTCACTCAATGTAAGATTTGTCCATTTCGAAGAAAACAACAAATAATCATTCTATTTCTTTAAAGCTAAAAAAAGACGAAATGTGTAAATTACAGAACAAATTTTCTTAAGAAACGTCACTTTGCACTTGATAAATTGTCAATGTTACGACGTCACTGGCACATTGTGCCCCCTTTAGATAACGCAAAATAGGTATAGGGTGAAATGAGCGAAAATAGGGTATAATCTTTTAGTAATTTCACTGGTTTGACAGTGAAATTGCATAGTTATTATCTACCGATATTACTCGATAATTTACCGGAAAATGATAAAGAAATAGATCTACAGTCCGAGTTTATTCACATCAAATGTTGTTTATTTGTCCCAAGAAAATTGTGCCAGCGCATAACTCATACATTGTAATATTATTTGCCTTTTATATATTTCAGATGAATCGGCTGACAAAAATCAAGATAACAGAATTAAATCCACACGTTATTTGTGTACTTTGTGGAGGCTATTACATTAATGCTACAACTATAGTAGAATGTCTGCATTCATGTAAGTATTTATAAAAATACAATCCTCGCTTCATTTGTGAACTTTGTAGAGGATATTACATAAATACTTTAACCATAGTAGAATTTCTTCAATAATGTAAGTATCTATAATTTTCAAATCCTCGTTTGACTTGTATACTCTGTGGGGGATATTACATTGTTGCTACAAGTTGCAACTATAGTATAGACCTGCAATTTCAAGTGAGTGATCAAAGATCAATTTTACATTGAAATTGATAGGAGATAACGGTTTCTCGAACCTCACTCTTTCTTGCGGAACTATAGAATGTGATCATTCATGTAAGTATTTGTTAATTTGACATCCGCGCTCGATTTGTATACTTTGTAAAGGATACTACATTAATGCTAAAACTATGTCTTCATTGATGTAAGTATTTATTCGATATAATTATAAAATCCATATGTCGTGTGTGTACTTTGTGAAGGATAATATATTAATGTTGCAACTTTCGTCAAATGTATACATTCATGTAAGTATTAATAAATATTAAACCATTCGTTATCTGTGTACTTTGTAGAGCATATTACATTAATACTACATCTATCCTCGAATGCCTCCATACATGTAAGTATTTACAAACATTGAATCAATACGTTGTTTGTGTACTTTGTAGAGGATATTATATTAATACTACATCTATCATCGAATGTCTTCATACATGTAAGTATTTTACAAATATCGAATCAATACGTTATTTGTGTACTTTGTAAAGGACATTACATAAATGTTAAATCTATCTTCGAATGCCTTCATACATGTAAGTATTTACATATATAAAATCAAAACGTTATTACTGTGATACTACTTTGTTTAGGATATTACATTAATGTTACTTCTATTGTCGAATTTTTATCGCTTCCAAGTAAAGTTCATGTATCTATTTTTACACGTGCATGTAATCCGTACGGGATTTGGGTACTTTACCTTACAACAACTGTGCTCCATAAGTTTGAAACGATCGTTTGGCCTTGATCTGACGTCCCTAACAAAAACAAACATATTTCAAGCTGTCCACGTCTCGACATATGAGCCTGTGCGTGACATTTCTTACAATTTGACATGTGCGTGAAGGGCCAACATTAAATAACATTGACTGCCATGTAGTATAATTAGAAGTTTGCCTGACTTTCCAAAGACAGTATTGGACCTTATGTTTCTACAAAGTGCAAAGTAAGGACCCTGGTCAGACTGTGCAGATGCACAGGCTGGCCAGAGTCTTTGCTTTGCACACATTTGAAATTGTTGGAAATGTCACGCTCAGGCTCATATTATGTCGCCAAAATGTACTCGTATATCAACATACATAAAAAATGAAATATGTCCTTTACCTCATAACCTTACTTGTGATTTTTACAAGGGTTGAAGCTCGGTTAACATTATATATATAGTAAATGCACTGATATTAGAAAAGCCCCTGAATTTTGGAATAATGTCCATAATTTTAGAATATATGTAGATCTACATTATGTATCTCGTATTTAACCAAAATAAACGTTTGAAGATCTAAGAACTTTTGTATTAATGAAGGGTATTTTTGTCGACATAGCCAATCCATCTTAAGGTAGTGGACCCGTAATAGTTCCGCAACATTTCAAACTACTTATTCTTTTACAAAGTTAACCGACGTTTCCTAATGAAAATCATTATGAAACCTCTGGTAACACTGTTGAAGTTAATTACTTCTTAGACATTGCAAAACTATTACGGGTCCACTACCTTAATACAATATTTTGAACTAAAATGAAATACTATGTACAGGTGTTTTAACATTTGCATTTGTCAAAATTGAATAGTGTATTCACATTTAATAAAACACCCAGTATTTCAATATTTCGGCGAAAATTGCCATTTTCAAGAAAACGAAAAATATTTTAACACTACTACATAATTATTATGCAGTAGTGTTAAAATATTTTTCGTTTTCTTGAAAAAGGCAATTTTTGCCGAAATATTGCAATACTGGGTGTTTTATTAAATGTTTATTCTATTCCCTTCGGGATAATTTTGTGATATTGAATAGTGTATTGTCTGTTTTAGGGAAGAAATTTAACATTAGAATGGACCGATTTTTAGTGATGATCATTGCTGTTAAGATGTAACATTTTTTGTGTAGACGGAAATTATCATTAAAAAATACTCCTTATAACAAAAAATACCTTAGTAGGAGCAAACTCGTTCTAGAAAAAAAAAAGAAAACAAACCGAAACTACGGAAGAAATTAGAACATGTATGGATAAAGATTCGATTACCTATTTCAAAAAAGACAAAAAGTCGTTTTTAAGGGCGAAAGACAACAGAAATATTTAAATCAGATCAAAACTAAACTCCTGTGTGTTAAATCAAGAACAACTTTTTATAAGAGATGTGTCCTTTTTTGAACTACAATATTGAGAAAGAAAAATCATGTGCGAGTTTCAAATGTTCAACCGAGTAGGAGTATGATAGTGAGAATCGCCAGGCGTATGCAAACTGCCTCGCATTCAGGATCACAAACGTTGCAAATAGTTTTCCGATTATAGCCCTCTTTGCACGCAATAGCACGTGCAAAGCGGGGTAAAATTAGAAAATTGTTTTCACCGTTTTGTGATCCTGAATGCAGGACAGGTTTAACTATACATGCAGCCAGTAAGCAACCAAAACATCGTAACTTTTAACTAATGAAATAATGTATTCGACCAAAACCATGGTACGTTAGCATTTGCGATCTTTAGTTACTAAGTTGTTGTCGCTTTTAAACTTAAAATTGTATTTGTTGAGCGACCTGATTTGTTCGTAAGCTACAATTTCCTCTCTAGAAATACGGAATTTAAGATTTTTCATGCTGATTATATTAACTCTTCTCAAAACCTCTTCGTCGTTTGGCGTCGATATAATCGTAAAGTCAACTTGATAAAGCTGTTGTTACGTCGTTTATGTCAATTATGACGTTGTTCTTCTTTATTTTCAATTTTAATTCATTACTTCCTTTTTCCTAGTCTGTCGAACATGCATCACCCGTTACCTGGAGACGAGCAAGTACTGCCCCGTTTGTGACGTCATGGTTCACAAGACACGCCCACTGGAGTACATAAGGTATGATAGATTACGTTTTAATGACATGTGACTGACACCTAATTTGCATAAAAAATCCAGAGCTGCAGATAAGAGGGTTTAAAACCGATCGAAAATCTTTATTTCTTAACGAAACCCTATGTTGTGGGTACTCATTTTAATCGTCTCAACAAGACGATTCAAATGAATAACCACAACATTGGTTTTGTGCTTGAATTTCTTCTCATTTTAAACTTAGATTCAAAATCAGTCTTTTGTTTGTAGCCATGATAAATGATGAAAACTGTCTGCCTCTTGTATTACTCTGTCATTTAGGTCATTTGATTGATTTACGCCTTTTGGGCTTAAAGGTCGATTTCGACCGCCATGATAGAGGGACTGCGAGATTTTATTCATAAAATAATGTTTGAGGTATTATTATCTTTGTTTTTACGATATTGTACACAAGCATATGTTGTGCTTTAATTTTCATTCTTTGCAACTGCGTTGTGCAGATGTTTCTAACTGTTTGGAATATATTATGCCGTGTTTTCTGTGTTTTATTTGTTACCTGCGTTAATTTTGTTCTAAATGTAGACAACAAGAATAATCAATCAAGATAACAGACGATGGTTCATTATATTCTTCCATTCAATGTTTTGTCGAATAGATATACATAATAAGTATCAACTATATAGGGTCTGTGCTATGATTTTTTTTAATACTTTGATCTAAAATCCAAAATATTCCTCTATTTGTAGCTCAACAAATTATATCTAGAAATTTTAGTTTCTTTCATTCCGTCTAAATTTATTTGCTCACAATAATTGTCATATCGTCTAAAGGCTTGTGAATGATTGTATTTGTCTTGTTGTAAATATTGTCTTTTATGCTCCAAGGAAAGAAATATTTTACGTTTTTCAGGTCGGATAAAACTCTACAAGATCTCGTCTACAAGCTAGTTCCAGGTTTATACAAAAGTAAGAAAAACATTATTGTGTCATCATGTGTGTAATATTGGCGAAGTTGCTCTGCGTATCGCATCAAAATTAAAGTGTTTGGATGTTAGTTCACCATATATGCATACGTCTGAAAGGATGAAATCAGATATTCTTTAATGCTTTTCGATGGTTTATCGAGAAATAACGGTAGATTATCACTTGATAATCTCACAGGAAAACCAGTGAAATTATCAAAAACTTATACCCTGCTTTTGTGCATTTCATCCTATCTCACGTCATCTATGCGGGGCGAAATAAGTGACGTCACAGTGAACGTTGCATAGTAATCACGCGCAAAATGACGCGCTTTGCGAAATATGTCCTAGAAATGTCACATTTTGTCTCATTTTTGCATTAAAGAAAAATAGAATAATCGTTTGTTTTTCGTGTAGGATCGATTAATATTTCATTTCGTGAACAACAAAAGCTATATTTTCTCGTGAAAATAAAGCTTTTGTTGTTCACTCAATGAAATATAAATCGATCTTACACTGGAACAAACGATTATCCTCTATTTCTTTAATGCTTTTTGGTTGTTTATCGAGAATTAACGGTAGTTTATCAGTTGATAATCTCATCGCAAAAGCAGTGAAAATATCAAAAACTTATTCCCTACTCTTGTGTATTTCACTCCATCTGACGTCATCTATACGGGCGAAATGAGTGACGTCACAATGAACGTTGCTTAGCAATCACGTGCAAAATGACGCGCTTTACGAAAATATGTCCTAGCAATTTCACATTTGTCTCATGTTTGCAATAAAGAAATAGAATAATCGTTTGTTTTTCGAGTAAGATCGATTAATTTTTCAATTTTGTGAACAATAAACGATATATTTTCGTGGAAAATATAGATTTTGTTGTTCACTCAATGAATATAAATCGATCTTACACTGAAACAAACGATTATCCTCGATATATAATACAAGAGCTTCCAAGAATTAGTTACTATTGGCAGGGACTCTCAATATACTTCAATGATGTTACATCGTGAAATCGTCATTCACCTCAATCAAAACCATTCAAAACCGCTCACTCAGCGCTCCATACATTCATCCCAAACACTCACTCAAACCATTCAAAAACGTTCAAACCCATTGAAAAATATACAATCAACAACGCCATTCAAAATAAATTTTGATAGAGAAAAATCGCGATTTCACTGAAATAATTCAAATTGTTAGCGTCTAACAAGATCTTGGAAGAAATATGAAGCTATCTATAGAATTTGTATGCATATTTTATTAAAGGGAGGTAATCAATATTGCTAATTTTGTTCATCATGAACAAAATTTGCGATATTGGATAACCTCCCATTAAATTCACTCAAAACTCGCCCAACAAACTCATTCAATTTCATTCCAAAATCATGCATCTTGTCAATTTCACGATGATTTTAAATGTATATATGTATATTAAGGGTCCGTGCTTTTAGCAATTATTACGACTAAATATAGATGGAACTCATTATTTCGATTCCAAAAACAAGATTAATGATGAAAACATAAAAATGAAAATGAAATGAAATAATTTTACCAAATAACTAAGTATAGTGATGATGAAAAGTAAGTTATAATAATAAGTAGTGTTAAAAATTAGCCTAATGCTATTTATTATTATTAGAAGTAGTAGTAGAAATAATAGGTATAGAAGGTGTAGTTTTAATATCAGTATTTTTTTTCAATTATTATTATTATTGATTATTATTATTATTATTATTATTATTATTATTATTAGCCAAAAAATATAACGCAAGGAAATCTTTTCCGTTGTAGGTGAAATGAAAAGACGTCGCGATTATTATGCACAGCATGATCCAACGGGAGGTAAGTAACGTTATTGCACAAATATTATTACACTTGGCCCCCACTTGAGAAATTTAAAAATCTTATGTCATCTCGTTCGAAAAATGAAGTAAGGAACCTTTCAAAAACCCCATACTACGCACCATTGAACGACAGTAGTATATGACATTCACATATTGTAAGAAATGTTCTTCTCTTAACCCAAAGTCTTAAACGTTTTGACTATAAATACCAAATTACATGTATGTGTAAATCTTGTTAATTTCCTCCATTTTCAACAATGTTTGTTGCCTGCAGTAAATATCATTTATGTTTAATGCAATAAGATGTATTGTATTGAATTGTTTTGTAAATAGTACGTTTTCGGGTCTTCATAGGCATACGTTAACGAACAAAACCAGGGTGTTAACGGGAGAAAACATGGATTAGATAGTAAATTCACGTACTGTTAACGCCTGGCTTTTTAATTTAAATATCCTCGGTCTTGGCCTATAAACTTTATCAGTTTCTATGTCTTACATTGGAATAGAGCATAACTGTAGACGTCAATATTATTCCCGCGTTAAATTTTGTGACGTCATAACTTCACCAAGCAACATCGGTATAAAATCAAAGTACTGAAAGTACTGATAAGTTGGAATGCGTTCAAGAGACGGTTACCTCAAGCTACTAACGAAGCTGACGCCTCCCGCCCACCACAGGTGATCACATAATACGTCTCGTCTTTTGACGGGCGCATATAAATCAATGTATTTCAACAACGAGAGACGCTTAAACCCCTGAATCGCTATACAGGCCTGAATCTGATGAAAGAAAAATGATAACAAGAGGGCCAGAATGACCCTAAACCGCTTACCTTAATTCGATTGGTCCAGTGTATCTTATCCAAGAAATTTTCTGGCAGAGATTCATTCATATTTGTCTAATTTTTTAATAGAAGACATTATTTGAATTTATAAGCAGTCATAATAGACCCTGCCATCCAATTCATTACAGAGGAGACTCAAAATTAGCCCTACCCTGGTACGCCCATATTTATTGGCTAATCACAAATTTGCCAACAATATTTGAATGGGGTCATCAAAGGAACACTCTTGTAAAGTTTGATTGAAATCTGCTCAGTGGTACAGGAGGAGATGTCGTTCAAAGATTTTGGGCTCAAAATAAGACCCGCCCTGCCATACCCATATTTATTGGCCAATTGGAATATAGCAACAATTGTTAAGAGGGTCACATTCTGGCAAATGTTCACTGAATTGGCCCAGGAGAAGAAGTCTTAAGAAAGTTGACGACGGACGACGGAGTCAGGGTGATCCTAAAAGCTCCCCTTGAGCACGTTGTGCTCAGGTGAGTTAAAATGGAAGAACATAATACCGACCATACAGCCGACTAATGGACGCACAGGGGAACACTTATTCATTCAAAACAGTTTTTATATTATTTTTCGAATGACTTCTGCTCCATTCGAGTTATTAATTACACTTTTAATTAGAAGTGTCGCAAAGTGGACATCAACAAGTGATTTGACCATGATAAAAAGATAATTTCGAAGGAAAGTCTTTTACTTCATGAGTTGGATTCTCAAGACAATTCTTGGACGAAGTTCAATTGTAAATTCGACCTTTCTGACTCCAAAATTGGGCACTTTCTCGGGTTATTGACAAGATTTATGATTTGGTTCAATTGGTTGTTCAGTTAGAGTGGAAACTGTTAACTTTTAAATTTTCTGATGACCATGACATGTATTACCCCGAAACAATAGGGCATTTCTTTGGGTCATGGGCAATATTTGTGTAAAGTTTCCTTACTGCAGGTCAATCGCTTCTCCGTTTATGTAGCGGAAAGCAAAAGGTCAATGGACTGAGAGACAGACATGATGAAATCAATATATGCTACTCTACTTCTGAGTTGGGGGTCAGTTAATAACATCGTGAAATTGATAAGGTGAACGATTCTGGAATGATTTAGACAAGATGTTGAATGAGTGAGCAGAGCGAATTTTGAGTGAAATTTAAGGGTGGGAATCCAGTGTCGCTTATTTTGTTCAGGATGAACAAAATTAGCGATATATAAAACCTATATAAAATATGCATGAAAGTTCAATCAAAAGCTTTCTATATCGTCAAGAACCAATCAGACGATTAAGATTTCAATTATGTCAGTGAAATCGCGAATTGGTTCATGCTTAATTGATTTTGAATGTACATGTTGATCTTATTTTTTTTAATAACTTTGAGCGTTTTTGAATGGTTTGAGTGAGTGTTTGGAATGAATCATTGGAGCGCTGATTGAGCGATTAAGAATGTTTTTTTATTGAGATGAATGTCAATTTCACGATGTAACTAACTGTATGGTGGTGCTCTTAATGCTCTCTGAGTATTGGGTTTTTTACAATGAAACATTCATGTAGATAACTGCAATATGATGAAAAAACGACAATATGTTGCAAAAATATTTATTAACTTTTAAAGGGTATCATCACCTTAAGAAAAGATTTTTATTTCGTAGTTTAGACAGAAATTTACAATATAACACCTTGTCAAAAGAATGTCGGTCAGAAAGAGAAACTATACCTTTAAAAGAAGCTATAACATAATTCTACGAAAAATAGGTCGCGACCTTACCAAATAAGCAGATCACGTGATTGGTCTGTGCTATTGTCAATTGCTGACCTTAGTTGACTTGACTTATCACATGATTTCCAAATATAGTAATGCAAACATGTGATACTAATATATTCGTACGCGATTTTCAATAAATATCGTTTAAAACATAAAGCGTGTTAATAATATACTTGTGTAATTGTACAGCGTTATTACTTTTTGATGAAATAAACTGTATGTCTTTGTGAAGTTGAGATATACAAAATAGGCCAAAGTGTAATCACATCCTGTTCACGTGATATGTGTTCTCAAGAAACCCGAAATTGAATTATCTTGTGTTCATTTTGCGGTTTTGTTAAATCTAAGTTGGAATTGCTCCGCATTCCAACTTAAAAAGTGACGTGAAATACATAACGCATTTTTCGTCACATTCGTGAGTTTGCGACTAGTTTTAAAGCGTCCCGATTAAACACGTTGCAATCTCTGTTAGAATGATTGCTATAGCCTTTCTTTCTATGCAAAAATAGCGTCAATTCACGTTTTCTCGGGCGTTAACAATTTCAGAGACCCTCAAAATGCTTTTACGCGTGAGTGCGAACCATTTTTCGGGTCTCTGCAAATGTTGACGCCCTTAAAAAACGTAATTAACCCCACATTATCACAGTCACGTACTTAGTAACAAAATATAGAATCGATACAAATTTTAAAGCCAAAATATGTATTTATCACTACACAATTCCGTTATTTTAGCCAACTGAAATGGGCCAGTGCAGGACGTTTCCAACAATTTCATATATGCGTGATGAACAGACGTTGAGAAGTTTGGACAATCACGTAGTGCATCAAAATTTATCGTGAGTTGTGAAATGTGAATTAACGTCCGTTACCATCTATCTACCACTTAGTGAAGACTCTGATCAGACTGTACGACTGTACAGGCTGATCGGAGTCTAAACGTTGTGAACAAATGAAATTTTTGGAAATGTCGCGCACATGCTCAGATATGAAAAAGGGAGGCGATTGTGAGTAAATCAATTTTATATTTGTTCATTTTAAGAGATGAAGGGAGTATTTATTGATTTCATGGAAGTGTGAAACTAAAAGCCTTATCACTCTGTATTAATACGCGAAGCGGATTCATACATTGTACGATAAGGTTTTTAGTCTCATACTTCCGTGAAATCAATTAATACTCTCTTCTTCTCTTATAATTTAATATAAAAAGCAACAAGATTCAAGATTTGTCGAATAAACAAAACATATTCCTTTGGGTACTATTTTCTGTGGATTTTTACAAAACAGCTGCTACTCATAATTGTTTTCATTGATAAATAAAACCAATTTTTCATCCAATCAGAATGTCCGAATTTCAATGGACCCAACAAAAAATTAAATTATTTCTTTGTGGCAAATTCTAGATTATCATGCAAAAGTAGTAACATCCGCATGCTAATTTTATTTGTTTTGTAATTTTGGATGGAAAGTTTATGATAGAATTTAGGTAGTGAACCCTCAATGCATTTGTAGTGCCACAACATTTCGGAAAAAATTATCTTTCACAATGTTAACCAAAGAAATCATTAGGAAACCTGGGTTAACACCGTTAAAGGTAATGACTTCCGAAACGTTGCGGAACTGTTATGGGTCTACTAGCTTAAAGCATCAGTGAATATATAAAAAAAATTTCAGGCTCCTTACAAAAGTAAGATTGTTCATTGCTTACGGCTCTATTACAACAGTTTAAATTTAAGCCTTCAACTAGAAGACTTCATTTAGTGTAATCAATCACCAATCTTATGTCATCATATGAATTAAGATTATTCAGCCTTTATCCATTTAAGGTGGTAGACCCATAATAGTTCCGCATCTAGGAAAGCACGAACTTAACAATGTTAACCGAGGTTTCCTTACTCTTTCATTAGAGAAACCTTTGTTAAGATTATGAAATATCATGGGTTCCGAAATGTTGAGGAACCATAAAAGACTTTCAGTGCTTATTTTTTTTAAAGGAATCACAAATCCTGTCTCATAACATCTTAGTAGACCCGTAGAAGTTCCACAACATTTCGGCAATCATGAAATTTCACAATATTGACCAAGGTTTCCTAATGATTTTCAGTCCCCCAGCCGCCAAGTGAAGACAGGGGTACGGAGTTCCATGACCGAATTATATACACAGAAGATGAGAAAATAAGTTTGTCATTGGAACTATGTGCTGAGTAAGTTATGTTTTACTATACGCCCCCCCCCCCAAAAAAAAAAAATATATAATCGTTAGTCAAAATCTCAAATCGTACTTGAATTATATACACAGAAGATGAGAAAATAAGTTCATCACTGGAACTTTGTGCTGAGTAAGTTATGTTTTACCGAACGCCCCCCCCCCCCCCCAAAAAAAAAAGAAAAAAATATATATAATCGTAAGTCAAAATCTCAAATCGTACTTGAATTATATACACAGAAGATGAGAAAATAAGTTTATCATTGGAACTTTGTGCTGAGTAAGCTTTGTGATTCTGGGTCCTGTTTTACTTAACTTCTTAGGTAAAAAAATGTATCGTAAGTCAAAATTTCAAATCGCACCGTGTGTTTTCATTGATTGTTTGATTCTGCCTTGCAATATCTAATTGGAATCGTCTTAAGACGATTCCATTGAGATGATGCATGGCAGAATTCCATATCTAGTTACTACTGTAGAAGCGACTTTAATATTTTTCTTACGCAAAAAAAGATCGTAAGATGTTTTGTAGAACAGGCCCCAGCTTTCTTGGTCCAAAATTGTTATTTTAACCTGTAGGAATGATGATTAATCATATTGATACACATCTACCAATATCAACCTTAACCGAGATCATTCTATAAGTAAATGTCAAAGTCATCTATCGAGGTCAAGCTTAGCAAAATTTAACATAATTAAGTATATTTGACATGATGATAGATCTCAATGATGTCTACAGATCAGAGGTCAGAGTTATTTAACACGTCAAATAAGAAATGTTTTTCGAACATTAGTGTTGCATAAAGATTTCTTGTTTTAACTACTGTTGATGGACTAAGAAAGTTAAATATTTTCAGAAAATTAATGCAAAAAATAAAACATTCTTTTCAAGTTTGGTAAGCGCAGACTTTAATCTTTTGGAAACCAAAACTCAATTCAATTTCCAGGAATTTATATTCGTTTGTGTCAGAAAGACCTCGAAGAAATGTGTAAATTTCAAAAATCGCATAAAATATAAGATAAAAAATACGTTATTTATCTCGGCTTATTACCCTGTTGGAGACATTTTCAACAATTTCATGTGTGCGAAACGTTAAAGACTCAGATCAGCCTGTGCAGCTGCACAGTCTGATCAGAGTCTTCACTACGCGCTCAGTATATGGCTACGGACCTTAAGTCTCTTGTCACTGCCTAAGAATATTTTCATTGCACTGTGTGATTGTCCAGGCTGCTCAACGTCAGTCCATTATACACACGTGAAATTGATGGAAATGTCACTCACAGGCTCATAAAGCTTTGTGGACTTAATTTTCAATATTTATGTGATATATTTTTACAGAGGTATTCCCTTTAAGACGCCATCTTCGGTGCACGGACACAACGGACCAGAAAATATAAAGGTTAGTAAATGATGATATGTTTAAAATTCTCTGTAATCAATCAATTCCCTAATTTCATGTAGTTTACATTAACAAATAACCAGCACTCATGAAAGATATAAACCTCATTACACTCATTGAAATCAGTCGTTCATATTTTAACTTATCGAAGCAAAATTGTAAAGATTTTAACCCTAAATTCATGGATTGTTTATTGACTACTTTTCCACGGAAGCGTACAAAAAGCTGCTTAATAAAATTGCTTTCATTGAGTAATGAAACCTATTTTCAGCCAATCAGAATGCAGGAATCTTCGTGAGCACAATAAGAATTGAACAATATTGTTTTATTTCCAGATTAGTGACGTTAGGTATTTATCTTGTCCCGCAGCCTTTTCTGTTGGCAACCTGAAGAAATTCATCAGAATGAAATTCGACCTGAAACTCAAATACGAGGTAACTGTTTTTCTCTGGATTTTCGCAATGAATTCAAATGTAAAGAGGGTAATAATTCTTACCAGTGTAATTTTCATTGACATTTCAAAGAGAGGACAATAAAAGCTATTTACACGAGTGGAGGAGCCACGAGTGAAACATAGCTTTTGATGCTTATGAAATATAATATCAATCGTTCTTACTCGAAAAACAAATGCAAAAAAGAGACAAAATATGAAAGTCTAGGGTTTTTTTTTTCCCTTAGAGCTCGTCATTTTTGCACGCGATTGCCATGCAACATTCATGATGACGTCACATATTGAGCCCCGTTTTCAGAAGACATACAATTCAACTCCTACATTTTTCTAAGTCGTCTTGCATCTACCAAAGAAAATATGATTAAAGTCTCTAAACGTTTTGCTAGCCTCCTCGTACAAAGTATAGGTATATGTGCAATCAAATTTCGCCGAGCTGTTTCGATAACTTGTTTTTAGAATAACAAAACAGAAGCGAGTGTCCAAGAAATCGTTCCCTCTTTTATCCAGTGAAATGCCAAAAAATGGAGTGCATGTATTCAAATGTCACCTAGCCTCTTTATAAACCAGGCCTTCAGCGCTTATAGCACTTTGATTTTACCCCTGCATCGATTTGTTGATGTCCTGTTTGTTTGTCCGTATGACCACCCAAAAATATTAATATTGGTCGTAACTTTCGAGTGTTAAGGGATAAGGCCTTCATATTTCACATGAGTTTCGCTTTTTACGAGATCCTTCTGTTGGTTTCACTTTCAATGTTATTATTCAAGATTAAGATCATTGTCAACGTCAGATGCATGCTTGTAAATGTATATGAAAAATTAAAAATTTTCATTGGTCTTAACTACTAATTTCCATATTGTATCAAACCACTGTCTATAATTAGGCAGAGCGGGGAAATTGATGTTTAAAACACATCTTGTTCTGATTTCAATTGAGTATTTTACCGTTCAATCCTGATAACCATTTCGCCATATAAATTTGTTGTAAAAAATCATTCTGACTGTTTTCAGATTGATGTGTTCCACACTGCCGAACCTCTCCCCGACTACTACACACTCATGGATATTGCATATATTTACACGTGGACCCGGGTACGTATAGATAACATAGGCGTATCTAGGACTTTGAAATTTATACGCACTCAGAAGGCGACAACCAATGAATATATAGGATAAAGGCGATATGAGAACTGTGACAAAAGGTGAATTCCCTCCGTCCGTCTCTTTTTATGATTTGAATGTAGGTGAATGATAAAAACATCGTAACTACAGCTTGAATAAGCTGTAGTTTCGATGTTATGATCATTCATCGACGATATTTTTGAAGATAGGATTATATATTTTACGCACTTGCGTAAATTGCGTAATAGGAGTTGCGCCCTTGGATAATTACAAATCTGAGTATTTAGGAGAAAACTCATAAATACAGGTCAGTTTCTACGGACAAGTTGCGCAACTGTTGGCTTTACATTGTGAAGAAACTTAGAAGGCACCAAAAGAGAAGGTTGTTTTTTTTGTCAAAATATGAAAAAAAAAACTTGCATTGCTGAAAATGTTTAAAGATTATTACTAACAAGCGTGTTGTCTTAGACAGCGAGAGTAAATTAGATTGATTAAGGTAGTTATCCCGCAATAGTTCCGCAATATTTCGAACGCATGATCTTTCACAATGTCGACTGAGGTTTCCTGATGCAAATCATTAGGAAACCTCGGTAAACAATGTTAAAATTCATTACTTCCGAAACTTTGCGGAACTAATACGGGTCCAGTACCTTAAGTGAATTGTTAAGGTATGTCTGAACTGTTTTAAAGTAGATCTATATAGAATAGAAAATTTAAAACACACATTTTGATATTAAAAATGAAATGGGGATAGTGACTCTCAGCAAAGATCGTTTGGCTATTTATATGTAATTCGTTGTGTACCGGAATCAATATGGATGTGAGTGTGATTTTGCGCATGTACTTAACAACAGGCTACTTCACCTTAGCAGTTGGTTGTGTTCTTTGGCATTTTTCTTTGAAAATTTGTTTCAAAATAGAAGTCGCAATAGAATACAAGCTGTACAATATGTTTTTCTTTCAGAGAGCACCACTTCGCTTATATTATACGGTATATGAATGTAAGATTCCCAGAAAAATTCCGGAACCAATTATTGTCCAGCAAGAAAGAACGGTTGACACGGCTAATGTCGTCGAGAAACATCGAGAAGAAAATTGTGTGAAAACAAAGAACGAAAGAAACAGAAAAGAAAACAAGAAACGGAAACTTTTAGATGGCCCGGATGATATCGTACCAGATTTTGGTGACGGAAAAGCAAGAGTGACTCAGGTGAAACGAAAAGAAGCTGGAGGTCAAAGAAAACGTCCAAAGAAAGCTGCTAGTGTTGCTGTTGACAGTTCTGTTATGGAAGCAATGTCAGAATCAGAGGAGCAACTGGCTAAACTAACATTGAACTCCTCTAATGACTTTGGTGCTCTCTCAGTAGAGACTGGGGATGAAAGTTCCATGCAGTCTGATTGTACTGAAACTTACAACGACGTAAAAACGGATAGTGAAATTCCAAAATTTGACAAGGATAGTGAAAAAGATACAAATAATGATGTTAATGAAAGTGAAAACAAATCCAAATCTCAAATAAGTCCGGGATCAATTTCTTTGTCCCTTTTCCAGCCATTAAATATTACAGACTCTGAGACTTCTCAGAACAACTCGGATAGAGACAAGGTATTCGATTTCGTTCATGATAATTGTGAAACCGAAAACACTGTGCCGACCAAAGTGCGTGGTAAACCAGGTCGGAAGAAACTAAACAAAGATTCAAGTAAGGTCATAAGTGCTAAAACTGAAACGGACGATGCTAAAAATAATTCGGAGAAAAACTCTGATGCATCAGAAATTCCACAGAAAAAGAAACCTGGTAGGAAGAAAAAGAGCGAGTGTGTAGTAAACGGCAAAAGTGAAACTAATAAAAAATCGAAAGTGGAAAAGCCAGTCAAAATTGATAGCGAGACTGGGGAAAGGGTGAAGAGGAAGTATGTTAGAAAGGTCGATAAATTAAAATTAAAACAGTCAGAAAGTGAAAAGACGCAAAATTCACCAAAGAAGTCGAAAAAGATACAAAAAGATGATGAGAAAGATCATTCAAAGGCAGCTAGTAAATTACCAAACGGTTCAGATAACGATACACGTCCCAACACCACTGAAGGCCATCAAAATGTTGACTCGAATGTGAACAAAAATAAAAACAACGTAACCGATGGTCTCAAAACGGTTAATGCTAATACGCCGGACCTAGCAAGTGTTGGTTCAAAACAAACAGTATATGAAAACAAGATTACTTCTGTCCCAACTGAATCTCAATCCACTCCATTGTATGGCCAGACCCCTAAGGTTACCGAGGCTAATCAAGGGTTACCGGTGGCCCCTAGTCCTCCATGTGCTGAAAATAGTGTAAGTGTTGTAAATGGGAACCAACCATGTGGTCCATTGTTTAACACGCTAAATGATACTTGTACCAAAGAAATAAACAAAGAATTGGGAAATTCTGTTACACCAGACTGTGTCAATATAAATGGTGCTATTCCAGAAAAGAATCGGAGTAATTATTGTTCGGATGTTCCAAATAATAACGAGGATTTAGATGCAAAACTAGTGATAGACGAAGGAAAATGTGTAGATAATGGATTTCATATCAATGGTCTCGAAACTGGCAATGAGCATTTTGCAAATATTGAAATTCCGCAACTGTGTTCACCTCGGGACATCCGCCATCTTGGTGGCAGCTTTAATCCCCCTTCGCCTTGTCCTGAGACAAATTCAATGAGTAATGGCTATTGCCAAATGGAGCAAGCTTCAGACCAGCCTTTGGACTTGACGAGTAACGGGAGGCGAGAGGAATATATGAAAGGAAAGATTTTTAAGACAAAAATGTTAAAAAGGACTTACATGAAACAGGATGCGGGGCTTTCTCAAAAAGACCAAAAATCGGGCAGTCCAGCAAGTAATGGATTTCATCCTTACTCATGGACATAACTGTTTATGTACTTCTTTTTTTGCAGTGTGTCTGTAGCCACAGAAAAGATGGAATGGTGACAATTTTATTAAAAAAATCTTCTTTAAAGCCCCGTGTCGTGGGTACTTATTGAAATCGTCTTGGCGAGGCTTTTCCAATGAGTACCCGCAACATGTCTGTCTTTAGATGGATAAATTGAAATTTGAGTCAGAGTGTGACATTTCCAACAATTTGAAATGTACGTGAGGGGCAAACATCGAGCAACCTAGACAGCTATATACTGTAATTAAAAAGTTACCTGGTTGTCTACAGATACTTTGGGACCTTGTCTATCTACAAAACGTATAGTGAAGACTATGGTCAGACTGTGCGGATGCACAGTCTGACCAGAGTCTTTAATTTCACATATTAGAAATTGTTGGAAATGTCACGCACAGGCTCAATTTACATTTTTGAAATTAAATTCACTCCCTCTTGCGGGAGATATGACAGTGAATATGAAATCTTGGTGCTTCTTAAATGTCGTCCTTTTTTTTCTTACTTTCTCTTTTCTTTCGTCTGCTTTTGTTATACTTTTGCTATGATTGTATTTTGTGTTCTTTTTAACCCTTGTAATTCTTAAAGATAGTCTTTGGGAATCAAATCAAACCATGATGCTGAAATGAATTTTGTTGGAACCGCCAAAGGCATGTTGATGCGTATTTAGGCGATCAAAGTGACTTAACTATGCTATAGAATGATTAATGCTGTTGTTTCTATAATTTTGTCGCCCAAAGACTTATAGTAACAGTGTTCGGATTGTGCAGACTGAATAGGCCCGAAACTTTTCGATAATGGCATGATATTATCCTGGTTGTTTTCGGGTAAGTCTTTAGCTTTGGTGTCGCCGTTGCCTTGCAAATCTTTTGCGATTTGTGATGTCTATGGTATTACTTCGAAAGACATCCTCTTCAAACTTAGAATTAACGCTCAAACAAGCAATCTTTGCAATCAAGGGATATTACTCTAAATGGATTCTTATATCAATTTTGCCCCTGTTTCAAGTTCTTTTTAGCTCTATCCAGCCCTCATCATTCGAGGTTGACACCGACAAGTTCTACTCTTTTATAAAATCTTAAACTCAAATCTTTGAATCAAAGTTCAATTTCGAATCAAAGTTCAATCCTTATATTAGGCATTTGAAAGCCTGTTTTTCTTTGTGACTCGTCACATGAAAAGGGACTATCTGAGATGTGCAAAAAGTGTCGACCCTAGTCAGTCTGCGCGGGTTGCGCAGTTGACTAGGGTCGGCACTTTTTTACTTTCTGCATCTTCTGAATCTAGAATGACCCGTCTCCTTTCCTGTGAAAGAAATTTTAAACGCAATCTCTGGTTGACCTGTTCTGGAACCAATCTCTTTTTCAAATGTTCTTTTTATGAAGTTCTCAGATGGTCCTTTTTCGCATGGCGGGTCTTAATTTTTCTTACCACCTTCCTCAGTGTCAATCATTTCAATTGTTCAAACATTTTTAAAGGGAAAAAATAAAAAAAATGAAAAGAAATGCTAACAAAAGTGTTTGTTCTTATCTTGACTGTAGTTTCAACGTAGATGTACATAAATAAATTCTTTTAATTCTGCCTGTAGAACCAATGGTTTTGAATTTCAAGTTAATCTTAATTTAGAGAAAAATGTGTAGGAAATGGAGAAATTGTTGCAATCAGTATTTTCTCCTTTTCTCTATTTGTTTCATTCTAAAGTATTAACTTTTGTTTTCTTAACCCTGAATAATCCTGCTTTGGCAGGAGGTTTAGACAAAGATCCGTCTGCACATATGTGCAGTCTGATCTTAGTCTATACCACCTGTTTGTCCCATTTCAAGGCATAGTTGTTCATTAAATTAATTTTCAAAAAGCGGAATTGTCCTTGGATTCTATAGCTTTCAGTACTTTGATATGAAAAAGAAATGAAAGAATATTTAATTCAGCATGACAAGGGTTAATATTTTTCTAATAACATCGACTTCGTAATGCTGTATGCAACTTCTAACAATTTGGTCCGGCCTACAATTTTGTCGTCTGAAAAAAAAAATGATTGAAAAATCCCCCTCTTAAACAATCTGCGATTTTATCGGCCTTGGAGATTAAATATCAGAAATTCGGAATATATCTGCTATCGACACAAACACATGTAACTTGCTTTTTGAATAAATTTTGTATATTTGAATCGTTTCAAACGTGACCGCGTTATCAATATCACAAGCATGAAAATAAAGAAAAGAAAAAAACTTAGATTGAATCATAACAATAAAAAGAAATTCATGTATCTTAACTTGATTGTATCACAACAATAAAAAGAAATTCGTGTATCTTAATTAAAAGAAAAAAAATAGAGATCCTTTCAACGGGAATCGGAATTTAGAATTAAACTCCGTATAAGATTCCATACAATTCATGAGCAAACAATAAATCAAAAGATTTCATTGAAATGGGTTTTTTCCCTTCGCCTTTCTTGTTTGAAAGGTAAAAAAAAACACTCACTGTTTATGATTAACCTTATCGAGAAAATAACAAGTGAGGTAGCGTAGAAAAAAAGAAGATAAGAAATTAATGTCGATATGAGATAGTTTGAGAATGAGACGTTTTTATTTTGCCATTTCGTCTGGCGAGCCAAATGATAAAGGTAGTGGAACCGAAATGGTACCGGAACATTTCGGAACTCATGATCTTTGACAATGTTAACCGAGATTTCCTAATGAAATCATTAGGAAACCTCGGTTAACACAGTTAAAACCCATGACTTCCGAAACGATGCGGAACTTATACTGGTCCCCTACCTTAAGGTAGTAGACCCGTAATAGTTTTGCAACGTATCAGGAGTAATGGACTTTAACAATGTTAGCCGAGGTTTTCTAATGATTTTTTTATTAGGAAACCTCGGTTAACATTGTGAAAGAACATATGGTCCCAAATGTTGCGGAACTATTACGGTTCCACTACCTTAAGAGGGCTAAATGCAACAGTGTTGTTAGTGCCTATTTAACAGATACCTGCAGTCTATAAAAAAATCGATTGGCCAATCAAAACACTCATTCATAATGTTGAACTCTTAATATTTTCCGCCATTTTGTTTTCTATATTTTCTTAAATTGGCGACTTTAACTACAATCGTTACTACAATCGTTTCCTAACTACAGCCTGAAAAGGCTCTAGTTACGATGTTAAAGTAGTCCCCCCGAACGATTTGCTGTTTCACGTCTCTGACTTTGTCTCTCACCAAGGGGTTGATCATCGTAGACCAATGTGGGAAAGCAGCTTAAGGCTCGGAAAGGAACAGAACAGTCATTTTAATAGACGTTTACGTAGTACATAGTCACAATTTCAATACATAATACAATCTATTTCAAGGTCATAATGCATTTTACCCTCTCACTCTCACACTCTCTGCTCGTCAGTCGTCACGCATACTCTCATATCTTTCCCCCCCCCTTCCTCGCTCTTGCTCCCACATCTCAGTTTAATAACATAAATGGTGTAATAGTTGTGTGAGAAATAACAGGAATACATTGTTATGTGCTCAAGTCTCCGCGATATAATTGAAAGAATGTTGAAATCGGCGTAAGACCGCATTCAAACAAACAAACAGATTCACGTCTTTGACCGTTTAACTTGCAAACACATCACGTGTTAATATCTGAGGGGTGTTTCGTGACGTTGTAAAATGGGCGGGGCTAGGGATCCTTCAATTATATAGGGTTTATAGTCTGTATCTACGGCAGGCACGTATGGCGGCCTGGTGGTCTAGTGGAAAGACGCCGGACCACTAATCCTAAGGTCCGTGGTTCGAATCTCAACGCGGCAGGAATTTTCATGGACACTTGCTATCCCCCGCCATACTTGAAGTGAAGTGGTAAGAAACCCAGAACTAGCTTTGCGTGTATCCGTGCTTTACACTGGGCACGTTAAAGAACCAAGAGAGTCTATTCGTAGAAGAGCTATGGGCGTATGAACCCAAATCTCCTTGTATCAGCTTCTTTCTCTCTCATGCTCCATGCCATACATGCCCAGATCACGGAGGGAACTAAATCCTACTAATCAAACTCTACGGCTGGCTTATTTAACCGAAGATCGTCGAATAACAAGCCGGCTTTTCACCCGTAGCGCACCTTGGGAGCCAAAGTACCGGGCGGGAGTCAAACACCAGACCACCATTCCCGAAGCCACCGTCCTAGGCTACGCGCTCCACGAAATCATAAAGTTTTATTTCGAAAATAAGGTTTCAGTGTACATTAAGACTCTTGTAAAAATTGGTTTCATCTCGTCATGAAAACAATTTAGAGTAAAAAGCTACTTTGTCATTTTGTGCAAAGGATAGTACCACAAGAAACCTGCCCTGCGTTCAGGATAAAAAACTATGCAAATAGTTTTCCATTTGCACCCCGCTTCGTATGTCCATTTGCGTGCAAAGCGGGGTATAATTGTAAAGCTGTTTGCATCGTTTTGTGATCCCTGAACGCAGGGCTGATTCATATTGGTTAAATTTTCCTATTTAGTTACATCATAAGAATCATAAGATTTGAAGCGATTATTTATTAATGATTTCATGAAGATATTAAACAAAACACCTCATTTCACTTTGCGTATTCATACAGTATGATTAAGTTTCATACCTCCGTGAATGAAAATTCTAATCATTTCTTACATAAAGAAGGAGAAAAGATCATTAGAATAATTTCTATTTAATTCCGCGATTTTTTGACCTTGAAACCACCCTCCCTCCGTGTCTATCTATTGTCAGACATCCTTTGTAATCAACCCGAAATCTAATACATCCGTTACCATGGCAACAATTCATCGGAAAAAATGGGCACATCGAAAGCGCACTAAATTACTCTGATAAGAATTGGTTCTACACAGTATTTAGGAGGAATGATTCGATTCGGAGTCTTGCTCAGTTCTATGACTATCCCGAGGAAATTTTCAGATTTGATCTGAAGCCATGCAAGAAAAATCAACTTGACAGCACTAGCCATTTCAACTTATTTATTACCATGGTAGTAACTGGACTTGAGTAGTAAATCCTCTGTTGAATCTGATAAGCCCCTAACATCAGTGACTTTCTTAAAACCAGAGTTTTAGTGTGGATACAAGACGAGTAAACTTCCTACACAATTTGTTTTTGATTTTTTTAACAAAGGCACATAATTCTCATTGATTGAATTTATTTGGGAACGTTGAACTACCATCTGTGAGATATGTAATAATAAAGAACTGCTAGAATGCTGAAAGGAATAATGTTAAGTTTCCATACCTTTATCTATTTATTATTAAAATTCAACTATTTATTTAACTAAATATTCATTACCACAAACACTGTAAAAAAAAGAAGAAATATTTGTACTGGTTGCCCCAAGATGACATATTGCAACATTATTATTTTTACATAGTACTTAATAAATTTAAAAAGTTTCTACTCAAATTTTCTGCTTTTGACAGGTCAGGGTAAGGTCCATCCTAAAGAATCAACTTTCAAAAAATATATGTTGCGCTTTGTGTTTCATTTACAACTTGTTACAAATTGTTAAAAGATGTTTGTTATGCACCCATATAGATGGATCAGGGCATATTGCTTTTGCCTTGTGTGTTTGTGAGTTTGTCCGTTTGTCCACTAGAAAATTTAACATTGACCATAACTTCTGAATGTTACGTGATAAAGCCTTCATATTTCACATGTGCATTACATGTGACAGGATATTCCTAAAGATACCACTTTCAAGATCTTTGTTTAAGGTCAAGTTCATTTTCAAGGTCAAATAAGTGTTAAAATAAAACTTTGAAATTGGCCATTACCTTGCAATGGTTGTTATTTCACATGTATATTGCCTTTCAGTATATATTAAAGTGAAGGTGATCTGTTAAGTTCATGTTCTTAGGTCACGTAATTTCAACATAAAAACTTTAATATTGGCCATAACTTTTGAATGATAAGTGAAAGAGCCTTCAAATTTCACATTTGCTCTGCTAGTGACAAGTTATTTTGTAAGTACCAACTTCAAGGTCATTAATCAAGGTCATTTTAAAGGTCACTGAAATAAGTGTAAAATTTAAATTCAAATGTTGGCTATTACTTTGCTATGGTAAGTGATACAGCTTTGTTATTTTACATGAATATTACTTAAGAAGAGACCTTTCAGTTACTACCAAAGTCAAGGCCTCAGTCAGGTTCAAGATCATATTTATTGTCATGGTGTTGTGTTCACTGTGCATACATGCGTTAACTAGTTAAGCTCACCTGAGCACAAAGTTGTCATGTTTGGTATTATGATTACCCTTCATCTGACGCCAGTCAGTTGTTTGTCAATAGTTTCTTTTAACAACATTTAACATTTAACAAGCTATTGAGCCGATTTACATCCTTTTTGCAGAATAGTTCCTTGAGGTGTCTTCTTCTAAAAGATGAAAGGAAATTGAAATCAGTTAAAAACCCTGGCTGCCATGGTATTAACTGCTTTTTTTTGTCTGGCAACAATTCTTATACACCGTATCTATTCCACATCTATTCCTACATTTTTGGACCAATTCACACCAATTTTTCCGAAATGCTCTTCAGAAAGTAATAGCTGAAATGCTAAATCTGTAAAAAAAAATATGCTAGCCATTGTAACCAAAGTTTAATTTTATAAGAAAATCTTTAAAATTTTCTTTCTGAACCAGAAGTCCGACATCCCATTTTTGCACGAATAAACATGAATGAAAATAGTGAAAATGATGACAATTTGGCCACCAGGAGCACTTAATCGCAGGGAGGACTCAGTATCTATATAAAATGATTTAAATTCTTTTTTTCTAAACCAGAACCCAAGTACAACCTTTTGTTTTAGGCAAGGTACATTATTTCATACACCTTTATGTAATTAGATGAAACCATGATATCTTGGTTGTCAGTTGAAGATGCTTAGATCAGGACTGTCTTGACACAAAAGGGACGGGCACTGGGGTGGAGAGGACTGAGGGGTGATATGTTAGCATGTTTTGGAATTCTTCTTTTTAACAGCCTGGACACTTACAATATTTATATTTAGTATGGATACCAGATAGGCGACACCTGAAGGGTTTCGCGGGAGAGAAATGAGAGAAGATGAATTGAAATTAGTGAATAGTTTAGGTCCAAAGTGGATTTATATACGTGATACATGTATATTCAAACATATCTTGAAAAATAGTGAAAACAGCTGTTCTGGTTTTGACTGAAAATTTTACATTTAAGAGTTGATATGATTATCCGTTAGTTTCATTGAAATATGAAACTTCAAAACTGAACCACACTGTATGAATACACAGACTTGCCAAAGTATTTTCAGGTATATACTATCGATCTACTGAACATCTGTAGGAAGGTCGCTCTAGCCCCGATTCAATATGATACAATTTACAAGAGGACCATGATGGTCCTAGATCGCTCACCTGAGTCTCTTTGATAACTGGGACATCACAGCAATTAAAAAGGCAGATGTCATAAAGAAGATAATTTTACATAAAACAAAGTTTCACAAAGTTGTGGCCATATTTGTGTCTATTAATTATTTCAAGTAAATTATCATTAAGACTCCTTTTCCTGTGATATGGCATGAATCCTTCCCATTTTCAACAGAATTCATTCTTGTGACCTGGCAAACATTTTGACCAAGTTTCATATAGATATTGGGCAATATTTGTGGCCACTAGAGTGTAAACAAGAAACATGTCATAAAGGCCCCTTTTCCCGTGATATGGCACAGATCCTTCCCATTTTCAAAAGAGTTCATCCTCATAACCTAACAAATATTCTGATCAAGTTTGGTGATGATTGGACTATACTTGTGGCTTCTAGAGTGTGAACAAAAAAATAGTCATTTAGGCCCCTTTTTCAATGATATGGCACGGATCATTTCCACTTTCAATAGGGTTCATCCTTGAGAGCTGACAAATATTCTGACCAAGTTTTATGAAGATTGGGCCATATTTGTTGCCACTAGAGTGTAAACAAGAAAATTGTCATTAAGGCCCCTTTTCCAATTATAAGGCACAAATCTTCCCATTTTCAAAAGAGTTCATCCTCATGACCTGGCAAACATTCTGACCAAGTTTGATGAAGATTGGACAATATTTGTGGCCACTAGAGTGTAAACAAGAAACATGTCATAAAGGCCCCTTTTCCCGTGATATGGCACGGATCCTTCCCATTTTCAATGGAGTTCATCTTCATGACCTAACATTTATTTTAACAAAGTTGCATGACGATTGGACAACATTTGTGGCTTCTAGAGCGTAAACAAGAAAATTGTCATTAAGGCCCCTTTTCTCGAGATATGGATTGGATCCTTTCCATTTTAGCAATTTTACAAGGGACAACCCAAGGAATATTTCTGCCAAGTTTAGTTGATTTTGGCTCAGAATTTTAGGAGGAGATGTCGTTTTAAGAAATTATTGATGCCCTGACGGACAGATTGACTGATGGATGCCGGATGTTGATGGATCACAATAGCTCCTTTGAGCACTTCGTGCTCAGGTGAGCTAATAACATCTTGAAATTGGCACTAATTTCGAGCAAAACATTCCAAATCCCTACCTCAGCCCTCCATTCATTTTAAATAATCAACCCTATCATTTAAAAACACTCCGAGAACGCTTGTTGAAAAACACTTTTTAATTGTAAAATCATATTTTCATTCAAATTGAATATAAATCATTCTACGACTTTTAAATTAATCTGATGATTTAGGAGAGCTAGATGTCTGTCATGGTTTCATAGTTGAAAATTGCCAGGCTAATCAAAATTTGACTACAATCTTTGGGAAAAAAATCACAAAGCTATTTCCGCTAAGTTTTATCAAAATCAGCCCAAAACAGTCGTAAGGAGGATTTCTATCAAGGATTTCATCGTAAGAATGCTAAGCCCTGCCCAGCCCATATTTATGAGGCAATTAGAATTTCGGAGTAATCCAAGGAAACATTCTGGAAAATTTTCATTAAATTTGGCCTCATTGTTTAAAATGAGACGTTGTTCAAAGATTTCCAAGTGACAAAATGCCATGCCCTGTCATACCCATAATTATTGGCCAATCAGAAATTCTAAAACAATTTTCAAAGAAGGTCACCCAGAAGGCATCCTTACAAAATTTCATTGAAATCAGCTGACTGGTTAAGGAGTAAAAGTTGTACAAAATTTCATAGCGATGAATGCATCACCCTGCCATACCCATAATTATTGGCCTATCAGAATTTTGAGAAAACTTTTTAAAGACGGTCAACCAAGGAACATTCTTCCAAAGTTTTATTGAAATAGGCCTAGTGGTTCAGGAGTTGAAATATTTTTAAGTGACAAAATGCTATGCTCTGCCAAGACCATGATTATCGGCCAATCAGAATTTCGCAAACAATTTTTGAATATGGTCACCTAAGGAACATTTGGAAAAAGTAAATTCAAATCACAACTAAAAATTGGGAAAAACATGTGTAACTAGACTAGAGATTCCCTCAATACCCACCAGTGCTTAGGTCGAGCAAGTGTAGGTCTTTTTAATTCATTGGGGCATGAAACTAAAAAGCTAATCACACTATATAAAAATGTTGTTATAATAACTGCCATGGGTGTTGTATAATTGCAATGAAACAATTAACCTATCACTAGGAAGCATATACTTTATTAACACATTTTGTTACTTGTTCTCTTCTATGATCATTTACTGTTTTTATATCAAAATCATGTGGGACCTCCAGACACTATGTCCCCTTGTGCACCAGCATTTTATACAGTCTGGGGAAGGAATCGAACCTTCATACATGATTTTGCGTAATTTTGGGCAAATAGGCCCTGATTGTGAAATAAGGCCAAACAAAAAAATTTTTTTTTTAAATTGAAAAGTCTCCATGACCAGGTGCTCATGGAGATCTGAAACCATAACCTTATCACTCTATATGAATATTCCAAGCAGATTGATACAAATCTAACTTAGCATGATAAATCATTTGTTTCATGCCTCCAGGAATTAAAAACATTATGTGTACCTTCTTTTTTGTAATTCAAAAATATGTAATTTATCTTAAATATTTCATTAATGATCTTCAGGGCAATGATGTTTTTAATGTAACCATTTTGCACTGAGCCATAGAAAAAGCTGCATGCTCAGAGTTGCAATGTTTTTGAGGTATGAAAGCATTTTTTTCAGTCTATCAGAGATCTTGCGAAATCATCAAACTGAAAACCAAATTGGTTTAATACATGATATTATTCATGAATCTACTGATATGATTCAACGAGAATTTAAGAGAATGAATGAATAAATGAATGATTATTGCAAGTAAATAAGTGTTTTTAAGTGTCACATGCTGAAATATTTCTGCAAAGAAAAAATCAAAATTGACTGAAGAATCAGTATCAACATTGGAAAATTCCATGTGCAAAGTTTTCCAAGCAGAAGCTTAAGTAGAAATATAATTATAACTGATTACAATAGTTGCATGTATTGTAAAAGCTTAACCAAGAATTTCTAAGTCCAAGATTAAAAGGTTTAAAATTCCACTAAATTCAATATCAGAGAATTGAATCTTTGTCTAAAGGCTGAAGTTACAGTAACAGAACCATGTGCAAAGTATTAAAGCAAAAGCTTAGGTAGAAATAGAGATACAGTAAAACTTGCATTAAGCAACCACTTAAGGTAACTGCGGACACATAGAGGGCCATTTTAGGTCCAAATTATAAATTGTCTGCAAATCTTGCATAATGCTATAAAACTGAACTTTGAAATATCCGCTTTTATATGTCAGTCATAATTAGGGATTTCATAACGTAGAGATGACGTTATGACGTCATCAAGGGGCCGACCCCCTTTTTACGGACCAAATTCAGTAATTGTCAGGGCTTGTGTTTGACCCTTAAACCAGGGTTTTGACCCCCCCAAAATCTGAAAATATCTTAATTTGACCCCTAGGAATTTCTCACAAGGGGGTCATCTTGACCCCCCTTGAGAGAAATTACTAGGGGTCAGGATATGGTTTTATACCTAAAATTTTCACAAATTACTATCTAAAAGTTCTATAAATTAATTCCATGTTTCATATCATTAAAGAAAGAGTTAATGTGACTCTTATATATGCAAAATTCTACTTATGATTTGCTATTTCTGTTGTTTTGACCCCTTTAAATTCAGATTTGACCCCCAGAATTTCTTAAGTGAGGAGTCAATGACTCCTCATTATCAATCACTAATACGAGCCCTGAATTGTCCAATTTTTTTTGGAGATAATTAACCGATTTTTAATCCGAAAACACCATTTGCTCGTATAAAGACGCCTTAGATGTTTTGATTGATATGAAGAAATCAGTGTAAGAATTACAATAAAGTGTAACATATTAGAAGAAAATGCCTCCTGCGTTGCTGTTTTCAAGTACAGTTACTGAAAATATTGACTTTTTTCTCGAAAATTTGTCTGGTGACCTATGCCGAAATTTAGATATGTTGCTGCCAAACCATTCCGCTGAAGATTTTTGAAATAAAAACCATGTGTCTTCGGGTTAGATTTTTTGTGAAATTCGATTCTGCGAAGACATCGCAAATCAAAAGATATTTCAACGTCGCGTCAAATGTGCATAAAAGCTGTCTTTTTAAAAGGATGAAAAATTAAGAGATTTTTTGTATTTCTTAAAATTACATTCAGATTTAATACTTCTGTAGCCTATATTTAATAATGAACCTTAATTTCAAATATTTCATGATATGTTATTGCACGGAGATTGGCGTCAAATTAGCATAAGAACGCGGGTTTTGGTGCAACATCAAATGCGACGAAAAATGTGGCAACAACTTCACAAAATCAATTTTCATAATAAATCTAGCCCAAAGACATATCATTTTTATTTGATCAATGCAAATAAAATTATTTTCTCTACAAATAAACAAAAAATCAGCATAGGTCACCGGACAAAATGTTGAAAAAATTTCTATTTATTTACAAAAAATGAAATGAAACAAGAGGACAAGAATGGCCCTTAACCGCTCACCTGAATTTTATTGATCGAGTGGATCTCATCCAATCCAAATTTCTTGAGCAACTTTAGAAGAGGGTCACCCAAGGAACATTCTAGTAAAGTTTCATTGAAATCAGCCTAATGGTTCAGGAGGAGATGTCATTCAAAATTTTTGGGGTCAAAAAAAGCCCCGCACTACCACGCACATATTTGGGGGTCAATCCAAATTTCTTGAACAACTTTTGAAGAGGGTCACCCAAGGAACATTCTGGTAAAGTTTCATTGAAAACGGCCCAATGGTTCAGGAGGAGATGTCATTCAAAGATTTCAGGGTCAAAATTAGCCCAGCCCTGCCAAGCCCATATTTGGGAGTCAATCCAAATTTCTTGAACAACTTTAAAAGAGGGTCACCCAAGGAACATTCTGGCCAAGTTTCATCAAAATCCACAAATTAGTTTAGGAGGAGAAGAAATTTAAAGAAAAGTTTACGAACTCATGGACGGACGGACAGATCCATGACGGACACTTCGCCATGACAATAGCTCGCTGGCCTTCGGCCAGTGGAGCCAAAAATTGTCATTAAGGCCCCTTTTCCCGTGATATGGCAGAAGATCCTTCCCATTTTCAAAAGGGTTCGTCCTTGTGACCTGCTTAACATTCTGACTTAAGTTTCATGAAGATTGGGCCATATTTGTGGTCTCTAGAGTGTAAACAAAAAAATTGTCATTAAAGCCCCTTTTCCCGTAATATGGCCCAGATCCTTCCCATTTTCGATGGGGATCAACCTTGTGGCTTGGCCAACCTTCTGACCAAATTTCATAAAGATTGGGCCATATTTGTGGCCTTCAGAGTGTAAACAAAAAAATTGTCATTAAGGCCCCTTTTCCCGTGATATGGCATGGATCCTTCCCATTTTCAATAGGGTTAATCCTTGTGACCTGGCCAACAATCTGACCAAGTTTCATGAAGATTGGGCCATATTTGTGGCCTCTAGAGTGTTAACAAAAAAATTGTCATTAAGGCCCCTTTTCCCATGATATGGCACAGATCCTTCCCATTTTCGATAGGGATCTTCCTTGTGGCTTGGCCAACCTTCTGACCAAATTTCATAAAGATTGGGCCATATTTGTGGCCTATAGAGTGTAAACAAGATAATTGTCATTAAGGCCCCTTTTCCCGTGATATGGCACGAATCCTTCCCATTTTCAATAGGGTTAATCCTTGTGACCTGGCCAACATTCTGACCAAGTTCCATGAAGATTGGGCAATATTTGTGGCCTCTAGAGTGTAAACACTAAGATTGTTGACGAGGGACGCCGGACGACAGACGACGCACGACGGACATTCAATGATCACAAAAGCTCACCTTGAGCACGATGTGCTCAGGTGAGCTAAAAAGGAACGTCAAATCTTAAAAAATCGCATAATAAATAGCGTTTCAAGCCCAATTTCTGTTTGAATTTGCACAAATATTAAGTGACTAGCTCGGGCGTTCTTAGACTTTCTAAATGAAACTTATTTCGTAAAAATCGGCTGATTAATTCAGAAAATATCTGCAAATACTAATTTTGGCGGGTCAAAAAGGGGGTGGCCCCTTAATGACGTCACAACGTCAAATGAGCAAGCTTCAGACCCTTTTCATTGCGTGTCAGCTACTGACCGCACTTCATAGATAAATCTCTGCAATCATTGTCAGATTTTAAGAAAGTTGAATATTCGACAATGTTATCTGTCCGCAGTTACCTTAAGGGACCACCAAAAAGCCCTTGTTTATGGAAATGGTTGCTTTATAATAAATGCTATGATAAATGTGGCAGTTAATTTTGATACCATTTATAGATTGTTGGTCAAGTTGTACTGAATCTTATGATGTTCAAACCCAGGGTTCCAACAACATAATATTCAACAATAATCAATTTCTCATAAAGAATGACCTCTTTTTTCAGACATTTTGCTTACAGTGAAGGGACTTAGTATGGTGGTCGCTTAATAAAATTAGTCACTGAATAGACTTGGTAGCTTGATCAATATCCACTGTATAGCTGAAATACAACATTCTCATGTAAAAACTTAATCAAGAATTTTCAAGTCCGAAAAGGGTTAAAACTACATCAAATTCAATATCAGAGTAATGAATCTTTGTCTAGAGGCTGATATCATGATATAACAGAAGAATGTGCAAATTTTCCAAGCAATGTATAGCATGGGTAGAAATAGAGATTATAACTGATAATAAACTTTTGCATGTAAAGACTTAACCAAGAATTTGTAAGTCAGAAAGGGTTTAATTTCCACTAAATTCAATATCAGAGTAATGAATCATTTTCTGTGGGATAATATTATGGTCACATAAGCATGTGCAAAGTTTCTAAGCAATAGCTTTAGTAAAAACAGAAATATTTCAGATATACATCAGTTGCACGTAAAAACTTAACCCAGGTTTCTAAATCCAAAAGGGAATATTATTCCACTAAATTCATTTCAGAGTAATTAATCTTTGTCTAGAGGCTGATATTATAGTCACAGAAGAATGTGCAAAGTTTCAAAGCAATAACTTTAGTAGAAACAGATCTTAAACACTTGCACGTAAAAACTTAACCAAAGCTTTAGGCAGACCCTGGTGCCTGAATGACTTTATATAACATTTAAAGAAAGGAACTCTGCCCCCCCCCCCCCCTTAAAAAAGAAAAAAAAAGAAATGTTTTTCATCTGATCACAATATTTTTTTGTAGACAGATTAACGTTCACCCAAGGACTAATGCATTGGAATAAATTTTCACTCTAATGTGTCAATATCTTGCTGGTTCCACTGAAGTGTCAGGTAGAATTCAAGCCTATGCAATAAAAAACACAAGAATTCAGGATCCACTGACTGGCAAAATCTAGCCACAAACACAATGTGTCTTTTTGTTCTAGCAGGAGTGTATGCCACTGTGGTCACTTTGTTACCAATCAAATATTCTAGACCAACTAATGAAAATGATTAAGAAAATGATTAGGATGATACAAGAGCACCGCCTAAAGGTGAATGCCTACACTCGACTGTTGATTGCTTGATGGTTGATAAACTTGTTGGATGGTGTTTGAAAATCTAAGTCAAAAAGGGGCATAATTTGCATCTAGAGTTATCCCCCTTGATAGTTTTATGTGCTCTCTTAAAGGAGAATTTGTGTGTCAAGCTTCAAGTCAATGCCTTCAACGGAATGAGAGATATCACAAAATCACAAAAACTTTTTGAACTTTTTCGACAAAATCAACGACAACAACACACTATACGATTTTCTCCGAAAACAGCTGAACTTATAAAAAATCAAGATCTCCTAACATAAAAGTATTATTCATTATCTCATATGGTACACTTTCAAAATTGTTAACATTAGATGTTAAATAACCCATGTCGGGGGGGGGGGGCTGTTATAGAAACTGAAAAGACAAACTGGGTGTTCGTCACACAAAATGACCTGAACATTTATTACAATTGAAATTCAAGATCAAAGGCCAATTGTACACATTGTACACATTACGAAAGAAATCACTTACCTAAGAATATATGTATTTCCATATATTAGTTGTCTTACTTACCTCTTTTGTCCAGTTTTACACAAACTTTCTAATTTCTGGTCTCTTGTAAAACACAAATGTAAATGGTGGATTTTTCAGAAAGGGAAATAATCATGCATATGTAGAAAGTACACATTCAGTCCCATACAATTTAGATACTGTCCTATGTCAGTTACTTTTTTTTTCTTAAAAAAGATTACTTTAAGAAGATCTAGACAAGTTTGCTGCCCCAAAACCACCACTTAAATACACAAAAAGAGTTTTGGTCAAGTTTTATGCATTTTGGCCTGCACAGTGCATACTGTTACAAGAATAGTTCCCCGGGCAGTGAAGTCACACCTTGAAATGAGCAAAGTGCCAAACCTAACTGATAAATTGTTTTGAAGCAAAACTGTTCTGGAACCAAAAATGGTATTTACACACAAATCTAATAAAAAATCTTAAATTCCTGCTTTTAATTGCAATGGATTTAAAAAAAAGATTTAAAAAAAAATTAAATATTTGTGTATGGGCATCAGATCAAGTATGTCGGGGGCTCTGCCCCCGAACCCCCGCCTCTGTATGGGCATCAGATCAAGTATGTCGGGGGCTCTGCCCCCGAACCCCCGCCTCTGGTATTTTGAAAAGGAAACAGAACCTAATTCAAAATTAACTCAAAAGACAATATGTTACTCTGAACATTGAATAAAAACTAAGCAATTTTTGTATAACTCAAAAGGCAAAAGAAAAATAAGTCACCACAACGCATGATCCCTGCTTATAATAGACTAATTTAACAAATGAGTGTATAAAAATTTAATAAAAAATTTAGGGAAAATATATGTGTAGCAAAATGTATAGCATCAGATCAAACATGTCGGGGGCGCTGCCCCCGAACCCCCGCCTACGGATTATCATAAGGGACATTGAATCAAAAGCCAACTGTTAGATTGCAATGTTCTACTCATGACGAGGTAGCAGCAAAACAACAAAATCAGTAACAGTTTCTCACTTTCAATCAAAGACATCACAGAATACTGTACGTCTCTGTTCAGATATCTCAGTCGTATTAGGGCTAATTCTTTGGGTATTGTTAAAACATTAGTCACGGACCCTGAAGAGGGTCGAATTGCCGATGGGTCGAGTTGACCTCTCACCATTCTTCCAGTGCAATAGGATATTAACATTTTTGTCTTTGCTCGTCTACGTTAAGACTGTTTTTACAACAGGTTAATTTCGATATCTTACCTTCATGGTATTAATCAATCCATTCTCCTGCTTTCAAATGTAAACAGCGAATGGCGGGACGCTAGCGTGACGCATTCCAAACAATGTTTTATTCATACGCGAATATAAGATCATAGTGTAAAAAATGACTCAATAGGGTTGTCGACTGTATTTATTTTCAAAAGATAAGTTAAACTTTTCTAATTGTCTATTTTGAATCAAAAAAACATTTTGATTATTACTTATTATCTGTATAACTCAAGGGACTATTTAACCAAATAACACATCCGACAACTCAATCATGTCCGGTATAGGTACACTTTTGGGGAAATTTTCAGCCATAAATATCTCTAAAATACGATTTTTCCTAGATAGAGCGCCTAGTCAGAGACCTAGATGGATATCTGCTCCAGCTATTTAACTGCTTTTTAAGGAAAAAAATACATAGGATTTGGCAGTGCTCAAATCGCGGCTATATGCGGCAAGATGGTATATTTCTTTAGTGTAGAACATTCGTTCGATTAACAGAACAAATTCTTAGTTCAATTAATCTTCTCTCATTTCTCTATTTAGCTTACCTCAGCACATCGTCCTCAAGGTAAGCTTTTTGAGATCTGTTGAGCGTCGCCTGTCGTCTGTCGTCAACAATTTGAATGTTTACAATCTAAGGGCCACAAATATGATCCAATTTTCATGAATTTTCAGAATGTTGGTCAGGTCTTGAGAAAAAGGGCCTTGATGAGAATTTTATTGTTTACAGTCTAGAGACCTCAAATATGGCCAGAACTTCATGAAACTTGGTCAGAATGTTGGTTAGGTCAAAAGAATAAATCCTATTGAAAATGGGAAGGATTCATACCATATCACAGGAAAAAAGGACCCTTAATGACAATTTTTTTGTACACACTAGGGGCCATATGCCCCATGTAAATGAAACTTTTTCAGAATAGTTGTCAGGACAAAAGGACGAACCTAATTGAAAATAGGAAGGATACATAACAAATCACAAGAAAAGGGGCCTTAATGACAATTTTCTTGTTTACTCTCAAGAGGCCTGAAGTATGGTCGAATCTACTTGAAACTTGGTCAGAATATTCGTTAGGTCGCTGCGGTGTGGTAGGGCGGAAATAATTCCCACACACACAAAAAATCTCCTATGTATGTTTTATTCAAATTTGTAATGAATGTTCCTAATATTACCCTTTCTTTTAAATCAAAATGGGCGGTTAAACAGAAGCTACAATACTAGACTGACCTACTTTATCAATTTTCAGATTGACTCTACCTTATACTTCCTTTTTGATGATAATCCTGTTTAATGGTATTATGCTTAAACCTTGATATTAAACTTGGATAATGACCTGCTCACAAATAAACTATTCTACTTTTTAAAGAAATTTGAAGTATAAGTGCCAGTGGAGCATTACAGGCCCTTTTTGGGCTTCTTGATGTCAAATAAAAAATCTTTTTATGTGTTCATGAATTATTATTTCAACGGACTCAAGTTTTCTCTCACAATAAATTTATGGCAATCAACAAGTGTAGACATGTGATGTTTGTACCTTGCATGGACCAGTGGCCTTTTAGCAAATAAAGATTGTATTGTATTGTATTATAGTACCAAAAACTTATTTTAGTTTTTCTGACTCAAGAACCAGGTATTGCTATCACCATTTCCTCATTGTTAGCTGCTGTACGAGGTCTTTTTGTTAAAACTACCTAAGTCAAATAAGAACTTAAAATGAGAAGAAATATAATTATTGGTAATAAATGACAGGATTATTTCCATTTCTTTGTTCCATAAGGCATTTGGAAGTCCCCCAAATTAAATAATTCCATCTGTGAAGAGTGGAATAAAAGTTGATCATCAAAATCTAATATTATTCAACAAATATAACAAAAGTAAGAAAATTCTAAAAACAAAATGCTGGGCAGTATCAAACATAAACTGCTGTGCAAGTAAATTGCTATAACTAGACATGTAGAACTTGTAGAAACAGATGTTTTACTAGAAAACTGGTCAGTCCAGATTTTATTGCCATGCCTACTGATTGATAATGGCTATTTTATAGTCCTGTAATCACTTGAAATTACATGCATCAATTTGTCACGGAAAGCCCTCTAATTTTGGTGGGGATAGTCATATAACTGTGCTGATTTAGTATCGGCATTTGAAAATGAATTACTGTCAAACTTGTTTTGGGACCACCAAAAAGCGGTCGTTAAAGAAAAAAATGGTCGCTTATTACAAGTTTTGATTACTATTAAGGAACATGAATTTGATCGAATATGTATGTTATAGCGAAAATCTCAAGAATCCTATGCTGTAAAAACCCAATAGAATCGTCTTATTGAGACGATTCTGGTTAGTTTTAACAGCTTAGGATTCATTTGCAATATTTTGCAACAATGATGTCTATTTTTTCAGATATTTTGATTTAAAGAAGGGTATTTTGAAAACGGTCGCTAAAAATGGTCGCTTAATAGACGTGGTCGCTGGAGCAAGATTGACTGTATTTCTGAAACGATTTTCGCTAATTTTTTATGCGCTATTTGAAAAGATTTAAAAAGGATTGACTTTTGTCAATGATTTCCAAATTAATTAAAATGGTGATATCATTATTGGTGAAATATAAATTTTATTTTTGGGAAGAAATGTACATGTTTTTAATATACACTCAATTAAAAAAATTACCTATAACTTGAAATTTTCATTTAATACCAAACTTGATGTTAGAATGAAAAAAAAGACATTGAAATTGTAGATATAATTGTTCAGAATTCTACCAAACGCAACAAAATTTGACAATAAAAAGAACCTATTGCTGTTTTCAGCTCGATTGTATTCGGAGATTCTGAGATATTTCTTTAATATTTATGACGTCGTCGTTTTCGTCATGCGAAAATGTCAAAATACCATTTTGTGAAAATTGTGGTATAGTGAGAATACATGGTATTGTCTTATAGTATCAAAGTTATCTGGTCGATGTTGGAAGAATTTATCATGACAAAGCTGTGTCGAGACATGATAATTTCTCGCAGCCGAGAACAGATAACATTGATATTTTAAGGCACTTACATGTTATTATTTTTATCATTCAATCATTTTTCAGCGCTTAAGTATAATAAACCCTTAAAAATCAAAGAAATTTAGGTTAAAGAATATTCAAGTTGTTACTAAAAATAAACTGCCTGATATCATATTATTTCATTAGACAGGTGATATCAGGTCAATATAGGCTTCATTGCATGATGGAATGGAAAGGATTCACTTAAAACTACTACACCCAAGCAGAGGTATACTGGTCCTGTGTTGAAGATGAAAATCATTTGCGAAACCTTTTAGAAATGGTACCCCGTTTTTCCCCGTGTACACACTTACAAAGCGGGGTATTATTTATAAACCTTCACAAATATGAATATATGCAAATATGTGGTCAAGGGCGTGAAACAAAGTGCAAATCTTTTTTACGTCATAATACATCACGCAAATATTACTACGTCACGTATACTTGACCTTTTTTTGCAGATATATATATATAATACGTAGTGTTTTGTATGAAAAAAATATCTAACGAGGATGGGAGAATTGATCATTGTCGAGGCTCTGCCGAGACAATTATCAATTCTCACAACCGAGTTAGATATTTTTTTCATACAACACAATTAGTGCGTATTATATTTATCTTATAACCTCTTTTTGTCTTGTTTTCGTCGATGTTTCTAACTGAAATGCAAGTTTCTAAAAATAACTGCATGATATTATTGTTCTAAAAATAATTATGTGATATCATAAAAAATAGTCATAAGATAAATGACGTAGTTATATCTGAGGGATGTTATGTGACGACCGATTCATTCATTACTGATAATAAAATCGTGAAATTGACTCTCATTTCGATCAAATCCATTCAAAATCACTCGCTCAACCCTCCTATCAATCATTCCAAACGGTCACTCACACCATTCAAAAACGCTCCGAAATCGAATTGTTCAAAACGATCTCTCTTTTTTTTTATTCAAATCGAATATATCAGTCTGCGATTATTTTGGGTGGTGTGGATGTTTAACCGTTTGATCGGACCGTTAAGACAAAATAACAGAAAAGTTTTTAGAATTTCTAATTTCCACATTGGACGAAATTATTGATATTGTATTACTTCCCTTAGATTTCGTACAAAAGTCTTTCTAGATTTTCGTCTGTAATGATCGACGGACGCCATGTACCAAAATATTATTCACGCAGAATTATCAACATTCTTTTCCGTGAAATAAGTCGTCTCAAAATTATTTCAATCAATAAAATAAGCGAAAATGAATTGAACACAAATTCCATGCCGCGACCAAATTTAACACAAATGAAATACAACCAACATAAAATCGGCAAACAAACCAACCATCTGGGGGTGTCGAATGTCATTTACAGGGGAAATGGGATTGAAAAGGGGCCGCGTGTTTTCATTGGTCAAATCCGTGTTTATGGCCCCATCTTTCACACTTTTACTGACAGACCCAGTTACATCATTCGCAGATGCCCACGTCCAAAATATGTCAAAAATAAAGGGATTTCCTTACACACAACAAAAGAATTCGAGACACACAAACCTAGCAGTAGAATTCTATAAACTGTTTCAAAGATATCTTCTTTATTTCCTCTAATAATGAAGATTATAAAGTACAATATGCATGTCATAGAAAAATATTAAAATAGCATACACGAATATACAATATAGAATATTTAAAGGGACTGAGATGAAAAAGAATAATTCATTTAGTGATAGAAAGCGTAGGAACTTTTATTACAATAGAACGTTAAACTTCCAGGCCACAAATGTAATATCAAGTCCAACGCATTTAAAAATGCAAAATTCAACCTCATTTTGTTGCTTTATCATTGTTATTTTAATCATTATTTTTTATTGGTAGCGTTGTTAATGATGTTTGGGGTAGTGTTGTTTTGTTGCGGTTTTACTTTTTTAACGAACATTGAGCTCACGCATCGACTATTTGTGCGTGCACAGGCTCAATTTTCGTAAAACATCAGAAACGGACCAAACTGATGCAAGACTTTGGCGAAAAAGGCGAATGAAAAGAAAAAAAAACACCTTAAATATTATTTATTTGATAAAAAAAATGGTGAACATAAAAGCTAGTATTACAATAGGACATGAACCCAGGTGTAATGTTAACGCGGATATTTTAGTGCAAAATATACAATACATTGCTACTATGTCGAATTCAAGTTGAGAATTCAACACGTAATACTTTTCTCGTGTCTCGTCATTTGCCGAACTGAATATCTCGTCTGGCGATACACAATTATCTTTGTAAATCAATATTTTCCAAACAGTTTGAGAAAACCCCTCTAGACACTTCATTAACGACCAATGAAAGTCGGTTTAAGTGTTAAACCAATAATGTGAACCGACCGCGATGAACAACTCTTGTTCTTATTGGCTTTATCAAATTTTCATTGCTCCCTTCTGTCAGCCATCTTGATTGACGTATACACTCCGCCTACTCGGTATTCCTGCGCCAGTAAAAACTGGGTCATTTATGTCGGTGAATGGCGAATTAAGTTATTGGAGCACAGCCGAGCGAGGCTAGCGAAACTAATTTCGTGCATAAAAATATCGATATTACGTGTTGGCATGCTGAAACATATTAACGCTACACTTGAAATGCGTTTTATTTCTCTTTGAGAATAAAACTGGAATAAAAAGAACGTTAAACTCTTTTTTAATGTAAGCAATTTTTTAAAACTTCGTTTCGTCCCTTAACTTCACGATATCTCATTTTTGATTGTTTACTAAATGGTATAACTGCAGCATCTTGGTTTAATGTTGATACAGTATTTGGGCGGCCTTTTTTTAAATTCACACATTCACAACAAAAATAGTTCGCATATTGGAAATTGTGCATTTCTCTTTCGCCTTTTCTAGTATTTTTTCACTACCTCTGTACTTAGAATCGAGAGAGAGAGAGAGAGAGAGAGAGTAAGAGAGAGAGAGAGAGGGGGAGGGGGGGCAACCCTGCAACCATGCGTTCAAGATTCCAAACGGTGCATTGTACGCATGCGAGAGAAAATTGAAAACAGTTTGGATCGTTTTGTCATCCTGGCTGCAGGGCGGGGGCCACGCTCGGCTGTTGGGTTCTGGATTGTGGACAAAAGTAATTTAGTTGAAAAAGGAGCATTTATGTAATAAACTATAAAAAGCAGATATCGTCCATGATACTAAAGGTTGCTATCTTTTATTCTAGATATGAGTGGCGAGTTTCAAAGGAATAAATCCATTACCAGTAGAGATGAAAAAATGCAAAGTTTTCGCACGACAACATCAATCACGAAGACAAAGACACTTTGGCAAGGATAGGCCTATGTTGCAATGCCGAACTAAAAACCACCCGCTGTTAAATATGGTGGCTTATTTAGGCCACGAGATACGTGATATCTGTATCTTGATAATGGGAGACTTTAGGTCTAAGGGAACTAATTCATTTCCAACCACTCTGGTAGAAAACTTTAGGGAAACTCCGGTCCATATACTCAAATGTTGAAGGTGATCTCTGATTGGTCAATATTATTGAAATCCAAAATTGTTTGTATATTTTTCAGCGATTATAATCTGTTGTTGAAATACAATCGAAAAATTAAAGATTTTAAACTATTTTCCGGGTCCAAAAGCTATTTTTAAACATGGGTATATTTTTTTGAGGGGCCGGTAAAAACAGCTTCGCGGTAAGGGTCATCTCAAAAATGGCCCAAAAAGTCGTAGAGAAAAGGGATCATGCCATACTAATTTTCAATTCATTTCATGCGCAAATGAACGGGCCTCAATTTAAGACAGGTTTGATCACTCTCGCAAACTCTTGGACTGAGCTATGACCGGAAAGGTTATAATGGCCGATAACGGAAAATGAATTAGTTCCCTTATACCTTTTGTGTGTTATCTCCCTTGTTTGTTCTGTGGATTAAATCAAAAGCACTCCAAAATGGTTAGCGGTCCTTTTAGAAATTTTCCTTGGATTTTATCCATGGTTTCTGTGGGGATGTTGCGAATTTTATTTTTGTGAATACAAAATATTTATTTATGAAATTCGAATATATAATAAAGTTTTCAACAGTTAAGTAGAAATTGAATATTTATTTTGCATCGAATGTATCTTATGAATTACGTAATATTTGATTTAGAGCTTATCATCAAACCCTATAGTGCAAAGGCATAAGGATAAAACCCAAGGTAACCACTGAAAAGGACCCTTCCTCCTTTGGGAGTATTTCAAGGGAGATAACCGACCGATATCCCTCATTGCGATTAAATAAAGTTTACCAAAACTATTTATTTCCTTACTAACGAAACTCTTTTTGGTAGAATCACTGAGGATTTCCTACGCTTCTCAGTTTTGAAATGTTTTAAAACAGCAATTGCAAATTGCTGCAGCTGCACTAAACTTTTAAGTTATAGTAAGAGTGTTAGATAATTTCATTGAGGTTTGAAACCAAAAACCTTATCATTCTGTATGAATACTCGAAGCGGATTCATACATGAATGCAATTAGGTTTCTAGTCTCATATCTGAATGTAATCAGAAATAACTCTCTTCATATCCTAGAATTTTATTTCAAGAAGCAAAAATGAAAAGAATTATCCATTATGAACCAGAGGCCCGTTTTAGTAAACATCTTTCGAAAAAAAATGATCGTAAGTCAAAATCACAAATCGTACCTGGTGTTTTCATTCAATGTTAGATTCTGCCTTGCAATATCTCATTGGAATCGTCTTTAGAAGACGATTCTTATGAGATATTGCATTACAGAATCCCATATTAAGTTTCTACTGTAGAAGCAATTTTAATTTTTGACTTACGCACAAAATAATCGTAAGACGGGCCCCAGGTTTCTTATTGGACTTCTTTGTTTCGGAAGTTTACAAAATAGGTACTCATTATTTCATCGAGTAATAAAACAAAATTTCCCCCCAATTAGAATTCTCGAAAACTGGAAAACGGACACGTTAAAAGGAGATTATTATTTTTATTTTTTTAACGGCTGAAAAGAGTCAACGTCAGAAATTATCCGAATGAAAGTTACCCAAATAATATGATTTCACGACAATAAACTTAACTTTACTAGATCTCAATTTCAGTTTTTGGGATGATCGTACGAAAAAAATCGAATTAAAAAAACACGTATCTAGCAATTGCACAGGTTTCCCGAAATACACTGTCTTCGCCAAATTTGATTTTGTGGTCATTATTTAGTTATTTGTTTTTCCATGCATAGACCTCATACATGTACACATTGGCTGTTGCCAAGGAAATTTCTCTTTTATCAATTGCATTTGCATAATGTGCCTTCAAAAGTTAAAAATGCACTAATTTTTGTAATTCTAAAGTGGGAAAATGCAACAAAAACCTATTTTATTAAAAAAAATCCAAATGAATTTTTATTATTTTTCGATATGTTTTAAAAAACATATTTTTCCTATATTTGGTTAAAATTTCAGCTTACCTTTCCATGCAAATACGAAATATTTTCGTAATTTTATAGAGTCCCCTCCTAATTAAATGACACTTATAATGTATTTTTATTCTTGATATCTATGATCAAGTCATTCAATTGATATCAAATGTTGAAAGGAAGCTAAGTTTCGACATTTTACCATCATTACTTTACGTAATTTCCCTGAGTAAAATCTCATGAAAACCGGTCTTTTTTAAACAACGTGCAAAAAGAGCCGTAAAATAAACGAAACCCCACTTCCGGTTTATAGAGTCGAATACCGCTGTCCATTGCCACATTAAGTTAAGAATATCCTTTTTTAAACCAAAAAAGTTTCAGAGATTATAATTTCAAAATCAAATGCTGACTTATAATTAGGAAATTTCAGCACTTTGATTTATATATAATTTTACCAAGGTTTTTTATTCAGCAAGACAAGGGTTAATATAACGTCACAATCAACATGATGCATTTGAGTAAAAAAGGAGATTAAACGTGGTATATTAAAATTTGAATACAAAATGCAGTGATTTACTGCCTTTTGTCATCAAATCATAATATGCACAAAATCAAATTATCAAATTATAATATGCACAAAATATCTTCAGTAGACGAAAGTACAATGTATACAATTAAAGGATTTTGTTTTTCTTCATGCGTATTAACCGAAGTACTACCAGAAGCCGATTTACTAAAAAATTTTACGTCCGAGGTACTTTCCATTTTACTGAAAAGTCCGAGCGATGTTCCGTTTGCCCGTGAGAAAGGGAGACTGATTTGCTAACTTGATTGCGCTATGACGGTGGCTTCTCTTGATACTTTGAAAATATTTAATATTAGTTGGGTCCATTAATATCCGTGCATTCTGATTGGTTGATAGTTTGGTTTGTTCCCCAATGAAAACGATTCAAGTTGAGATCGCAACTATTTTGTAAGCTTACAAAGTGAATAGTCCCAAGGCAAACCTATCTTTTTTTCAGAAATCTTAACACTATCACCTCAGAAAATTAAATTACAAGATATGAAGAGAGTATTCATCAATTTCATGGGTGTATGAAACTAAAAACCTAGACACATAAAAGTATAAATCCGCTTCGCGAATTCATACAGTTCTATAAGGTCTTTAATTTCATTCCTCCATAAAATTGACAAATACTCTCTTCATCTCATAAATGAAATGGATTAGATTTTCTGACAAAGCTCCCCTTGTCTTCTATAACGAACAGTAATCAGAAATGTCACTGTGTAAGATAACGTTCTAAATGACGTCATCTACAGTTAAGAACATTGTGAAATTGACAAGATGAATGATTTTGGAATAAAATCGAACGAGCGTGTGGAGCGAGTTTTGAGTGAAATTCAAGGAAGATAATCCAATATCGCTAATTTTGTTCAGGATGAACAAAATTAGCGATATTAATTACCTCCCTTAAATATTCGAACAGGTTCTATTAATATGTTCCCATCTCTTCAAGGACCAGTCAGACGCTTAAAATTTTAATTTTGATAGTGAAATCGCGATTTTAAAATAGCGTGTTTTTTTTATTTGAATGTACATGTAGTTGTTGATCTTATCTTTTAAGTGATTTTGGAGCGTTTTTTGAAAGGTTTAAGTGAGTGTTTGAATTGAATGAATGGGGCGCTGACAGAGTGATTTAGAACGAACGGTTTTGATTGAGTTGAATGCCAATTTCACAATGTAACTAACTTTATAATATGACCGACGTCGCCGGAGTGAAATAATCCCGTTGAATATTTTTGATATTACACGGGTGTTATTACACTAGTGGAATAACTATACAAATGAGCTCAGAGCGAATAGCAACGCTATTTTGAAACCGCGAAAATAACGTCATAATCTATGTTTTATGACGTCATTTTTGACCGGCGTTATAAGGTCGCGGAAAATTGAAACGTTGAATTTAAAGAATTTTGACGATTTTCGCTAAAATTCGGGTCATATTATAAACAGAATATAAAATTTGTGCTCATAAAATACAGAATTTATTAAACTCGTCATCTAAAACAGATAAAAACTCGGCGCAGCCTCGTTTTTATCTGTTTATAGATGACTCGTTTAATAAATTCGGTATTCAATGACCACTCATTCAATATCCTCTATGTAATACACGTTTTTGATCTGTATTTCTGCCACTAGAGCGTTTGAAAAATGGACTTTTGATAGAGTACAACATGTTGGTAATATGAGAATATAAATCTGTCATTCGATTTTATTAGAGACAAGCTGATCTCAACTTTGTCTAAAAATAGAAAATATATTAAGTCCGTCAACGATCGTCAGATCCTATATACATGTACATCGTTTCTCGTTCATGCCTTTTGTAGGATACCTGCGCATTTTTCTTTCATTCAAATGCACAACAAGTGTATCTTAAATGAAACTTTCAGTAAAACCTATCCAATCTTTGAATTAAAGCCTTACATTTTTTGTTCAGAATATGTTTGGTATACACTGAAACGACCCCAGTTATACATACACTTTTAAGCTCTTTTCTTTAATGCTTTTCGGTGGTTTATCGAGAAATAACGGTAGATTATCACTTGATAATCTCACCGCAAAGCAGTGAAATTATCAAAAACTTATACCCTGCTTTTGTGCATTTCATCCTATCTGACGTCATCTTTGCGGGGCGAAATAAGTGACGTCACAATGAACGTTGCATAGCAATCACGCGCAAAATGACGCGCTTCACGAAAATATGTCATAGCAACTTCGCATTTTGTCTCATTTTTGCATTAAAGAAATAGAATAATCGTTTGTTTTTCGTGTAAGATCGATTAATATTTCGTTCGTGAACAACAAAAGCTATATTTTCACTCGTTACTCGTGAAAATATTGCTTTTGTTGTTCACTCAACGAAATATCTATCGATCTTACACTGAAACAAACGATTATCCTCTATGCCTTTAAGTTTATTACATAAGTAGACGTATGTGACAGAAAGAAGCAAATCTGAATGTTACCGCCAATTTTTGGTAAGTTTTTTTTTTTGTGTTTTTAATTTTGCGATATTTTTCCCGTTTGTTTTTTTTTTTTTTTTGTTTTGTTTTTTTTTTTATGAGATGAAATCGAAATTTAACCAAAACATCGAGGTGAATATTATCATCTTCTATATTATTCTAAAGCATTGAAAATATATGTTGATTTACACTGTAGTTACGACGGTTTGGAATTACAGCGTCGATTATTTTAAGAAATTTACCCACTACACGGGAGGGAGGGAGGTTAAGAACGTAGACTGGTCCCACTGTCGACTATCATAAAAGCTTCATACATGAGTCGACAGTAGGACCAGTCTAGTTAAGAACGTTGGCAGAAGTCAATGGGAAGTAACTGGCCTTCAAGGATTATTCGTTTGGTCGGATTATTTCCCTTGAAATTCGAATGTTGACAAGGAACTTCCTAATGGGGTATAAAAAACAACAAAACACGCGAATTTCTCTAAAACAATGGGTGCAGGATGCTTTTATTTAATTGCAGGAAGCCTTTCTCGTTTTTATTACACAAAATATTTACATCAATAACCATAGCAACGACATAACAAATAACGTAACGACCAATCCAAGCCCGTCAAAAGCCCGTAAATTCTCATTATAAGTTCAGTATCCTGTGTCAGTTTATTTAACCAGTGCTGAAAAAATGAAAAGTATATTGGGTTAACAATTCAACCATAGAAGCAGTGGGCGTTTATTGTCATGGGAAAATTAAATCAAAATAATAATAATAATAATAATAATAATAATAATAATAATAATAATAATAATAATAATAATAATGATAATAATAATAATGATAATATTCATTCATTCATTCACTTTACTCAAAAGGAGATTAATTGAACAAACATTTTTTCTTTAACAATATAGATATGGCATGTTAATATAAACAATTCGGAAAAACATAGTGATGTATTATTTGGCTAATTTCGCCTGAGACTCTGTGCATATTCCGTATATCTTCGGAAAATTTCGGAATTCTTATTGCATTAACCGTTAGTAATCATTCATAAATACACAATTAAACCAATAAGTGAGGGCAAGAAATGATAGCTCAGTCGGTTAAGGTGCGTACTCACAATCATTCATCTATGAGTTCAAACCTCCCAGGCGCCTTGTTTTATTTGTTCATACTTTTCGCCCCTCTTAAAATCTCACACCTTTTTTCTCTTTGATATCAGAAAACGACCACTGCAAGTTAAAACCCTTTGCAACATTTCAGATGCAAAGAAGTCTTTATCGTTGTATATAAAAAAGAATTTTTAAACCGAACTTATGTATCTTAAATCGCGATGAAAATATGTTTTCCATTTTTTGAGAAAAGAACATAATTTCCCTGCTAAGCCTTGATTCGAGCTCGTCCCCTAAACCATGAAGAAGAAGAAAAAATTTCCAACATTACCACATAGGTACTCGAGACTAGTAGAGCTTCATTTCAAGTGTTTTTGTTGTTTTATCATCAATATTATTTGGAAGTATTAGTAGAAGTCGTATTTTTGTTTGTATGTGCTGAAAAAAGCTTAAGAGACTAGTAGGTTATATCCAAGTGGAAATGATTATTGCCTTCATTTTTTCGAATGAATTCGATAAAGTGTTAAGTAGGTTAAAATGATAGCTTTATAAGAAAATAAATTCATTGATTTAAATGTCTATTTTATTTGATTGGCCAAAAAAGTTAAAAACGCCACCCTTTCCGATAAAAAAAATCATGGGTGTAAGAAAGAAAATAAGATAGAAAATTTGAGTTAGAAAAATACAATTTCTACTGCTCGGTTTGAACTCGTACTCTTTCGAACAAGAGGCAGATGTCTCAACCTCTACACCACCGGTTTGATTAGTCTATCGGCCGCCACCATAGCGCAGTTGGTTAGGCATAAGACTTCCAATCTGGAAGTCGTGGGTTCGATCCCCGGTGGCGGCTAATATCCTTTCCGACGTTTGTCTTTCACCAATGGGTAGATAATCGTAAACCTATGTGAAATAGCAGTCGGAGGCTAGGAAAGGGTGTAATGGTAGTACAGGTGAAAAGAAATACCAGGAATCCATTGTTAGGCGCTCCGGCCGCCGCGATATAACTGAAATAATGTTGAAAGCGGCGTAAAACCCCATTCAATCAATCAATCATTGATTAGTCTATCAACCGCCAGTAAACACTTAATTCGTAGATCAAATTAGCGGAAATCGTCGACCATCGGGATTTTCCGATTTCACTCACGAAAAATAAACAGAGAGTCTCAGGCGAAATTAGCCAAGGAAAAGTTTGAAATATAAACTACGTAGCACCAAACGGACGGTAAAATAAATGTGCAATTAGGCGCTTTAAATTATATGGTCCGTGGAAACAGCTATATGTGTAATTAATCGTCATTCTACGAAATTGGATTGAGTCGTGCGCACACAATGAGTTGGGATTTTCACCAAGCACCATCATTAGAAAGCGTTCATCGGATTAATAATGATAATAATAATAATAATAATAGTAATGATAATAAATTGGAAAGATCTAGCCTAGAACCTACCTGACAACCGGTGTTCCAGATATATTTCCGTAGACTACAAACGTGTTGGATCCTTGTCTGTTACGGAGGGCGAAAATGATCACGATTAAACCAATGAAAGCCACTGAAACAAAATCGAAAGGACCAATAAAAATTAAAATTTTAGAAGTCCACCAGTATGTTTATAAATGTACAGTATTTTACGAACGCGTTGTTGTTGTTATTGTTGTTTTTCAAGTCATAAGACTTAGTACACTATGGTGTAAAACGCTTATGAAGTAAGGAGAAATCACATAGAAATTTATTCACAATAAAATTCATATTTCATGTGTTTTTACTGGGTACACAGATAGCTCCGCCCATTTATTATACTCAACGTCATCTTTAACGGGAATGTTGATGTTTTTGACGTCATATAACTAACGTGCTAAATGACGCACTTCCCAACTTCGATATCATTTCTCGTTCATTAATTTTACACCCAGAAAAGGGTTATAAAACTATTTTTTACATCCATAAAAAGATAATAAACTCATTTTAGATTTGTGAGCGTGTTAAAATGGATATAACTTCATGAAATCTGCCCCGGGTTTCAACTTTTGCATATAACTCCTCCACCAATAGACTTCACTTTTTTACACATCAACGCGAAAAGGAAATTATTTCATAAATAACGTAATAATTATCATTGCTTTTATGCTTTTCGGTGGATTAACGAGGAATAACGTTACTCCTACCACCAAACCAGTGAAATTACCAAACGTTATACCCCTGCTTACGTTCATTTCACCCTACAAGACGTTGTCTTAGCCGAGCCAAATTAGCAAATTACGTCATAAGGTTGCGTGCAATCGCGTGCAAAATTACGCGCTTTGATGAAATTCGTCATTTCGTCTTATTTTTTCCTTAAAAATCGTTTATTTTTCGTGTAAGATAGACGAATCTTTCATTCGTGAAAAACAAAAAGTAAATTTTCTCTCGTGGCGAAGCCACTCGTGAAAATAGAGCTTCTGTTGTTCACACATTGAAATATAAATCGATCTCACATTGGAACAAAGAGTATCCCCAATCTCATCAATTTCGACTAGAGAAGTATACTTACGGAAAGAAAATCCAATTCCGTTACCCCCTCCGAATTGGCCCTGGGACATGCCCACCAAACACAGAAGGGCTAAAAAGCCCACCAACACGGGCTTCATCGTACCTGCAGACTGGATTAGAATTGTAAAAGAATTACAGTGGACCCGTTAGCCTGGGATTCGGGCCCTACTTTTAGAAGTTTGTAACAAGGTAGATAACAAAGTTGAACCATTGAGACCTTATAAAGAGTTAACTTCTCTTCAAAGAAACATCTTAAATCAGGCTTTCAGAAACTAGACATTGACTTTATATCACATATTTTCAATAATGTACCTCTATTTAAGAGACGGCTACCAAACTATGGACCCGTAAAAGTTCCACATCACTATTGAAGTAATGAACTTTAACAGTGTTGACCATGGTTTCCTAATGATTTTCAGTAGGAAACCTTGGTCAACATTGTGAAAGTTCATGAGTTCCGAAATGTTGCGGAGCTATTATGGGTCCACTACCTTAATAAATAAAAAAACCCAACAAAATGAAAAAATAAAATTGACAAAGAAAAATGTATTCAAAATGATTATCCAATGAAATAGACCGAGTGGTGGTGAGTTTTTTATGGAATAAACAGGAGGTAATCCAAAATCGCTAATTTCTTCGGACTAAAATAGCCTTTTTACCTCCCTTCATCATAATCTACGTATTTTTGTCCTTGGGTGTCCTCGCTGACCAGATTTCTGATTGAAATGGCGAGCGTTTAGAACGATTTCGATTTGTCTTTTCTTCTTCTTCTTCTTCTTTTATGTAATTTTTGGCGTTTTCGGAATGATTTGAGTGAATGCATGGAGAGAATGAGTGGAGCGCTGAGAGTAAAGGATTTAGTTTGGTTTTTATCAAGGTAAATGTCAATTCCACGATGTTACTAGCTGTAAAAATAGTTTAGTTGCTTCGACTATTGTGCATTTAAAGAGTCAAACGTTACCTTTTTGTCATGCAACATGATGCAAATATAAATTTAGGCGTGAACCCAAAATGAGGGTGCGTGTAAAATTTACAATTGTGCCCGTAACTGTTTACAAGTACGTCTTACGAAAAAGGGGTTGCATCCGTAAATAATCATCAAAGTGTCTTTAACCAATGAGAAAAAGAAATTCGTTAATGTAATGGACGCGCTTCTTTACAACCATGGTATGGACGTATTCCCTTAAATTCTACGGGTGTACGTTTCTACTTATGCGTGTACGACTTTCGACCCATACAGTACACATTTTTAAAGCCACTAAACCACAGACAATTGTTTTCAAATCGGATTTTGCTATGAACATTTATTTTGTAAGTCTCAAAAGCAGATTATGAAACATGTATTTGTGCCTAAAGAAATTATGGAAAGATACTATGGAGCACTAAAAAAATGTATCCAGTCCCGTTAACTATCTCAAGATCATTGCCTTTTCCACGGATTTTGAGAAAAAATATTAGTCTGAACAATAATTTAATAGTTTTATTTCCTCTATAAGGCTTTGTAAAAAGGCTTTTTATGTCCAAAATTATGACAAAATCATAAAAAATTAGAATAAGAATACCAATGCAACACTATTTTGAAAGTTTTCTCCGAAATATTATGCTAATGTAGAAATGGACGCACGGGGCAATTTTTGTTTACGCCCGATAAATTTTTCTCGTTCACATAATGTTGTAGATTAACATTGTTTAGGCACTATATGAAAGATTTTAGGAGCATTTCGTTTGTTTTCACGATGGAGTTACCTCGCTTTGGATGGCACTGGTCATTTTAGTAAAAAATATTTATATTCGTTTGTAAGCTTAATGCCAGTTGATAGCTATAAAACACATACTTGTTGATATAACCTCGTGCATACAAAAAGTGACTGTTTCCTTTGAATTTCCTCTTTGGTCCATGTTATTTGCATAATAAGTTTCAAAAAGTTAAAAACGCAATGATTTTGGTACTTGAATGGAAAATAATGGAGTATACCATTCAACCTTTTTTTATAAATGTGTTTATTTTTCTGATAAATATCTTAAAGCATAAATTTCCTATTGAAAAAAAAAACCTTCATTACCCTCCATTCAAATAAGAAAGTTTTTAGTAATTTATTGATGGCCCCTTCTTACTAAATAATATCTTTAGCTTTTTAGAATTATAAATTCGTTGATCAAGTTATTTAATTGATACCTTATATTGAAAAGTGGTTGTACTAGCTGGGTAACGAAATTAAGCTTTCGTTTTCTCACGTTATTTGAATCGGCAGAATTCCAAGTAGGCCAGTTTATTTAAACACTGCTCAAAGTTCAGCCGTATTTAATGAACCGAATAGAGTCCAGAGGCCTTTGTCTATTGCGATCTTATACAGAATACGCTGAATTAAACTCAATGACGTTTAAAAAAAACCAAACTGTTTGAAGTTACTTTTATCCTTGCCATATCTATTAATAATAGTTTTCTTATTATGAATGCCACAAATATACATGTATCATTTTTGATTTTGTCGTAGAAGTTTTAGGGCTTCGCTTCAGCTTTGCAACCAACCAAGGCGTTAAATCTTTATTTACCTTGATGAATATTTCATTTAAAAAGATCCATACACAAATGATTTAAAAATCTCCATCAAAAACTGGTTAAATTTTGTACTCACATTTGGTGACTGTCAGACGCCTGGTTAGAGCGGGCAGTAAATAGAAAGCGGAAACGCTTCCTTTAAATAATCACGAGGTCTACTAACCGGAAGTCAATGGGCGGAGCGTAGGTCCGTGTTTCTCGAAATGCGTCACCTCCGATTAGCGCAGGGAAAAGGGTCTCATACACGCTATACATACATTTTTATATCGTTTCTAAAGCGTTGATAATTTACACAGTGATTAGAATTTCATTCAGTACAGAACATGGCATAATAAGAATAACATTTCAACAATGAGCAATATTGTTGAAACGTTATTCTTATTATGCCATGTTCTGTACTCTTTTACCTAAATAAAGTTATTATCATCATTATCATTATTCGCTTTAAACTAATAAAAATGTATTTTTTGTGCATTTATTTATGTGTCAATCTTAATTTACTCTTTATAAACTTTTTTCTTTTGTTATGTGAGTCGTATCATTGTCCCACAAACAATCATTTTGAGGTTTTTTTTCTGAAAAAAAAACGCAACTTACATTATAAAGAAAGAAAATGTGAGAAAGCTTTTATCTAAGCAATGTTTACAATACAAAATTTGTTGTTAATGATGTTGTTTAGTTCTAAACTCGGATCAAAGGGTGAAGCCAGGTAATCCGTACACTACCTTCCTGAAATTGTAATTGGATATGGATTCAATTGGCAAAATCTGAAAATTCAAAGTACTATTTGGTCAGTGTTTAAGCAAAATGTCTATGTCTTTTTCAAAAAGTAGTCTGATATTATTCCCTTCCACCGGGAATGTCTTAAGAAAAAAAACCATTCGGTTGGACCCCCATCCGCTATTGATAAAAAATTCTGGATCAACGTGTACGGTTCGATATGCATTTACGCTTGTTTTCGTCAATAATCAAAATTGAATCTGGTAACAAGATAATTAGGGTGTATGATGCATTCCATCGTTTAAATAATTATTCGATGATGACGTTCTAATTCGACAGGGTCTCGAACGTTGGGTTAAACTGCCGTGCAATAACGTGCAAAGCGGGGTACCATTTGAAAAAAATGCGTTTTCACATCCCGAACGCAGGGCTGGGTACTATTAAGTCTCCCAAAACGGCAGGCTATGATAAAAACTTTCTGGCGTTCAGAATAACGAAGCGATCGCGAATTTCTCGGAAAAGGTATCCAGCTTCAGTTACAAAACTTTTCTCAGCCCCAGGCTCAATTTTCTCAAATTCTAAATTCAAATGAATGTTTGAAAATAAAAGATAATATTAATAAGTTGTTATTAATAACAACTTATTAATATCATCTGTTATGTTAATACATTAAAATGAGTAATAAAACAGAATTACGGCTTTAATCTCAAACTGAAATTTGAGATAATTTTGAATTGTGCCTGAGAAAAGTTTATTAACCTCGGGCCTAGGAAGGTGTTTCAATAGAATTTCGAGATGTATAAGTTTTAAGTTAAGAATTGGATAATAATGTTTCACGTTTCCTTATTTGTTGAAAAATGTGACCCGCCACACAAAAAGGAATCATCTGGGATCACCGTAAAACAAACAAACAACAACAACAAAAAACAAAAAAACAAAAAAAAAATTACAAAAAGAAAAGTTTCAGAAGATGTCAAGCGGTGGTCGCATCTCAAAAATTCTTATAAAGGAGAACAAAACGATCAATCTCGATTTAGAATATCAGCAAAAGAGTGAACAGTTTGTTCCCTAGTTAGCCCTTGCAACCCACACGGTCTGACAAGGATAAACACTTAAAACACACTGCCCGTAAGGTACCTGTTTGCACGGCGGAAAACAAATGCATAAAGTGACCGCCTTTTGTAGTCCTTCAATGGTCGCCTACTATCGATCCACAATTTCAAGTGAGTGATCAAAGGTCAATTTTGTTTATACACTGTATAGACAGAATTTGACCTTTGGTCACTCACTCAAACTTGTAGATCTATACATTTGAGCCTGTATGAGACGTTTCAAGCTTCAGTAAAACTTGTATTAAACGACCACTTCTGGACTACCAAAATGGCAGTCGTGAAAGAGAATGGTCGCTTAGTACTCGTTTTGATTACAAATAAGACATATAGTTTGGATTGAATATGTTTGTTACTGCGAATTTCCAAACAAACTTATGTTGGTTTGTATCTTTAAGGGAATGGAGTTTAACGCTGCTTTTAACATTATTTCAGCCACATCGCGGCGGCTGGAGCACCTAACAATGGATTCGTGGTATTTCTCACACCAGTACAACCATCACATCCTTTCCTAGCCTCCAGCTGCTATCCCACATAGGTCTACGATTATCAACCCATTGATGGTAGACAAATAGTCGGAAAGGATGAGTCCCGCCTTCGGGGACCGAACCCCGTCCCTGTACCTCTAGATTGACACGCGCTACCAACTGCGCTATTTCGGCGGCTAACTTATGTTGTACAAACTCATTCGAATCGTATCGATGAAACGATTCTATTGAGTTCGGACAACATACGATGAGAAGAGTTATTTTTGAGACCGAATATTCCTTCTATGTTAGATTTAAGGAAAGGGCCTTTGGAAATAGCTGTATAGCAAAATTGGTCGCTTAAGTAGACGTGGTCGCTCTGGCAAGATTGACTATATATATTACCTGATTGCGAAAAGAGACTATGATTCGGTATCTATCTATTGAGCGCGCAGTGAAGACTCTGCTCAGACTGTGCGGATGCACAGGCTGATCCGAGTCTTAATGTTGTGCACATGAGAAATTGCTAAAAAATTGAAAATGTTACACATAGGCTTTTTTTTCTATTGGAAAAAAAACGAATTTTGTTTTGTTTGTAAAGCGTTTAACACCATTTTTAACATTATAGCTGTAACGATAGATACGTATATCGCCCGGCTGATGAACCTGCCCATGGTTTCCCCGTCAATTCACCAATACAACCACAACATTTCATCCGAGACACCAGCTGCCCATCCCACTTAGGCGTACTACTTATTATACGCTCAATTTTGGGAGACAAAGTACTCGTGTCTCATTGAATTTTATCAAATGTCGGAAGAAAATTGGCCGAGCCAGGGTTGAAAATAATTTAAGCTCATCGAAAAATTACTAAAAATTGGTTTTAAAGTTGCTGCGTTTCCTATCGGATGAAAAATAAAAACCACGAAATTATACCCCCGGGGCCTTAAAATTTAGTGGTTTTTCAAGCGAGCGTATATGACGTGGTCAATGTTAGGTTGATGGTCGAGGATAGCCGTTTATCGACTATAAACTTCTAGATATATACGCTTTTCTGATGATTTTATGCGATTTAATTTGAAAGGGAGAAACAGTTTTCCGCATATTTATGAATCTTATCTTTACATTACCCTTTTTTCTTAGTTTTTTCAAATACGCACAAACATAATGAATTAAAGACTAAACTTTTTGGAATTTTAAATACCATGGAAATAGAAATATCGTGAAAAAGGAAGAATGGTAGCAACACACTATAGTTTTTTACTGTTATTATTTAGAGACGAAGTGAATATTGCTTTTTATTTACGGATGTATGAAACAAATAGCCGATTTATGCTGTATGAATACACGAAATGAAACAAACTTATAATCGGTCACTGGCTAGATCATTAAAAGTACTTTTTATTCAAGAAATGAAGAGAGTATTTTTAAATTTCATTGGGGTATGAAAAGTAAAAACATAACCACGCTGTATAGATACCCAAAGCAGATTCATAGATAAGTATGATTATGTTTTTAGTTGGATATATCCATGAAATTAACAAACACTCTCTTCATATCTCATAATTTGATATCATGAATCAAATTGAAAGTATTTATCAATAATTAGACACGTTTCTTAGGGGACTACTTTGTGCGCAGGCTGAAAGAATATATACACACTCCACATTGTTTTTATTGAGGAATAAGCCAATCAGAAGGCAAGTTTGTTGATTAAAATGATTTTTTTTACCGAATTCTTATAGTAGACCTATTTTCTCTTGGGTACAGAAGGAAAGTAGGATTAGGTACTCACCAAAAAGTTGACGATAAAGGGAATAGTAAAAAAAAAAAAAAGGTAGAAACAACGTAATGCAAAACTTTTGGATCGGCCGATTCGGCTTTTCATGTGCGATGTCGTAAAACATCGGAATTATCGAATAGTATCTTTTAATAGGCTACGATACGAACCACCACGCATCAGATGGAATCACAAAAATTTCGACATTTTTATTTTTAAATTGTGCGCTGTGATGTTACAAATACATTTCTGTCGTCATGACATTTGATTTACCTCACTTGTTTCTGCTTATCGATTCCAGTGGTTTCGGAAGGTTACAAAGTTACTCGGGAGATCCCGATGTCGTACCCCTTAAAAAATGCATAACACTGTCACTACCTTAAAACATGAGTATAATATGATGTAAGGTTGTCCAAATAGCATATAACTCTTCACACAAAACATTACCGAGAAAGTCGTAAAGTAGACTGATCGGGATAAAAAAAAAACAAACAAACAAAAAAAAACTTATTACATTCTTTAGATTTTCGAAATATAGATGAAGGGGAAAACCGTAGAAGTTCGGACAGACGTATAAATTCGGACACACTTTCTAAGATATTTTTTTAAAAGCAATGACAACAGCGTTATTATCAAATATTTCTTCTATACATTCTGAGATATATCTCTCTTAAGTCAGTTTCATTTGTGATAAAATGATAGATATGTTGGTGAAAATAAAACTATTTGAAGTCTCAAACGAATTGAAATGACATTCATACATTGCTGGCGAATATAAGCTCGGTCAACGGTTAAAAATGGTTATGGATTGGCGAGCATTAATTGTAAAACGGATATTATTCGATTAAAATGTCAAAGAGATAAACAATTTTAATAAAATAATCAACAATTATTTGCTAAGAATCGCAAAACATAAGTAAAAATTCGGACTAAAAAAATTGTATGCTTTGAAAACCAAGTAATATCAATTTATCCCCATATATCTATTTTTTCATTGAATACATCCGAAATTCATACACGTTTAGACATTTCATGTCGGCGTTTGTTAATATACTCATTTCTCTGTATTTTATTCGAAATATTTGCCAATTTACTGCATCAAAGTTGATGAATAAATATAGTCAAAGCATTCCTGAATTGAAGTTTCAAAGCTTCGTATTAACATTCTTCGTTTAAGACATTTAAAAACAGAACGGACGTGTGATTATGGTAGCATAGTGCCAGTATCATGCATTAAGGTAACGGTACTATAAAAGTTCCGCAACATTTCGGAACTCGTGATCTTTCACGAAGTTGACCGAGGTTCATTAGGAAACCTCGTTTAACACTGTTAAAGTTCATTACTTCCAAAACGTTGCGGAACCATTGCGGGTCCACTACCTTTCTTTTCTATACAGTACCGTATCACATGTGTATATAAGAAGAATATTTTTAAATCGGGCTGTGAAGCCCGAATTTTTATATACCGTTTTCCAGACATCCAATCTGTTGGACATACTACATTTTTTACCTTTATCTTCTTAGCAATGTGTTCGAGCCAAACTATGTGTTTTCAAACACCGAAGAAACGGCCTTTTCAGTCACAATCTACAAACTTTTTTTTATCTTAATTACTTTTGCGACAAATAAAGAAGAGGCTAATACAAAATTTGATGTAATTTTGGCTTTTAGTAATTACAAGTTAGTATTTTCAGTGTTTACAACAAGATTTTCGGTTGAGTAAAGGAGTTGAAACGTACAATAGGTTAACTGTTTAATAAATTTGTAACAATTACAATATTACTGCTCTGATTCTTTTCTCGAACGGTCATTTACCACTTGTAGGGCTGACAACCAATCAAATTCTGTTATGATTATCAAGTGGTCAAAACCCAAGCTTACCGAGGTGTTATCCATTGAGCTATTTTGTTCAAGACAAACAACACAGAAACGGCCTTTTCAGTTACAATCTACATTTTTTTTCTCTTTTCCTTTGCGTCAAAAATGGAAGAGGCTTATACATAATTTGATGTAATTTTCGTTTTTATTAATTACCAATTAGTATTTTCAGCGTTTTTTCAAGCTTTTGTGTTCTAACTTTAAGCTCTCTGCGCGAAAAGGGGCTTTTCCAGTCCACTGGACCGAGGCTAAATAATTTTGTTGAAATTTCATGTACAATTTTGGCATCTCTACTGTTACTGTGCCTATACACTGCAGAGACATGACCGGGATTTGCCATTATCTGCCTCTATATAAATGCTTCCCTCATGCCGGTTCTACCCCCTTGGCGTCTGACCGTATAGCGCAATTGGTAGCATTTTGAATAATCAATCTTAGTTGAACTGGGTTCAGTTCCAAGTTGAATGGAAATGTTTTGTGGCATATCTCTATAGTTGAGTGGATATAATTCTGTAAACTCTAGTTGGATGAGCTGGCGATGTCCTCGAAACGATGGAGTGTTAAGACAAAAAACTCACAAATTGGGCAAATATTTTACAAACTTTTATTGTCCAACTTTGAGCCCTTTTGATTGACGGACTATTGCACTATCCTAGCTTCTCAATGATGCCCGATTTACAGTGCTGACAGCACTTTGATTTATTTTAAATGGGGTTTATGCAGTTTTTTATTCACTCAAATCGCGACGGCCGAAGAAAACAACAATGGATTCCTTGAATTTCTCTAACCAGAACTACCATAGCCTCCAGCTGCAATAATAGGTCTACGATTATCAACCTATTTTGGGAAGACAGATATCGAACCCAGGACCTTTTGAGTTATAGTCCGACGCGCTACAAATTGCACTTTGACGGCGGCTTTAGGAAAAAAGAAAGGGGCTTCGATAGTTTCCATTTTAGAAGGGTGGATGGGTGTGGTGGGGGCTGTAAAACCCCAGTAATTGACATTATATTCAACATATTTCACGTTGGACTGGCTTGCCATTACAGCTCAACCCCTAGCTCTACAATAGAACAAAACGTGTACTGTCTCATGTTTATCACCTTTTTGTGTTTATTTCCGTTTATTTTTCGTCGCTACCGTAGCATATGCCCATATGAGCTATCCGCCAGAACATGTTTAGTCGTTAAGGAGGAAAGTACAAGGCCACGTGACGAAAATACTGCCGAGATCCACCATGGTTACCCATACCTAGGTTTATTGAACCGAAACAAAAGCACCGCCTAAAGGTGCCTACGCTCGGTTGTTGCTCTTTTAATGATAAACGTTTGTACCAAGTTTTAAGTGAATTCCTTCGGTAAAATCAGAGATTTAACAAAATATCATTTAGTTTTTTGCACGTAACAAATGCTTTAGAAATACATCGGGTTTTTTTTCTCTCCGAAAAAAGCAAAGCTAAAAATGATTATTTTTGAATCCAAAAGTGTTGGAACCCATTAGAATCGTCTGAAGAAGGCGATTCTGAAGGGCTCGAAAACTCAGGTTCCTGTAAGATTTGTGCAACAACTTATATATGTTATCAGAATGACCAGCATTAGCTTTCTTGAAATAATATATTAACCGACCATTCCCAAAAGCAACCGGTTTTTGCGGTCGCATTAGTGCTCGCCCGACACACATTTTATTGAAGTTTCCATCGTCTAATGACGATGAGTATAGAAAGCGCCAAGGCTGGCTTTCAAATTTTTGTGGAACGGGACTTCTTTGTTTACCCACGTGACCATTTAATAATGATAATAATAATGATAATAATACTAATATCTTTATTTAAGGAAGGTTACTTATTAAGATACCATAATAAAACAAAAATTATGTTATAAAAAACATTTTCACTTCGTCTGTTACATACAGTGAAGAACATCTTCAAAATGACAAGATGAATGAATTTGGAATAAAATTGAATGAATGTGTGTAGCGAGTTTTGAGTGAAATTCAAGGTAAGTAATCCAATATCGCTAGTTTTGTTCAAGATGAACAAAATTAGCTATATTCATTACCTCCCTTTTATAAAGTATACGTAAATTTCTGTTTGAGTGTCTTCATGTATCAATCGGACACTTTAAAATCCACACCAGCCAATAAAATCGCAGAATGATTTGATCAAATTGAATTAAACCATGATCGTCTTGGCTGATTTCAAAATGTTTTCAAAATGTTTTCCAAAGAATTTGGAGCGTTTTTTTGATCGATTTGAGTGAGTATTTGGAATGAATAAACGGAGCGCTATATGAACGATTTAGAATGGTTTTGATCGAAATGAGTGTCAATTTCACGGTGTTTTTTAACTGTAAAAGGTAATGTGTTTGAAGAGAGCTGTCTTTTTCCAGTGCTTTACTAACAAAATCAATTTGACACTTCCACTTTAAATGGCTATCAATTTATGCGCCAAGTACATTCTGCATTTTCACATTTTTCAGTTCATTTCCATTTAAATTCAAACTTAGGTTTTCATCGTCAGTAGACCTGTGCCTAGAACCAATTAGCATGTAGGGACATGATGTTGAGAAAACACTAACTGTGAACGCGAATAAGATTTTCCCGAAGAGTGTTTTCGATTGAGACTTCATTAATCCCCACTTTTACATGGTAAAATCATCAGCGTCATAATTAATATCAACTTCAGAACATACAAATGATATATGAGCCTGTGCGTGACATTTCCAACAATTTGAGTTGCAAACATTGAGAAGCGTAGACAGCCACAAACTTTAAATATATAGTTACCTTATGGTCTACATATACTTTGAGACCCTTTTCTATCGCTTAAGCGCATAGTGGAGACTCTGGTCAGACTGTGCTGATGCACAGGCTGGTCAGAGTCTTTGCTATGCGAGTATTTGAAATTGTTGGAAATGTCAGGCACAGGCTCATATCATTTATATAAATGAGAAATAAAAGCGGACCTAAAATTAAACCCTGTTGCACACCAGATTAATTTTCAAATGGGTTCAACTTTAAAATGCCAATCTGTACGAGCTGTCCGTTCTCTGTGATAAGTATGATTTCATACAGTCATAAGCGTTTGGTGAAAGATAGTAAAGACTAAGTTTGTGTGATATCATTTCGTGATCAACAAGGTCAAAGGTTTTACTCAAATCAAAGAAGGGAGTTTTTATTAGTTTACCTTTATCAATATCTGTCAGAAAAGCGTCTATCATTTTAGCCAGAATGATTTTCTCCTAAGCCAGACTGGGAATGGTTGGTTATATTTGTTCTCATAATAATATTTGTAAGTGGTAGGCAATATATCGTTAAATAGTTTTGACATGGTAGGCCTATTGCTGTTGGGATCATCTCTATCTCCGCTTTTAATTATCGGCATTACTCTGGATGCTTTTGTTGAAATTGATGTAATAAATGGGGTTATACTAGCCCCACACTGTTTTAGAGTAATGTTCCAAGATTTGCTCTTGTATTTACTTGTCCACAGAAAAATGACCTAGAAAAATGTACTTGTCCAAAAGCCTATGTCGGACAAGTGGGGCATTGAAATTCCACACTCCCGGATCGTTATGCCTTCTTTTACAGTCTATGTTACCCGACAGGTTTTATTAAGCGACCGCTTTTATTTTAAAAGCGAGTATAATTCCCTTCACCATAAGCAAAATGTCTGAAAGAGTAGACATTCTTAAACGAAAAACTGTTTTTTATTGAATCTTATGTTATTGATCCCTATTAGAATCGTCTCAATGAGACAATTCTCAAGTGTTTGAACATCAAAGAATTCGGTATGAATTATTCGGCAATCTATATACATGTATTCTACATTATTTACCATGAGCAACCGTGTTTTGGATGCCTCCTTGGTGTTCGCTTTTTACAGTCCTGTGTTCAGTGTGACAAACGTTTTCAAACAGCTTGCCAATTATACCCCACTTTGCACTCAAGAACAAGTGCAAAGCGGGGTTTTGTCATCCTGAACGCAGCGCTGTATTTGTACGATAGGACGATGCGGGATTTTGAAAAGTTTTACATAATCATTCTACAAAAATGTGACCCGTTTCATTAGAAATCCCAGTTGTTCAACTCCATAAAAGAAAGCAACTGTCGAATCGGGAGTTTGTCTTAACGTTTGGTAATTCTAGTCAGTCATATTCATATTTCCATAACTTACAGCCAAAGTTTCTTTATCGTCGTCTGATCCTAGACGGCCCCGCGAAATAAACTTCAGCACAGCTTTGAACATGCGCACTAGCCCCTCTCTGACTTCCGGTAGAAATAACATTGGTACCGGAAGCAAGTTCAAACTCTGCACGTGAATCGCTATAAGTACCACGATTGCGTAGATGTTCTTTTCATAGTCCGTATAGATTGACGGAAGTTTCATAATCAGGAAAATGGAACCTTTGAGAATGAACAAAAAATTCATCCCAGCAATCATTCGGATCCAACACATTTCATCTCTTTCATTGGAGAAAACAATTTCCTTAAAGGTCTCAGAAGTGTTTGAGTTCAGTGAACGATGTCTTTTAACGTAGTAGACGATGATTGAAGTGATCGTGAAAAGCAAACCAATCGCAGCTGGAAGTGCAGTTCGCAGAGCGAACCTGGCCTCTCTGATACTCTTGCTGCGACTGTAATAACAATACGTGCCGTCACGGCGAGCGTCGTTGTTGTCGATGATCAGATGACCGACTATCAGGCAAATGACGATCCAGCTAGCTAAAATCGACACAATAAATCGAAGAAAATGCTTCGTTCTCCACCATTCAAGAGGTAACACAATCGTGAAGAATATCTCTATGTTTGCCAGAATTAGAATGAATGAAAATGCAAAAAACAAATACTCCAGGCTATAAATTACAAATAAGCACATTCCCTCGTTTTCGTGGAGCTTCCCGTAGAGGGCGACACTGTGCAAGATGGCGACAGTCATGTTAAGCGCCATTAGGTGATAAAGATACCACATGACGGAGTTCTCTCGCAATTTCTGTTGTCGTAATGTCGTGAACATTAGAATAGAGCAGCATGCTAGGACCATGGCGATCGCGAAGTTTGCTTTGTGCATAGCCTGAAACGAAACAAAATTGGAATGTTTTTCTCACTAAATCCAGACTTGGTATACCTTGACATAGTTCATAATTAATTACCACTTTGAGTTAAGAATACGGAGAAACAGATTTGTCATAGAAGGGTAAAGAAACTCTAATCTATGTAATGTTCTTCAACAAGATACCGAATATCATTTTCTATTTGCTTGTCCAATTAACAATGGAAATTACATCTTAAAAAAAACATAGAGTATGTTGAAACCATTTTTGGCCAGTCTTTTGAAATAATGTCTTTTCGAAAATGCTTTGAAGTGAAGACACACCTGGAGTGACCCCACCGGACTTTGGGCCTTCTTTGTTCTATATAAAATTGCACTCTTTTCCGGTGCTGTGGTCGGTTCCACAGAAAGGGTTGACCTTTGACCTCTTTAGCCCTTCATCTTCGTTCAATGTCCTACCTTAAAGTAAGAAAAAAACTCGAGAAACTCCCTTCAACTTTTGCGGTACCCAAGCTTGATTAGAGGTACCGTCTTTTTTCCACCCATGAAGAGGACAGCTACTTTGGGTACGACCCCCACCCGTTATCCGTCCTTTCGCAAAGGAAATCGTACACAGAGAAGGTCAAATCAAGCGTTCAATCAAAGAAGAGATGCAAAACTAGGTGAAAAGAACAAAAATGAGCACATGGGTTACTATTTTACCCTCAAAAATAACGTTTCAATGTCGCACTACTTTTTCTAAAGGATCTACTTTTACCATACAATGACCTCCGGAAGAAAATTCCAGTGAGGTCACTCCACCTGATAGATAGCACTGATTCTCCTCCATTTCGCGGCACGCAGGGCTGCATACTCGTCCTCATCGTTGATTGGTCCACCGTCTATCAGCTGACCTGTCAGATTCAATAGACTGGATACCGTGCTGTTTAAAGTACTATCCATTATACTCGATGTTGTTGCTGATGACGGCTTCTGGCGAAAAAAAAAAAAAAACAAAAAAAACACCGAGATATGTTTGTTACACACCGAAGGCCCCGCAACTGCCATACATTTACATGTTGACCCTAAGTCGTTTGAATGTCTAGAAATGCTGTTTTATACCACTTTTAAACAGTAAGTGTCTTTACCAATCAAAAGTAACAGCAAATTGTAAAGTTTTTATGTCACCAATAAGTGACTTTCGCCAAATGACATTTACCTTTACCAATTGCATTGACATTGTTATATATGTGAAGATTTTATCACAAGCAATGCACATATGGAATTCAAGGCTCTATGACTTATCAATCAAAAGTTATGGCTAATGTAAGTTTTAATTTTACAAAAAAATGACCTTGGAAAATGACATTGAGCTTGACTGAAAACATGAAGATGGTACAATCAGAAAGGTCTTGTACAAGGCCATCATCATGTGAGATATGAAGGCCTTATCACTTACCATACAAAAAATTATAGCCAATGTTAAAGTTTCATTTTTTTCCTCACAAATTTGACCTTGAAAATGACATTGACCTTGACTGATGACCTTGAACTTGGTGCCAACAGAATGTCCTGTTCCAAGCAATCATCATGTGAAATATAAAGGCTCTATCACTTACGATACAAAATTTGTGACCAATGTTAAAGTTACTTTTTTTTTTCAAAAATTTGACATTGAAAAATGATCTTGGCTGATGACCATGAACTTGTTACCATCAGAAATGCTTTGTCGTAAGCAGTCATCATATGATATATGAAGGCTCTATCACTTACCACTCAAAGTTTTTTTTTATTATTTTCGACAAACGGAAAAACAGACAAATAGACAGAGCAAAAACAATATTCCCCCGATCTATCGATGCGAGGACATGATAAATATATAATACCTACTTAGTGTATTATATGAAAAAAAAATATCTAACGAGGTTGGGAGAATTGAAAATTGTCGAGGCTCTGCCGAGACAATTATCAATTCTCACAACCGAGTTAGATATTTTTTCATATAATACACTAAGTACGTATTATATTTATCTTATAACCTCTATTTGTCTTGTTTTCGACGAGGTTTCTTACAAAAATGCAAGTTTCTAAAAATAACCGCATTATATCTTTGTTCTAAAAATAACTATTCGATATCATAAAAAATATCATACGGAATGTTATCATACAGATATTGGTATAGTTATAAGATAAAAAAGAAAAGAAAAATTTCGTGCTCAGTATAACAACGCTGAACTCTACAAAATAAAGTTGTTCAGCCGATGCGGTGATAGAAATGCACAATGTCTGTTCTGACCTACGTCGCGGGAGTGAATTTACCCTGTCGAATATCCTTTTCGATATTTATATTACACGGGTGATATTACGTTGGTGGAATAACTTATCAAATGACCTAAGAAGGTTTGTTAACGTTTTTTATTGTAAAAAATGACGTCATTATTGATCAGATGACGTCATCTTTACAAACTGAGCTAAATGCAGAGCCTGCACTCGACATTTCCAACAATTTGAAATATTCGTGAGGTGCAAAAATTGAGTAGCGTAGACAGCTACATAACTGTAAATATTAAATTACCTGATGGTCTACAGATACGTTGCGACCTTATCTATTTACTGAACGCATAGTGAAGACTGTGGTCAGACTGTGCAGATGCACTGGCTGGTCAGAAACTTCGTTTTGCGCATATTTGAAATTGTTGGAAATCTCACGCATAGGCTTAAATTGTATCAGTGAATATCAAGAATTGTGTCTATTTTTTTTTTTTTTTTTTTTTTATGTTATAGGTCATATTTTTTTTTTTATAGAAATTTCTATTTTGGGTTCATGAAATACCGAATTTATTTAACTTGTCATCTAAAACAGATAAAAACTCGACAAAGCCTCATTTTTATCTGTTTGTAGATGACTCGTTTAACAAATTCATTATTTTATAATTTTTTGTGATGCATAACATGAACTTCGCTTTGCTTGCTGGAAAATCTTAATCTTTTTTTTTTTCTAAATAAGGCTATTGTTTGTAAGAGTGTTGGGACATTGTTTTAAGTAAATATAAAAAGGATCCATAACAGATATTGTGATAATGATGCAAAAAATGATAATGATAATAACAATATCTTTTTTGAGTTTTTTCATATGAATCCACTAAATAAATTGATGTGCCAATAAAAACATTCAACGCATCACATCGGCCTACTTCAGTCTTAATTTTATACCTTTTCGATTACTTCGACTAACATTGGAAGATTAAAACGTAGACTTATGTTGAAATTTGAATTGGAATTTTAAAAATATGAATGAAATAGAGGATAAAAGTTTGTTTCAGTGTAAGATCGATTTATATTCATTGAGTGAACAACAAAAGCTATATTTTCACGAGTGGCGGAGCCACGAGTGAAAATATAGCTTTTGTTGTTCGCGAAATGAAATATTAATCGATCTTACAAGAAAAACAAACGATTATTATATTTCTTTATTGTAAAAAATTGAGACAAAAGGTAAAATTTCTAGGACATATTTTCGTAAAGCGCATCATTTTGCTCGTGATTGCTATGCAGCGTTCATTGTGACGTCACTTATTTCGCCCCGCATAGATGACGTCAGATAGGATGCAATGCACAGAAGCAGGGTATAAGTTTTTGATAATTTCACTGCTTTTGCGGTGAGATTATCAAGGGATAATTTACCATTATTTCTCGATAAACAACCGAAAAGCACTAAAGAAATGAAAATACTTACGGCTCCCTTGGACATCGTGATTCATTCCGAAGAAAGCCCTGTAGCTACTAAGTCCAACTAAAGACGCCCCTCTCCCTCCCCTCTACTAATTTGGTAATCTCGGGATGTAATTGATGAATTGATTACCAATTAACACATTAAATTACGACCCATTTCACCTAATTTAGAGGGTTTTTTTTTCCATTTTTCACGCGATAAGGGACCATCTTGAAACCCATAATTTAATAGATACAGTCAATCTTGCTCAAGAGACCACGTCTATTAAGCGACCATTTTTGTTAAGCGACCGTTTTCAAAATCCCATTCTTTAAATCGAATTATCGGAAAAAATATATATCACTGGTATACAAAGTATTGCAAATGATTACTATGCTGTTAAAACTCACCAGAATCGTCTCAATGAGACGATTCTATTGAGTTTTTACAGCATTGGTTTCTTGAAAATTTCGTAATAATCTACATATTCAATCAAAATTATGTTTCTTATTTGTTAACAAAACCTGTATCAAGCGACCACTTCCTTTAACGGCCGCTTCTTGGTGGTCCCGTTCATGGTCGCTTAATACAAGTTTTACTATATATGAAATAGAGATTAGTTTGATAATTCTAGACTCGGAGGGTGGGCAAACTGCATAGAGTTTCGACCCTAGTCAGTCTGTGCAGTCTAACAAGGGTCCAGACTTTTCGCAGTACCCAGATACTCCCTTTTTGCGTGACGGGTGACATTCATGTTTGCTGCAGATATTGTTAAAGGCCGGATTCAGAGTAAAAAAAAAGACATATCGATGAAAAGTTATTGTTTCGTAATTTCATTTTGTACAAAGAAATCGAACAATTATCAGGAAGTAAGTTTAAAAAAAGTTGTAATATACATATTTTTTAACCCACCAACCTTTAATATCGGGTGGGGGGATATAACTAATCATTTACATGTATATATTATGACCCTGCAACACCTCAACGTTTTAGCCAGGATGGGCCTATTGCGATTTAAAAATCGCCTTAGTCCGAAGAAGGTCGGGTTACGCTTATGCAGGACGAGTTTTTAAGCAGCGTCATAACGTATTTTCGAGTGAAATATTTTTTTTATACTAAACATAAACAGTTGATTTTCTAATTATTTTATTCTCTATAGCTCTATTTTTAATCATAAAATAATGTAATTTGTCATTTTATAACGTCCTAGGTCCTTGCAAATTTCTTGTACTGATACTAGGAATTGTTTCTAATTTTTGTCTTCATCTATGATTACACATTAAAATTTGAGGAAATATAAAAAAATTTATAGGAAAATATCCATTCTTAAGACCGGTAAGATAATATAAGAACAAGATATAGAGGATAATCGTTTGTTTCAGTGTAAGATCGAGTTATATTTCATTGAGTGAACCACAAAAGCTATATTTTCACGAGTGGTGGAGCCACGAGTGAAAATATAGCTTTTGTTGTTCACGAAATGAAATACTTATCGATCTTACTCGAAAAACAAACGATTATTCTATTTCTTCAATGCAAAAATGAGACAAAATGTGAAATTTCTAGGACATATTTTCGTATAGCGCGTCATTTTGCGCGTGATTGCTATGCAACGTTCAATGTGACGTCACTGATTTCGCCCCGCATAGATGACGTCAGATAGGGTGAAATGCACAAAAGCAGGGTATAAAATTTTGATAATTTCACTGCTTTCGCGGTGAGATTATCAAGTGATAATCTATCGTTATTTCCCGATAAACCACCAAAAAGCATTAAAGAAACGAATATAACTTGGGCGAATGTTATACTGTGAAGATTTAAGAAAGACAACTTTTCCAACGATGTAAACATTGGAACACCTGGTTTATTTGAAAATCGACTGGGTAACGAACAACATATTATTCGTTTACAATAATTTTATTACCAATTCTATCTATTCTTTTTTTAGATACTTTGATCTAAAGAATGAGATTTTGAAAATGGTCGGTTATAAAAACGGTAGTCCAATAGACGTGGTCGCTTGAGGAACATGGACTATATATTGTGAACTTAACTGTAAAATCAGGACAAGTAAGTGTTAAGGACCGTAATTAACTCTTAATTGTTTAATCGTTTTCATTAACCTATCTTAATGTACACCCTCATTTTGTACGTAGGAACGATCTCTGATACGAAAAGGGACATTGATCATCACCACCATAATTATTATTACATGTATTATCTTTTATTTTAATACATTGAAATGAGTATTAAGTTTTATAACCTCGGGCCCTGGTGGCACTTTGGTCAATACGCTAGGGAAAAAAATCTAAATTAACACTTGGTATATTATAATTTGATAACAAAAACGTGTTTCACTGTGTTTTGATTTCAAATTATTGTATGCTCTAAAGTTCTCCATAGACAATCGGAAAGCATTGAAGAAATTCGTTCGGTTCTTCAAGCTCCTTATTGACCGAGCTACCTCCAGAATCCTAATTACCTAAAATAGTCACTGATTTCTACTCCTACGTCCGAGGGCCTTTCCCATTTACTGAAAAGTCCGAACGAAGTTCAAAAATTAACTAGAGATGTTCAAAATTTGTGATCTGAAAGCGCCAGCAGTACTTCACAAAAATAAGCCGTTAAGTCGAATCCCTATTTCGTCCTTGTCTTTCGTTTCAGATAAGGCGATAAGGGGGAGTTGTGGCCGAGGCTGCCGAGTCATTGTCCCGAGGACCTCTCAATAGCAGCTTGTTATAAGATGTGGATGCGGGGCGCTCGGGAACTGAGAGGTACAAATACATTTTTATACACTGTCTGTTTGCTTTTTTGGTAAAATATCCCCAATTTCGAAACAACAATCATTATTTTTTCCAATTTTAGAAATTTTCTTCCAGATAATCATGATCTATCCCATTGGAAAATAATCTCCCGAAAGAACTTATTTATTAACATTATGCTTCATACATCTATTGAATCGGAACCGAAAGATATTTATATTTCATGTTTATTTGACTTTTGTCCATGTTGTACACTACTTTGTACCTGGATGTAAATAAAGATATGTTCTGTTCTGTTCTGTACTAAATATCGATATTCACAAACCGATGCCTCAACCGATGGCTCAGCGCGACATAGTTGTAACTGCCTATATGTTTATAGGCAGTTACAACTGTTTCGCGCTGAGCCAACGAAACATGGGTCCTTGCAAAAGCTTCAGACATTTTATACTTCGCTTTACTTTGCAGATGTAAGGTGCATAATTTAAAAAAGAGATTTACAATTAAGGAAAAAGAAAAAGAATTATGCAGCATTTCTTTCGAAAAATAGATTCACGCATACGCCTTTTTTTTCTTCAGTCAAAGCTATAAATAAGTGTTAATAACATGTAATTTAAATACTTTGTAGAAACAATTCGTAAATAGGAAACGGCTAATCACAATTTCAAAATCAAAACGACCACATTATTTGTATGAATCTATATTGTTTAATGATAACTCTATCGATAATAAACGAAAATGGATAAATTAAGAAATTGATGATAAATAATTTATAAGATCTCATGATACATGAATGGTTTATTCTCTCTCTCTCTCTCTCTCTCTCTCTCTCTCTCTCTCTCTCTCTCTCTCTCTCTCTCTCTCTCTCTCTCTCTCTCTCTCTCTCTCTCTCTCTCTCTCTCTCTCTCTCTTTCTCCTTCTCTCTGTCTCTCTCTGTGTCTCTCTCTCTGTCTCTCTCTCTCTCTTTTCTCTCTCTCTCTCTCTCTCTCTCTCTCTCTCAATATAGCGATTTATATTTTTCAGTAATGTGTGTAATAATTCAATCTGTGTTTTGTTAGCACTTCTGCAACTGATTCGATCTTCTAATCTAACTTGGGAGGTTTGTGAATTAATTCGATCTCCTATCTTACTTGGGAGGTTTGTAAAATAATTCGATCTTCTAATCTAACTTGGAATGTTTGTGAATTAATTCGATCTCCTATCTTACTTGGGAGGTTTGTAAAATAATTCGATCTTCTAATCTAACTTGGGAGGTTTGTGAATTAATTCGATCTCCTATCCTACTTGGGAGGTTTGTAAAATAATTCGATCTTCTAATCTAATTTGGGAGGTTTGTGAATTAATTCGATTTCCTATCTTACTTGGGAGGTTTGTAAAATAATTCGATCTTCTAATCTAATTTGGGATGTTTGTTAATTAATTCGATCTTCTATCTTACTTGGGAGGTTTGTAAAATAATTCGATCTTCTAATCTAACTTCGGAGGTTTGTGAATTAATTCGATCTCCTATCTTACTTGGGAGGTTTGTAAAATAATTCGATCTTCTAATCCAACTAGGGATGTTTGTGAATTAATTCGATCTCCTATCTTACTTGGGAGGTTTGTAAAATAATTCGATCTTCTAATCTAACTTGGGAGGTTTGTGAATTAATTCGATCCTCTATCTTACTGGGGAGGTTTGTAATATAATTCGATCTTCTAATCTAACTTGGGAGGTTTGTGAATTAATTCGATCTCCTATCTTACTTGGAAGGTTTGTGAAATAATTCGATCTTCTAATCTAACTTGGAAGGTCTGTGAATTAATTCGATCTCCTATCTTACTTGGGAGGTTTGTAAATAATTCGATCTTCTAATCTAACTTGGGATGTTTGTGAATTAATTCGATCTCCTATCTTACTTGGGAGGTTTGTAAAATAATTCGATCTTCTAATCTAACTTGGGAGGTTTGTGAATTAATTCGATCCTCTATCTTACTGGGGAGATTTGTGAAATAATTCGATCTTCTAATCTAACTTGGGAGGTTTGTGAATTAATTCGATCTCCTATCTTACTTGGGAGGTTTGTGAAATAATTCGATCTTCTAATCTAACTTGGAAGGTCTGTGAATTAATTTGATCTTCTTATCTCACTTGGGCAGTTTGTGAAATAAGACGATCTCCTAATCTCACTTGGGCGTGGCGTGGTCTTAAGAGGTCAACTTACATAATTGTATCAAATATTGATTCCATTAGATTTTTAGTCTTGCCGTCGCTTACACTGGGTCCAGACTTGGTACTACAGGAAAATCACCCTGACAAATTTGGTATTGTATTCAACCGTGTTGAATTACCTGTTAATATTGATCAATGTGCGTATGTGCGTTAGAATTTGAAGTCGTCATTTTTGGAATTGTTTTACGACTTGCATCTTTTTATAAATCGTTATTTCAAATTTATGCATTTCTTCTTCTTTTTTCTTTAGTATGTTCTAGGCAAGAATGTAGTCCAACATGGGTATACAATTTTCATGTTGAACAATTATGGTCAAAATGAGTCTAGCTTCTGACATAAGACACGGGCAATTGTTTTATAATCTGATTCTATTATAAAGGTTATCATATAAGAATTTATGACAAAATCAGTTTATGAAAAAAAATGCATGCTATCGTGCATCCTAAATTGTCCTGATATAAAATATTTCTGTTAACCCTTATTCTGCCGTTAACAACAAATCGAGGGGTCAGTCCAACACTATTGTAAGGGCCTATATATTCATAGGCCCTTACAATATAGTGAAGCACTGACCCCTCGAAATACTCCTATTGTAGACCAGGCAATTGCAGACGGTAAAGACACAGATTGGCCTTCACAGACATGCAGTCTGATCTTAGCACACACTGCCTTAATTGATTTAATTATCGAAGGAAAATTTTCAGCCAGTATGTTTGAATTTTCCTAAATTTTGACAATTCGTTTGATACAAATTTAAGCAAACGAAGGATTACAATTTCTTTTCATTAATTGTCCTTGTTAATTCTAGGCATTTCTATCAAACCGTCAACGCACAAGTAGCTGATTGATGAATTTTTACACGTAATAAAAACATTCGGTATTTCAATATATCGAGAAAAAAGCAATTTTCAAGAAAAATGAAACAAATATCAACACTAATACATAATTCTAGAAATCGATACAGCCATTTTATTTAATCTCATAAAAGGCATTTTTTGCCGAAATATTGAAAAATCGAGTGTTTTTATATAATGTTTATTCTATTCCCTTCAGAATAAGTTTGTGATTTGTGACAATTTTTTAGTATGGTTGTATTGGAACAATTAGAACACCGCCTACGGGTTCCCACCCTCGTCTGTCTGGTGCTTGGTAGTGGATAAACATCTTGCCAAGTTTCAAGACAATCCCTTTAGTAAAACCAAAGATATCACAAAATGTCTACGTTTTTGCAGTTTTGACAAAGGCAAGCCTCATTTGGAACAATGCTCAAATTTTTCGGTAAACTATAAAGTACTTCATACTTAAGTGTAGTAATTTGGGTTCATATTTTGGGTATTTTCTGTTTCTTGTGGTACAGGGTGTAATTAATGCTTTTGAAGAAAAACACATTTTATTAATGCCTTCTGATAGTTGGTGGATATTTTTTTGCATATCATGATTTGATGACAAAATTCAGTAAAACACTTTGTTTTGTTCTCAAATCATAAAATGTCAATTCCAACCTTTCGATGATTCTATTCATTTAAAGCAGTCTTCAGTAATGTTTGTGACGTCACACAACACGCTTCTATGTCTGCGCCCTCATTACTCCCTAGGTTTATGCCGTAGAATTGCCGAAGGATCCAGATTGGCTCTTATCATGCCTAAGGCCTTTTCCGTGGAATCCCCACTGGTTCCCAAGTTGTCTTTATCCCATAGTTATCATTGTCAATCTATCACAGACAACAAAAGCCATTTTTACAAACATATCTTTAATGTTATTGCTATTTTTCTGTCACAATGAAATGATGCTTTAAAAACCGTTGTATACATACATATATATAAAGTAACTAATGTTCTCTAAATGGTTTTTAAATATCACAATGATTAACATCCATGATTAAGATATATAAATTAATGGACAACTTGCATACGGATAGAATAGAGTCTTAAAGAAATGTTTTGGAAAAACTTTTGTCAATTGGCGGACAAAATGTTGTCACTACAGCTTAAATCAGCCCTGCATTCAGGATGACAAAATGGAGGCAAACAGTTTTCCAATTATACCCCGCTTTGCATGCAAGTCCACATGCAAAGCAGGGTATAATTGGAAAACTGTTTGCATCATTTTGGGATCCTGAAAGCAGAGCTGGTACAACATTTTGGTCAACCTCTAATAACCTGTCTTACAAAGGAATTAATTTATTCACTTATACAAAGTCTTTCTTGATAATTAGTTTGAATAAAGTTTTCAGAAAGAATTTTGAAACTTGCCTTACAGTTGACAATAACCTCAGGTCACCAAAGACACAGGGTTTGTGTTGGACCCTTAAAACAGGACTGCCTCAGTGGCCTAGTGGTAAATGCACTCGACCCGTGACCTGGAGGTCCGTGGTTCGAGCCCCACTGTCGCCGGGGTGTGTTTATGGGCAAAACACTTAAAAGCCAGCCCCAGTTCACCCAGCTGTAAAAATGGGTAGCAGTGTGATTAAACCACTGCCTCTCTCCCGGGGACTCGAAAACATCAGGATTGAGTGTTCAAGAGCGATTCTATAAGCTTAAGCTTTCGTCGCAATCGAACTAAAATAAAATAAACAAGAGCCGTCAGAGACGGATTATGCTCCCCAAATAAGGCATTGTCACTAAAACAAGAGCCATGTTGGACATGGACATCCCCTGCCACAAAAGCTTGATAGTAAACTGAAGCCTAATAGATTAAAGATTCTTTTGTACTGTCAGAGATTTACCTCCTATTATATCTAAGTATTAAAAATAACAAAGGGCAATAACTCCAAAATTATGCAAGCAAAAGTTATAGTTTTGGAGTATTGCACTTCTCCTCCATGAGATCTATCCATCCATAGAGTTTCAAGTTGATAGCTATTATACTTTAGGAGATATGCTCCAGACAAAATCTAAGTATCAAAAATAACAAAGGGCAATAACTCCAAAATTATGCAAGTAAGAGTTGTAGTTCTTGTTCACTGCACTTCTCCTCCATGAGATCTATCCACCCATAAAGTTTCAAGTTGATAGCTATTATACTTTAGGAGATATGCTCCAGATATAATCTAAGTATCAAAAATAACAAAGGGGAATAACTCCAAAATTATGCAAGCAAGAGTTGTAGTCCTTGTGCATAGCACTTCTCCTCCATGAGCTCTATCCACCCATAAAGTTTCAAGTTGATAGCTTTTATACTTTAGGAGATATGCTCCGGACATAATCCTAGTATCAAAAATAACAAAGGGCAATAACTGCAAAATTATGCAAGCAAGAGTTGTAGTTCTTGTGCACTGCAGTTCTCCTCCATAAGGTCTATCCACCCATAAAGTTTCAAGTTGATAGCTATTATACTTTAGGAGATATGCTCTGTGGTCAGATTTCAAAGACTCAAATAAGCTGTTATCTTATTCAGCTAACATAAAGGTAACGAACATTAAACCCCCTTTTTGCATGACATATTTTTAGACACAAATTTCAAATAGTTTAGGGTAAAGAGCATCTGATTTGCTACTCAAATGTGAAATTTCATCAAATTCTGAGCATAAGACTAGGAGAAATGAAAGAATAACTGTATTTTACGCGCTAACGTAAAGGTAACAAACATTAAGCCCCCTTTTTCCATGATATATATTTTTTTACGTTAATTTCAAATTGTTTATAGTAAAGGGCATCTGATTTGCTACTCAAATATGAAATTTCACTAAATTCTGACAGTTAGACTAGGAGAAATTTGGGGAAAACTGTTTTTTACCCTAAGTCCCCTTTTCCCGTGACGAGGCCTCAAATCCAAAAACTGTCACAGATGCATCATCTCTATATCACAGGGAGTTCACATGGTAAGTTTCATTCAATTTGGCCCAGGGGTTATGGAGAAATAGGTGGGGACAGACGGACAGATGGACGGACGGAATTACGGACGGACGGAATTACGGACGGACGGACGGACAGACAAAGCGGCGGTTATATGCTCTCCCTTCGGGGAGCATAATAAGTATAAACTAAACAGGGTTTTGACCCCTTAACATTCTGATCATATCCTATCTTGACTCGAATAAAAATTATCAGAGAAGTCATTTTGGCCATTCACATTTTCAGTACTACTCTTTATAATGTTTGTATGTTTAAACATTTATCTGTCTCTAAATTAACTTTAATTGAAATTCATATGAAAACAGATTTGAAGGAAACAATTAAGAGAGGCCAATCAACATTACCATGAAAATAGTTACTTATGGTGTACTATTTTTGAACCCTTATAATTTTGACCCCTTAATATTCACAGTCAAGTGGCTTTGAAAATCTCATACAAACCCTGGGCAAACTGTTTGTAAATTATACCCAGCTTTGCATGAAACTTCACACGCAAAGCCGGGTATAAATTGCAAACAGTTGGCACTATTTGTCATCCTGAACACAGGGCCGAAATAGCTTGTAGACCTAAAGAAAGAAGTAAAGAATACAAAATGACTAGTACATTAAAATAGCCTTGGAAAGCAATCATAAACAACATACAAAACTAGACAACTTAACTTCTTCAATATAACATATACACAAACAAGAGGTGCTTGAGCACCTGTATCACCCAGCTGGCATACAATTTCTGGTTTTACAGAGATTAAATTTTCGAAGAAAATTTATAAGCTAGAACTAGTTGTAAAACTCGGCTAAACATGGACTTTCAAAAGTGTAAGTACCATATCTACTTTTACGACATGCTTTTCAAACGATTTTGATAAAATTTTACACATGCATGATGTGTTTGTAATCATAAATGCCCCTGAATCAGGAAGTTTTTCAGAACTTTGACCATAAAAGATGACCTTGACATTATCTAATGACCTTGACCTTGATATCAGCAGATGCATTTCATTGAGATCTATCATCATGCCAAATATAAGACTTGTATCATGAATTACTTGAAGAAATTGACAATGTTACTTTACTTGGTTAATTTTTTTTGCACAAAAGAAAGAACAGAAAGGCAGAGGGACAACAGTAAAAGTATAAGGCCTAGGGGCTTGTTTTACTAAACGTCTTGCGCTCATTTTTTGCAAAAGTCAAAAATTTAAGTTGCTTCTACAGCAGTAACTAACTTTGAAATTCTGCTATGCATCATCGCATCTAAAGACGATTCCAATGAGATATTGCAAGACAGAATCTAAGAATGAAAGAAAACACCAGGTATGATTTTAGATTTTGTCTTACCATTAATTTTTTTGTAAGATGTTTAGTAAAACGGGCCCCAGATCTTTCAATAGGAGGCATAAGATTTCCATTATTCCTAAATTAACAAAGACGGCTTAGGCTATTTGTATGAATTATCCATAGGATAGTAAAGCACTCGCAAATCTATGGCTCAGAGCAAAACAGTTGTAAGTACCTACAAATATGTAGGCAATTACTGTTTTTTCACACAGAGTTATCCAAATGTTACCTTGCTTATTATACAACTCACATCCTTGCTAATTCATTCATGTTCTCATTCAATCCTTCATTGCATTAAGATATTGATTGCATAATTCAAATTAGAGTATTATATGCAACACTGTTGTGCTAAGGTCACATACAAATTGACGACGCTAATGAGTCGGCAATTCCTCAATTTTGTGGGCCGATAAGTATTAAATAGCATTGGTAGGGCGCTGGCAATATCAGGACAAAACATTCATTTTTTCATACCTCAATGAAATCATAGATTTGCTCTTCATCTCTTAATTGAATTTTTGATTGAGACAGGTGATGTACTAATTATTCTTTAAGGCTGTTTCATTTTTTATTTTGTAATTTCTTCTCAGGAAGACAATGATTTTTACGAAAAAATATTTCTTAAATGCTTTCCAGTATTTAGCATGGTATAATGTTTTGATAATTTCACTGATTTGGCAGTGAGATTATCATTTGATAATATCACTGCCAAATCAGTGAAATTATCAAAACACTATACCCCGCTTTTGTTCATTTCATCCTATTTGATGTTATCTAATCAGAGCAAAATGGCATTGCATAGCAACCAAGTGCAAAATAATGCCCTTTAATGAAATTTGTTCCAAAATTTTCGATTTCTGTCTCATTTGTGCATTAAAGAAATAGAATTATCATTCTTTTTTTGAGCAAGATCAATACACCTTCCATTTTGTGTAAAAGGCACATAACTTACTCAAGGATGTGGACCTGTAATAGTTCCTAAATGTTTCGAAACTCATGATCTTTCACAATGTCGACAGAGATTTCCTAATGAAAATCATTAGGAAACCTCGGTTAACACTGTTAAAGTTCATTACTTCCAAGACATTGCAAAACTATTACAGGTCCACATCCTTTATGAATGCAATGCCATGATATGAAGTTGTACCACACATTTCTTTCACATAACTTTCACATTTCTATCAAATATCTTTCACATTTTTTTCACGTATATCTATATTTAGTATCAACAGGTCCCTCTGGCTTTTTAAAATCACCGTTTTGTGGTATTAGAAAGGCTTGCTCTTGTGGTCGTTGTCTGCGGAAAAACCCACACTGAAAATAAGAGAAAAAATATATGAAACTTTAACAATAATTTGTAGTAGACTTAAATCAATTAATTCATACATTTTGATTAGCAAAACTCATCTTACATAAGAATGACATTTTAATAATTCGAATGTTCATGTAAAGTAAACACTAACAGTCTCAAATAATATTTTTCATTTATTCAATTTCAATTGTCTACAGACAAGTCACACAGGTAAATCTACTTGTCTTCTAGAACTAAACAGGGGTGTAAAATTCCACTTGTCTGTTCGCATTGACGAGTAACACTTGGCTTCGGGCAAGTAAAAAAATGATAAGCTTGCTCTACCAGACGGGTGCTTTTTTAAACAAGAAAGAATTTAATTTGCCATCCAAAACTCAAAAGTACAGGTAATTGTCGCTTATTTCCAAACGAAAGTAAAACTGGAGTTCCTGAGTGTCTGACGGATGTTTATTTCTTTCACACATGCGCATCTTTGTAAGTGCGCGACGGGTTCTCTGTACAAAGCGTCTTCACGACTGGGAATTCAGTCTGATTTGCTCTACAATTAATTAGGTACCAGGTAACCCAGTCAAGTGATTGTAAAAATAAGCACATAACACAGTCTACATTGTTTATTTCGTCATCGCTAGTTTTCATCTGTCATCGAAGTCTGAAACCTAGGACGAGTGAAATTGTTATAAGGACAAGCAACTTTTTCCATCAACTCGTCCTACAGGACGAGTAGACAAAGAAAAAAATTTACACCCCTATTAAAGACAGTTGGAAATGGGCCAAAGGCAGAAATATGAATTCCACACCCCTGATTTGATGATAGGATATTTTGAAAACAAAAGATGCAAAGGATCCAGAATTTCTGTAAAGGAGGTTCAAACATGCAAGAAGATTTTTTTTCCGTTTTCCTAGTATTACACAAGTATAACCCTTATCCTGCTGAATTTAATTTTTGGTGAAAATGTTTACATATAGCATATATGAATACATATACATAAAGCCACTTAAAACATCCCCGTCTATTAACCATGGTTCTATACTGTAATGTTTATGATGGTGTTTATTGAACAACCCTCAAATGATACTTACCCACCAAAGTAAGTAAAAAGTAACAATATCAACATAAAGCCACTTAAAACATCCATGTCTATTATCCACAGTCCTATATCCTCACATTTTTGATAATGTATATTGAGCGAACCTCAAATGATACTTACCCACCAAAGTAAAATAATAAGTAACAATAACAATAATAATCCACTTGACACAGCAACAGCTATTATCCAAGGTTCTATACCCTCGCGTTTTGGATGGAGTCGCTCTGGATTTATATAAGTTGAGATCTGAAAGTATAGAGTCCATCTTGCTTGAGCAACCAAGTCTATTAAGAGACCCCTATTATCAAGCAACTGTTTTCAAAATAATCCTTCTTTAAATAAGAATATCTCAAACAAGAAGGCCAGAATGGCCCTAAACCGCTCACCTAAAGTTTATTGGTCCAGTGGATCTCATCCAAAATACTTTCTAGCAAAGTTTCATTCACATTTACCTAATTTGTGAAGAGGAGATGTTATTACAAGAATTTAAAGGTGAAAGTAAACCCTGCCCAACCATTCATTTCTCAAGAGAATCAAAATAAGCCAAGCCCTGCCACACCCATATTTATGGGCCTATCAAATTTTCATGAACAATTTTTGAAAAGGGTCACCCAAGGAAAATTCTTGTAAAGTTTCATTGAAATCAGCCCAATGGTTCAGGAGGAAATGTTATGCAAAGATTTCGAGCCTAAAATAAGCCCCCCCTGCCACACCCATATTTATGTGCCTATCAAATTTTCACCAACAATTTTTGAAGAGGGTCATCCGAAGAACATTCTAGTAAAGTTTCATTGAAATCAGCCCAGTGGTTAAGAAGATGTCGTTCAAAGATTTTGGGTTCAAAATAAGCCCAGCCCTACCACATCCATATTTATGGACCAACCAAGATTTCGCAAACAATTTTTGAAAATGGTCACCCTAGGAACATTCTGGTAAAGTTTCATCGAAAATGGCCCAGTGGTTCACGAGGAGATGTTGTTCAAAGATTTCATGGTGAAAAAATAAACCATGCCCTACCACTCCAACATATATGGGCCAATCAAATTTTCATGAACAATTTTTGAAAAGGGTCAACCAAGGAAAATTCATGTAAATTTCATTGAAATCAGCCCAGTGGTTCATGAGATGTCCTTCAATGATTTTGGGCTCAAAATAAGCTCTGCCCAGCCACGCCCATATTTATGTGCCAATCAAAATTTCATGTTCAAATTTTAAAAAGGGTCACCCAAGGAACATTCTAATAAAGTTTCATTGAAATCAGCCAAGTGGTTCAGGAGAAGAAGTTTTTAATATTGTTGATAACGGACGACGCATGATGGACCACAGACAACGGACTCAGGGTGATCCTAAAAGCTCCCATATTGAGCATGTTGTGCTCAGGTGCAGAGCTACAGATAAGATGCGTTTTTGCGTGAAAACGCATTTAAAATCACTAAAAACGCATTTTAAGATATTTCAGGGGGTACAAAAACGCATTTCAAATCGCCGATCAGCATTACCAATGGTTCTAAATGCGTATTTTCGTACGTATGATGCCTGAACATAATTCAAATTTCCTACAGATGACACTTATCGAGCGTGTCCAGTGCTGATTTCCGTCTTCTATAATTTTGATATTCGAATAAAACATGAAAAGCTGGACTCAATATTCCCAAAAAAATTATGGAAAATGAAATACGAACATTGGCAAGTTCAAAGCGAAAAGTTGACACAGAAGTACACAACCCTTTCAGTCAAGGCGGAAAAACGGGCCCTTAAATTATACCATACCGTTCCCAATGACCGACACTATTTTCTTGGCAAACAATCTGTTTTAACAGTTAAAAATTTCTTTCACCTTTGTCTGAAAATAGTATTCTGAATAACTTTCTCAAAGAAACAAACATTAATTTGCAACTTTACATGGGTCTAGATTTCACCTATTAAAAGTTTCTTTACGACTTTCGGAACCTCTACAGCGCAAATTCCCTTTTACAAATCGTATCAATAAAGGGAAGAAAAGATGATTTGGGGATCAATTTTAGAAAGAATTCTTGATAGCTAACCTAATTCTACCTGAATTTTTCGTATTTTTCCAGTTTGAAAAGCACAAAGACTACGTTAAATTGAATTGCGCTTATTCGTACCCAAGAATGTTCGACCCACCAAATTATGTCCGTTTTTATTTTTAATGAAAGTGATTTCTAACATTGTGACTAACAAAGACAGTTTCTATTTTTTTCAACCCTGTAAACCTTGGATTCACCCGTCTTGAATCAAAGCACTGAAAGCATTGACAGATTGAGAGGATTTTAACAACCTTGTAATAATGTTATTTCTATTAATTTCAGAAGTTTTCTGTCCCAGAGAGGAAAGAAAACAAGGATGATACTTTTTGACCAATAATATAATCAGTGCGATAGGTTTGGCTTTTGTCTGACAGTTTATTGTCCACAAAGAACTGTCAGCCCAACTGCCTGACAGTTTTCCTGGGTCCTTCCTCATCATCTGCCACTTTGATTTTTTTTTAATTTTTAAAGAGTAATGGGCCTTATGCTATTGTTCATCGTATGTTGGTCAAAATAATAAAATCATCCCTTCCCTCCAGCAAATTATTGGCAAGGAAACATGGATGCTCTTTCTGTGAAGGCAACTCGAGACTGGCAGCAGATTAACAGGACATCCATTATATATATAAGAATTTGAGTTGTGAGACCATCACAGATATTTAACAGGGCAATTGTAAAATATTTCTCAAAGATATTATTGAGGATGTTAAGAGCTAAATTGTTTTTTAACAATTAAAGATGATAACAATTCATATTAACCCTAAAATATATTTCAGAATTGCTGCATTATAAATCAGCTTTACAGAAAAAATTAGGGGGTAAAAACCCTTTAAGACAAAAAATTATCTGTAGCTCTGGTGAGCTAAAAAGATAATAATATTGGTCTAAAGATTACTGTAAAAAAAATCCAATGCTTTCAAAAGTCATTTAGAATTGTCTCAAATGAGACATTACAATCAAAATTATATATCATATTTCCTAACAAAACATGTACTAAGCAACCGTGCCCTTTAACAACCCCTCTTTTGTGGTCCCTTAATGCACATTTTACTGTATATTATTTTAGTTAGAATTCCTATCCTGCTGAATTAAAAAAATTGTTTCACACAAATCGCTGTATTGTTGGTCATTTCAACCCACCTGGATCATGTTTTTCCCCCATTATTTAGCAGAATGCAGGCAAAGCAGGCAGTGTAAGCTAAGATCAGACTGCACATCTGTGCAGGCTGAGCTTTGTCTATAATGTCCACCAAAGCTTTGGGTAAAGCAGGATTATACTGAACAGAGCATGCAAAAAGTTAAATTTTGTATGATGTACTCTTATAAGAATTAAGGTATCAAGTGAATATAAATCATTCAGATTGCAAAGCCCTAAAAAATATTCACAAGGATTTCGACTTGTGAAAAGCCATCTTAAACTAGATCAAAATATCAAAGACCCAAGGAAACAAAACTTCAAAAGAAATTTTTATAGTTTTGCTTTAACCTGAAGACACCCATCTACAATGTAGAACCATAGTGCAATGGTATTACAAAGTAAAACTTATTATCAAAAGGTTATTAAACTTATTAACCCTGCATAAATAACTAGAACTTGTCCAAGAATGGGACTTGATACCCCCGCAAGTGCTGTCAGAGAATGAGATAGTTGTTGAAAATGGGAACTTAAGCAAAGAAAGTTGATTCAATCGAACTGAAAAATCTTAATGCATGATCAATATGTCATAGGTAATTGACTATAGCAAGTGCTTTCAAAGAATGATTTACTTGTTGGCAATGTAAATTTTAAGCAAGTACTAAATATTCGAGGTTTCCCTTTAAATTTACTCTATTTCATATCGTTTGAGAGGTTGTTTGAGAGGTCCTGGTCAGCAAATCATCCATTATACTATTTTCTATGATAGGTCCTGAAAAGTAATTAACTTAATATCATAACTTGATGCTAAGGTAAAAGGCAGATAATTCTTGAACCAGGAAAAGTTGGGACCTCAAAATTGCGTCTTGCAAAACTTCAGCATGTGATAAATGATTGTATAAAATTTCAAAGCTTTTGAAGGAAAACTGAAGGAGTTTGCAATACAAAATTATAAGTGTAAATGTCCACGGACAGACAGACAGACGGATAGACAGACAGACAAAAAGACAGGCTGATTCCAGTATACCCCTGAAAACATTCGTTTGCAGGGTTATAATATGTACTTAAAGCTCTTGTAAATGAACAGGGGAGACTGACACATATTTTTAACAAAATGATAAAATCTAAGAGGTTGATAATTCAATATGTCTTATATTGAATCAAACGCGATCGGTTCCCTTATAAACAAGATTATTGTCTAAAACTTCAGCATGTATGTCTCTCTTTTGTTCTAAATGAAATATTGCCATGTTTTCTAGTAATAGCACCTCTATTGAGTGTTTGTCAACCTTGATTTTTTATACTTTGCCAGCAATATTTCAAATTAATAATGGAATTAAGTATTTAAAACTTACCGCAAATGTAGTTTTAGATAAAGTAGACGGCGCTACTCTCATATCAGGAAAAGGCATACTTAAAACTTCAGCAGTTGCTTTGGAAACAAAATAAAATGGTTCTGTAATCTTTTTCTGAAAAGATATAGGAATTCAAAGGTACAGATAAGAAAAGACAAAGCTTGTCTTAAATCTTCTTTTCTCATAGAAACCATATGTTGTAGGTACTCATTTGAATCATCTTGAAAGGCACAGATTAAAAGGGGGCAATGTCAGTCTTAAATCTCTTTTTCTCATAGAAACCCTATGTTGTAGGTACTCATTTGAATCATCTTGTAAGGTACAGATAAGAGGGGGCAAAGTCAGTCTAAAATTTTTTTTCTCATAAAAACCCTATGCTGTAGGTACTCATTTGAATTGTCTTGACATGACGATTCTAAGGAGTACTCACAGCAACGGGTTTGTTTAAGTATCAATATAATATTTAAACCAAAGATCCAAAATACACCCTCTATCTATAGCTCTGTGAACTGCTGTGTAAGCTGTATTCAATTGAGGGTGCAGTTAAGGTCTTCTACATATCAAATATAAGGCATTAGAATTTATCAGAACATGATTTTTTTTTCCTGAGAGTAAGTTTAACATTCAAATCCTGAGTTATTTGACTAAAATGACCTAATCTATAAAAGTCAGTCTCAATATTTTAACCCTTTGCTGTTTAATCCCTGCTTTTTACGTGCCTATGATTTTATGATTGAGAAATCATTGTGAAAAAAGAAGAAATTGCTTCTGACAAGCAATTCCTTCTTTTTCCACACTATTTTCTACCCTACTGAATGGTTATTTTTCAAATCAAATTCACTTTAAATTTTCGTCTGCAAAACATTTGAATTTGGACAGGTCCAAAATTTTGTAAAACAGGAAAGGATTAATCAAAATACTAGTCACAACTACCTTTGGCTGTTAAAGATAAACCTCACTCTAAAAGGCAACATTACAACCACAATGGAAAAAGAATTCTTGACCTAAATGACCTTTACTATAAAGATCAAGGTCACCTCCAAATTTACCAGTATTAAAGTACTAATCCAAACTTACCCTATAATTTTTATAATAACACTATCCTCCAGTTCTAAATAACCCACAGGTCACACTATAAGGGAACAGTTTAGCTTAACCTAGATGATATTTTCTATAAAGGTCAAGGTCACTTTCCATATTTCCCTGTATCAAAGTACTTGCCTAAACTCGACCTTTAACAGTTATAGTGGAACTTTCCTCTGGTTCTAAATAACCAACAGTACAGACTAAATCAAAACAGTGAGCTTGACACCAATGACCTTATCTACAATGGTGAAGGTCACTACCCATATTTACCTGTATTAAAGTGCTTGTCCAAACTCGACCTTTAACAGTTATAGTAACACTATCCTCTGGTTCTAAATAACCAACAGTACAAACTATATGGGAACAGAAAGCTTGCTCTGGACAACCCTGTAAATAGAGGATATTGAATGAGTGGTCATTGAATACTGAATTCATTAAACGAGTCATCTATAAACAGATAAAAACGAGGCTGCGCCGAGTTTTTATCTGTTTTAGATGACGAGTTTAATAAATTCTGTATTTTATGAGCACAAATTTTATATTCTGTTTATAATATGACCCCAATTATAGCAAAATTCTTGATATTCAACGTTTCAATTTTCCGCGAAACTTATAACGCCGTTTCAAAATGACGTCACAAAACATAGATTATGACGTCATTTTCGTGGTAACAATATAGCGTTGCTATTCGCTCTGAGTTCATTTGCATAGTTATTCCACTAGTGTAATAACACCCGTGTAATATCAAAAATATTCAAATGGATTATTTTACCCCGGCGACGTCGGTCATATTATAAATAGAGAATAATATATAAGAGTCTTAAAATAAGAATGTTATCTGGTTGAGGTTGGAAGAATTTATCATGAAGAGGCTTTGTCAAGTTATGATAATTTCTCACAGCAAAGACCAGATAACATTGTTATCTTAAGACACTGGCATTCATCGCACAATCATTTTCAGGGCTTTAAACTATATGAAAGCTTTTAAATCAAAGAAATTCAGGTGAAAGTCAATCTTGTTAAGAAAATTATTGTAAACTCTCGATAGTTTGTTGCTCAAGAGATCAGGGCAATTTATACTAACTAGACGTAGTACAAACCAACCAGAGTCAAGCGGTCCGTAGTTTCTTGATGGATCAGAATCAGACTGGGTCTTTAGGTTCCCCCTGTTGGGTTTGATTATAAGTTTATACACACACCTTTTGAATCAATTTCCAAACGGACCATTTGTGGAGATATCAATTTGTTATAGAGTAAGTGATATCAGTTCATTGCAGGCTTCATTGCATGATAAATAAAATAATATCTCTTTAGACCTGTCCAAATTCAAAGGTTTTGAAGACGAAAACTTAAAGTGGATTTAATTTGAAAATTAACCATTCTGTAGGGTAGAAAATAGTGGGGAAAAAGAAAAAATTGCTTCTTAGAAGCAGTTTCTTCTTTTTTCACAATGTTTTCTCAATCATAAAATCACAGGCATGTGAAAGCAGGGATTAAACAGCAAAGGTTTAGACATGCTGTATTTCTCCTAATAAATGCTCCCAGGAGCTATACATAATATGGTCAGGGAACTTTTATTTGGTTTGCATTTTCTGATTTAATAGATCATTAAATTGATGTCTTTTAGGTAATTTCCATTAAATCTGAGGTAAATTTCCTCTAACATGATTGTTTAGAGAAAATTCATCTCCAAATTAGAGAAGAAGTTTCAAAAAAGTCCCAAAATTAAGGCATTTGAATTTGGTTTCTTTTAGTTAAAAATACATGGGTGCTACTATTAGGAAAGGCGCTATTATTACAGGAAATACGGTAGATATCATTTGGTTTTACATCAGTCTAAGCCAGATTGTGGAAATATGACTTTTTCTCCATTTGAACGTTGACAAGTAAAAGTTGATTTCCTACTTGTCCAGGATAAAAATGAACTTGCCCACTAAAAAATGAATTGAAAAATATTTGACTGGTGAGCCTGTCGCAATCTATCGATCCTGTATCGGAGGGTAGCATAGATGGGACTGGTTTACCAGTCTAATAAATATTGAGAAAACATTGTTTTCGATGAAGAAAATGCTGTTACCCAGAATTTTCTTCATTAAAGACAATGTTTCCTTCCCTTTGATATAACTATTAGGATGACTTTTCTCCTAGATCTTTTTAGTTCTGTTCCAAAATATTCTTTGGTATTTACTTGTCAACAGACTAGTAGCCTAGTAGCCGTTGGCCCTGGGTCGCTCACCTGAGAAAAAAGCTTCATTACCTAGGTATGTCCATGCAACCACAGAAAAAGAGATTTTCACTTATTCAATCAGATAATATTTGAAATAATCATTCCCCCCCCCCTCTGCTCTTCCCCTGGTCATTATTTATTTAAGCTTTTTTCATAAAAGGTCTGTGATCAGCTAATCTATGTCAGATATACAGTCATGATTTTAGCTAATTCAATTAATGTCCATATGCTGATCATCCATACCAATTTTCAAGTCTGTAGGACTCCTGGTTCATTAGAAGAAGTTTAAAGATTTCAAAAATGATCAAAAATTCTACCCCCTCCCCAAGACACTCAGCACCTGGTGACCCTACAGTCATGATTTTAGCTATCATTAACCCTTTCCTGTTTACAAAATTTTAGACCTGTCCAAATTCAAAGGTTTTGCAGACGAAAATTTAAAGTGGGTTTAATTTGAAAAATAACCATACAGTAGGGCAGAAAATGGTGTGAAAAAAAGAAGAAATTGCTTGTCAGAAGCAATTTCTTCTTTTTTCACAATGTTTTCTCAATCATAAAATCACAGGCACGTAAAAAGCAGGGATTAAACAGCAAAGGGTTAATGTCAATATATTGATCACCCATGACAATTTTCAAGTCTGTAGGGTTCCTGATCCAGGAGAAGAATAAGGTTAAAGATTTCAAAAATTGATCCAAAGTACTACCCCCTCCCCCCTAATGCTCCGCATCTGGTGGCCCTACATTCATGATTTTAGCTATTTTATTTTAGATCCATATGCTTATCATCCATGCCAATATTGAAGTCTGTAGGGCTCCTGGTTCATTAGAAAATGAAGGTTTAAGTTACAAAATTTTCACAAAAGTACTCCCCCCTCCCCCCTGGTGCTCCGCACCTGGTGGCTTTACAGTCGTGATTTTAGCTATTTACATAAAGGTCTATGAGCTGATCCTCCATGCCAATTTTCAAGTCTGTAGGGCTTGTGGTTCAGAAGAAGAAGAAGGTTAAAGATTACAAAATTTTCACAAAAGTAGTACCCTCTCCCCCCTGGTGCTATGCACCTGGTGAATCTACAGTCATGATTTTAGGTATTTTTATAAAGGTCCATATGCTGATCATCCATGCCAATATTCAAATCTGTAGGTGTCTGGTTTAGAAGAAGAAAAAGGTTAAAGATTACAAAATTTTCATCAAAGTACTACCCCCTCCCCCCTGGTGCTCAGCACCTGATGGCCCTACAGATATGATTTTAGCTTTTTTTATTAAGGTCTATGAGGTGATGATACATGCAAAATTTTAAGGCTGTAGGCCTTCATGATGAGAAGAAGAAGAAGGTTAAAGATTACAAAATTTACCCAAAGTACTACCCCCTCCCCCCTGATGCTCCGCACCTGGTGGCCCAACAGATATGATTTTAGCTATTTTTATTAAGGTCTATGAGCTGATCATCCATACCAAATTTCAAGGCTGTAGGGCTGCTTGTTCAGAAGAAGAAGAATTTTAAAGATTTTCTTAAATTTTTAACTTTGGTTGCCATAGCAACCAGAGTTTTTCACCGATTTCACTTCTTTTAGCTATTCTTAAAGGGGACCACCTAAGGAACATATCTGCCAAGTTTGGTTAAAATTGGCCCAGTAGTTTAGGAGGAGATGTCGTTTAAAGAAATTGTTGACGGACGACGGACGACGCTTGGACGCCGGACAAAAGGTGATCACAATAGCTCACTTGAGCACGTTGTGCTCAGGTGAGCTAAAAATGTACTTGGCCGCGACTTGGAAAGCCCGCGTTGGACAATTTCGGCAAAGGAATTCCACATCCCTATCTAAGGACATCTAATAAGTGTTGATGACAATTTAGTATAAAATTTAACTCACTATTCTTAAATATTCTTTCTTTGATCTTTTAATAACATCTCTTTTGTCGACATTATCATCTGTCAATTCTTCCGCTTCTCTACGATGTCTGGTTTGCTGGTTTCCGTGTTCGTTGTGTTGTTTCTGTTGACGTTTTGCCTTCTTATTGTCAATGACAACAACACCGTCTCCCTCTGAATATTTCACACTAGCACCTTGTCTACTTGCCTTTAACTTTTCTAGTTCTTCTACAGGCTGTGAAAGAACAATTTTCAAGAGAAATTCCTTACGCAATTTATAATAATATATATAATAATATATAATAGATTGTATTTGAGATTTGAGACCATGTGACATGGGCAATAACTATTTACCATTGCATTAAAATTCTGAATTAAAATGTTTCTTTTGGTAGTTTTTCTCAAACCCGTTTTCAAGGTATAAAAAGAAGAAAAGAACTAGCATACTAATTATCAATAAAATGTTAATAACAAGAAGAGCTGTGGCCAATTTTAAAAGCATCATATACATAGTCATACAAGTTTTTGGTTTTATTGTAAAATAGACTGTGTTAATATCAATATAGTGAGTTGGTGCCTGACTGATAAGCTTGTTGACTGGCTACCTGAATCAATGGTTTGTTTGCAGATCACCAGTTTAGGCCTAGCTTGAGTTTACATGCATTTTCATTGGGAGTTCCAATTTACAAAATAAAGTCAGTCAGAAATTTCGGCTTTTCGTCACTTTGAATGAGTACTAAATAGTTCAAAGAAAGCCGCTCATATCATCAAACAGAACAGTGAAAGGGCCATTAACAGCGGATGATCACATAATGGCATTTCTGTATAATCAATTTTTTATGACGTCAATGGTGTTAAACATGAGATAATTGGCTTATGAACCTCCCCACGATCACTTCAATTTGACCTGATCATTTGAAATCTGCCATATCAACTTTGGCTTCAGAATTTCAGTAGACATTAATAATGTAACGTCAACAAAATGTTTATATGCAGAAGTTTCGTATTGGTATGAAGGACAGCCAATGACCAAAGATAACATTTGCTTAAATACTTGTTGGTCAGGCTGTGTGATATTGAAACTCAAAGCAGAAATCTGGACAAAAAATGACAGGCTATGACTTTTTAAATCTACCCCTTGCGCCATTTTGGCTATATTTTGTGTATGTAGCGTCACCATTGCAACAACAGAAAGTATAAATATATTGCTTAGAAATTGAACCTTATGTTTTGCTTTATTCGACTACAATATTTCTGCTACAGAAAAAATATGTAGCAAAAACATCAAGTGTTCTTTATCTTTTTTTCACTGAGTATATCAAAGTGGACATAGGTGAAATGATTACATTAAGTCTTTATCACAAAAAATTAGCTTGCAACAGGATTTCTGCATTTATGGAAAAATCTACAAAATCTACACTTGACCAATTCATCTTAATGGCACTTGTAAATGAGTCTAAAATCATTTATTCTCAACAAACACTTATGTTGTGGGTACTCATTTGAATTGTGTTGATGTCATAATTCCAGTAAGTGCCCACAGCATAACGCTTCATGCAAGTATTAATGACATTATTGAATCTGAAGTCTAAAATACCCCCTCTATTTGGCGAACTCTACTTACAGAAAATACTGATACATGTATTTTATAAAGCTGACAACCTTTATCTGGTTGGGAACTTTAAGGCTGTTCCGTCAGGTATAACAGATGAGTCCAACAAAATCTATACTGGGCCAGTATATTTTGGATATTCTTTACTCTGAAATCTTATTTTTTTTTAAAACCCTATGCTGTGAGTACTTATTATCATCTCAGCAAGAACCCTTAAGATGGAGTTTATGCAAATATAAATGAAATATTGGAATACTTATTAATGATTGCTTCCCATATGCATAGTTGTGTTTACTTACAGAAAATGCTGATATATTATAAAGCTGACAACTTATATCTGGTTGGGAAACTTTCGGCTGTTCTGTCAGATATAATAAATTGAGTCCAACAAAATCTACACTTGGCCAGTATATCTTGATAGCACTTGTCTTTACAGCACTGGGACCTCTGTTGTTTAACTGTAAATAGAAATATTGAAGGGTCAGCGCAACACTATTGTAAGTGCCTATATAATTATAGGCACTTACGATAGTTTTGCGCAGACCCCTGGATATGCAAAGGTACTATAGGGTTGTTCAAAAATATTCTTCAGTTCCTTTGCTTCTGACAAACTCTAAGTTTGTTATCTCTTATTTCAGAAGTTTTCTTCAGCTGGAAACAGTTGCTTTAATCTTTTGTTTCATACCACCTTTTACATGACTGACCAACAATATCAACATGGTATTTAGGTTATACAACTTTGTGCTTGCAAAAAAATTTTACAGAGAAGAATTTTGTTATAAAAAATAGGGTTTCATCTGAAAAAGAAACAGTCATACCTTTTAATAAATAAGGATAATATATTTACATTTATTCAGTTAATCCTTAAACCATTACCAGATGATTAAACTTTAGATAGATCTTCATTGTCTCACTGGGCAGAATTTCATTGGGAAAATCAAGTAATTGTTTGTTTCAAGTAAGTATCATCATTAACAAAAGTATGTTCCTATGCATGTCCAAATGTGTGAATTTTTAATAGCCAGCATTCATTTTCATTCTTATATGCAAGAGATCACTTCTGTACATACCACATATTCATGAGCCACTAGAGGTCCGACTTCTTTCTGTCTATATCTCCTGACATCCGTCTCGGTGTAGATAAACTGTTCTGGCTCAGATTTACTGAAAAAAACAGGATGACTTCAACTTTGTCGTGCCAAAAACCTTTGAAAATTTTCATTGGAATCAAAGTGTTAAAAGCACTGGATGCAATAATTAGGTGTCAGTACCAACTTTTATTTCAATACTTAATTTTAAACTTTTCTGGTTAAATAAATCAGCAGGAATATTCAGGGCTCACCAAGACTAGGGATAATGTGTTTTTGTTTCATTTATTCATATATATGAATCTGTTTACTTTATTTATCTATTAATTTTTCATTTGTTTATATTAAGCAACTCTGAAATAAGAGCTTATCGCTTTTCTTCATTTTTCATAAAATAATTAATCCAAGATTGAGTCAAATCTGCAGTCAGTACTTTCTGACAATTTGCATTTCTTTCAAAGTAACGAATTATGTACTGCCTGATCATAGTTTACAACACTTTTATACCATTTTGAAACATATTTACATTAATACCTGCTATAAATAATCACTATTCTTTATTCTTTCATCTATTAACTTGCTTTTCTAAATACTGAGCCATTCTTGGGTTAAATGTAAATAAAGTATTTGACAAAGTGAATCTCTGGACTTCAACCTCTGTCCTGTCAAAAGTTCTTTTCTGATGCTAAATCCCAGGAGGTCCATGGGACTCACATTTGAGCCAGTGTGTGGCATTTCCAACAATTTCCAATGTTTACATAGCAAAGCCCCTAGCCAGCCTGTGCATCCACACAGGCTGGCTTTAATCTTCACTGATTGCCCTTGAAAAAAAGATAAGGCTTTAACCTTTCTTCAGGAAATCAGTAAATAGAGGATATTGAATAAGTGGTCATGGAATACCGAATTTATTAAACAAGTCATCTATAAACAGATAAAAACGAGGCTGCGCCGAGTTTTTATCTGTTTAAGATGACGAGTTTAATAAATTCTGTATTTTATTACCACAAATTTTATATTCTATTTATAATTTGACCCGAAATTTTGCAAAAAATGGTCAAAATTCTTGAAATTCAAAATTTCAATTTGCCGCGAAACTTATAACGCCGTTTAAAAATGACGTCACAAACATAGATTATGACGTCATTTTTGCGGTTACAAAATAGCGTTGCTATTCGCTCTGAGCTCATTTGCATACTTATTCCACTAGTGTAATAACACCCGTGTAATATCAAAAATATTCAACGGGGTTATTTCACTCCGGCGACGTAGGTCATATTATAAATATTCTTATTGTACAATGTTGCTGTCCAATGTACTAAACATCTGTTTATCACATGCACATGAAATTGTTGGAAATGTCACGCATCGGCTCATTAAATAGTTTTTAGAGAGCCCTATCTACTTATTTGTAAGTCAAAGACTCATAAAACCTTGGTCCCTTTTAAGAGTGAGTTCAGCCTGACAAGAGTTTTATATAACTTACCCTCCAATGCGTAGATTAGCAGCCTGCTGTAAGGGAATCACTGCTTCTGCTACATTATTGTCCATTGTCCCATTCTCTTGGTTAGAACTGAAATTTAGTAAAACGTAAAATTCATGTTTGTTAATCAAACAATTAGCTGATGTTTGAATTGCAAAATGACTGCCACAGTAGCCTAGTGGTAAAGGTGCTGGACCCTTGATCTGAAGGTCTGTGGTTTAAGCCCCACTGTCATAGGGTGTGTTTAAGGGTAAAACAACTAACAACCAACCCCAGTTCACCCAGCTGTAAAATTGGGAAGAAGTGGGTTTAAACGCAGAGATGTGATAACGTCTACATTGAGAGCAACTATGTGAGCTTAGCTTTTGGCACAATCAAACTAATACAGATAAGTATATGCTATTTGTAAAATTAACATGCTGTAAAGTTTTTTTTGGGTTATAAGTTTAATACTATCTTTTAGTTCACAATTCCTAATAAAACTAGAACTGTCGCAAAGCGGACTTATAACCTCCACCAGCACTTTGTCAAAATGTAAGGGCTTTAAGTGCAAGATGTGTTTGTAACAAATATTGAGGTTATATACAGCAATTGCATGAAGTTTCATGATTCTAGATCCCTTGGTTCTTGAATTAGAGTCCGGAAACAAAAACTGAACAAAAATTTAATGTGACCTTGACCTTTAACCTATGTGATCTAAAAACAATAGGGTACTTCCTTGAGTCCTAAGTAACATTTACATAGAGTTTCATGATTCTAGGTCGCTTAGTTCTCGATTTAGAGTCCGGAAACGAAAATTAAACAAAAATTTACTGTGACCTTGACCTTTGACCTGTGTCACCCAAAAACAATGAAAATTGCAGGTGCACAACTTCATATGATAGGATTAATTACCCAATTTGGTTACTCCCCTTATGGTTACTGAGTTTTGCAATTTTAAATTTTGACTACTCCCCCCCCCCCCCCCCTTTCCATAAAAAGTTCAAAATTGCATAACTCTAAAACTAAAGACTGGATCAGGATGAAAATTGCAGGTGCACAACTTCATATGATGGGTAACATCCTGATAAAATTTCAGCAAAATTGATCCAAATCTGTGGGAGGAGAATAGGACACAAAATTAGAAAAAATGTACCCCTCCTTAAAAAGTTCAAAGTGGCATAACTCTAAAACTAATGACCGGATCTGGATGAAAATTGCAGTCCAAAACTGTGGGAGGAGAAGAGGACACAAAATTATGTCTACGGACGGACGGACGGACAGACAGACAGACGGATGGACGGAAAACCTGATTCCAGTATACCCCCCCATAACTTCGTTGTGGGGGGTATAATTATGTTATGCAAGCAAGAACTAAAGGTATATTTAATTTGAACCAGTTTCTAACATGTAACATGTACCGGGAGCTTAACATAACATGATCAGGGAGCATTTCTTTAGTATGCATTTTCTGATTTAAAAATCATCAAAATTGATGTCTTTTAGGCTCTTTTCCCTTTAATTCAAGGTGAATTTCCTCTAAACAATCAAAATTGATGTCTTTTAGGCTCTTTTCCCTGTAATTCAAGGTGAATTTCCTCTAAACAATCAAAATTGATGTCTTTTAGGCTCTTTTCCCTTTTATTCAAGGTGAATTTTCTCTAAACAATCATATAAATGATAAACAATCATATAAATGATTGTTTAGAGGAAATTCATCTCAAATTAGAGATGAAGTAACAAAAAGTTCCAAAAATTTAGGCATTTGAAGTGCGTTTTCTTAGTAAAAAAAATGTAGGGGTGCTTCTATTAGGGAGGGAGCTTTTATTTGAGGAAATATGGTAATTGTTTGTTAATAGGTTGTTTTCCTTACCTTGATACTTCAGCTATAAATATGAGTTGAGGAATAGATCCATTTATGTCTTTTGGGGTGGCTTGAAGAGTGAAGTTGGTCTGCAAATATCAAAATTAACAAATGGCATATAGAATCTGTCATATTTTTTTCTTTTATACATACTGATCTTCATTGAGTCTAGAATTGAAACATGATTAAGCAAAAATAAGCAAGCTTAATAACTTTCCTATTCCTGTCAAACTTGTCTCAAATAAAATAGGGTAGCATTATACTGTTTTCTCACATTTACAGTCGCTGGTGCACTTAACAATTGATTTCTCTCACTAGTACAACCACCACATCCTTTCCTAGCCTCCAGCCTCACATAGGTCTACAATTATCAACCCATGGGGTGAGAGACAAATAGTCGGAAAGATTGAGTGCAGCAGTCAGGAATCGAACCCTTGAACTCTAGATTGACAGTCCAACATGAAGGACGAAAGATCATGGTTCCTCAGAAGATTTCGGGTGCACCTTTGGTGACTATGCACAACTTTTAATTTTAAAAATATTGTAAACGGTGTGTTTCTGTTTCTCATTCAAATCTATCATATATGAGCCTGTGTGTGGCATTTCTTAAAATCTCAAATGGCCACTAAGCAAACACTCTGCCCAGCCTGTGCATCTACACAGTCTGTCCAGGGTCTTCACTTTTGCGCTTTGTGGAAGGATAGGGTCCTTAAGTCTGACAAACTTCTAATTATACTACATGGCAGTCAAGGTTGGTTAATGTTGGTCCTCCACTCACATGTCAAATTGTTGGAAATATCATGCACAGACTCATATAATAAAGTTGTTTTCATGCTTACCTTAGATTTAGCAGGTAAAGGATTCCCAAGGTCACATGATACAAAACTACTGTTGGAAGAGTCACAGAAAATAGGCACTTCCTATAAATACAAAAAAGACATTTTAGAGGATTTGCATATTAAACAAGAGTACCAGAGTCACAATATACACCACTTTTACATAAAGGCCCCTTTTTCCATGACACAGCTGAAATTCACCAAACTGTGATGGTATACGCAAGGTCACATTTTATGATGGTTTCATCCAAATCAGTCCATAAATGGAGAGGAGTTGTGTTCACAAGATGGTTATATACATACGTATGGACAGACGTACATAAGTTCTGACATTGGGACATCAGCAATTATTTAGTGTAGAGACTTTAAAATTGAAGGTGCACAATTTCATATGCAGATACACATTATGTATAAATTTCAAAACTGTAGCTATAAATTTGTCTGAGAAAACTTCCAAACAAATTTAATTGTGTGTACAGACAGACAGACCAATGGACAGACAGAAAGTCATGGCAAATCCAGTATACCCCTCTCTACTTCGTAGGTAGGTGGGTGTATAATAAGAGTAAAACTTGTACAATATTAATTAATAAAAATATTTAAAAACCTTTTTTTATTATCAAATTTGTAATCAGATGTAGATCTTCAGCTTATTTCATATTACAATCTTTTTTTCTTCTAATTATATGTTCTTTTTATTCTTACAAGTATATGTGTAACTTATGTGTAAACTATTGGAAACACCTCTCAAACATGGATTTGTACTTTCAATGCATTTATTACTTATACTCCAACCTCTATCTTTTTTTCCTTTTTTTCAATTCATTTATCTAATAAATTACATAACTTACATATTTCTTGTTTGTTATTTTATAGAATGTCACCCCAGGAGGGAATATAACTTTCAACATGGACTCGTATGAATCTTCCCCCCTGTTTTCAACAAAGACCAGGAGCTCTATCTTTTTGTCTTCCCCCAATGTGTAGGAATCTTTGACACTGAAATGAACATTAATTGATTGAACATTTTTTCAGTTATATCGCGGCGGCTGGAGCACCTAACAATGGTTTCCTGGTATTTCTCTCTCCAGTACAACCATCACATCCTTTCCTGGCCTCCAGCTGCTATCTCACATAGGTCTACGATTATCGACCCATTGGTGAGAGTCAAATAGTCGGAAAGAATGAGTGCCGCCGTCGGGGATTGAACCCGTGACCTCTAGATTGACAGTCTAACGTGCTACCAACTGCGCTATGACGGCGGCACTGAAATAAAACAAAAAAGGTTAAAATAAAAAGACATAAAATATACCAGATTTACGTAAATCTGGTATATTTCATGTCACTTTATTTTTTCCTTTTTGGGACAGAAAGAGGTATTAGCAAGTTCTTATTTTAGCAAGAGAGAGAGAAATATTTGTTCTTATATCTACATGTATATTAAACTTCAATTAAGCCATATCCTTCATTTACGTTTTCCAGTCCCTTACATTAGCATTACAAAAACCACACCAATAAAAGCAGATTTACAGTCCTTTCTCAGTACTGAAACAAGCTTCAACACGAGATGTTTATAAAAAAAAAAGCATGCCTTTCCCCCTCCCCAACCCCTAGTAGCAGGTCTATGACATATTCTTTGTCAATTAACAAGTGACAAAAACGTAAAAAATACAACGAGTTGACTTATGGTTCTTGTGCAATGCACATCCCCTCAATGAGATCTATCTAAATGTGAAGTTTCATGAGTCCAGCTTCATACCTTTTTGAGATGTGCTCTGGACAAATATTGTCTAAGAACGGAGTCATATCTGTCTAGCAAAGAGTTTTCAGTCCAAAGACAGAAGGATAGGGTCCAAACAACTCAAAAGTTGGAAATACAGTGGGATTCCCTCCTTCAAATAGAGACCATTCTTATTGACTTACTTCTGGTTGATGTGAAATTCAATAATTTTCATAATATCAAACAAACACAACATATGTGGATCAATTTCAAAGAAGAACTGAAGACTGTTTAAACAGTCTTAAGGTAGTGGACCCGTAATAATTTCACAACATTTCGAAAAAAAAACAAAACTTTAACATTGTTATCCGAGTTTTCCTAATGATTTTCATTAGGAAACCTTGGTTTACATTGTGAAAGTTCATGGGTTCCTAAATATTGCGGAACTATTACGGTTCCACTACCCTAAATTATTTTCTGATATTGATCCCCAAATTCTTTTCTGATATTGATTCCCAAAAAGTTTGTGGGACTCGCATCAGATAGCTTTGAGTGTCTTGGTTACATATTTGGGAGTCTCAGACTAGTAAAATATGCATCTCTAAAAGCTCTGATAGCATTTGTATCTTTCTCAAACATCAATGCAACTGAATGGTATTCAAAAAAAGTTAGGTTTACAGTCTGTTTCTATGCCAGGCATATTCAACCGACTTCACACTTTAACCCCCGATCATCAGATTGCAAGTCGGCTGTTAACAAATGGCTCTCATCGGCAGCCACAGCACATAGACTTACATTCTCACAGGTACCCATTTATACACCTGGGTGGAGAGGAGCAACGTGGATATAATTTTTTGCTCAGAAAAATTCCCGTGATCTGGCCGGGATTCGATCCCAGGACCTTTCGATCCCAAAGCTACCGTCCTAACCACTAGACCACAGACTCCACAAAATTGTTCTGTTGCACATTAATGCCAACAAAGATAAACCACATGGCAAGAAATTTGCATATACTTACCTAAATGAAAAGTGCTCAATGAAATTTCTACCTAAAAATTATATTTTTGTATAGCTAGATTCGAAAGTATTCCATTCTTATGGGACAGGTCATATAGCACCTGAATAATATTTTTTTTTAGATTTCCTGTGTTAAATAGAGGATATTGAATGAGTGGTCATGGAATACAGAATTCATTAAACTAGTCATCTATAAACAGATAAAAACGAGGCTGTGCCAAGTTTTTATCTGTTTATAGATGACGAGTTTAATTAATTCTGTATTTTATAAGCACAAATTTTATATTCTATTTATAGTATGACCCGAATGTTTGTGAAAAATAGTCAAAAATCTTGAAATTCAAAGTTTCAATTTTCCGCAAAACTTATAACACCATTTAAAACTGATGTCACAATATTTACATTATGACATCATTTTAGCGATTACAAAATAGCGCTGCTATTCGCTCTTAGCTCATTTGCATAGTTATTCCACTAGTGTAATAACACCTGTGTTATATCAAAAATATTCAACGGGTTTATTTCACTCCCGCGACGTAAGTCATTTTATAAATTAAATTTCAAAACAAATATAACTTACTGTAAGGCTGTTACTGCCAAGTCAGGAATGCAGATGTTGTCTTTGCCACACTTCTTTAATATGTTGGCCTGTGAAGTAACATGAAGAATATCATTAACCTCAGTGTATTTTTGTTTGTTTAAATGGGGTTTTACGCTGCTTTCAACACTTTTTTAGTTATATTGTGGCGGCTGGAGCACTTAACCATTGATTCCTGGTATTCCTCACACAGGTACTACCATTACATTCTTTGCTAGCCTCCGGCTGGTATCCCACATAGGTCTACGATTATCAACCCATTGGTGGGAGAGAAATAGTCCTAAAAAATGTGTGCCGCCATCGGGATTGAACCTGGGACCTCTAGAATGACAGTCCTATACGCTACCGTGTTGTGACAGTGGCTCTTTGCCTGAGTGTAAGCTTCATTCATCTTTTAATGAACAGACGTTGAAAGCTATATTTTTATGAGTTAGGGAGCTATAAGAGAAAATATTGCTTTTGTTGTTAACAACAAAAGCATAAAAAAAACAAGCCATTGTTCTAATTCTTTAATACAAAATGAAACAATGTCTTAAAGTTGCCATTTTGCATGTAACAAGATAATGATGTCATGTAACAATATGAGTCTGTGCATGATGTTTCCAATAATTTCAAATATGGGCATAGCAAAGACTCTGACCAGCCTGTGCATCCACACAGTCTGACCAGAGTCTGACCAGAGTCTTCACTTCACTATGCGTTTGGTAGATAGATAAGGTCTCAAAGTGTCTGTAAACCATCAGGTTACTTTATGTTTTCACTATGTGGCTGTCAATTCTACTCAATGTTTGCACCTCACCAACATTTCAAATTGTTGGAAATGTCATGCACCGGCTCATATAATGATGCCATCAGAGAATGGAGATGACTTAAAGTAGTGGACCTGTAATTATCCCGCAATGTTTTAGATAAATGAACTTTAAGCGTGTTAATCTACCTTTCCTAATCATTTTCATAAGGAAACCTCGTCAACATTGTGAAAGATCATAACTCCTGAAATGTTGTGGAATTATTAGGCGTCCACTACCTTAACTCAAGTCCAGTGGTATAACGTGAACAAAGGCAGGATAAAATCTATAAAAATAGATTTTAGCATTTTAATTCAATCAGTTGTGTAGTGAAAGTTATGAAAAGGTATTTTGCTGAAAAATATCCATTATTCATAATCCTTTAGAAAACAGTAAGGAAAATGAATTAGATTTGTAATTGAGCACACTAAGTAACTTTAGCATATAATCACAGCAAAGATTATCTTTTCAAAAAAAGATAAATCAAGGGGTCAGTGAAACACTATTGTAAGTGCCTATCAATATATAGGCACTTACAATAGTTTTGCGCTGACTCTTCAAAATAGAACTTTATCAGGGAAAGGGAAAGTGAAGTTATATGACTCACAGTTGCTTGTGCTGTGGTTGGAATCCGTTGATTAAGTACTGGCCGTAATTCTCTCTTATCTCGGTTCTTTTTCTCGTGAAGTTCAAAGTTGAAATTGACAGTTATTGGCGTTAATTTGTCACGAACATTATTCTGAAATAGATTTTAGAGAACTATAAATCAACTTGTGTTATAGAGGCCTCAATAAACAGTTTGAAAGGTATAAATGCTTACAAAAGCCATGTCGGACATGGCCATCCCCTGCCGCGAAAGCTTGATAGTAAACTGAAGCCTAATAGATAAAGGATTATTTTCACTGCTTTTTGCACTTTGATTTTGATGAAATTTTTTAGCCAAAATTTATTTAGCATGACAAGGGTTAATCCCCTTGCCAAAAACAGCAGGGGATAATAATCTTTTTCATATACATTGTAATCATACATATATATATTTATCATGTATTTTTTTTAAATTAAATATGTATAAAGTAAATGCTTATAATATCTGTCATTACTAATGATCTATGGTTATTACATTAGAGTCTATGTGAGATATCTCTGAAAGAGTTCAAAACATTGTACTAATTTCCAGCAGCCCAGACCTCAAGGATAAGAAATAATTGCTGAGTTGCAGTTGCACAGCCTGATCAGAGTCTTTACATTAGACCCATTAGGCACATAAGTGAAATCCTTGGAAATGTCATAAACCCTCTTATTTCATGTAAAAACATATATTTTACAATCAATTTATGTTTTTTTACAGTTGTTCTACGCTGCTACTTTTTTTTTAACAAATGCTGCTTTTTCCATGACCCATAAAAAAATTGTGACCATATACACATGGTCACATAAGCAAAATTTTGTGAAGGTTTTATGCAAATCTGTCCATAATTAAAGACTCGACATAAACAAATTTTGGGTGAAGGGACAGACAGGAGGACAGACAGATGGAGAAGATGATACCAATATACTCCCACCCTTGGTGGGGTATAAAAAATAGAAGTGTAAGGATAGATGAAAAATTTATTTTTCAAAATATGTTAAAGGTATCAATTTACATCACAAAGGGAAATAACCCCGTTGAATATTTTTTATATTACACGGCTGTTATTACACTTGTAAGATAACTAAGCAAATGAGCTCAGATTGAATAGCAATGCTATTTTGTATATGCAAAAATGACATCAAAATTTATATATTGTGACATCAGTTTTAAACGGGGTTATAAGTTAAAGTTAAAATTGAAATGATGAATTTTATGAATTTTGATGATTTTTAGCAAAAGTTTGGGTCATATTATAAATAGAATATTAAACTTATGCTCATAAAATACAGAATTTATAAAATGAGTCATATGAAATAGATAAAAACTCTGCAAAGCCTCGCTTTTATCTGTTTATAGATGACTCGTTTAATAAATTTGGTATTCCATGACCACTTATTCAATATCTCCTATTTATTTGAATTTAATTCACACTTTATTCAAAACATATGTGAACACTTCTACATAGATTTCTTACACTAGAATGAAAAAAAAACTGGAGTGGTACTTACAATAAGATATGCAAATTCTGTAAAACATTCATTTCTTTCTTTAAATATGGTCACAATTTTAGTTTCCTGTCGTTTATTTTCCTCAGGTGATATGTAAAATACTCGACTGGAATCATTCAAACCTGAGTCCATTTTCCATGTCAACTCAAAGTCCAGACTCTCAGGTACACCAATTCCATCATACATGATACAAGCATACACATTTATACTGAAATAGAAGTATTAAGCAACTGTAAGACTTCATCATTTAAATCAAACACTTTTAAGGTTGTGGACCCGTAATAGTTCTGCAAAGTTTCGGTAGTAATGAATTTTAATAGTGTTTACCAAGGTTCCCAAATGATTTCATTAGGAAACCTTAGTCAACATTGTGAAAGATCATGAGTTAGATCATGAAACAGTGCAGAACTACATGTATTATGGATCCACTTCTTTACATGCCCTAATCCTTTCCAAACAATCGGGAACCTCCTTCATAAATCATCATTTAGAAGTGAAAATGTCTTACAAAATTTTTATATTAGAGAATGGAAATAGAAGACAAGAGACAGCTAAACAGAAGAACAAAGTCAAATAGGATCTATGAATCTTAGATAGTTAATCTTTAAAATCTGTATTGTTAAAAACGAAACAACACTTACCAAGTAACATAAGTTTCCTGGTCTGGTAACACACATAATCTACTCTCTAATGATATATCTTGTGGATCTATAGTAAGGCTGTGAGCTACTCGAACAACAGGGCGACTCCTACAAAGGAAACAAGACATGTTTGTAAATCACTTATGCCCCCCCATAAAAGCAGGTCAATAGCCTATTCTTTGTAAATAGAAAAGGGCAACAACTCATAAAGTAAGATGAGTCGATTTATGGTTCTCGTGCACTGCACTTCTCCTCAATGAGATTTATCCACCTGTGAAATTTCATGATTCTAACTTGCATACTTTTCGAGATAAACTCCAAACAAAAAATGGTCTATGAACGGACCGACCAACCAACAAGTGCAAAGCAATATAACCCCTTCTTCAAAGGGAGGCATAAATATATGATTGTAGTCCCTACCAATACGTTAGATAGTAATATCAACACTCTTTAACCCTTTCCTGTTTTACACAATTTTGGACCTGTCCAAATTCAAAGGTTTTGCAGACGAAAATTTAAAGTGGATTTAATTTGAAAAATAATCATCCAGTAGGGTAGAAAATAGTGTGTAAAAGGAAGAAATTGCTTGTCAGAAGCAATTTCTTCTTTTTCCACAATGTTTTCTCAATCATAAAATTACAGGGACGTAAAAAGCAGGGATTAAACAGCAAAGGGTTAAAAATGAATAGGCACTAACAATAGTTTTGCAATGACCCCTCAATTGGAACTTACCTCATAAAAATGGCTTTATTAGATTCCTGGGAACCAATCAGTAAATCAGGGTACTCATTATCATCCATATCTTTACCTCCAGCTAGGGACCAGCCAAATGTGGAAATACCGGGTAACACATCATCTGCTTTTATCTCCTAGAATAAAAATTGCTTAATTATTCAACGATTTTGCATAAAAAAATTGTGTACGATTATTAGATTAATAGGTGGTAAATATGTATGCACTTCCTTACCATCCTAATGACCATGGAAAACATCTTGGAAAACACCATGGAAAACAAAGAATATATATCTACCCATTGAATATCTGTAAAAATTCCATTCTGTGATCCATGATCTTTTTCAATAACCCAACACAAAAGAGATATTCAATTGAATTAAGGGTTTTAGCATGACATTAACAAAGTAGGGTCCAAAGGAGTCAATACTCAGGCTCATAGGGGTCCTTTAATTAAAAAGAATTGGGAGTCCCTGCTTTAAATACAGGCTATTATCTTTTGATCATATCCTCAAGTTTGTGTTTAAATATACAAATATTATCATGATTTGACTACACAAGATGTTAGATAGACATGCTCCTTTTTGGATCAACTTCAAAACAAATTTGAAGACTTTGAAATAGTCTTCAACTTTTTTTTCTCTTGAGTTGATTTCATGAAGGTCCTAGGGACTTACAATATAGTTTTGAGGGTCTTTACTACTTATTTAAGAGTCTCAAATGCGCAAAACCTGCATCCTTTAAAACCCTGAAATCAATGTAGTGTGTATTGTATACTGTTACCTGTTGTATATTTTAACATTCCATTCTGAGATCTATGATAAATATAAGCATCACCTTTAGAATCATCACCACTATAAATGATGTGTATATTCTAGATTTACCAGTTGTATATCTGTTACAATTCTATTTTGAGATCCACAGTAAATATACACAGCACTTACCATCTTCACCAACACAAAATGTTGTGTTCATTGTGGATTTACCTGTTGTATATCCGTAATAATTCCATTTTGAGATCCATGATAAATATACACTGCACCTTTTCCATCATCTCCACCATAAGGGGCTCCAATGGCTAAATCTGCAATAAAAGGTAATTTATAGGAATCATACTATAGCCCCTATCTGTGTTCATGAACATTTCTGAAACGCAAGACAATGATCTTAAATGACTATGTACACAAAAACTATACTTTAATTTTCAAAGACATTCTTGAATTTGTCATTCCAATATAGGGTAATGCTAATGATTATGACGCAATAATTTAAATATAGGTCTATCTTGATGAATATCTATGACCCACAACAATTCGGACTTCAATTTGAAAAGAGCAAATTACCCCTCCTTTGCATGGGCCTATTTCACTTTACCATAATCACATTTACATAAAGTCAAACCTGGTCTTCCGGCCACCTCTATTCAGCGTGCACCTGTCTTTAACGTGCAGTTCAATGTCCCCCCGGACTGATATACTCTTAATTTTACCTGTATTCAACAAGCACCTGTGAAACGCACGCAATGGCCGCAAAATTCATGGCCCATCATTCATAAAACCCGAGATTTGCGGCCACTCAAAGAATAAAGGGCAATTATCGCAGTTATACCTGCGGCCAATTAAAGATAATCGCCAGTCGAAAGGCTATAGTGATTTTCACGGATTTGTGATTCTAACAGTCAACTTTTGTTTTTCGAGTTACCTATTCAGGTGTCATAAATCAATTATACATACACAAAGACACATGTTAACGGTTAACAGGTGGTGACAAACATTGAAGTTTCTTTGAAAACAATTAATATTGATAAATTGACATTCTACACAAACTATTTTAAGAAATTTGGTTCAAATTTTTATTGATTTATTTTTTAGTCGAGTAGAGATCGAAAGTACTGTTAATTCTCTATTCAAAGGTTGGTTTTCGTATTTAATTCAGCCAAAAACATTTGGGGAAAAATGCCGTTTTTGAGGCCTGTAATGGGTAAAGAAACTTGACTGCTTGATGAGGACTGAGTCTTTCCAATTTTTTGGTTGGCAATTTTAGATTTTCTTTCAGAGAGGGCTAATGCTTTTGAATGCAATTATAAATTTGTGGAATTGCCTTCCGATGATTGAATAGATTCATAATATTATTTTGGCTATTGTTTTAATTGGTCATTGAAGATTTTGAAAGAAAAAAGACATTTTTTCACCATCTTAAGATAAATGTCACCGTTTATAGGGGAAATAAGATGTAAGTCTTTTATGAATATAATTAAAAGTTATTTTTATAAGATGTAAGTCTTTTATGAATATAATTAAAAGTTATTTTTCTTTTTCTTTGCCCTTTTCTTGATCAAAACTATGATGATGTACCATCCCCTCCCCCCCCCCCCCCCTCCTGCCCCTGATATCAGGTTGACCTGTATTAAGCAAGCACCTGTCTTAAGCAAGCGATTTTGGTATATCCCTTGACCGCTTGCTTAAGACAGGTTAGACTGTATATTACTTTATACGGCTGATTATGCACTTCCCCAAAAAATTTTGTATGTCAATTGATTTGTATTTTTATGTAACTCATCTTTCATAAGACTAAATCAAGAATTATTATTGAAAGAATGTTCACTAAATAGTGGTTTTTTTACTCTAAACGCAGACGGGGGCTTTAACTGTATATAACTGGCTCAGTTATATTGGTCGTCAATTAGTTGTATATGTATATAAAGCGTAAATATTGTCTTAGTTCAAATGAAGATAATTCTTGAACCAGGAAGATTTGGAACTTTAAAATTGTGCCTTGCAAAACTTCAATTTGTGATTAATACTTTTATATGGTTTCATTAGTATTGAAACAAAACAGACAGAGGAGATAGAAACACAAATTTGGTTGTAAAATTGAATAATACTATAGGGCTAATTCACGTTTTTTAGGGCATTAACATTTGCAGAGACCTGAAAAATGGTTAAACCCCGGAGTGCAAAGCACCCGGGCGTTAATGCGTTTTGAGGATCTCTGCAAATGTTAAAGCCTGTATAAAGGTAAATTGATGCTATTATTGCATAAAAAGAAAGGTTAGAGTAAGAGCAGAAATTGGAAATAAATTAATTGAAACATTTCAAAACAATCCACAAACCTACGAAAAGGCCGGCTAAAGTGGGTCATACATTGCAACGTCACTTTTGTTTATACAGCCATTGCTTGGTAAATTTATGATGTCACAAAATTTAACATGGGAATAAGATCAATGTCTTTACTTATGCTCTAAATTAACGTTAACCATGAATATCTTAGATGCATATTACTTATCAATATGTATACTCATCAAAATCGAACCTTTGGCATATTATTAACAAAATGCATTGATTTATAATTTTGAAGTCTGCAAGTGTTGTAGAAAAAGATTAGTATCATTTAAATTGATAAGCTGTATAAGCCCCCGATCGAATATATTTGAGCTAAAAAGCCGGGTGTTAAAGGCACATGAATTTACTGAATAATCCACGGTTTCTCTCGTTGATGTCCGGGTTTTGTCTGTTAACGTATGCCTTTAACGACCAGAAATTGCACATTTTATATATGCAACAATTCTATACAACAAATCTCTGATACCTCAGTACAAAGGATAGTTCAATATTTTTGAAAAGGTGAAAATATTCTGAAGGCTTTTGTACATGAACCAATGTAGCTGGCTTGTATATAAGGGGTGTTTATACTGCCTTATATAGGCAGTATACACACCCCTTATACACAAACCGGCTACACCAACACATTGAGCTGAAGCATAACCTTAAATAAAAGAACATATTATATCAAGCCTGATAAATTACATACCATTGTATCCATCATAATCTATGTCCCCAATAGCAGCCAGGGTCTGTCCATATCTCCCCTGAGTGTGAGTTCCGTCTAAAATATCACGTCGATTTCTGGAAAACTTACCCTGAAATATGAGTTTTATATGACAGATTTTTTTTTTACTTTGTGTGCCCGAGTCACAATGTGCTCTGCTAAAGGAAATTTTTTATCAAAGATGCCCGCCCTGCTACGCACATATTAGGGGGTCAGTCAAAATTTCTTTTTAACATTTAGGTAATGGGTCATCCAAGGAACATCCATGCCAAGTTTCATTGAAATTGGACTAAGGGTTTTGGAGGAAAAGAATTTAAAAGATTTTAAAGTGAAAATAAGCCCCACCTTTCAACACCCATGTTTGGGGATCAATCAAAATTTCTTTTTAATTTAAGAAGAATGTCATCCAGGGAACATTTCTACCTACCAAGTGTTGTTAAAATCCACCCAATGGTTTACAAGGATAAGATGTTGAAAGAAAAAGTATATGCAGATGCACAGAAGGACAGACACACACATGAGGGATACACCGCCATGACAATAGCTCGCTGGCCTTTTGCTCATTGGAGCTAAAAATTAAACACACTTATGTTTTGATGGACAGATGGAAGTAGATGATGATACCAATATATGACCACTTTCGGCAGGGTTTCGCAAAAAGAAGGTGTTTTACAATCCCAAGCCGTCCAGTGAAATGTCCAGGCAATGTTTCAGCCTGTATAGAGCATGAAGACATGAATCAAAATCTATCAATTTTATAAAATGTCCCTCTTTGTTAAGACTATTTGGACAATGTCTCTTTACTTCTGAGACCATCACAGATCATAATTCACTTCATATATCATCTGACCATCATAGCTGTCGTAAAGTAGGTGTTAACTTTTATAGTTTGAAACAATTCGGTAACCTTAGAAAAACTAATGTTCAAGTTACAACTTATGATGTAATATCAAGACAAAATCCAATGTGTGCAATACATTCAATATATGTAATAAATTTAGGTTATGGGACCCGTAATAGTTCCGCAACGATTCCGAAGTCATTAACTTAAACAGTGTTAACCGAGGTTTCAATAGGAAACCTCGGTTAACATTGTGAAAAATTCTGAGTTCAGAAATATTGCAGGACTATTAAGGGTCCACTATCTAAAGCAGCTTACCCGTCCATTTTGATAGTAGATATACACACGACCTGTCTCAAATGTGTTTTTCTCACTTTTGTACTGTGTAAATAAAGGTGCTCCTATGATAATGTCATCTTTGCTGCAAAGAAATTAAAACATTTCAAAATATCATTGCATAAAATTCACATTTTCTGGTCCTTATACACCCAGCTTTTTAAACTAAAATATCCTTGTGCTGGGCTTAAACTCTATGTAAGTTTCTATGTCTAACATAAATATTTAGCAGAAATAAAGACCTTGGTCAAATTCAAGCGTTGAATTTAGTGACATCAAAAATTTAACAAGCAAGTACGGTATAAACAAAAGTGACCATGCAATGCATAAAAGGGCTTGGAGCTAGTTTTAAATCTTTCAAAAACTCTGAATAAATACTATAGGCTTTTCTTTTATGCTTTTCTTTTAATTCACGTTTTTCAGGCATTAACATTTGCTCTTACCATTTAACATTAAACCCTTTCAAATCTATGACAAGTAATTTAAACCCTTGTCAGTAAATTAAACAAGTGTGACAGAATTTCAAATTTCTTTCACCTTTCTGGGAATAGAACATTGTTGGAAATGAAGAAATTACAGGTAAGAAGCATTTTTTATCATTTTCTACAATGTTTTCTAATACTGTACACTTGAGGAGCATAAAAATGCAGTATGGTATGAGGATAATGGTTAACCCTTGTCATGCTGAACCTGGAATATTCCTGTCTTGGCAGGAGGTATTGACAAAGATCAGCCTGCACAATTGTGCAGTCTTATCTTTCTCTAATCCACCTGTTTTTCTTTTTTTGAAACCAGAATTTTTTTTTAAAAAAATCTATTTTCAAAATGAATACTGATTTATAATTAGTGCATCCAGTGCTTTGAGCAATTTGATTTTGTGGTAATTTTTTCCAAGACTTTTTTATTCAGCATGGCAAGGGTTAAGAAATATTTTTTACTTTAAAACCGGAACATGTCATCAGACTGCCACTAGTTGCTCAGTTCTCATGTGTTCAGAAGAACAGACAAGAGGGGGTAATGCCACTCTAAAATCTTTTTTCTCAATGAAGCCTTATGTTGTGGGTACTCATTTGTATCGTCTTGACAAGAGGATTTCAATGCATATATGCAATATGGTATTTGTGAAAGTATTGTTGAAATATTTTAATTTGAAATCCAAAATACACCCTCTACCTGTAGCCTGCATGTGTTGCACGCTCTTTTGAATTTTGAAGCAACAATGTCTTTCAGGGCAAAGAGATCATGATAGGTAATTATTTTTGGAGTCAAAAAGATTATATGTGACCTGTCACTCGAAAAGGGACAATCTTAGTGGTGCGTAAAGTTTCATCAATTGTCAGACTGCGCGGACTGCACAGGCTGACTAGGGTTAAATCTCTTAGTATTTTACCAATTTCCTGAATCTAGAATGATCAATCTACCTCCATATGAAAGAATTTTTGAAATGAAACCTCTGGTTGGCCCGTACAAAGCAATCTCTTTTTTCAAATATTTATTTACAGAGTTCCCAGATGGTTCCTTTTTTGCATGTAGGGTCACATAATAAAATACGTAATTATTAAATACATACCCATCTTTATTTATATCTGAGACAGCTACAGCATATCCAAAGTATGAACCAAACTGAAAAATAAAACATACCATAATTCATACAATTGGAACGCAATAAAATATATCTATATTTTTTTCGTGTCAAAATTCATAAATAATAATTCAACCATGTGTCCGAATACATAAGTACATTATCACCATCAGAGGATTATCATTGTCATATATTTCATCGGGTGGACAACAAAAGCTTTATTTTCACGAGTGGCGGAGCCACGAGTGAAAATATAGCTTTTGTTGTTCACGAAATGAAATATTTATCGATCATACACGAAAAACAAACGATTATTCTATTTCTTTAATGCAAAAATGAGACAAAATGTGACATTTCTAGGACACATTTTCGTAAAGCGCGTCATTTTGCGCGTGATTGCTATGCAACGTTCATTGTGACGTCACTTATTTCGCCCCGCATAGTTGACATCAGATAGGATTAAATGCTCAAAAGCAGAGTATAAGTTTTTGATAATCTCACTGCTTTTGCGGTGAGTTTATCAAGTGATATTCTACCGTTATTTATCGATAAACCACCGAAAAGCATTAAAGAAACTGTTTTATTTAGAGTTCTAGTTCTGTGCATCAGAGAAAGAAACTTATGCCAGAAACTTGTGCCAAACAATTAAATTAAAAAGTTATTTAGACAGCTAAACACAGATTTTGGGCCATAAAAGACTGAAATTTCTTGTTAATATTTAAAAGTGTTTAATAAATGATTCATGTTTCAGAATGATTATTCTATGTTCTCATAAATTACAAAGTCATGCATTTTTTGCTACGCAACAAAAAAATCCTAACTACAAGTCAGCTTTCAATCAATTCATGACCTCTAAGAATCATAAATTGTTTGAAAAACCACATGTACTTACATTCAAAATTATATGTCAACTTGAATTTTGAGCTAATTTTTAGAATAAACTTCTATTGTTGACTGGTGGATAATCAAGCAAGTAATAAAGAAACAAACTCATTAGGGGAAACAAAGCTCTTTTTAGAAAAAATAATCACAGAACTGTTTTGACAATTCTTACTTGCTCGTTATATCTGAATTACACTAATGATCAATCTGATGAACATTGTCTAATAGACCATTAAATCAACTTTGTGATATATCATTATATAAGGAATTTATGGTATTACAATTTGTGTTTGTCTTCTTAGGACCTCTGGCCCTTTCTCCCTAAATCATACAATCATAGCACTTTTCATGCTGAACTTAAATTTTGCTTCAAACATTTTCTTGATGTATAAAACAGGTTCACTCAAGTTTTCCCCACAAAAATCAAGCAGACAGCCAGCAAGATAGACTTATATCAGACTGCACATCTGTGGTGGCTGGTATAAGTCTTTACTGTCTGTCAAACAAGAGGCCCAAGAGGGCCTGTATCTCTTCACTGCCTTAATAACCCCAGACTTTTGCCCTGCCACACCCATATTTGGGTTAATCAAAATATCTTGAACAATTTAAGAGGAGGGTTACCCAAGAATCATTTGAACCGAAATAAATTAAATTGCTCATTGGTTTAGGAGGAGAAAAATTTTATGGACTGCCAGACCGACACACTGACGCACGACAGACACTCCGCCATGACAATAGCTGGATGGCCTTTGCCAAGTGGAGCTAAAAATCATATTGTATATATCAGGAATATGCTGATAACTGCATGATAAGGGTTAAATTGCTTTCTATATTAAACTGAAGTCTTATTAATTGGTTACCTGTTCCCCTTTAATTGTTTCCAGTAACTCCAGAGTTTGATTGTAAATGACAACTTTTCCTTGTAACCTGTGACCTCTTGGTACTCCAACCACATAATCTGAAAGGGGAAAATATGATGTCATTATTATACAGTATTTATAGGATAATCTTTTGTGTCAGAGTAAGATCAATTTAGATTTCATTTTGTGAACAACAAGAGCTATATTTTCATGAGTGGCAATATAAATCAATCGATCTTACTCAAAAACAAACGATTACTCTATTTCTTTAATGCAAAAATAGGACAAAAGGTAAAAAATCTTGGGCTGCAATTTCTTAAAAGTGTGTCATTTTTCATGTGATCCAATGCAACTTTCATGATTATGTGACTTATTGGGCTCCTCTTAGAATGAACGAAGGCATTTGAAGTGGGTTTTCTGAGTAAAAAATGCTACTTTTAGGAAGGGCGCTATTATTAGAGGACATATGGTTCAACAATTTTGATGAAAATTTACAACCTAGGGTTTATGACTAAGGATAAGGCTATTATTTTGAAAATTAGGAAATCAATTACCTTCATTTTTGTCTCCATCAAAATGACCCACAGCACTAGAATATCCTGAAAAATATCAATAATGTGATAAAGTGAGTTGGTTTTGTTAAAATGGGTTTTTACGCCACTTTTAACAATCTTTCAGTTATATCGTGGTGTCTGGAACACCTAACAATGGATTCCTGGTATTTCTCTCACCAGTTCTACCATGACATTGTTTCCTAGCCTCCAGCACCTATCTCACATAGGTCTTTAATAATCAACCCATTGGTGAGAGGTAAAAAGTCAGAAAGGATGAGTACCACCATAAGGGATTGAACTGGGACCTCTAGATTGACAGTCCAACCACTGGCGCTCGATCTTAAAAGTAATAATGAGTAACGACCTAGTAACCCTTATATAAAGACTTTATATAGGGTAGATCTATCAATACCGTTATAGTAATATTCATATCCGTAATTATTACATTATCGAGAATAAACAGGCACCGATTTTTTCTTTCTTTTTTTTTATATCCACATTTTTTGTCAACATTTTTTGATCAAGTGCCAGTGAGTCCAACGCGCTACCAACTGCACTTTGAAGGCGGCCATGTGACGAATTGAGGTTTTGCCACATAAGGTCATCGTGGAAAAAAAACTCTCCATTGTGCATAATTCGATGGGCACATACAATAGTTTTGCGATAACACAGTGACTGTTGAACTTGATATATCTTTAAACATTTCTGGTTAAATATAAAAGAAGTCCACAGGGGCTTGGAAATACAGATTTTCTTGGCTTGTCCATGGACAAGTACAAGATGATTTTCTTAATGTCCAGGATCAAAATGAACTTGTCCCCAAAAAGGAGATAAGTATTGGTTTTAATAAACAAAGTACTGGAACCCAGCATTTACTTCATTGAAACCCATTTTTTACACCCTTTGATATAAACATTGCGATCATTCATCATCTAAATCTACTAATACCATTTAAATTGCTCTAGTATTTACTTGTCCAAGTACAAGTGGCCTGAAAAAATGCGTTTGTCCACAAGCCCATGTCGGATGTCAGGATTGGGAATTCCACCCTGCTGTCAGTCAGTATACCATGTATAAATTAAGATCTGACTGCAAACATGAGAAGAATTATCTTTGTCTATACCTCCTGCAAAGCAGGAATACTAGAGGTTCAGCAAGACAAGTGTAAAATGAGCCTGTCCGTTTCATTTCCAAAAATTTCAAATATGTTCAAATCAAAGAATACACCCAGTCTATCCATCTGCACAGTCTGATCAGAGTCAACACTATGTGATTTGTAGATGAATAAATATCAAATTATCTGTAGACAGTTAGGCAATCTCCTTCTACACCCACTGTCTAGGCTACTAAATGCTTGCACCTCATGCAGGTGTCGATTTGTTGGAAATGTCACACACAAGCTCAAATGTCTGTAACAAATGGTGGAAGTTAGAAAGGAAATTGACCGCTTTTTTTTCTTGTTAGTCTAAAACATTGTACCCTATCAGGTGGAGATTTGAAAGACAGACACATCAGCTTAAAACATGTCTCCTTAAATCCCATTCAGTCAATTTCTTTGTCACCCTAAATGAAGGCTGTGGTAAAATAACATAAAAATCCAAGTGCTGAAAGCACTGGATGCACTAGTTGTGATTCAGTATTATTTTGTTTTGAAAAAAACAACTTTTTAAACTTTTCTGGTTTAAAATAGAACATAATGTTCCAAACACTCATGTCAGATTGCACAGACTGCAGGCTGAACTTTTTTCTATTCCTTCTGCAAAATAAAGAATAATCTGGGTTCATCATAACAAGGGCTTACATATTAAAGTCACTGTACAATAAAAACATTGTGTAATTGACAAGATAAATGATTTTTGTAATGAGTGAAACAGAATGAGTGGAAGAATAAGTGGGAGGATCAAGTTTTGAATGCAATTAAGGGTAGGTAAAGCGATATCGGTAATTTTGTCCAATTCGACAAAATTGTTGATATTTTACTAAGTCCATTTTAACAAAATCACCATGCTTTTCTTTTTTGGGGTTTTCAGAGACCAATTAGACACTTTGAAATTCACAACAGACAATTAAGACCATGCAATGATTTATTAAATATGAAAGAAAAGTTTATCACTTTGAATGGTTTAGAAGCACTTTACAACAATTTTGGAGTGATATGGAGTGATTTGAGTGTTTTGAGTGCCACAAAAGGAGCCCTTTTAATATTAGTGATTTAGAAAGGTTTTGCTCTGATTGATTGACAATTTCACAATGTTGTTGACTGTATGATTAACTCTTGCCTTACCCATATAGGAGTTATCATCAGATGCTCTCCCTTCCCTGGTACTTCTGTATTGACCTGGTCCATCCTCAAAGTTGAAATTAAACAGTTGACCTGCAAAATAGGAATGCGAGTTTGATAACAATTTATCTTAGCTTGATTAAATATATATCAGATAAAGGAAAATTTGGAAAAGTAACTCCTCTGATTTTTTGGAAGTTTGAAATATCAGCAAATTGCCCTTAACCCTTGTCATGCTGAACCCAGAATATTCCTGCTTTTGGAGGAGGTTTAGATGAAGATCAGCCCACACATGTGTGCAGTCTGATCTTAGTTAATTCCACCTGATTCTAATTTTGAAATCAGAAAAGTTAGAAAATTATATTTTCAAAATAAGTACTGACCCACAATTTTTTGTGCCTCTGGTGCTTTCAGAGCTTCTATTTTACTACATTTCACAGAGGAGAATTACATGACTCAACAATTTCAGAAAATCATCAATTTTTGTCAATATTTGATCAATTTCAATTCGGTTTGAAGCAAGAGAAAGTGAAATTATGTCATGAATTTGCTGAGTGTGTCAGTTTTTAATTAAATCTGCTGATGAAAAAGTTATTGACGACCAAGTAAAAATTTACTTGGTCGTCAATAACATTTTCATAAACAGACTTTCAAAAGATTTTCCAAGCCCAGCTAATTCCTGGTATTTTCCGTCTTTTCTGCTTCTAACCATTTTCAAATGGGTCAAAAGTTTGATTGAAAAAATATTGTGAAATGTGTGTCACATGATTACCTGCCGTGTATATTCTAACCAAATATTTTCTCAGCATGACAAGAGTAAAATCATAGTACTGACATTAATTCTTTCATAGGGATATTTCCTGCTACTTTTATTATATATATGATAACATAGAGTCTGTATTATCATAAACCCATATATATTAATATAAAACAAGAGTACCGCCTAAGGGTGCATAAGCTCGGCTGTTGAGTGCTGGATGGTGAAAAGAAATCTAAGTTGAACAAGAGGACCATGATGGTCCTAGATCGCTCACCTGACTCTCTTTGATCACTTTGACATCACATCAAGTAAAAAGGCAGATGTCATAAAGAAGATAATGTCTACATAAAACCAAGTTTCACTAAGTTTGGGCCATATTTGTGGCCATTAGAGTTATTTCAAGTAAATTATCATAAAGACTCCTTTTCCTGCGATATGGCATGAATCCTTCCCGTTTTCGACAGAGTTCTTTCTTGTGACCTGGCAAACATTTTGACCAACTTTCATGAAGATTGGACCATATTTGTGGCTTCTAGAGCTTTTAAAAGAAAATTGTCATTAAGGCCCCTTTTCCCGTGATATGGCACAGATCCTTCCCAATTTCAAAAGAGTTCATCCTCATGTACTAACAAACATTCTGACTAAGTTTCGTGATGATTGGACCATATTTGTGGCTACTGGAGTGTAAACAAAAAAAAAGTCATTAAGGCCCCTTTTCCCGTGACATGGCACGGATCTTTTCCATTTACAAAAGAGTTAATCCTCATGATCTAACAAACATTCTGACCAAGTTTCATGATAATTGGACCATATTTGTGGCCTCTAGAGTGTAAACAAAAAAATTGTCATTAAGGCCCCTTTTCCAGTGATATGGCATGGATCCTTCCCATTTTAGATAGGGTTCATCTTTGAGACCTAACAAACATTCTGCCCAAGTTTCATGAGGATTTGGCCATATTTGTGGCCACTAGAGTGTAAACAAGAAAATTGTCATTAAGGCCCCTTTTCCCTTGATATGGCATGGATCCGTCTAATTTTCGATAGGGTTCATCCTTGTGACCTTACCAACATTCTGACCAAGTTTCATGAAGATTGGGCATTATTTGTGGCCTCTAGAGCGTAAACAAGAAAATTGTCTTTAAGGCCCCTTTTCCCGTGATATGGCATGGATCCTTTCCATTTTCAATAGGGTTCATCCTTGTGACCTAACCAACATTCTGACCAAGTTTCATGAAGATTGGATCTTATTTGTGGCCTCTAGAGCGTAAACAAGAAAATTGTCTTTAAGGCCCCTTTTCCCGTGATATGGCATGGATCCTTTCCATTTTCAATAGGGTTCATCCTTGTGACCTAACCAACATTCTGACCAAGTTTCATGAAGATTGGATCTTATTTGTGGCCTCTAGAGCGTAAACAAGAAAATTGACATTAAGGCCCCTTTTCCTGTGATATGGCATGAATCTTTCCCAATTTCAATAGGGTTCATCCTTGTGACCTGGCCAACAATCTGACCAAGTTTCATGAAGATTGGATCATATTTGTGGCCTCTAGAGTGTAAACAAGAAAATTGTCTTTAAGGCCCCTTTTCCCGTGATATGGCATTGATCCTTTCCATTTTCAATAGGGTTCATCCTTGTGACCCGACCAACATTCTGACCAAGTTTCATGAAGATTGGATCATATTTGTGGCCTCTAGAGTGTAAACACTTAAATTGTTGACGACGGACGACGCACGACGGACGACGGACATTCAATGATCACAAAAGCTCACCTTGAGCACGATGTGCTCAGGTGAGCTAAAAAGGGGCATATTTTACACAAAGTGCATCTAGAGTTATTCGCCTTGATAGTAAACTAAAGGTTGCTATTTTGATTGTGAACATGTGTGCCAAGTTTCAAGTGAATGCCTGCAGTAGCACCAGAGATATCTCAAAATGTCAAAGTTTTTGCACGACGTCAAGGCAACGAAAACGACAATGACAACAACACCAAGGCTATTGAAATACCTCAAATTTTCTCCGAAAACCAAGCTAATATTATCAACAGGACATATCCCGTGGTTTAGTTATGGGATTTAAAGTAACTTTAAGTACCTTTTCCCTTGGTGGATTATTGAAATCCATCCACCAAGGGAAAGAACTGTACCAAGTTATACTGAAATCGACCCATCATGGAAAAGATCTATGCCAAGTTATTTTGAAATCCACCAGAAAAGGGGAAGAACTGTGCCAAATAATACTGAAATCCACTCATCATGAGAAAAGAACTATGTCACTTATTTTGAAATCTATCCATATACATTGTATAAGTCTTACCTTGCCAATACCAGCTACCTACTGCACCAACCAACATCTGTCTGCCTTTCTATAAATGGAATAGCATGACATATAGATATACAAGTAAAAGCGAGTGATATAGAGGATAATCGTTTGTTTCAGTGTAAGATCGATTTATATTTCATTGAGTGAACAACAAAAGCCATATTTTCACAAGTGGCGGAGCCAAGAGTGAAAATATAGCTTTTGATTTTCACGAAATGAAATATAAATCGATCTTCCACTAAAAACAAACGATTATTCTATTTCTTTAGTGTAAAAATGAGACAAAATGTGGAATTTTTATGACATATTTTCGTAAAGTGCGTCATTTTGCACGTGACTGCTATGCAACGTTCATTGTGACGTCACTTATTTCGCCCCGCATAGATGACGTCAGATAGGATAAAATGCACAAAAGCAGGGTATAAGTTTTTGATAATTTCACTGCTTTTGTGGTGAGATTATCAAGTGATAATCTACCATTATTTCTCGATAAACCACCGAAAAGCATTAAAGAAAAAAATGTTCAATTTTGTCTACACATGTATATCTATATTCTGATATCTATAACTAGTAGTTGTTTTTTCAAAATATAGGCATTTTTTTTAACATAAGCTATTAAATGTACTATCCTGTGTGGAGAGGTTTTTTTCTTTGCATTTTTTTATGTAGATTGAATTCTTGTATTTAAAGATACTTTTATGTATGCAATCATTTTTAAAAAACAAAATATCTTTTAACTATTTTAACAAAATAATTCTCTTTACTGAATTCATTTATGATAAAAGTATAAACATTGCATCTACCATAATTTCATTATAATTTTTTTCTTTATTCTTTTGATGACATATATTTCACTTACAAAAATGTCAAATTTTAAAAGTTTTGAAGACTTAAAGCTTAACTTCTTCAATAAATACCCAAAACACAATTCACAAACAAAATTTAAATACCACCACCACCATATATAGTTTTTACCAAGAATGTCACAAAATGAACATAAACTCTTTAGCAACAATAAAATATTTTTATGCAAGTCTTAGATTTAAAACTGGATTTCTACTCAGTGCAAAATGGTTGTAACTCCCTTTAAACATATAGGGAATTACAACTGTTTTGCACTGACCCCTCAATTTGATTGTGGATAAAAAATATTTATAAGATCTAAATCATTTTGCACAAATGAAAACCCTGAATTCTATAAAAGTTGGTAAGCTTTTTTTTCTTAAAATCTTGATAGTTACTAATTTCATTGAAAAGGTTCTATATATGTATTCTTTAAAGTGCGGTAAAGAGTCATGTGAAATTACAAACACATCATATCATGATTAATATATGAATTTAAATTGAAAAAAAATCTCTCTTGAACTTAAATTGCAAATAAATTTCTAAATTTTATATTGTATGAAAATGTGAAATTTCTTTTAAATATTTTCCAAAGTTGTTTTACGATTCATCAATTCACAATGCACAAATGCCACTTTCAAACAGGGGTCAAAACCTAAGAGCAACAACCCTAACAGTTGTGCCTTTATGCACAAGGCACATTTGATATCAAAACAAAGTGTTCAAGTCAGCATAAATAAGTACAATATGACAGACATATTTTTATTCTTCTTTTTTGTTCTTGATTTATAAGCTTTGAAATATCTTGAAAGGAGCAATGTAACATATTTCTCCTAATAAACACTTTTGTCTATCTTAATATCTTAAATACTTTTTACAACCTCAACAAAATGAGGATAAATATTGTTGAGGATAAAAACAAGACAATTTTTCACATGAACTGACAGCTCTTTTGTCTGAAAACATGTTTTGCATCAATAGATTCATTATTAATGTTTTCTTATATTTTTCTGAAAGATAGATTATCACATGGATGCTGGAAATAACCCTTTTAATACCTTTTTCTATCAAAACAAATTTGGTCTACATGAAAAAAATAAATAAATAAATAAATAAACTAAATCAACCTTTCCTCTTTTTCTCATTATCTAATATGTCATATTTCTCTTAATAAGTGTTCCCTGGAGCTATACAAAACATAGACAGGGACATTTTATCAAGAACCAATTTCCTGAAGCAAAATTTTGATCAAATTGATGTTGGTTTGCTTCAGAATTTATTAGAGTTTTTCCCCCCCTAAAAAGATCAAGTAAATGATTTTCTTAGATTTTTTTTCCTATAAGATCAAGTAAATGATTTTTAAAAAAGAATCATTTAAATACAGGTACTATCAATCAAATAATTATTTGTTGTTGTCGTTATTGTCTGTTTGTTTTTTAGGAAATAGTGTAGGAGAGCTTCTTTTACGGAGAGCACTCTTATGAGAGGAAATAAGGCAAATTATTTTAAAATATTACTTTCTCAATTTTTAAATGTATGTAATGATATATCAAGGTATTAGAAAAGGGTTAATTTTGAACAGCAAAAGAAACCTCCCAGCTCCTAAGCTACAAAACTGGAAAGAATGAATAAAAGCATGATACCAATAAATAGAAATTAGAAGAAGGCCATGGCAATAAAGATTAAAGAAATTAAGGAAAATCAGGTAAGTAGTCTCAAATTATAAATCTAGGATTTCCTAAGATTGAAATTCTTTTGTTTGTTTTTTTGTAAAACATTACCATGTGAATAGCTCTGTAACTAAACAAACCTCTATATGACGTATGTTTTGAATACTGTTTGATGGTATTATACATATATATGTTTTGCAGGCTTTAGGTATGGAATAAAGCTTTCCAAGTAAAATTTGTAGTATATGTAAATGCTATGGAGTTCAACAATATATAAAAGCTCAATAAAATGCAATCTGTAATGCAGAATTCTTTTTTTTCTATCTTCAAAATTAAGATTTATTGTAAGTTTCTTTCTCTCATAATTGAAACAAAATATCTTTAAGAAAAAAACTAACATAGAGAATCTAAAGATGAAAATTTCATAGGATGCTTAGATATTAGTGGATAGGGTATGGCTGAAGCATATCTTGTAAGTTAAGTAAGTAATTCAAGGATTTAATTAGCAGTTATAACCAAACACATCAAAATGAAATCACATTAATTGTACATAAAATGGTGTTAAGAGGAATAATGACATTATTAGAAGGTATTGGACAAATATTAACAACCATTTTAGTACTTTAAGCTGTTAGCCCTAGTACCTAAAAACATTTTATTGTATTAATAACATTTGAATTCATTGTCATGTTTCTATGATAACTTAAGAGTCACAGGCATTAACACTTGTTATGAAAAAGCAGTAATTGATGTTTATTGGAAAGCTTAAAAGGGAAGTTATTTAAGTTAGCAATTGCCATGGCCATAGTTGGACAGTAAGAAAGCAAGAAATAAAGAAAACCACCAGACATCCAATCAATATTTGGCAAAGAAATATTTTTGCACACTCTACAACCCTGACAAATGCCCAGAGCATTTATGGTAAAGATCCACTACATTTCAATAGGTTGTAAACTAATATAAAGCCAATCTATATTTATATCTAAAGATAGGTTTATACTGCAAACCATTTCATCTAAAAGATAATCATTGACATTACACAGTTTAAAAGCTTCTAAATGTATTCAGCACTCTAAAAGCTGATACTAATGCAATTGAATAAATGGAATGTGAAGATGATCATATATAAATGAAATTAAGAATATCCAAAAGTCATGATTAGATAAATATATAATCTATCAGAAGGTATTTGCCAAGGATTTTGTCAATGGTTGTATTACATGCAACTCATAATTTCTGTGCCTTTCTGTCTCCAGACCTGCTCCAATATATAAGATGTAAAATCTCTGGGTAAACGTGTAAGGTTAAACACACTTTGCTTCAAGCAATTTTGAAAGAGCATTATGTCTTTTAAATGTTAAACATCAAGAATAAGATATCAGTTATCTTGAACAAAGATTTTACATCTGTAGAAGAAGCAAAGTACTTTTGAGACAGACGACTCACATCAGAGAGAGCTACACTCATCCCTGCTTGACAGGACCCTTCACGATGCCAACCCCAAAGTTTTCCTGGAAGGGAGATAACTCTATGGTTTACATAAAAGGTAAAGGTCATTCATTTTAGATTTTAAAAGCAGATAACGATGATAGGTGTGTACTGAAACATGAAAGAACATGATTATGATGAACAGAGTTTCACAACAAAACAGGCAAACAAACACATTCATATGAATTTGTTGATCTCATTTTCATGTACATATATTTTCCCACTATCATTTTCTATAGTCTTTAGTCTATAATTTTGCCATTGGCTTTGCTTGTGAAAAAAAGTAGCGTGTATGTACATGAAGACAGTTCAACAATCAACAATGAAAAGAGTAACTTGAGTCTGAAACTAAAAGAAATATAGATAATAAGAGTAAAAGATGACCAAACACATTTTGATATGCGAATGAACTTTCAAAATCATTCAAATAGTTTATAATCTGTTTGGCCATCTCAACAAAACAATAAAGAAATAGGAATGAAAAGTTTTAGAACAACATAAATAACATGGCAGCAACATTTGTTTATGTCGTACAATGAAAGGTTTTATATCAACCTTTGAACACAACAGAGAACAAACAAATTGAATGTTCATGAAAAGGGAGACATATAGCCATGAGACAACCTACATATATCATGGAAAGACATGACAGATTTAATTATCTTAATAGAAATAGCTTCTACATCAAATATTTTCCATTTTAGAATCTTTATAATGCAAATCTGTTTTAATTTTGTTTAAAGAAATACAAACAAATTGCATAACTTCAAGTTGAGCATGAAACTTAATGAAAAACTTTGTTTAGTGCCAGTGAGACTCCTGTACTACTTTTTGTTTAGATTCAAAAGTGATTATGAAGACCATAACACCTTTATAAGGCATTATATCTACTAAATACTAGATGTAGAATTCTTATTTTCTATGTGCAAGCAGTTTAATGGAAAATATAAAAAGTTCCCAGTATAAAAACTTAGTAAATGAATTTACATCACTCATAATGATATGAATAACATTCATCAAAAATCATTTGAATAGCATACACATGTGCATATATATGTATATCATACATAACTATGGGTGATTTAAGATATAGATTTAGGTTCTGATATTTTTATTATTTTCACAAGAATCAAAGTTAATGTAACAGGTACACATAATTGAATTGCTGATATTCTAACATGGAAGGTTACAAGTAAGAAACAATAAAATCTGTATCTTAAAACATTTCCATAATTATTTTAAAGAACATCATTGCAGTTTTTCTTTGTATCTCTGTCCTTCTAAAATAGACAATCAATCATACAGAAATTTGTTGATTTATGAATGCCTTGGACTATAAGAAACAGGCATATTTATATTCCAAACACATATGTATAAAGTAATACCAAATGACAATATGTAACACCCAGAAACTTGTGTAAAATCTAAATCTCATCATCCCGAACAAGGTTGGAGCTGTTTTATGCAACTACCATTTTCATTTTTTCTGCATAAAATCAATAGTTTCTCAGAAGTCTAGGCAAATTTAACAAGATGATTGGCTGGATACAAGGCTGAAAGAGAACTATATTACGTGCAGAACAGGTGGTGCGCCTAGTAAAATCATCACATTCTTTGCTCAATTTTAGATATACAGATTTTCATTTTCTTAATTGAAAATCCACTTGATGTGAATGTGGACTTTTGTATACATGTGTAGTTTTCTTAATCAAAAATATAATATATATATGTAATAATGCATATATGATATTTTTGTAAATGAATATATCACTGTTTTCACTTCTAAAAGCTTCACCTGTGATGATTTTACTGAAATTTTAGCAGACAGCTGTGTGAAATTAACAATGATTCAAAGCAACTTATAGGCAAAATGAAACTTTTTTGAGGAAAACATGAAATTCAGACACACACATAATGAAGATACGCCAACAACATAAAATGGACACAGAAAAATATTGAAATGACAAAAAAAATTATACCAGTAAGTTAAGACAACAGTTTTAGTAAATAATAGTTAATTAAAAACTTGGCTTAAAAAATAAAATTATTGCTAAAATGTGGGGCATTTTTATCTGTTTCTTTATTTTTCATGGCTACACATTCAAATATTTGTTGATTTCATTGTGCCTACAACTTATCAAGAGTGAATCATTCCAGGTTATCTAAATGTAGCTTGCGTTCTTTCTAACGTGAGATCTGGCTTATGAAGACTTACGGACGTTAAAGTCGCAGAAAATCCAAGCTGGCAATAGCCTTGTTGATGATATTGCTCCGAAACTGACGGCGACGCATCCACACCTATATGCAGAACATGCCAATAAAATTTAGAATCTGTTACCATTGTTACAAATTATTTAAGATATAAAGTAACAAAAAAGTTTATGTATGAAACCATCATTTAGCATCTAGATGAAAATAGGAATCAATGTTGTTACCTTGCAAGCATTTAGATACAAAATTAATAAGGAGCTTTAAAGTTATACAAAATAAAGCACATAAAATAAGTAACTGCAAGAAAATTCATGTGCATGAAATTTAAACTCAACAAGAATGGTTATCAAAGGATAGCTGGCATCAAGCCATCAAGATTGAAAAAAAATAAAAAAAAAAAACTTTCATCTTGACCTCAAAATCTTACAATTAAAGACTATGTTTTTAACAAAACTATTTCAAAGAATAACTCCCCAAATTTGTGTTTAAATGTTGGAAAAATACTTTGTAGCTTTATTTGAATATATGACCTTCACTGATAACCTTGTTATTGAGGCTGTCCTGAAATTTGTTAAAAGGTCTTTTATATACTTTTTTTCTATTAGCCTCACTAAACATTGATTGATTGAATGGAGTTTAACGCCGCTTTATTTCAGTTTTATCGCAGCGGCTGGAGCACCATACAATCAATTCCTGGTATTTCTCTCACCAGTACAACCTTTACATTCTCTCCTAGCCTCCAGCTGCTATCTCACATAGGTCTACAATTATCAACCCATTGGTGAGAGACAAATAGTCGGACAGAATGAGTGCCACTGTCTGGGATCGAACCTGGGACCTCTAGATTGACAGTACGACGTGCTACCAACTGTGCTATGATGGCGGCCCGCCTTATTAACAATGTGTTTTTGTAAGCTGTTCAAGTTCTATCAGTATCTATTACCATTTGTATATGTAGCTTTCTTTCCATCTTTCCAAGAATTTGAATTCATATTGATTAAAGTCGATTCACTGACCAGATTTTAATTAGAAAACATGTACACAGAAAGCAGACATAAAATGATATTTAAAAGAAAAGAAAGTAACAAATCTCGGTACTGCCATGCTTAATAAAAGAGACTTTCTTGAAACCTTGGCCTTGTCATGCTAAGCCTGGAATTTCGGCTTTGGCAAGAGGCATAGACAAAGATCAGTCTACACAAAGGTGCAGTCTAATTTAGTCTTTACCTCCTGGTTTTCATCTTTAAATCAGAAAAGTTTTTAAAAAAATCCAAATTAAACACTGGCTCTAGATCACAGAACTTGGTGCTTTTGGCACTTTGATTTTAAGGGTTAACATATCCAGGGTTTGACACTAAGTATTTATTTCCACAAACCTACAGTAATCACATGGTTCATAAGTCCTGTATTGCTCGCCTTAATCTCCTTCTTTATAATCATAGAATGCCCACTTAGGGCCCAGCAAATTCAATTGCTACCTTGTTCGAAGCCCAGAATACTTTAAAAGCCAAGTGTATATATTTATATACATAGGTTTATAGGTACATATATATATATGGTTTAATTCTTGTGACAAGACAAACATTCTGACCAAGTTTCATGAAGATTGGACCATATTTGTGGCCTCTAGAGTGTAAACAAGAAAATTGTCATTAAGGCCCCTTTTCCCGTGATATCATTTGAAAAAAGGGTTCAACCTTGTAACCAGAAAAATCATTTCAAATCAAGTTTTATGACGATTGGACCAATATTGTGGCTTCATGAGTGCATACTCATTAATTGTTGACATTGGACACTTACAGACACTTATTATCCATGAGAAATGCCCTGGCAGGGCGGAGCCTAATTAACGGTTCATTGCATTTAAGGTTAAGGTAAATCAGCTTCTATTTTAAGCAACTTACTTCTACAGAGTCGACATAAATAACTCGAATCCTGAAATCGTAAATTGGTAACCAAATCCTCGTAACTTCAGCTTAATCAAGCTGAAGTTACGAGGCTTTGGTAACCAAACGATGAAATGCGTTCACTCTCTCTGAGCACGTGAATCCTTTGGGATAATCACAGTTATTTGCATGCGTTAACAATAAAGAACCCAAAGTTTTGAAAAGTAAACTCGCTAAATTACGTCACTGTTAAGCCCCGCCCTGCCAGTTCATTAATCACGCAGAATACAATAGTCTTACATTGACTCCTCTCACAGGCACTTGGATTCAGGATTTTATAATAACTTAAATTATCATTATGATAAATAATACACAAGGTAGTGCAGTCGCCATTTTCTTAGGGAACGGATGTTTTTACAAGCAATTTGGTTCTCGATTCTCACGAGTAAACTCGTTCTGTGACGGAAGCCAAAGATGCTTGTAAAAACATCCGTTCTCTTAAACATGGCGGCTGCACTACCTTGTGGATTATTTATTATAGTGATATACTTTAAGTTTGTAAAAACCTGAATCAAAGTGCCTGTGACTCCTCTCACTACTCATTTAGTCTGATGATTGACAACTATTTTTTTGTTTGTTTCAGAAAGTCTCTTTTTTCATGGCAATACTCACTTTGCAATACAATTAAGACACATTTTATTTTAACCACCACCACCACAAAAACACAGGAAAATAATGCATAAGGGAAAATAATGAGTGCTAGTTTCATTATCACTATCATAATCCAGTTATTTCCCTTTCAATTGATGCTGTAATTTCAAGTGATTTTTAACCCTTATCATGCTTAACCCAGAATATTTCTACTTTGGCAGGAGGGGTAGACAAAGATCAGTCTGCACATTTGTGCAGTCTGATCTTAGTCTACACCACCTATTTTGTATTTTCTTAGTCCAAATTTTGTCACGACTTACCTTTCAAGAGAAATATTGGCATACAATGGGTTCTTGAACAGAATTCAGGACTTTGTTTCATGTGTAATTTTGCAAAGATTTATAATCAGCATGACAAGGGTAGACATTCTTATTTGAGTCTGTGAGTGACATTTCCAACAATTTCAAATATGCACAAAGCAAAGAATCTGGCCAGCCTGTGCATCCGCACAGTCTGACCAGAGTCTTCATTTTGCACTCTCTAGATAGACAAGGTCTAAAGGTATCTATAGACAGTTAACCCTTTGCTGTTTAAACCCTGCTTTTTACATGCCTGTGATTTTATGATTGAGAAAAAAATTGTGAAAAAAGAAGAAATTGCTTCTGACAAGCAATTTCTACTTTTTCCACACTATTTTCTACCCTACTGAATGGTTATTTTTCAAATTAAATCCACTTTAAATTTTCGTCTGCAAAACCTTTGAATTTGGACAGGTCCAAAATTTTGTAAAACAGGAAAGTGTTAAGCAACCTAGAAAAATTGTGTTGCTATGTAGGCTGCTCAATGTATGCACTTCATGCACATGTTAAGTTGTTGGAAATGTCATGCACTGGCTCAATTCAAAATCACAAAACTCAAGACTGATCCAAGTTCTAAAGCAGTTGCAGAGGACAAATTTTTTTTGCTGGATAGGAAAAACTGAAGAAACTGCTTTTATGATGTCTTTAGTTTAATGTGCCTGTATTTTATGTTAACACTTGTCATGCTGAATTTATTTTGGCTAAAAATTTTCATCAAAATCAAAGGGCAAAAAGCACAGAAAGTATCCACTATAGGTCAATTTCTATTTGAAAAACTAAATCTATTGACAACTCTAGTTTGAAAGTGAGAAACAGGTGATGTAGACTAACATCAGACTGCACATATGTGCAGACTGATGTTTGTCTATAGCTCCTGCCAAAGCAGGAATATTCTGGGTTCAGCATGACAACGGGAATTTAACTTTTGTATGGTGTTTAATGCTACTTTCAACATTACTACAGTTTTATTGCAAAAGCTGACACACCTATCTATAATTTCTTTTGTTTCTCACACCAGTACAACCACAACATTTCTTCCGAGCCACCAGCTGCTCATCCCACTTAGGCTTACAACTTTTCAAATACCCATTGGTGGGAGACAAATGATCTTTTTTTACATAGACTTTTGTCAAATGCCAGATTAAAGTTGTCCGAGCCAGGGTTCAAGCTAGTGACCCCAGAATGGAGTCATTGACAGCCAAATACAATCACTGAGCTACCAGGGTTTGGCATACTTTATATTTAAGAAATGAAGTTATACAGTTTTGATATAATTATTTGCATGAATGCAAATAATACTAGAATTGCTGAAAATAAATTGATTAATTAGTCTTAGATATGAAAACAAAAACTGAACACACTAACAAAAACACATCATTGGGTCTGAAAGATCAATAACAGCTGAAAAAAAAGATTATTCAATTTCAAGATGATTATATTTTAGTCATCTAAGGCCTATTTTACTAAACATCTTACAATCACTTTTTGCATAAATTCAAGAAATAAAGTTGCTTCTACAGTTGTAACTAGATATGGAATTCTTCTATGCACCATGGGATTGTATTAGAACTTTTACGGTATGTGATCATTTGACATGAAAATATTCTCTGTTTTTAATGTGAATGAGACTTCAAATTTTTTCATTACAATTTTTAAATTATCAAATATATCATATGGAACAAGGATAAAGATATTTTTCAGGGAAGGTATTTCAAACATAAACATTTGCTGTAATCTTTGGCAAACTCTGTAAATATTTCAAAGACCTTGTTAACATAATATCAACTATCACAAATGTATTGTGTATTTTCTCAGCTTTTCGTTTGAATAAGTGGGATGTCTGGAACTAAAGTTTAGTCAAATCTAGATAGTACAGTCAATCTTGCACGAATCATTAAGACTCCATTTTCTATGATATGGCATGAACCTTCCCATTTTCAACATAGTTCATTCTTGTGACCTGGCAGACTTTTGATCAAGTTTCATGAAGATTGGACTATATTTGTGGCGTTTGGAGCTCTTACGAGAAAATAGTCATTAAGGCCCCTTTTCCCATGATATGGCACAGATACTTCCCATTTTCAAATGAGTTCATCCTCATGACCTAACAAACATTCTGACAAAGTTTCATGATGATTGGACCATATTTGTGGCTTCTAGAGAGTAAACAAGAAATTTGTCATTAAGGCCCCTTTTCCCGTGATATGGCATGGATCCTTTCCATTTGAGCAATTTTCATAAGGGACCACCTAAGGAATATTTCTGCTAAGTTTGGTTGATTTTGACTCATAAGTTTAGGAGCAGATGTCATTTAAAGAAATTTTTGACAAAATTGCCATTAAGGCCTCTTTTCCATGATATGGCACGGATTCTTCCCATTTTCAATAGACTTCATCCTCATGACCTAACAAACATTCTGACCAAGTTTAATGAAGATTGGACGATATTTGTGGCTTCTAGAGTGAAAACAAGAAAATTGTCTTTAAGGCCCATTTTCCCGTGATATTGCATGGATCCTTTTCATTTGAGCAATTTTCATAAGGGACCACCTAAGGAATATTTCACCCAAGTTTGGTTGATTTTGACTCATAAGTTTAGGAGTAGATGCCGTTTAAAGAAATTTTTGACAAAATTGTCATTTAGGCCCCTTTTTCTGTGATATGGCACGGATCCTTCCCATTTTCAATAGACTTCATCCTCATGACCTAACAACATTCTGACCAAGTTTCGTGAAGATTGGACCATATTTGTGGCTTCTAGAGAGAAAACAAGAAATTTGTCATTAAGGCCCCTTTTCCCGTGATATGGCAAGGATCCTTTCCATTTGAGCAATTTTCATAAGGGACCACCCAAGGAAAATTTCTGCCAAGTCTGGTTGATTTTGGCCCATAAGTTTAGGAGGAGATGCCGTTTAAAGAAATTTTTGACAAAATGTAAAAAGGCCTCTTTTTCCATGATATGGCACGGATCCTTCCCATTTTCAAATGAGTTCATCCTCATGACCTAACAAACATTCTGACCAAGTTTCATGAAGATTGGACCATATTTGTGGCTTCTAGAGTGAAAACAAGAAATTTGTCTTTAAGGCCCCTTTTCCCGTGATATGGCACAGATCCTTTCCATTTGAGCAATTTTCATAAGGGACCACCCAAGGAAAATTTCTGCCAAGTTTGGTTAAGTTTAGGAGGAGATGTTGTTTAAAGAAAAAGTTGACGCCGTGACGGACAGACGGACGCCGGACAACGATCGATCACAATAGCTCACTTGAGCACTTCGTGAGCTAAAAAGTGGACATTCTCAAACAGAAAAATAATTTTTGTTTAATTTTACAATGTTAGAACCAATTAAAATTGTCTCTTTGAGAAGATTCTTATGGGTTCAAACATACTACTAATCAGTCAGAACTATGTAACAATCTTTATATTCTATAAACTAGAAAGCCATGAATGGCTTGAGTCGCTCCACAGGCTTGAAATCTTGAAATAGCAAATCTTAGTTTTGACTAGATTTTAAGATATTTTGGGTTCTACCGATGTTGAAATGATTTTCAAAGTTTCCACTATATAACATATTAAGAAATGACCTCCACCAATAAAATACATGTTTTTCATCCGATTACAATAACTTTTGGCTGCATGATAATGGGTAACCCAAGGATCATACCAACAACGTTTGATTGGTATCCATCAGTTACATTCTGAGAAAATGATTTTCAAAGTTTCCACTATATAACATATAGGGAATTGACCTCCGCCAATAAAATATATGTTTTTCATCCGATCACAATAATTTTTGGAAGACTGATAAATGGTCACTCAAGTATCATTCCAGTGAAATTTGGTTGATATCCATAAATTACATTCTGAGAAAATGATTTTCAAAGTTTCCACTATATAACATATAGAGAAATGACCTCCACCAATAAAATACATATTTTTCAAACGATCACAATAGTTTTTGGTAGACTGATAAAGGGTCACCAAAGGATCATTCATGTAAAATTTAATTGGAATCCATCAATTAGAATCTGAGAAAACTCACTTTTTACCATATTTGGAAAGTAGCTACGCCCATTTAATCCATGTTTTTCATTGGATCAAAATTTCTTGAACACCTTTGAAAGAGGGTTACCCAAGGATCATTCCTGTGAAGTTTGGTTGAAATCCATCCAGTAGTTTCTGAGGAGAAGATTTTTAAAGAAAAAGTTTACGACCGGATGCACGGATGCACAGACGCATGATGGGCACAGCCCCATGACAATAGCCCCAGTGGCTTTCAGCCAGTGGAGCTAAAAACACATCTTTTTTATCATTAATTATTGTATTAAGCAACCATTTCCATTAGCAAGGGCTTTTTAATGGTCCCTTTAGTGGTTGCTTAACGCAAGTTTTACTGTACAGTACTTCAAGATGTCGTAGCACAACCATTGTAAGTACCTTTTCATTTATAGAACTTACAATGGGTTTGCACTGACCTTTTGACTACAAAAAAAAAATCATCAGAGTGAAAATAAATGCGCCCAGTAGCTGTGCAATTACTGGGCAGCTTTTCTGCATCTTTGTTTTCTCAAATACATAAATGTCCTTTTTACACAGTACAACTCATTTGAACCATCTGTAAATTATGTTGTCTGAGATGAACTAATCACTACCTTGAGATTATTTCTGTGTAAAACATAAAGCATAGCACTGAACTCTTGACTTAAAATTATCATCAAAAAAAAATAAATGCACCAAGTAGATGTGCAGTTACTGGGCATCTTTGTTTTCTCAAATACATAATGTCCTTTTTACAGTACGACTCATTTGAACCATCTGTAAATTATGTTGTCTGAGATGAACTAATTGCTACTTTGAGACAGGGGTGTGGAATGCCCATGCCCGACTTGTCCGACACGGGCTTTTCTACTGGCGGACAAGTGCATTTTTCTAGAATATTTGTCCGGAGATAAGTAAATACTGAGCAAATCTTGATACAGTACAAAAAAGATCTAGGAGAAAAGTCATCCCTTTGACTGTATCAAAGGGAAGAAACATTGTCTTTAATGAAGAAAATGCTGGGTTACAGCATTTTCTTCATTAAAAACAATATTTTCTCATTTTTTATCTACCTACTTTTATGTGGACAAGTTCATTTTGATCCTGGACAAGTAAAAAATCAGCTTTTACTTGTCCAGGGACAAGTTGAGAAACTCTGTATTTCCATCCCCCTGTGAGATTATTTCTGTGTAAAACATAAAGCATAGCTACAGTTTCAATTTTGAAATATCATCGCAATTAATACTTACGTGTTCTGCAAGGAGAATATTCTTCGTAATAATTGGATGATGTTCTGGCAACAAAACATGTTCCAACGGGTTCACGTTTATCCATTTTTGTAGAGAAATAAACATATCTTGGAGCACATGCCTGAAATGACATAAGATGCAAAAAGTGCTATTGAATTTGAATCTTGATTGGTAATGGTGTTAAACACTGTTTTTTTAACAATCTTTCAGTGAATTCAGGGCAAATTTCAATTATCAAAATGCTAATCTGAGGCTCTGATAGGCCTTAGCGAAGGACACACTCTCATGACCAGGGTCCTGTTTTACTAAACATTTAATGATCATTTTTTGCATAAGTCAAAAACTTAAGTTGCTTATAGATTGGTAACTAAATATGGAATTATACCATGCATTATCTCATTGGAATCGTCTTCTAGAGACGATTCCAATGAAATATTGCAAGGTAAAATTTTAAAATGAATGAAAACACCCGGCACGATTTGTGATTTGGAATTACAATTAATTTTCTGTAAAAAGTTTAATAAAACGGGCCCCAGTGGTGCAGCTAGAAATCCAACCCACAATCTTCAATTCTCTTGAAATAGAGGAGTCTGCAGTTTTAACCATTGAGCCCAGACCTTTTTAAAGAAACACACATAATGCAAAGACTCAGTAAATGTCACTAAAACTCTTTAAAAGTTCAAAAATCTTGGGGGATTTTTTTAGAAATCTCTCATTCATATTTATTTATAACAAACTTTGTTAAAGATATCTTATCTATGTTGTTCAGCTATTGGATAAATAATATTAGTGAGGTTTTGTGCTCTATATCATCTGAGTTGAGCCAATACCCTCCAACTACTCCCAATTCCACGGTTCAAGCCAATAAACAATACAGGACTATAGAAGGAATAAGCACTAAGCAACAGAGTTCACAAGTATTCAGAGCAGTATTTCAAAGGAGGAAAGCTTAATTGCCTTGAGTGTGACATGCATTTCCTCCGATACTAATCCTACAGAACCACTTCAAAATATAAGACCAACAAATATAGTCAGTCAGTATCTAAACCTTTAAGAATAGAAATTGTAAATAAATAGATCTGGAAGTAATTGCCCCCTTACTAAAAGTAATTACCATGACAATTTCAAATGAGGTTTTGCATTGTGTATCCAAATACAGGCTTAAACAAGATGTGTTTGTGAAACACTAATGCCCCCGTCACAGCATTTCTTTTCAAAGTTTGACCTTGACAGATGACCTTGACCTTGTCACACGACCTTCACTTTGGTACCAGCGGATGTGGTTCATTGAGATCTATCATCATGCAAAATATTAGCTTTGTATCTTGAATAGGCTTGAAGATATTGGCAAGGTTAAGTTTTCGGGTTAAGTTTTTTCAAAGTTTGACCTTGACTGATGATCTTGACCTTGTCACATGACCTTGACTTTGGTACCAGCGGATGCGGATCATTGAGATCTATCATCATGCCAAATATTAGCTTTGTATCTTGAATAGGCTTGAAGATATTGGCAAGGTTTAAGTTTTCAGGTTAAGTTTTCGGACAGACGGACGGACAGACAGACGGACAGACATGATTAAAACAATATGCCCCCGATCTCTCGATACGGGGGCATAAAAATATGTGCTCATTATGACATACAGAAGGGAGGACTTCACTTTGTTACTAAATTTGTGCCAAAAATGGGCTATAAAAACACCCATGTCTTAGAAAATCCCTCTCTCATAAAGTAGATGGTAAGATGAGTTGCAAATTAGCAATGCCCTCTCCACTGTCAATTTTCAGAAAAAGGTTAGTATAAAGCACTATGGTAATCAACTGTTAAACTAATTTCATTACAGCATAATGATATTCAAGACAATGTTTAAATCTTCCACATATCTATGACCTTGAAAAATGACTCTGGTCAGGTCTAGAAAAATAACGTTGGTCTAGACTGATGACCTTGACTTTAGAACCAACAGTCAAAGAAAGGACAAAAATATAAGGAGAAATACGGTACATGTTTTCCAGCTTGACCAGGTGAACCATTTAACAAGGCCCAGTTTAATTACCTATTCAATTGGAAACACATGACCTAGCAGGTACTAAAAGCTGCCATGCTCCAAGGGTTCCACAATGTAAATTATTTAGATGAGCAGTTCTTGATAATTTATTTAGATATCTTGGCATTTGGTACTAAAATTTGTATTTAATGCTCTTGATCATTGGTTACCATGGCAACAAACTCAAAACAGTACATATTACTTACAGGAAATTTAGCTTACAACTTATCATGCTGTAAGTTGTGAAATATATCATTCAGAAATTCTTTCATTCTCAGTTATTGTTGGACTGTGAAATCTAAATGACGGTAAAAGAGAGTGGGAAAAGGAGATCACCAAGCCCAGAGTCCTCAGAAGAGATACTGAATTAGCTGAGTTAAAACTGGCCCAATCCATATTGTTTTGTAAAGTTTAAATTGAGCCTGCATGTGAGATTTCCAACAATTCAAATAATAGCAATGCAAAGACTCTGGCTAGCCTGTGCATCCACACAGTCTGACTAGAGTCTTTACTTTGTGTTTAGTAGATAGATAAGGTTTCAAAATATGCATTGACCATCAGGTAACTTTACAGTGTGTGGCTGTCTAAGCTGCTCAGTGGATGCACCTCATAAAAATTTCAAATTGTTGGAAATGTCACTCACAGGCTCAATTAATCCGACTTTCAACAGGATATCATAGTATCAGCTGGTATACCTTCTCATAGTTTTCTAATGTTTCTTACACCAAGACAACTCCATCTCCAACTAAGATAAACTGTTCTTTACCCCCCCCCCCCCACACACACACATTTGTAGGAGACAAATGATGCTCTTAACCTAATTACTTAAGTCAAATGCCATATGAAATATTTCCAAGCCAGACTTGAACTCCTAACCCAAGGATTGAGAGCCAAACACATAACCAACTGAGATAATCAGGCTCAGCGCAACCTTTGATGTATACAGAGTCAATATTGAGGGCTATAAGACCAAGAAACTCAGGGACAAGATACCTAATTCCTCTAATGAAATCTAATGAAAACACACCAAGACAACCATGGCTTTTCATCTCCAACTAAGATAAACTGTTCATTATCCCCCCCCCCCCCATTTGTAGACACAAATGATGCTCTTAACCTAATTACTTAAGTCAAATGCCATATGAAATATTTCCAAGCCAGACTTGAACTCCAAACCCAAGGATTGAGAGCCAAACACATAACCAACTGAGATAATCAGGCTCAGCGCAACCTTTGATGTATACAGAGTCAATATTGAGGGCGATAAGACCAAGAAACTCAGGGACAAGATACCTAATTCCTCTAATGTAATTAGATTTACAGATCAGAAAATAAACAAAGAATTTAATCCCATTAAAACAATACAAACCAACAATATATGGCCAGGCTGATGATATATCAGACATTGAACTCAACCCTTAATATGCCCAGTTTAAAACCTTGTCATGCTCAACCCGGAATATTCCTGTTTTGACAGGAAGCATAGACAAAGATCAGCCTGCACCTATGTGCAGTCTGATCTTGGTCAACACCGCCTGTCTATCTCCTTTCAAGGCAGAGTTGTTGATGAGTTTAATCTCCAACAAGAGCTGTCGGAGGACAGCGAAGCTCGACTATTCCTAGTGCTGGATAGTAACAGCAAATCAATATCGACATTGGAAATTCAATAAAATGAAAGTCAAGAGAAAAGAATCTTTGTCTAGAGGCTGATATTATGGTCACAGAAGCATGTGCAGAGTTTCAAAACAATAGCTTAAGTAGGAACAGAGATACAACTAACATAAAATAGTTGCACATAAAAACATAACCAAGATTTTTAAGGCAGAAAAGGGTTAAAATTGCCCTAAATTAAATATCAGAGTAATGAATCTTTGTCTAGATGCTGATATTATGGCCGCAGAAGTATGTGTAAAGTTTCAAAGCAATTGCTTTTATAGAAAAAGAAATATTACAGATAAACAACATTTGCACGAAAAAACTTAACCAAGATTTCTAAGTCCAAAAGGGTTAAAATTCCACTAAATTCAATATCAGAGTAATGAATCTTATTCTGTGGGCTAATATTATGGTCAAAGGAGCATGTGTTAAGTTTCCAAGCAACAGCTATAGCAGAAATAGAGATATTACAGAAATACAACATTTGCACGTAAAAACTTAACCAAGAATTTCTAAGTCCAAAAAGGGTTAAAAATCCACTAAATTCTATACCAGAGAATTGAATCTTTATCAAGAGGCTGTTGTTATGATCATTGAAGCATGTGCAAAGTTAGAAAGCAAAAGCTTTCATAGAATTAGACATATAACTGATGTACAACATTTGCATGTAAAAACTTAACCAAGAATTTCTGAGTCTGAAAAAGGTTAAAATTCCACTAAATTCCATATCAGAGTAATAAATCTTTGTCAAGAGGCTGATATCATGGTAACAGAAGCATGTGTAGAGTTTCCAAGCAAAAGCCTAAGTAGAAATAGTGCTATAACTGATATACAACATTTGCACGTAAAAACTTAACCAAGATTTCTAAGTCCGAAAAGGGTTAAAATTCCACTAAATTCCAAATCAGAGTATTGAATCTTTGTCAGGAGGCTGATTTTATGGTCACAGAAGCATGTGCAAAGTTTCAAAGCAATAGCTTTATTAGAAATAGAGATGTAACAGAAATACAACATTTGCACGTAAAACTTAACCAAGATTTTCTAAGTCCAAAAAGGGTTAAAATTCCACAAAATCAGAGTAGTGAATCTTTGTCAAGAGGCTGATACTATGTTCATAGAAGCATGTACAAAGTTTCAAAGCAATTACTTTGTTAGAAATAGAGATATTACAAAAATACAACATATGCACGTAAAAACTTAACCAAGAATTACTAAGTCTGAAAAGGGTTAAAATTCCACTAAATTAAATATCAGAGTAATGAATGTTTGTCTAGATGCTGATATTATGGCCACAGAAGTATGTGTAAAGTTTCAAAGCAATTGCTTTTATAGAAATAGAAATATTACAGATAAACAACATTTGCACGTAAAAACTTAACCAAGATTTCTAAGTCCGAAAAGGGTTAAAATTCCACTAAATTCAATATCAGAGAAATGAATCTTTGTCTAGATGCTGATATTATGGTCACAGAAGCATGTGCAAAGTTTCAAAGCAATAGCTTTAATAGAAACAGAGATTTTAAACACTTGCACGTAAAAACTTAACCAAAGCATTACGCCGACGCCGACGCCCGGGTGACTGGAATAGCCCCCCTATTCTTCGAATAGTCGAGCTAAAAATAAAGATTATCTACACCCTTGGATTCTAGGGCTTTCAGTACTTTGATATGAGTGCAATTCTGAAAGAGGATTTAATTCAGCATGACAAGGGTTAATTTTGTTTTGGGTGAATTGACCATGAATAATAACCCAGAAAACTATCAAGAAGTTCAGAGACAAGATACCAAATTCATCTAATGTAATAAGGTTTACAGATCAGAAAGTAAACAAGGAATTTAATCCCATTAAAACAATACAAACTAACAATAAATGTCCCATCTGTTGATATATCAGACATTGAGCTTCATCATCAGAAAAAGGAGAGAATTTTTATTTTGGGATCAAATATGCTACAGATTCAGCTTCAAGGGCTCAGCATAGACTTAATTATACATGGTAAATTGTATACATGGGGTCCTCAACATGTGAAAGTCAACAAAAGAAGCTCAGGGACAATATACCTATTCCATACATCATAGAAGAAAGAGAAAACATTATTATCAAATCAAGAAATTTAGTTTACCTTACAGTTAGAAATTTTTTGGGGAAAAGCTGACAAGTTCATTGTTTTCTTTTTCAATTTTCACAATATTTTCTCTTATAAAAAATCCTAGGAATTTGTAAATTCCAGGACAATATAGGCAAAAGTTTATCATGCTCTATTGTATTGAACTTAACCCTTTGCTGTTTAATCCCTGCTTTTAACGTGCCTGTGAATTTATGATTGCGAAATCATTGTGAAAAAAGAAGAAATTGCTTCTGAAAAGCAATTTCTACTTTTTTCACACTATTTTCTACCCTACTGAATGGTTATTTTTCAAAATAAATCCACTTTAAATTTTCGTCTGCAAAACCTTTGAATTTGGACAGGTTTAAAATTTTGTAAAACAGGAAAGGGTTAATGTGTACACTCAGAGTTATTCCCAATATTTTCACCCGTTGACTGTTATGATTGACACCAATTTTTATTGTTGCTCATTCATCTTTCCTCACAGCTCATATCATTTCTGATTGACATGCATTTGGGGCTTTATGATGGAGGTCAATCAGAAATATCCATTAAATATCTCTTCAAGCTTTGGGTTATCTTTCCTATATTCTTGTGTATAAGAGATATATAAATCAAAGTGCTGTCAGCACTGTAAATCAGGCATCATTGAGAGGCTTGGATAGTGCAAACAGGAAAGGGTTAATGTGTACACTCAGAGTTATTCCCAATATTTTCACCCGTTGACCGTTATGATTGACCCCAATTTTTATTGTTGCTCATTCATCTTTCCTCACAGCTCATATCATTTCTGATTGACATGCATTTGGGGCTCTATGATGGAGGCTAATCAAAAATATCCATTAAATATCTCTTCACAATTTGGTTTGTCTCTCCTATATACTTGTGAATAACAGATTTATAGAAAAATAGAATTCATGGCTTTCTGTTCACTTTGAAGAATTTTATAGTAATTCCAATTGTTCATAAATACTGAAATAGACCTATTTCACATAAGTCTGCGCAAGCGCGGAAATCACTCGACTCCGCCCCTTATACAAACGAGGGGGCATGTCATTTTAGTCCAGTAAAAGTTTATAATAAAATACTATATCTTAAACCACAAAATACTCGTCGTTATAGACGATATCAATATTATTTTTACACATAATTAGAATGTAGTTTAAATGCCTAAATTCTGAATGCACATTTTTGTCATTATCCTATTTTTCGCTTTTGATTAACATTTCTTTATCTAACCCTATTTAGCGTCCCAGACCTATGAAGAAGTATTTTGATTTTTGTTATTATACTGACTTTTTTTTAATTTCATAATGAAAGTTTCTCTATGAATTATTTTTATTCATATATTATTCCTTCTTTTCATTCAGATCTTTTAATTTATTTCGCTCTTTTTTATTAAAATCCCAATATTACTAAAAAATGCAAAATACGTAGCCTACTCAATTTTTGCTCTATATAGTATTATATAAATTTCTTTGTATAAAACTTTTTTACCATCACATCGTAATCAACACACTGAGACAAGGAAATGTATTCATGCAAAAAGTAATAATGAGAAATAAATAATAAATCGTTGAGCGCATATTCTAACCAAACACACCACCTCGTTCAATAATTTTTTTGTGATATTGCGCTGTTGAAACTCCGTGGTAAAAAAAAAAAAACTGAAGCCAACAAATTGCCGATCTTTCAAGTTGTGAATTATGATTGTGGCAAAGTAGGCCCATGTGATATTTTGGCCGTGCAATATTAGTTTCTTTGTGAAAAATGTTATCTATTCACAACAGCTGTTTTTTATTATTTTTTTTCACAAGAAATGTTCATACTTAGGAAATATTAAATGATAATAATAATTAGATAAATACGTCTTATTTTGTAAATACATGTAGCACAGAAAGACCAGACTTAGTTAAGGTTAGATTTATGTTATTTATCGCATAGGGGCCATATATGTAATACTCATTTAGAATCGTTAAAATATTTTAGCATAAAGCCCATGCAGCACTGTTGTTTTTCATATTGCTTGATGAAACTGAAGTGAAAAACAAGAGGACCAAGATGGTCCTAGATCGCTCACCTGAATCTCTTTGACCCCTGGGACATCACATTAATTAGATAGGCAGGTGTCAAAAAGAAGATAATTGCCTAAGATCAATACCATGGAACGTGTTCAGCGAAGAGCAAGACAGATATGCCTTTTTGCTCGTTGATTCTATGTAAAAAGGGATGCACCCGGTTGGACCCCAAATGTGACCCCAGGTCTTGATATGAACAAACTTGGAAGAGGTCCATAAGATGATGCTACATTCTAAATATGAAAGCTGTCTACCTACTGGTTTCAGAGAAGAAGATTTTTAAAGGTTTTCCTATTTTCACCCTTCGTGCTCAGATGAGCTGAAAGGGATGTGCCCGGGTGGAGCCCAAATATGACCCAAGGGTCATGATATGAACAAACTTGGAAGGGGCCATCTTGATGATGCTACATACCAAAAATGAAAGCAGTGTGCCCTCTTGTTTCGATTAGAGAAGATTTAAAAAGATTTTTATGTAAAAAGGGTTGCGCCCGGGTGGAGCCCAGATATCATCCTAGGGTCTTGATATGAACAAACTTGGTAGAGGTCTACTAGATGATGCTACATACCAAATATGAAAGCTGTCTGCCTTCTGGTTTCATAGAAGAAGATTTTTGAAGATTTTCATTTTTTTACCCTTCATGCTCATAAGAGATAAAGGGATGCACCCGTGCAAAGCCCAAATATGACCCAAGGGTCTTGATATGAACAAACTTGGTAGAGGCCCACTAGGTGATGCTACATACCAAATATGAAAGCTGTCTGCCATCTGGTTTCAGAGAAGAAGATTTTTAAAGATTTTTGCTCTTTGACTCTATGTAAAAAGGGTTGCGCCCATGCAAAGCCAAAAATGAACCCAGGGTCTTGATATGAACAAACTTGGTAAAGGTCCTCTAGATGATGCTACATACCAAATATGAAAGCTGTCTGCCTTCAGCAAGAAGATTTTTAAAGATTTTCATATTTTCACCCTTTTTGTTAAGGGTAAAGGGGAAAGTTAAGGGTGGATTTCATTTATTTGAACAACTTTGGTAGAGCTTGACCCAAGGAACATCCCTGCCAAGTTTCATAAAAATTGGTCCACTGGTTTAGGAGGAGAAGATGTTTAAAGAAATTGTGGACGACGCACGACTGACGGCGGACGACGGACATTCTACGATCACAATAGCTCACCTTGAGCACTTCGTGCTCAGGTGAGCTAAAAATGTAGGGTTAAGTTTAATCTGCATGTGTGTTTACAATTTTAGAAAGGGTTTTTCAATATACCATAGACCCCAGATCAAAGAACGGTAAAACATCAAGGCAGCAGTTATAAGTTACAACACGTGCGCTAAATAAACATTGTACTGGTGACAATTAAGGGTCGTATGTGACATATGGCATTACGTAATCGTATTTAACTTGTATCACATCTTCACGATGAAGATATATAAAGGTGTTTTTGTGCGTTCAATTATTCATGAATTTGGAAATTTAATGTAATTGTATTCGTAAGAGGCGAGTGTTAAAAAAAAGCTGTACAAAAAGAAAGATAAACTCAGAACTACAAGATACAAAATCATTAATTTCGAAACAATGAAATGCACGTTTCCAATGTATTTAAATGCAATTTCCCATTATAAGTATGTGTTCATATTTGAATCATTGACAAAATGAAATACTTACTCGTAATAATAAACCTGCGATTGAATTATTTCTTCCCATTTTAACATTATCCTTATCCCTCGATATGTTTTTGATTTTTGTTTTATTTTTCGTTACAATAAAAAATTAACATGAGTCGAATATGTCGTCTTTCATTTTTGATTTCTTTGTTTTTTATTATCTCTTTATTTTAACTATTTTTGTAATTTTTAGTTAATTACGATCGATTTGTGACGAACAATTATGTAATTACTAGTATTGAAGAGTTATCTCTGCAATTTCTTCCACCCAACTCAGATCAAACGTCTCTTTTTTCAATATTTCAATATAAACTAGAAAGCCATGAATGGCTTGAGTCGCTCCACAGGCTTGAAATTCTTGTAAAAGCAAATAAATGTTTTGACTAGATTTTTAGATATTTGGGGTTTTACTGATGTTGAAAATAATTTTCAAAGTATCAACTATAAAACAGATAGAGAAATGACCTCTGCTATAAAAAGACATATTTTTCATCAAATCAAAATAATTTTTGGCTGCATGATAATGGGTCAGCCAAAGATCATACCAAAAATGTTTGATTGATATCCATCTGTTACATTCTGAGAAAATGTTTTTCATAGTTTCCACTATTTAACATATTGAGAATTGATCTCCACCCATAAAATGTATATTTTTCATCCAATCAAAATAATTTTTGGTATACTGATAAAGGGTCACTCAAGGATCATTCCAGTGAAATTTAGTTGATATCCAAAAAACAGATTCTGAGAAAATGTTTTTCAAAGTTTCCACTATATAATATATAGAGAAATGACCTCTGCCCATAAAATGCATATTTTTCATCCAATCACAATGATTTTTGGTACACTGATAAAGGGTCACTCAAGGATCATTCCAGTGAAATTTGGTTGATATCCATCAGTTACATTCTGAGAAAATGATTTTTAAAGTTTCCACTATATAACATATAGAGAAATGACCTCCGCCCATAAAATGCATAATTTTCATCCTCTGCCTCTGACCTCTAAAATACATATTTTTCATCCAATCAAAATAATTTTTGGCTGCATATTAATGGGTCACCAAAAGATCATACCAAAAATGTTTGATTGATATCCATCGTTTACATTCTGAGAAAATGATTTTCATAGTTTCCACTATAAAACATATTGAGAAATGACCTCCGCCCATAAAATACATATTTTTCATCCAATCACAATAACTTTTGGTAGACTGATAAAGGGTCACTCAAGGATCATTGCAGTGAAATTTGGTTGATATCCAAATATTAGATTCTGAGAAATGATTTTTAAAGTTACCAGTAAATAACAGATAGAGAAATGACCACTCCCATGAAAATACATATTTTTCATGCAATCACAATAATTTTTGGTGGACTGATAAAGGGTCACCCAAGAAATTAGCCTTGCCCATTAAATTCATGTTTCTCATTGGATCAAAATTTCTTGAACAACTTTGAAAACGGGTCACCAAAGGATCTTTCCTATGAAGTTTGGTTGAAATTCATCCAGTAGTTTCTGAGGAGAAGATTTTTAAAGAAAAAGTTTACGACCGGACACACAGACGTACGAACGGACGCACGATGGACACAACATCATGACAATAGCTAAAAACTTCTGGTTGACCTACTCAGGATCCAATTCTTTTTATATTTATCTTAGGGAATTCCCAGATGGTCCCTTTTTCCATGATAGATCACAGTCATATAAGCCTTTCCTCTGCATATACCAATCTAGCAGAAGTTTTCATAATTTGCTTAAAATTTTGTAAATAATCTTATTCTTAAATACTTCTTAATATCAAAATACACATACAGTGGTCCTGCGATAGCTCGAACACACACGGGACCAACCAATTTTCTCGAGCCATCGCATGATTCGAGGTAATGCCAGTAAGAAAAATTGTCCTCTATGAAGACGTTTCACTTCTTTTTAACCTACCTTTGCATAGTTTGCCCTAGAACTATGCAGTACCAATGTAAAATACTCCCTGATACTTAATGAAATATATAACTCTGATTATAAACGATTTAATTGGTCAAATTGTAAGGGTTGAAAAGAGAAAAATCTATGAAAATCGATGAAGGTGTCTGCATCATGTTAGTGGTGTCTGTTCCCAGTACAGAGGCCATTGAAATGACAAAAGTTTAGATTTTGCGATTTTAATGAGATACACTATAACAAGCATATCTAGATGTTACATCATCAGAAGATAGGCCAGGTTGCAAGCAATTCCTTCTTTTCTAACAGTGTTTTCCTTATAGCTAATTTCCTCGGTACCTCAAATAATTGAATTGTAAGGGTGTTTCCTTAAATGGCATCTATAAACAAAGAAAGATGTTTACACACTTTTTATGATTTTTTCTGGAATGTATCAAAAAGTTTTGTCCAGCAGATAATAAAATTAAAGGTGAAACGGCACATAAAAGAAATTAGAAATAGACGCATTTTCTTAAACCACGTTTTTGTGCCGAACACTGTCGATTGGCGACCGAAACATTAAAACTACAGCTGAAAAATTGAAGTTATGATGTTTCGGTGGGCAATTGTTATTATCTTTCATTACCAAGATGAATAATTTGCTGAATTACTCGCGAGAATGATTTTCAAAAGACTTTCAAAATGACTAAGAGCATTCATTCGACACAAATGTTCCATTTGTTTAATAATTGTTTCGAGTCTCTAAATTATTTTCTGATCACCGAATTCCCGTCATTTACACCCTTGAATTGAATAAGTGTGGCGTACAAAAAAGGTGTGAAAACAGGTTATCTTACTCCTCGATACCCTATGAAAAGGCCTTAAGGTATTCTTCCTGATGGGATGAAAAAACAAATACGCACTGTAAGTTAATTTTGATGCAAAACAATAGATGTCAAAAAGGTGTGAACCCCTTTGCTCGAGAGAATGCAGTCAAATTTGACCATGGGACTGAGATTGCTGCTTGAGCGATCGAGCAATCGCGCGTTGAGTTTGTGCAGTAATAACCAACAAGAAAATAGAAAAAAGACGCGTCAGGACCGGAAGGCGAGCTCGAGCTTTCGCATGATTTCGAGTTTTCGCCCTCTCGAGATATCGCGAGACCGCTGTATTATGATATATGATGTAAAAAATCATAAGTGCCTAAGACTAGGCCATATCAATCAAACAATCAATATTATTGGCAATAATTTTGAATAAATAATTATGTTAATCCATCTTCAAAGTCAGTCATACAAAACCAATTATAACTGTGTGTAACATTTCCAACGATTTCAAATGTGCACAAATCAAGGACTCTGGCCAGACAGTGCATCCGCACAGTCTGATCAGAGTGTTCACTATGCCATTTTAAGACAGAAAAGAATAAATATCCGTAGTAGACTGTACGGATATCCTCTTCTTGTGCTGTGTAACTGCTTTTTTGAAACTACGAAAATGACATCATAATGTATACATTGTGACGTCAGTTTTAAATGGTGTTAAAAATTTCACCAAAAATTTAAATCTTGAATTTCAAGAATTTTGATGATTTTTCACAAAAATTCGGGTCATATTATATTAAATAGAATATCAAATTTGTGCTCATAAAATACCGAATTTATTAACTCCTCCTCTTACTCGTCAAGGCACAGCCTTGTTTTTATCTGTTTAAAGATTAGATCTGTTTAACAAATTAGGTATTCAATGACCACTCATTCAATATCCTCTATAAATAGGGATAGATGTTAATCTTTTTCAAACCTTCATCCTCCAGGCTCTTCAGTGCTTTGATATTTCCCTAGCTTCTGTTGATTGAAGAGACAATAATCATGCAAGTCATAAATAAATGAGGGAGGTAGCAGAATTGACCCCTGACTGACAGATGAATGCCAGAGATATATGTCAATCATCAGAAAACATTTCTTTCATTTTTTCCTGGCAGAGCATTATCCCAGTGAGTCTTGTAGACCATTATCAAGGGAGCAAATGTCAGAAAGTTTGCCAAAACAATTAAGAAATGGAAGAAAATGTCTTATACATTTTCTTTTACGCTTTTTGGTGGTTTATCAAGAAATAACCGTAGATTATCACTTGATAATCTCACCGCAAAAGCAGTGAAATTATCAAAAGCTTATACCCTGCTTTTGTGCATTTCATCCTATCTGATGTCATCTATGCGGGGCGAAATAAGTGACATCACAATGAATGTTGCATAGCAATTACATGCAAAATGACGGGCTTTACGATATATAAATATGTCCTAGAAATTTCATGTTTTGTCTCATCTTTGCGATAAAGAAATAGAATAATTATTTGTTTTTCAAGTAAGATCGATTAATATTTCATTTTGTGAACAACAAAAGCTATATTTTCACTCGAAAAATATAGCTTTTGTTGTTCACTTAATTATCATAAATCGATCTTACACTGAAACAAACGATTATCTCTATGTCTTACACATTATCATAGATTACTCGAACATGTGAGAAAACTTCATGATAGCCAATGGCATGCCTAACAATTACCCACAGTATGCACATGCTTAATTAAAGTAGTATCATCAAATATATATCAATGGGGAGTTATCATAACAGTAATTACAGCTTGACTAAGCCGTAGTTATGATGTTATGATCATTCCCCAGCGACATTTTATTTTGACAATATCATTTTTATTACGCACATGCATACTGTGCGTAATTGATAGGCACCCTCTTCGTAGCTTCTGGGAAATGATTTTGATCTTCATATTAAAACAATTTTCACATTTTCAGGCTATCTTCGAATCACCAATAACTTTCAAAGTAAATATGAGTGTTGGTTACCTTTTGCCTGTAACTCCTTTAAGCTAAATTTGCCCCTGATAAATAACCTTGACCTTTTCAGTTGACCTTGACCTTTGTATCTGCAGATATCAATCGATCAAAACTATCATTATGCTTAATATGAGCGGTGTAATTTTACAAGACTCAACATGACAAAATCATTGGTAATGTTTAGGTTTTTGGTTCAGTTAAATGGACAGACAGACAAACAGAGATCAACAGACAACAGTCATTATACATGTTCTAATCTTATCACAAGTTGCTGAGGCATAAAAAGGTGTTATTCCCAGATTCATGTAACAAAGTTTGTATTAACTGCTCTTGTTAATAGACATGTCAGTTAAATCAGGAAAAATCTTCTTAAAATAACGTAAAATGGTGCCAACGAGTCGTCATGGGAACGATTTCTTCAACTATTTCGTTCCAAATATAATATTAATAGATCATAGAGCTTGTCAATAAAGAAATCATAAATCTTGACACTTCTTGTACAATCCCAGGATCTGCCATAATAACTGAGAAAGCATTGTCATTGAAAGAAAAAATTGTCATGGAAATTAAAGAAATTGCTTGTCTAAAGCAATTTCTCCATTTCCCTTAATATTTTCTACAAAATACCATACTTTCTTTTCATATTACAATTGCAATTGATTTCAATTGAGACCATTTCTATGTCTGATATAGGTTAACAATCTATTTTCTTTTGGGAACTTTGTGCTGTTTTAAATCTTTAATGGGGCCCATTGTGACATTTTCCAACAATTTCACATGTGCACTGTCTGACTAGAGTCGTCACTTTGTGCTTTGTAGATAGATAAGTTATCAATGCGTCTTTAGAGAGTAAGGAAATCTTCTTGTTACACTATGTAGCTATGTAGGCTGTTTAATGTTGACCCTTCATGCATGTGTCAAATTGTCAGATTGATTGAATGGAGTTTAACACCCCTTTCAACATTATTTCAGTTATATTGCCCCAGCTGGAGCACCTAACAATGGATTCCTGGTATTTCTCTTGAGGGTACAACCACCATATTCTTTCCTAGCCTCCAGCTGCTATCTCACATAGGTCTACAATTATCAACCCATTGGTGAGAGACAAATCGTCAGAAAGAATGAGTGCCGCTGTCGAACCTGTGACCTTTAGATTCACAGTCTGACGTGCTACTTACTGTGCTATGACTGTGGCATGTCAAATTGTTGGAAATGTCAAGCACAGGCTCAATTATATTTGAGCCTGTGTGTGACATTTCCCACAATTCAAACAACATTTAGACTCAGAAAAGTCTGTGCATCTGTATGAAGTGGATTATTCATTTAACAAAGTATCATAACAATCAATAGGAGGATTCATAACTTTGAAATAGAGTTTAACACTACTTTTAACAATCTTTCAGTGATATCACATTTGAGTTAACTAAGGAATGTCCTTGCTTGTTGAGTATGATTAGTCCCATAGGCTGGTGCTTTGAAATGACTTGCAAAACTACTTTTAACAATCTTTCAGTCATATCACATTTGAGTTAACTGAGGAATGTCCTTGCTTGATGAGTATCATCAGTTCTGTAGGCTGGGGCTCTGAAATGCCTTGCCAAAGGAAATAACTACATGACCATCGACACTTTTTGGATTTGAACTTATGACTTTCATTTTCTTTTCAATCAAGTCCGAGTTCCAACCTCTGAGAAATGCAGAGTCCTCTACTTATTCATGTTTGGTGAACTTTACTTTGATCTGCCCATCATTCAGTTCTTGTTTTTATCGGACAATTATTAGGTTATCATTCTATCATGGGAAATTATTCAACAAAATAATTTATTGACCTGGCACAATAAGTGATGGAAAAAATAGATCATGTCATCCACTGGTCTAACACTTTATAGCTTTCCATGATCAAGTCAAACAAGAGCATTGCCTGCGGGAGCCTACACTTGGCTGTTTAGTGCTGGATTGTGGATAAGAATCTAAGTCAAAAAAAGGGGCATAATTTTCACAAAATGCATCTAGAGTTATTTCCCTTGATAGTACATGTTGCTCTTTTGATGGTGAACAAGTGTACCAAGTTTAAAGTGAATGGCTTCAGTAGAATGAAAAGCATTAGGAAACCTTGGTTAACAGTTTTAAAGTTAACTACTTCCGAGATTTTGCAAACTATTATGGGTCAACTATCTTAACCTTCTCATAGCAAAATCTATATATGCATAATAATTTCTATATCTCCTTAGCTCTCCAGCTCACCCCCCCCCCTTCCACCCTGTTCCCCTATTTGTTGATGTCATTCATGATGTGTACACAATAGTGTTTTTGAGTACAACTTGCTATAACTCTAATATGGTATTGCCACTTGTGAATACAGTGCATTTCTATGCAAATGGGAGGTAAAAGTAGCGTATTCAACCTATATGCCAATGATATTTACTAGAAATGACACACTTAGTTATTTATACAGAAACAAATCCAGAAGAACTTATTTACCATCAAAATAATTTATCTTCCACAGCTAGGTTATGTCGTATTGCAGACATCAATATGTTTGTACTATTTGCATAACTAATATGTGTACCATGTGACTTACAACAACAGTGTTTTGTGTGTCACACTAATTACTAGAAATGCCAATTGTGTTTGTAGTACAGTGACAAAACAAAACAAACAATTAATCATTCATCTTTTTCCTATGAAAGCATTCCATTTTGCTTCCACGGTCATACATTTCAGAAAAAGACTCCCAGAAATAGTTTAAGTTATTGATATACTATATTCTATATTAACCATTTTGAACTTTTTCATAGTTTTGTGCACTATCTGTCACTTGACCCAGCACAAGTATTGACTGTTTCATCCATGAGGAATAAGCCAGAGCTACAGATAGTGGGGGTATTTTGGACTTGAGATTCAAATATGTAATTGTTGCTCAAACCTTATGTTGTTGGTACTCATTGGAATTGTCTCTTTGAGACAATTCCAATGAGTACCCACAACATATGGTTTCATTAAGAAATAAAGATTTTAGACTGGCTTTACCCCCTCTTATCTGTACCTCTGATAAGCATTGAACTGTTGCCTGCTTTTGAAAATGACATCATTATGTCGCATGTGCAATAAACGTTTAGAGTGACACGCTCTTGAATTTTTCCAAAAATCAACTTTTCTTCTCTGTATGTCTCTGTTTGAAACTTTTCTTTTTTAATGATACTACAAACTAAACCAACTATGTTCAGGTAATAAAACACTTATTTCATGGATATTTGTATTATGGGGTACGGACAAAACCCCACCAGGAAAAAACCCAACCAGACAAAACCCCACCAAGACAAAACCCCACCACTACTTTTGGCAAGTATAGTCCGTTTGACTTCTATATGGACCAACATTTCGCCGCAAATCTCAGAAATTAATTAATGAAACGCATATTTTTCTTGTCATATCAATTTTTCCAGCTAATACCATGACGAATTTTGTTTTTCAGAATTTTTGAATGTAAAATAATGATTTTGTCCGTCCGTCTACATGTTAATTTTCAGCATTTCATACCAACTTGTTACTGTATTAAACGGAACAGCGAATTGTATAACCAAAAATAGTACTGATTTGCATAGGGGCCGAGTCAAAAGAGTAAGATTTTAAGTGAATTGTATTACTATAAAATCAATTTTTTCAATATAATTAAGTTTGTCTAAGATTTTTGCTACCGTTGGATATCAAATCTGTGTATATTTTCTCTTTCTTCAGAAACCGTTTGACCAGATAATTGATTATTGATTTTATTCATTTTGAGATGAACCCTATATTTACATGTTAAGACCAATCAAAAAGCATTATTAAACGAAGTAGTTGGGAATTTCACGAGGAAAACTTAATGAAAAGGCGAGTACTAACGGTAAAAATCACGTGCTATTTAAGTTTAAGATGACATGACCGTCGATATGCTAATTAGCATGTCCAAATAAGGAATAATGGACATTTCATCTGTCAAAAGTTTAGTATAAAACCACGTGTTTTCACTATATATGTTGACATTTTCTTACTATTGAACAGCCTCCATCACCCCTCGTGTTTAAGAACGGATAATGCGAAAATATTCACATTAACTAGATTGACAAAATCATTATTTTGAAATCATTTTATTTTTAAAAAATATTTTTTGAATGGTATTAAGCTGAAATTAAGATTTTACTATATACAAATCCTTTATTCAAACGCAATTTTATGTAATTGATGAAAAGGTTGGTCCATATAGAAGTCAAACGGACTATACAATAAAACCCCATCACTTTTTGATATGAATATATTTAGTGAAATCTATATTGATTTAATCATATTTTCATACAATTAATAAAAAAAAACATTTAGTTTTTGATAATTTCATCAGAACATTTGAAAAGCATTTTATTTGCAGATTTTGACTCCTCTTTTACCATGTTGAAAAAATTATTGTGAAAAATTCCAGTCACAAACTTAAAAGTTATTTCCTGTTAACTATAAAATAGTTAACATCTTGTTTTACAGTTGGTTTAATGTCTGTCCAAGATAAGCATTGCTCGCAGATAGTAAATCTGTAGGTACTGGGTTCAATCCTCAATGGTAGAAATCATGACATCAGACTATTTGCCTCCCACCAATGAGATGATAAAATTAGCAGCTGAAGGCTTGTGAAGGATGTAAAAGGTAGTTCTGGTGTGAGGAATTTTATATGGCTAAATATATATACTGTATTTATTCTAATAATCGCCCATATTCTAATAATGGCCCATCCCCCAAAACACCGCTCAAAATCGGCCATTTTAAGACCAATTTTCAGAAAAAGTTGATGATTCTAATAATCGCCCATCCCCTGATTTGAGAAAAATTGCTTGAATGTAAACTTCCAAATTATTCCAACAAATACTATAAAGCTCATGCAACACCTATGACAAAAACAAAAAACGCTGTTGATTCCTTTATTTAGATGAACTGGCATTCGTTTACGAGAGTTACTGAAGATCGGGAATTGCTTGTGATCTTTATGTTTGCGATGGTCGTGACTGCATAATTTACTCAGATTTGAATAAACTCTATGTTTTATCCTAAAAACTGATTATCACAAACATTTTCTAAGTCCGATGTCAAAGAAAGAATGCATGCAAGATTTCCGGTCAGACGTAGCTGCGTTTTCAGCTTTCACTGTCAGAAACATGAATATTTTTTGTACGAAACATGGGACTATATTTTAATCTAAAATTATGATATTCTTAACAAATAACTAAATAAAAAGGATTTAATGATATTCAATGATTTTTCTTTAAAATCCGAAATTAAATCCAAGTAGCAATCTGGCCAATAAAGGCAAATTAAATAAATATTTTTGTCTCGCAACGAGGTAAAGGACGCGGAACAGTTTATTTCACACAGAGGGTGAACAGATGATCAAAGACGCCGACGGCTATTTTTGGAAGTGTTGTCAGAACTTGCAGGCGCCCAACGCTTGTCTCGGTAGATGCCAAACCCTTTTAAAATTATTATTTGGCCGTCTCTTTGTGACTTAGTTGCGGATTTTAGAATTGAGGAAAACAGGATACTTAATTTTTTTTTCTCAACAGGTAGGTGACACGACTATTTGCTATTACGGCGTTTTAATTCATTTCTTGTAATTTAGCGAAAAATATACAAGGAGCAAACAATAGGTTAAAATTGAAATTAAAACAAGTGCGTGCAACTATGGGTTGGCCTAAAATAGGAAATGGACGACCAAGCACGAAATGGGGCGAAATGGACCTTCTGTCGGCGAAATGGACTCTTATCATACCTTAAAGGTCAATAATTTGATATTGTAAAGTTAAAATACCATCTATAGGAATCTGATAAATGTTTCAATATAATTTTACAAGGTAGTATAGTAATTGAAGAGATTTTTTTTTCTTTTTTCACCATTCTCCTTTGACTTATACGACGAAATGGGCAGGTCGTCGGCCGCGAAATGGCCTTTTTTTTAATTTGCAATCAATTACTTAGATTATCTATCATGTCTACCTAAATGACTTCATTTGATATCAATATGGTGCTTCAAAGAAATAATACCAGATAGAAATTGACTTCTAAAAATCCCCTACATTAAGCCCAACATGGGGTACAGAATGGACATTTTGAGCCGGAAGATGTCGAAATGGAGTTCAAGTTTTGGGGTAGGCGCTATTCAATGATATCAACTTATAGATTTTATCCATTAATTGAGATAACCATCGGTTAGCTATAGCAGGGAGTTTCTATTTTGTTGTTGCATTTTTATAAGTAAGTCAAATAAATGTTTATACCATTTTAATACGCAAGTCAATTTAGTTTCCAATGATCCATTTCGTCAGCAGGCAGACCCTGACCGTTCTTAAACCTAAAAGTATAATCACGACAACTACAATTTGAATAAGATCAATCACCATTAAGACATTAGATAATATCATTTGAGACAAACAATCAACCATTTACTACCATTTCAAAGTTCCTCATTTTTGGAAATTTATTTTGTATTTATCAGATACGTATCACATTGTCATTGCTGAGGGACATTGTAGGTCCGTACATAGTAAGTTTGAGTTATTGCCCAACAGAATACCTCCAATAATCACCCACCCCCAACTGTGTCGAACATGACTTTTCTAATAAATGCCCGGGCGATTATTAGAATAAATATGGTACTCTTCAATAACACCTACACTTTAAACTCTTAAACTTTTATATATATTGGTGGGATTTTGTCCTGGTGGGGTTTTGTTCTGGTGGGGTTTTGTCTGGTGGGGTTTTGTCTGGTGGGGTTTTGTCCTGGTGGGGTTTTGTCCTGGTGGAGTTTTGTCCTACACTAATGTATTATATGTAGTGAAAAACTAATTTCCTCAGTGTCCGGGATGACATTATGAACTCTTGCCCTCTGCCTTGGGCATCGGGCAACAGTTCAGAACATCATCCAATCCACCTCAGGACAAAAGGTATCACTGTGAAACAAAACACAATGAAATAACTGAATACTGTTTCATAGTTTATTGCATTATCAATCACATAACCAGGCAACAGTATGAACTGTTTCATTCATGCAACACCATGACAATAGCCCCAGTGGCTTTCAGCCAGTGGAGCTAAAACTAATGCCCTCAGTGTCTAGGATGACATTATGAACTGTTGCCCTGTACTTGGGCATCAGACAACAGTTCAGAACATCATCCCATCCACCTCAGGACAAGAGGTATCACTGTGAAACAAAATACCATGAAATAACTGTATACTGTTTCATAGTTTATTGCATTATCAATCAATTGACCAGACAACAGTATGAACCGTTTCATACATGCTTTCTAAGCACTGAACTGTTGCCCACTTGTGAAAATGATGTCATTATGTTGCATGTGTAGTAAACGTGTAGAGTGACATGCTCATATGAAACTTATCCTAAAATTGATTTTTCTTCTCAGTATGTCTCTTTTTTGTAACACACTTTTTGATTGAAAACAAATTTACTCAATAATAGTCTACGAATTTCAAAGTTGTCGTTTATTTGTGTATCATTTGTTTCACTCTTCCATAGCGAGATAAAAAAAAATACCCTATCTAAAAATAGATTGTGTAATCTGTACGCACAGAAAGTAGACTTGAAGCTTTAATGCTTGGCTGAGTATTCAAATAGTTTCTTCGATCTAGAGGATCCATTGCAATTAAAAGGGATGAGTGTCTTTTTCCCTGCGATTATTGGGCAAAAAGGCAATTACCTTAGCACATGGCTTAAACATATTGCCGTACACAGTGAAAGAGACACTCATCAATGAAAAGCTATTGACCTCGGTGTTGAGGATGACATTCTGAAGGCATCGGGCAACAGTTCAAAACGTCATCCCCTAAACCTCAGTACAATAGTTTCACTGTTACTCGAAACACCATGAAATAACTGTATAATATTTCATCCTCTGCGAAGACCTTAATCTTTAATGTTCTAGAATGTTAAATGGCAGTTTAAGAACTGCAATTTAGCTAAATACTGTTTTCTGGTTAAGAAAAGGGTAATACAAAACCAAGACAGATGCTTGTCTGGATTTTACAACAATTACCCAACAGACTGTCAGACTGGAATTCACATTATTCTGTCACTGCTGCAGTTATTGCATAATTCCTGACATGATTCACTCACACTCTCAGATAAGGGGGTTTGTAAAAACCAAAAAAAATATAATATTAATCACGCTCAAACTGACTAAACTTTGTTTCCTTGTAAAGAAAGGGCAATACGGAATGAGACAGATGCTTGCCTGGATTGTTATTAACAAATTGCCGTTTTGAGCATTTCCAACAAATCCTCCTCGAGTTTTCCCAACAATATTTAGGTAGAAATCAGGTAGTGTAAAAAGATAAAGTCAGATTGCAGGCTTATCTCAGTCTTAACAGTATCAGAGGATACAGATAAGAGGGGGGGTTTATCAGGCAATGAAGCCTGTATTGACCTGATATCACCTGCCTGATAACATAACATGATATATCAGTCAGTCTATTTTAGAAACAATTTGCATACACATGCAATGAAATTCTTAGATTGTTTAAGGTTTAGTATAACTTAGCGCTGCAAAATGATTGCATGATAAATAAAATAACATGTCAGTGTCTTAAAATATCAATGTTATCAGGTCTCGGCTGTGAGAAACTATCATGCTTTGTCATGATAAATTCTCCCAACCATGACCGTATAACATTGTTATTTTTAGACACTAACATTTTATTCTCTATTTATAATTTGGAACAAGTTTTGTGAAGTGTGTTGTTTGGCAAATGATTGCTATGCAACCCATTTTGTCATTTGTTTATTTGGCTTTGACACAAATGATTTCTATAGATCGGCAAGCAGAGTGAGGTTTGAGAAACGGTTATCCCCTTTCACTTTCAATGTAAAATTGATCTTTGATCACTCACTTGAAATTGCCAGTCTATATGAAACATCATTATGTCATTTGTTTATATGGCTCTATTTTTGATAACATCCATAAAATGAAAGCAGGGTATACCTTTTTGGTAATTTCACTGGGTGAGTGGTGATATTATTGAGTGATAATCAACCATTATTTCTAAATTATCCAATGAAAAGCATTAAAAAACATCAATACTCTTCTGGCGTGACATTATGCAACATCAAAATTAAAGCACTAAAGTATCTATTATTTTAGCTCAGCGTGAAACTGTTGTAACTCCCTGTAAACATATAGGGAGTTACAACTGTTTCACGCTGAGCAATCAGCTGATTATTTCTAAAATGTTGCCAATATTTGCAAGTGTAAATACCTACTTAATCAAAAGAGTCAGGCATCAGTTTCAGAGAAATATACAATGTCATTTACTCAATATGAGTATTGTAACAAACAACCCACCATATAAGGAAATTTGGGTGAAATTACGAGAAATCATGCAAATATCATCCAATGATTGACAGTTCTTGTTGACCTTTACTGACCCCTGGATATAAGTTTCATGTGGTCAATTTGTGGGAATCAGAAAACACAAATATGATCTGGTATTACCCATTAACTGTAATATCACGCAAAACTGAAGTCTTATTGTGACTGTAAGAAGTAAACTACCTACAGTAGCATTAAAGCATTCTAAAGTAAAGTTCCAAGACTTCATAGCAAAAGCTTTAATTGGTTTGAATGGAGTTTTACATCGCTTTCAACAATCTTTCAGTTGAATCAAGGCGGCTGGAGCACCTTACATTGGATTCCTGGTATTACTCCCATCAGCACTACCAATACATCCTTTCCTAGCCTCCAGCAGCTATCTCACATAGGCTTATGATTATGAACCCGTTGGTAGAGACAAATAGTTGGAAAGGATAAGTGCTGTCAGAGATCGAAACAGCATTATGAGGGCAGCTCACAATTTTAAGCTTTAACACTTTCCTGTTTTACAAAATTTTGGACCTGTCAAAATTCAACAGTTTTGCAGAAAATTTAAAGTGGACTTAATTTGAAATATAACCATTCTATAGGGTACAAAATAGTATGGAAAAAGAAGAAATTGCTTGTCAGAAGCAATTTCTTCTTTTTTCACAATGTTTTCTCAATCATAAAATCACAGGCACGTAAAAAGCAGGGATTAAACAGCAAAGGGTTAAACAGCACACATTAATATCAAAGATAAATGGGAATAAGTACTTTTGCAAAATGTTTCTTAAGGTTCATGTAAAGTGTTTGAGACCCAATATTTAGGGCACTTCATTAGCCAAGAAAAAGCAGTATGTCCAAGTGTATTACATATCAAAATGAAGCTATTCGTGAGCACAAGCAGTTAGGCAACATAAGACCGCCATAGCTATAGCGGTATAGCCAAAACATTGTGGAAAAGGGTCATTTTGTACAGAACAAGCAACTGCATGACGGTTGCATAGAATTGCCCCGTATTTTAACAAAGTACAGTCTGAAGTACCATCCAGGTAGTGCTACAACCTTAGATATAAAACTTAGTCTCAAAAGGCTCTTTTGAAACAATCAATTTCCATTTATTTGTCAACATACATGTCAAACCGGTTTGGTCTGTTTTCAAAATAGATGTAAGGTATGGTGCAACATCACACCATAATATTGTGAAATATTTTCTGCGATTTATTTCAAATTATAGTTTTTTTTAATTCAATGATCTACAATATTACTATTATATTTATCATTCTGTGAAATAAAAATTGATATATTGCTAAACAACCTTACAGGTATATAAACAATTAATGTCAATTTATGTTGTGATAACACACCATACCCTAAAAAGATCTACACGTTTTCAAAATAAGAATGACATATATGACATATGTGTTTATAAAATAAATCAAAATAAATTGCTTGCATAACTATGTTTTGGGGCTGAGTTTTATACCAATGGTTGTAGCACTACCTAGATGGTACTTTAGGCTAGACTTTGTTAAAATATGAGCCAATTTTACCCAACAGTCATGCAGTTGCTTGTTCTGTCCAAAATGACCCTTTTCCACAATGTTTTGGCTATACCGCTATAGTTATAACAGTCTTATGTTTTTCAACTGTTTGTGCTCATAAATAGCTTCATTTTGATACGTATTATTCCTGGACAAACTGCGTTTTCTTGGCAAATGAATGCCCTTAAAATTGGGTCTCAAACACTTTACATGAACCTTAATTGTTTTCATCTTAAATGCAGGGCATTATCTTCTTATTATTATTGATTTCAGTCTTATGTCTCATAGCCATGTACAAAATATTGCGTTGATTTATAAATTTGTCATTAGAAAATTTGAAGAACTAGACTTTCTCAAAGCAGGCTTATATCCTCCACAAGTGCTTGTCAATAATGAAAAGCCCTTTCCATCAAAGGGCCATAACTCTGTCAAAAGTCAATGGATCATAACGCAACATTTCATTGATCATAATTTCACTTTCATATCACTGATTGATACTGATCACATCTGCAAAGTTTGAATGAAATCTGACCACTAGTATATGAGAAAGTGAGTGGACACGCAAAAGCTACAGACGGATGGATGGACAGACCAACTGAAGGCCCAATCTACAAGCTGACTCCTATATCGAGGTCTCAGTGCAAGACTGTACTAAGTGTATACACAATATATATACTCTTTGTACAGTCTTGCACTGAACAGTCAATATACACCGCAACATAGTTTTTTTTTTTGGGGGGGGGGGAGGGTATGATAAAATTTCATGCCAATGGGGATAAAGGCTTGAGGAAATTATTTGAAAAGGAGGTAGGACAAGCCCACTAATATCTGTACTTGAACACTCTTGCTTACTTATATTTTTTCAAGAGGATACTTATCAACTGCTTTCAGACTTAATATATGTTCTTTTATCCATAAGGCACACATATTTCATATACACTTTAGAAGCCAGTTTTCCTGGGGCCTGTTTCATGAAAATGCTCAGGATGTATTTTTGTCTTAAAAATGCCATAGGACAATTTTAAGAGATAAATTGGGTTTGTTCAAACTTCAAAGATTTAGGAAGTTCCTTAATTTTGTTCTAAAGGTAAGACACTAATATCAGAGTCCTACGTAAAACTTTGTCTTAGATTTTGAAGCTAAAGGAGAAATTGCCACTGCTTTACACGAAGAAAGGAATATAATAAAGCAAGGCTAAAAAGAGCTAGAGAATTTCATAGCAGAATTAATGAAGTTTTTTACTTCTGCATAGTAGGATTGCAATCCTTAGGGTGCTCTTGTTGTGAACCAAAAGTTTCCACAGCAGTATGAAGGCGTCATATCATGGATATTAAAATGATTGCTGAAAGTGAGCAGGAAGGGTGCCAAAACAAGCATTTAGAGCGCTGATACAGCACAGAACATAACACAGCACAGATAGTACAGATCGGAGCTGGAAGGTGCAGTCTTTGAGTGTGTACAAAACACATGGAGGAATATCTCTGCCAAGTTTCAAAAAGATTGGCCAACCAGTTAAGGGGAAATGTCTGAAAAATAATGGACGAGGCATAACTGACAATCTACAATGAAAGATCCCTTTAAACTCAGATAAGCTAAATGCTTAAATAGAGCAACTTTAAATTAGGACAAAATTAGATGAAACGCCAATATATGTTGTAGAAACATTTTTGGTATGTTTTGATGAAACTGACTTATGAACATCCAAGGATATGTCCTACAACAGTTTAAACCCTTTGCTGTTTAATCCCTACTTTTTACGTGCCTGTGATTTTATGATTGAGAAAACATTGTGAAAAAAGAAGAAATTGCTTCTGATAAGCAATTTCTTCTTTTTCCACAGTATTTTCCACCCTACTGAATGGTTATTTTTCAAATTAAATCCACTTTAAATTTTCGTCTGCAAAACCTTTGAATTTGGACAGGTCCAAAATTTTGTAAAACAGGAAAGGGTTAAGACACATCCCAGGACAATTATTGATGAAACAAGCCCCTGGAGTGTTTCAAATCATTTGTACGAAGGGTATCATTAACACATCCACAACAAGGCCTTTGCCTTCTTGAACAGAGGTCACTTTTAATGACAATATAACCTCAAATGCAGACCATTCCTTTCCAGTTAGCAATGATCATTTTACTACAATGTTTTCCCTTTTGATAATATCTTCCCTTGAAATATGAATACTCCATTATTTATATTGATCTATTAAATGTCACCTTCTTTGAAAATAAGGTCATCAAAAAATAATATCAGCGATATCAAAAAACAATCTACGGTGGTTACGGTCATGAAACAGTCTTTAAAGGTAACTTAATGAAAAAGTTAGTGTACCCTTGGTATTTTTTGTTTAATAATTGAGATATATGTATTTCAAAGTTTATGGTTTTATTTACCTTTACAAACATTTATAGTTCAGTAAGGGGAGAGTACTTGAAGCCAAAACAAAGCTTAAGACTGCTTGGTTAACTATATTCATGAAAAATGTTGCGTAAAAAAGAAAAATTCATCTAGCCCTTTTAATCTTTCCAACCATTTTGGACACTTATTTCTCTAATTGTAATTACATTTATTTTCAAATTGTTTCTTGAATAAATTTGAATCTGTCTCAAATGTTGTCATCTAGTTTTGAGTGAATTAAAGTTATATACAGTAAAACATGTGTTAAATAACCACTTAGGGGACAACCAAACAGTGGTCACTCATGGGAATGGTCCCTTGCTACAGCATTTCACAATGAATAAGACAGGTCAATTTGATAGTATTTGTAGATTGACACATAAATCTAACCGAATCCTATGACGTTCGAACTCATTAGAATCGTCACATGAGAGGATTCTAATGGGTTTCAACAACATAAGATTCAATAATAAACAATTTTTCTCTTAAAACATGCTCACTTTTTCAGATATTTTCCTAACATTAAATGGACGTTCTATAATGGTAGCTAAATAGAAGTGGTCGCTCAAAAATTACTCTGTATAGTGACTAGTGACTTCAAACAGTTCTGTACCCTTTGCTGTTTAATCCCTGCTTTTTACGTGCCTGTGATTTTATGATTGAAAAAACATTGTGAAAAAAGAAGAAATTGCTTCTGACAAGCAATTTCTTCTTTTTCCACACTTTTTTCTACCCTACTGAATGGTTATTTTTCAAATTAAATCCACTTTAAATTTTCGTCTGAAAAACCTTTGAATTTGGACAGGTCCAAAATTTTGAAAAACAGGAAAGCGTGTTAATAGGTCAATGACTCCATGAAGTGTAAGAAGACAGGTGGATGAAAAAAATATGTAACAACATAAGATAGAAAGCTTAATGACTGACACAGCATGATTCATTTACTTGTGTTCATCTTCTAGTTTTTTTACTGACTTTGTATCACTTTCTGTAATTATTATCTGGATTTTTTCTTCCTCTTTATTGTTTTTCTTATTCATCAACAATACAATGAAAAACAGTTCTCTCTAGGCAGGTGAACCAATAGGTAGATTAGTGTTTGAAACTAAAAGGGACTAAAAGGTTAAGCAATTTCATTTACAGGTTGATGCATCTTATCATGTCTTCCTACCAGATACTCATAAAGAACATTATGGCATAACTTGATCAGAACAGAAAAAAGATCATCAGGGGACCAGTTGCAATTGGCCCTTAAATTATGGGATGGGCTCTTGCACTGTAAGAGATCATGCACATGCACCTAATGCTGAATATTGAATTTTGGTAGCCCGGGCCCCCTAGTTAAAACCATCAGTCTTCTTCCCTGTAAGTACTTTTATCTAAAGTTTATTACGTACAAATCTTATACATATATCAATAAATGTACATTTACATTAAATATTGGTTAAGACTGTAATTCCTAAAACTTCAAGTCACGTAGACAGTCACAGACTTTACTTGGCCATTCTAGTTACATCTCATTGTAGAAAATGAATTTATAAATGAGAACATTCGAAAATGTCAAAACACTTATATTACAGTCATTTAGAAACAAATTGTCATGTAATTGAAACAATTCAGTTACCCTTTCATTACAAAAATCAGACTGTTTAGCAAATCAGCCCATACATAATCAGTTTTATAATATGACCTACGTCGCGGGAGTGAAATAACGCTGTTGAATATTTTTTATATTAAACGGGTGTTATCACACTAGTCGAATAACTATGCAAATGAGCTCAGAGCAAATAACGTCGCTATTTTGTTTCCGCGTAAATGACATCATAATGTATATATTGTGACGTCATTTTTTAACGGCATTATAAGTTTCGCGGAAAATTGAAATGTTGAATTTCGAAAATTTTGACGATTTTCGCAAAAATTGGGGTCATATTATAAATAGAATATAAAATTTGTGCTCATAAAATACCGAATTTATTAAACTCGTCATCTATAAACAAATAAAAACTCGGCGCAGCCTCGTTTTTATCTGTTTACAGATGACTTGTTTAATAAATTCGGTATTCCATGACCACTCATTCAATATCCTCTATTTATTGACAATATATGATATGATAATGGTATCAGATTGTCTATAATGTTGACATCAGACTATTAAAGGAGACTTATTTTGTCGCAAATTGTCTTCCACCAATTGCTGAATGAAAAGAATTGGGCCTTAGTGAGATGGGCAGCTCAGTTGTGGCTAAAAAAAATATTGAGTTTATATCTGTGTAAAAAAAAAGCACCAGTAAGCCATGAAATAACTGCAATACTGGTGAAAGTGGTGATCAATCCCATACAAACAAACAAGCAAAAATATTATTCAATTTTGTCATTTTCAATTATTTGAAAATATTACATTGTTGGTTCCTAAATTCTACCATTAGCCAGGTAACCAGGACAGGAAGCAGGTTAAAGTGTTGATGGAGCCATATCCTGAGTAAGGTTATCTTGAGTCTATCACCACCTGAAGAAATGACTTTTATAATTGGTCTGGCTTGTTTTATCTACTCTGGTTCAGGTTAGCTCATCAAACATGTTCTTTAAAACACAGCATGCTGGAGCAATCAACTTATTTTGCCCTACCCAGATTTCCTTCTTTTTCCTACCCAAACATTTTCAGCAGAATATCGGTTTTTGTGGATGGAAGACTTTATCTACAGGTATTTCATGCTTTTAGGGCTTTCAGATTTCTTTCTCAATGAAGAAGATTGTAAGAAAAACAGGATAAATCATGAAAGGTCAATACCATGTACTTGTTACAGATTTTATTTTCATTGTTTTAATTACAATTAGGTTAACACCACTTATAACAATCTTTCAGTAATATTGTGGAAGCTGGAGCACCTTACAATAGTTTCCTGACATTTCTCGTACCAGTACTATCATGACATCCTTTTCTAGTGTCCAGTTGCCATCTCATATAGGATTAGGATTATCCACCTATATTTGGTGGGGCTATGGCTTCAATAAGCTGAGAACACTCTCTTTCCTATCTTTTTCTGTGAATTAACAAGATATGAATTATGGCTCCCCAAGAAAATACTAAACCATTATCTATCCCATAATGATTCATAAAATATCTTTGGTTCTCAATAAACCAATTACACACCAAGGATTTTATTAGAACAACCCTGGATCAAAGTAATACTGCAGGGCCATTTAGAACCTCAATGTCTTTTTGTGTTCTAGGCTATAGCCAACACCCATATTGCACTTTCTTACAGTCTGTTTGACTTTTTTAACCCTTTCCTGTTTTACAAAATTTTGGACCTGTCCAAATCCAAAGGTTTTGCAGACGAAAATTAAAAGTGGATTTAATTTGAAAAATAACCATTCAGTAGGGTAGAAAATAGTGTGGAAAAAGAAGAAATTGCTTTTCAGAAGCAATTTCTTCTTTTTTCACAATGTTTTCTCAATCATAAAATCACAGACACATAAAAAGCAGGTATTAAACAGTAAAGGGTTTATAATTCGAATACGGTATTGTGACTTGTGATTACAGCAGATTTGTATACAGTCGACGAGTCAAAATAGCGAATTCTACTTATAGGACCAACTTTTTCACCGATTACACAAAATATGTTTGTAAAATGGTTTTTTAATTGTAATTTTTTAATTTCAGCTTAAAATCATTCCAAAAAATTATTTTTGAGAATAAAATGGTTTCAAAACAATTATTTTGTCTATCTAGTTAATGTTAATGGTTTTGTATTAAATGTGTGGGGTGGAGATGACTGTTTAGTAGTAAGAAAATGTAAATATAGAGTAAAAACATAAGCTTTTATACTGCACTTTTGACCCAATAAATGATCATTATTCCTTATTTGGACATGCTAATTAGCATATCGATGGTGACGTCAATTTGACCTTAAATCATACTGTGATTTGTTCCGTTATAACTGGCATGTTACCTAGGTTTTCCTCTTGAAGATCACAACATTTTTGTTGAAATATCCTTTTTTGATTGATCTGATTAAGAGCTTAAGGGATTCATCTCAGAATAGGTATATAAGATGATCAATTTATGGTCAAATGTTTTTGGCCAAAGACAGGATACACTCATTTTAATATACCTGTTAACCCTTTCCTGTTTAACAAAATTTTGGACCTGTCCAAATTCAAAGGTTTTGCAGACGAAAATCAAAAGTGGATTTAATTTGAAAAATAACCATTCAGTTGGGTAGAAAATAGTGTGGAAAAAGAAGAAATTGCTTGTCAGAAGCAATTTCTTCTTTTTTCAAAATGTTTTCTCTATCATAAAATCACACGCACGTAAAAAGCAGGGATTAAACAGCAAAGGGTTAAGTAAATTACACAGACAAAATTCATTTTATAAAAGTACTTGATTTTATACAAAAACTGATCACTGAAGTCATTCACTTTTGGATCAAACCCTATGTAATTTAGAACTTTTTTTGGAGAGCCAATTCCCTGATTTATTTATTATAGAAACAACTAAGTATGATAGGCTGGGATAAGCTTTTAGATGGATGGACAGAATCATTATTTTTCTTTCAAAACTCAAAAACTGAAAAACATTGTAATGGATCGAAATTAATAATAAAAGCAAAACTTATTTTTCACTGATTCATTTTAGAGAATGTTGGCTAAATGTTGGTCCAAAGAGATTTCAAACGAACTATAAGTCAAATTGGTTCAAAGGTAATTGTCAAAGATAAGTCAAAGTGAAGCCATTCAACCATTTGCCAATCTGAGTAAAAAACTTGCAAATATTGTATTAAAATGAAAGTGTTGAAAGCACTGGATGTACTTATTTTGAGTCAATATTTATTTTTTGAAAGAAATATTTTGATATTTTTTAAGTAAACAAAGGAAAATCAGGTGGTATTGACTAAGATCAGATTGAACATATGTGCAGGCTGATCTTTTGCTAAACCTTCATCCATGGCAGATTTTCCCAGTTCATATTGACATAGGTTGATTAACCCTTTCCTGTTTAAAAAAATTTTGGACCTGTCCAAATTCAAAGGTTTTGCAGACGAAAATTTAAAGTGGATTTTATTTGAAAAATAACCATTTTGTAGGGTAGAAAATAGTGTGGAAAAAGAAGAAATTGCTTGTCAGAAGCAATTTCTTCTTTTTTCACAATGTTTTCTCAATCATAAAATCACAGGCACGTAAAAAGCAGGGATTAGACAGCAAAGGGTTAAACAAACTTTCCCTTATACTACCATTAGGGTGACTTCCCCAATTCCCTACAGAAAAGTTCAAGAACTGGTTCTTAAATGTTCTAGAGCAGTGAATTGCAATTCAAGGACTCTGTTACAGAACTGGTTCAAAAACTAGTTTTTGAACTTCTAGAACTAGTTTTTTAACTTTCAGAACTAGTTCTGGAACTTTTAGAACCAGTTCTTGAACCCGTTTTAGAAAAAGTACTTAAATTCAAGTTCAAGAACCTTGACTTTGAGTTCAAGAACTTAAGTTCAAGAACTTGTTCTAGAAGTTCAAGAACTAGTTCAAGAAGATTATGAACTGCTTTTAATATTCTAGAACATTCAAAAACCAGTTTTTGAAATTCTTTGCATCTGGAATCTCTTTCTTTAAAGAAACCCTACTATTTACACTTAATTCTTGGACAGAATACCCCTCAAAGATTTTTTTAAGCTTTATTTTTGTGTGTGTATTTCCGTTTATTTATTGTCGCTACCGTAGCACATGCCCATATGAGCGACGCCCCCAGAAGACGGTTAGTTGTTACGGGGGATAGTGCAAGGATACATGACGCAACTACTGCTGAGATCCGCCATGGTTCTTTAACGTGCTCGGTGTAAAGCACCGTCTCAGGGGGCCTCGGTTTAACGTCTCATCCGAAAGACAATTAGTTTTGTTATTGTACCAGCCCGGGAATCGAACCCACGCGGTCAAACTTCAATGGTTTTGAAGTCTGGTGCTCTACCAACTGAGCTAATCGGGCTGGTTTCTTTATTTTTCAGGGTTTGACCTATTGACATACCCCTTGGTACCATAGATGTTCAACTAGCATGAAGCACTTTGTATTGTCATGACCCACATTTTTGTTAAAATAAATCAGGAATTAAACATATAAAATGATACAATTTATGTTTTTGCTACCAAGATTTGAGGTAGGGTTCCAAGGATTACCTGTATAATTTATGTTGTTTTTGATTAGATTTCCGCCATTCAAGATTCCAGTTGTGAATGTGTTAAGTATATCAAAAGAGCAGATAAGTGTCTGTGAATAAGTGCTACATGTAATCATGCATGTAAATTGACTTATCTAGCTTCTGGCAGCTGTTCTCCCTAGACCCACAAAAAATATATACCAATGGTAACAAGACACTTGAACTGTACAAAATGGTGTGTTGTAACACTCCCTCAAGGAGTTGATCGAGATTTCTTGTATAATCCATGATTTTGCCCCTGGCAGGGCAAAGTAACAGGTCAATGCACTTAAGGTTAAGGTAAACAAGCCTTTATTCATTGACTTCTAAAGATAGTCGACATAGTTAACTTGAGACCGTGAAGCGTAGGCTGGACAAGCCATTGGACAAGCTGAAGTTACAAGGCTTTGGTAACCAAACGATGAAATGTGTTAACCCTTTCCTGTTTTACAAAATTTTAGACCTGTCCAAATTCAAAGGTTTTGCAGACGAAAATTTGAAGTGCATTTAATTTGAAAAAAAAACATTCAGTGGGGTAGAAAATAGTGTGGAATAAGAAGAAATTGCTTGTCGGAAGCAATTTCTTCTTTTTTCACAATATTTTCTCAATCATAAAATCACAGGCACGTAAAAAGCAGGGATTAAACAGCAAAGGGTTAACTTTCTCTAAGCATAGGATACAGTTATTTGCATGTATTCACTATAATTGCAGACTAACTTTTAAATGAACCCAATATATTTAAAAGGTTAACTCGCAAAATTATGTCAAGGCTAAGCCCGGCCCTGCTAGTTCATTAATAATGGAGAATATGAATCTTTAACAATTGAAGGACAAACATGCAGTCAGGTTTATTGACATTATTAATATTGCTTCCAAATATTCATCAATCATCATTATTACAGTAAAAAAAATTGTCAATACAGTAAAAAGTCAAAATTATTAACAATATTTAAATTGATAATGTTAAATAAGTAATATGGTCATTTCTATAGATGGAGTACAAATACCTTATAATTCTGATCAGATACAAAACCATTGATCCCTTAAGCAATATGTCATAACTTGAACTCACAGACAGTTATGATTTGTTCTGCGTAATTAATGAACTGGCAGGGTGGGGCTTAACCGTGACGTAATTTGGCGAGTTTACTTTTCAAGAGTTTGGGTTCTTTCAAATATTAGTCGGTAATCATCGTTAACACGTGCAAATAACTGTATCCTAAAACCTAAAGGATCCATGTGCTTTGAGAGAGTAAGCACATTTCATCGTTTGGTTACCAAGGCCTCGTAACTTCAGCTTGATTAAGCTGAAGTTACGAGGATTTGGTTACCAATCTACAATTTATGGTCTCGAGTTATTTATGTCGACTGTCTTTAGAAGAAGGTTATTTTAGATAAAAGCTGATTTCCCTTAACCTTAAGAGCAACGACCAGTTACTTAGGCTCCACCCTGCCAACTCATTAATTATGGATAATACAGCTGGTTAGTAAACCTGGTAAGCGCAGTTGGAAGATCACTTGCCAAGAGTTCCTGTTGGCTGCATAATTTTTTTTTTCTCTTTGTGACTCCTATTAACAAGTTAACATACATTAAAGGAAAAAAACATTACAGTCTAAAATTCTTAAGAAAATAAAGCTTTCTTCCCAAATTGCTAACTGCATTTAAAACTGACACTTACTGGGTTCTTTTTAAAAATATGATAGAATTGATCTAAAATTTATCTTGGCAAAAATATATACAGATAATTTAATTGATATCGTAAAGAAAAGCATGAAACAGCTGCTTTATAGAGAAACAATTGTTCTTTTTCATAAACGCCACAAATCTGGCATCTACGATTGAGGTCAGCCATGAAGAATAATTCATAGCCAACTGTTTAGACCTTCAACATAATATTTCACTTTGTGTTCCAGATAAAATCCTTTATCAAGGTTTCCTGAAATTTTAACATGCAAGAGCTATGACTAATAAAATGTAATTGATGGATCACAAATTTGGTAAATACAGCTGTATAAGACATACATTTGTTGTAAAATGTTTTGGTTGCCCAACCACAAGATTGTTTATTTAGAAGAAAAGTATTACCATAAAACTTTGAAATGAAAAGGAAGAGCAATTATGCTCTTCATAATAAACCCTAAGAGGTCCTCAGTTTGACCCATGGGAGCAGCTAATGATTGATCTTGATTGTTTGACATTCAGCAATAGTTGGAATTAATTTTCTGGGAAGCAGAATTGAGAGGGATAAATTCTTATCTTCAAGAAATTCTTTCCCAATTCATGTAAAAGAAATGGCCAATTGATCAAGGTATTTTTTAAGTGAGGAAAATATAACCTTTTTTTTTCATTTTAAAATATGAGATAAAAGGACAAATTGCTATTTTTAAGCAATTTCTCCTATACTCTTATGCTTCAATTACAACATATCATATACATGTACTTCTATTCAATACTGAAAATTACTTTGATCTGTGACATGAAACCCCTTTCAATAGTCTGTAATTTTGTTCTTGAATCAAGATCCACTTGTCCTTTGACAAGTGACGAGGGAAAATTTACTTATTTGCAGGCTAAAAAGATCAGGTTGTGCATGGGAATTTCACACCTCTGTTGCCTATAAATGTTAAATAAAGATAATATTTATCTACAGCATAATGATTCAACATTATTTTTAATAACATTGATCATGTATTGGAATCCTAAATCACAAGGCCATGTCCAAGTGCATTATCCTCATTGAAGGAAAGGAATCCATTACATTTCATAATACAACAAATTTGTCTTCAAAAATGACAAGGTGCCAAAAACTGACAGCTACATGTATTTTTTCAGTGTTATGTAGAGACAAAAACAATTGAAATTATCTTGAATTCTGGCAAATACAAGCATTATGGAAGATAATAAATCTTTCTAGGAAATGTAAATTACAGATATGTTGAAACTGATATACATCATTGAGGGTAGGAATTTTGTAAAAGATGCCTTTTGGAATATTCAACTAAAATTTGTTTTATCATTGTTCTCATCTTTAGGCAAGTATATTACCAAATGTTGAGAAACATCAAATGAGCTCAGTAATTTTGAAAACTTGGTGTATAATACAGTAAAACTTGCAGGAATCAACCATTTAAAGGACCACATGAAAGGTGCCTGCATGACTTTTTACAGAATTGTAACTTTTTTACATTTTCTTTATAATAAAACAAGTTAGATCAATTATATTGTATAATCACTGTTACTTAATACTCATGAGTTCCTAATCGATGGCTAAGCGTGAAACAGTTGTAACTCCCTATAATCATATAGGGAGTTACAACTGTTTCGCGCTGAGCCATTGCTATGATGTTCCAAATCACCGTAATGATCTCCCTGAGACTGAGACAATTTCATTGAGTTCCTACAACAAAGGATCCAGGAAAATAATCTTAAAAGCAAGAAAGGCCAGTTTTCTGTGAGGTTTTTTTTCCTTTCTATTTACACATAATCTCTAAAAAGTGAAAGTGAACATGTTGACAAGAATTGGTCTGTTTTTAGAGAAAACGAGACAAAATTGCTTACCAAATTTAGACAGATAAATTGTAAAAGATTTATGTTTTCTTGAAACATTCCCCAGTCAGCTTGTTGATTTTTAGCTGTTAGATAAACAGAGAAATGACAGACAGAGGAAATCAGCAAAACTGATTGATTGCTCTGAATAAATTGGGAAGAGTACCATTTTGATTCTGTTTGTTTGAATGGGGCTTTACGCTGCTATTAACAATCTGTAAGTCAATGTGGTTGCTGGAGCACCTAACAATGGATTCCAGGTAATTCTTAAACAAGAAAAAGAAAAGATTGAGTCAGCAGCAGCCATCAGGGATCAAACTCAGGACCTCTAGATTGACAGTCTGACACACTACTAATAGCACTATTGCGGTGGCTTGAAAAACTGTGAGAACATTTTGTTTGTTTTTCTTCCAAAACCTTGTAACTACAGCTTTATGCAAGCTTTAGTTACTGAGCTTTAGAAGATCTAGAGCTGCTTGAGCTGATTTGCTCAACGTGCCTGAATCTAACTAAGATATGATAAGACAAGAATTTCAGTGAATGAATGAATGTTCATCTCAAGTAAACAAATGTTCTAAGTTTAACATGCTAAAATGTTTCTGCAAAGAAAACTTTATAAAAGAAGAATATCGGATAATCCAAAATTAAATTGACCTCTACCAGTACATATTTTCCATCCAATCACAATTATTATGGGTCTGATTTGGCTTGATAATGGGTCACCCAAGGATCATTTAAGTGAAAATTGATTGATATCCATCAATTAGACTCTGAGAAAGTGATTTTCAAAGTTTCCACTATATAACATATAGAGAAATGACCTCTGCCCATAAAATACATATTTTCATCTGATCTCAAAAATTTTTGAAGACTGATCAAAGGTCACTCAAGGGTTATTCCAGTGAAATTTGGTTCATATTCATCTATTAGAGGCTGAGAATTATGCAAGTAACTTTTCTATGTTACATCAGTTCTGTTACACCTACCATCATGGCTTCTAGTATGCAAACCAGGTAGACAAGATACATTTTTCACGTAAAGGACTTCCTTATTTTCCATATCAAGTTTTGCAAACCGTTTAAATTGATTCATTCTGGGGCTAAATTGTTATCAAAATAGTCCTGATGTTCATTAAATTTGTTGGTAAGAAGTTTGGTAAACTGAGAGCAGTATCTAGAGATTGCTCTAGGAACCTGCACCTTAATTAAGAGAAATTACAATACACATCAACTGAAAGATTACTGAAAGCGAGCTTAAAGTGCAACCAACATACCAATGACTCAGCACGAAACAGTTATAACTGCCTATATATTTATAGGCAGTTACAACTGTTTTGTGCTGAGCCATCAAATTGCAACTTATCCACCTCATCCTTAACAGATAACCCACTTAACAAGATAGAGTTCTATGATAAAATCATTTACAGTTAACACAATCTCTCCCAATGGTCAGAATTACAGGGGTCAAAAATAGTTGGTCAGTGTATCCAATGTTTTGTGCCAGTTGTAATTAAATATAATTTGTTGTGATATGAATCACACTGCATTCATTAACCCTTTTTATACCCAGCCCTACTATAAAGATGAAAAAATAGCTCAGTTGCTAGTGCATCAGACTGTCATTGAAACATGATGTACAATGTATTTTTTTGCAAAAAAAATTTCGAAAAGGGTTCAGACTTTTTAATGAGAAAATCTTTTACGACGTTTGACAGACACATAATGTTTTCAAACACGTAAAAAATTCCAATAAAACCCCAAATTCACAGCGGAGACCGCATTATCGCATCTGGTGCACATCTGTATAACATGCTGCAATTTGCATGTCTTCATGCACTCTGTCAAGAATCATGAATAAATTAAACCACTTTAGACTTTTTCCCAGAACTAATAAATGATTTCTGAGATGAAACTAATTCTTATTAAAAAGTTGACTTGATGGTAGTAAAATGTCCAGGGCTTGTGTTATTGTTTGATAGTTGGGAGTCATTGACTCCTCACTAAAGAAATTCTTCGGGTCAAATTTGAATTTGAAGGGGTCAAAATGACAGAAAAAGCAAATCAAAACTAGAATTTTGCATATTTAAGTGTCCATTTAACTTTTTCTTGTAATGATATGAAACCAGTAATTAATTTGTAGCAATTTAGATAGTAATTTTTGTAAATCATAGGTATAAAACCTTGTTTTGACCCATAGTTATTTCTCTTAAGGGGGTCAAAATGACCCCCTTGGGGGAAATTTCTAGGGGGTCAAATTAATATATTTTCAGATTTTTGGGGGTCAAAACCCTGTTTTAAGGGTCAATCACGAGCCCTGATGTCATACTGAGAATTTTTTAGCTAGAGTGACAAGTCTATGTATGAGAGTCTTAACCCTTGTCATATTGACCCCAGATTACTTCTGCCCGGTTTGAAGCAGATATATGTTACCTGCAGATAAATAATCCATTCCATCAGGATTTGAACACAGGACCTCTGTGGCCTAAAACAAGTGCTCTACCACATCGCTATAAAAGCAAGCTTAAAGGGCAAAGCAGTACAATCAACCCTTATACTAAAACCGGCTACATATAGACAAAGATCAGCCAGCATGTAAATGCAGTCTGATCTTAGTCTATAGTCTAAGCCCACCTGATTTACCTGTTATAACCAAGCAAGTTTGAAAATCATAATTTATTTTTAAAATTAACACTGACTCACAACAAGGACTCTTGTTTAGGTTCATGTTCACAATAACATCCAAGTTAGTTTGTTTGTTAAACACCCATGCTACCGTCACTGCATTAATTTCCAACCCTAATAAATGACCTTGACCTTGCCAGTGGACTTTGAAAGTGGTACCAACAGAAAGTTCTTTTCACAAGCAATACTGGTGTGAAACACAAAGACTTAATATCTTACCATTCAAAATTTATGACCAACCAGTTTTTGGTCAACAGACTCACAAACTGACAAAGAGACAGGATAAAAACATTATGTCTCCTGATCAGCGGTGAACAACTGATCCAGGTACATAATCCATGTATTGAATGACAACCAATTACAAATGATTGAATGTGGTTTTTACGTCCCAAATGACAACTAAGATCTTACAGAGATGGGGCCTCTGTGTAAAGTGTCAATCAAAAAACAGAAGCTGGAATTGAACTGGGAGATGAGGCCTCTGTGTAAAGAATCAATCAAAAAAAAGAAGCTGGGATTGAACTGGGAGATGAGGCCTCTGTGTAAAGTATCAATCAAAAAAAAGAAGCTGGGATTGAACTGGGAGATGGGGCCTCTGTGTAAAATGTCAATCGAAAAACAAAAGCTGGGATTGAACTGGGGTCCAGTGTATTACCACTGAACCAAATATGCCTCTGACAACCTTTTACAAACCATGGCTTTAAAACCCTTTCCTTTTTCAAACCTGTCCAAATTCAAAGGTTTTGTAAATCATATTTTAAAGTGGATTAAAATTACAAAATAACCATTCAGTAGGGTGGAAAATAGTGTGGAAAAAGAAGAAATTGCATGTCAGAAGCAATTTCTTCTTTTATCACAATGTTTTCTCAATCATAAATTCACAGGCAGGTAAAAAGCAGGAATTAAACAGCACATGGTTAAGCAAAAGATTTACAGTACTTCTGAATGTCTTTCTATCAGTTGTATGAACACTTTTTATTCAGGCATCAACACCAATATATAGGGAGCTGGAAACCCCCTTATTTTCCAAGTAGGACCTCTGTATTTTAAGTATACCGGTAGATGGACTTGATGATCATAACCTAAAACATTTGTGGAATTAAAAAATAGTTGTAAAAAGTAATTTCTTCAATTTCTACAATATATTCACCCAGCAAATTAACAATGTTAAAGAGTCATCATTTTGAAATAACCATAGCAATTTCTTTCAAGCTTAATCAGTTGTTGTGTTAAATATATTGTCTGATGATGTGTAAATAATTTTTTTAAGGAAAAAGATAAAAGATTTCTTACATAACAGACAGAATTCTAGTAATAAGTAATGAAGATTGAGTACTGGGTAACATGTAAGATTAATCATAACTAGATGTGCTTCACTGAAAATACATCATTCTCACAGCAGATTTTTGCCAAGGTTTTGTAATATTTTGTGACATAACTATTCCATGAGCAATCCTAACTAGTATGTTTTCTGCCTTCAGCACTCCCTAACCTTCTCTTTCATTGATTAAGTGTTTCTCTGTGTAGGTGAAAAAAGCATATCATATTTTATAATTGGACGTATATCATAAAGTACTTACAACAATAACCCCATTTTCTGTGCTAAATAACGATGCACCAAACCATTGGTTTGATTTGTCTTCAACATCTCTATAATGGTTTCCGTCGTGTCGAATTCCGTTACCTGAAAATATAGGCAGATTTCATAGCAGTTGATTAACACTCTTCATTCTGAATAAAAATCATCGAACAATTGCATTAAAATAAAACTGCTGAAGGCTTATAATGCCCAAATTTTGCGAGTAAATATTATTTTAAAAGTATGATTTTTACACAGTTCTGATTTAATAAGTAAAGTTGGGTAGTATAAGATAAGATCAGACTGCACAGACTTAGGATGATCTTTGTTTATACCATCCTGCCAAAGCAAAGCATGGCAAGGATTAAAAACACATTTGACATGTGTGGTTTGGGTTTCTCTTTACTATTCTAAATTTAACTGATATCACCATTTCAAAACTACGAGGTATAAAGCTATGAACCATTCTTCTCATTGGTAAAATCATTTTTAAACAGATCTCCAGTGCACAAAACTTTACATAATTAAATCAAAATTTGTCTGATTGAATCATTTAGAAATGACATTGCCTTAATCTTCTTAGACCCCAGAAAATTACCTTTTGTATCAAATGGAATTTCCTGACATATACTTCCTGAATCTATTGGACATCTATAAACAGCACCCCCTCGAGTTACACCTGGCTGTCGAGTTTGAGTTCTTGGAGCACCAACTAACAACCTGCAAAATAAAATAATATGAGCCTGTGCGTGACATTTCCAACAATTTGAAACGCTTGTGAGGTGCAAACATTGAGTAGCGTTGATAGCCACATACTGTAAATATAAAGTTCCCTGATTGTCTACAGATACTTTGAGACCTTATCTATCTACCGTAAACGCATAGTAAAGACACTGGTTAGACTGTGCGGATGCACAGGCTGGCCAGGGGCTTTGCTTTACGTATATTTGAAATTGTTGGAAATCTCACGCACAGGCTCATATGATTTCAATACAAATCTTTTTACATTTTGGTGGATTTTTTAATGCTTTGAAGATAGTTTGGCTCAAAATCAACTGCATATGATATACTGTCCCATAGTCACAGTAGAGCCAATTTAACACTTTCCTGTTTTACAAAATTTTGGACCTGTCCAAATTCAAAGGTTTTGCAGACGAAAATTTAACGTGGATTTAATTTGAAAAATAACCATCAAGTAGGGTAGAAAATAGTGTGGAAAAAGAAGAAATTGCTAGTCAGAAGCAATTTCTTCTTTTTTCACAATGTTTTCTCAATCATAAAATCACAGGCACGTAAAAAGCAGGGATTAAACAGCAAAGGGTTAAACATACCCTGAACCATCTTCTTGGAAATGATAGAAATCTGAACAGGGAAATTCTCAATGAGATAGAGCCTATGCAATTTTGGAAACCACCATGGAGAATTTCAGAAATAATTGCCACTTGTAGCCTTTAGACAAAATTTTGGGATTTTGTATCCAAACATACTGGATTAGTATGTTAGTTTTGCAGGTTATATAAGATAGAAAATAATGGTCAAATATCGTTTCAAATTCCATTTAAAAATGAATATCGCAAAGTCTTTTCATTGAATTCTGCATTCATTCATAAACTATTAATATCAAGTCCGAAAAGTCTTGGGTACGAAGTAATATGAACGGTTCATTTGGAATGAAATTGATTTCTTGTCCTGTATTTATTCACTTCCAACGTATACATTAATTTATCAAGCGATTAGGTCTAATGGCGGAATTCGTTACAATAACAATGAATCAATGTTAAATTGTTTTTGAAAAAAAAATTCAAACAAAATTGAGAAGCAAACTTGGGAATCGCCGTCTTACAGAAGAGTAACCAGAAAATGTTTATTCTGCGGATGTAACATGAAATCTTGGTGGCGGATAGTCTACATTGATTTGATTCATTCGTTTGTCTAAATTGGGTAAAACGCCGATTTGAGTAACTTATCGGTCATATCGCGGCGACTTCAGAGACGTGATTCCAGGTATCTTTACCTAGCCCCCAGGTGCGTTCCCACTTAGGGTAATAACTAGAAAGCCATGAATGGCTTGAGTCGCTCCACAGGCTTGAAATTCTTGTAAAGCAATAAAAGTTTTGACTAGACTTTTAGATTTTTTGGATTCTACTGATGTTGAAAATGATTTTCAAAGTTTCAACTATATAACATATAGAGAAATGACATCCGCCCATAAAATGCATATTTTTCATCCGATCTCAATAATCTTTTGTAGACTGATAAAGGGTCACACAAGGATCATTCATGTAAAATTTCATTTGTATCCATCATTTACAATCTGAGAAAACTCACTTTTTACCATATTTGGAAATTAGCCACGCCCATTAAATCCATGTTTTTCATTGGATCAAAATTTCTTGAACAACTTTGAAAGAGGGTCACCCAAGGATCATTCCTGTGAAGTTTGGTTGAAATTCATCCAGTAGTTTCTGAGTAGAAGATTTTTAAAGAAAAAGTTTACGACCGGACGCACTGACGCACGGACGGACGGACGCACGACGGACACAACGCCATGACAATAGCCCCAGTGGCTTTCAGCCAGTGGAGCTAATGAACCACACATTTACGGGAGACAAACATCGGAAAGGACATGTGGCGCCGTCGGGCAGCGGCGGCTGTAGAGTTTCTATAAAGGGGTTCTATGTCGGCCTAGAGAATTCCTCTATAAATTAATTTTTTCTTCGTTAGTCATTGGTCATCAGAATTCTAATAAACGCCAAAAACATGTGTCTTCGATGATAGATAAACAACAATTCCCAAAACCTTAACCAATGAATCACAATATTCCTCCACACCTTTCGCCCTAGAATTACGAAGGTCTCTTACGAATAAAATGTCTGCGACAAGAATGGGGATAATTATCACCAAAATGCATTTAGTACTAGTGTGTTATCAAGGCTGTTAAAACCCCTTAAAGTCTGAAACCCATTATTTTTATCTTAATATTCCATTAAATGACTCAATACTCGGCGTGAGTCTGGCGGCTCATATCCCATTTTAATGGGCTCAGGAATGCATCAGCAATGCATTAAAGACAGGAGTAAATTGCTCCGCGTCACTTAATAGCTGTTATTTTCAACATCTTTAGTAAATCTGCAACACTATGGGTCTAGAAAGTTTGGGAGATTCGAAAAATACTTTATCTTATAACTATACAAATATCAGTGTGATAACATGCCGTATGATATTTTTTATGATATCACATAGTTATTTTTAGAACAATAATATCATGCGGTTAATTTTAGAAACTTGCATTTCGGTTAGAAACACCGACGAAAACAAGACATATTGAGGTTATAAGATAAATATAATACGTACTAAGTGTATTGTATGAAAAAAACTCGGGTAATAACTAGAAAGCCATGAATGGCTTGAGTCGCTCCACAGGCTTGAAATTCTTGTAAAGCAATAAAAGTTTTGACTAGACTTTTAGATTTTTTGGATTCTACTGATGTTGAAAATGATTTTCAAAGTTTCAACTATATAACATATAGAGAAATGACATCCGCCCATAAAATGCATATTTTTCATCCGATCTCAATAATCTTTTGTAGACTGATAAAGGGTCACACAAGGATCATTCATGTAAAATTTGTAAAACTCGGTTGTTAGAATTGATAATTGTCTCAGCAGAGCCTCAATTATGATCTATTCTCCCAACCTCGTTAGATATTTTTTTCCATACAAAACACTAAGTATGTATTATATATATAGCACATCCGTAACGCCACTCGCATATTTCCGAATTTTCGCCGAATCGTCTTGATTCCCGATTTGCATCCTGAGACATGATTTACGGATATTCGGTGTCATTAAAAAATATAGCGACCAATCAAACTAATCATCTGGTAAGAAATCCACTGCTATCTAACGACGGTTTCACTTATATGTGAAAGACATTGTCTTCCATGGGTGACTTAATGATCCCAAATAACATTCATTCGAACTTTCGATAACTAGGATGTTTTGGTAGCTCGGACATGTAAGATTTTCCTTCGTTTTATGATCTCTTCGTTAACAGTTTTGATTATTTAGAAATTCACATTCAATGGCTCAGTTATTCCAGAATTTCGAAAAGCTAGCACAAGCCCGGTCAATCTTTGTTAAACAAAGAGTGCATATATTGAACCAAGAATTTGACAGCAATATGGATTTACCCAACCGATATTGTTGCAGGAAAGTCCTCATCGTTTGCGATCGGCCTAATATTGCGTAAACGCCGGCGAGATCACCAATAAACGTTGCTTGGAAACCAGCTCTGTGTTCAGGAGGTAAAAGCGTTTCGCGAGCGCTTTGAGCTGATGCCCCGCATTGCACGTGCACCTACGTGCAAAGTTAGGTATCATTTCGAAAGCGCTTCGCTAACGTTTTCACCCTGTTTGTGCTTTTTCGTCTGTTTGTTTGTGTGTGTGTGTGTTTTAAACAAGAGGACCATGTTGGTCCTAGATCGCTCACCTGAGTCTCTTTGACCCCTGGGACATCACATTAATTAAATAGGCAGATGTCAAAAAGGAGATCATTTCTACATAGGATTAATACCATGGAATATTTACAGCCAAGAGCAAGAAGGATGTGACTTTTCACGCTTTGATTCTATGTTAAAAAGGATGCACCCATCATGCTCAGATGAGCTAAAAGGTATGCGCCCACATGCAGCCCAAACATGACCCCATGGGTCGTGATATGAACAGACTTCGTAGGGGCCCACTAGATAATGCTACATACCAAATATGAAAGCTGTGTGCCCTCTGGTTTCAGATTTTCATTCTTCCCTTCTACGTAAAAAGGGTTGCACCCGGATGGAGCCCAAATATGATCCCAGGATCTTGATATGAACAAACTTGGTAGAGGTCCACTAGATGATGCTACATACAAAATATGAAAGCTGTGTGCCCTCTGGTTTCAGATTTTCATTTTTTCCTTCTATGTAAAAAGGGTTGCACCCGGATGGAGCCCAAATATGATCCCAGGGTCTTGATATGAACAAACTTGGTAGAGGTCCACTAGATGATGCTACATACAAAATATAAAAGCTGTGTGCCTCTGGTTTCAGAGAAGAAGATTTTTGAAGATTTTCCCTTTTTTACCCTTCGTGTTCAGAAGAGCTACAAGGGATGCGCCTGGGCAAAGCCCAAATGTGACCCCAGGGTCTTGATATGAACAAACTTGGTAGAGGCCCACTAGATGATGCTACATACCAAATATGAAAGTTGTCTGCCTTCTGGTTTCATAGAAGAAGATTTTTGAAAATTTTCATATTTTCACCCTTTTTGTTTAAGGTAAAGAGAACGTTAAGGGTGGATTTCATTTATTTGAACAACTTTGGAAGAGCTTGACCTAAGGAACATCCCTGCCAAGTTTCATCAAGATTGGTCCACTGGTTTAGGAGGAGAAGATGTTTAATGAAATTATGGACGACGTACGCCGCACGACGCACGACTGACGACGGACATTGTACGATCAAAATAGCTAGCATTGAGTACTTCGTGCTCAGGTGAGCTAATAATAGGCAAAAAATGTAATTTGCTTCCAGGAATCTCGTTTCAAAAATATCAACCATTCTTTTTGCAATGAAAGCAAAAGAATAGAAAGATGTTAAAATCATATATTTTTTTATTATTATTATTATTTATTTGATTTATTTTTGCCGCTAAACTTGACATATATCTTGAAGACCGTGTACAAGGGTTTACATAAAAGGATAAACAGTGAAAAGTGGGCAGGTCCCAGGGGTGAAACTTTTCGCGGGTAGCATTTCACTTTTACGACATTTTGTTCGCCCCAATTAACATCATCAATGTGTGACAATTTGAGATGTGGCAGGCGAAGTTTGGATTCGGATAGAATTTCCCCTTGTTTACTACTGCGAGGATTTGTTGTTTCATCGTCAACCCTGATCGTTAAAGCAGCCTGGTTTAAATTTTTACACACAAGAATTACGTGCAAAGCAGACAGTATATGCTTCGATCAGACTGCACATCTGTCCAGACTGATCTTAGCCTATACTGCCTGTCAAAGATTTATGCACAACATGAACATGTGAACAAAACGAGAAGTTCATGGATTTAAATTTTTATGGTTTTTTTTTTACGTTTCGCACTACTGAGTAAGTTTAATCAATCAATGAAATTAAAGCGAGATCGCAAATTTTGATTATTTTTCTTGAATTGGATTTAAAACATGTGTTAACATTTTTTGGTCATATCGCAGCGACAAGTGAACCTTTATAAAGACTACTGGAATTCTCACCAGTCAAACACCGACATCCATTTTACCCCAATTATGAGGTGAACATCAAAAGGAGGGGGAAAACTTTACTTTCAACCTTCTAATGTCACGGTGACAATTTGGTCATTTCTCCTTTCATCTGACGCATGTATTCGTATTTCATTTCAGACTGTAGAAAGATGATATCTTTATAGATAATAAAATACTCTTTGAAAATCAATTAAAAAATACAATTATCTTTATACCGAGTGCATTTATTCTACTATTTGGTGAAACGCTTGCCTTTATATTTCAGGTCAAACTTAGCATATAAATAAAGGAACATTAGAGCGTTCTCCAGTTCATCCTTTACAGGTTGTGGAAGCCCAAACCCCATTTTTTATTTTGGAAAGCATTCCTAAGAAAATTAACGGACAAATCCTGAAAACGCATCATATATATATATATTTTTCACATTTCAAGATGAATGCGAGCACTTCGTTATTTTTTACCACAGGGCAGCACCCGAAATATATATAATACGTACTTAACGTTTTGTATGAGAAAAAATATCTAATGAGGTTGGGAGAATCGATCATTGTCGAGGCTCTGCCGAGACAATTATCAATTCTCACAACCGAGTTAGATATTTTTTCATACAATACACTAAGTATGTATTATATACTTAGTTCCAAAAGAAAGTGTGCACTTTTGAATTTGCAATATCTCTGGAATTATGCAACTTATCGTCATGAAATGTCGCATGACTACCCCCAAGAGTATGTGCAAACGATATTTGAAAACAAAAAGCACGCAATGAGCAAAGATTTTCTGCTAAATTGAGACGTTTGATTTTGCATGTTTTGCATGTGCAACACGCGTTAGAGAATCATTGGTCTGAAAATGCATTCAGTTCAATCTTTGTGACTTTCCTAAGCATAAAAATCACATCTTCAATACAATTGTGCATGAAGATATAGCGTAGTTTGGCTACCAATAAACGTCGTTGAATAAAATCGAAACTTGTCAGATTTAGAACGTCATTAAAATTGATTGACCATTCATATTCCAATAGAAATCGAGACCATCATTTTGTAAGGTCTTAAATAAGCAAATCGAGATGTCATAGAACGCCATAGCACCATTCAACGACAAGTTCCTTGCCTAACAACGTAGCAATGTCTAACGTCGACGTACACGTAACGTCTGCATAAAAATTAAAACTTTTGCTTGGAAATGGCTTGGAATGGCTTCTTTAACTCTATAGGGCAACGTCAACACATAGCTCTTACCATAGAAAAAGTTTTAAGGAGGTCAAATCTCAACAATTCTAGTTCTGCCTGAGCGTATGCAGCATGCGATACTTTATCCAAATCTGATTTGACTTTTAATTTCAAAAGGCCTTGAATAAAGTATGGTATCAAATTTACTCCATAATTTTCCTCCAACTTTGTAAAAATTTAGATAAATGCAAAAAGTGAAAGTGCACACTTTCTTATGGAACTCAGTATATTTATCTTATAATCTCTATTTGTCTTCTTTTCGTCGATGTTTCTTAATGAAATGAAAGTTTTCTGAAAATAACTGCATTTTCTCATTGTTCTAAAAATAACTATGTGATTTCAAACAAATATCATACGGGATGTTATCACACGGATATTTGTATAGTTATAAGATAAAGTAAAATGCGTGTAAGTTGTGGGAGGGCTATATTAGTAATTAAAAAGTAAATTGTTTGTCGAGTGTGGGCTACCGTGGAATTCGACATATTTCCCGTTTCTCATTATTTAAAACAATCAGATTTTTGTTGTTAAAATAACTCACTAGGTCACTATATCGTGTTATGTTTCATGTACAAAGCATTTCTCGCGTGCCAAAAGTGAACCTCAATCTGTTCTCTATCATGTTTGCTAAACGACACAATTTCTAAACTTTTTTTTTAAAAAAAAGGTGTATGTTTGATTCTTTAGTTGTTTTTTTGCGGGGGGTACAGATAAGAAGGGGTAACACCAGCCCTGTGTTCAGGATGTAAACTAGAAAGCGATGAATGGCTTGAGTCGCTCAACAGGCTTGGAATTCTTGTAAAGCAATAAAAGTTTTGGCTAGATTTTTAGATATCTTGGATTCTACTGATGTTGAAAATGATTTTCAAAAGTTCAACTATATAACATATAGAGAAATCACCTCCACAGAAATAAGACATATTTTTCATCTGATCATAATAATTTTTGGCTGCATGATAATGGGTCACCCAAAGATCATACAAAAAGGTTTGATTGATATCCATCAGTTACACTCTGAGAAATTGATTTTCAAAGTTCACACAATATAACATATTGAGAAATGACCTCCGTCCATGAAATGCATATTTTTCATCCAATCACAATAATTTTTGGTAGACTGATAAAGGGTCACTAAAGTATCATTCCAGTGAAATTTGGTTGCTATCCATCAATTACATTTTGAGAAAATAATTTTCAAAATTCCCGCTATATAACATAAAGAGAAATGACCTCCGCCCATAAAATGCATATTTTTCATCCAATCACAATGATTTGTTGTAGACTGATAAAGGGTCACTAAAGCATCATTCCAGTGAAATTTGGTTGATATCTATTAGTTTCATTCTGAGAAAATGATTTTCAAAGTTTCCTCTATATAACATATAGAGAAATGACCTCCGCCCATAAAATGCATATTTTCCATCTGATCACAATGATTTTTTGTAGACTGATAAAGGGTCACTCAAGGATCATTCCAGTAAAATTTGGTTGATATCCAACGGTTACATTTTTTGAAAATAAGTTTCAAAGTTCCCACTATATAACATATAGAAAAATGACCTCCGCCCATAAAATGCATATTTTCCATCTGATCACAATGATTTTTGTAGACTGATAAAGGGTCACCCAAGGATCATTCATGTAAAATTTAATTGGTATCCATTGAATAGAATCTGAGAAAACTCACTTTTTACCATATTAGGAAATTAGCCACGCCCATTTAATCCATGTTTTTCATTGGATCAAAATTTCTTGAACAACTTTGAAAGAGGGTCACCCAAGGATCATTCCTGTGAAGTTTGGTTGAAATCCATCCAGTAGTTTCTGAGGAGAAGATTTTTAAAGAAAAGTTTACGACCGGACGCACGCACGACGGACACGCCATGACAATAGCCCCAGTGGCTTTCAGCCAGTGGAGCTAAAAACGTTTCGCGAGCGCTTTCAGGTGATACCCCGCTTTGCCCGTGCACACACGTGCAAAGCGAGGTATCATTTCGAAAACGCTTCGCTAACGTTTTCATCCTTAACGCAGGGCAATCTAAGATTTTCATTTTTCATGTAACTCCCTATGTTGTGTACTAATTGGAATAGTTTCGACTATGAGTACTCACAAAGTAGGATTTATGAATTGAAAAAATTCAATCTGAAATTCCAACTAGAAAGCCATGAATGGCTTGAGTCGCTCCACGAGCTTGAAATTCTTGTAAAAGCAAATAAATGTTTTGACTAGATTTTTAGATATTTGGGGTTTTACTATTGTTGAAAATGATTTTCAAAGTTTGAACTTTAACAGATAGAAAAATGACCTCCGCTCTTAAAAGACATATTTTTCATCAAATCAAAATGATTTTTGGCTGCATGATAATGCGTCACCCAAAGATCATACCAACATTTTTTGAATGATATCCATCAGTTACATTTTTGGTACACTGATAAAGGGTCACTCAAGGATCATTCCAGTGAAATTTGGTTGATATCCAAAAATTAGATTCTGAGAAAAAGTTTTCAAAGTTTCCACTTTATAACATGAGAAATGACCTCTGCCCATAAAATGCATATTTTCCATCCGATCACAATGATTTTCTGTAGACTGATAAAGGGTCACTAAAGGATCATTCCAATGAAATTTGGTTGATATCCATTTGTTACATTCTGAGAAAATGATTTTCAAAGTTTCCACTATATAACATATAGAGAAATGACCTCCGCCCATAAAATGCATATTTTCCATCCGATCACAATGATTTTTTGTAGCCTGATAAAGGGTCACCCAAGGATCATTCTTGTAAAATTTGATTGGTATCCATTTATTAGAATATGAGAAAACTCACTTTTTACCATATTAGGAAATTATCAACGCCCCTTAAATCCATGTTTTTCATTGAATCAAAATTTCTTGAACAACTTTGAAATAGGGTCACCCATGGATCATTCCCGTGAAGTTTGGTTGAAATCCATCCAGTAGTTTCTGAGAAGAAGATTTTTAAAGAAAAGTGTACGACCGCACGGACGGACGGACGGACGGACGACGGACACAACGCCATGACAATAGCCCTAGTGGCTTTCAGCCAGTGGAGCTAAAAAACATTTTTGTCCCATTGTGTTTGTCTGTCTTACGTTTGTTTGTATGAATATGGATTAACGCAATTTTTAACAGTACAGAGTATTTCAGTCAAATTCCGGGGGATGGCCCTGAGCGTCTATCCGTAGATTTAGTTGCATTTTGCACACCAGCTCAGGGCTTGTGCTAGCTTTTGAATTTCGGGAATCATTGACCCCTTGACTGTGATTTTTAAGGGGTCAAAACTGCTGTTGAGGGGGTCAAATCAATAGGATAGGTGGATCATAAGTAAATATTTCTTGTTTATGCTTATTGACTTTTTCATCTGTCACCTTCATATCTTTATAAGAGATTCATATGAAATATGAATCTCTTTTAAAGATATAAAGGAGACAATTATTTCTAATCAATATAAAATTTGTACATAGCAATATCAAGCTGAAAAAATATAAGTCAAAATAACCCTCCAAACTGAAACATTTAGGGCTAAAAATGAGTTTTTCTTCTTCATATTTTGGGGGTCAAAACCCTTGCTTAAGGGTCAAACACGAGCCCTGCAGTTTCATTCGAGCGATATTTACTTTTATAAAGGCTTATTTCGGTCTCTGAAACCAATATCTCTGAAACCAATAATTCTGGACAGTCATTAGGCTCGCCTCGTCGAGACGATTCAAATGAGTACCAACAACATATGCTTTCATGTTGAAATAACAATTTTATCAAATGCATTACCCAATATCCCGTGTCGTTCAAACCTTATGTTGGTATAGTGCGGTTTTATTGACCCTAATCTGATCCCTGCTATTTAGATGAATAAAAATCTGATTATTCCTACTCAGTTTTGCACATGCTTTCATAGGAACGAATTATAAACGGTATTGAATGTAATATATATTTTGTTAATTGGTAAAATATGTCGGTAATTGTTAATTAAGCAATGTTTCCAAAGAGGTCAAATTCGGGTCAAATAAACCAAGGTATAAATTTGTACTTGTTATATAGCTGTAAAGTGTTTAGGATGATCATGGATACTCGGACAAAGAAATCAACAAATAAAATGATAACCGTAATTATTGATTGGTAAAATATGCAAATGAGGCGTGACGTGACACCTTGCCAGCTGACGCAACGGTTGGCATAAAGTCATGGATTTAATGGTGTAACCAGCTTGTAATGGGACCTTTGCTAACTTTGACATTCAGAAATACCGTGTAAAGATTCGGCTGTTGAATTTTGTGTATTTAACAGCTCTTGTGTCTTATTTCAATTAAACTTTTCCACATTTTACTAGATCAGTACAGGACACCGTTTGTCTTTTCCAAAACGTAGGCATACACTAATCAATTTTAAGGACTAATTTATTATTTACGTAATTATGATTCGTTATTAAAGAAATGAGAAAGATTGGAACTCAGTTTAATATTAATGGTGTATTGTTTACCCCAAATCGTTTTAGGAACAAACGCTTTTTTTGCCAATTCAGCTTAAATATTACATTTTCCCTCTTTTAATCGAAAAGAATTTTCTCTTCAACGTTCTTATCCTTCATAGTGGTACGTACAGATAAGAGGGTTTAATTGCTGATCTGAAATCTTTGTTTATCATTAACCCTATATCGTGGGTACTTTTTGAATCGTCTCGAAGAGACGATTGCAATTAGTACCAACAATACAGGAATTATTTAAGTAAATACAATTATTGAAATTATTCAACTTAACATCCATTATACCTACTCTGTCTGTAACCTCTGCTTCGGGGAAATCATTTTTGAAATATTAAGCAGGAACTAGTATCTTAACACTGGGATAAAAAGTTAAAAGGAAATTACACAGTTTTCAATGAATCATGCAACATGTGCTAAAACTAAACCAGATTTTTCTTTGTCCGATCAAACCATCATATTTTCTATATTGACTGATATTAGAAATTAATTGAGATGCACGCTGATAAAGCAGATGTCAATGTTTTTTAACAATGACAGTTCCGGACGGACTCGGTAATGCTCGGTTGATTCCGCCATAAATCGACCCAGTGAAACAGACTGTTTCAATATGTAAGATACAGCAAAGGTTTTAACTCATAACTAGCTAATCAACCAAGAGATTGTGATCGTAATGATGTCCCGAATTTTCATTCATCGATAGTAAATCACGGAAAGGACCATGAAGTGTTTTAATGTTTTGTTGTTGATGTTGCTGCTGTTGTTTTCTATACTCCTCATACAGTAAAACTTGTGTTAAGCGATCACTTGAGGGATCACCAGAAAGCAGTCTTTGGCCGGGGAATGGTCGCTTAATTTAATATGTCATGATAAATAAAGCAGGCCAATTTGAGAGTATTAATGGATTGTCGCACGACTCTTACTGATTCCTATGATGTTCGAACCCATTAGAATCGTCTCATTGAGACGATACTAATCGTTCCAAGCATAAGATCAAATAATAAACAATTATTCAATTAAGAATTTGGAAACGTTTTCGGAGATTTTACTAACGATAAAGGGACTTTTTATGATAGTCGCTTAATCAAAGTGGTCGCTTTATAGAGGTGGTGTCTCATGCAATGTCGACTGTACATTACAAAAGATCATCTTGTACTAATTCGTAAATTATTTTAAAAATTTTGCAATTTTCTTCCTAATTCTTTTTCTTCAGACTAAATCGTCGTCAAATTGGATATAAAGAGAAGCAAACCACCTTATTTTGAAAGAAAGGGTCGTAAATTAAAATCAATACGGTGGCTGTAATAATGAACGCCCCTTTCGCTAAATAGCTGTAATTAATCTTGGCAAGGGGACAGAGAAAGGACCCAAATGTGGTAACAAGACGCGTCGGCGTGCGTCATGTAATTGGGGGCTGACAGAACAATTTGTCATTAACGGTATGGTGTTTTGACGGGGTCATTGTGACAATTATTTGTGACCCGTCACGCAAAAAGGAACCATCTGGGAACTCTGTAACATGAATATTTTGAAAAAGAGATTGGGTCCGGCATAGGTCAACCAGAGGTCGCATTTCAAAAAATCTTACACGGGAAGGAAGATTGATCATTCTAGATTCAGAAAACAAGCGAAATGCGAAAAGTTTCGAACCTAGTAAGTCTGCGCAATCCGCGCAGGCTGACTAGGTTCGAAACTTTTCGCACTACCCAGATGTTCCTTTACGCATGACGGGTCACATTTGTAAAATGCTTACAATTAAGGGCTTTGGCTAATTTCAAAGGGATTATGAGCGGAATGTGGATTCATCCTGAGCGTGACTCGAACCTCAGATTGACTTAAACATTCATAGCACAGGAAAGGGTTCAGATTCAGGATATTTAAGATGAGTTTTCTAGTTTGATTTGTCGATTAAACACTATTTCATGAATCCCCCTAAGTACCACAAAGGGACAAACTTATTTCTTTTTTATATAAATGAGTAAGTGAAATTTTAGACCAAATGGGAATTTATCAAAATATAGGTTTTAGACGAAATGGGAATTTGACTTTTAGACCGAATGGGATTAGACGAAGAGGGAACGACCCATTTCTGGCCCGGATCCTATTCGGGCCTAGACTGATTTCAATATCAACTATCAAAATAGCCTATTCTGAGCTTTTTTGATAGTCGACAATGGGACCAGTCTGTAAAATTGGTAGCCCGCTGCCTGAGTGATACTTTGTTACAAGGTAAAACGTCAAAATAACTGATTCGATCCGACTTTCATTTGTAATCGAAACTTATAACTTTTTTTTCCTTTAATTTATAGTTCATACTAATTTATTTTAGTTCGATTGCGACGAAAGCTTAAGCTTATAGAATCGCTCTCGAGCACTCAATCCTGGTGTTTTCACGTCCCTGAGAGAGAGGCAGTGCTACCCAATTTTAAAGCTGGGTGAACTGGGGCTGGCTATCAAGTGCTTTGCCCATAAACACACCCAGGCGACAGTGGGGCTCGAACCACGGACCTTCAGGTCACGGGTCGAATGCATTTACCACTAGGCCACCGAGACAGTCCTTTAATTTATCATGCATCGGTGCTGCGTGCGACCAGCCCTGCGTTCAGGATGACAAAACAGTCCAAAATATTTGCGAATTTAACACTGCTTTGCACGTACACTTACTTGAAAAGCGGGGGTTTAATTTGCAACAGTTTACACCGTTTTGTCATCCTAAACGCATGGTAGCCCTGCGTTCAGGATGACTTATTGTCGAAACTGTGTGCACAAGTGCCCGTGCAAAGCGGGATATATTTGACAAACTGTTTGCACACGTTTGGTCACCCTGAACACAACGCAGGACAATTAGAGAGCACCAGAACTCGCATAGGTTTCACTGGTACTCAGATTTACACGCGTACTATTCATTTTATAAGCAAAAGCTGATTCAAGAGCAAAGCGTTTGTAAACTATTTGTTTTATTAGTTCAAATTCAGGACTGCCCTGAGTTCAATATGACGAAACGGTTAAAACTTTTTTTGCAAATTATACTCCGCTTTGCACGTGCCAATTATACCCGGCTTTGCACCTTTGTATACCGAGCGCGTGACTGGTTGGTAGAAGGAAAAGCTAATTAATAGAATTTTGTCAAAACTGGTAGCATGTGTCACTGAAATCACTTTTATGGTGCATCGAACGGGACTCTGCAAATAGTTTGGTTGGTTGTAAAAGCGTCCGAGGAGACAGCGGGGTCAACACATTGGGCACCAAATCTTAAAAGTGCTCTTTCACAGATTTGGAAAAATGCGATTTTTGAATTTTTTTTGAAATAAAAATATCTGAAATTACCACATCATCCTGCAGAAATATCTACAATAATAAAATTAGATCTGGTAAGGCAAGGAAAAAAGGCAGATTTCCCTGAATTTAAGGGAATTCTATTTTGAAAAAATAAAGCAACTACTAACGCCTAAAAGATTATTCTTAAATTTTGAGCCAACTATTTACGCATGCAATTTTGCCTGTTTGTCCCATTCTTTCAAAGGTCAATGTCGAAGTATTTGTCATTTGGGAAACTTCATACCAATACATGTGAAAAATGAAGCATTATATATGAAAAATAACAATTTCGTAATTTATAGACTTGAAATAGATTGACTGGGTCCGTCACTGACATTGATTCTTCGAACATTCAAGCTACAAATTTTGAAATGAGTTGTAGTTAGTGCAATACCCATGTGCAATTCTTAAACATTGGAAAATGCACAGATTTACAAATCTAAGAACCAGTTTTGTATTTTTCAATGAAGAACTGTGAAAGAGAAGCTTTAAGACTAAACTTTATTGCAGCTGTATTTACGAGATTTTTGATCCACAACTGACTCTATCCGATCTAGAATGAAGGAAGATCGATTTAAAAATAAATATTGGAGACAAAGACTATATTGTCAATCCGTATTATCTTGTCCCAACAATCGGAAGTAATCTTGCTAAGCTTTCAAGTATATATCCGGTGCTGTTTAGACTGGTTTTACTGTCGACTCATATATTTATACTTTTATGATAGTCGACAGTGGAACCAGTCTACGGTGCTGTTTTCCTAGGAGTATTGATATCTAAGATTCTAAGCTACATATATATGATTGGTATTTTGATTCGAATATTTTGATAATTCCTGCTAAAATAACTATGTTGTGGGTACTCATGAAAATCGCCTCGTCGAGGCGATTCAAATGAGTTCCCACAACATAGAATTTCATGAAGAAATGAAATTTTTCGACTGACGTTACAACTTCTATGTCTGACGTGTGAGCTAAGCTTCCTCTGCCAAAAATTCAAACTACTAATAGTCAAGTGGAACATGGCTCAGCATAGGCGTATCTAGGACATTTAAATTTATACGCACTCAGAAGGCGACAACTGAAGAATATATAGGATAAAGGCGATATAAGAACTGTGATAAAAGATGCATGCCCTCCGTCCGCTCCCTTCTTATGATTTGAGAGTTGGTGAATAATCGTAACATCGTAACTACAGCTTGAATAAGCAGTAGTTTCGACGCTATGATCATTAATCAAAGATATTTTTCAACAGAGGATAATTTCTTTTCGGACTTGAGTGAATTGCGTAATGGGAGTTACGCCCTTACTCAGGTCTGAACTTACCTGAATTTTGATTGATACCTTGAGCTAACGATTGGGTAGTTTGGTCTCTAGCTACCAGGGCTCGTGTTTGACCCTTAAACTAGGGTTTTGACCCCCAAAAATCTGAAAATATCTTAATTTGACCCCTAGAATTTTCTCCCATTTTGACCCCCTTGAGAGGAATTACTAAGGGTCAAAACATGGTTTTATACGTAAGATTTTCACAAATTACTATATGAAGTTCTACAAATTAATTACTTGTTTCATATCATTACAAAAACAGTTAAAGTGACTCTTAAAGATGCAAAAATCTACTTATGATTTGCTTTTTCTGTCATTTTGACCCCTTTAAGGTCAGATTTCACCCCCAAAATTTCTTAGATGAGGAGTCGATGACTCCCAAATATCAAACTCTAACACGAGCCCTGAGCTACATTAACAATCGGCTAACGACTGTCAAAAGTCGGCGTGTATACGTTTTTCTCTAACACAGGCGTCGGGATTCCACGTTTTAATCATGCAAAATCACTTAAATCACTTGAAACAAAGTACTTGGCTAACAAAAATCGTGAAGAACGTTGTAGGCTTATGTTTTCGTTCCAATCCTTTTTGGTTCATATTCATTCATTTGTCTCATATTGAGGTAAAAATAAGACGGGGTAACGCCAGTGTCAAATGTTCATTTCTCATTAATAAGGTAGTGGACCTGTAATAGTTCAGCAACGTTTCGGAAGCAATGAACTTTTACAGTGTTAACCGAGGTTTCCTAATGAAACCATTTGAAACCATTTGTCTCATATTGAGGTAAAATAAGAGGGGGTAACGCCAGTCTAAAATCTTTGTTTCCCATTAAGGAAGTGGACCCGTAATGGTTCCGCAACGTTTCGGAAGTAATGAACTTTAACAGTGTTAACCGAGGTTTCCTAATGAAACCATTAGGAAACCTCGGTTAACATTGTTAAAGTTTTATGTGTGAGCAATGTTGCAGAACTATTACGGGTCCACTACCTTAAAACCCAATGGTGTGGTTACTCTTTGGAATCATCTCGAAGAGACAATTCCAATGAGTATCCACAATATAGGACTTGTGCTAGTTTTATTGAAATAATTTCATATGTAATCCTAAATACCCATCTATCTGTAGTTCTGCAGTTATACATCATTATAATTTGATATAATTAATTTCCATTAATTTTCATGCATTCTGATTTGCTGAAAAAATGGGCTTTATTCCTGTATGAAAACAATTTTCAGTACGCAACTATTTTCTTAACTCACGCGCAAAGTTGTCTCGTAAGAAATATGTCTTATTATAGAGAAATTCCTCCATTTTGGCTTCATGATATTAAATTATGAGATATGAAGAGATTATTCTTTAATTTCACTGAAGTATAAAACTAAAAACATAATCAAACTCATGTATATTCGTGTATTCATACAGTGCAATTAGGTTTATAGTTTTATACTTCAATGAAATTAAAAGGAAAAACCCCTTTTCATCTGTTAGATGTTACACCTAAGGCCTATATAACGACAATTTGACACACACCCTCCCATTCCGAAACGCTCTGTTGACAACTGTTTTATCACGGATTCATTTGTGGTGTACGGCTTTCAAAACCAATTGTTATCATAATTCTGAATATTATTATTATCATTATTATTAGTATTATTTTCAATTCTTTTTATTTTCATCTCGACCAGTCTTTTTAGCACGACAAATTCATGAAATGTAAGTTTCTTTACATCGTTAAAGTACACGGAAGTGTACCGCCGGTTATGTAAATAAACAGAAGCACTTCAAACGAAAAGATAATAAATTGTGTTTTAATCCAAAATAAATAAATAAGAGTTCAATGTCCCCGCTCATGTTACGAATTCGGAAATAAATAGCCTTTTGCCTTTTGTTCTATCAGTGTCGTAAGTGATAGAAAGAGTATGAGTAGTATAGTAGTAGTAGTAGTAGTAGTAGTAGTAGTAGTAGTAGTAGTAGTAGTAGAAGAAAGAAGAAGAATGATGAGGAGAAGAAGAAACTGTTGCCCACGCAATTTGAATCGGATCGTCTCGTCGAGAAGATTCAATTCAAAACTTACAACATAGGTTGTCATTGAGATTTTACGAAAATTCGGTAGTGGCGGTTAAAACATTTCTTATCTCCACCGATCGTGAACATTGTTTTAATTGCGATATTTTCGTACGACCCGGCGACGCATGATTCAGTTAGCTAATTTCCTGAATATGTAGGAGCGTGGCTTTCAAATAGTACTTATCGAACACTTATCTCGAAATTCAAACGTTTCTACGACGCACTTCCTTGTGCCTTGGAGTCAGATGGTTTTCCTTCTTTACGCATGTAGGAACAATCCCGTACATTGTAATTCAAAGGATATTTTTCCTTTCCAAAAACATTTGAGCCTGTGCATGACATTTCCAACAGTTTGAAATGTGTCCAAGCAAAGACTCTGGGCAGCCTGTGCAACTGCACAGTCAGACTGTCTGAACAGAGTCTTTGCATTGCAGTTCACAGATGGATGGTATATATGTATCTTAGATAGTCACCCAATCGATCTGTTATACTGTGGAACCGTCTAGAATACTCAATGTTTGAACCTCATGCATGTTTCAAATTGTTGGAAATGTCACGCACAGACTCATTTTATAAGATGCGCATGTATTTCTATGGAAGGCCTTCACGAAAATACGGAATAGCGTTGTAATGGGTTCATTGGTGTTTGAATAACAATCTTCATTTTAATAGATTGAACTTGCACACAAAACTGACAGTAGATGTAATAACTACGTAGAAATCATGTTATTACGAGAAAAAGTCTCGTGTGTAATTCTTCAAACGCTATCACAGTAGAATACGTCAAAGCAACGTCGTTGAAGTCAGTTACTGAAATTCACCAAATTCAAAAATCAATTTCTTGATTATTGCACATGTATATGGTTTTAAAAGAACACTTAAATATTAAGAAGCTTATTTTCGTCGAAAGTTTAATTTTAAAACGAGACCACGGAGTAAGGTAAAATGCGAGGTTCAGATTTGTCGTTTTCTTACGTCACCTGTCGGTTCGCTCAGAATTGTAGTTCCATTCGATTTGCACTCAAGCAACGTTTGGCTATCCAAATATGCGTTCGGATTATTACATTTATTCATAGATTCTTGATTAAATGAGAACGTCATACGTTTCCTAAATAAATGACTTTCTCGATATAAACCTAAGCAACCGTTTATCATTAGCACTCTTTTTCGGGCTTGTCATCGAATTCAAGGGAAAAAAAAGATAGATACATTGAAAGAAATGGCGACTCGTATACTCTTCAACAGGAAAAATTATATAACATGAAAAGTTGGAAAGTACTTTCACAAAGAAGAGGAAGGCTTCATGAGTCATGCATGTTTGTGTTTTCTGCTGTTTACCTTTTCGGTGAGGTTTCTTAATAGATATCTATCTTACAAAATTCGGGTAATTGAGGATGAGATACACGTTTTGACTATGTGACGCTCGTTTGGAAACGATTCACTTGTAATAATGTTGTTTGTACTAGGAGAAGTCAAAATAGAATATCTTCAGATTTTCGAGGATCAGACCCAGGGCTTGGGTTTGACCAATAAATCAATGTTTTGATCCCTAAAATCTAAAAAAATATTCTCTTTTTTTCTACAAATGGGTCATTTTGGCCCCTTCAATTTCAAAATTGCATCTTGATTCTGCTGTAAATCGCAAATGTATAAGAATAATTTGACTCCTTCATATTCCTAGAAGAGATTCATATGAAATATGAATCTTTTATACGGATACGATGGAGAAATCTACGAAAGTCAAGTAGCACTGCCAGGAAATAGTTACTTTTTATCCACTTTGACCCCTTCAATAGCAGTTTTGACCCCTAGAAATTCAGTGTCAAATGGTCAACGACTCCAACATGTATATTGGAAAAACTAGCACGAGTCCAGGAACCAAATATTTAAGGGTCAAAGCTTAAACATGGGCTCTGTTTACTGTTTCAACTTCCGGACATAGTTACAATATCTGCCCCATTCCAAACTTTCTCTGGAACAATGTTTCGCTTCTTTTTTACGCAGCTCACGTTCTCTTTGTGTGTTACAAAATGCATGAGTAAAAGGTATTATATAATCCCATGGGGAAGTCTGTTTATGAAATTAAATTACGATTCAAAGAAAACGTCGAGAAAAACAGACTGTTGCGTTTTGCATTTGCTCACGGGCTCTTAGCTCAGAATGCATTGAAAAAAAAAATTGTCGTCTAGTAAATTCCTTTGATTGGGGGTTTTTGACGTTCGCTGAGAAATGTAATCGTTTCCGAGAGCCCTGTCGATTATTGACTGAATGGTGCACATATTTCAATGCTACAGATAGCCGGAATCGGAGAAAAGGGTGTTGATTTATTTTGGTATCGGATCCAAAGGCGAATGATTGATGATTCGATTTTTGCCACATGGAAATTTTTTGTAAGATAATATTTGTATAAAAACATGTATGGCAAAAATTGTATTATAAAACGATTGCTTCTGCTCGGAACATGTGAAATGTATGCATGTATCGCCAAAGGGCTACCAAAGCCAACTTTTCTTTTCAGCTTGTATAAAACGTGTGAATGTATAAGATTAACTTGAGACGTGCAATTTTTTATTCAATAAATCAGTTTGTGAGTTGAATAAATCAAAGGTTTAAGAATATCAATTATGAAATTTGTGCGATCCTAGTCTTTTTTTCAGTTCCAACAACATCAACCGAGAAAACGCGAATTTATATTAAGTCTACATATCTTTGCTTTTATGTTTACGCTGTGTGCCAGAATGATAGATTAGACCGTATGTGATCTACAAACAACTACACGTCCCCAGGGATATGCGTTCATTCATAAAACCTGCTTGTAATTAACGAGATATCTCAAAGATTAATGGCTTATCACTCCGTACTCGCTTATCTGTCCGTCCTAGGGGACCTCTCTTCCTCTCAGACCAAGGGGTTATTCTCCCCCCTCTCTCTCTCTCTCTCTCCTCTCTCTCTCTCTCTCTGTCACTATCTCTCATTCCATCTGTCCCTCTATCCGTGATCACACGTAAAAGGTCAGTATCTGACCTGGAAGCAAGCAAGAGTAGGGGTAATAATAAAATTAACACCCCCCCTTTGTGGATAAAGTGTTTAGAGCGACAGCCTATGTTTCCTTCCTTAGACAAACTAGATTGATCAAAATATAAGAATTACATCTGTTTCACCATCAAAATGCACGTTGTTGTTGGTGGTGGTGTTTTTAATTGCTATTTTTATTCCATTGCGCACACGCCCAAAGCGCTTGATACTGGCCTCACTCTATGCGGTAATGTCATTTAATTTTGGTTCAAACGGTGCAAAATATTTGCAAATTATATCCCGTTTTGCAAACAAGTGCACGTGCAAATCGTGAATAATTTGAAAACAATTTGCACACTTTTGTCATACTGAATGCAGGGATTGTAATCTTGTAGAAGAAAACCTATGAAACTTAGTAGTTACTCTCAGAAGAGTCAATACTAACAGATCTATAGCCTACTATAGCTGTCTATAATAGATAGAGGGGGTGTTTTGGATTTTAGATCGAAGTATTTCATGAATAATAGCATAAATCCAGTGTTGTTGGTACTCATTTGAATTGTCTCGTCGAGACAATTCAAATGAGTACTCTCAACATAAGGTTTCATTTAGAAATAATGATCTTAGACTGTCTTTACACCCTCTTATCTGTACAGTTCTCTGGCCGTATACGTCTTTTGGTCCAGTCAGTTTCATTCAAAAGTGTTTTGTCATCCAGTGATTAATTCTTTTAATCGTGGCCGTATACGTGTCAAAACGATTATTAAGTATTTTTTAACAGTACTTAACATAATTTTACAGCCTGAAGATGATAAAGGTAAACTAAAGAATAAAAGCATGTGATTTTGATTTTCTCGATAAATTCTTAAGCTCTGAACGTGAAAAATATTATTCTTCTCGCATCCCAATATTACAAAGTCAGAACATCATGGAACACCCTTCCAAACCTTACCTTGAAAAGTTTCGAGATTATCCCCACCCCATCCCTCTTTCCTGAAATAGTATATGGACGGCTTAGTGCAAAACAGTTTTAACTACCTATAGATATACAGGCATTTACAATTCGTTTCTTGCAGAGCCATCGTTAAAAGAAGGCGATTTTTCCCGAAAACTCGCAGTTATAAAAGAGATTAATAAAGAATAAGTATATACCATTTTGAGCCCTGGTCTTCGTGGAAAGCAACTGTATATCCGAACATACTTCGGGTCATACCCGAATGCACTGTTATAGTTTCTAAATCCAAATTATATGCGGAAACGAAATTACACAACACCGTCAGGTATAATACAGATACGCCAAAAACGTGCTTAAAACTTTTTACAACGAACATTTTATGGAAGGCACATACACATTCCGATCTTGAACTTTTCTCGGAAGTTTCATTTTTGATATTCTCCATTTTATCACAGATTTCCATTTTTCTTTCGACGAAGTCCACAAACTTCTATTTAGAGAGAAAAATATCAAAATTTCCCTTCGAAACTTCAAAAAATAAATAGACAAAAAAACTTTTTTCAACTTAATAATCACATCACAAACTTTTAAACAAATTCATATACCATAATGCACAGTTCTAATTTCTTTACAGAACTTTTTTCTTCTCTCAGACTCGCGTGTACGTGTACACTCTACGAATATTACTCTATCATCCAAACAAATTCCACTTGGCTCTGATGGCTATTTTTAGAACTCCGCTGAGAAACATACCCTCTTCTTCAACACAACATATATACACGCGCGAGTAAAGCCGTACATCAAACAAAAACACCATCTGTATCCGAGACGAGGCTACTTATCATTAACGTGTGGGCAACCCTTTTTACTACCCCACTAATCATGGGTAACCCTTTCCGCAATCTTTAATCAAGTGGACCATGTGGTGCTTTAAATTGACAGAGTAGTCTACGATATAGGAGCCGAGAGATTGTAATAATTAATACGTTAAAATGCTTTTGAAAAATGAAAAGATGTATATATTAGTTCCAAGTTTTGATTATCGTTGGGTGCTCAGCATTAACAAAATCCAATAGCCTAACGCAAGGGATCATTTTCGAAGTTGGAGCATTTCTCTCACTATGATGCCCGCTTTTGATTTTCATTGACTGTCGATAATCGGAAGGTTCAGTGACATCATTGCGGAAATACCGAATTATGACAATCATTCGATAATATTAACGTTAATTTTAAGAATTCCGGCAGTGCCCCCCCCCCCCCACCCTCCCATTTCCATAAATCATAAATCTCTATTCGCCGAAATTACAGACAGAGATAAAATGTGGACGAGTTGTTCCTTTTACAATGGCGGATCCAGGATTTCGGTAAAGGGGTATCGAACATACAAAAAAGGGGGGTGTCTCATTTTCTTATTTTAACCCTTATCCTTCTGAATTAAAAAGTTGTTTGTGGTTTTTTTTTGGTTTTTTTTTTTATCAAATTTCCTATTTTGTATCAACAAGACTGACTCAAGATTCTTTCCCACAACAAAACAAGTAAATGGCAGACAATATATGCTTAGATCAGACTGCACAACTTTGCAGTCTGATCTTAGTTTATGCTGTCTGCCAAAGCTTTACTCACAAAAAGGAACATGTCGTAGACAGCATGCAAATGAAAAAAAAACTAGATCATGGAGGGGGGGGGGGTCGTTCAAACCCCCGAACCCTCTCTTAATCCGCTAATGTTTTATTATCTCGTGTTGAATAAGACCTTCTCTCTTTCTCTCTCTCTCTCTCTCTCTCTCTCTCTCTCGAACCCTCTCTTAATCCGCTAATGTTTTATTATCTCGTGTTGAATAAGACCTTCTCTCTTTCTCTCTCTCTCTCTCTCTCTCTCTCTCACTCTCTCTCTCTCTCTCTCTCTCTCTCGCTCTCTCTCTCCACACATAAAGTTGTCGTCTTCAACTTGAAATGAGAGTTTCAAATTTTGTCGGCTAGTAATGATTTAAAATCAGATGACCAAACCGTCGTAACTACGTCTTGCCCAAACTAGAATGGTGAATTTGGGTAGGTTTTAGGTTGAAAAATGACTATTTCAAGCTCAGTCGAAAGTTCTACCATTAGGTAATAATAAGGGGAGGGAGGAGTTTGGGCCCCTAAGGGCATGCGTATATGGGTCGACAATTATTCAAGACAGCTGAATGTGGACATGGTTTAGATTAATGACTTGGCGACGGGGGTTTACACTTGCCTGTGCTTAATTACAACATTAGTGAAACCTCTTTCCCTCTCGGCCGAACTTTTGTTCCTGACCTGCAGTAGGTTATGGAAAACAGTTGTTTTTTTAGTTTCTCAAAGAAACCTTATGTTGTGGGTACTCATTTGAATCGTCTCGGTGAGACGTTTCAAATGAGTACCCACAACTTACGGTTTGTGTAAGTGTTATTGATTTATCTTCATCTATAATCCAAAATATCCCCTCTTTTCAGTGCAGTTGAACAGTCGCAATCGCCGAAATGGTGTCAAACACGGAATATGTAAAATATATTTTTAAAAATCTATCATCAAATAATTACTTTTTTTGTACCAATTTGTCTTGTATCATTCAATTTATAGTTACGGGGTTTTATGCCGACCGCCGATACAACACTTACAAATATTAAGTGTCCTTTACGGTCAGTTGGCGAGGAAAAAGTCGGCGTTACATCAGCTTGAAGCAGTTCCGTCCACAAACGATTTACGGCGACTAATTATTTGGCTTATTTGAAAACTTGGAATTTTGAAAAAAATATTCTGGATTCTATATTGCCCGGAATCTGTGAATCATATCAACCATTCCGGGTTTGGTCTATCCTTATACAATAGTATTCCATATGATTTGAAGACTAAAACATCTTATCTACAGCTCACTCAAATATATTTATTAAATATTCGAACGGCCAGTCGTTAAGTGCATTTAGATTCTAACACCAAGTTACCTTTCCATAATACGTTCGATTTTTAGTAGTCAAACGCACATGCCTGTTTGATTGATTCGGTCATTTGTTTATACATGTGGAGTCCATTTGTCCGATTCGGTTTGTTTGCTTTCCTCTTGAAATCATCTGGACAATCCATTTTCCCTTTCGTTTCTAAATCGCGCTATTTAAAGACCATTCCAGACAGCACTTACCGGACAGAAACACAGAAAAGTCATTGGCGGATCCAGAGGAGGTTCGGGGGGGGTGTAACTACATACTTGAGTAGGCCTTATGTACGACATCTTCTGACGTTTTTCAAAGAAACAAGTCCTTGGCTCCCAAAATGCCTCGTTTATTTAACCCCACTACAACCCCAGTATCAAACTAACCTTGGTATAAAAACGTTTAATTGATCAATTTATGAAAATTAATGTACGAAACAGTAAAAGTACAAATGTATTAAAGTCCACAATAGGCCAAACAAAAACAAAACAAATTTCGATGTCGTTGCAACAGACAAAAATGTAAAAGAAATTTGCTCAACAATCTTAATCGACAAATTAAAGTCTAATTTTTGCATCACGACCGTGACATTTAAATCAGATCGTTTTCGCTGATATGTGTTTTCCCATGGTGTAAAATTTCTTATATTTTAATTCTACAAATGCGACAATAAATTGGCATTTTTACCGTAAATACTATGAAGAAAGCCCTGCTCTGCGTGCATGCAAACACTGTATAATACAGGTGCTGGATTATGCAAAAATATCTAAGTAAAAGGGGCATAATTCTTACGAAAATGCGCCTAGAGTTGTTAGAAATTCCAATTATGCTCGTAAGAAAAGCGGATTTACAAAGCGTCATAAAGCGTTTGTGGACTTTTCTAGAGATCTTCCTTGCGTTCAGGATGACTAAATGGTGCAAACTATTTCCAATTTTATCCTGCTTAGCTCGCATCGTTTTGTCATCTTGTACGCATGGCTGGTAAAGTAGAATAACTTTTCACATAAACAGTAAGGTAATATGAAAAAAGGTCCGGTTTATGTTCTTTCGCGTATTTAACACAGGGCATTTTTAGCGTTTTTTATGTCTTACATGTATATAATATTATTATATGTACATGTAAGACATAAAAAACGCTAAAAATAGCCTGTGGTATTTAATAGATCCATATGTTTATCATTAATAATTGTTTAAATGCCCCTTATGACCCGACCAGTCGGGGGACTTTCGGCTAGCCATAACAAATTTTGTGACGGACTCCCATCGATTTGTAGAATTTATGATGAGGTGATTCTCATTTGGTATTCACCACCAGGTGGCACTTCGGTCCAAAAATGGGGAGGGTTTATTTTTCTTGATATGACGGCTAACCATCATTGTGAAATTCGTTACGACCATCCGTAACGAATTTCGTATGATGGATAACCATGAGGTCTTGTTTGTGACGGTTACCCACAAATATGATATCTTTTATACAAACATAATTGTTGCTTGTAAATTGTTATACATTGATTATAATAGTTTCAACATGTCCAATTTTTGAGATCATTTTGAGCGACCTTAGATTTTCATACGCCACCGGAGGACGTCGTATTTTGGTATCACAATCTCCGCCTGTCCTTCCGCCTGTCCGTCCGTCCGTCCCGATGTCAGAACGTCCATCCGTCCGTCCGTTCGTCTTAATCTTTTAATCGCAACTTTCCCACCATTTTAGACCGATTTTGATGAAACTTTCACGAAATGTTCCTTATAACCTGACCTAGCGCATATTTTAATTTATTTTTTTTATTAATTTTGATTTGTGAGCCCACATCAATGAGTTACAGAACAAGTTCGAGTTGGGTTTCAGTCCATTGAATTTTTTTTCAGGAAAATATGGACCTTTTGAAAATAACAAGGAATTTTCAGCTTTCCGAATTTTTTTCTACATCCTTGGAGATATTGAGCTAGTTTCAATTTGGAATTATAACAGTGATACTAGCAAACACATCTTGCGGATATTGAGCTAAATTTTCGTGAGCAAATGGACATCGATGAGTTTGAGTTTGGTTCCAGCCCATTGAACGATTTCAGATATACAGTAATTTGCTAATTTGGGATGTGAGTGACAGAGATTAACATTTACAGGTGTGTAACAATTACCTACCATTCCTCTCTAAAGTTTCAAGATACATCAACTATTTTCCAATAAAAGTGATAAAAATTCCATCTCTTACAACTCTATAGCTACCTATTGTAGGAAACAATTTAATGGCGGCGTATATTGTGACATGGCACTTTTATTTAGAATTGATAAATACTTGGAAAATGTTGCCTATATGATGGACATAACTTCGTAACTGTATATAGCTTGAATAAGGCTGTAGTTTTGTCGCCAATCAACGATGCGAATAAATCGTCAGTGGTTTATAAAGTCCATAATATCGGTAAGTCAACTAAAGCGCGTATCTACGAAATATATGATACAACATAAGTTGCCATAACCGCGGCCACGATTACATATAAGATGCAATGTTAACGTTGATATTGAAATAATTACTAACCAACCAGACATTGGTGGGCCTTGGTTATGATTTTAGGGGTTTTGTTCCCTCTATGCTCTAGGCATATTTGGGTTTCTTATAAGTTCAGCTCTAGTTGGGCGGAGGATAGCAAATATTCCTGAAAATTCCTCCCGCGTTTTGGATTCGAAACGCGGACCTTTGGTTTAGTACCTTGTATCTTTCCACTGTACCATCGGCCGAAAAAATTACTAGACGTTCTTTTACTTAAACTTATCTGGCAGAAACAAGGGCATCGTTTATTTAAAGTCACATAAAAATCGGCGAATCCGACACGTCGGCGATTCCTACTTTTGATCAGCCGATTAGTTGAAAATAACCTTAATCGGGCGCCAACTGTTGGGAGACAAAATATTTATTTTGCTGTCACATAAAACCTAGCCGACGTGACGATGTATTATTTTTTGTCTAGTGATGAATCAGAAATCATGGAAAATTAAACATATCTTCCCTGAGATACGTCGGCGAAATATCGTCGACTAGTCGGCGATAGGCCGCCGATGCATCACCGACTTGTCACTGATATCAATTGTGAGTAGTGGCTAGTAAGCAGATTTTCGCTTTAATATAAAACACACAATTGACTCGGCCTATCGACCTTTCAGACAACTCGTCGATTTTGTGACCGATTCCAAAAAACGTCGGCGACGCATCGCCGACGTATCGGTGCGCGTATGTCACACTAGTTTCACGGGTGCCAACGTGCGTTTCAGGGCCCGAGGTTATTTATCTTTTCTCGTTCTCAATTCAAAATTTTCTCAAATTTCAATTTGAGATTAAAGTAGTAATCCTGTTTTAATACCCATTTTAATGTGTTAGCATAAAAGATAATATTAATAAATTATTATAAAAAAACAATTTATTAATATTTTCTTTTATTTCCATTCATTCATCAAAATTAAAAATTTGAGAAAATTATCAGTTGAGCCTGAGAAAAGTTTTACCTGGGCCCAGGTGCTGAAAAATTCAAAAAATCTAAATCAGATAGGGGGCACAATTCTTACAAAAATGCTCCCACAGTAAGCACCCTTGATAATATGGAAAGCTCTTGTGATGGTGAACACACACGCCAAGTTTCAAGAAGATTTCTTTGATTAAACAGAGGTTAAGCGTATCACTCCAACGTCTTCTAAAACGCCAACTACAACGCTAAGGTCATGACAATAACTCGGCTTTTTATTCCAGAACATTTAAGCTTAAAGGGCTTTTTAGTCTGAGATCCCCTGCTTTTAGAATCTGTAGAGTGACTCATTGTCACTATTGAGCAATTCGGGATATGCAAGATGAAAGTTCTTAATCAAAAACTATGCAGTGATACAAATTACAAACTCTGATTAATGTTAAACACTACCACTTTATAAAGCAAAAATAATGACGAAAAATACCAATGTTACTGAAATATAGAAAAAAAAATGATATAACCAAATGAAGTAAATCAGGTCAAAATAGAAGATATGCTGGAAATAATGAGACAAGCAGATAAGCTTTAAAATAAAATATCAAGACTATTGAAAGTTTAGAAATAAGAACTGTCAATGTAACTTCAGCACTGAGAGGAAGACAAAAAAGTTTAATACGATGCACGTATCACGAAAATGAGCCGTGGAAAAGGAATAAGCTCTGTAATAAAATGTTTTTGAAAGATCTGGTTATTATTTTTCAAGCAATAATAAAAATCTTAAAATGGTTGTCGAAGTCAACTCAAGTTGAAATCACAAGTAAAGCAAGGCTATCTACCCAAACTCTTAAAAATTGTTATAACTAGTATTATGCCAACACAAGAATGGTTGTCCAGGGACAGAAAATGCGACCTTGATCGTATACATACCTGCTGTCATAACATATTTAAATGGCGCTACAACTGAGGGGAAATCTTTACCAAACGATCCTGAAATGGGTCAGATTGATGGTCTTGGTGAAATCTCGGCAAAGCTCGAAATTGGGTCGCTTGGGGTCAAAAACTAGGTCACAAGGTCAAATCTTAGAAATACCTTGTAGACACTCTACAGGTCATGTCTTTTTCTTTGTCAACCTGAAAATTGGTCTGAATGATTGTCTTGATAAAATCTTGGACGAGTTTGAAATTGGGTCAAGTGGGGTTAGAAATGAGGTTATAAGGTCAAATCTAACAAAAGCACTGTGGACACGTTAAAGGCTAAATCAATCTGAACTAGATAAGATTGAAAGAGGTTCAAGTTGGGTCAAAATGAGGTGATATCTTAGACAGTTCACTCATGTGAGCGATTTAGTAAGCGAAAGGTTCTTTATCAACCTTTAAAAAATGCTGTTCAGATGCCAGTTCGGCTATTTTGCGGAAATTGGGGAGACACCGAAAACAGGTATCTAGACCTACTGTAGAACGTACAACCGCAATCGTCTCCTATTGACCTTGAAGGACCTTGGGATAAGACAGGAAAGTATGGTCGCAATGCGATAGCCGTGGGAGTTAACAGCGCCATAAGCTCCATATGCCACCAAACACTAGCCTTACATTAATAAACAAGTAACCGAAATTAAAGCCTAGTTTGCATATTCGTCGGAGTCGTTCGATTTTACAGATATGTTTTAAAGTATACTTTTAACATCGTACGATGTAATTTCCCATGGCGAATGTGTTAATTAAATCGTGTGGTCTCAGAAACGTTTCTTAAAACCATTGAGACCATTGTACGACAATCGCAAGGTGATCTTACGGTTTCTGTACTGGTCATTTTAAATTATTCGACTTGATCAAGTTTAGAATGCGCGACTGTTCCGGTGTAGTAACCGCGTGGGAAACGTAGAGTTGTGATTTAGAAGAAAATCATCACATGGTCACCGTGCAAACACCGTATTGTGTCGAAGAGATTTTTGTGCGGTTTATTGCGGAGTAGGCAAAACAAAAGAAGATAGTTTTTAAATTTATGATAATTAATGTTTTGCCCTTATATGGCTGCGGCTTTATAAAATAATACACAATACAAAAATTAGCAATAATTAAAGAGCAATAAAATGTCATAATGTCATACAATCAACCAATAAGGTTGCCTGTGGGATTCAAGAGGCACCTTAGCTGAATTTCACTATAAATCAATCCTCAAGTAGAGAACAGGAAATCTGTTAAAAGCTGGCCGCAGTTTAAAGCCGCGCCCGAATAAGATTGACTTTCAACTTAAAGAAAAACTAAAAACACACGCGACAACTCAAAACACTCTTGATCCAACGATGAATACGGAGCTAAGAAGATGTGGTGTTGGTTGCAGGATAATGAGCCAATGTGCTGGAGCCAAACAATTCCATGGTGATCTGAAACAATATATCTAAGGCAGAATCTTTGAACAAAAATGAAAAAACTGGAGTTGGGAAGGGTGGGTGGGTTTTCTTAGAATTTGTTGAATTTGTCACTCACATGTAATTTTCTTTGTTTGGGGCGGTGTTTAGAAAGAACACTAAATTGTGAAGATTACCCACGCTCCCCCTACCACATTATGAAGAACTGGCCTCCCCGCAATAACCCGTTACTATCCATAACAGATAGCCGTATTTATAAGAGCCTCTAACCTAGCCAACTTTCTCAAAAAAATGAACATTAAAACTACAAATAAAAAAAACATTGTCGGTGATTACGTCGTCAAACATCGCATTGCCTACGAAAGACCTTTGAACTTTGAATTGTGAAGTGTGAAGTGTGAACTGTGAAATTGAACTTTTTCAAAGTTGCCATATAAGTTAACTTCCTAGTTTACACTTCACACTTCATACTTCACACTTCAAACTTCTCACTTCAAAGTTCACAATTCAAACTTCTCACTTCAAAGTTCACACTTCATACTTCTCACTTCACAGTTCACACTTCATACTTAAAAGTTCAAACTTCACACTTCACAGTTCATACTTCACACTTCACAGTTCACACTTCAAACTTCAAACTTCACACTTCAAAGTTCACACTTCACACTTCATACTTCACACTTCAAAGTTCACACTTCATACTTCACAGTTCACACTTCACAGTTCACACTTCAAACTTCACACTTCACATTTCATAGTTCACACTTCACATTTCAATATCATATGTTTGAAGTTTGAAGCGTGAAGTGTGAATAAAAGAAGTCACCACCGGTCTTTCGTAATTGCCAAAGCAATATTTCACTTTACTGTGCGTTTTGCTTGTATGACTTTACTGTCTTTATCATAGGGTCTACACGCGATCACCACAGGGGAAATTAAATCAGCGGATTTTTTTTTAAAAATATTCATAAAGCGTGTCGGTTTGCGCGTAATTTTGAATGCCATTTTAGTCAAAAATCGCAAGTTTTACTTGAGGCCATTGTCTTCAAAATAAACCCATTCGAATTTTGTATATAACCGTTTGATTCGACCGTATATAAATAATTCTAAAGCTTCAAAGTTTTTAGAAAACTATGACGAACGCTTTAGAATTTTAAACGCGTAGTTTCGTAGATGTACAGCGTCGCGTTAAAAACGTTTATTATTAGGCAGGTTTAGAACGTTATGCATCAAAAACTAATGAATATATCGCGAAACTAAAAACCGATATGAAATCGGAAAAGTTGTCAATAACTAGTAAGCGAAGATTCGTAAAATTCAGAAGTTTTTTTTAAATGGGCGTTTTACTTTTAACGGCGATCATTGGCGATGTCCATTGTTTTCACTCAAATTGGGAGGGTTAACGCCATTTTATCTGACGTCATCCGGCTTTTTCTCGAAATTTTCAAAATAGCTCGTCTTTGTACATTCGAGGATTAATTGTTAGATTGGGGTTCCGATTGATTATTTCCAAGGTCTATTCCATAGACTCTATTCCATAAAATCGCCGGTAGGGCATCAAGAAAGGTTGTGAAGACGTCGTGCTCAATTATGCCTTTCGGTCGAGCTCGAACGGGGTGAGATAATTGACGGAGGGGGCCCAGCATAAATCATCTAACACAATATGTTTGCTTTATAAACTCATATCATTTATTACGCTTGAAACGAACTAAGCTCTTACACCGTGTCAATTTCGATTATTTTAAGATGTCAGCTTTCAAGCGCTGTATGATTTCTGTAGGACCTCCATGCATGATCGTAAAAGCCTTAAGTTTCATAAAGCTTATTTTGTTCACGCATAAAGCGTGAGTTCGTGGCAAACAAGAACTCGGATGTGGTCATAAAAAGAGCGTGGCAAAAAAATCGCAAATGTACGAGAGGGACAATGGCAGTGAAAAGCAGTCTGTGGACTACCCGAGAGTGTCATGAGAAAATGTTGTTATAAACTGTTTTATGAAACTTTGAACACCTCTGAACGGATTTATTTGTTTGCAGGGGGTATTTCGGTTATACCACCGGCTGGTGCACTTTTGGTTCCCTGTCATTTCTCACTCCACAACATTTCACCCGAGCCAACAGTTGCCAATCCAACATTTGTACAGTTAGTTACTTCGTGAAATTGACAATCATTCCGATCAAAACCACTCAAAATCGCCCACTAGATGCTCCATTCATTCATTTCAATCACTGACTCATTTAAAAATGCTCCAAACTCACTTCAGTGATGAGATCAAAAACTAAATTCAAAATAAATATTGCTAGAAAAAAAAATCGCGATTTCACCGATATAATTTAAATTCCAAGCGTCTGATTGATTCTTGAAACAAAAAAAACCATTTATAGAACTTATTTGCATATTTTTTATAAAGGGAGGTAAAAAAAATCGCTAATTGTGTCCATCTTGAACAAAATTAGCAATATTGGATTACCTTCCTTTAATTTTACTAGAAACTCGCTCAACACACTCATTCAATTTCATTCCAAAAATCATTCCAAAATCATTCATCGTGTCAATTACACGGCGTTTTTAACTGTTGTACATGTAGTATTCGCCGATTCGTGGACAACAGATGAAGCTGAGACTTACCTCAAAATGTACATGAAAGTTGCCCGAGACGGAATTAATCTTAGCTAACAGGGCCCGGGCCGGACGTATCATAGGCTAATTTAAACCATTATGTCAAAATTCCTTAAGCCCAAGAAACGAACATAATGGAATTTTCAAGGAAGATTAGGGGAAAATGAATATAGAGGAATGGTTCGTTTCAATGGCTCGTCAAAACAATGGTTCTTAGATGCAAAATGATAGATAGATGGACATCTGTTCAAAATCAAGAAAATATTGAGATGTTTCATTCAGCAATTGAGATGTTTCACGCAGCAGTGAAGATAAACCCAATATTACAAATTGTTCTTATATACTGGCCAAAAGTCCTAACCGGCCACTTTAAAAATGACGATAACTTTTTTAAAAGTTATAATATTTTAATGAAATTTGATGTGTGAATTTTTAAGCCTAATGTACGTGGATTTCCATTATGATTTACCAATAGTTATAAAATTTGGATGTGTTATAAAGGAAAAGCTCAAAAAGCTCTAAATCTTAATAGAGCTCGGGATATCACACTTTCGACAAATCAAAGTCCGCAAATCGTTAGCTGCAACCCAGACCAAGAAAAAAAATGGAAAACATTGTCAATTTTGTGTGACCTTTGACTACAGGAGAAACAGAAAGATCAGGAGGCATGGTAAAATTCAACCGGCAAACCTTTTTATCAAGCGAATATGCTCAAATTTGGTCTGGTGTGAAAAAACGATGTATAAAACTGATTTTTTTCACATATCCTACATTTTGTAGCTCAACGGGAATTATCAGTCTATATTTTATGCATTTTTGAAGAAAACGTGTTTTAGGTGTTGTTTTTAGGAACCGTTTTATGCATACATAAGCTCTATCACCTTCTTCTAGGGCCATGTGCCGCGCACAATTGTCGAACATTTTCAATTTTTTTCCTAGTCTATGTTGCAGCTAACGACCCATGAGACTGAAATCGCTACATTGACAATATTTAGAGCTCTTTGTGAATTTTGAGCTTTTTGAGCTTTTATCATGTTGCGCTTTAAATTCAATTAAATAACGGTAACTTTTCGCCCAAATCATCTGGAAAGTTGCTTAAAAATTCACATAACAAATTTCACAAAGATCCAAACACCACAGAAAAAAATATCGAAGTTTTTAAAGTGGCCGGTTAGAAGTTTTGACTAGTATATAATGATTCGTTGTCCAAGAAAGCCTGCCTAAACACGTCAGTAACTGTTGGTTATTCCAGCTGTCTTACAAAGATTAAAACGACTAAATTTTTATACAAATTGAAAACTCAGAAAGAGCTCAAATTGAAAAAAGACCGACAAAACAAGCAATTTCTCCTTTTCCTCAATGTTTTCCCTTTTTACTTCCTCCCGTCCATTCAAAGTCCGGTTTGGGGTAAAATGTTGAAATTAATGGTTAAATAAACAAGTACTAAACATCTGATACCTTATAGAAATAACATATCGTTTTCTTGATCTTTGTATGATATTTTTTCTAAGAAAAATCCCGTGATCCGAATGGGATTCGATCTCGGGACCTTTCCATCCAAAGAAATCGTCCTTACCACTAGGCCACGGTTTCAGTATAAAAGAACACGTGTTCAGTGACACTGGTGCGTTATGGATGTCCGTATATTCAAATAAAAAGACTGCTCCCTTAATATTAAGTGTGACGACAAACCATAACGAAAGAGCGTTATGATTAGCCGTAACAAATGTGATTTTTCTGTGACGGTTCACCGTAACGTATGTGTTTTAGAATGCAAACCCTTGCAACAGATTTGGCCGCGAACACGGTAGTAAAACCCGCGAACATAAGCCTTTTCTGGGTTTACATCGAAGATGAGGTATTTGTCTAGACATCTGTCGAGCTAGATTTTTAAAAATTGAATTTAAATTATGTTTAATACAGGATTGAAAAAGTACGTTTTTTCTCTTTTTTTGACACATTTCTATCTTTTTATTGGCTCAAAAGGCCTTGATTTGTATTTCCATGGATAAGAAAGCGTTAAAAGAGAAATGTGATTGACATTCTTAGCAATCAGAATCAATCTAGTTGAAATTGAATGAGAAAATAGCTTTTTTTGTGAAAGTAGGTCAACCTTATACATGTTACGGGTACCCGTAACAAAATGGCGTTATGGACAGCCGAAAGTCCCCAGACTGCCGACCGTTTGAGCTTTGTACATTTTCATGTGACAGAATTCTAACCCCCTTCCTTTTATGATATGCATATAAAGTGGTTATCATGTCGCCGGGAAACACCCTGTGACGTCATAAGTTGGATTTTCCAAAAGGGAAATCCTTCATCATGCAGCCCTTAAAAAACGTGCATTTATACGCAATATTGAGTGAAACTTCAAAGATCCTAAATTGTATCTTGTCATATGATAGGTAAATACATATATGCTTCATGTATCACTTTCTGATTATTGTATTTGCCTTCACATTACCGATTCAATAAAACTGGAAAAGTATCCATACTCCAGGACGAGACTAGTTTTCGGACAAGTTAATCACATTGACGCTGACCCAGGGATCGACACTAACTCCTGAGACTCAGGAGTCCATTTGACTCCTTACACATGAAATCAAGGAGGCCAAGCTATAAGTAAGGAGTCCGAATTTTCATAATGGAAAAACATTGTGGAAAAGAAGAAATTGCTTGTTATAAGCAATTTCTTCTTTTCCATATTGTTCCTCCAAAGAGGATTTTTTTTAAAAAAAATGGTATGCAAGAAAATGTTTTCTTCATTAACTTTTGTAGTGAAAAGATCTATAGTACTGACAAGGATTGGAAAGGAAACTGCCCTTTGCATTGTTTTTCAAAATGTTCTCATATGACCCTTGGAGTCCATGGGACTCCTTACTTGCAAATGGAAGGAGTCCTTCTTGGTAAACAAGGAGTCTTTGACTCCTGGACTCCCCTTAGTGTCAAACCTTGTGACCTTACATTTTTAGTACAGAATTAATTCCATTTCGACATACCAAACCATCCATGTTGCGCTCGCCATTATCATGAATTCACATGACTTCTGCACTTGTCAGAACAATAATTATTATTAGGGAAAAATACTAGCAGGGGCCCGCTCTACCATGGCCCCTAGATTTTGGCATAGACCCCTAGAATTTAGATTTTTTTTTAGAAAATGCCCATATTCCGCATGTAAAATATTTAATTTCAGCAGTCTGAGCCCCTTAGTTAAAATTATTAGTTTATTCCCCTGTTATTTATTTATTGAAATACCAAAACAATGTAATTTAACCAAGCTATATGAGGTTGATATTATACACAAAGACTCAGACCAGTCTGTGCATAATTAAAGGAATAGTTCATGGCACTAAAAGAAATCTGTTTCTAATCGTCAGTCAATCCTTTGGTGTTCTGTCAGCTCAGCCTCAGTTAAACTTGGCCTATGTAAAACTTAAAAAATTGCACTGTGTAAAACTCTGCCCGTTAACTCTGGCCTGTATATAGGCTATATAGTTTATAGGTAAATGGATGTATTGGCACACTTATCAGATAGTTAATCAAGATATTAAGTGTAATAAGAGGAGGTGTGAATTTGACGATGTGTAAAACCTAGGATTTTGAATCTTACACAGTATTTTACATCTTCTTTTGTGCTCAAAAAAATTTTAAAAAAATGAAAAATAGACCTTAAGTATATGTGAAGAAAGTATTTAATAACATTTAATTGCGTCTCATATTTACACAAATAATAATGTTGAAATTTGAAGTAAGTTTTAAAAAGTTTTTAAACAACATATTTTAGTATGAACCCTTGTCATGCTGAATATAAATCCTTTGCAAAAATGCATCAAAATCAAAGTGCTGAAATTACTGGTTTCCCTGATTGTGAGTCAGCTTTTATTGTGAAAATATAATTTTTCAAACTTATCTGATTTAAAATGGAAAATCAGGTGGTATTGACAGAGATCAGACTGCACATGTGTGCAGACTGATCTTTGGCTATGCCTCCTGCCAAAGCAGGAATATTGCGGGATGAGCATGACAAGGGTTAAGTACATTATTTGCAAATAACTCTTACCTGTAAAATTCTACTCACAATTTGCCCTTTCTGTTATTTTGACCCTTTTAGATTGAGTTTTGACTAGTGTTGTGCAATCAAATGATAGGTCAATAATATAAATGATAGGTTTGATGATCAATACTACAATCAATTTTCTTAGAAACCAATACAATTCCAAATGAATGTACACTAAGACATAACAAGGTATGCTTTAAAACTTCTTTTATTTGGTTTCTGACAATTAAAATCAATGGTATGAGTTGTATCCTGTAGCATAATTGGAATGGACCTAAACTCAGACATCGGTGGTCGGTGACCGCCGGTGGTTAAGTGTAGGTCCATTCCTAGAGTTGGTTTGAAATATATTGTTTTTCTCAAGTAAAAGGATATTACCAGAAAATAAAAAGTTACCCAGACAAATTAAGTGACACTAATCTCTCAAAACTTTAAATTGCTGCAATTTACACATTTATAACCGATTAATTGATTATGAGATTTCTTAATCAATCATTTGTCAATTTGTCATTGGAAACCAAAAGCAATGGATTATCAATTTATATCAATTAATCAGCCCATCACTAGTTTTGACCCCCCAAGCTTATAATATTTCAGGATACAGGATTAAACCTTATCAAGCTGAAAAAGTTTTGGCTAAAAAATTTCATCAAAATCAAAGGGCAAAAAGCACTGAAAGTACCAACTGTAGGTCAATTTTTATTTGAAAAACTAAATCTATTGACAATCCTGGTTTGAAAGTGAGAAACAGGTGGTGTAGACTAACATCAGACTGCACTTATGTGCAGGCTGATGTTGGTCTATAGCTCCTGCCAAAGTAGGAATATTCCAGGTTCAGCATGACAAGGGTTAATGACTCCTCAATTTCAAACACTTGCATGAGCCCTGTACCAGTAGAACACGTCAGGCTTGTCAACAAGATACAGAGTTTTAATAATGATATTTACAATGTATTTATCACTACTGATGGAGATAGAATTTTGAGATATTACGGATGACTATTATCATAAAGTTTGAGAAGTTTGAATTGACCCTATCCCATGTAGTAGAAGATATTGTGCGAAAAAGCAGGGCTTGTGCTAGTGTTTGGAATTAGGGAGTCATGTCCCCTTAACCATGAAACACTGGGAGGAGGGGGTGTTCAAAACTGATTTTAATGGAGTCAAACAATAGAAAAAGCATATTTTGTGAGAAGAACCATGCTGTGTCAATTGACGTTCAAGAAAGTAATTGATTTATAAAAATCTAAATAGTATGTAAGATGCATTAGTAAAATTTAAGTCTTAAAACAATGTATTTCACCATTAGAATTTCTATGGGTCAAAATAGGGTTTTTCTCAGATTTCTGTGAGTCAAAACCCTGGTTAAAGCCTCAAGCACAAGCTCTGGAAAAGGAGCAATAGCTTGTAGTAAGCAATTTTTATGCCCCCGTGTCGAGAGATCGGGGGCATATTGTTTTACTTGTGTCCGTCTGTCTGTCTGTCTGTCCGTCTGTCCGAAAACTTAACCCGAAAACTTAACCTTGCCAATATCTTCAAGCCTATTCAAGATACAAAGCTAATATTTGGCATGATGATAGATCTCAATGATCCGCATCCGCTGGTACCAAAGTAAAGGTCATGTGACAATGTCAAGGTCATCTGTCAAGGTCAAACTTTGAAAAAAAATGCCTTTCCGGGGGCATTTGTGTTTCACAAACACATCTTGTTTTTTTTTTTACTCACCTGAGCACGGAGCTTTTAGGATCACCCTGAGTCTGTTGTGTGTCGTGTGTCTTCTGTTATCAACAATCTTAAAAACTTCTTCTTCTCCTGAACCACAGGGCTGATTTCAATGAATCAGAAAGTTCCTGGGGTAATTTTCTTTAAAAATTGTTTGCAAAATTCTGATTGGCTCACAAAAATGGCATTTTTTCACTTTGAAATCTTTGAACGACATCTCCTCCTGAACCACTGGGATGATTTCAATGAAACTTTACCAGAATGGTGACCCATTTCAAAAATTGTTCATGAAATTCTAATTGGCCCATAAATATGGGCATGGCAGGGCGGGGCTTATTCTGAGCCAAAAATTGTTGAAACTTGAACGTCAACTCCTGTACCACTGGGCTTATTTCAATGAAACTTTACCATAATGTTCCTTGTGTGATCCTTTTCAAAAATTGTTCGCAAAATTTTGATTGGTCCATAAATATTGGCGTGGCAGGGAGGGGCTTATTTTGAGCCCAAGGTCTTTGAATGACATCTCCTCCTGAATCCCTGGGCAGATTTCAATGAAATTTACCAGAATGTTCCTTGGGTGACAAAGATTGTTTGCAAAATTTTGATTTGTCTATAAATATGGGTGTTGCAGGGCAGGGCTTATCTTGATCCCCAAATCTTTGAACAACATCTCCTCCTGAACCACTAGGCCTTTTTCAATGACATTTTTCCAGAATGTTCTTTTGGTGACCCTTTTCAAAACTTCTTTTGCAAAGTTTTGATTGATCCATAAATATAGGCATGGCAGGGAGGGGCTTACTTTGAGTCTCCTCAGAAATGAATGGGTGGTTAGGGTCTACTTTTCAACAATAAGCAAATGTGAATGAAACTTTGCCAGAAAATTACTTTGAAGAGTTCCACTGGACCAATAAACTTAAGGTGAGCGGTTTAGGGCCATTCTGGTCCTCTTGTTTTTCAAACTATTTTTTCGAGTATAAATGAAAACAATCCTGAAAAACGCAGTATGAAATTTGTGTTTTTGGGGTTATTAAAAACCTATTAGTTATATTTCAGAAAAATTGGTGACATTACTGTAAATATTGAAGAAAACAAGGTTTCGGTACAAGGGAATGAATTCAACAGAGTCTTTATCCTGAAAGACCTTTATTTATACCCAGATACCTGTCGAGGATTAAAATGTCTGCCAAATGGAGAGATCCACTTCAGCTTGAAAGCAGAGTTATCAACATGCCGCACAGCTAAAACTGATGATGGGGAAACAAGTTTTAGTCATGTGACAGCTTCACAAATTCGATTGTCGCAGAATGATTTGGTAAATAAGATAGAACTTCTGCAGAACAAATGGTATTGTGCAATATGTCAGCAGAAACTACTCGCAGATAGATGGTATGATAGATACTTTGAATTCTTTAATTTTTGTAATCCATAAGTATAGCCTGGTTAAATTGACCCAAATTTGACCCTTGTGGAAAAAATGCTTAAATTACAATTACGGACATATTTTATCAATTAACAAATTGTATAATACATTCAATATCGTTTGTTATTCATTCCTATGAAAGCAAATGCAAAGCCGGGTAGGAATAATAAGTTTTTTATTCATCTAAATAGCAGGGGTCAGATTCAAGTCAATAAAACCGCACTATACCAGTAGTCTTAAATTAGTGGTGTCTGTGGTCTAGGGGTAGAGCGTCGGCCTCTTGACCCAAAGGTCCTGAGTTCGATTCCCTGGAGCGGCTATTGATCTTGGTTCTTTCATAGGCCCACACATTCGGCGCGAATACTTGTGAATTTTCCAGGATAATCTAAGTTGTAAGAACTTGTTTCCAAATTGATGTAAAATAAATAGGTTTAAACCAAACTAGTCTTAAATTTATAAGCAAGTACTGAGAAAATTTATTGTAAGGCTATTAATCCTCACATGATATACAATATTGGTGTGTTAGAAATGTATCAGTAATCCTTTCCTATACAGTCACATGTCTTTAATTTCAAACTTGAGATAAAGTATTGTGGGAAAAAAAGAAATTGCTTGTCACAGGCAATTTCTTCTTGCCACACAAATTTTCTAACCATACTCATATACAAAGGTTTCATTTAAAATTCCACAAAATTTCAGTTAATGTTTTATTGTGCATCTCTTTCAAAGTGGGCAAGTCTTGAAAACTTGGGAAGGTTGAAAGCTGCTCTTTCACAGATTGGGAAAAATTTATTTTTGAATATTTTTTGTAAAAACCATTTGAAAGTAACAATCTCACAATTTTGAAGCCTTTAAAATATTAAGATTCAATCTGGTAATGCATGGAAAGAAAGACAGATATTCCTGAAATTAGCGAAATTCATTCTAAAAAATAAAGCAACTAGTAACGCCTAAAAAATAATTCTTTAATTTCGAGCCAACTTCATATGTATGTGCATTCCTCATGTTTGTTTAATTCAATCAAAGATAGAGGTATAAGTATTTGACAGCTGGACAGTTCATATCAATACAAGCAAAAATGAATGATTATTCATGGAAAAGATCGATTTTAAAAATTATAGACTAGAATTAAGAGACTGGATCCCTTACTGATCTTGCCGCTTCCAAAAAATAAGTTACTAAATTAATGAAATATGTTGTTCTAGTGCTTTATCGTCTAAAAATACACACATTTCCAAATCTAAGAACAAGTTTTGTATTTTTTCTATGAAAAACTGTGACAGAGCACCTTTAATTAGATGGCTTCATTTGTCAATAATACTTGTTAATGAGAGACACAATCAAATTATACTATTTCCAATCAGAGTCTTCAGAAAAATAAAAGTTTGTATTCAGATAAAAGGGCTGAAAGAACTTGAAGTCATGAGTAAACACTATGGGTCAAATTAGTTCATCTGCAATTTTGAACTTGTTAAACAATTTCTTAATTAAAAAGCGACCACGTCTATTAAGCGACCATTGTAAAAAGCCCCTTCGCCGTAAGTAAAATTTCTGAAAAAGTGGACATTTTTAAAGGAAAACATAATTTTCGCTGAATCTTATCAAGTTAAAACCCATTAGAATCATCTCATTGAGACGATCCTTATGGGCTCGAACATCCTAAGATTCAGTCAGAATTTTGTTACAATCTTTATAAGCTATCAAAAAACATGTCTTTTTTTATCATGAAATATTGTCTTAAGCAACCATTTCCATACGCGACTGCTTTTTTATAGCCCCTGAAGTGGTCACTTAATGCAAGTTTTACTGTACTTAGCTCAGACAGGCTGAATTTTGTCCTAACCCCCTTCCATGTCAGAAATATTGCAGAGGTTATAGTGTTGTGAACTTTGATCTTTTTTAATGCTGAATACAAACTAAAGGTAGATAAAACATATATTTTACTTTCAGTATTCTATCCAGAGTTCTTCCCCTTCCTTCAGAAAATTGGTCGGACTTTGCAGATATGTGGTTCTGTCATAAACCAGAAGGTGAACAACCAATCAGAAAGCAGCAATTTCTTCCACGTCCTGGTGAATGTTTTGTAGGAGAGACGTATCTGTTAATCAGTGGGACTCATGTCAAAACTGGTACTATAAAAGTGGCCAAAGATGGTACCCTGTTATGTGTTAGATGTGGGAAACAGCTTGGTGTTTTAATACAGACAGGTTAGCTTTGCCAAATATCATTAAGATTACTGCCCTGCATTCAGGATCACAAAAAGGTCCAAATAGTTTGCCAATTATACTCCGATTTGCACGTGCACTTGCATGCAAAGCGGAGAAAAATTGGAAAACTGTTTTCATTGGTTTATCATCCTGAATGCAGGGCTGCTCATGCAAGCAGAAATGGGATCGACAATTATCAGAAACCTGTTGATTTGGGCAGGATTGGTATTAGCTACCATGCTGCAGGTCCTTCAGGGGTGTGGAAATTGGCAAACATTATTTCCAAAGTATGCAGTTTTGAAATATCCAGCCTTTTTCCCATATTTAGATTTTCATTGCAACACGGATGAAATGTTTAAGCAATTTCTTTTTCCCATAATGTCTTCTCTTCAATTGAATAATTTTCTAATTGCTTGAGAAAAGATATATTATTATGGAACACCCAATATTACCTGGAAGGACCTGTAAGATTTCAGTCCTGTTGGCTGATTGTAAAAGTACATGTTGTTGATGTTGAACAACGATTAATATTTTCTGGTTTGGCAACTAAAAGTTGAATGCCTACAAATGATTTAGACTTCCTTACCTCAACAAAATGTCTCTGATTACTGCATTAATCTCTTGCCTTATCTCATATTTATTGACTGATCCAAATTCAGGGCTTGTGTTAGTGTTTGATATTGGGAATCACTGACTCCTCACTTAAGAAATTCTGGGGGTGAAATCTGAATTTTAAACACAGAAAAAGCAAATCATAATTAGAATTTGCATATTTAAGAGTCTAACTGTTTCTTGTAATGAAATGAAACAAGTAATCAATTTGTAGATTTTTAGAAAGTAACTTGTGAAAATCTTAGGAATAAAACTATGTTCTAACCCCTTTGTAATTCCTCTCAAGTGGGTTAAACTGATCCCTTTGGGAGAAATTTTTAGGAGTCAAATGAAGATGTTGAAAGATTTTTAGGGGTCAAAACCCTGGTATAAGGGTCAAATATGAGTCTTGCAAATTCAAGGATATTACAGACACTATTTCAAAACTGAGAAACTCCAATATGGAGTACAGTAAAACTTGAATTAAGCGACCACAAATTCACCCACCAAAAAGGGGTTGTTAAAGAAAAGAGTCACTTAATAAACATTTTGTTTACAAATAAGAAATGTTATTTTGATTGATTATGCATACTATTACTCAATAAATTCTCAATAATCCTATGCTGTTAAAACTGAATAGAATTGTCTCAACGAGATGATTTTGGTGAGTTGTAACAACATAGGATATTTTACAATAATTTTTATACAAGTGATGTCTACTTTTTGAGATATTTTGCTTTAGGAAGGTGATTTTGAAAACAGCCGCTTAATAAAAATGGTCGCTCGAGCAAGAATGACTGTAATAAACATTGTAGAAATTAAAAACATCGCTTTTCATATGACAGATCACATATTGTTTCAGATGAGTCTACAAACAGTGAAATATACAAGTTTTACCTCCATACAATGAAGATTCAGTATGACACTCCTGAAAGTGGCTTACAGAAGACTTTAAATAATAGGTCAGTTATATTGGGGAATACACTGTAACATTGATGCATAACTGAAATGATAAATAGTGAGTTTGTTGTGAATTTACTCTTTTTTCGAAATTAAAAAATAAATTTTTATTTCTTAAATGCAGAAAAAGACAAAGTGAAATTCTCCGGATAAATTCTAAATCAATATCATCAATTGTGAGTTACTTTGAAATGTGACAGTATTAGAGCACAAATATGTTATACTAAAATGATGTTCCATAGAGCAACAAGCAATATCTTCATTTTCCTTGTTTTCTGAATTTTTTTTAGGGTTGTAAATGGATATTGTATTTTTGCTATTAAAAATTTCTATTTCTTCAGATTTGATACAGAGATATTTTTCTCAAGGCTACTACAAGAACAATGTCAGTTGTACACAAGTTACAGATTCATTGTCGAGACGTCACACAAAAATGGCTACAGTCGTACAGAGAATGGAGTTGGGACATCAACTTGTTTGGTAAATATCTTTGCCATACTTTCAGTGAATACATTATTTGATGTGATTGAATTTATGATAAACTTAGATACTGATATTAAGACTGAAGATGCCAGAGTGCAAAAGTAAACCTTATAAGTTATAACTGTTCAAGACAGTAGCCCCACATAACAGAACCGTATAGCACTTTATTTTTATGGGGTCAATATTTTTTAGATTTTCCAAATTCCAGAGGTCTTTCGTTTCCTAAGACATTATTTCTAATAGTTGTTTAAAGGCTTGTCATATACAAATGGGATACAATGTCGAGAGAATCTTATTGACGAGCACTTGTTAGGGTAGCATAATTCATTTAGATATGTTGTTTGAAGCTAACAAAATCCTTGAGTTCTTATCATGTTTTTGCATCAGAGCTCAAGATAAAGGAGTTATTTTGCTTTCAAATTGAGAGAACTAATAGCCATTCAATCAAATTTTTAAGTTGTGGGTACTCATTGGAATTGTCTCATCAAGACAATTCCAATGAGTACCCACAACATAGGCTTTGTATGAAAATTTATAGATTGAGATTGTCTCCCACTTATCTGGGGCTACGATTTTCTAAAAGCATGTATAGGTAGATTTTGTGCGGTGAGCCGTGAAATCTACTTTTAACGGTTAAATTTCTGTGCTATTCTTTCAAAATTGGTAACACAGAATTAAACAATACCTTAAAAAAGACAAAAATTACCTATAAATTGAAGGTTATTGCTTGTCTTAGATCGTAAGGTTTATTCATTCATAGACTTTCAAAGTTGAAAAGGGGGGATCATGTTCAATTCCTATCATATGCTTTTCAAATATACCCCAATACTTATGGTAATGGACTCAACGGCTATGTCAGAGCTCAGTTTTAAAAACACGCCTATATCATGTTTGCAATAACATGAGTGTCCTCTATATTTTTCAGGTGTGGTTGTTAGATACAGATGTCCTTGTGTACAAATCAAGTCATAGTGAAGACACTGAACAAACCATAGAGAAAGTCAACATCATAAAGATTCTGTTTAAATGTCAACTCTCTACTACAGACAACAACAGGTATTTTGAGTGGTCATAGTATTTAGAGTAAAACTCTGTTTCAACATGACTCCCTGTTACATCTCTACTAAAACATGTTTTCATACACTTAAAGATTCTGTTTAAATGTCAACCAGATATCCTGATTTAAGATATTACGAAATCTTATGAAATACGTCCTTAACATTTCAAATAGTTTGATCAACATATCAAGTTAAAATATTTAATATTCTTGAATATTTGTATGCCCCTGCCAGGGCGATGGGCATTTTGAGAAAGCGTCTTAAGATTTTGTACATAGCATATCTCTGAAAGTATAATAGCTATCAAAATGTAAATTCACAAGTGAATAGATCTCATTGAATAGGAGCACAATGCACAAGAATCTCAACTTGCTTAATATTGGAATTATTTTCCTTTGTTATGTTTAAGACTTTGATTTTGTCTAGAGAATATCTCTTAAAGTACTTGCTATTTACTTCAAATTAACAGATAGATAGATCTAATAAAAGAAAATGGGCATTATTAACACAAAATTCATCTAAGGTTATCTTCTATTGAAAGTATAGTTTACTATTTTGATAGCTAACATATCAATGGCTCAGCATGAAAAATTTATAGGCAGTTACAACTGTTTTGCACTGATCTATCGAAATGTGCAAAGTTTCAAGTGATTGTCTTCAGAAATACAAGGGATATTACAAAATATCAAAGATTTTACAAACAACAGCCATGACACTAAGGTAAAACTTGAAAACAGCCAAGCTAAAAACTACTACAAGGTGCATTAGCCCAATTCAAACAAGCAAAACCTTTCTGGTGTCATCTGCAATTAGTTTTATTTGAACAGTCTGAAATTTTATCATATACAGGGATCGTGCTAGTGTTTGAAATTTTAGAGTCATTCACTCTTTAACCATGAAATTCTAGGGGTCAAAACTGATTAGTAATGGGCCAAAACCACCATAAATGCAAATTGCAAGTAGAAATTTGCAGATTTCAGTGTCAATTTACCTTTATTTTTTAAAGATATGAAGTAATCTCTAGAATTCTAAATCTAGTGGAGTCTGTGGCCTAGTGGTTAGGACAGTAGCTTTGTGGAATCGAGAGTTCCTCGGATTTAATCCCAATAAGGTCACAGGAATTTTTATGAACAAAGAATTAACTCAACATCACTCCTGTCCACCCAGGTGAATAAATGGGTACCTGCAGGATTCGAAAGTCAAAGTGCTATGGCAGCTGAAGGCGCCAATTGTTAACAGCCGACCTGCAATTGGGTGATCAGGGGTTAGAGTGTTAAGTCGTGTGAATATGTATATCCTAAAACAAGACTATTAAAAAAAAACTTTTAAAAAAACCTTTTAAACTAACTTGAGTTTAGAGTATACATAATTAAAAAAAATAGTGATACATGTATAACCCTGTTTTGTCCCAACGAAAAATTATAAGGGTCAAAATAGAATATTTTCATATTTTTGATGGTCAAAACCCTAGTTTAAGGGTCAAACAAAACCCTGCATATAGCATTGTGTATAATGTAATTGTTCCATTTCAGACCTCCAGATTATGTCACCAAGTCATTGATATCAATGTGGAGGAAGGATAACACTGTACACAGTATCAACTTACCCCACCCAGTGTTTCTACAGTTTATACAAACACTCATACAAAACTGTAAAACACTGAATACAACACAGAGATATTTGAATGGATTTCATGTGAGTACACAGTATGATCTTACCCCAGCCAGTATTTCTGCAGTTTATACAAACACTTGTGCAAAACTGTAAAACACTCTATACATCACAGAGATATTTGAATGGATTTCATGTGAGTACACAGTATCATCTTACCCCACCCAGTATTTGTACAGTTTAACCCTTTGCTGTTTAATCCCTGCTTTTTACGTGCTGTGATTTTATGATTGAGAAATTATTGTGAAAAAAGAAGAAATTGCTTCTGACAAGCAATTTCTTCTTTTTCCACACTATTTTCTACCCTACTGAATGCTTATTTTTCAAATTAAACCCACATTAAATTTTCGTCTGCAAAACCTTTGAATTTGGACAGGTCCAAAATTTTGTAAAACAGGAAAGGGTTAAACAAATACTAGTGCAAAACCCGTAGAAAACTTTGAACAATATTTGAATAGATTTTTTTCAGTATTAGCAGATTTCACAAAATATCAGTTTTGCGTGTAAAAAGATTTCCAAAAGAAACAAGCTAGGAAATTTGAATTAATCAGCAATCATAATAAGACATACAAACTTTGAAGAAAATCTATTCATAAATTACAAAGGGATTGTGTGTAATGGATTTATCAAATGGCAGATAATTTGTCTACCATCTTGGAAATTTACCATCTGAAAATGGTCAAATCTGAACAAGTCTCTGAGGTATACAGACACAAAGTCTTCAAGAAATTCTGTAAGAAAAATCAAGAGCTTCGCAGAGCGGCGCATATACGCCCCATGGGGCTTGTCAGTAACCTTGGCTTGTCAGTAATGTGAGCTTGGATGATAGCTAAAAATATTTCAAACAGACAGACAGACAACTGGTGCCATAACATAGTATGACCTTTTGAGTGTAAATTGAAAATGATTTTATGCACAACTATTTGCCAAACAGTTATTTTGCAAGTTTCAGTTCATTCCAATTCAAAGTGTGACGAGTTGCTCACAAAAGAAATATAGTGAATTTCAATCAATTCCAGGGCAGATAATACAAGAAAGACCCAAGCTTTTTGAATTTCTGAAGTCTTATGCATAACCAAATATCAGGGTTACATTATGGCAAGATTCATTTCAATCCAATTAAATTTGTTAGAGTTGTGCACACACACACAAAAAGACCCCTGTAAATTTAAACTATTTTGTGAAGTAAAGGGCAGATAAATCAGGAACTACTTTAAATATGAAAATATATTTAGTACTAAGCACAAATAGACAACCTATAGAGTCATTATGGCAAGTTTCCTTTCATTCCCATCCAAAATGTAGGAGAAAATGAGCTGACAAGAAATTTTGTTTTTCATCAACTCAAGGGCAGATAATCCAAGATAACTCAAGAATGACTGGACCATTTTGAATTGATAAGTCTTATGCAAAACTAGACATCGAAGAGAGTAATTGAGTCTAGTTTCAGCTCATTTCAATTCATAGTTAAGGAGGAGTTGCATACAAAATACAGTGATTTTTGTTTAATTCAAGGGTAGATAATTCAAGATTTCTCCGGAATGACTGGAGCGATTTGAATTTCAAAGGTCTTATGCACGACTAGACATCATAGAGAGTAATTGTGTGTAGTTACAGCTCATTCACATTGATAGTTTAAGAGGAGTTGCGCACACAAAAATAGTGATTTTCGATAAATCTTCGGGCAGATAAATTAAGATTTCTCAGGCAGCGTTGTTCATGAAATTAATTTTCAAACAGAAAGGTTGCCCTAATCCCTTGAATTCTAGGGCTTTCAGTACTACGATATGAGTGCATATCTCAAAAACAATGCAAGCCAGAATCATGAATATTCACGGATGGAAAGATCTCATTGAGGAGAAGTGCAGTGCACAAGAACCAATACTCTACTTATATTTTGTGAGTTATTGACCTTTATTTATTGGCAAAGAATAGGCCATTGACCTCTTTTGTGGGTATGAATGTTTTACAAACATCTCTTGTTTTCTTTTAGGTAAGCTACCTCTCAAAGGATCACACAGCTGTAAAATGATGTTTGCATAACCTTGATATACACATATTCAACAAAGTGGCGGAAGAACAGTTTTAAGACAGGAAGAAGATTTTGATGTGAGGAAATGAGTTAAATACTGATATTCAAGGAGTTACCAATTATAAAGCTTGATCAATGATCCAGATACGATTGAAAGGAAAGCCGCCGTCATATGGCAGTTGGTAGCGCATCAGAGGATCATTCAAAATGTCCCAGATTTGATCCCAAATGGCACACACATCCTTTCAGACTATTTGTGTCTCACCAACGGGTTGATAATTGTAGACCTATGTGGGATAGCAGCTGGAGGTTAGAAAAGGATGTAATGGTAGTACTGGTGAGAGAAATACCAGGAATCCATTGTTAGATTTCTGGTAGCCATCATCAGAGCTACAGGTAGAGGAGGTAATTTCGTTTTCAAATTTAAATATTTCATTATTCCTAACTTATACCCTATGTTGTTGGTATTCATTTGAAACATCTCATTGAGGCCATTCAAATGAGTACCCACAACATAAGAGTTTCATTGTGAATGATAGATTTAGGCTAGTATTACACACTCTCTTACCTGGACCCCTGTTTCATCAGGGCTCAGTTGTGCATAAGTCACAAAGGGTAAAATTTGATTATTTTCTGCCATTCAAGTTTGTTGTTTCAATTAGTGTTTTTGTAACATTATAGCACGATAGCATAAAACCCATATATGAAATAAGAAGAATAACATAGAACTTTATTCGCAATAAAATTTGTGTTTTACTGTGTATATCGATTGCTCCACCCATTTATAAAATCTTACATCATCTTTAGAGGGAACGTTGATGCTTTTGACGTCAATAAGCCACATGCTAAAAGACACTCTTACTTCCCTGTGAAATTCTCCCAACATAAATATCATTACTTATTTACTTATTTTACATACAGAAAAATGTGATATTACCACTTTACACCCAAAAAAGGGTAAAAAGTACTAATTTGTGATAGTGTTAAAATGGATGTTTTTTTCTTTTTCACATTGATGTGTCCTTGAATAAAGCCTGATGGTGGAGGTTATGCAGAGATAAATCCTCGGGCTCCACCCTCGAATTTAACCTTTTGCATAGAACACCTCCTCCATCAGACTTTGTCCATGGACTCATCAATTTGAAAATGAAATTATTTCATACACTAACCTCCTTAGTTGAAAATAATCTTCTACATTTGGTTAACCTATAGCCAAATAGATGTAAATTCAGGCAAAAATGGAATAGGAGAAACAGTTAAGGGAAAAAGAAATTGTTCATTAAAGGTGATTTGCTTCTTTTCCAATCTGTCTTTCACATACCATATATGCTAGCCATAAAAATGAATGATCGTATGGTAATACATTCATTAAAGATTCTTGTCAACGACGAATGTTAGTAACATTAAACCTTTCCTGTTTTACAAAATTTTAGACCTGTCCAAAGTCAAAGGTTTTGCAGACGAAAATTTAAAGTGGATTTAATTTGAAAAATAACCATTCAGTAGGGTAGAAAATAGTGTGGAAAAAGAAGAAATTGCTTGTCAGAAGCAATTTCTTATTTTTTCACAATGTTTTCTCAATCATAAAATCAAAGGCACGTAAAAAGCAGGGATTAAACAGCAAAGGTCTAATAACAGACTACAACATTAGTAAACTCATTTGATTCATAGCACTGAGAGTCCAACAAACTACCAATAGTGCCATGATGGAGTGTTTTTACTCCAATAATGGTGGATATTCATTGCTAATTGGTATTGTCTGCTCTGTTTGTTTGTTTGAATGGGGTTTTACGCCGCTTTTTACATTATTTTAGTCATATTGTGCCAGCTGGAGCACCTAACAATGAACCCTTGGTATTTCTCAAACAAGTACATGTACTACCATTACATCCTTTCCTAGCCTCCAGCTGCTATCCAACATAAGTCTACAATTATCAACCCATTGGTGGGATACAAATAGTCAGAAAGGATGAGTGCCGCGTTCAGGGATCATGCTGTCAGTTTGTACAGCATCAGTACATCTGTCTATCTACATCATGTGAAACACAATCCCCTCTACAATTATGAAGAGATTTGCAAGACATCTTTTAAAAAACGTTACTAGTCAACTTACCTTGCACATATTTTAGGGATTAAGTGATATTCTGCCAAAGAATTACATGTATTCAGTAACTCTGGCACTCTTGTTTTAGGTGGTTATTGGAGGATATTGATTGAGTGGTCATTTAATGCCAAATTTATGGAAAGAGTCATCTATTAGCAGATCAAAACAAGGCTGTGCAAAGTTTTTATCTGTTTTAGATGACGAGTTTAATAAATTTGGTATTTAATGAGCACAAATTTAATCTATCTATAATATGACCTGATTTTTTGAGATAAAAAGAAGAAATTCCAGATATTTATTGATATCAGTTATTTCGCTAAACAGATTAAGCCTTTAGAGAAATAACGTCATTAAATGCATTATATGACGAAAATGACTATGAAATCAAAAGATTTGGACTAGTCTATTGTATCAAGTAGGTGGTAAAAGAAGATTGTTACATCTCATTTCATCAGGGATAAAAAATAAATAGCAAAACACTTCATGTAAGCTGTTGACTTTTTATTTGTTTTGTCCAGAAAAGATTTGAAAAGAAATTCAACATACACTAATATATAACACATTCAAATACTGTATACAACTAACAGAAAAAGCACATACAAAAATAAACACATCTGTTTTTCATATGTGACCTATCACACCAAAAAGGTCTATTTTGTAAGGTTAAAAGTATCGGCAGACAGGGCAGGCCTACCAGTGTGGAAACTTTGCACTATATGATATAATGAATCTAGAATTATCATTAACCATTTTTAGCTCACCTGAGCACGAAGTGCTCAAGGTGAGCTATTGTGGTTAGGTGGATGTCCGTCGTCCGTCGTGCGACGTGCGTCGTGCGTCGTGCGACGTCCGTCGTCAACATTTGCCTTGTATGCACTCTAGACGCCACATTTTTTGCCCGATCAACCTGAAATTTGGTCAGAATGATTGTCTTGATGAAATCTCGGACGAGTTCGAAATTGGGTCAACTGGGGTCAAAAACTAGGTCACAGGGTCAAATCTTAGGAAAACCTTGTATGCACTCTAGAGGCCACATTTTTTGCCCCTTCAACTTGAATTTTAGTCAGAATGATTGTCTTGATTAAAACTCGGACAAGTTCAAAATTGGGTCAACTGGGGTCAAAAACTAGGTCACGGGGTCAAATCTAAGAAAAACCTTGTATGCAGTCTAGAGGCCACATTTTTTGCCTGATCAACCTGAAATTTAGTCAGAATGATGGTCTTGATGAAATCTCAGACGAGTTCGAAATTGGGTCAACTGGGGTCAAAAACTAGGTCACAGGGTCAAATCTAAGAAAAACCTTGTAGGCACTCTAGTGGCCACGTTTATTGCCCTATCAACCTGAAAATTGGTCAGAATGATTATCTTGATGAAATCTTGGAGGAGTTCGAAATTGGGACAACTGGGGTCAAAAACTAGGTCACAGGGTCAAAACTAAGAAAAACCTAGTATGCACTCTAGAGGCCACATGTTTTGCCCGATTAACCTGAATTTTGGTCAGAATGATTGTCTTGATATAATCTTGGACGAGTTCAAAATTGGGTCAACTTGGGTCAAAAACTATGTCACAGGGTCAAATCTTAGAAAAACCTTGTTGGCACTCTAGTTGCCATGTTTATTGCCCGATCAACCTGAATTTTGGTCAGAATGATTGTCTTGATGAAATCTCGAATGAGTTCGAAATTGGGTCAACTGGGGTCAAAAACTAGGTCACGGGGTCAAATCTTAGAATAACTTTGTAGGCACTCTAGTGGCCACGTTTATTGCCAAATCAACTTGAAAATTGGTCAGAATGATTATCTTGATGAAATTATGGACAAGTTTGAATTTGGGTCAACTGGGGTCAAAAACTAGGTCACAGGGTCAAATCTAAGAAAAACCGTGTATCCACTCTAGAGGCCACATTTTTTGCCCAATCAACCTGAAATTTGGTCAGAATGATTGTCTTGATGAAATCTCGAATGAGTTTGAAATTAATTCAACTGGGGTCAAAAACTAGGTCACAGGGTGAAATCTAAAAAAAATCTTTATGCGCACTAGAGGCTACATTTTTTCCCCAATCAACCTGAATTTTGGTCAGTATGATTGTCTTGATAAAATCTAAGACAAGTTCAAAATTGGGTCAACTGGGGTCAAAAACTAGGTCACGGGGGTCAAATCTAAGAAAATCCTTGTATGCACTCTAGAGGCCTCATTTTTTGCCCCTTCAACCTGAATTTTGATCCGAAAGATTATCTTGATAAAATATCAGACAAGTTTAAAATTGGGTCAACTTGGGTCAAAAACTAGGTCACAGGGTCAAATCTTAGTAAAACCTTACAGGCACTCTAATTGCCATGTTTATAGCCCAATCAACCTGAAAATTTGTTAGAATTTTTGTCTTGATGAAATCTCGAATGAGTTCGAATTTGGGTCAACTGGGGTAAAAAACTAGGCCACAGGGTTAAATCTAAGAAAAACCGTGTATGCACTCTAAAGGCCACATTTTTTGCTCGATCAACCTGAAATTTTGCCAGAATAATTGTCTTGATGAAATCTCGGACAAGTTTTAAATTAGGTCATATGGGGTCCAAAACTAGGTCACAGGGTCAAATCTTAGAAAAACCGTGTATGCACTCTAGAGGCCACATTTTTTGCTCGATCAACCTGAAATTTCGCCAGAATGATTGTCTTGATGAAATCTCGGACAAGTTTGAAATTAGGTCATATGGGGTCAAAAACTAGGTCACAGGGTCAAATCTAAGAAAAACCTTGTTTGCACTCTAGCGGCCACAATTTTGGCCTATCAACCTGAAATTTGGTCTAATTGATTGTCTAGATGAAATCTCGGACGAGTTCGAAATTTGGTCATCTGGGGTCAAAAACTAGGTCACAAAATTAATTATAAAAATCCTTGTAAATCAACCTTAAAACTGTAAAAAAAGGATTCTCAATTTGTAATGAAGCAACAGCTTTGTTTAGCTCAGTCATTCATCATTCTATTTCTCATACTTCATTTGAAAATTTTAGACAGTTCATTCAGGTGAGCGATTAAGGGCCACTATGGCCCTCTTGTTTTAAAATATGGCCTTTGGTTGACCTTTGTTAGATTCTGTATCTTTTACAATGTTTCTATTAACCCTTGTCATGCTGAACCTGGAATATTCCTGCCTTGGCAGGAGCTATAGACAAACATCAGCCTGCACATATGTGCAGTCTGATGTTAGTCTACACCACCTGTTTCTCACTTTCAAACCAGAATTGTCAATAGATTTAGTTTTTCAAATAAAAATTGACCTACAGTTGGTACTTTCAGAGCTTTTTGCCCTTTGATTTTGATGCAAATTTTTAGCAAAAATTTATTCAGCATGACAAGGGCTAAAAAGTTCTACAATGGTCCCTTTTAGCATGGCGGGTCACATATTGATGTAAGGGTCATGACAAAACTTCTGTCTGTACAAAATAATTGCATGTATTCACTTCTATATCATCAAGTTTAAGTGAGTGATCAAAGGCCAATTTTGTCTACATAGTGTAAAAGCCTTTGGTCAATCACTGAAATTTGTGAATCTATACAAAAGTTTTGCTCATGAACCTCTCAAATTATTGTTGTTTTATTGGTTAATGTTCTTGGTTCTTTTTCTTAATAATGCTTAATCCATTACTTAAAAATTCTAGATTAGCTCTTAGCGTAGGTCATATTATGATAATAAATTACACATTATCAGTGAGTGAACTGTAAAACATTCTGTTCAATTTTTATTTATAAAACGTGGTGCTTTAGTCGAAGAAGGCAACTTACTGGGGGATTAGGTTTTTTTAGATTCAGACCTAAATGAAAACAAAAATATTCTAATTACCTCTGAAATAAGATGAACCCCTCTAGTAACTGATGTTTAAAAGCACAAATTGATGGCTCAGCGCAAAACAGTTGTAACTCCCTATATGTTTATAGGGAGTTACAACTGTTTCATGCTGAGCCATCGAAATGTAGTGATCATATTACAAACTGATTTCTAACAACATTTATACAATACAAACATGTCCGCACATTAAAGATCAACAGCAACTAAATACATATTCCAGGGCTCGTGTCTGACTTGTAAAATCAGGGGTTTAAACCTTTTATGATAAAGATATAACCTTCTTCGACCCTCCTTTCCTTATCATGGGGTCATTTTCAATAATGCACAGGCACTTAAAAAATGAATCCTATGACATTCAGAAAATATATCATACATCTGCATTAATCATCTTCAAATCATTACAAAAGATTTATATTTCATATGAATCTATTATAAAGAAAAAAAGATAACTAAAAGAGTCAATTCAATCAACCAGGAAAATGTCTTGATATAGATCTAAACTTGAAAACATATTCCCTTTAAAATGTTTTGACCCTCCAAGAGCAGTTTTTACCCCTTTGAAACCTGAATTTTAAAAGCTAACACAAGCCCTGTATTATTCTTGATTTATGATAAACCATGTCTCCCGCTTAAATATGTACAAGACATCATAAATACATGTAGTCATGATATCACAATATAACAAAATGGCATCAAAACAATTCAATAACTTTCTTCAATATACATGTTACCAGACAGTCAATTAATTCCTTTAACCCTTGTCATGCTGAATAAAAAACCTTGGCAAAATTACATATAAATCAAAGTGCTGAAACCTCTGTATTTCCTAAAAGTGCTGAAACCTCTGTATTTCCTAATTGTGAGCCAGCATTTGATTTTGAAAATATAATTTCTGAAAATTTTCTGGTTTAAAAAGGAAACTCAGGTTGTATGGACTAAGATCAGACTGCACATATATGCAGGCTGATGTTTGTCCACACCTCCTGCCAAAGCAAGAATATTCCAGGATCAGCATGACAAAGGTTAAGATATGTTTCCAGATTTATCTCGTAATTTTAAGACATTGAGACAGCAACCTTCTCAATTTGATTTTCAAATATGGTTTCACTATTGTGTTAATAAGCTGGATTATTTTTGGGTCAGAAAAACAATACAAGCATTAGGTCGATGGAGTAATTCATTTTCCATGAGCAGCCAATATAACACATTTGCTGGTACTTCAGTACAATATTTTTCATAAAATAAATTTTGACATTTGTCAAACCGACCTTAAATTAGACAAGAGGACCAAGATGGTCCTAGATCGCTCACCTGAGTCTCTATGACCCCTGGGACATCACATTAATTAGATAGGCAGATGTCAAAAAGAAGATAATTGCCTAAGATCAATACCATGGAACGTTTCCAGCGAAGAGCAAGAGAGATATGCCTTTTTGCTCTTTGATTCTATCTAAAAAGGGATGCACCTGGGTGGACCCCTAAAGTGACCCCAGGGTCTTGATATGAACAAACTTGGAAGAGGTCCATAAGATGATATTACATTCTAAATATGAAAGCTTTTTCCCTCTGGTTTCAGAGAAGAAGATTTTTGAAGATTTTCATTTTTTTACCCTTTGTGCTCAGATGAGCTGAAAGGGTTGCGCCCAGGTGGAGCCCAAATATGATCATAGGGTCTTGATATGAACAAACTTGGTAGAGGTCCACTAGATGATTCTACATACCAAATATGAAAGCTGTCTGCCTTCTGGTTTCATAGAAGATGATTTTTGAAGATTTTCATTTTTTTTACCCTTCGTGCTCATAAGAGATAAAGGGATGCACCCCTGCAAAGCCCAAATATGACCCAAGGGTCTTGATATTAACAATCTTGATAGAGGCCCACTAGGTATTGCTACACACCAAATATTAAAGCTGTCTGCCATCTGGTTACAGAGAAGAAGATTTTTAAAGATTTTCGTTCTTTGATTCTAAGTAAAAAGGGTTGGGCCCGAGCAAAGCCCAAATATGACCCCAGGGTCTTGATATGAACAAACATGGTAGAGGTCCACTAGATGATGCTACATACCAAATATGAAAGCTGTCTGCCTTCTGGTTTCAGAGAAGAAGATTTTTAAAGATTTTCATATTTTCACCCTTTTTGTTAAGGGTTAAGGGAAAGTTAAGGGTGGATTTCATTTATTTGAACAACTTAGGTAGAGCTTGACCCAAGGAACATCCCTGCCAAGTTTCATCAAGATTGGCCCACTGGTTTAGGAGGAGAAGATGTTTAAAGAAATTGTGGATGACGCACGACGGACGACGGACATTCTACGATCCCAATAGCTCACCTTGAGCACTTCGTGCTCAGGTGAGCTAAAAACATACAATTTAAACACATCAAATGAAATAGGCATTTCACCAGTCTAGCTTATTTATTTTTCCGCAATTATGAGTGGAAAGCAGGAAGAGTAGGCTAAGATCAGACTGCAATTCTGTGCAGGCTGATTTTTGTCTTTACTTCCTGCAAAAGCTATGAATCAAACAAGAATGCCCCGTTACCGGCATAAGAAGGAATAACCAAGTATCAAATTTTTACTCTTTATATATTATGATCTTGTTGCACCCGTGTTTAATGTCAGATTGGATAACATCAACTGTACTTGGACAACATTAGTTAACTTCTTCAGGGAATCATTGTTTGATAATTACATTATTTGAACCTCCCATTGCTAAAAGATTGTAAGTGCCTATACACTTCTTCCAACCTTTTTGCATTGGGCCATTGATTTGTACATCAGCTTAGGTGTGTGCATTGAATGTAAACCTGTGCATGACATTTTAAATCATTTCACACATGTACAAAGCAAAAAACTAAGGCCAGTCTGTTAATCTACCGGGTCTGGTCAGATTCTTTACAGTGAGATCAGTTGTTGAAGTGTTTTAGATGGTCAGTGAAACTTCTTATATTTCTGCATAAATATCCAGCTACTCAATGTTTGCTTCTTATGCATGTGTGAAACTGTTGGAGATGTCATGCACATGCTTATATGATGTTGACTTTCCCTTTTATTTCCTATGCACCATTCGAACTTTTTGCCTTTTAGACAATATAGTATCCTTTTTAAAGGTTCTTCAATAAATAAAGATTTTGTATTTTGAAAGGTCAGATCAAAACTATTCCAAGTGCCTAATAAATATTTAGGCATTTACAACAGTTTTTGCAAACCTCTCAATAATCTAAACCCCTCATTGGAAATGTGAAAGTAACTCGGCAAAGGCCTAGTTTCTATCACTTTGACAATGAAAAGTGAGATAAAGACATAAAGAATAGAAATACATGTACTCTTTTTATAATTCTGACAATTTTAATGACATTTATCTTAGCACAAATAATTTCAGAGAATTCTCAACACAAAATCTTCAGCAAAAGTTTGAAGATTAAACACAGTTTAAATATTTTCTTAACTCCATTTACTGAAGAGTTCACTTATATTATCTCCATTCACTGAAGAGTTCACTACCTCCTAACACTGAAGAGCAGCTTGTCAGTTTCCTAACATGAGACTTTCACCGTTTACTGTGTGGGACTTTAATACACCGTCTTCTTCTACTGTGACTGTCTCTTGACCATTCTCTACAACTCTGGAAATAAATTAAAATAGTTAATTGAAAGTTAATTGAAATACCAGTAGAACTTGTCGAAATCAGAAATACCACTACTCTCGGACATTCTATTGATTTCAAACCACTTGAAAAATGTAAATCAGGCCCTGCATTTAGAATGAAAAACTGTTGGAGAATGTATAGAAATTGTAACCTCCTATGAATATGAGTACAGGTGAAAAGCAGGGCTACATTTTGCAAATGAAAAGTGCCTGTCAATAATGAAAAGCCCTTTTCCATCAAAGTGCCATAATTCTGTTAAAAATCAATGGATCTTAACCAAAATTTCTTTTACACATATCTTCTGAGAGACTGATCACATCCGTGAAGTTTCAATGAAATCCGTCCATTAGTAGCTCAGGGATTGAGTGGACAAGACAATACTACAGACAGACAGAACAACCTACAAGCTGACACCTATATACCCCCAAAACATAGTATAATTAACTGACACCAAAATTACCTGATTTACAATATAAGATTACTAAAACAATTTGATTGAAGTGTAAAGTGTGTATCAAAGAGATATATGAGATATAGCAAAGAAGTGATTCTATGCATTCTTTAGGAAATGGAACTGTTGTAGTTCCGCAATTTTTTGGCACTCATGAACTTTCAAAATGTTAACCGAGGTTTCTTAATGAAAATCATTAGGAAACCTTGGTAAACACTTTTCAAGTTCATTACTTTGTAACGTTGTAGAACTATTACAGGTCCATTACCTAAAGAAGTTACTTCCCTTTGTTTGGCACAGTCAGTGTGGTAAGCTTCTTGTTTGAAAGTTGCATTCCCTATTGTAAAAGTCAATGTGAAAACTACACATGAACTTCCAAATAGAAATTAGGATTTATTTAACTCAATCCAACCTAGTCTTAACTTTCATGATCCCTAAACTATTTATGAAATCATTGTCAGAAAAGAAACAAGAGCACCGCCTACGGGTGCCTACGCTCGGCTGTTGAGTGCTGGATGGTGGGAAAAAATCTAAGTAGAAAAGGGGCATAATTTGCACAAAATGCATCTAGAGTTATCCCCCTTGATAGCATAGGTTGCTCTTTTGATGGTGAACATGTGTGCTAAGTCTCAAGTGAATGCCTTCAGTAGAACCAGAGATATAACAAAATGTCAAAGTTTTCGCACAACGACGACACGGAGGCTATAGCAATACCTCGGGTTTTCTCCGAAAACAGCCGAGCTAAAAATTGCTTGGTGCAAGCAATTTCTTCTTTTTTCAACAATCTTTTCTACAATATGATGACCAGAGCTGCTTGAGCAGCTGATTTTCTCCACAAGCCCGAATCTACTGAATAGACGGAAATTTAGGTGAATGAATGAATGGATGTTTTTTTCAAGTAAATAAGTGATTTTAGTGTCAGATGCGGAAATATTTCTACAAAGAAAAATTGAAGATCAAATAAATGCATAACATATAGAAAATTGACCTCCGCCTGTTTAATGAATATTTTTCCTCCAATCAAAAACATTTGAGCAGTCTGATAATGGGTCACTTAAGGATCATTCCAGAGAAATTTGGTTGACATCCATCAATTAGGATCTGCCAAAATTGATTTTCATAGTTTCCTTTATATAACATATAGAGAAATGACTTCTTCCCATAAAAGACATTTTGCAACCAATCACAAAAAAAATTGTGGGCTGATGAAGGGCCACTTAAGGATCAATCAAGTGAAATTTGGTTGATATCAATCAATCAGATTCTTAGAAAATGATTTTCAAATTTTTCACTAACATATAGAGAAAAGACCTCTGCCAGTAAAAGACGTATTTTGCATCCAATAGACTGATAAAGGGTCACCAAAGAATCATTCAATTGAAATTTGGTTGATATCCAAGTGTTAGATTCTGAGAAAATGTTTTTAAAATTTTCCTCTATAAAACAAATGGAGAAATGACCTCTGCCGATAAAAGATTTTTTTCATCCAATCACGATAATATTTTGTAGACAGATAAAGGGTCACTCGGGGATCATTCAAGTGAAATTTGGTTGATAGCCATCAGTTAGATTCTGGTTAGAGTCATGTATTACCATATATTGATATTAGCTACGCCCATTTAAGCCTTATTTTTCATTGGATCTAAAATCTTTGAACAACTTTGAAAGAGGGTCACCCAAAGATCTTTCCTGTGAAGTTTGGTTGAAATACATTCAGTAGTTTCTGAGGAGAAGATTTTTAAAGAAAAAGTTTACGACCGGACGCACGGACGGACGGACGGACGGACAGACGGACGCACGACGGACACAACGCCATGACAATAGCCCCAGTGGCTTTCAGCCAGTGGAGCTAAAAACCCTTTCTAAAATCATAAACAAACATGAAGATTAAATTCAGCCCTTCATCTTTTAACGCTTAAGTTTTATCAAGCAATATGAAAAGATTTTTAAAAGAAAAAGTGTACAACCTGACACTACGACAGACAGACGCATGATGGACACAGTGCCATGACAATAGCCCCAGTGGCCTTAGGCAAGTGGAGCTAAAAAAATTCGAGATTTTAAGCCTCTTTGAATGGTATCTTCAACCTCTTAAATCTTGACCACACTAAAATTGTGTCAAATCATTTAGGTAAGTAGAGTTAAAATGTAAAAGAATCAATTACACTAATTGACTCACTTTTTCGTGACCACCTTTTTCCCGTTCACCATTTTGGTGGATGTAGATGTTGAGCGAAAGTTCCCCCCACCACCGCCACCACCTCCAAATGACGTACTTGAGAATGATGTGAAGCTGGAACGAGACGAAATGATGATTACAAACTTATCAACTATGTTTACATATCATATTTCACCGGAAATAGCTAAATTTACTGCTGATGTACACGACTTTCATAAGGATCTGAAACAACACAATAGAAAAAGAACAATAATTATGTGTATTGTCAAATCACTGTAACTGTAATTACTACAAAATGTAGATCCTTTCATTTTTTCAAGTTGATGACTTATTCCAATATGCTACCATTTGCCTGATATTGTAGCATTGATCATTTGTTGATTTTGCTTTTCCAACTAGAACCTGATAATCGATTATGATTTAAAACTACATGTAATTGCCCAACACTCCTTTTTGTATAGCAGGGCAATGTTGTAAACGGCGTGAAAAGGATTGAATTTCTTCCACATGGCATAGTCTATTTAGTGAAGTTGTTTTTTCTTAATGGGTTTTTATGCTGCTTTCAACAATCTTTCAGTTCTATTGGGGCGGGTGAAGCACCTAGTATATCTCACACCAGTACTACCATTACATCCTTTCCTAGCCTTCAGCTGTTATCCCACATAGGTCTATGATTATTAACCCATTGGTTGAAGGCAAATATTCGGAACAATAAGTGCAGCCATTGGTAAGTCTATTAATGAAATGAACACTTACATTAACATAGTTGGGGGGGGGGGGGGGGTATAATAACAAATTGTTATCATACCCTCCCTACTTCAATAAAGTTCTATCAAGATCAATCTGAATTTAAGATTGGTTTTAAAAAAATGCCGTTTTTTTAAGCCTGGTTTGATATCAGGATTCACATTTGTGCAGCCAGGAATTAGTAAATCGTCGATGTTCTGCTAAAACCTCATAACAACAGCTTGTTTAGAGCTGTAGTTACGCGGTTTTGGTCGAAAATCAATGAAATACTGTCTGCCATAGCTTTGCAGGAATATACAAAGATTAGCATGAGAAAGGGATGAGAGGTAAGAATGCACAAACTTTGCAATAAATTTTACAAAATTCTACATCATAAACTCCCTATCTGCATCATGTACTGTACAAAAAACCTACAGAAAAACAACAATTTATCAGATTTGTTTTATGTTATGAAACAGCTGCCACTCTCTCTTATTATTTACTCAATTACCATATTGCTTATAATAAATGCTCCACACATAACCTAACTCATTTTTGCCATATTATTTAGAATAAAAACTCCACAAAACCTCACTAGAAAGTCAGATTTTTTTTTCATACTGTGGGATTCTCTTAGGAATAATTAAGAAACCTTGGTTAATACTGTTAGCTTTACTTCCGAAACGTTGCAGAACTATTACTATTCATCTACCTTAAAAGCAACTGACCATTTTTATACACAAACAATATAAATATGTAGAGAGCAAAACACTCCTTTTCAGAGCAACTCCTGCATAATGGCAAAAAAGTGTTGACAAAAGTTGAAATTGCAATTAACAGAATTTCAGTGTATTCTGAACCCCTTTGAAAACAACAATTTTTATCAAGAGTGTTAAACTTCAATAGCTTTTGGTTAAATCCCGTTATTGCATAAAATGAATGTTTTGAGGTAGTTACAGGTATACATTAACAGACAAAAACCAGGCGTTAACTGGACTAATCAGTAAATTCAAATGCCGTTAACGCCCACCTTTTTTCACTTAAATATTCTTGATCAGGGTCCTAAACAATTTGATAAATTTCAATAATACTGACCTTTTTCTGCAATTTTTTTTTGGCAAAATTTAAATGGATGCATTGAGTTTAAAATTATATAAAAGTTTGAGTTTGCAGAGCGCACACATTGAAAGAACTAGAAAGCCATGAATGGCTTGAGTCGCTCCACAGGCTTGAAATTCTTGTAAAGCAATAAAAGTTTTGACTAGATTTTAAGATATTTTAGATTCTATACTGATGTTGAAAATGATTTTCAAAGTTTCAACTGTATAACATATAGAGAAATGATATCCGCCCATAAAATGCATATTTTTATCCAATCACTATAATTTTTTGTAGACTGATAAAGGGTCATACAAGGATCATTCATATAAAATTTCATTAGTATCCATCAATTAGATTCTGAGAAAATGATTTTCAAAGTTTCCACTATATAACAAATAGAGAAATGACCACCACCAATAAAATACAAATTTTTCATCTGATCACAATAATTTTTGGTAGACTGATAGAAGGTCACTCAAGGATCATTCCAGTGAAATTTGGTTGATATCCATCATTTAGATTCTGAGAAAATGATTTCCAAAGTTTCCACTATATAACATAAAGAGAAATGACCTCCGCCCATAAAATACATATTTTTCATCCGATCACTATAATATTTGAAGGACTGATAAAGGGTCACTCAAGGATCATTCCAGTGAAAATTAGTTGATATCCACCACTTATATTCTGAGAAAATGATGTTTAAAGTTTCCACTATATAACATATAGAGAAATGACCTCCGCCCATAAAATGCTTATTTTTCATCCGATCTCAATAATCTTTTGTAGACTGATAAAGGGTCACACAAGGATCATTCATGTCAAATTTGGTTGATATCTATCAGTTAGCTTCTGAGAAAATGATTTTCAAAGTTTCCACTATATAACATATTGAGAAATGACCTCCACCCATAAAATACATATTTTTCATCTGATCACAATAATTTTTTGTAGACTGATAAAGGGTCACCCAAGGATCATTCATGTAAATTTTCATTGGTATCCATCGATTAGAATCTGAGAAAACTCAGTTTTTACCATATTTGGAAATTAGCCACGCCCATTAAATCCATATTTTTCATTGGATCAAAATTTCATGAACAACTTTGAAAGAGGGTCACCCAAGGATCATTCCTAAGAAGTTTGGTTGAAATTCATCCAGTAGTTTCTGAGGAGAAGATTTTTAAAGAAAAAGTTTACGACCTGACGCACGGACGGACGGACGGACGGACGCACGACGGACACAAGGCCATGACAATAGCCCCAGTGGCTTTCAGCCAGTGGAGCTAAAAATGTGTAAAAATGATTTATGTTAAACACTCATATATGGCATAATTAATGACGTTGATTTTATTCCCCCATCAAATTTTGTGATGTCATTAATTTACCTAGCAACAAGGGTGTAAACAAAAGTGGCTCTGCAATGCATAACGCAATTTGCCCTGGTATAGCCTTATGACAGTATCGCAATTAACTCAAAATGATCTCCTACAAAATCCACCACTCATTACCTATCTACACATGTTTATTTACCCTGAATGGAATCCAGCTGGTGATCGATGAAAGAAAGGGTCTTCAAACAGAGAATGGAACCCAAACGACATGCCTGGGAATCCAAATGGACTAAACCCGATATTTTCAATGGACTGCTGGGACCCTGCATGCCTCCGTCTACCCGCAGACTCTGAACCACGTTCCCGTCGTCTATGTGCATGGCGTCGCCGTCTACAATGGCGGAACAGATATTGGACCCAATGCATACTTTCCATACGATCTTTTCTAATACTAAATGGCTATATGTTTTGTCAGGATATGAGAAAGAATTGATTCCTTTCAAGTTTCAACTTTTTCCGACATCCCTAAAAATTCCCTCCAACCCACAAAGCAAATGAAATAGGCAGCATGCAAATAATTGTTCATGCAAAAAATTGAAAACACAAAATAATGATATGTTCTAACAAAAGCAACTCAAGTGTGCAGTCCCTGTTAAACTGCCTCTTGCCAATTCAGTATATGTTGACAAGAGCAGTTGGAAAATAGATAGGGAAATAAATTAGTAAAATGATTAAGGAGAGCTAATCTACAGGAAATACTATAGTAGTGCATTATCTAAGTTGGATTACTTAAGAAATTCTTAAGTTCTATTATTTTATAGCTAATCTTGAGGAAGGGATTAAAATTTTAGTAAAAACAAGAGGCCCAAGAGGGCCTGTATCACTCCACTGGCTTAAAATCTCAAGATTTGAAAGAGAGATATTACAAATAGAAGGTAATGAAAGTGAACAACATTCAGAAGGAATTCAGACTTTTTCTAGGTTGAAACTGACTTATGAAGGAATGAACTTAATTAACTTATATGTAAAATTACAAGAAAGAAAACTATTTAGATGTAGATTGAAACAAGAGGACCAGAATGGCCCTAAACCGCTTATCTGAATTTTATTGATCCAGTGGATCTCATCCAATCCAAATTTCTTGAACATTTTTAGATGAGGGTCACCCAAGGAACATTCTGGTAAAGTTTCATTAAAATTGGCCTAATGGTTCTGGAGGAGATGTCATTCAAAAATTTTGGGGTCAAAATAAGCCCCGCCCTGCCACGCCTATATATATTTGTGGGTCAATCCAAATTTCTTGAACAACTTTAGATGAGGGTCACCCAAGGGACATCCTAATAAAGTTTCATTGAAATTGGCCCAATGGTTTAGGAGGAGATGAGGTTCAAAGATTTCGGGGTCAAAATAAGCAACGCCCTGCCACGCCCATATTTGGGGTTCACTCCAAATTTCTTATACAACTTTAGAAGAGGGTCACCCAAGGAACATTCTAGTAAAGTTTCATTGTAATTGGCCCAATGGTTTAGGAGGAGATGTCGTTCAAAGATTTCAGGTCAAAATAAGCCCCGCCCTGCCACGCCCTTATTTGGGGGTCAATCCAAATTTCTTGAACAACTTTAGAAGAGGGTCACCCAAGGAACATTCTGGTAAAGTTTCATTGAAATTGGCCTAATGGTTTGGGAGGAGATGTCGTTCAAAGATTTCGGGGTCAAAATAAGCCCCGCCCTGCCACACCCTTATTTGGGGGTAAATCCAAATTTCTTGAACAACTATAGAAGAGGGTCACCCAAGGATCATTCTGGTAAAGTTTTATTGAAATTGGCCCAATGGTTCAGGAGGAGATGTCGTTCAAAGATTTCGGGGTCAAAATAAGCCCCGCCCTGCCACGCCCATATTTTGGGGTAACTCGAAATTTCTTGAACAACTATAGAAGAGGGTCACCCAAGGAACATTCTGGTAAAGTTTCATTGAAATTGGCCCAATGGTTTGGGAGGAGATGTTGTTCAAAGATTTCGGGGTCAAAATAAGCCCCGCCCTGCCACGCCCATATTTGGGGGGCAATCCAAATTTCTTGAACAACATTAGAAGAGGGTCACCCAAGGAACATTCTGGTAAAGTTTCATTGAAATTGGCCCAATGGTTTGGGAGGAGATGTCGTTCAAAGATTTCGGGGTCAAAATAAGCCCCGCCCTGCCACGCCCATATTTGGGGGTCAATCCAAATTTTTTGAACAACTTTAAAAGAGGGTCACCCAAGGAACATTCTGGCCAAGTTTCGTCAAAATCCACCCATTGGTTTAGGAGGAGAAGATGTTTAATGAAAAGTTTACGCACGCACGGACAGACAGACGGATGCACGCACGACGGACATCTGGCCATGACAATAGCTCGCTGGCCTTCGGCCAGTGGAGCTAAAAAATGTGTTTTTTATATTGATCTGTGATGCGAAAGACTGACTGACCAATTCTGATTGACAAGGGAATTGACACAATCACTAAGCTCAATAGAATAACAAAATCATGTACAAATAACATGAATCAAAAGAACACAATAATTTAAGCTGCCTTGTATATCTGTGAAATAAAAACTTAAAGAAGCAAAGAAAATTTTTCTCTTTTTCAAAGCTTTTCATTTGAGGATACAGTAATTATGATTAGATTTAAGAAAATGTCTCTATATTAAATCCTGGCTTAATTACATGTTTTCTTGTTTCACTCTTGAGAACGTGATTCAGAATCTTACTGGAAGATATCATAAGGCTTGCTTAGGTTTTCATTATTTTCCCTTTTCTTTTGTTGATCATGTATTTGGTATGGAAAGGCCACTTTTCATGATATAATTTACTTCAGGGAAGACTACAAAAGCATGCAAGTTTCTTTTCCCTATGCCATTTTTTTCTTTGAAAATAAACCCTCGTTTCAAATGATCTTTAACCCTTTCCTGTTTTACAAAATTTTGGACCTTTCCAAATTCAAAGGTTTTGCAGACGAAAATTTAAAGTGGATTTAATTTGAAAAATAACCATTCAGTAGGGTAGAAAATAGTGTGGAAAAAGAAGAAATTGCTTGTCATAAGCAATTTCTTCTTTTTTCACAATGTTTTCTCAATCATAAAATCACAGGCACGTAAAATGCAGGGATTAAACAGCAAAGGGTTAAGTGATCCTGCTTCAACCTGTTCATTACAAAGATCAGTCTGTTGTTGTCTTCAATGCTTGATCCATACTTTTTTTTCAAGAAGGAAAAGTTCAATCTAAATTCATCATCTTCATGAGAAATATTGTACAATGTTTTCTCTTAAACTTCTAATTGAATGATGTTCTTGTAACATTTGAGAACTTGATTAAAATGTTGAAATAGTCTAAAGTATGAAGGATGGGGACATTTTTTACCTATGTTGTCAGATATCCAATAGAATTCACACAATAGCTAAGATTATCTATTCTACAATAAATAATACATGTAATAAATTACAAAACATCCAAGAACAAAACATATACAATGATTATGAATGATTGCAATATTAGTTAGATGTACATTGTTCATCTATAAATTAAAGCTAGGGTTTACATATTTTGAAACATTTCAATATAGGTATCAAGTCAAGTAACTCTAAACCAATCCAGCCTGCTTCATTCTCTCACCTGTTATCATTTGGGCATATTTTTCTGGAAAAAAGCAAAGACTGAATTCAAAATTTTTCAGAAGAACTGACTTAACTCAAAATTAAAAACTACATACAAAAGACCAGTTTTAATCAATCCAGAAATAGAGGATAAAATTTGAAAATCTTTCCTTGCCTGTAATTGGTTGAAAAATTATGCATGCTGGGTAAATTGGTCATGTGACACTACTGATTCAAATTTTTATTTTTAGATAAGTTGAACAATGTAACTTGTTATTGGAGGTTTAAACGGAAGAGGGTCACTAGGTTACCAAATCATCAAATACAGATGAATAACTACACTGAGGAGGTTTGTAACACATAATTTCAACCTTATCCTGCTGAATTTATTTTTTTGTTTCATTTCAAGCAGTCTAGCTTATGTTTTCCCCACAAAATCAGCCCTGCATTCAGGATGACAAAATGGTGCAAACAGTTAGCCAATTCTACCCCGCTTTGCACGTGCATTTGCGTGCAAAGCAGGGAATAATTGGCAAACTGTTCGCACTCTTTTGTCATCCTGAATGCAGGGCAGGTAAAAAGCAGGCAGTTTGGGCTTAGATCAGACTACATCTGTGAAGGCTGATCTTCAACCATATTGTCTGTCAAAGCTTTGTGTAAACCAAGATATCATGTAACTCAATATTAACACTAATGTAACTTTTGAAGAAAGAGGTAATTTTGTGAACATATGCATCTGTGTATTTAAGTTTTGGAATCTTTCATTGTTCCTTTATCTATGCAAAATATTTTAATATCTAAGCTTGGAACAATTATTTAATTATTTTTTATTTTTTTTTGTAACCCAGTTGAACCTCTGAAGAAAGACAACAAAATAACTTAAAGGTCCAGAAGAAAGCATTAACTGTATGTGCAAACTACTTGTGTTTGCACCAACATCAGCATTCTACAAAACCTTTGTTAAGTCAGTACTGTTAAGACGAAGTTTAAGTTAGGATTAAGAAACAGAAAATAAAACATGCAAAACAAAAATGCTTCTAGGTTTAGTAACTAAGAAAACAAACCGAACAATACTGAAGCAGGCTTTACAACATTTATGAAATAATATCAATTTAACCCTTGTCATCCTGAACCCGGAATAATCCTGTTTTAACAGGAGAATAGATAAAGATCAGCCTGCACATATGTGCAGTCTGATCTTATTTCATACCACCTGCAGTTCATTTTATAACCAGAAAGGTGTAAAATGATGCATTTCCAAAATCACAACTCTCACATTTGGTAACTTCCAGTGCTTTAAGCACTTTGATTTTACATTTATTTTGCAAAGAATTTTTATTCAGCATGACAAGTAATAAGCAGGATTTTTTACTGGTGTTGTAATTATTATAATTCAAAATTTTGCATAATATACAGTAATTGTCTAAGTATACAAATTTTGAATCATACTGATAAAGTTTTATTATGATTTAGATTTTTGCAATTTTGCCTTGTAAGCTCAAATGCAAAAATCTAAATCATAATATTGTTAATATCATCCAGTCAGAGTTCTAAATACACAAGGATCTATCCCAGAGCAAAACATTGGATCTGCTAAATAGGTATAATTCAACAATAAAGCATCAACTTATTAACTGCTTAACTAATATTATTTTCATTATAACAAGGGTTTGGCTACATCTTTTAAAGTGCTCTATTTTCTAGAAATTTCCATCTAAAACATTGCCAAAAAGAATAACAATGACTTCATTATGTCAATCTATATCATATATCACATCAGATTTCATTTAGATTAAGCTAATCTTGTGAACTAAATTGCCCCACCAAAGAGGCATTTTGTAATTGTAATGGTGTGTGCTCATTTATAAATAAATATATTTGAATTATCCAAAATGTTCTTTATAATGACACTTCTACTCACTTTGGAGAACTTGGTACTCATTTGAAAAGTCTCGTTGAGACAATTTTAACGTGAGCTAACAACATAGGGTTTCATATAGAAATAAAGATTTAAGACTGTCTTTACCCCTTCTTACCTGTATCTCTGACTAAAATAGGCCTATTGGTAGGGAATAATCATACATTTGTACCCTGTATGCTTTTTTACTTTGTCAAAATATAAATTTTGTGATCATAACATGTAAATAGTACTACAGAAAGAAAATGTATTAGTTTAAAGGGAGGTAACTTGCAAAGGATATGCAAATTAGATGGGTCTACCTTATAATAAATAGCCTTATAAACAGAGTTGACCAAAAAACAGTTTTGTTTTCTTTTTTCCTGAATAGATCACATCTATATGTGTTCTGTTGGTAACTGAAGTATTTGCAGAATATTGTGGTTAATGATAAACTGAAAATTATAATGCAAGAAATCAAGCATAAGGAGGGGTTAACAGAGCTACGGATAGCGGCAGGTATTTTGGATATCAAATTATATCATTTTAACAATACTTGCACAAATCCTATATTGTGGATACTCCTTAAAAATCGTCTCATCGAGACAATTCAAATAAGTACCCACAACCCCCTCTTATCTGTTTCTCTCTATAATTATTTCTATCAAGCTAGCCAAATCTCAGGATTGTGGGCAACAAATTTAGTAAAACTAGAGGCGCTTGAGCGCCTGATTCGCTCCACAGGCCTGAATATCCAAATAATAACTATTAGAGGATGATAAAGCTGTTTAAATGAGAATTGAAGTGAATGAATGAGTGAATGTTTATTTCAAGTAAATAAGGGTCATATGCTGAAATATTTCTGCATAAAAAACTCATGATCAGTGAATAGCAAAATTGACCTCTACCTGTTACACAAATATTTTTCATTTAATCACAATAATTTTGTGCAGTCTGATAATGGGTCACCCAAGGATCATTCTAGTGATATTTTGTTAAAATCCAAATATAAGAATTTCAAAAACAACAGAATGTTACTGCACAATATACTGGTGTTGGTCTGCAAAAATTTGATTGTAGATCTTTTCACTTTTAATTAAACACTACTAAAAGATGTTACTTCACAATTCTTTGTCATCAAAACAAAATTCTAACTAATTATAGTAAGAAGTAAAATATTCAATCCAATATATTTATTTTATTCTGCCAAATGCCTTAGAGTGCAGTAAACACAACTCTTTCTACCCCACTCTGAATGTCAGGAGGTAAGAACATCATTTTACACTCTGTGCAGATTCACCCTTCGTTCAACTAAACTCACCAATTCTGAGTGGGTATTCTCAGGCTACTTATTTCAACAAATGTTTCTATACATTTGAATTTCAACAAAAGGTTTTGTTCCTTCTAATCTATAATCATTACACCTATTAAATTTAACAAGTATAGAAAAATTCATCATTGAGAAGATACCAAAAGGGTAATCAAATATTCACTTTATATGTTATAATACCCTCTACCAATAAAAAAAAATATGCTGTTCATCTAATCAAATATTTTTTTGCAGACTGATACAACTTCACAGAAATAAAATTTCCATGATATCTAATCCATCTGTTTAACCTTTCAGGATAGTTTGTTTTACCCTATATATGAAGAAATGACCTCTGCCCATAAAAGACATATTTTTGATCTGATCACAATATTTTTTAATAGACTGATAAAGGATCACTAAAGAATCATTCTAGTAAAATTTGGTTGATATCTATCGATTAGGTTCTGAGAAAATGATTTTCAAAGTTTACATTATATAACATATAGGGAAATGACCTCCGCACATAAAATATATATTTTTTATCCGATCACAATAATTTTTGCTATACTGATAAAGGGTCACTCAAGTATCATTCATGTAAAATTTGGTTGATATCTATCAATTAGGTTCTGAGAAAATGATTTTCAAAGTTTTCTCTATACAACATATAGAGAAATGACCTCCGCCCATAAAAAACACATTTTTCATCCGATCACAATAAATTTTTGCTATACTGATAAAGGGTCACTCAAGTATCATTCATGTAAAATTTGGTTGATATCTATCAATTAGATTCTGAGAAAATGATTTTCAAAGTTTTCTCTATATAACATATAGAGAAATGACCTCCGCCCATAAAATACATATTTTTCATCTGATCACAATGATTTTTTGTAGGCTGATAGAGGGCCCCTCAAGGATAACTCATGTGAAGTTTTGTAAATATCCATCGATTCGTTTCTGAGAAAAGCCACCTATTACCATATATGAAAATTAGCCACGCCCACTACAGCCATGATTTTCAACCGATTAAAAATCTTTGAAGGAATCTGATAGAGGGTCACCCAAGGAACATTCCTGTGAAATTTGATTGGAATCCATCCAGTACTTTATGAGGAGAAGATTTTTAAAGTAAAAGTTTACGGACGGACGGACGGATGCACGGACGGACGGACGGACGCACGGACACCTCGCCATGACAATAGCCCACTGGCCTTTCGGCCAGTGGAGCTAACAAGTGTAAGCACCCTACCATAATAATTTTAGTGAGTGTTAGGGACAGAATAGTGCAAGCAGTATGAGTTAACAGTAAGTGTTAAAGTGTTAAAGTAATTAGGTGACCAGGCCTTGTTTGCACTTTTGTTTCATTTGCTTTTAATGCAAGTCAGTTTTGAAAAGTTTAAAATAACAAAAGACGTTTGTAAAACATTTATGCCCAACATAAAAGCAGGTCAATGGCCTATTCTATGTCATTCAACAATGGCAAATGGCAGACTTAGTAAGTTCAGCTTGATTCAACCCGTAGTAATGAAGCTTTAGAAATAAAGCAATACTATTAAAATTTGAATTCTTACAAAAATTGCTCTACAGTAAGTGTAATTCTCTTTTCTTTAACACTAGGCATCTATTTTGTATTGAAATAGACATGTGACTAAATTTAAATTTGAGATGTTTTGTGCAAACATGGCTACTAATTTACCCATAGTGCAACACAGAAAATAAGCAGTGCTCCCCACCCCAAATACATTTTTCACAATGAATTTCATTTACAAATTATTTCAAACATGTATATTAAAAGTTATTGCATAAGTATAATTTAATCATTTACAACAAGTAGGCAATTAATAACATGTTACACAATATGAAATACCGATGTTCATTTATGTCACATTATTTCAGGAGTTTGACATTGACATATAACCTTCACCTTGTAAAGATGAACCAAAACTTACAAAAAGAAGTTGTTTTTTCAAAAGAATTACCTACATATTCAACTTACAGGGCTTTAAGAAAACTAAGCTTTTGTCAGAAAATAATAAGTCAGCTATGAAGGCATTTATGCGTAGGCAAGCTTTAACCCCCCCCCCCCCCCCCTTATCTTGCAGTATTTAAATTTTGTTTAAAAAAGACTGCCAATTTTTTCTGATATTTCAAACTTTCTGACTCAAGTAACGCCAATAATAGATCTGTAGAAAGCAGGCACTATAGGCTAAGGTCAGATTGCACATCTGTGCAGGCTGATCTTGGTCTATATTGTCTATATTGTCAGCTTAATCTTTGTGTACAACAGGAACGCATCTTGACTGTTTGTTTGATTGGGGTTTTACGCCGCTTTTAACATAATTTCAGACATATTGCAGCGGCTGGAGCAACTTACTACAGTTTCCTATTAGGTCTACGATTATCAATACATTGGTGGTAGAAAAATAGTTGGAAAGGATGAGTGCCGCCATTGGGATCAAACCCTGGACCTCTAGATTGAGAGTCCAACGCACTACCAACTGAGCTATGAAGGTGGCAGAAATATATCTTGAACATCAAGTTAGGGGTTAAAACGACAACACCATCGGCAATTTAAATGCTTATACACAGGTGATAGAGCAAGAATTTTATGGAAAGAGTTTGCGAAATAAGTTGAGTAGAAAATGATGAAACAGACGCTGTTTTGGTCCCTGTACCTACCCTGAACTCCCGCCCCCGAAAGGGTCAAAATGTGACGATGAGGAGAAAAAGGAGCTGGGTCCAGGAAACCCTGTAAAAGAATCTGCAAACAAACCATTCGAAAAACCACCGTGTCTTGGTCCTAAAATCAGAAAAAATATCATTGTTCTTGTTCAGTAATTTGGAGATTGCTAGCTTTGTGCTCTGACTCCCAAAATTGGATACATTTTGGCCATTTTGGGATTATGAATATATGACCAAATTCAACTAGAAATTGTTTACATATCTTATGTTAATTTACACCTCTATAAGAATTTTTTTTAGCTTACACAATTTCATTACATTAAGCTTTTTAAAATCAATTCATGCACAGTCATTGGGATACAAGTTCCCATTACTTAGACAAATCACTCTCTATTCTGCTTTCTGTGAAATCTTACAGTATTTGCTCCCTAAATCAAACTCAGGACTTCTTGGTCATACCACTGATGCTCTATCTTTTGACCACAGAGACCAAACAATGATACTAGCTTATAGTTCTATCAAACAGAGAGTGATTACTTAGGAAATTCATGAGGTCAGAGCAAAACTACTATAAGTGCCTATATATCCATGGGCATGGCATAGGCGTAACTATGATTTTAAAATTCATATGCACAAAACTGGCAACCACCTGAAAATATATTAGACTATTAAATTTAATCAAACTGATGTCCGTCTTCATTGAGCAAAATGGAGGACAGAGCAAGAGGTCCCTAGGGATGATTTAAATAATTTCGACGTTAATGAATGGTCAAAATATCGCTGTAGTTAGGTTATTCAGGGCCTGAAAATTCTACTTGTCCGCTAGTCCTGCATGTTTTTTTCCTTCTTTGTCTATATAAGCAGGACGAGTAGATTTTGCAAAATTTCACTAACGAAATTAATGTATCACTATATTTTCTTATATAGCAGGACGAGTAGAAATTTCAAGAATTTTCAAGCCCTGTTATTATGATCATTCATCAACAGAAAATCATTTGACAGGATTTATTTTGTATTAATATGCACTTGAGTAATGTGTGTAATGGCAGTTACATCCTTGATATGCACTTACTATAGTTTTGTGCTCATCCTTCGAAATAAAGAAATTTCTTTAATGCTTTTCGGTGGTTTATCGAGAAAAAACGGTAGATTATCACTTGATAATCTCACCGCTAAAGCAGTGAAATTATCAAAAACTTAAACCCTGCTTTGGTGCATTTCATATTATCTGACGTCATCTATGCGGGGCGAAATAAGTGACGTCACAATGAACGTTGCATAGCAATCACGCGCAAAATGATACGCTTTACGAAAATAATTATGTCCTAGAAATTTAACATTTTGTCTCATTTTTGCATTAAAGAAATAGAATAATCGTTTGTTTTTCGTGTAAGATCGATAAATATTTCATTTTGTGAAAAACAAAAGCTATATTTTCACTCGTGTCTCTGCCACTCGTGAAAATATAGCTTTTGTTGTTCACTCAATGAAATATGAATCGATCTTACACTGAAACAAAGGATTATCCTCTATATATTACTGTAGTCAGTATTCAGTATTTTTCTTCTGCTAAACCCTAAACTAGATATGTCACAATGCTGACAAATACCACACACCCCTCCCCCATCCCCACTGCTTTGTCTCAGTTCTGTAAAGGGTTTTCAGACAAAGTTTGATTCTGACTTTGACCTTCAAGACCCAAAAACAAATGGGTACTGATAGGTCATGGGCACCAATTGTATAATGTTCTTGATGCTAGGTCACTTTGTTCTTGAGTGAGAGTCTGGGATGCGAAAAACGTCCAGGAACATACAGGGTGATCCATTATACCCCCATTTTTTTCTACCTAGGAAAGGGTTATTAATATATATACCTACCAGAAAAGAACTCGGCAAATGGATCCCTCCCACCAAAGAATTCTCGGAAAACGTCCTCTGGATCACGGAAATGGTAGAACGTATGGTCATTAAAGTCGTTATATGTATTGTTACCCCTTCCTGAAAGACCTTCTTTTCCATATTTGTCGTATACTTTACGTTTTTCCTCTGAAATGAAATTGTATGTGATTTTATTCTTTATTATTATTTATCACTCCACTGGCTTTCAAGTACCTATTAATGAGAAACTCAGGCAGATATGGAAGTTCACAAGGAAATTTGTGAAGAGGACAAAAGATGGTAAAAAAAGTCAATTTTAGAGTAGGCTTTCCTTATATGGACAGCTGTTTTGCAAAATATATTTTAGTATTGATTCTAAATGGAAAAAGTTCTTTTTATATACGGCAAGATAGATATGTCTTAATGAATTTTTAACTAATGAACAATATTAAATATAGAATGGAACAAGAGGACCCAGAGGGCCCTAAATCGCTCACCTGATATTTCAAGTAAATTATCATTAAGACTCCTTTTCCTATGATATGGCATGAACCTTCCCATTTTCAACAGAGTTCATTCTTGTGACCTGGCAAACATTTTGATCAAGTTGCATGAAGATTGGACCATATTTGTAGCGTCTGGAGCTCTTACAAGAAAATTGTCATTAAGGCCCCTTTTCCCGTGATATGGCACGTATACTTCCCATTTTCAAAAGACTTTATCCTCATGACCTAACAAACATTCTGAAAAAGTTTCATGATGATTGGACCATAATTGTGGCTTCTAGAGTGAAAACAAGAAATTTGTCATTAAGGACCCTTTTCCCGTGATATGGCACGGATCCTTTCCATTTGAGCAATTTTCATAAGGGACCACATAAAGAATATTTCTGCCAAGTTTGGTTGATTTTAACCCATAAGTTTAGGATGAGATGTCATTTAAAGATATTGTTGACAAAATTGTCATTAAGGCGGCTTTTTCTGTGAAATGGCACGGATCCTTCCCATTTTCAATAGACTTTATCCTCATGACCTCAAACATTCTGACCAAGTTTCATGAAGATTGGACCATATTTGTGGCTTCTAGAGTGTAAACAAGAAATTTGTCATTAAGGCCCCTTTTCCTGTGATATAGCACAGATCATTTCCATTTTAGCAATTTTTACAAGGGACCACCCAAGTTTGGTTGATTTTGACCAATAAGTTTAGGAGGAGATGTCGTTTAAAGAAAAAGTTGACGCCGAGACGGACTGATGGACAGACGGACACCAGACATTGATCGATCACAATAGCTCCCTTGAGCACTTCGTGCTCAGGTGAGCTAAAAATGACAATCATTTTTGTGTAAATAAGCCTGACCAGTACATGTGCAAATCAAAATTGTGCTTGAGGAGATTTACCCAAGGAAAATTATCCTGCTTGGTTCAGTTGAAATGGGTCAAATGGTTAGAGGAGAACATTTTATAGTGAAAATAAGCCCATCCCTGCCACCCAAATATTTGGGGGACAATTCATATTTATTGAACAACTTAAGAAGAGGGTCACCAATGATCATTCATGCCAAATTTCTTTGAAATTGGGCCGATGGTTTGGGAGAAAAAAGGTTTTTAAAGATTTTTAATGAAAATAGCAACCCCCCTGCCACGCCCATATTTTGAGGTCAATCCAAATTTCTTGAACAACTTTAGAAGAGGGTCAAACAAGGATCATTTATGCCAAATTTCATTGAACTTTAGGCCAATGGTTTGGGAGTAGAAGATTTTTAAAGTTTTTATAGCGATTTTAGGCCCCGCCCTGCCATGCCTATATATGAGGCTTAATTTGAAAAACTTTAGAAGAGGGTCACCTAAGGATCATTCCTGTGAAGTTTGCTTGAAATCCATCTATAAGTTACTATAAGAGCAATTTTTTTAAGAAAAGGTTTATAACCAGACATACTGACACATAGACACACGACAGACACAATGCCATGACAACAGCCCCACTGGCCTTTGGCTAGTGGAGTTAAAAATGAAAATAAATGAAAATGAAAATAAAATAATAGATACATTCAAAATATCATCAGAATGTGACATAACTTACTGTCTGAAAGAACTTCATAAGCCTCTGCTATTTCTTTAAATCTTTTTTCTGCTTCATCTTTTTTGTCTTGATTTTTGTCTGGATGCCATTTTAGGGCCATCTTTCTATATCTGCAAGAAACAAGAAAAGTTTGTGAAACATAAATACAGTCCCCAAAACTGACATTTAGTCAGAACTTTGACCTTGACTGATGACCTTTACCTTTGTCACATGACCTTAATTTTGGTATCTGCAGATGCATGTTGATGACATCCATCAACATGCTACACATTAGCATTATATCTAAAATGCTTGAAGAAATTGAGAATGTTAAGTTTTTAGGTAGGTTTTGCAAAAGTTTGACTTTGATATATCCCTATGACCTTGTCACATGACCTTAGCAGATGTGTATCAATAGAATTTAACGCCAAACAATTTATGCATTTTACTTGTTTTTTGGATTGGCTTTAATTACATGTAATTGGTAATATCAAGATTAAAATTTGCAAAATATATGGCCTTCAAGATTTATCTCTTGACACAAGAGACTTCTATTAGAACATAGACCAATAACATTGAAGTCATGTTTTTTTTGCATCAGTAACTACCATGATTATAACAATATGGAAGTTACTCATGCTACAAACCACAAAAATAGAGGGGTATTTCGGTTTTTAGATCAAAGTATTTCATGAATTATGGCACAAATCCTTTGTTGTAGGTACTCATTGGCATAATCTCATCAAGACAATTTCAATGAGTACCCACAACATAGGGTTTCATTTAGAAATAAAAAAATAGATTTGCTTTACACCCTTTTTTTTGAACCTCAGATGATAATTTGTTATTTTGGACTAACCAACACAGTAGTTAACATGATATTTATAATTATTTTATTGTTAAAATAATTTGTTTTATTTTCCTATCGAAAACTTATCGTCTGCCTGTAGAGTTAATGCGTAGTAAATTTCATCGATACCGTTCCATCTGAGTGCACAGAATTTTTCCCGCCGAGAGGGGGGGTATATAAATCGGTTCTCACGTGCGCCTTTCTCTCTTGCTTAACAAACGGTCGACGAGAAGGAAACGCTGTTTAATAGATAGAGAAACATGCCACGTGGAAGATCACAAGGAAAGAAAGTGCGAGGGCGGACGTCCCAGGCTGCAACTTCAACAGGCACTGTGAGGACGAGGGGCAAGAAAAGACAAGCTTCGGAGCCTCTTCAGGAGACGGTAGACGAATTGGTAGAATCTTCAGAATCGGGTAGGCATAATGTTATTGACTTTGGTATTGTCTCTAAAAATTCCGAGAATTCTAATGGCCAGACCGTTCCCACATCAAATAAAACAAATAGCCAAGCTCCGTCGACCGCTGATTGTTCACCCCCTGGGAACCCGGAGGTGAATATGCTGTCTTTGGCATACAACGCGTCCGTTTATTCTACGGCTCCATCGGCACCGGTTACTACTGCACCGACTTTAAATACCGGAAGCATCTCAGACGAGGCCATGTCGGGCCAACAGGCGACGCAGGTTATACTCCTGGCAGACGACGATATTGCCGCGCACGTTCCGGCAGTCATCAAACAAAAAATTGGTAGAGGCGAATTTATTAATTTGGCATTACTTTTAAAGGGCGCTGTTGAATTATCGGAATACTGTCAGGGGTCCCTGTTTAGGTTGAATAGAGATGGTTTTGTGGAGACGGGTCCGAAAGAATGCAAAGATAAGATTTCTGCTATTGAACCTTGGACCGATGCTTTCACTATTTACATGTCAATTTACTTGTCTACTCATTCGGATAAAATATATGAAATGTTACACTACATGTACAATATAAGGGAATGCGCCCGACGCCAAGATGGGTTGGCCTGGAGAAATTATGACGAGCAATTCCGTCTCAGACAAGCAATCTCTCCGGCACCATGGTCAAAAATTAATAATGACCTATGGTGGCGATGTATGCAGGTTAGATCGGCCACAAAATCGGTTTCTACAAATCTCCGGTTTACTTGTAACGATTTCAACAAAGGAAAATGTACATGGGCAAATTGCAAATTTGCGCACACCTGTTCAAAATGTGCAGGTCCTCACTCACAAGTGAATTGTTTGAATCATACTGCGGAAAGTATTCGGAACCAAGATATTTTTCGTGGTAGGGGATCGGGTTTTCGAAGCAGAGGGCAGTTCCGAGGTAATTTCAGACGATAAAGAAAGCGGGAGGGAGATTGGCTTAAAGGGAAGTAGGTTAAACGAGTGCATGTCGCTGGCAAAAACGCCGATAAATTTAGACATTTTGGAACAATATCTTACTTTTTATGATAAAAAGGAGGCTGCATTTTTGCTAAGCGGTTTTCGTGACGGTTTTTCTCTTGAATATACGGGCCCACGAGAGGCACGCGATTCAAAAAATCTCCGGTCTATAGCTTTAAACCCCGATATAGTTAAAAAGCAAATTCAAAAGGAGGTGGAGGCAGGCCGGGTTGCTGGTCCTTTTCACGAACGACCTCTGCCAAATTTGATAGTAAGTCCCATTGGTTTAGTACCAAAGAAAAGTCCTGGAGAATTTAGAATGATCCACCACCTATCATATCCAGCAGGAGGGTCAGTAAATGATTTTATTGATCCATCAATCTGTTCGGTACAGTATACGAAATTTGACGAAGCTGTTAGGATGGTCCAAAATCTAGGCCAAAACTGCAAGTTATTCAAAACGGACATCAAAAGTGCATACCGTCTTATTCCTATTAAACCATCTGATTTCGAGCTATTAGGGTTTTGCTACGAGAATAAATACTACATCGAGAAATCGCTTCCATTTGGGGCATCTATAAGTCCAATCACCTTTGAGCGTTTTTCAAGATTTTTACAATTCTGTGTCGAATCGAGGTTGGATACGGCTGCGTTGTTACATTACTTAGACGATTTTCTCGGGGGGGATAAAACTTACGACTCATGTCTCGAAGCTTTACAGGTTTTTCAAAACGTTATGTCGGAATTGGGCGTTCCACTCGCTGACGAAAAAACGGAAGGCCCGTCGGAGGTTATCATTTTCCTAGGATTAGAAGTGGACACGCAAAAAATGGTTATTCGCATTCCAAAACAAAAAATTGACGAAGTAATCGTTAAGATTAAGGAAATTCTGAGAAAAGAGAAGGCGACACTCAAAATGATACAGTCACTGATAGGTTCTCTCCACTTTTGTTGTAGAGCAATCGCAATGGGCCGGCCCTTTATACGCCGCATAATTAATGCTATTTGTGGGCTTTCCAAACCGTTTCATCATGTACGTATAAACCGCGAAATTTGTCGTGATCTTAAAATGTGGCTCTTATTTCTGTCTAATTTCAATGGGGTGTCATGTTTTCACGACATGTACTGGACGGTTAATCACGAGGTAGAGTTGTTCACTGATAGCGCTGCAGGCAAGGACCTCGGATTTGGTATATATTTTCAGGGTCACTGGGCTCAGGGTAAATGGCCGAAGACGTGGTGTGAAAAAGGTTATACTGAAAATATTACTCTTTTAGAGCTGTTTCCTATCTTAGTAGCTCTCTTTATTTGGGGATCCAAGTTGAAAAACAAAAAAATCTTATTTCACTGTGATAACAAATCTGTTGTTGAAATAATAAATAAATTAACGTCAAAATCTGATCTTATCATGAGCATGATTCGTCTAGTTACTCTGTATTGCCTGCAACACAATATTCTCATCAAGGCTAGACATATAATGGGCTGTAAAAACCAAATCTGTGACGCTCTATCCCGTTTTCAGGAAACCAGGTTCAGACGATTAGCACCCCATGCGGACAAAACACCTCATCAAATACCGGAATTCCTTTGGAGCGTCTTCAGTGGAGATCTCGAGACCTCTTATGTAGAAGTGTAGCAGCAAATACGCGGCTAACATATGACGTAGCGTTAAGGGCTTTTAATCAATTCAGATCTAGTTATAACTTGAACTCCGATTGGCCAATACCGTATTCTCAGGTAGCACTTTTTATTGCCCATTGCTATGAATCCGACAAATCTCCTAGAACAATTCTGACTTACATATCGGGTTTGAATTTTTTCCATAAATTGAATGGTTTCTCGGACTTGACCGATATCTTTGTGATAAAAAAGATGCTAGAGGGATGCCGTAGAACCCGGTTACGCGAGGATACGAGAACGCCATTAAGAAAACCCATCCTTGAAGCCGTGTGTTCGGCCTTACCGCTTGTGGCTTACAGCCATTATGAAGTGGTTTTATTCAAAGCCTTATTTAGTTTAGCGTATTTTGGGCTTTTCCGGGCAAGTGAACTAGTTATATCATGTAAATCTCAATGTCAAAGAGTGATTAACGCGTCCGGTGTAACCCTTGTGCCCAACAAGTTCATATTATTACAACTTCACTATTCCAAAACGAATCAATACGGCAAACCAGTGACAATAAAACTCCCAAAAGTTGAAGGGAGAATATGTCCCGTGCATGTAACAGAGGATTTTCTGGCACGTCGACCATCGGTAAGCGGTCCATTTTTTGTACATAACGATGGGTCGCCGGTTACAAGAACACAATTCTCGGCAGTTCTTGAAAAATGCATCGCAACCGCTGGCTTAAGCGCTTCGGGTCGATACCGAACACACAGCTTCAGGATAGGCAGAGCAACCGATTTGGCTATTGAAGGCGTTCCTTCGGAAGTAATAAAGTACTTGGGACGATGGAGTTCTGGCTGTTTTAAAGGATATATACGGTTATAAGGCTTTTTATTCAGGTTGTAGTTACAACGTTTTAATTGTTTTCTCCATTTAAGCTGTCTGGGTTATTGGAGACTCGATCCCTTACTGGGCTGGTGTTCGGGCAAAGGAGAGAGGAACGCCGGATCTATGCCTGCCCGAAGGTTCCATCGAATGGCTTGGTGTTAAAGGGTTGGGTTGGCTACGGCTACGGAAGACTATCGAGGCAAAAGTGCTATTTTCAAATAGCCCAAACCTTATCATTATCAATTTGGGTGGTAATGACTTAAGCAACTTAACTAATTTGCAAATAAAGGATGCTATACGTTCAGAGGTGTCGTATCTCCGCGATGCCTTCCCCGACTGTGTCTTGGTATGGATGGACATACTACAAAGGCAGGTTTGGAGGGGAGCTTTGGGGGGATACGATGCCATCGAGCGTAAGCGGAGGCGTGTTAATAGACTTGGCCGCGAGATTATCGGTAAATCGGGTAAAAGTGACGTCATTACACCCGATATTGACAGTGCTACGTCATTTTATCGCCCAGATGGTGTTCATCTAAATCTGGTGGGCTTAGAATTTTACCTGGATTACGTCAGGGATATGATTTTAAAGTACATGTCATAGATCTAGGCTAAAATTTGAATTTATCAATTCGATATCGGCTGTTCATTAAAAAAAAAAAAAAAAAAAGATTCAAGATAGGCGAACAAACGGTGGTTATTTTTTATTGGGGGATAAATTCTCGAATTTATTTGTGGCGGTAATAAAAAATATGTTGCGCATTTATATCGAGTAATGGTTTACAGTGTACTCGGTAATTTCAGTAGTTTCTAATAATTGCATATTGCTTGCGTATTGTATGCCTTTACAGTCGGTGGATCATCATTGCAATACAAGTGAAGTAACTCCGAGTTCAGATTTAGAGCGGCCAAGACTATACCACGCCTTTTACAATTAATAAATTTAGTACCTAATAAACAGTGTATAGGGAATTATTAAAATATGGTATTGGTAGCTGTAGTTGTTTTTGTTTATTCGATTAAGGAAAATAATTATATTTAGCTCATATTATCTCGGTGCAGCATCAATGAAATTCCAGACATTATTATTACCTGGAGAATTATTGCACTTTCATCTTACATTTATTACATTCAGGAAATAACATGCATTTCATACAGTTCTGAATTGAAAAACAGCTCTGTATGCAGGTACCTTAAGGTAGTGCACCAATAATATTTCTGCAATATTTTGGATGTATTGAACTTTTACTGTTAACCAAGGTTTCCTTATGATTTCATTTGAAAAGCTTGGTCAATATTGTGAAAGATTATGAACTCTGAAATGTTGCGGAACTATTATGGGTCCACTACCTTAAGTAAAGTTGAGTTGAAAAGGGGGCTTAATTCAACAAAGCCTAAAAAATTATAGTCAAGCTGAAAATAATATGGAAGACAGATTTCCAGCAGACACTTATAATATAGCTGTGTCTGCTGTGTGGTAGGTGAATGACTAACATCAAAGTACTGCACCCTGTTTCATACCATACACACCAGGTAAACAAAACAACACTTTCTATAAATACTGCTAGAAACTCTTGTTTCCAGAATAACAGAAACAAGACAATAAATTTCAATTATTGTACCACTTTTTACAGTGCATTATTCATTATACCCCCCCACCTACGAAGTAGAGGGGGGTATATTGGTTTCACCATGTCTGCCTGTCTGTCTGTCCATCTGTCCGTCAATCCCTCCGTCCGTCCGTCCATCCGTCCGTCCGTAGACCTTTTCGTTTCCGGACTCTAACTCAAGAACCAAATGACCTACAATCATGATTGATTGAATGGAGTTTAACGCCGCTTTCAACATTATTTCAGTTATATCGCGGCAGCTGGAGCACCTAACAATGGATTCCTGGTATTTCTCTTACCAGTACCACCATCACATTCTTTCCTAGTCTCCAGCTACTATCTCACATAGGTCTACGATTATCAACCCATTGGTGAGAGACAAATAGTCAGAAAGAATGAGTGCCGCCGTCGAGGATCGAACCCGAGACCTCTAGAATGACAGTCCGACGCGCTACCAACTGCGCTATGACGGCTGCACCTACAATCATGAAACTTTATACAAGTGTTCCTTATGACCCAAGGAAGTGCCCTATTGTTTTTGGGTCATGTAGGTCAAAGGTCAAGGTAGGTCAGCCTTTGTTCAATTTTCGTTTCCAGACTCTAACTCAAGAACCAAGTGGCCTACAATCATGAAACTTTATTCAAATGTTCCTTATGATCCAAGGAAGTGCCCTATTGTTTTTTGGTTACATAGGTCAAAGGTCAAGGTCACAGTAAATTTTTGTTCAATTTTCGTTTCCGGACTCTAACTCGAGAACCAAGTGACCTACAAGCATGAAACTTTATGCAAATGTTGCTTATGATCCAAGGAAGTGCCCTATTGTTTTTGAGTCATATAGGTCAAAGGTCAAGGTCACAGTAAATTTTTGTTCAATTTTCATTTCTGGACTCTTAACTCAAAAACCAAGCGACCTAGAATCATGAAACTTCATGCCAATGCTACATATGACCTCAATATTAGTTACAAACACATCATGCACTAATAGCACTTGCATTCTGACAAAGCACTTGTGGGGGGTATTAGTCTGCTCTGCGACAGTTCTAAATTACTTCAGTTATTAAAACTGATTTAAGTACTTAACGATTGATTCCAGTCATTTCTCAAAGCCACCTTCATAGCGCAGTTGGTAGCAGGTCGGACTTTCAATCTAAAGGTCCCAGGTTCGACAAATGTCAAGTGTTAGCTTGAGTTGGTTTACTTAATCAAATGTAGCTGTTTAATTGCAATTAAAGGTCATTTTTGGTTCAGTTGTAGAAATGTTATTTTCAATTTATAATTGAATTTCCATTCATGACCACGATATGGATAGAATTATAAACTTTCCATTGGTCAGAACAGCAAATTCATATGATATTCAAAAGTGATCCTATATTATATAGGTACATGTATGACCATGCAATGTAAATATTTTGGGGGCCTTATGTACTTTTTTAGCACAGCTGTTTTCGGAGAAAACCCAAGGTATTGCTATAGCCTCCGTGTTGTCGTCGTTGTCGTTGTCATGCGAAAACTTTGACATTTTGTTATATCTCTGGTTCTACTGAAGGTATTCACTTGAAACTTGACACACATGTTCACCATCAAAAGAGCAACCTATACTATCAAGGGGGATAACTCCAGATGCATTTTGTGCAAATTATGCCCCTTTTTCGACTTAGATTTTTTCCCACCATCCAGCACTCGACAGCCGAGCGTAGGCACCCGTAGGCAGTGCTCTTGTTTAGATTAATAATCACTCATTAAAAAGTTTTTTAATAATAAAAATAATCTTATTTTACTATTTTATGGCATTTGTGTAAATATGAGATAAAATAGACAAAATAAAATACTAAATTCACCTTGAATTCAAATTTATTTTTCAAATTATTTCTTCCTAAGCACAAAAGAAGATGACAAGATATATGCGTATTAAATATGAAGATAGTTGATTTTAGTCATCAATTATGAATTTGCACCTCTTTTAAGTTCATTGCACACATTGATACATCTAATAACAGTAATCAATCATTTCCAAGCATAAGCATAAAACTTGGTCTTTTATCTTAAATTCTAGGTAAAAGTGCATATTATCTATTTACCCTGATGTGCAAACCATGACATCTCATTTGAAAAGCGTTTTTTAAAAAACAAACAAAATCTGCTTTCTACAAGTTTTTGCCTTATTAAATTTCGAAACACTTTTAAAGGATTCAACCCTTTGATGCTTAGTCCCTGCTTTTTACATGCCTGTGATTTTATGATTGAGAAAACATTGTGAAACAAGAGGACCAAAATGGTCCTAAATTGCTCACCTGAGTCTCCTTGACCCCTGGGACATCACATTAATTAGATAGGCAGATGTCAAAAAGAAGATAATTGCCTAAGATCAATACTATGGAACATTTTCAGCGAAGAGCAAGACAGATATGCCTTTTTGCTCTTTGATTCTATGTAAAAAGGGATGCACTCGGGTGGAGCCCAAATATGACCCCAGGGTCTTGATATGAATAAACTTGGTAGAGGTCCACTAGATGATGCTACATACCTACTATGAAAGCTGTCTGCTTTCTGGTTTCATAGAAGAAGCTTTTTGAAGATTTTCATTTTTTACCCTTTGTGCCCATAAGAGATAAAGGGATGCACCCGTGCAAAGCCCAAATATGACCCCAGGGTCTTGATATGAATAAACTTGGTAGAGGTCCACTAGATGATGCTACATACCAAATATTAAAGCTGTCTGCCATCTTGTTACAGAGAAGAAGATTTTTAAAGATTTTCGCTCTTTGATTCCATGTAAAAAGGGTTAAGCCCGGGCAAAGCCCAAAACATGACCCCCAGGGTCTTGATATGAACAAACTTGGTAGAGGTCCACTAGATGATGCTACATACCAAATATGAAAGCTGTCTGCCTTCTGGTTTCATAGAAGAAGATTTTTGAAGATTTTCATTTTTTACCCTTTGTGCTCATAAGAGATAAAGGGATGCACCCGTGCAAAGCCCAAATATGACCCAAGGGTCTTGATATGAACAAACTTGGTAGAGGCCCACTAGGTGATGCTACACACCAAATATTAAAGCTGTCTGCCATCTGGTTACAGAGAAGAAGATTTTTAAAGATTTTTGTACTTTGATTCCATGTAAAAAGGGTAGGGCCCGGGCAAAGCCCAAATATGACCCCAGGGTCTTGACATGAACAAACTTGGTACAGGTCTACTAGATGATGCTACATACCAAATATGAAAGCCGTCTGCCTTCTGGTTTCAGAGAAGAAGATTTTTAAAGATTTTCATATTTTCACCCTTTTTGTTAAGGGTAAAGGGAAAGTTAAGGGTGGGTTTCATTCATTTGAACAAATTTGGCAGAGCTTGACCCAAGGAACATCCCTGCCAAGTTTCATCAAGATTGGCCCACTGGTTTAGGAGGAGAAGATGTTTAAAGAAATTGTGGACGACGCACGACTGACGACGGACATTTTACGATCCCAATAGCTCACCTTGAGCACTTCATGCTCAGGTGAGCTAAAAAGAAGATATTGCTTCTGACAAGCAATTTCTTCTTTTTCCACACTATTTTTTTCCCTACTGAATGGTTATATTTCAAATTTAATCCACTTTAAGTTTTCGTCTACAAAACCTTTGAATTTGGACAGGTCCAAAATTTTGTATAACAGGAAAGTGTTAAAATGTGATGAATATAACTTTATGAGTGCCTGGCTTGAACTGTTTAGCGCTGAGCCATCAAATATCATGTGAGCAGTGATGGGGTAAAGTTCTTGTGCAATAACAATAGCTGCAATGCTAGCATTCTCATTCCTGGATTTCAATAGTTGAATTTTGATTACTCACACTGAATTTAAATTTCAGTAAATTTAGCAATTTGACAGATGTCGCAAGTCAGAGGGTGTCAATCAAATTGAGCTTCGCTCTACCTCTTGACTAACTTAAAAGGACACCACAGTATACTATATTTTTTGTCAGTGTATAAATAAAATGAAACTTACGCCTTTTTAATGTCTGTTTCGCTGGCATCTCGAGGCACATCGAGGATTTGATAATAGTCACTCCCCATCTTGTCAGCCTTCATAGAGGCAAATTCTAAAAGTAGAAAATAACCATAATATGCATGTATGACAATGGTCACATTTTCAGCTGGCGTCAAAGAAGTTGTTAAATTTGCCCTTGCAATGCCACACTATTCTTGGACTTGTGGGACAATCTATATTAGAGAAAAAATTCATAAACTAGAAAGCCATGAATGGCTTGAGTCGCTCCACAGGCTTGAAATTGTTGTAATAGCAAATCTAAGTTTTGACTTGATTTTTACATATTTTGGGTTCTACTGATGTTAAAAATGATTTTCAAAATTTCCACTATATATAACATAAAGAGAAATGACCTCCGCCCATAAAATGCATATTTTTCATCCAATCACAATGATTTTTGGCTGCATGATAATGGGACACCCAGGGATCATATCAATGAAGTTTGATTGAGATCCATCAGTTACATTCTGAGAAAATGATTTTCAAAGTTTCCACTTATTAAACTATAACATATAGAGAAATGACCTCCGCCCATAAAAACCATATTTTTCATCTGATCACAATATTTTTTTGTAGACTGATTAAGGGTCACCCAAGGATCATTCATGTAAAATTTGGTTGATATCTATCAGTTACATTCTGAGAAAATGATTTTCAAAGTTTCCACTATATAACATATAGAGAAATGACCTCCGCCCATAAAATACATATTTTTCATCTGATCACAATAATTTTTGGTAGACTGATAAAGGGTCACTCAAGGATCATTCATGTAAAATTTAATTGGTATCCATTGAAAAGAACCTGAGAAAAGACACTTTTTACCATATTTGGAAATTAGCCACGCCCATTAAATCCATGTTTTTCATTGGATCAAAATTTCTTGAACAACTTTGAAAGAGGGTCACCCAAGGATCATTCCTGTAAAGTTTGATTGAAATTCATCCGAAAGTTTCTGAGGAGAAGATTTTTAAAGAAAAAGTTAACGACCAGACACACAGATGGATGGATGGACTGATGGATGGACCCACGACGGACACAACGCCATGACAATAGCACCAGTTGCTTTCAGCCAGTGGAGCTAAAATTATGATGAATATGACAAAATCCAAATTAATTCTTCCTTAAATTGATGACTCAGTTGGAAAAGTTGTAACTGCCTATATGCTTATAGGCAGTTACAAATGTTTTGGACTGAACCATTGAAATCTTATCATTTTGTACAAGGAAAATGATAATGTCATAGGTACAAATGCCCTGCTAAAATAATGTCTAATAAACAATTGATTGAATAGAGTTTTACACCACTTTCAACATATTTTTCAGTTATATCGTGGCAGCTGGAGCACCTAAGAATGGATTCCTGGTATTTTTCTCACCAGTACAACCATCGCATCCTTTCCTATCCTCCAGCTGCTATCACACATAGGTCTACGATTATCAACCCATTGGTGAGAGACAAATAGTCGGAAAGAATGAGTGCCTCCATCGGGGATCAAACCCAGGACCTCTAGATTGACAGTCCTTCTAATAAACAAATATGGAATCTAATCTGTGTGTAATTTCACTGGGCTTGTGGTGAAATTTACAAGCATTATACATGGCGAATTGTTCATGACAAATTAGGAAGAATAGAGAAAATAAAATAGTTACACTACATCCAAAATTATCCCTTGTCATGCTGAACCCTGAATATTCCTGCCTTAGCAGGAAGTACAGACAAAGTTAAGTCTGCACATATGTGCAATCTGAACTCTGTCTGTACCACCTGATTTTCCTTCTTTCAATCAGTAAAAAAGTTTGAAAAATAACATAATTTCACAATGAAAACTGACTCACAATTTAGAAATCAGTGCTTTCAGCACTTTGATTTTAATGCAATTAATTATACTGAGGATTTTTTTCAGCATGACAAGGGTTAAGACCTGCAGAATTTGAATATGCATCTTTTTTATATGAAAGAAATAATTTCAAGATAAATAATATTATGCTTCAATGTATATCGCATAATATAATATGATCTACGTCACGGGAGTGAAATAATAAACCCGTTGAATATTTTTGATATTACGCGGGTGTTATTACACTAGTGGAATAACTATGAAATGACGTCATAATTAATATATTGTGACGTCATTTTCAAACGGCGTTACAAGTTTCGCCGAAAATTGAAATTTGAATTTCATGAATTTTGTCGAATTTTTGCTTAAATTCGGGTCATATTACAAACAGAATATAACATTTGTGCTCATAAAATACAGAATTTATTAAACATCATCTAAAACAGATAAAAACTTGGCGCAGCCTCGTTTTTATCTGTTTATAGATGACTTGTTTAATAAATTCAGTATTCAATGACCACTCATTCAATAACCTCTATATATCAAAAGAAATTTGTAAGTCACCTGTTTTGATATACATCCTTGCTACCGTGTAAGCAAAAAAAACAGGCGGTACACCTTCTCATTTATGTAACTTGATACATTATCCTTCAATTATCACAATAAAACACCCCCATTACGAGTTCAGTCAATGTCAATTAACAACCCAAACTCTGCTATTAGCAAAGGAAACACATGGTTTCCATAAGTTTTCTCAAATGTCACAATTTTTCCGCAAACTCATCAAAATATTATTGGATCACTAAGACTGATGCTAGCGTTTAATTTTTCTTGCTATTTTCACTTTAATCCTATTCACAAAACTGCTAGCTAAAATACTTTTGCCTTGAATTTATGTAGTAAATTCAGAAATTGTGACCGTTGAAACACCACATGATATACTAGATTGTCCTACAGCAAAATGTACGATGACTTATGTTTCTAGGATTATAGTGACATTGCCAAATTTGAAAACTTTTGAAGCGACCAATGAAAAAGAAGTCCGAAAGTCACCAGACATTGAATGGGCACATGTCCACAATATCACCTGACTTAACCCTTGTCATGCTGAGCCCCGAATATTCCTGCTTTGGCAGGAGCTTAGTAGACAAACATCAGCCTGCACCTATGTGCAGTCTGATGTTAGTCTACACCACCTGTTTCTCACTTTCAAACCAGAATTGTCAATAGATTTAGTTTTTCAATAAAAATTGACCAACAGTTGGTACTTTCAGTGCTTTTTGCCCTTTGATTTTGATGAAAATTTTTAGCCAAAATTTATTCAGCATGACAAGGGTTAAAATCTGACAAGAATAAGCTTTACTGTACCATGGATTGAATAAGTATGATACTGTTCAAAAGACATCACATGATAGGTCTTGGCACTGAATAAATCATTCAATCTTTTGTTTGAATGTGGTTTTATGCTACTTTTAACAATTTTCAGTCATATCACAGAAGCTGGAGAACTTACTATGGGCCATATACACTTCACATGAACCATAATAATATATAATATTTTTTTTATCTTGGTTTTGATATATGAGATGAGAATTAAGAGAGATAAAAAACATTACTTCTTTCACACTAATGGTATCATGATGAATTGTTGATAATTAAATCTATGACATACCATCATACAACAGAATCTTTTCCCTTGAAACAAAATTGTACCTTCATAATTTGAAACAAAAATTTTCGATATTCTTTGGACAATTATTTCATTGCTGTGGAGTCCTTGATTATTGGAAGTCAGAAGCCACTTCCATAAAGCAGTTGACAGCCTAGCTTACTCCTATTCATTAGGTTCCAGGTTCGATTCCTGGTGAATCACAACATATATCCCTTCCAGCAATTGTCTCAAAACAATGGGTTTGTAATTGTTACTAAACAACTGCAATGAGCTGCTGGGACCTTCGAAAGGATGAAGTGATAGCACAGAAGTGGGAAAACTATTGGTTAGTTGTTCCAGCAACCATATGACTAAAATACTGTTTAAATGGCCACTTTCATCCCCATTCAAACAAACAAATTGTTGGAATGAACAAATAAGTTGGTATGACATACAGTGCCACTTTTACTGTATTTCAAATACTATGCCTATGACCTTACCAAAGCTTTTGTATTGCAAAATCAAAGTACTGTATTTCTTCTAATAAACACTCTCTTGAGCTATACATAACATGGTTTGAAAGCTTTTATTTAGTATGCATCTACTGATTAAAAAAGTAAATTAAATTGATGTCTTAAAATTCAGGGATTTGAAGTGTGGTTTTTTTTTGTACAAAATGTAGGGGTGCTACTATTAGGTAAGGCACTTTTATTAGGGGAAATATGGTGTGTTTAGTTAAGGACAATAATTAAGTCAGATCTAAATCAGTCATCATAATAATGCCTTCAAAAATTAATGAATATTATAACTAAATTATATCAAAACAAGATATTATCATCACCTGAAGACAAAAACCTCGTAACTACAGCTTGAACAAAGCTGTAGTTACGAGGTTCTGGTCACTAGTTAATATTATGTCACATGAAACAACAAGGAAAGCGGTCATTGGCCAGAGATGGCAAAGAATTAGTTGACCTATAAACATGGTGAAATAATGACCATTGTCAAACTGTCTTGTGGTTACCTTATCATGATGTTAATAATTACAAGGTGACAAAATTTTAGACTTGCTAAATTTGAAACCAAATATGTTTCCATGGTCTTTTTTGTAAACTAGGAAACTGAGGCTGTTTACAGGAAATTTTAGACTTGCTAAATTGTCAATATTCTTTGTTCATAGTAGAAAAATCCCCCATAAATCTAGAAAATATAGGGCATCTTCGAAAAATATGGGGCAATCCCCCATCCCCCTGCCGAGAATAAACCTGTTTATGCTTTAGGCTCACAGGTTCAATTTTCAGCAGGTATACAAACATGGTAAAAAAATCAAGACCTATTGATATGGAAGCACAAAATGTAGCAAGAGTTAATCTGCAAAGGAAAATAGTTCTTAATAATATATATAGTATAGAAAAGAAAAAATTGCCTGAAAATAGGCAATTTCTTTTCTTCCCTCAATTTATTGCAAAATAACAATTTCTACAGATATATAGTAATTAAAATATCAGGCTCTTTCAGTATAGGTTTATTAATGATATGTTATTTACACAACATTCCTTTGCACTTCATCATAGCAATACAAGTCTTAGACAGGCTTTTGAAACTTGTGGTTTTGGGGGATTACAAATGTTTGAAATATTTCTTTGAAAAGTCTCTGTGTCTTCTTACCTAGAACAATTTTGGTTTTCCCTGAAACCTGCCACAATTTCTTTATAAATGCCAATTTATTTATTTATTCATTTATTTTGCATAATAGGAAGGAGCAAAACAAAAGGGTACCAAAGTGGCAGCTGTGGAATAGTTGCAAGTTTAAATCAGTAATTGAAAACAGCAAAGGGGAATTATTCTGTCCAAATGAATGTAGGAGTTACCTGCAGTTTGTTTGAATGGGGTTTAATACCACTTGCAACATTACTGAGGCTGCAGGGAATCCATAAAGGTCAATTCTTGGGGTGGGGCGAGTGTGTGTAAGTGTGTGTGTTGGGGAGGGGTATTGTTAGTGCAAGCTTATTGCAAGCCCCTGATGTTTGGGAGTCTTGGTATTTCTTCCACCAGAAATCTTCTCCAGGCTTCCAGCTACTTATCCCATATTGATGGGAGTCAAATATCAGGATAGACATGTGCTGTAAGAGGAATATAACCAAAACTCAATGATTGGGAGTCTAGGTTGCTACAAAATAGCTATTACTGCGACTTCCCATTGTGGCAAAGCAGACTATTACACCCCCACCCTTCCCCTCCCCCCCCATCGGCGTTTTGTCCCAGTTATGTATGCTGTTTTTGGACAAATATCAATTGTGACCTTGACTTTTACGACCCAAAAACATTAGGGCATATGCTTAGGTAATAGGCAACAATTGTGCAAAGTTTCATGGTTCTAGGTCTCTTTGTACCTGAGTTACAGTCAGGAAACGAAAAAAGGTCTACAGGCCGATGGATTGACTGACAGACGGAGGGTTAGAAGGACAGACAGACGAGGCAAAATCAATAATATACCCCCTCTACTTCGTAAGTGGGGTGGTATAAAAAGGTATTGGAGGCATTGGGAATTGAACCTTGAATCCCATGATAAGGCATTTGTCTTGCTATTGAAAATTATATTCGAGGAGACAATGACCCCTCTTGAACAAAGATGTTTGTTTCTATGGAGTCTAACACCACTTTCAACATATATTTAATCATGGTGGCTGGTGCACCTACCCATGTTTTCATGTCCTTTCTCACACCAGGACAACGACAATGTCATTTATTCAGGGTCAGTGCAACACAATTGTAAGTGCCTATAAATATATAGGCACTTACAATATTGTTGTGCTAGCCCCGCGATTTCATCCCAGCCACCTGCTGCTCATCCCACTTAGAAATACTACTTATCATACACCCACTAGTAGAAGACTCATGTAACATAGACTTTAGTAAGAACTAGAACTGTCGCAGAGCGGACTCATACCCCCCACCAGCACTTTGTCAAAATATAAGTGCTTTAAGTGCAAGATGTGTTTTTAACAAATATTGAGGTCATATACAGCAATTGCATGAAGTTTCATGATTCTAATTCCCTTGGTTCTTGAATTAGAGTCCGGAAAGAAAAACTGAACAAAAATTAAATGTGACCTTGACCTTTGTCCTATGTGACCTAAAAACAATAGGGCACTTCCTTGGGTCATAAGTAACATTTACATAGAGTTTCATGATTCTAGGTTGCTTGGTTCTCGATTTAGAGTCCGGAAACAAAAATTTACTGTGACCTTGACCTTTGAGACCCCAAAACAATGAAAATTGCAGGTGCACAACTTCATATGATAGGATTACTTACCAAATTTGGTAACTCCCCTTATGGTAACTGAGTTTTGAAATTTTGAATTTTAATTTTGACTACTCCGCCCCCCCCCCCCTCCTTAAAAAGTTCAAAGTGGCATAACTCTGAAACTAATGACTGGATCAGGATGGAAATTGCAGGTGCACAACTTCATATGATGAGAAACAACCTGATAAAATTTCAGCAAAATTGGTCTAAACCTGTGGAAGAAGAGGACACAAAATTTTACCCCCCCTCCTTCAAAAGTTCAAAGTGGCATAACTCTCAAACTAATGATCGGATCAAGATGAAAATTGCAGGTGCACAACTTCATATGATAGGAAACAACCTGATAAAATTTCAGCAAAATTGGTCCAAAACTGTGGGAGGAGAAGAGGACTCAAAATTACGTCTACGGAGGGACGGACAGATGGAGGGACAGACAGATGGACAACTTGATTCCAGTACACCCCCCCCCCCCCCATAACTTTGTTGTGGGGGGGTATAATAAAGACGGATGAAAGTTGGCCGAGACGATGTTTGAACTCACGACCCAACAATCATCAGACAAATGCATTACTCCTGAGCTAGTCACTCTTGCTCAAGGAAGATGTAGTCAGTCTATTATCATAGAAAGCCAAGGGTAAATCCGTTTCATTATCCTCATTTATTCTGATGAAGTGCTTTATGCTTCCAATATGTCAATCCATGGTTATCTATCTTTTATTTATGCTCCCATGGTAACCCTTTTCATTACTGGAAAATAATGACCCGTAATTTGATGACTTTCTTTCCATTTTACAATCAAAGTCCGTAAAGCTCAAGGCATATGGAATTCTTATGGATTATTACATTGTCTAAAATTGGCTTCCAATATATCATTAAATCGCCATAAAATCTGCAATCTTTCGTCCTTTTTTTACTTTTTTTCTTTTTCTATTAAGTTTACTGATGACCATTACATTTCAATCATGTCAATCAATCTTTCCAAGTTGATCTTTTTTTATTCTTTAAATTGGCAATTTTTATCTATGTGAAAAATCACCTTATAGTTATAGCAATTACACCCTTTGCTGTTTAATCCCTGCTTTTTACATACCTCTGATTTTATTATTTAGAAAACATTGTGGAAAAAAGAAGAAATTGCTTCTGACAAGCAATTTCTTCTTTTTCCACACAATTTTCTACCCTATGGAACGGTTATTTTTCAAATTAAATCCATTTTAAATTTTCGTCTGCAAAACCTTTGAATTTGGACAGGTCCAAAATTTTGTAAAACAGGAAAGTTATGTTTGTTGATTATCAAAAGAAATATCGAGTCAGTCAGTAGTATTACAAAGAGCTAAAAGTGAAGACTCAGATCGGACTGCAGTTTTGCACAAGCTGATCCAAATCTTTTCTTGGCACACACATGAAATTGCGTTAAACGCACCCACAATATGGTAAATTGTTTTCTAAGTAACTACTTTAACAAGGTGGCGAACACTCACAAGATACACCTGTTACACTGCTGGATGTCCAAGTACATAAAACAACAAAGGGAAATAACTCAATAATAAAGGCAGGTAGAGTTATGGTTCTTATCCATTGCACTCTGTAATGATAAGAAAAACATTACTGCCAAGTTTTAAATCAATTGGACATAAGGTGTCTGAGTTATGCTCCAGACAAATAAAGTGTATGCTGCCAGCCCTCCAGACCCAAAATGCCATGGGGTATCCCATTGCACATCCTGTCTTCTGACAAGGATGTTAAAGAATTTGATCTGTTGTCATGAGATGGGCTGAGGAATTTAATCAAAATCATATAGTCTGTCAATAAAATCTTCTAAAAGGTCACGATGGTAATATTCATTAAGGTAACTTTGGTTTATGCAAAAAGCAATAAAGATGAAAACCAAGCACATTAACTTTCAACCATTATTTTATTCAATGCCATTATACAAGCCATCTTTTCTCGATGTGTATCATTTGTGAGCGACCAAAATGCCATAAATACAAATTGAACAAGAAAACTTCGAGACAAAATCGTGTCCACGGACAGACAGATGGACAGACAGACATCCATGGCAATCAAGTATTCTCCCCTCCATATCATGGGTGGGGTATAATTCTCCCTTGTCATACTGAACACCAAATATTCCTGCTTTTGGAGGAAGAATAGACAAAGAACAGCCTGCACAAGCGTGCAGGCTGATCTAAGTCTTTAACACCTGCTTTTCCCTTATAATCCAGAATAGTTCATAATCATAATTTCCAAAAGAAAAACTCTTACAATTAATGCATTGTGTGCTTTTAGCACTTTGATTTTATGGGTATTTGCAAGATTTTTTCAACAGGACAGGGTTTAAAGCTATATTTATTAAATTTTGGTTGCCCACTTATGAAGATTCATTCTACTGTATTAACTCTTTACCACATGACAAAATACTAAACAGATCCATATTCAAAGATTTTTTGTTGGGGGGGGGGGGGGGGGGGGGGGAAGAACTGTACTGTACTGTACTCTCTTGGAAGGAGGTATTGAATATGTTCAAACTACACAAAATGTTTCTCAAATATCCATGAAATGACAATCATAAAATTAATCAAAATGAATACTGATACTAAGTATGTAATTAGTTTTGTCAATAAATATCATAAAAAGCAGCCTAAGACTTGTTTTATTATATTTACTTCAACTCTAAGAATGAATTGATTTTGCTACATTATTCACTCTTTGTGGTCTATTGAAGGGCTACTTTACTCATAACATGTGAGAAATTCAGATGGCAGTGACTAATTTTTCTGCAATCCTTCATTATTCTATGGAAATTCAACAGCTGAAAACTCTGTCTAATTGCTGAAATCTTCAGTGGATATCTAAGTTTATTAAGAACACAGAAATAATCGAAGTGCATATTATGATTTACACCGATAGAAACAAATATAAGTTCTTGATCATGGTTTTGAAATGTAATATCAAGGGAAACAGATTTAGCCGTGTTAGTGGAACATTATTTCCCAGAAAACAGCAAATCAGTTTGTCAGAGACAGACAGACAGAATGAAAGTCAGACACTGTCAAACAAACAGACTGAGGGAGCAAATAGCTTTGGTTACAATGTTCTATAAGCTTAGAGATTTATAAAAGAATGAGGTAAGACAACTCTACAAGAGGCCCAAGAGGGCCTGTATGGCTCGACTAGCTTTAATAAACCCTGACTTTCCCCCTGCCACACCAATATTTTGGGGGTCAATCAAAATTTCTTGAACAATTTAAGTAAAGGGTCACCCTAGGAACATCCATGCCAAGTTTCATTGAAATTGGCCCAAATGGTTTGGGAGGAGATGGATTTTCTAAGGTTTTAATTGAAAAAATGCCCAGCCCTTTTCTGAGAAAAGTCACTTTTTACCATATTTGGAAATTAGCCATGCATGTCCATTAAATCCATGTTTTTCAATGGATCAAACTTTCTTGAACAACTTTGAAAGAGGGTAGGATCATTCCTGTGAACTTTGGATGAAAATCATCCAGTAGTTTCTGAGGAGAAGATTTTTAAAGAAAAAGTTTACAACCGGACGCATGGATGGACGGACGGAAGCACAACGGGCACAGCTCAATGACAATAGCCCCATTGGCCTTTGGTCAGTGGAGCTAAAAATGAGCCAACAAAATCCCTCATTAATTTCAATTTTGCTTTCAGATTTTTCTCTCATTAAGCAAGTTTCAATGAGATTTCTGGCAAAAAAATGAGAGGATCTCTCAAAAGCTCTCCCAAAAATGATCCCTGGGGCCCAGCCCAAAATCTAGGGGCCATGGCGACTAGGCTCCTGATAGTCTTTTTCCCTGTGAGACCTCCAGTTGATTTATACTAGAAAGGATATCTCTTTCAATTATTAACTCTTGTCTTGCGGATCCCAGAATTTTCCTGCTTTGGCAGGTTGTATGGACAAACATCAGCCTGCACATATGAGCAGTCTGATCTTAGTCCATATAACCTGAGTTTCCTTTTTAAACCAGAAAAGTTTCAGAAACTGCATTTTCAAAATCAAATGCTGGCTCAAAGTTAGGAAATACAGAGCTTTCAGCAATTTTGATTTATATATAATTTTGCCAAGGTTTTTTTTATTCAAGGACAAGGGTTAATTAACAAAGTTCCAAGATATTCCTTTTTCATATCTTTAACTGAAATAGAAAAATCCCAATCTATCCATAGCTCAAAAGCTTCAGGATGATAAAACCATCTGTTACTCAGCATACAGGGAAGTCCTTATTAACAAGACATAATTATAGTAAAACTGCCAGGAGCAAGCATGAACAAGAGTAGTCATTAATTAAATATTTCATCCTAACACTTTCCAATTTTTCAAAATTTTGGACCTGTCCAATTTCAAAGGTTTTGCAGACGAAAATTGAAAGTGGATTTAATTTGAAAAATAACCATTCAGTAGGGTAGAAAATAGAGTGGAAAAAGAAGAAATTGCTTGTCAGGAGCAATTTCTTCTTTTTTCACAATGTTTTCTCAATCATAAAATCACAGGCACGTAAAAAGCAGGGATTAAACAGCAAAGGGTTAAGCATTGCGCTGACTGCTGAGGCATTCAAAATGATCACTAAAAGTTAGTATCATATAGGTATGAGATAAATACTTCAGCTCTATCATGAAACTATAATATAAAGGTGTGTTTTTTCAGATAGTAGTTTGATACAATTCCGTACTCTATAGCAAACCTTAATACAATTGATTGATTGATTGAATGGAGATTAATACCGCTTTCAACATTATTTCAGTTATATCGCGGCTGGAGCACCTAACAATGGATCCCTGGTATTTCTCTCACCAGTATAACCATCACATTCTTTCCTAGCCTCCAGCTGCTATCTCACATAGGTCTACGATTATCAACCCGTTGGTGAGAGACAAATAGTCGGAAAGAATGAGTGCTGCCGTCGGGGATCGAACCCGGGACCTCTCGAATGACAGTCCAACGCGCTACCAACTGCGCTATGACGGCGGCCTTAATTCAATACTTAAATCTGTGGCAATACTAAAGTTAATATATTTGACCTTGAAAAAATTACCTCATCCTTGAAAGTGGTATCAACAGAAAGGTCTTGTCACAAGCAATACTCATGTGGTATATAAAGGCTCTTTCTCTTACCAATCAAAAGTTATTGCCAATGTTAAAGTTTTTTTTAAGGATGGGGGGGGGGGGGGAGACAAACAGACAGGTCAAAAATGATTCAATCATACACAACTAGATTGATTTGTGAACTGGTATCAGATTCAAGACCCAATATTAAAGAGTCTAACAAGCAACTTTTTACTGAGCTATGACCACTGTGTTACAGTGGAATCCTGTTAATAGCAACTCCAATTTGTCAACCATTTTGTTGCAATTCACCCGAATTTGCTATAAACTGGAGCTATTTGTTCAGCATGTCTATTGTTTGTGCACATACTAAGTTGCAATTAAGTAGTGAGATGCTATAATGATAAAATATATACATGTATAATAATAATAATGATAATAATAATGTTTGAAGCAAATTCTGGTAAATAGTGGAATCCACTTAATTGCAACCCTGATTATAGTATCATCAGAGATGAAACTAAGTAGTTGATTGATTAATTGATTGAATGGAGTTTTATGCTGCTTTCAACAATTTTTCAGTTATATCACAACGGCTGGAGCACCTAGCAATGGATCTCTGGTATTTCTCTCACCAGTACTACCATCACATCCTTTCCTAGCTTCCAGCTGCTATCTCACATAGGTCTATGTATCAACCCATTGGTGAGAGACAAATAGTCAGAAAGAATAAGTTCTGCTGTCGGGGATCGAACCAAGGACCTCTAGATTGACAGTAAGATGCACTACCAACTGTGCTATGACAGCGGCGCAACTTACAGAGGATTCCACTGTAAACATAATGTGACTTAAAGAACAAATAGCTCCTGTTCATGGCAAATTCTGGTTAATAGCGGAATCCTCTTAATCACAATCCTGATAAAAGTATTATCAGGGTTGTGATTAAGTTTTGTTTGTTTGTTTGAAGGGTTTTACGCCGCTTTCAAAAATTTCGCAGTTATATCGCGGCAGCCGGAGCACCTAACAATGGATTCCTGGTATTTCTTTCACCTGTACTACCATTACACCCTTTCCTAGCCTCCGACTGCTATCTCACATAGGCTTACGATTATCTACCCATTGGTGAGAGACAAACGTCGGAAAGGATATTTGCCGCCACCGGGGATCGAACCCACGACTTCAAGATTGGAAGTCTTATGCCTAACCAACTGCGCTATGGTGGCGCCTATTGGGTTGTGATTAAGAGGAGTCCACTGTGGCAATATGACTTAAAGAACAAATAGCTCATGTTAATAGCAAATTCTGATTAATAGTGGATTCCTCTTAATCATAACCCTGATAATAGTATTATCAGGGTTGCTATTAAGAGAAATCCACTATATTTACAGTTAGTGTTGTAACGATTATCGGAAATAATCGATTAATCGTCGCTGAAGTCCGAGATCGGCGACAATCGATTCTTGCTTCGAAAAATCGATGTCGTTACTTGTTTTCCTTTCCAGTAGTTTTTATCCGTTGTGTTTATTGAAAATAAAGGGACATCACTCTTAAACTCAAATTAAAAAATTGGCAGACGATGGTAATAATGCTTCTTTGTCAGATATTTTTCAATATCCAATCATGGAGAGTGACCGTCAGACATGGCCGGAACGAAATCCCTGGGTCGGGTAAATTTTACCAGATTGTCAGTCCGAATGTCAGTCACTATGTTCTTGGCAAAATCCTTTTTTAACTGAAAATCCATTCTGATGTTTATGAAAACACTAAAAAGGTCAAATTTCTCATGAAAAATTGACAATTGGTAAACAGATTTTCTACGACTTTCGGCACCGCTAGAAAAAGCAAATTCTATTTTACAAATCGCATCAATTAGAAGGCCTTAGAACTGATTTCAGGGTCCAATTTTTAAAGAATTACTGAAAGCTAGTCTTATTTTACCTGATTTTTTTTTTAATTTTTCCAGTTTCAAAAGCACAAACACAATGATAATTTTCTGCTTATTCGTACCCAAGAATGTTCGACCCATCAAATTATTTGTTATTTTTATGACAATCTCAAGTGCCTGTATTCTTCTGAAAGACATTTCTTTTTTTTAACTCTTGTAGATCTAATTTTGGCTTTTAAATCAAAGCACTAAAACACTGACAGATTGAGAGAAATCTTACCACCTACCTAGGCCTGAAATGTTATTGCTACAAAGTTAAAAGTTTTCTCTCTCAAGTTATATTCAAAATATGCAAAAAGCATAAACAAACAAGATAAGTCAACATCTGATTGTCTAACAACTTGCTAGTCGCTACAGTAGATTGTTTTGTATCAATTAGGTTCGGAATTTTTTTTACATAATGGTGTGTCAATTATAAATATATATAAATGATGCATGTAACTTTGGAATAATTATTGATGTCAGCAATTATATTTTTTGTTGTTGTTCTTATTTTAGACCAACAAGAAGTTAGTGAGCAATTAAGGTTTAAAAAAATGGTAATTATCCTTGGTTTATATAACTATCAAAGTGCATTAATCATCGTTTTCTGAAACAAAAAATCACCAACTATGAAGTAACTTGATACTTTGGAGATTTCTTTATAGAACTTAAATTTGAAGGCTCTAATGATTTTCTGTCTCATATATATTTCTCCTCAATATTTCTGATCTTTGTTATTTACTTGTACAGTTGATTTGAATTCCATTTTTTGCTTGAACAACACTTACTGTTGATACTTGACAACAGGTGACAAACTTGAGTCTTTGGAGGTAATAAACAACTGCATCCAACAAAAATGAAGTTTCGATTCTAAAATCGATAATTGAATCGAAAACAGTTTCCGATTCAATTCGATTATCGATTCTGATCTGAGTCCGATTTTACAACACTATTTACAGTATGACTTATAGAACAGATAGCTCCTGTTAATAGCAAATTCTGCTTAATAGCGGAATCCTCTTAATCACAACCCTGATAATAGTATTATCAGGGTTGCTATTAAGAGGAATCCACTCTATTTACAATATGACTTATAGAACTGATAGCTCCTGTTAATAGCAAATTCTTGTTAATAGCGGAATTCTCTGAATCACAACCCTGATAATAGTATTATCAGGGTTGTAAATGAGAGGACTCGACTTTATATACAATATGACTTAAAGAACAGATAGCTCCTGTTAACAGTCAATTCTGGTTAATAGGGGAATCCTCTTAATCACAACCCTGATAATAGTATAATCAGGGTTGTAAATAAAAGGACTCCACTTCATATACAATATAACTTAAAGAACAAATAGCTCCTGTTAACAGTCAATTCTGGTTAATAGCGGAATCCTCTTAATCGCAACCCTGATAATAGTATTATCAGGATTGCGATAAAGAGGACTCCACATTTTATACAACATTTAAATTCTATTTTTAAAGCAGTCTCTGTAGCCTAAACTGTGTCATCAAAGAGACATAAAAGGTTTAGTGGTCATCATGAAATAGACGTGACAGATCCATCAATCTTGCACTCCCCCACCAAAAACTGTCACAGTGACTCATAGTAATACATTAATTTCAACATTCCCCCATGTGAAACTGTCTTAAAATGGTGATATTTAGAGAATTAATTTTGCTGATGAATTATTCAATTAATAAATGTGAACTTCATAATAGACTAGCAGCCTGATCTTAATCATGTATGCCTTAAGTAGCTAATATCATGTGATCAATGATATTGACAATAGTACTTATAATTGCGATCAAATAAAATGAAGAATTCTGATTGGTTTAAATCGCATCACATGGGGAAATCCATTGCACTTCATTTCTGTATAAAATGCAATAGGTCTTTCGGGAACCCCCCGACCTTCGATCTGCAAGTCCTGTGTTGTAGGCACTCGAATTAACCTAGTTCCCGATCATCAACACAACATTGCTATTTGATCTATTATAAATTAAGATATTTTCGAAAGAATTTACGATCACAAGCATACAGTTCTGATTCTGAGCCGAGGTAAATAAACCTAGAAAACTGCGAGTCGACGAAGATCATCAAGCAACCCTCTCAACTAAGACTAGCCACGCCTTTTTCATTTAAAAATACAGACTAACTTGGTAGAAACAAGTATTTTTGTCATAAGTACCTCTACAAATTTTAAAGTTGTCGTTTATTTGTGTATCATTTGTTTTACTAATGACAGTTCACTTTGATAGCGAGATGAAAAATACACAATCTAAAAATAGATTGTGTTATCTATATGTGAAGAAAGTAGACTTGAAGCTTTAATGTTCAGCAGAGTATTTTAATAGTTTCTTCGATCTAGAGGATTGCAATTATAAGGGACGAGTGTCTTTTTCACTGCGTTTATTGGGGTATAAAGTGCAAATGCCTTATCACAAGGCTTAAACATAACGCCCTACGGGCGTTATTTGCCATGTGCTAAGGCAATTTCACTTCATACCCCAATAAACGCAGTGAAAAAGACACTCATCCCTATAGTAATGATATTTATGGAAATAATATTGACAGAAGTATTTTTCTATTTCTAATATTGTCAATAATAATCAATAAAATTGGCAATAGAACTGGTGACAATATCTATGGAAATAATATTGAAAGAAGTATTTTTCTATTTTCAATATTGTCAATAATAATCAATTATATTGACAATAAAGTATAGTATTATTATGGCCAATATTGGAAAGATTGGTCAATTTCGTCAGGGATTGACACTAACCTCTGTGCGTAAGGAGTCCAAGCTCAAAATAATGAGTCCGATTTTCATAATGCTAGAACATAGTTGAATAGAAGAAATTGCAATTTCTTATTTTCAACAAGTCCTCCCCCTTCCCCCCCCCCCCCTTTCCAGATTGATCCTGGGAGTCCATTGGACTCCTTACTTGCAAAATTTAGGAATCCAAACTGGTTGACAAGGAATCTGGGACTCCCGGACTCTCAAACCCTGAAAGTGATTCAATTTATTATCAATAAGACTGATTGTGTATGAGCATCACCCATGACAAAAGTCTCTAAATTTGTGTAAATTAACACTTGTCATGTTGAATAAATTTTGGCTAAAAATTTTCATCAAAATCAAAGGACAAAAAGCACTGAAAGTTCCAACTGTAGGTAATTTTTTTATTTGAAAAACTAAATCTATTAACATTTCTGGTTGGAAAGTGATAAACAGGTGGTGTAGACTAACATCAGACTGCACATATGTGCAGGCTGATGTTTGTCTTTAGCTCCTGACAAAGCAGGAATATTCCGTGTTCAGCATGACAAGGGTTAAAACTTATGATCGAAAAGAGTTTACTACCAGAACTGTACAAGAAATCAATGTGTACATTCTGTTGAAGTACCGTATTTATTCTAATAATCGCCCATATTCTAATAATCGCCCATCCCCCAAAACACCGCTCAAAATCGGCCATTTTAAGACCAATTTACGGAAAAAGTTGATGATTCTAATAATCGCCCATCCCCCGATTTGACAAAAAATGCTCGAAAGTAAACTTCCAAATTATTCCAACAAATACTATAAAGTTCATGCAACACCTACGACAAAAACAAAAAACAATGTTGATTCGTTTATTTAGATGAACTGGCATTCGTTTACGAGAGTTATTGAAGATCGGGAATTGCTTGTGATCTTTAGGTTTGCGATGGTCGTGACTGCATAATTTACTCAGATTTGAATAAGTTCTATGTTTCATCCTACACGCTTATTATCGGGTACCGCTGATTATCAAAAACGTTTTCTAAGTCCGATGTCAAAGAAAGAATGCGTGCAAGATTTCCGGTCAGATGTAGCTGCGTTTTCAGCTCCCACTGACGGAAAAATGAATAAGTTTTTAGTCCGAAACATGGGACTATATTCTAATCTAAAATAACGATATTCTTAACAAATAACTGAATAAAAGAATTTACCGATATTCAATGATTTTTCTTTAAAATCCGAAATTAAATCCGAGTAGCAATCTGGCCAATATAGGCAAATTAAATAAATATTTTTGTCTCGCAACGAGGTAAAGGACGCGGAACAGTTTATTTCACACAGAGGGTGAACAGATGATCAAAGACGCCGACGGCTATTTTTAGAAGTGTTGCCAGAACTTGCACGCGCCCTACGCTTGTCTCGGTAGATGCCAAACCCTTTTAAAATTATTATTTGGCCGTCTCTTTGTGACTTTGTTTCGGATTTTAGAATTGAGGAAAAGAGGATATTTAATTTTATTTTTGCAACAGGTAGGCGATACGACTATTTCCTATTACGGCGTTTTAATCCATTTCTTGTAATTTAGCGAAAAATATACAAGGAGCAAACAATAGGTAAAAATTGAAATGCGAAGTGAATATTAAAATAAAAGCGTTTAATTACTATGATCGGATGTAGTTACGATCCTTTGGAATCGTGACCGTGATATGCGGTATATTCTAATCTACGAAAAGGAAGAAAAATACAATTTTCTGAAACTGGAGAATCACTTATTGAACACTACGATCGAAGGTCTGACTTAAGTTGCAAAATCTAAACAGAACAGCAATGTCGTCGGCGTTATCACTTGCCGGTGTCGATAGTTAAGTTTTTTCGGACAAAGTATCAGGGAGGGAATTCTTTAGCTATTTAATGATCAATTAACTTTTAATTTCCCCATTGTTTTATGATAGCAGAATATAAATACATTCGCGAGAATCCCTTGGTTTCATAGCGATGTTATGCAAAGCAGCGTGTCACTCTGTTTATTGAAAAACGGTGACAATGGGCAAACTGCGAGGTCCGAGTAGTGTCATTATTATGCGTCAAAGTTCTTCATTTTAGGAAAATTATTTTGTATTTATCAGATACGTATCACATTGTCATTGTTTAAGGACATTGTAGGTCCGTACATAGTAAGTTTGAGTTATTGCCCAACAGAATACCTCCAATAATCGCCCACCCCCAACTGCGTCGAACATGACTTTTCTAATAAACGCCCGGGCGATTATTAGAATAAATACGGTATTTTAGATTTATCTGGAAAAGATAAGAGAAATTCTTCACTGACAAGTTTCAATCATGGACTACCTGGCTAATTTCTGGCTGGTGTTACCTGTTACTAGCCTATCAACAAACCACAACAAAACATTAATTATCTCTTGATTGATTGGTAAATCATTAAACTAATCCTATCTACTTTAACCAATATCTACAAACAAAATTTGTTCAGCATAATTCAAAGCCCTTATTCAAAGGGGTCAAATATCATTAACAATAACATCAAAGCAATATGATTTATTGCCTATACTTGATGTATCATATTGCTAATCTATGGGATTGACAATATGATACATCAAGTAAAGGCAATAATTCAGATAGTAGATATAGTCAATAAGATAAAATCAAAATATTGGATTTGTTTGCAAAAACATTGAAAATGATCAATAATATTTTAAACAAGTGCATGTCGTATTGCAACGCAATACAGGAGTCCCCTACCGGATAACAAATAATCCTTTCTTATAATATATCTCCCACTTACTAGATCTATAACTGTATACAAAATTTAAAGTTGCTAGCACATTAGGTTTTGAACAAAATGTCCCAAACAAAAATATAAGAGTAAAAACAACTAATGGCAAAAACTCCAAAAGTGGGCGGAGAAGAATGATTCTTGTAAATGCCACTTGTCCTCAATGAGATCTATAAGTGTACCAAGTTTGAAGTTGCTAGCACTGATGGCTCAGAAGATATGGTCCGGACAAAAATTCAGGATAAAAAACAACAACGGACAATAACTAAAAAAGTGGATGTGGCAGAGTAACAGTTCTTGTGCATTACACTTCTTCTCAATGAGATCTACCAGTGTACAAAGTTTGAAGTTGCTAGGGCTTATGGTTTAGGATATAAGTACGGGACAAAAATGTAAGGATAGAAACCACAAAGGACAATAACTCAAAAAGTGGACATGGCAGAGTGACAGTTCTTGTACATGACACTTGTCCTCAATTATATCTATAAGTGTAGCAAGTTTGAAGTTTCTAGCATATGGTTTTGAAGATATGTTCCGGATAAAAATGTAAAGGTAAAAACAACAAAGGGCAATAACTCAAAAAGTGGGTGTGGCAGAGTAACAGTTCTTGTACATGACACTAGTCCTCAATGAGATCTATACATGTACAAAGTTTAAAGTTGCTAGCACTTATACTTTAGGAGATATGATCCGGACAAGAATGTAAGACTAACAAGTATCTGGTGTTGTATGCAACACATAAAGTCCCCTACCGGCTTCGTTTGTCTCAATGTTTTCCTACGCCAATTCTATCAGGGACGTCAAAACCAGGTCTTTTTTTGGAAAGGGTTAAACAAGACTTACATGAGTTGTTGTCTCTGCTGTGCCCACTATACAATTCATGCAAGCAATAGACAGATGCAAGAAATAGTATCAATAACAGTTACCTTGTCTGATCCAAGATGTTTTTCTTCAGTCTTGTTGGTAAGAAATGAGAACTTTCACTGGAGGTGATTAATACTGCTGCATCACCACCCTGACTAACATGGCTTATAAATTTTTTTTACATTTTAAAACAGGTTTCATCAAGTTAGCTTGCTTAGTTATTAAGTTAATGCAGGATCCATTTTTTGCCATATTTTCACTATTTCCGTTACCATAGCAACCGCACTTTTTGTCAAAGAACAAAGATAAAATGATGTGCATAATCTACACATTGCCATCTAGTCATATACCAAGTCTCATCAAATTAGCTTGCTTACTTATTAACTTATCGCAGGATCCAATATTTTTTGCCATATTTTCACTATTTCCGTAACCATAGCAACAACAATTTTAGTCTAAAAACAAAAATAAAATGATGTGCATAATCTACACATTGCCATATAGTCATATACCAAGTCTCATCAAACTAGCTTGATGAGTTATTATCTGATCGCAGGATCCCATTTTTGGCCATATTTTCACTATTTCTGTAACCATGGCAACCTCAATTTAAGTCGAAAAAACAAAAATAAAATGATGTGCATAATCTACACATTGCCATCTAGTCATATACCAACTTTCATCAAAAACGCTTGCTTAGTTATTAAGTTATCGCGGGATCCAGATTTGAGCGGACAGACGGACGGACAGACAGACGGACGGACGGACAGATGGACGGACAGACGGAGGGCAGACCTATAGTCCCCTCCGGTGTGAACACCGGTAGGGGACTAAAAACAACAAAGGGCAATAACTCAAAAAGGGGACATGACAGAGTAACAGTTCTTGTACATGACACTTGTCCTCAATAAGATCTATCAGTGTACAAAGTTTGAAGTTGCTAGCACTTATGGTTTAGGAGATATGATCTGGACAAAAATGTAAGGGTAAAAACAACAAAGGGCAATAACTCAAAAAGTGGGTGTGGCAGAGTAGCGGTTCTTGAATATGACACTTCTCCTCAATAAGATCTATAAGTGTATTAAGCTTGAAGTTGCTAGCACTTATAGTTTAGGAGATATGATCCGGAAAAAAATATAAGGCTAAAAACAACAAAGGGCAATAACTCAAAAAGTGGGTGTGGCAGAGTTATGGATCTTGAACATGACACTTCTCCTCAATGAGATCAATAAGTGTACAAAGTTTGAAGATGCTAGCACACATAGTTTATGATATATGTGCCGGACAAGAATTTAAGGGTAAAAACAACAAAGGGCAATACCTCAAAAAGTGGGTGTGGCAGAGTAGCGGTTCTTGAATATGACACTTCTCCTAAATGAGATCTATAAGTGAACCAAGTTTGAAGTTGCTAGCACATATTGTTTAGAAGATATAGCCCGGACAAAAGTGTGACGGACAGACGGATGGACGGACAGACGGATGGACGGACGGACAGACGGAATGGAGCAAACCTATAGTCCCCCAACCGGTAACCGGTGGGGGACTAATAAACCAACTTTTACCTGTATTTATGGACCCATTATGATGTTGAACAATGCATAGACAATCCTTCAGATACAAGAAAAAGTCAACAAGATAAATCAATATATTGATTGGTTGCAACATCATCGAAAATGATCAATACTTTTTTTCAATTTACTGGATATTTCTGTATTTACCCCTGTGAAAATTTCATGAATATGTAGATTTTCAGTTAAAAAACATTCTAGAATATCAAATGGCAGTTCTTGAACTCGAGTTCTTGATTAAATATATTTCATTGAAACTAATATGGACTCTTTTGTTGTATTGCCATTTGGATACATAAATTGTTTTATCTATTTTTTTGTTTAAATGGGGTTTGAGTTCTCAAAAACTCAGTAAGAATCATAAAATTCGTTAGCATTACTAAAGTAAGTTTTTTTTAACTAAGAAACTGGAGCTGGCCCCTTCCCCTCGGAGAATCTTTCCTCTAGAAACACCTTCTCCCCTCATAAATCAATTTTTCCCACTGAAACAAGGTTATGTCTAGAATAAATGTTCTTTTTCTAGCTTAGAGTTTGTAATCGATTCTTGTTTAAACATTATTTTGTCTGTTTAATCTTGTCTGAACAAGAATGGGACACATCCCTTGCCTGGCTCCCAGGCTGTCATTTAGTTTTTAAAATCAATAAGGTAGACCACTCATGTTAAACTATTTTATTTCAAATTACCTCCTATATTCTCAAAAACTGACTAATCGGCCAGTCAGAGAATATAAGCTGATAAGAAATTATCTTTCTCTTGTTGAATTTTTTCACAATACATCAGATCAGTGGGACAGAAGCCAGTCTAACAAATCACCCACACATCCACACTCACACACAAGCATCTACACGAGCACCCACACATGGACAGGGGTAACTCTACATGCCCTTTGCATTTTCATGCCATAAAAAGACTAACGCAATTACTCCCAGCAAGTAAAATCAACATAAAACTATTGTAGCTGGCAGAGATGGGAGTTTGTTCATCATATGACAGCTTGGTTCCTAGTTTATTATAGAAATAAACATGATTATATGTCTGTATACAAGACATTATAATGATAGACACCTGTTCAAAGTCTTCTCATGAGTAAGTTAAGGCCAGGGGGCCAATCAAACACACCTATGTTGCCATAACTGCTCAAATACTCAGAATCGTGATCAACAATTCAATGGCTCAGCATGAAACAGTTGTAACTACCTATAAGCATATAGGCAGTTGCAACTGTTTTGCACTTTATGATCAATATTGATTGTTGAAGTGTATTTCTTGAAATTAAAGAACTTGGCCTACAGAATGGCAATGCTTGGCTGCAGAAGCTTGATAGAGAAAAAGATATGTCGAAAAACGGGTATCATTCAAACAAAAATGCTCCTTGAATTATCTCCCTTGTTATATGGATTGCTCTTAGGTGAAGGTGAACTCACAATTAAAGATGGTATATGTAGTAGTAACGAAGTTCTTAAAAAGATTAAAGGTTATTTCACCAATGTACAAGAGCCATGTTGGACATGGCAATCCCCCTCAAATCTTGATAGTAAACTGAAGGCTAATAGATGAAGGATTCTTTTTTACTGAACTTCCTCATGAGTTCTAACAATGCACAAAGAGTAAGAGTTTAAAATAACAAAGGGCAAAAAGTCCAAAATTATGCAAGCAAGAGTTGTTGTTCTTGTGCAAATCTTTTGTCCTCTATGAGATCTATCCACCTATAAAGTTTCAAGTTGATAGCTATCTAACTTTCAGAGATATGCTCTGGACAAAATCAAAGTATTCAAAATAACAAAGGGCAATAACTCCAAAATTATGCAGGCAAGAGTTGGGAGTTCTTGTGCTCTGCACTTCTCCTCTATGAGATCTATCCACCCATAAAGTTTCAAATTGATAGCTTTCATACTTAGGGAAATTTGCTCTGGACAAGTTAAGTGACAGAATGACAGAAACAGTGGGAGATAACAAGAGGACCCTGAGGGCCCTAAATCGCTCACCTGATATTTCAAGTAAATTATCATTAAGACTCCATTTCCTATGATATGGCATGAACCTTCCCATTTTCAACAGGGTTCATTCTTGTGACCTTGCAAACATTTTGATCAAGTTTCAAGAAGATTGGACTATATTTGTGGTGTTTGGAGCTCTTACGAGAAAATTGTCATTAAGGCCCCTTTTCCCGTGATATGGCACGTATACTTCCCATTTTCAAATGAGTTCATCCTCATGACATAACAAACATTCTGACAAAGTTTCATGATGATTGGACCATATTTGTGGCTTCTAGAGAGTAAACAAAAAAATGTCATTTAGACGCCTTTTCCTGTGATATGGCACCGATCCTTCCCATTTTCAAAAGACTCCATCCTCATGACCTTACAAACATTCTGACCAAGTTTCATGAAGATTGGACCATATTTGTGGCTTCTAGAGTGAAAACAAGAAATTTGTCATTAAGGCCCCTTTTCCTGTGATATGGCACGGATCCTTTCCATTTGAGCAATTTTCATAAGGGACCACCCAAGGAATATTTCTGCCAAGTTTGGTTGATTTTAACCCATAAGTTCAGGAGATGTCGTTTAAAGATATTGTTGACAAAATTGTCATTAAGGCGGCTTTTTCTGTGAAATGGCACGGATCCTTCCCATTTTCAATAGACTTCATCCTCATGACCTAACAAACATTCTGACCAAGTTTCATGAAGATTGGACCGTATTTGTGGCTTCTAGAGTGAAAACAAGAAATTTGTCATTAAGGCCCCTTTTCCCGTGATATGAAACGGATCCTTTCCATTTGAGCAAATTTCATAAGGGACCACCCAAGGAATATTTCTGCCAAGTTTGGTTGATTTTAACCCATAAGTTTAGGAGGAGATGTCGTTTTAAGATATTGTTGACAAAATTGTCATTAAGGCAGCTTTTTCTGTGAAATGGCACGGATCCTTCCCATTTTCAATAGACTTCATCCTCATGACCTAACAAACATTCTGACCAAGTTTCATGAAGATTGGACCATATTTGTGGCTTCTAGAGTGAAAACAAGAAATTTGTTATTAAGGCCCCTTTTCCCCTGATATGGCACGGATCCTTTCCATTTGAGCAATTTTCATAAGGGACCACCCAAGGAATATTTCTGCCAAGTTTGCTTGATTTTGACCCATAAGTTTAGGAGGAGATGTCGTTTAAAGAAAAAGTTGACGCCGTGACGGACAGACGGACAGATGGACAGACGGACGCCGGACAACGATCGATCACAATAGCTCCCTTGAGCACTTCGTGCTCAGGTGAGCTAAAAAGCCAACAACAATGTCAGTGATACAAAGGTGAAAACATTATCTTGAGCATAGGTACTAATAATGATACCGTGTTAGCTCATGACTAGTTCACTCTCGACATCAAAAATATAAGTATGCTGATTAAAAAACTTGTCTTTTCATTTAAAAAAAAAGAGATCAAGGTACTGAAAGCACTAATTGACAAGAAATATCTATTTTTAAAATACAATTTCAAAACTTGTTCTGGTTTTAAAAAAGGAAAAAAAAAGGGTTCTATTACCTTACATTGAACTGCTTACATGTGCAAACTGATCTTGACTTTACCTCCTGCCTAAACTAGAAATATTCTGGATTCAGCTTCACATGGGTTTGGAAAGAATATTAAAAGCCTTAAGTGGGAACATATTTCTATTAATGACAAAACTGCCTTATCTAACACTCCTTAATGTGCAGCAACATGCAGAACATCAATTTACATCTCATCCGAAAGACAATTCGTTATTTGCCAAGCCACAATATCAAACTGATGATCTTGAGCTGAGTTAAAACCTCTACAGACTGAGTAATTTGAGTAATCATTAATCAAGGGGCATAACTTATTTCTGACCTTTATCCTACCCGAGTGTAGACTGGTCCTACTTTCAACTATCAGAATAGTCTATTCTAGGCTATTCTTATAGTCCATAGTTGGACCCGTCTAGAGCTGGTAGCCCACTGTCCAAGAGATACTCTGATATAGCGGGCAACAATACCCACCCAGGATCAGAATTAAGTTGGCCCAATATGGACCATCCTTGTTCAATTGTTTGTATTGGGTTCAATGCCACCAATCTGTCAATACTATTGCAGTTCTAATGGTGACTATCACACCTAACCATGGTTTCCTGTTGTTTCTCACACCAGTACAACAAAATTCTTTTCATCTGAGCTACCGACTGCTCATCTAACTTTGGCATACTTACATCTATACCCTCTTTTGTTGGAAACAAATGGCTCATGTCAAAATGGTTTCTGTCAAATGTGGGATGAAAGTTGGCAGATCTTAGGCTTGAACTCGCAATCCCCAAGATGGACAGACCAACCAGCAACCAACTTTGTTAACCAAGCTTGGTATTGAAGGTCCTTCGAGAAATTCTGTGATCAAGTTAACACAGTAGACATGTACTTTTAACATATCATTCACAGTTGTTGGTAAGTCTACTTGCCAAGTTGGTCATTCTAGGTCACTGACCAGTTAGACATTAATTACTGTGATAAACCTTTGTCTGCATCATTATAGCAGGGCTGTGGAAATACGTGTTTTCTCCACTTGTCCCTGGACAAGTAAAAGTGGATTTTCTTCTTGTCCAGGATCAAAATGAACTTGTCCGCTAAAGAGTAAATAGAAAAAATTGATCAAAGGCCTGAAAGGCCTGAATTGAAGACAGGACTGAATTTTAACAATTGGAATAAAAATTGTGGCGTTTTGAGAAGATCTCTTGAGTGGGAATCAAAAATTTAAAACAATCATTGATGGTTACATATGGAAACTGCACCTTCCTAACAAATGAATATGCTTTACTTTGAAGACTCATTACTTCCAGATAAACCTATCCCTCTAGCCAATTCAAGCTTAACAAGAGGGTAACTGCCTTCATAATCGCTATTCATCCCCAAGTATAAGTTTTCAATATCCTAAATGAAAAATATTCATTTAACCAACAGAAATATGGTGGCAATTCCTGTATTCTAAAAACTCATATGAATTAGTGCAACCCTGTTTTATAAAATTGTATAGATTATCCCCAGCAATCCAATATGATCCAAATCCGATATTTTTCCAGGCAAACTTATTAAGTGGATGTGTTAAAATCTTAAATAAAATGTTAATCCACATGACACACATTGCTTACCCCTTGATGAAGAGCTGAACATTTCATTGCCATGGTGAATATTGCCCTGAAATGGAAATTTGTTCAAATTTCTTCTACATTTATTATCTGGTCCAGGATTTGACTAATTATCTCCACATAGAAGAAGCAATAATGAAAGTAATACCAATATTCTTATACTTTTACTAGTCAAAGTCAATACCAAGAAGAAGTATTTTCCCGTGCAACAGCTGTAGCTTTTTTTATAAATACCGTTTAAGTTTCTTCCAGGAGTGAAACATTCTATTTCTATTTTTCCATTGAGATATTTGGGTCTCCCTAAAAAGCGTCGGGAAACGCTGGGAACTGCCGGGAAGCGCCGAAGATCTTAATCGGCGTCGGGGCCGTCTACAGACCTAATTTAGCGTCGAGAAATATAAATCTATGTATTTGAGATCATAATTTGCATTTGATTGACATAAATTAATGGTATATATGGCTTTAAAATTGATTATATCGGGTTATTTTGTGAGGCTGTGTCAAAGCGCCGGGAGATCTAAATCGGTGTCAGGAGGTGTCTAGAGACAGAATTTAGCATCATGAAACAGATTTTCTGGTATTTCAGATGATAATTTGCTTTTAAATAACAAAATTCAATGATGCCTGGCTTTTAAATTTAATCTATTTATATATTTTATGAGGCTGCCGAGAAGCGCCGGGAGATCTAAATTGGTGTCGGGAGGCGTCTAGAGACCTATCTTAGCGCCAAGAAACATAATTGTATGTATACGAGATCATAATTTGCATTTGAAATACAAAATTTAAAGATATATCACTTTAAAATTGATTCTTTTGGTTTACTTTATAAGGCTATGTAGAAACACCGGAAGATATAAATCGGCGTCGGGGTGCGTCTAGAGACCTATTTGAGGCTGTGTAGAAGCGCCGGGATATCTAAATAGGCGCCGGGGGGCGTACAGATATCTATTTTCTCTTCCAGAAACACAAATTTCTGTATTTATATCTATATTCTGTATTTATAATTTGCACTTGAAATACAAAATTTAATTGTAAATGATTTTAAAGTTGATTCTATTGGTTTATTCTATGAGGCTGTGTAGAAGCGCCGGGAGATCTAAATCGGCGTCCGTACATGCTGTTTCATAATTTGGAGACACCAAGTTGACAGATGAATTTCGATCTCCATTTCAGGTTATTCTCCTTGCATATGGTCTTACTTAGTAGAAAATTATTTTTACTACAAAATAATATATAAACCTGTTAAGAAAACCAACCTTTCAGGCCTTTTCCACGGGACTGCTTTTCTAGATCAAATTCGGATTGAACTATTCGGTGAACTATCAATTTTGACAAAACTGCCATATGACAGATCGTTAAATGAAATCCCGAGCTACAGCATTTATCACCTTGAGTAGAATTCTTTCAAAGTCCACTCTAGAATGTTACAAATAAATCCATTCCAGTTTCCAAAACAGTTTTTGTTTTTGTCAGAAAATTGTCGAAAACAAAAGCAAAAAGTCAAACCTTGGTCGCGCATGCATGGTACTACTGTATAGGCCATTCGGAACACCACTCGGCGAATCTAACGCATTCATCACAACTCGGCCGATTCCGTAACCTACATTTAGATAGATCTGAGACTTCGGAGATCGCCCGATGATTGCCGAGTGAATATCACGATCACGTTCTGTTGCCGTTTACGGAAATGACCGAGTGATGTTCCGAATGCTGTACAATATGGGTAGACAAAACAAACCTAAGTAATTTGATAAGCCATCGAAATTTCTCCGTAAATCCAAGTAAAAATTCAAACCTAGGAATTTCCAAGGGTTTACGAGTTTATTCAAATAGCCTTGTGCTATTTTAGTTTTTATCCATTTACACTACGACAGGCCCGGGAGACGGATAAATAAAGCAACCTTAAGGACACACAAACACACAATTTTACGAGAAATAGGGAGTCTAAAATGGGGAACTGAAAATAGCTTGCCAATGCTATGCATAAAAACAGTTGTAGGATGCAATTGAAAATTTGGAGCAAATGCAAAAGATTGCAGCCGAAAACGCCCTAAAACAGCACCACTTACGAATGTAAAACCCGTTTCTGCAGGCAACTTCTGCATAGATCACGTGTTCACTCCCCTGAGGTCCCGGCCAGAAATTAGGTCAGCACCAAAATTTTACGGTATATTGCCACACTATTGATTATTTTTGCCGCGTTTATTTTTATGAATGGGTCTATTTTTTTTAGCGTAAAAACATTGCCTTTTGATGAAGAAAATGCTAGTATCCAGCATTTTCTTCATTAAAAACAATGTTTTCTACCCTATGATATGAACATAAGGATGATTTCTCTCTTAATTCTTTTAAGTAACATGCCAAGATTTGCCCTGGTATTTACCTGTCCTTGGACAAGTGGCTTAGAAAAATTTACTTGTCTGCAAGTACAAAAGCCCGAGTCGGACAAGTCGGGCATGGGAATTCCACACCCCTGATTATAGATAAATATACATGCCCTATTTCTCTGTCAGTGTGTCTGTCTGTCTATTACTTTAAATGCTGAATTACAACAGAGCTACAGAAATAGAGGATTTTGAATGAGTGGTCATGGAATACTGCATTTATTAAACGAGTCATCAATAAACAGATAAAACCGAGGCTTTGCCAAGTTTTTATCTGTTATAGATGAGGAGTTTAATAAATTCTGTATTTTATGAGCACAAATTTTATATTCTATTTGTAAAATGACCCGAATTTTGGCGAAAAGTCGTCAAAATTCTTGAATTCAACATTTCAATTTTCCGCAAAACTTATGACACCGTTTAAATCTGACATCACGATATATTGATTATGATGTCATTTTCACTGTTACAAAATAGCATTTCTATTTGCTCTGAGCTCTTTTTCATTGTTATACCACTAGTGTAATAACACCCGTGTAATATCAATAATATTCAAGGAGATTATTTCACTCACATTAGGTCATATTATAAAGATAAATATACATCCTCTGTTTCTCTGCAAGATTGTCTGTCTGTCTATTTCTCTAAATGCTGAATTTTTACAGAGCTACAGAATATATAGATTTTTTTCTTTAATTTCAAGTTCAAATATTTCAATTAGATTTGCACAGTCCAACATTGATGGTACTCCTTGGAATTTGTAATGTCATGAAGATTCACACAACATACAGTTTTATTGACAATTAAGGATTTTAGACTGGCTACCTCTTAAACCCTCTGATCAAACAAAAATTTAGCAATTTCAAGTCTGATATAGGTAATATAATCCATAGAGAAAAATAAACTATTTCATCATGAAGATTATGTTGTTTGAAACCTATTTATTTCACATGATTGGGAAAGAAGTTCTGACAACTTGGATAAATCTCTCTGGTGTTATGCTTCCAGGAAACCAATCCATTCAAGGGAACCAAACTCTGGAACCTTGATCTTAACGCCAAAAGAGCCACTCATAAAAATGATATTATACCTCTAGTTTTTCACTCAATGAAATAATATATTGAGCTTACAATGAAACAAACAAATATCCTCTAAAAGATTTACTACAAATGTGAACATTTTTTTTTTTAGTTTTACATTTTCCAGCTTGTAAAGAGCTGTTCTACTATCACAAACCAATGGCTTAGCGAGAAACAGTTGTAACTCCCTATAAACATATAGGGAGTTACAACTGTTTCACACTGAGCCATCGAAACATTCTTTAGGGAAAAAGTGTTAAATTAGTTTGGTCATTCTGTAAGGTTAATGGCCATTCTTATCTGATTTCACCCAAAAATCTATGATATATTTTCCAGTTAACTGTCAGAAACTCATTTTCCAAGAAAAACAAATTCTATATTCATGAGCTTTATTTCTGTGTCAATGGATCCATTTCCACATAGCCTTCAAAATCTCGACCCTAAATCATATTGCTGAACTTGCCCTGCATCCAGGATGATAAGACTGTGAGAACTGTTTGCAAATTATACCCAGCTTTGTCTGCAAGAGTACATGCAAAGCAGGATATAATTTCATTATTTGCAAATAGTTTGCACCTAAACAATAAGTCACTTCCATGGGTCATAAGCAGCATTTGCATACAAATTTCATGATTCTAGGTTGCTGGTTCTCGAGTTAGAGTCTGGAAACGAAAATTGAACAAAGGCTGACTGTGACCTTGACCTTCGATCTTTGTGAACCAAAAGTGATAGGTCACTTCCTTGGGTCATAAGCAGCATTTGTATGGAGTTTCATGATTCTAGGTTACTTGGTACTTAAGTAGGAGTCTGGAGACAGATGGAGGAACAGATGGCCAGACAGATGGAGGAACAGACAGACAGACATGGTGAAACCAATAACACCCCCCCCCCCCCCCCCCCCCCCCCGTACTTTGTAGGTGGGGGTACAAATATTGATCACATTTATACAAACTGGTACCTTAACCATATTAATCATTCATTAAAGTTGCAGTTACAAGGTGTTGGTTGCCAATTGGCAAAATGAAGAACAAGGTATGTAACATAGCCTACCATTTCTATCATTAATTTGTATTAATGATCTTTATTTGACGTAAAAATGGGTTGATTGCAAACCTTACACTATCGACAACATACCTAGGTCTTTCAAAGAATTTATTCATTTATCAAAGGAAGGAAGTTAATTTCAAACACCTTCCTTGTTTGTTAAATTTTACAAAATGTAGTCTTTAATAGGTTACAATTTCTATCATACTACATAATTATATATATTTTTCTAAATGGGGAAAAGAGGTTAACCCTTTCCTGTTTTACAAATTTTTCCAAATTCAAAGGTTTTGCAGACGAAAATTTTAAGTGGATTTAATTTTGAAAAATAACCATTCAGTAGGGTAGAAAATAGTGTGGAAAAAGAAGAAATTGCTTGTCAGGAGCAATTTCTTCTTTTTCCACAATGTTTTCTCAGTCATAAAATCACAGGCACGTAAAAAGAAGGGATTAAACAGCAAAGGGTTAAACATGGGCTGTCAGTCCTGGGGACTTGAGTTCAAACCCCTCTTCAGCCAAATTTCATCCAAAACTTGATAAAGGTCAATGTGGCATGAGTCATTTGTCTCTCATCAATAAGTGTATGATTAGTGCGCCTAACAGAGGTTGACACTAACTCCTGAGATTAAGGAGTCAATTGGACTCCTTACATGTGAAATCAAGGAGTCCAAGATCAAAGTCAGGAGTCCGAATTTTCATAAGGGGAAAACATTTTTGAAAAGAAGAAATTGCTTGTTATAAGCAATTTCTTCTTTTCCACATTGTTCTTCCAAAAAAGTTTTTTTTTCTCAAAACACTGTTTTCTACAACAACTTTTGTAGGGAAAATATCTACAGTTTTGGCAAGTGTTAGAAAAGACACTACTCTGTTCTTTGTTTTTTCAAAATATTCTCATATGACCCTTGGAGTTCATCGGACACCTTACTTGCAAATGGAAGGAATCCAACTGGTAAACAAGCTAGGAGTCTCGGACTCCCCTTAGTGTCGAACCCTGCCTAAGTGGAATGAGCAGCTGGTGGCATAGATGAAATGTTGTGGTTGTGCTGGTGTGAGAAACAAGAGGAAATCATTGGTATGTGCACCAGCTTTGCAAAATAACTGCAATAATGTTGAATGTTGTGTTAAACCCCTAAAAAACAGAATGTCAACTACCTCTAGTTAGGCAAATCTGGTATAATCCAAGATTAATGCCCTGGCAGGTGGAGCCTAAGTATCGGTTTTTAGCATTTAAAGTTAAGGTAAATCAGCTTTTATTCATATTTACTCAGTTTAATAGGTTGTCACATTCTATAAATGGAAGGTTGGCAAACATACCCTCGTAACTTCAGTTTGTACAAGCAGAAGTTACGAGGATTTGGCAACCAAACGATGAAATGTGTTCACTTTTGTTATAAGCATGTGTATCCTTTTGTGTAAAGATACAGTTATTTACATGCATTCACGAGAATTGCAGATTTGCTTTTGAAAGAACCCAAACTATTGTGAACTGGCCAAATTACGTCACGGCTAAGCCACACCCTGCCAGTTCATTAACAATGCAGAATAGCTTAACAAAATTTATGACAATACCAAATCAGGTATATTACCTCAAACCTGACCTAAACCTGACTTACCTAATTCAAAAACCCAATAAAACCTATTTTATATTTACTGTTTTGTAAAGTGACACAGTTTTACCGACTTAAATCTACAACGTATTCACAAATCTAACTTTCTGGATCGCTAAATGATCAATTGAAAAGCTTTTAAAAGCATGCAGCACATATAATTGTAGACCATGACAGATATTTAAAGTGTTGCGACACTTTTGAAATTGAATATTTCAGTGCGAATCATTTTAATGTATACATGTCATATTAGCATTTCAAAAACTGTTTCAATAGTTTGTTTGTTCAAATGGGGTTGAACATCACAATATTTCAATCATATTGCTGCAGCCCTCAACCGTCAATACTTGGTATTGCTTACACTGGTACTACCATTACAGTGGCACATATAAGAGGGGAATATAAAGCCAGTCTAAAATCTTTATTTTTGAACCCCTTTGTTGTGGGCACTCATTCAGACCATCTCAATGAGACCATTCCAATGAGCATAGGCCTAACTAGAATTTTAAAATTTACACACTCTCAGAAAACATCCAGCGATATCGCTTCCCCTATTTTATGATTTTTGCTTTTGTGAATTATCAAAACATCGTAACTACAGCTTAATTAAAACTTCAGCTCTAAATCAATAAAAAATGTTTAATTTGTGAAATTCCTATCTTCTTAACCAACTAACAGACAATTATATAGACCAGTATTATTCACATAATAGCTCTGCCAACCATTAAACAACATACATATATCCTCCCACACCATTTCTCCAGAACATCACCAGAATAATACAAGGTATTAATAAATACTTGCTTTGATATACCATGGTTTATTAAACCCCAATTTGATCTCTTTGGAAAAATGCTTAAATAACAATTACCGACATATTTTTATCAATTAACAAAAAATATATTACATTCAATACTGTTTGTTTTTCATTCCTATGAAAGCACATATGCAGAGCCGAGTAGGAATAACTAAGTTTTTATTCACCTAATTAGCAGGGGTCAGATTCAGGTTAATAAAACAATGCTATACAACAACTATTTGCATATCATATTCATACTTGTCCATGTCATTCAAGACTTGAAAAAATATTGTGGAAAGGAAGAAATTGCTTGCAGGAAGCAATTTCTTCATTCTCCACAATTTTTACTATAGCATAGGATGCTTTCTTTTCAAATTGAAACCTCTATTTCAATTTCATCTTTCACTTTTTTTAATTTGTAAATCAGGCAAAACTGGAAAGGGTAATAAATTTACCTTAAGTTTAACATAATAAGCTCCACTAACCACAAAACAACATTCATACATCCTCCAACAGCATGTCTTCAGAACACCACCAGAATAATACAAGGTATTAATAAATACCTACTTTGATACAACAACTAATTCCTATTTGATTTGTGAAATTCAAATTTTCTATACCAACTAATAGACAATTATATAGACCTGTTGTTCCACATAATAGCTCTGCAAACCACCAAACAACATATCCCTCCTACACCATGTCTTCAGAACACCACCAGAATAATACAAGGTATTAATAAATACCTACTTTGATACAACAACTTATTCCTAATAGTTTTGTGAAATTTCCATTTTCTTTACCAACTAATAGACAATTATATAGACCTGTTGTTCCACATAATAGCTCTGCAAACCACCAAACAACATATCCCTCCTATACCATGTCTCTTGAACACTACAAGATATAGGCATTAATAAATACCTGCTTGATACAACAATTATTGGCATATAATATTCCTGTTAGCTTTTTCAAATTCCAATCTTCTTAATAAACACTGAAGAAATTTTAATTTTTACCTGCAGTTTTTCGGAGTTTGCCTTTTGATTATCAAGAATTACCCTTGTCATGCTTACCCTATTACCCCTAATTATAGCACCCTCCTTAGTAGTAGCACCCCTAAATTTTTTACCATAAAAACCCACTTCAAGCCCCTAAATTTTAAGAACTTGTTGAGATTCGTTCTCTAATTTGATGTCAATTTCCTGAAAAACAATCATTTACATCAAGGGTTTAGTGCAAGAGTGTACTAAGTGTATATTCATTGTATATACACTTAGAACACTCTTGTGCTATTATGATTGTTTAGAGGAAAAGGGTATATAACATACATTAATCTAATGATTTTTAAATCAGACTTAAAAAAAACCTCTGTGTCAATGCAATGTATAGCTCCTGTTTAAAAATTGTAGTCAAAGGATTTGTTGTCTGTAGGAGATGATAACTTAATTATCATCAATATTAACGGCAATATTGGTAGTTACAGTAAAAATTCTAATAGAACCCCATGCTGCAATACCAATCCCAACCCTCATCGGACATCAAAACTGACTATTTTTTTTACAGATATTCTGAAGACTTGAGACCCTACTTTAAACCCATATACCCACAAAATCATTGTCATGATTTTAACACATGATGAATTTAACTTTTCCCAGAGAAAACAGGTCAGTGCAACACTACTGTAAGTGCCTTAAAAAATATATTGGCGCTTACAATAGTCTTACACTAACCCCTGGAAATGTTTAGCGTTTTTATATGTCTTTTGAATGTTAAAATAAATGGTTTGATTGAAGTTTTTCTTTGGTTCCTGAGTGTACAGTTGTACCCAGTATTAGGTCAAAAGGCCTGCAAACATCAACCCTTTACTATGGTAAAACGTATTCAATTATGATTGATCATTCTTATAATTATAGTTTTTGATCTCGACTTTGCAGCAATAGTAAATACAGTATCTGGTAGTTTGGTCATTTTCCACAAAACCTAAAGCCTCTAATAAAGCCCTATTCACTTCTAGAAGAGAATGAGGTGATTCTTATAAAACCCTGTGGTTGTATTAGAGCTTTTATGGTAATACCATACAAGTCCCTATTAACCCTTTCCTATTTTACAAAATTTTGGACCTGTCCAAATTCAAAGGTTTTGCAGACGAAAATTAAAAGTGGATTTAATTTGAAAAATAACCATTCAGTAGGGTAGAAAATAGTGTGGAAAAAGAGGAAATTGCTTGTCAGAAGCAATTTCTTCTTTTTTCACAATGTTTTCTCAATCATAAAATGACAGGCATGTAGAAAGCAGGGATTTAACAGCAAAGGGTTAACTTGAAACCATTCACTTGTAGATAGGCTAGATAGCAAAATCTGCAGGATGATGTAAATAGAGGTTATCTAATTATCTGATAAATAATAAATTAATGGCTGTGCATAACAATTACTTTATACACAACAACCCACATCCCTTTCTCTTACCTTCTATCTTCTATTGATTCTAAATTATATTAACCATATTTCTCCTAATAAGTGCTCCCGGGAGCTTTACATAACATGGTCAGGGAGCTTTTATTTAGTATGCATTTCCTGATATAAAAAAATCATTAAAATTGATGTCTTTTATGCCCTTTAACTTTAGGTGAAGTTTCTTTAAACAATCATATAAATGATTGTTTAGAGGAAATTCATCTTAAATTAGTCTCAATAAGTCTCAAATGTTCCTAAAATTTGGGCATTTGAAGGGGGATTTCTTGGTAAAAGTGTAGGGGTGCTACTATAAGGGAGGGTGCTATCATTAGAGGAAATACTGTAGCTCTAATGAATGAATGATAATCAGTGTGCCAGAAAGAGATGATCAATTGATTGATTAGGGTTAATGGTAGTAGACCCATAATAGTTTTCGCAATGTTTTGGATGTATTGCTCTTTAACAGTGTTCACTAAGATTTCCTAATGATTCCATTAGAAGAACTTTGTTAACATTGTGAAATATCAAGATGTGCAAAATGTTGTGGTACTAATATGGGTAAATGTACATACATTTGTTGATTACTTGTTTATTTTTTGTTTCATGTTTTTTGTGTAAATAATTCTGTAAATATTTGAAGAGGCCCACAAAAATGACTGGGTTCACCGGACTTTGTTGCCTCATGAAATAAAGACTTTATTATTATTATTATTTTTTATATCATTATTATTATTATAAAGCATATTCATGTTTCAGTGCAAAACAGTAGGAACATATAGGCAGTTACAACGGTTTTACGCTGAGCCATCAATTTACAACATGGATTCTTGATGTTTCCCACACTTACTACCACAGCATCCAATCTGAGGTAGTATAAACCTATTAATTTTACACTGATTGGGAAACATTTTACATCTTACATCAATCCCTCTCGATTCTGCTTCCTGGATAGTTCACCAGTGCTTCCGCCAAGATCGATAGCCGCTCCCAGGAATCAAACCCTGGACCTTTATGTCAAGGCTAACCCTCTACCTCTAAACCACAGACACCACACAGTTGCTCATCTGACTAATAAGGTGGACCACAATCAAATAACTGACATTTAGTGAGAGAAAAGATGTGACAGGATTTATGCCACACAACTGAGGATCAAACGAGGGAGCTCCAGTCTAAGTGAACTAAGGCTGAGGCTGAAGGTACTGTGGGATGAGAATTAAACAGTTTTGGGCATTTATTGCTGGTGGTTGTTGTAAATGAGAGATGCAAGGCTGGTAGCCATCATTGGGTGCATCAGCCCAAGATTACTGTTGAAAGTGGCATTTAGCCAGTGGAATTTATTTACTGAATAGCCTTGTTGAGATAGAATAAGAGTCAGTGCATGACATTTCCAACAATTTCACATGTGTGCAATGTTAACCCTTGTCATGCTGAAGCTGGAATATTCCTGCTTTGGCAGTAGCTAAAGACAAACATCAGCCTGCACATATGTGCAGTCTGATTTTAGTCTACACCACCTGTTTCTCACTTTCAAACCAGAATTGTCAATAGATTTAGTTTTTTTCAAATAAAAATTGACCTACAGTTGGTACTTTTAGTGCTTTTTGCCCTTTGATTTTGATAAAAAAAAAATAACCAAAATTTTTTCAGCATGACAAGGGTTAAGACTCGGATCAGCCTGTGCAGCTGCACAGTCTGATCAGAGTCTTAACTATGCGCTATATAGATAGATATGGTCTTAATGCCTCTTCAGGTGGTCAGAATATTCTTCTTGCATTTATTCTTTGTCTTTGCTGCTCAATGTTTGTATATCATGCACATAATATGAAATTGTTATAATGTCATACTCAGTCTCATATAAATGTAAACAAACTTACTTGAATTTGGGACTTAAGTCCCTAATCCTTCAAACCAAGAATCATTTCTAGGAAAAAACCTTGAAAATAATTCACTCAGTAACAAAAAAGTTCTAGTCCTTATCCAAGTTCAGCCATTGTTTCCTTGAAATTTAACAACTAATCTAATAACCAGTTCCTCAAATCATCACAATAACTCGGAACAAATCCCCTCAATCAATCCAGACCAAAATGACAGTGTGAATTAAGAACCCATTTCCGCTTCCAATCCACACTGTGAAGGAGGCATGCAAACTTTGAGAGAGGGTCAGGTGTTTTTTCTCGGCAAAGTTTGGCTACTGTTTCACGCACACACAAACAGAACTAACGGTATTTACCTGGCTGCCTAATTTAGTGCCTGACTCATTCATTCTCTCAGTGAAGACTACTGATAATTGTGGTAATCTTGATTTATAGCAGGGCTTCAGGTCCTTACAATCATTTTGGATTTAAAATTAAGATAATTCAGCTATACTTGCACTATCCCTATGTTGTGGATTAGGGGTGTAACAATAGGTCGAACTATGGCTGTATCATGATAGTTTACCTTGCAATAGCAATAGGTCGATAGCATTTTTTCAAGTCAATAGTATTGCAATAGTTTCTCTGACTATCGATAGTTTACAATTGTTTATTTTTGAAAATAAAAGTAGGACTAAATGTAGAGACAGTGCTGCCTTTCTGCATGTTTTTATCAGAGAATGAGGACAAATTCAATTCTTTTTAAGGGAATATCTGTACATGTAATTAACTTATTTGATCATTTACTCGCCATTGACAAGGCAAACAGCATCTTACAAGACCAGTATAAAGTTACTGTCTAATAAAAGGTGGATGCTTTAACATTGATAATTATCTATTTTTTCTGTAAAAAAGACTATTGTGATAGTATTGCAATAGTCTTATGACTATTGCAATACTATTCCAATAGCAACTTTACTATTGCAATACTATCGTGATACTAATTTTGAACTCAATAGTCACCCCTATTGTGGATACTCATGAGAATTATCTAGTAGAGTACCAAAACCATATAGGATTTAAGTTTTTATTGAGAAATAAAGATTTCAGACTGGCATTTACCCCTATTAACTGTACCTCCATTTAGGTTTACAAAATCCAAATTTACTGATCTGAACCCTATGTTTAGGGTCCCAGTTAAGATGTCTCATTTAAATGAAACAAGAGGACCATAATGGTCCTAGATCACTCACCTGGCATCATATCAATTAAATAGGCAGATCTATGTCATAAAGGAGATGATTTCTACACAAAACAATTTTTCCTGTGATATGGCATGGATCCTTCCCATTTTCAATAGGTTTAATCCTTGTGACCTGACAAACATTCTGACCAAGTTTCATGAAGATATGGCCATAATTGTGGTCTCTAGAGTGTAAACAAGAAAATTGTGATTAAGGCCCCTTTTCCTGTGATTTGGCATTGATTCTTCCCATTTTCATTAGGATTCATCCTTGTGACCTAACAAACATTCTGACAAAGTTTCATGAAGATTTCATTATATTTGTGGCCTCTAGAGTGTAAACACTTAAATTGTTGACGCCTGACAATGGACGATAGAGACACACAACAGAGATTCAATGAGCACAAAAGCTCACCTTGAGCATGATGTGCTCAGGTGAGCTAAATACAAAGAAATCTGAAGGAGCATATACTAAGGATCATTTCAGTGTAGCTTGGTTAAAATCTGATAAAAAGATTATAAAAAGATCCAAAAGACCCATTTATTGATGACACGGCAGCTCATAGCACCTTTAAAACTTACCCAATCAGAATTCTGAAAGAACATGTCCCAAGAATAATTCCTGGTAAATGAGGTTGAATTCTGATGAATAGTTCCAGTGAAGATTTATCTAAAATTTCACCATTAGGGGGCCATTTTTTTTGCTGACACTGCAGCCCTTGGCACCCATGATATTAACTCAATCAGAATTTAATGAAGAAATCTTAAAAAGCTTGTCCGAAAGATCATTCTGGTGAAAATAGGTTCAATTTTGTAGAGAAGAATTATATTTCATATTTCAACATTGGGGCCCCTTTGCTTGTGACTCGAGGCCCACACCGCCAAAGTTCTCAACCCAATCAGGATTTCTTGGAGGAATCTGAGAGAGCATGTCCAAATGATCATCCTGTGAAATTTGCAGTCTGGTCTTAGAATATCCACCAGATGTCAGTTTTGAAACAAAAAGAGTTTTAAACTAATTTCTTTTTAATTTTAAAATGAATACTGATTGATTAATTTATGTTTTCAGCACTTTGAATTTTATACAATTTTGTCAGGGTTTTTCATTCAACATGACAATGGTTATCAAGTGATTGCTTCTTTTTCCCCAATATATTTTCTAAAGCTGTTTTACTTCAGGAGGGTGTAAAACTGTGTTTGAGTGGTGATAAGTTAATTCTTTACAATTGATTGATTGAATGGGATTTTACACAGCTTCAGGAGGGTGGAAAACTGTTTTTGAGTGGAAATAAGTTACTTCTTTACAATTAATTGATTGAATGGGATTTTACACCGCTTGTAACATTAATTCAGCCATATTTCAGAGGCTGGAGCACCTAACAATGGATTCCTGGAATTTCTCACACCAGTACTACACCTACCATTTTATCTTTTCCTAGCCTCCAGCTGCTGTCCCACATAGGTAATCAATTATCAACCCATTGGTGGTAGACAAATAGTCGATAAGGATGAGTGCTGCTGTCGGGGGTCAAACCTGATACCTCTAGATTGACAGTCCGACATGCTACCAAATGTGTTCACAATGACGGCAGCTTATTCTTTACAAACATGCCATTTATAAAACTACTTATTTTTTATCTAAATTCTTTTGGGCTGCATTATGTTCATGTGATTTGATATGCAACGTTATGCAATGGGCTGTAAAATATCATAATTTTCTTTAATCTTAGCTCAACCCTTGTCATGCTGAATATAATCCTAAGCAAAAATTGGATGAAAATCAAAGTGCTGAAGGAGCCGGGTACTCTTAATAATGTGAGCCAGTTTTTTTTGTTTTCAAACTCAAAATTCAAACTGATCCGCTTTGAAATGGAAAATCAGGAGGTATTGACTAAGATCAGACTGCACACATGTGCAAGCTGATCTTTGTCTATGCCTCCTGCCAAAGCAGGAATGTTGCAGGTACAACGTAACAAGGGCTTAATTTCCAACATCAGGTCACTTGACTGAACCAAAGCCAACTGCCCTTCATAATGTTATCTTGACTTTTGGAATCAACAATGATGCTTGCCAAATAATTTCCTAAAATAAACCGTTGTGACTCAACTCTTGAGTAAAACCAAGACAACTAGTTCCATTCATGTTTCATTCATTAAACCTTTGCTTTAAATACCATAAAAGTTCTAATAGAAGCTCATATGCTAATACAGGGGTGTGGAAATTCCCATGCCCGACTTGTCCGACTCGGGCTTTTGTACTTGCGGACAAATTAATTTTTCTAAGCCACTTGTCCAAGGACAAGTAAACACCAGGGCAAATCTTTGAATGTTACTTAAAAGAATTAAGAGAGAAATCATCCCAATGTTCATATCATAGGGTAGAAAACATTGTTTTTAATGAAGAAAATGCTGGATACCAGCATTTTCTTCATCAAAAAGCAATGTTTTTTTCAATTTTTTCTATTTACTCTGTAGCGGACAACTTCATTTTGATCCTGGACAAGTAGAAAATCCACTTTTACTTGTCCAGGGACAAGTGGAGAAAACTCGTATTTCCACAGCCCTGTCTAATATAACCCTACCAACCTAATTGGGTATCAAAATTAACCATTTTTTTCGCTTGATCTTTGGAAAATTCAAGTCTCTAATTAACCCCTACCAGGCTACCCCAACAAAACAAATCACAGGATGTTTTCAACTGAGGGTTGACCAAACTTTTCCTGACCAAATGTTAAGCAGAAACAGAAATTCATCATAATACACACATAATTTAACAGCAGAAGGTTAAATAAATTCTGCTTTGAAATCAAATAATTGGGCTTCAAAGCAAATTAGTTCAAAACTGCCAATGTAAGGAAATTGTCATGGTAGTGAAAGGTAATGTTTAGTGATTCCTTTGTCTACAATCCTGTTTCTACCTTATAGAAAACAGCTTTCTTAACCCTTGTCATGCTGAATAAATTTTGGCTGAACATTTTCATCAAAATCAAAGGGCAAAAAACACTGAAAGTTTCAACTGTACGTCAATTTTTATTTGAAAAACTATATCTATTGACAATTCTGGTTTGAAAGTGAGAAACAGGTGGTGTAGATTGACATCAGACTGCACATATGTGCAGGCTGATGTTTGTCTATAGCTCTTGCCAAAGCAGGAATATTCCGGTTCAGCATTACAAAGGTTAACAATTTGATTAAACTCCCTTTTTTTCTATTTATCACAACTACTCCGAATTATTGTTAAGATCTTGAATCTATTACATCTTAAGCCTCTATTCAATGGCTCAGTATAAAGTACACTTATCATTGGTGAAACAAATTCAGTAACAAGAGCAACGCTGGGTGTGTTATTATACGCCCAAAGCTAAGATATAAATGGTTGATGTTTTGAACTTTTTATTGATCATTGGATGTATTTTCTAGCAAAAACTATAGTATATTGTATTTATTATGATGGTAGTGTTTGTTTTGTTTTGTTTATGGACCGGACATGAATTTGCTAACTGAATCAAACAAAGGGCAATAAGTCAAAAATTACAAATGGTAGAGTTGTGGTTCTTGCTCTCTAGCTATGAGATCTATACACCTGAGAAGTTTCAAGACCATAGGCCTTATAGTTTCAAAGTTATGGACCGGAGACAAATTTGCTTACGGACAGACAGACAGACAGACAGACGATGCAGAACATAATACGACCCTTTGGGCGTATAAAAAGCTTGAATGTATTGCAAGTTCTAAGGCAACTACAGACATTTTGTACGCCATTTTATTCTTTAAAACTTTAGTCCTTTTACTTACATGTATTTGTCAAAGCTATCAGAGAAAAAATCTAACCCTTGTCATGCTGAATAAAGATTCTAGGCAAAATTGCCAGGGAAAATGACTAATTATTTGAACTTGCGGGCCCAGACTTCAAAAATTAAATATTTTACATTAGGGGTAGGGGTGACTATTGAGTTCAAAATTGGTATCACGATAGTATTGCGATAGTAAAGTTGCTATTGGAATAGTATTGCAATAGTCAGAAAACTATTGCAGTACTATCACAATAGTTGTTTTTTAATACAGAAAAAAAGATAATAATCAATGTAAAAGCGTCCCCCTTTTATTAGACAGTAACTTTATATAGGTCTTGGAAGATCCTGTTTACCTTGTTTATGGCGAGTAAATGATCAAATAAGTTGATTACAAATATTCCCTTAAAAAGAATTGGATTTGACCTCATTCTCTGATAAAAATATGCAGAAAGGAAGCATTGCTACTACATTTAGCTCAACTTTCATTTTCATAAAAACTATTGTAAACTATAGATAGTCAGAAAAACTATTGCGATATCTATTGACTTGAAAAAATGCTATCGACCTATTGCTATTGCAAGGTAAACTATCACATTACAGCGATAGTTCGACCTATTGTTACACCCCTAATTAGGGGTATAGGCATTTTCCCGAAATCTAGGGGCCCAGCCCAAAAACTAGGGACCATGGGCGACTAGGCCCCTGCTAGTCTTTTTCCCCGATTGCATAGTAATCAAAATACTGAAAGCACTGGAAACAAATTGCAAGTTACTAATATTTATTTTAAAAATACAATCTTGAGTCTTTTCTGGATTTAAGGGTCAAACACAAGCCCTGAAGAACCAAAAGGGTTATTGTAAATGCCTTTACATTTGTAGTCACTTACTATCAATTTTCGCAAACACCTTAATTCCCCATTGATAAGTTTGGCAAGAATAAATGTTGATATGTCACAACCAAGATAGTAAAACTGTAAAATCTAATTGTTACAATTATAGTCTTTGGAAACTTAGCACAGCATTTCAACTCATATCAGATTTGAAATTCAACAATTTTGAACAATGGGTGCTGTTTCCCCTCATCCTAGAAACTTGTCAAAAAGCTGTACAAAATCAAAATAAAACTTTAAAGTAATAAAACAGCCCTGTATTAAGCAAAGAGCTTGCAGTGTTCAAGTTTTATTCATTCTAAACCATGTATTTGATACATTTTATGGAGTTATACAGAGTAATCCCTGGCAGCTGTGTTATTATCCTGAATCAGGGATAACTTTGGTTTCTTGGGTCTTTAGTCACTTTGTCCATTTGGTGCATCTCTCAGTCTTCTTTAAAAGAATTGCCACTTGGTGCACCAACTACATTATCATCCAAGGAATTCCACAAGTTATATATACGTTAGGAGAAGAAAGATGTATTTACATCAGTATGCGGGCTATCCTTATGGACTTTCAACAAAAGACCTCCGAGTTCAAAATTTGGCTAACAGAAGAATGTTTCAGGTCCAAATCTATATTTATGATGGAGTAACTTCTGCAAGGTCACCTTTAATACTTCAGTCCTCTAAAAACTCAAAAATGAGTGGAAAAGGACATAAGGCTGACAGTGATCTTGCACATTTTGAAGTAATTCTATCACATGTCTTATTTTAAATGTGGTTAATGGCAAGGCATATTCAAGTAGTGGCTTTATTGTTGTTGTAAAAAGTGTTGATATCTTTCTTTGGGTAATATTGGTAAAGCAGCATTTGATCATTCCAATTCAGGGTTAAATTCAGGGTCAAAGACTTACAGGGACCCATTACAGTTGCTCATGACCCCTAAATTTTTAGAGAAAAAATGTCAATAAATCCTGATTTAAAATTTAGATCTAGCAGTCTGGGACTCCTAAATAAAATTTCAGGTCTTTTTGAAGAAAAAAAGGCTAAGATTTCAAGCACTTTCTTCTCTTCCAGAATTCAGGACATTTTCATTTCACTAATCTTGAAGGACTGGACTAGTTGAGTCGTCTTCGAGGGGTTAAGATAAAACAAATACTCACATATCCAATGACTGTTCCGACAAATTGCTTTATTGATTGTATTTGATTAAATCTAATTTAGAAAATAGATTTTAGAAATTTCAGGAAATCCCAAAATGGAAGATAACCAAAGCCCTCCGATTGCGTGGTCACAGACGTCAGACGCTTGACATAAAAAGGAAAATATGTCATAAGTTATAAGTTTTACACATCATTATTAGCTCTTTTGTACGATTCGGCCAGGGAGAATGACAGAGGCGGAACTGGTAATTGTCTAGAATAGTGTATTTATTTATGAAAAAACTGATTTATTATTGTTGATCAAATTAATGGGATTTCGCGCCGAATGGATACATATTCGGAATACCGTTTAATTCGGATATTTCTTTTTCTTCTAATACAACCAGACTTAAAGCTGATTGAACTCAGAATTAATTGACATATCTTACTTATATTTGAGCCCCTAGAAGAAAGAAGAAGAAATCTGCGACTTGTTCTAATGTATCCAAGGTGGTTAAGGGGTTATTACCGTCCCTGTCTGCATCAAAGTTCCTCACATTCCAAAAGCCAAAAAGGTCAATTAGAACAAAGAAATATGCTGATCACATCAGCACAAACATAGTAGAAAAACATGTTTGCAACAACATAAAAAGACTAGTCATGTCCGCAGCAAAAACACCACAATACCAGCACTCATTCTTTGTAAACACCACCATCCAGTGGAAACACCTGCCAAATGCAACAGTGCATGCAGGTTAGTTAGCGGCCTTTAAGACAGCCCTCAAAAATGAGAGCCAATAATACGGCAACACACACTTCCTTTGTATAAAAGCCTTTTAAGGATTCTACAACATACACATATAGTTCATTTCTGACAATTTACGCAATATAACCTAAGTGGAGTGTCAGTGGAGCGCAAGGTTATACGCGTAAATTGTCAGAATATGAACTATAACTGTTTTACCGATCAACTTAATTTTTCACCAAATAACCTTAGCTTCAGTGAGTTGTGCGTCAATCAATGATGTAAGTCAATTTTGTTGCGTCATACATTCTTCAATCAAATCACCGTACACAAAAAGGGGAGGAGTGAATTTAATCCTTATCGAGCTTTCATGTATATTTCGCCATTTTGCGAGACGGCTTCAATGAATCAACGCCCTTATGTCGCGTTTTACGATTAATACATCGTGGATGCAGCTGTGATTATGTTTTTTATACTCTATACAGCCATCTATTTGTGGACGATATGCACATCTTATATTATTTGTGATAAAATACGAGTTATGTTTTGCGAGATATTCATTTTCAATAATTATTGCAATGAATAGTTCAATGAGCAACTGAAATGATGCAGCGAAAGCCGTAATTATCAGCCCCTTGTTCATGTTGCAAAAACGTTTGCAAACGATAATGAATTGTACCCTGCTTTGCTCATTGGTTCACGTTCAAAGCGTAGAACCTTTTTGCGAACATTTTCGTTTTGAAAGCGTGATAAGTTACCTTTAAATCCGTCTCGTAGATTTTCGAAACTTGTCAGCTTCTGTGGGCCTAAAATGCTTCAAGGCAATTCATAATATTTTTTCTATTTTTTGAATATTGTTCTGCTCAAATATTTAAGCCTGAATGTACCCGTTCATATCGCCATATGTAAATGCACGAAGTCGGCTCAATTTATATTTACCATATAGTGATTATCTATGCATGGCAAATTTTGTGTAACCCGTCATGAATAAAAATTAATATGTATGCTTGAATCCCTGATTAAAAAATTACATATAGGGGAGGGGGGGGCACTGCAGAATAAGTTAATTAAAAGTGTTCACTCTAAGAAAATAAGTCAAGTTCTAGATCATTTCAACTCAATCGTCTATATACGTCGATTAAAAGGGTGTTACAGGAAGGTTCGGTTCGAGCAAATTTTAAAATCGAAATCAGTATATCAGTTTAGTTCTACCTCTGTTGGTTGACATGTACATTTAAAAAAAACCTATTTGTATATCATTTTAATGTTAGAATTGTTGAAAACACAAAAGAAATAGTTCAATTAATAAGCGTTTTCATATGCTTGATTACAAGTTAAGGGTCCTCCGAGACCGTTCACCAGACAAGATATGACGTCACTGTCTGGTTTGTTTTGAAGTCCACGCCCATTATGACCCAAAGTCATGTAGCGCACTTATTCGAGCAAATTGTCAGGTTATGCGATATATTTTTTGAATTTCAAATGAAATAGCTGTCGATCATTGGGTGAAAAATTAGGGCGATTGGTAAATACAGATACAGAATGCATAAAAGATATACTCTTGACTTGACAGAGTTAAGGGTCGTTTCAAACCTCATCACCGAATTTGTATATCAGTTTCCTAATCTAACCTCTAGGAATTTAATAGTACATGGTAATTTCATGGTAATTTCTAACAACTCGATTAAGTTCACTTTTTTATGCCCCTGCATTGATAGACTTGTTTTTTTTTTTTTTTTTTTTTTTTTTTTTGCCCTTTCTGTTTGTCTGCTACTCTGTTTGTCATTTGAAAAAACTTTACCATTGGCTTCAACTTTTGAATTGTAAGTGATATGCCATGTCGCAAGGTTAACAGTCAAGGTCAAGGTCATTTTCCAAGGTCAAATTTTTGTAAAATTAAGACTAACATTGGCCATAACTTTGGATTGGTAAGTCATAAAGCCTTGAAATTCCACATGTGCATTGCTCGTGACAAGACCTTAACATGCATAACAATGTCATATTAAGGTTATTGATCAAGGTCATTTGGTGAAAGTCACTCTTTTATGATATAAAAACTTCACAATTTGCTTTAAAGTTTGATTGGTAAAGTCACTACTGTAAACAAGGGTGATTTGGGTGGTGGTTTGATTTCGGCTATATTGGCAGTCAAGCTCAGAAGTGCCAAAATTAATCAACCCACAATATTTATCATTATCGAATGAGACAATAGTGATTTTTGGCGGTGGCTAATTTTTGCTATATTGGCAGTCATGCTCATATGTGCCAAAAATTAATCCACCACCAATATTTATCATAACTAATGAGAAATTCTATTATTAAGATGGAAATGTTATCTTTTGTGATGTACATTTTAGTCAACGTTAATAAACTTCATATGAAAGATATGCAGACCATACTTATTCAAATTGGAATTAGAAAATATTCTGACAACATTTATATTTCAAGGGGGTAGAGCAATACTATTGTAAGATTAAAGTGCCTATATATGTATATGATAGGTGCTTACAATAGTATTATACTGACCCCTCGATTTGCAAATGTCTAAAAACCAATTATTTCAAGATTCTATATCCAAGTAGGTGAAATGAGTGAAAAATTTGTACATGAGTTCTAACTAACTAATTGCTTTTTATATACTTTTGTTGTTTTGAACAAAGAAAATGGAAATATAGATAAGGCCTTTTATTTTAGCGTTACTTGTAAGATGGGCCAAAAAAAATCACTGCCAATAAATCGTTACCCCAAAAACCGCCAAATGTGAACACTGCCAATATAAAGCCATTTACAGTAACTATGATCTACATATATATGGATCAAACCCCTGTTCCGAAAAAAAATGGCAATCGTAGGGGCGTTGGTGTTCAACAAACACATCTTGTTATTAAAGTTTTATGCCTTGGCATTGATCAATAAAAAGCGGGCATATAATTTCTTGACTGGTGTCTGTCTTACTGCCATAAACCCTGTGAGCTTGACATTTAGGCCGCAAACATTTTTCTATAAATTCAACCCTGTTTAAGATACAAGATACAAGTGAGTTTATTTAACGCTGGACAGGGTTAAACAATAAACGTTAGCTTAAAAGCCAATGTCCAACAATAACTACAATAGAAAATTCCTATGCTCAACTTGTCTGACTTGGGCTTTTCAACAAGTACATTTTTCAGGGCTACTTGTCCGAGGAAAAGTAAATACCAGGGCAAACCTTGGAAAGGCAATTGATAGTTCTAAGAGACTAATTAGCCTAATACTTATATCAAATGGTAGAAAACATTGTTTTTAATAAAGAAAATGCTGGGATCCAGCATTTTCATCGTTAAAACAAATATTTTCTCAAAATTTATGTATTTTCTTTTTTGCGAAAAAATTCATTTTAATTCTGGACAAGTAGAATTTTAAAAAAAAAGACATTCTTTTACTCATCCAGCGACATTTGGAAAAAATGTGTATTTCAACACCCCTGGATAAAGTTACTTAAAAACTTGGATCAACTGAATTTCTTGGCTAAGTCTTCTTCCAGTCTTTAATTGTTAAGTCTCACTCTGAAAATGAATTTGTCAAGTATTACTTTTTTTTCCAATACAGAGAACAGAGGAGTTTCAACTGGAGAAGGAGTCAGAGTTGAGATTTGAGGTGGAATCAGGATCGTCAGTAAATTTAGAGGTGAGAAACACAAACTTTGTTAAAGATAAATTGTTAAGTGTTTCATAATCTGACCAAATTCGTTATAATGTCAGTATGTATTGGCATCCATTCATCAAGAGGATTCCAATAAGTACCAACAACCTAGGATTTTGTTGAGAAACGATAATTTTTAGTTTTGCATGACCTCGTGAGGAGGAGTCAGATTTGAGGTATGAGGTTGAATTGAGTAGTAAATTGGAATTTAAATGGTAAAAAATTCTAGATGTTTAAAATTTAAATTTGCTCGTAAATTAATGCATGTTATGAGGATATATCATGCAATTAAACCTGTATTGACCTGATATCATGTGTCTGATAACATTATATGATATCAGACAGTCTTTTTAGCTCACCTGAGCACATGGTGCTCAAGGTGAGCTTTTGTGATCATCGAATGTCTATCGTCTGTCGTCCGGCGTCAACAATCTTAGTGTTTACACTCTAGAGGCCACAAATATGGCCCACTCTTCATGAAACTTGGTCAGAATGTTGGCTAGGTCACAAGGATGATCCCTATTGAAAATAAGAAGGATCCATGCAATATCACAGGAAAAGAGGCCTTCATGACAATTATCTTGTTTACGCTCCAGAGGCCACAAATATGGCTCAATCTTCATGAAACTTTGTCAGTATGTTGGTCAAGTCACAAAGATTAACCATTTTGAAATTGGAAAGGTTTCATGCCATATCACAGGAAAGGGAGCCTTAATGATAATTTTCTTGTTATAACTCAAGAGGCCACAATTTTGGCCAGAACTTCCTGAAACTTGGTTTGGTGTAGAGATTATCTCCTTTATGACATCTGCCTATTTAAATGATGTGATGTCCCAGGGGTCAAAGAGACTCACCTGAGTGATCTAGGACCATCATGGTCCTCTTGTTTTAGAAACAATTTGCATACACTTTCACTTGAATTTCTGATATTAAGGGTTAATTCTAATAAAGCGCTGAAAATTGATTGAATGGTAAATAGAATTACAAGTAAGTGTCATAAAATAACAATGTTATCTGGTCTTGGCTGTAGAATAATCATGACTCGGTAAAGCCTCGTCATGATAAATTCTCCCAACCTCGACCAGATTACATTGATATTTAAAGACACTTACATTTTATTATCTATATATTTTAAAAAAGAATTACATGTACAATATTATCCAATTAGACTTTATGCTCTTAATTATTACTTTTTTTCATTTTCAGTTAATTAGTGGAAAAGCTGAAATATTTGGAAGTGAGCTAGCTATAGGGAGGAAATATGCTTTCATCTCAGGGTCAAAGGTTGCAGTGTTCACATGGCATGAATGTCATATAAAGATATCCTTTGGTTAGATATAAATCATAGTTTGGTGGCAGAGACAAATTTCAGTAAAGTCATTATATCCAAATAATGTTTAAATGTATCATATTTTTTCATAAAAGAACCATTAAGAGTAGAAAAGATTGTTTGAAAAAGTTAATCATCTTTTCCTATATCAATTTCTAAGTTATCTTCAGTCAATGTTTCAAATCGTGGAAATGCAAAGGATCTAATGCTTCTTTGACTATTGGTTGACATTATTTAAAACCTTAACCTTGGCTTACCTTACTGGAAGAACAGAAGTGGCCTACATATCAAAAGAGACGCCCATGATTATATACCTAAATGTCCATGTGGCTCTTGAACAGATGAGAGAAAAGGCAGAGAAAGAATTAACCAGGGGACCCAGGGTAAGAATTTATTCATATGAAAGTTGCATTGAATTGGTAGAACAGGCTCCCAATTAAACCAATTGTTCTCTACTTTTGAATTACAGCCAATATTGCTCGAGCGACCACGTCAATTAAGCGACCAATTTTATTAAGCGACCACCACAAAAAGGCCCCTCACCGTAAGCAAGTTCTCTGAAAAAAGGACATATTTAACGAAAAATTGGTTATTGTTGAATCTTATGTTGTTGAAACCCATTAGAATCGTCTCAATAAGACAATTCTAATGGGTTTCAACAACATAAGATTCAGTGTGACTTGACAGACAATTTATAAATGCTATCAAAATAAACTGTCATGTTTATCATGGTATTTTGTATTAAGCGACCATTCCCATAAACGACCCCTTTTTTGTGGTCCCTTAAGTGGTCGCTTAACACTAGTTTTACTGTAATCTAAATTTCAAATGTTCAAATTTCCTTAGCTTAGCTACTTTATTCATGCTGTTGTTTTTATGACCCCATATTTATAGACTGGGGGTGTATTGCTTTATTTGTGTCTGTTTGTCAATCTGTCTGTCTGTGTGTGTTTGTGTGTGTGTGGTTGGGGGTGTGTGTTTCTGTTTGACTATGATAACTTGATCTACAAACTAAGTGTTTCACCATAACTTCGACACTATTCAAGTTACTATGCTCATATTTGGCAAAAAGGTTCCTCTCATCCATACTCATCTTTCAAGGTCAAGGTCATCTTACTTATTCAAGGTCAATTGTCAAGCTCAAGCATTAAAAAAATGGTCTTTTCAAGGGCATTAGTGTTTCATGAACACTAATTGCTTTCAAATAATATGGTATATGGTCCCAGTATGAGGAGATATGCCATCTTAAAAGAATATTCAGAGGTAGCTTCAATGTCATATTTTGAAAAAATTGAAATGATTTGATTTGGCACTTTTGTTTTGTATTTAGAGAACTTGTTCCAGCTTTGTGGTCATCATCTTTAATGTCAAAATATAGCTAGTACAAAGCCTAGCTCTTATATTTATGAATGCACATCATATTTGAGCCTGTGCATGAGATTTCCAACAATTTGAATATGCGCAAAGCATAGACTCTAGCTAGCCTGTGCATCCGCACAGTCTGATCAGAGTCTTTACTATGCGTTTAGTAGATAGAAAAGACCTCAAAGTATCTGTATACCTTCAGGTAACTTTATATTTTTGTTTCGTTGTTGTCTACGCCTCTCAATGTTTACACCTCACAAACATTTCAAATTATTGGAAATGTCACGCACAGGCTCATTTTATTTATTTTCTCATTTCAGATTTTAGTGGTTGGCCCCACAGACGTTGGAAAAAGTACTTTATGTAACATTTTAGCAAACTATGGAGTTAGACTAGGACGGGCCCCATTGTTGGTGGATCTAGATGTGGGACAGGTATGATCAGGGCCCGAGGTCATAAAACTTTTCTCAGGCTCAATTCAAAATTTTCTCAAATTTCAATTTGAGATTAGAGCTGTATTTCTGATTTATTACTCATTTTAATGTATTCACATGAAATATGATATTAATAAGTTGTTATGAATAACAGCTTATTAATTTTTTCATTTTCTTCATACTTTTATTTTGATTTAAAATTTGAGAAAATTGAGCCTGAGTCTGAGAAAAGTTTTATAACCTTGGGCTCAGAAGGCTGATAGAGCCATAAACCGCGTCACATTGAGGAATGGCATGCATCATTTAATTGAATTAATCGCTCACAGATACTGCAAACAATGAATCTAGAGGATAATCCTTAATTTAAATGTAAATAGATTTATATTTATTGAGTGACCAACGAAAGCTATATTTTCATGATTAGCAGAGCCATTAGTGAAAATATAGCTTTTGTTGTTCACCAAATCAAATAGAATAAGATCTTACCCAAAAAACAAACAATTTTTCTATTTATTTATTGCAAGAGTAAGACAAAATGTGAAAATTTTAGGACAAATTTTCTGAAAGCGTTTCATATTGCTTGTGATTGCTATGATACCTTCATAACGACGCCACCTATTGGGCTCGACTTAGACAACACCAGATAGTGTGAAATGAACAAAAGCAGGGTATAAATTTTTGATAGGTTCACTGGTTAGGCAGTGAGTTTATCAAATGACAAACTACCATTATTTCGTAAATAATCCATGGAAAAGAATCAAAGAAGAAGTACAATTTATATATTAATCTGCTAAATTTTAATTTTATTTGGGATGTTTCAGTGAGCCTTTGACTTAAGATTTCTCCCATATTAAGTCAGTAGAAAGTGTAGGCCAAGATCAGACTACATATTTGTGCAGGATGATCTTTACCCTTGTCATGCTGAACCTTGAATATTCCTGCTTTGGCAGGAGATATAGACAAACATCAGTCTGCACATATGTGCAGTCTGATGTTAGTCTACACCACCTGTTTCTCACTTTCAAACCAGAATTGTCAATAGATTTAGTTTTTCAAATAAAAATTGACCCACAGTTGGTACTTTCAGTGCTTTTTGCCCTTTGATTTTTATGCAAATTTTTTGCCAAAATTTATTCAGCATGACAAGGGTTAAATTTTTCTGTATACCAAAGCTTATGTACAGTAGGAACATGTCACGAACAACAAGAGGGTTAGGTGGCAGGGCTCGTGCTGGTGTTTGAAATTGAGGAGTCATTGACTCCTAAATCATGATATTCTGGGGGTCAAAACTCATTCTTAATGGTGTCAAACAGCAGAAAAGGCAAATTGTGTATAAATTTTACAGTGTGAATGGGCCTTTTATAAAATAATGTAATGGGAAAAATTGATCAGTAGAATTTTAAATACTATACAAGATACATCATTGAAATTTTGAGTGATAAAACACAGTTTTGACCCATAGAATTTTCTCTCAAGGAGGTAAAAGACTTTCTATTTCTTACAGGTGAAAATTGGATATTTCAGATTTTGGGGGGTCAAAACCATGGTTAAAGGGTCAAATATGAGCCCTGGGTAGGATGGGGAGTTGGTGGCTTTGATGAAATATTGTAAATTACTAATTGTAATAATGTAAGAAACAACAGGAAACTGAATCAAATCAAAGATCAAAAGTCATAACATATCAGAAAAAGTACCTGTCAAGGAAGGTGATCTTGTTAAAAAAATTTTTTTAGTTTTCAATGACTATATAACTATATTTTCTTCAGGGTCAAGTTTCCATACCAGGTACAATCGGCAGCTATGTTGTTGAGAGGGCTGCTGATATAGAGGAAGGATTCGACCATTGTGCTCCCGTCGTGCTACATTTTGGACATGTTAGCCCGAGTAAAAATCTCACCCTGTATAATCTACTTGTGTCAAGGATGGCTGATATTGTCAATATGAAATGTGACGAGAATGATAAAGGTACCATTGTTTTAATGTTTGCACTTTCTAGAACGATCCATGAGTTTTATGACCCCTGAGATTGTATACTTGATAAATTATGTGGAAAAAGAATAAATTGGTGCAACCATTTTCAAAATTTGATTAGTATAATATTACCCAAAACAGGTAATGTTACTTCTTTAATATCATTAATTTTCAAAAATGATATTAAATCACAATGGGTTCTTATGCTCATAGTCTTTAATCTACAAATTCTTCAGTGTATGGCGCGCGAACGGGGTCAAAAGTCAAACTACCGCTATACCCACAAAATAATGGAGGTATACCCATAAAAATGAGGGTATACCTACATCTTTTTATCGGTATACCGATAAAAATGGAGCTACACCTACAAATTGGGGGTAAACCGCCATTATTATTACCGGTATACCTACAATATTTAGCGGTACACCGGTATTATTATGGGTTTACCTATAATAATGAGGGTATACCTATAATTTTTCCAACAACCAATCAGAGAAGGCGTTTTATCCAGAATTATCTATCACAGTCACGGGCGTTTTTCGGAAGTATTTTGGAATGAAAAAAGTCAAATTTATCAAAGAATAATGTTAATATTTTATTATTGAGTAAGTAGAATATAATAAAATAATGATTGAGTCTTTATTATGCTTTCCTACCTTTTTTCACATTTTTTCTTTATAATTCATTAGTGTTCCTGTGACGTCACACGCACTTGTTAGATTATCCTATTTTTAACTTTATAAAATAAATGTATGAATAGGCGACTTTTTCGTGATAATTCTAGTGTCAATGAAGGGAATTCATTTGAAAGATTCCTGTTTGAAAACAAACAATATATAAGAAATAAAAAAAAAAGCAAACGAAAGATCCATTATGTATAGAAATGCTATGAATAACATCAAGTATCCGATTGTTTTAAATAAGCCATTTATCCACTTTATTCACATCTTTTTAAATCAACGATCACTTCTAAATTAACTGACCACATTTATTTTACCCTAAAGGGACAAATATGTGTGAAACAAAAAAATAATAACATTGATTGGACAATTAAAGTCTGACCAATTTCCTGTGTATACCTGTCATCGAGTTTTATGACACTCGATATTTCAATAGCTAACCTTAAACATTACTGTAGTATTGAATAAATGATTTAATATCAACAGGGCTGTTAGAGAACTTAATCTATTTTTAAAAAATAACGTTATATATTTACACATATATATATATATAGAGAGATCATAGAATCATTCAGGATGATTGATCGGTAGATAATTCTTTTTATTTGAAGACATTGAGATTACTACATTTTTTTTTGACTAGTGCGAAATTCAATGTAGTACAAAATGCCAGAAAGAAATATGCCAAAGGTAAAAATATCAAATATATGTTTCACTAGATCGGTTATCAAAATAACATTTATATAATTCAATTTATTTGTGTTCCTTGCATTTTTAGTTGCTTGGACATTGGTTTCATTCCCCGATGAGAACAACTTTTAGTACGCAGTTATTGTCTATGCGCCCGTTAAGCCATTACTCCGTGGAACTGTATAACTGTAGAATAATATTTTATTTGATCATTTAGTATCATTATGTAATAAGATATGAAGAGAATATTTCTTTGAATTCATTGGGGTATGGAGAGATATTTTTTTTTAATTTATTGAGGCATGGCACCCAAACTACTACATGTATCACTTTACGTATGAATCAGCTTCGAGATTTCATACAAAATGATTTTGTTTTTAGTTTCATACCCCAATATTTCATATCCCAATAAATTAAAAAAAAAATGTATATGATTTTTTAAAAGTTAAATACATGTCACTTTTAGGTTGTCTAGTTCGATAATGATTACGAAAAGATAGAATATTCACTATTATGATAAAAAAGGAAACAACATGTAATACTAGCGTTACATACGCGTACATATAATTAACTTTTTTCCCCATCTGAACCCGATTAAATTTACAAGTTTGGGAATAATGAATATACAAACTAATTTTCTGTATGGATGTAAAATCAGGTGAAAAGCCAGAATGAAAAAAAAGTCAATCAAAAATACGGACATACGGACGGATTAAAAGATGGACCAAAAGACCGAAAATTAAGTAAAAAAAACCCACTAAATGTCGCACAGTTGTTAGCATCACCGTTCCCCCACAAAACCTAAAGCCTAGTTTACATTTGCCACGGTCGCCGTAAGATATCGCAGTCTGCGATTTCTTGTATGATATGTTTGACATCGTACGATTTTATTTTCTACCGCGTATGTGTTCACAAAATCGTGCAGTGTCCGCACGGATTTTCATAAAATTGTAACAAGAATTATTGAGGTGCCCGTGCGGCAATCTCAAGTTAATCGTGCGATCATCGCACGAAGTCCATGCGATTTATCAATTATTTGCACTGTAAACCTTGCGACTACCGTACGATCATCGTACGGTACCCGCGCGGCGATCGTACAATGATCCGTCAAAGACTTAAAGGCAAAACATCGCACGGTCGCCGTGCAATGACCGTGCGGCGATCGTGCGATGCCTATACGGCGTGTCTACGATTGGTCTTGCGATTTTTTAAAAAAAACTTGTATAACTTATTTTCATACAAAATCGCAATTGTCCATGGCATCCGTAAAACCTTGCGATGATCGCATGGACACCGTAAGCCGCCGCACGGGCACCGGCGAGGATACGGCGAGTTACGGGCGCCGTTCTGGCCCCGTAAGCTAAATGTAACTAGGCTTAATTCCCGTTTCTACAATGGTTAGAAGTACACAGTCCTGTATGTTACACAAAGAAGCATTTTGACACACATTATTCTTATTCAAAAATTAATAATCGTGGATAATCGGACTCGAACCCTCGTTCTTTACCTTGCCAACTAAGAAGTGATCATGACCTATCAACAATATGTATGCACAAAAGACCATTAAGATCTTGCGTGTTAGACAAATGGATACATCATACATTTACTGAGCAAGTCCGTGGTTCATATAGGACTAATATCCGAACTTTAATTAATTGAAACTTCAATGCCCAAAATTAGCAATAACCGTGGGATACGAAAGCGCTCGCTAACTTAACCAAACGGTTTACGTTTTCGCAAGTTGCTCGATCTGGGGGCGAGGTAACACTCATAGCAAACTAAGTTGGCTGGGATGAATTAAATCCTGTCGATTATGAGAAAAATATAGGCTATTTTCTTTATACAAGTCATCTTGAAAGTAAGCTCTTGGTCTAGACATTTTTGCTGACAAGCTACTTATCATTTTCGGAAAGCGAGAGCCTACAATATCCTTAACGCAGAAGCTAGCGCTTTCAATTTCCTTGAAGCGGGACTGGTTGAATCTGGTATGCTGCATGTGCAGATCCATATTTTTTCAGATGTCAATTTGAAAATGAAGTTATTTTACAGTATTCACCAAAAGGCCAGCAAAATGACACCACAACAGCTGAAACAAAGCTGTAGTTAGAATTATATTGCCCACTTAACGTATCTAACTGAATGAGTGGAAGGATCGAGTTTTGAATGTAATTAAGGGGGGGGGGGGGTTAATACAATATCGCCAATTTCGCAATCTTTACGAAATTAGTTTTTTATTACCTCGCTTTAGGACTAAAACTTCATGGATCATTCATCTGTAAAATTAACAACATCCCGTATAATAGTGGAATGATTTGAGCGATTTGAATGAAATGTTGATCGCTTTGAATAATTTGAAGTGTGTTTGAATGATTTCGGAGTGTTTTCGAGTGATTGGAAAGAATATTTGGAATGTTTGGATCGCCACTGAATGAGGATTGAGTGTAAATTTCGCGATGTTATTAACTGTAACTAACTAACAACTAATACGTTTTAGCTCGCCCGGGACGAAAGTCTCGGAAGAGCTATTGTTATACCCTCGGATGTCGGCGTCGGCATTAGGTTAAAGTTTTTTATTTCTATCAATATTTATCCTAGAGGCTTTACTTTTTACAGAAACACTCATTAGGGCATAGGCTTTCATTTGAGACCAACATCCATGTCGAAATGACCTTTAGACTGTGACCTTGACCCTTTCAAAAAAACTTTAACTCAAAACTTTTAACCAAAACCTTTAACCAAAAAAACTTTAACCTTGCTTATATTTTTTGTGCATACTTCATATGCACACTCATTAGGTGATAGGCTTTCACCATAGACAAAGGTCCTTGACAATTTGACCTTGACATTGACCCTTTGTGGACTTAGAAAAACTTTAGCCGAAAAGCTTTAACCAAAAACATTAACCTTGCATATATTTTTTTAATGCTCTAACCTAGGGACATCATTGCTTCATATATATACTCACCAGGTGAGAGGCTTTCACCAGAGACCAAGGTCCTTCACAATTTGACCTTGACCTTTACCATTTGTGGACTAAGAAAAACTTAAAGCACAATCAATTTTTTTTGTACAATTAATGTCAAGAGTCATCCGAGGAACATTCAATATAAGTTTCATTGTAATCTGCCCAATGTTTTGTGAGGAGAAGATTTTAAAGCTTTTCTAGTGAAAATAAGCCACACCCATATTTGGGGGTCAATCAAAATTTCTTTACAAATTAAAGTAAAGGTCCCCCAAACACACACATGCCAATTTTCATTGAATTTGGCACATTGTTTTGAGAGGAGAAGATTTTTAAAGATTTTTTTCAAAGATTTTCAATTGAAAATAAGCCATGCCCTCAAGGTTCATATTTGGGGGTCAATCAAAATTTCTTGAACAATTAAAGTAAAGGGTCACCCAAGAAACATCTATGCCAAGTTTAATTAAAATCGTCCCAAATGTTTTTTTTTAACAATTCAAGTAAAGGGTCACATAAGGAACATCCATGCCAAGTTTCAATGAAATTGGCCCAATATTTTTGGGGGAGAAGATTTTTAGAGATTTCACAGTGAAAAATGCCATGCCCTACCACGTCCACATTTTCGGGTCAATCAAAGTTTCTTTAACAAATTTAGAAGAGGGTCACCAAAGGATCATTTCTACCAAGTTTTGTTAAAACTGGCCCAATGGTTATGGAGGAAAAGAAGTTTAAAGAACAAGTATACGCATGCACGGATGCATGGACGGACGGATGGACGCACGACAGACACAACACCATGACAATAGCTCGCTGGCCTTAGGCTAATAGATCAATAACATGGAGTGTTTTCAGCTAAGAGCAACACGGATATGTCCCTTTGCTCTTGATTCTATGTAAAAAGGGATGCACCTCGGCAAAGCCCAAATGTGACCCCAGAGTTTTGATATGCACAAACTTGGTAGAGGTCAACTAGATGATGCTACATACAAAATAAGAAAGTTGTATGCCTTCTGGTTTCAGAGAAGAAGATTTTTGAAGATTTTCCTATTTTCACCCATAATGCTCATATGAGCTCAAAGGGATGCGCCCGGGTGGAGCCCTAATATGACCCCAGGGTCTTAGCAATCAATCTTGATAGTTTCTCGTCCCTGAGAGAGTGCAGTGGTTAAAACCAACTGCTACCAAGCTAGGTGAACTTGGGCTGGCTATTAAGTGTTTTGACCCCAGGGTCAAACTTGGTAGGGATCCTCAATTGATGCTACATACCAAATGTGAAAGCTGTCTGCCATCTGGTTTCAGAGAAGCAGATTTTTAAAGATTTTCACCCTTTGATTCAATTAAAAAAAGGGTTGTGCCCTGGTGGAGCCCAAATATGACCCTAGTGTCTTGATATGAACAAACTTGGTAGAGGTCCACTAGAGGATGCTGCATACCAAATATGAAAGCTGTCTGCCATCTGGTTTCAGAGAAGAAGATTTTTGGAGGTTTTCATTTTTCACCCTTTTTGTTAAGGGTAAAGGGAAAGTTAAGGGTGGATTTCATTTATTTTTGAACAACTTTGGTAGAGCTTGACTCAAGGAACATCCCTGCGCAGTTTCATCAAGATTGGCCCACCGGTTTAGGAGAAGAAGATATTTGAAGAAATTGTGGATGACGGACTTTGGATGATCACAATAGCTCACCTTGAGCACTTTGTGCTCATGTGAGCATAAAGTTGTTGACAACAGTTGACAAACATGCCAGAATTTAAGAAGAACAACAAATCTCACTAATTTTCAGGTTGATTTAGCAAATCTTCAGGACAATCAATCTGACAAATTCTCAGGTTGATTGAGCAAAAGAAATGGTTTTAGAGTGTCTTAGAAGGTTAATGTTGATGACACACAACAGACAACACATGACAGACATCACACAACCACAAAAGCTCACCTTGAGCACTTTCTGCTCAGGCGAGCTTAAAACAATTAAACACAAATTGTCCAAATGTATCTGGTATGATTTTAGACAAAACAAGAATGTTTTAATAATTTGATTTATCACATGTTAAGAGTTTCTAATATGTCAACTGAAACCACCTTAACACAGTTCTTTGCTACATTCTTATTTATAATTTAATGGTATATATTTTCTCTGTTCATGAACTAGCTGTCCATCAGTGTTTATGCTTTTTGGAATTCATCCATCTGTTTCTGTGGTTAATGAGTCTGTGACACACTTCACTGTGATTTTTAACTTAGTTAGTCTTTGTCATTATGCATAGCATCATCTTCATACAAGAATACTTTTTCAGTGGAATCTCTACTGCTGATAAATCTTGCACTTTGGTGTCTGTTTCCTGAAAAGAGAAAACAAGAGGATCATAAGAGTCCTATATCGCTCACTGGCATCTTCTTGACTGCTCCTTAAGCAAATTTAAATGCTTTGGAGATCATTGAATGATCACTAAATGTTTCAAGGAAATACATTTTTCTATCCCTCTGATACATGCATAAGTTTCAAGCCTTTTCTAAACAAGTTTCATGAAGGGATTCTTCTTTTGATAAGGCGAGCATACTGAAGTACTGAGAAAATAACCCCTAGAGTGGATAAAGAGCATGTAGAGTGTAAACAAGAAAATCTTCATCAAGGTCCCTTTTCCTGTGATATCAAAATTATCCTTCCAATTTTCTATAGGCTTCATACTTATGGACTGACCAATATTCTGAACAAGTTTCATGAAGATTGGGCCATATTTGTGGCCTCTAGAGTGTGAACAAGAAAAACTTCATCAATGCTCCTTTTACTATGACATGGCATGGATCCTTCCCACTTTCAAAAGGTTTGATCCTTGTGACCTGACCAAGTTTCATGAAGATTGGGCAATGTTTGTGGCCTCTAGAGTATAAAAAAGAAAATTATCATCAAGGCCCCTTTTCCTGTGATATGGCATGGATCCTTCCCATTTTCAATATGTTTATCCTTGTGACCTGGCCAAGAGTCTGATCAAGTTTCATGAAGATTGGGCCATCAAGCTAAAGTGCAATTATTTATCCTTGCTTTCCTGTGTGGCATGATTTGGCTGACAAGGATCAAAACTTTTGTTACTTTTGTGATTCTTTGAAGTGAATTAAAAATTTAAAGAGTTGCTTTGCTTTCCTGTGACAGCATAGTGTGGTACAAAGAGTTGCAAGTGTTTTACTTGAAGAAAGTATCAATTAGATACCCCTTGACCCCTGAAGATGCCTTGATAGAATGGACATTGACCTTGTCCTAGAGACAGACTTGAAGTACTTTGAATATGATGTTTTTGATTTAGGTTTGCCTTGTTTAACCTTGATAGATTGCCCTGACCTTGTCAGATAATCTTGACCTTTCTAGCTGCATATGAGGCTCAAATAGATTTATAAGCATGTCAAATATATAGGATTGCATACTAAATAAGCTGGATATCATTTTAAGATGGTATGTTTTCTGTGTCTTTAATAGATAATTGACTGACTTACTCATATGGCTTTGACATAAGTATATGCAATCACTTGTCAATGAGATCTTTAATCTTGCTGAAGAAGTAATTTAAGTAATTTGAAAATGATAGGTTTTCTCATGTTTGACCTTGAAAGATGTTCTTGATCTTGTCAGATAACCTTGAAATTAGTACCTAAGATAATTTATATCAATTCAGTGAAATCTATCATCACACAAAATTTGATTATTGCATCAGGAAAAGATTCAAAGTAATTGGCAATATTAAGTTTTATGGTTGAGGTTTGCAGATAGAGCAATAGATAACCACACGAAAGAAAAATAGACAGACAGAGAAACAGAAACTGATAAATTATAAGCTAGTGATTTTAGAGATATGGGATGTAAAAATATTCCTGGTTCTAGAATGGGCATTCTACCTTCCCATGAGATAATTTTCTTTTATTTATATCTGGTTGACCTCTGCTATATAACCTCTTTTTCAAATGTTTTTTAAGTAGTCCCCTGATAGTTCCTTTTAATGTGGTTTGTCATATCTGAAAGGAATTGTCATTGGTAACTTTGGTAAGGCTTTCATTCAGAACAAGCCTAAATAATGCTAATAAACAAGGCCCTAAAATCTTTCTCTTGGTCATAAACTAGTATACAAGACAAATGTAACTTAAAAATTTCTAACTAAGGGTTATACTAAGCACCTTACATTGAAGAAGGCTGAAATTATAATGCAGATTTATGATTGAGAATGCCATTTCAAAAACAAGTTGAATTTTCCCTTAATTTGAGTGAATACATGTTCATAATTATGCAAGTTTATAAAGCTCTATTTTTGTTTTCTGTGTGAATTAGCTCTTCAGTTCCACGATATTAAATAAGATACCCTGATACAGACAACAAACAGGACTTCTGAAACAAGTGTAATATTATGTAACTTCAGTTTATTTAAAAGTTAAAATCAATATGATAATATTATCAAGGCTGCCATCTTACAGAAAATGAAGAAGAAAATAAGTACAAGATGTGCTCATATAAAACACTAATGCCTGAATGAGACTGATACAACATTTTTGTTTGTAATTTTGACTTTGACCCACAACCCTAAGGGATCAATACTAAATTCTGTGAGTCAGGAGTCAATCAGACTCCCAACTTATTTGAATCAAGTAGTCCAATCTCAAAGTAAGGAGTCTGAATTGTAATATTTGGAGAACATAATGGAAAAGGAAAAAATCCCTTGTCACATGCCATTTCTTCTTTGCCTCTTCCTTGCCACAAGTTTCTTCCCCAAAGAATTTGGTTTTCTTTAAAAAACACTACTAGTTCCAAGCATATGTTATCTTCAACAATTTTTGTAATAATTTTTAAGATCTTTTAGATCTCAATATACTCTCATGTGATCCTGGGAGTCTCTCTGAGTCCTTGCTTACAAAATGAAGGGAGTCCCAACTGGTAAACAAGGGGTCTTGGATCTCTTAACTCCTAGACTAATGTCGAACCCTATGACCCTGACCTATGAACTTGACATTGAATGAAGTGCATTGATGAGAACATTGTCTGTCAAATAGTGTTGATTGATTGATTGAATGGAGTTTAACGCCGCTTTCAACATTATTTCAGTTATATCGCGGCGGCTGGAGTACCTAACAAATGATTCCTGGTATTTCTCTCACCAGTACAACCACCACATTCTTTCCTAGCCTCCAGCTGCTATCTCACATAGGTCTACGATTATCAACCCATTGGTGAGAGACAAATTGTCGGAAAGAATGAGTGCCACCGTTGGGGATCCAACCCGGGACCTCTAGATTGACAGTCCGACGCGCTACCAACTGCGCTATGACGGCGGCTCAAATAGTGTTGAAGATACAGCAACATGTTTAGTTCTCAGTTTAGGTTTTCCAAGACAGAAAGACAGACACCAGTGAATAAATATGCGCCTGATCTATTGAAGCAGGGAAAATGATACTTGTATCAATTCTCCCTTCTTTTTATTAACTCCCAGGATTGGGTGACCGAGACTTTTACCTAGTGAACAAGTTTAAGTATGCTATAACTGTTGCTATTTTCTTGACATATATACAGTAAAAACTTATCTGTTGGTTAGATAAATTTTCAAGGGTTTAACACCACTTTCAACATTATTGCAGTTATATTGCTGCAGCACATGGACCTACCCATAGTTTCCCATCATTTCTGTAGTCCGTTGCATACAGCATATCTACTATGGCACTGACTATGGTTGACGATGATATAGAATCCATGATATTTCTGACACCAGTACAACCAAAACATTTAGTCCAAATCAACAGCTGGTCATCCAACTTTGGTGTATTGTTGCTAAATGGAAATCTCAACATACTGTCGTTCTTGATAGTTTATCATTGAATGTGAAGTTTTGACCACCGCACCCAGGATTTCAACATAAAAGTATCTACTGCAGTATTTTTTTAATTAATAATTGCAATGAGCGAATGATAATAATGTGCATTTAAAAAACTATTATCAGTGATTCTTTTTATGCATGGGGGTAGGGAGTTGGGCCCCTAATTTCAGGGAAATGTGTTGAATGAACTTCTATGAGGAAAAAATCTTCACTTGTGTATTTTGCTTGACTACTGAAAATCTTTGAAAATAACACAAAGAAAATAGAAATTAAAGTCAGTTTGCAAAGCTGATAGTTACATCTCTGTAATTGTAAACATGAATACTACCATGAGAGAATCTTGTTAAAATTGTAAAATTGACATATCTGGGGTTAATGCAATTTTAGAAGAAATATTCTTAGATGGCTTTAGGTTGATTTCAACACTCTTTCATTTATATCTTGGTGGCTGAAGCAATTAACAATGAATTCCTGGATTTTCTCACACTAGTACTACCATTACATTCTTTCCTAGCCAGCCTCAAGCTGCTATCCCATAAGTCTATGATTATCAACCCATTGGTGGAAGACAAATTCAATGTAGTTGGAAAGGATGAGTGCTGACATTGGAAATCAAACCTGGGACCTTTTTAATAATATTCTGATGTGCTACCACAGCGCTTTGACGGTTGCTCTCTCCCGGCTTTAACCCTTGTCATACTGATTAAAAAAGAATAGTCACTGGATGCACTAATTGCGAAGCGTTTATAGTTTGAAAATTCATTTTTCTGTGTTTCTTTTCCAGTTCAAAATAGAAACCAGGTGGTATAGACTAAGATCAGACTGCACATGTGTGCAGGCTGATCATGGTCTTTACCTCCTGCCATAGCAGGAAAATTACTGATTCAGCATCCCAAGGGTTTTATAACATTGTGAAATTTGGAAAAGAAATATTGAAAACAAAAACTGTTGCAGAGTGGACTTATACCCCCAAAAGCACTTTGTCAAAATGTAAGTGCTATTAGTGCAAGATGTGTTTGTAACAAATATTAAGGTCATATGCAGCATTTGCATGAAGTTCCATGATTCTCGGTGGCTTGGTTCTCGAGTTAGAGTCCGTAAACGAAAACTGAACAAAAATTGACTGTGACCTTGACCTTTGACCTATATGACCGAAAAACAATAGGGTACTTTCTTGGGTCATAAGCAACATTTGCATAAAGTTTCATGATTGTAGGTCACATAATTTTGAGTTAGAGTTGGGAAACGAAAAAATTGAACAAAGGCTAACTGTGACCTGGACCTTTGACCTATGTGACCCAAAAACAATAGGGCACTTCCTTGGGTCATATGCAACATTTGTATAAAGTTTCAAGATTGTAGATCACTTGGTTCTTGAGTTAGAGTCCAGAAATGAAAAGGTCTATGGACAGACGGATGGACGGACAGACAGGGTGAAACCAATATACCTCCCTCTACTTTGCAGGTGGGGGGTATAATAATGAAAGACAATCAATGTAAAGGGTCATACATCATGGAACATTCAAAGATTCATTGAAATTAGGCCAATTGATTAGGAGGAAAAGATTTTTTAAGTTTTCAGAGTGAACATTGGCCCAACCCTGCTATGCCCATATTCATGTACCTATCAAAACTTCATGAATATTGAGGGGTCACATAAGAAGTATTCAAGCCAAGTTTCATTGAAATTAGCCAAAATTAGTAGGGAGGAGAATATTTTAAAAGTTAACAAGATGTGTTTGTGAAACACATAACATAACATAATCTTTATGAGGCATTAAGCAAAAAATTATGCCATTGGCAAAATACATATTACATACATACATGAAACATGACAAAATAAATGCCCCCACAACAGCATCTTTTTCTTCACAATATTGGCCTTGACAGATGAACTTGACCTTGTCAACTTGATCTTGATTCGTATCTGTCTTTGACTTCTTTGACCTTGATAGATGAACTTGACCTTGTCACGTGAACTTGACTTTGGTATTAGCAGATGAGTATCATTTAGAATATCATCATGCCAAATATGAGCCTTGTATCTTGAATAGGCTTGAATACATTGGCATTTTTTTTGTTAAGTTTTGCAGACAGACAGAAAGATGGACAGACAGCGGACTAGGTATAACAATATGCCCGATCTATCAATGGGAACAAAAAACAAGAGGACTATGACAGTCCTATATCGCTCACCTTTGTCTCTTTGATTCCTCCCTTAGCAAAACTTTTAATGAAAACATTTAATGATCATTAATTTTTTCTGAGAAAGACATTATTCTATTCCTATGATTCCTGCATAAGTTTCTAGCCTTTTCTAAGCAAGTTTTATGTGACCTGGCAAACATTCTGACCAAGTTTCATGAAGATTGAACCATATTTGTTGCCTATAGGGTGTAAACACTTAGATTGTTGACGCTGGATGACATACACACATGACACACGACGGATGGCGGTAGACAGACATTCAATGATCACAAAAGCTCACCTTGAGCACAATGTTCTCAGGAGAGCTAAACAAGAGGACCATGATGGTCCTATATGGCTCACTTTCATATCTTTGTCTCATTTAATAAATCAAATGTTCCAGCAAAGTTGTACTTTTACGATTTGAGGCTTCTAAGACTGTTAATAAGAAAATTGACCTCTTTTTCCTTGCTATGGCATAGATCCTTTTCATTTACAACAGGCTTCATTTTTTGTGAGCTGACAAACATTCTGACAAAGTTTCATGAAGATAGGTCCATATTTGAGACCCCTAGAGTGTAAACAAGAAAATTATCATTAAGGCCCTTTTTTCCATGATATGGCACAGATCATTCCAATTTCGTTCGTGTGATCTGACAAACATTCTGACCAAGTTTCATGAAGATTGGACCATATTTATAGCCTCTAGAGTGTCAACAAGAAAATTATCATTAAGGCCCCTTTTCCCGTGATATTGAATAGATCCACCCCATTTTCATCCTTCATCCTTGTGATCTGACAAACATTCTGTCCAAGTTTCATGAAGATTGGACAATATTCCATGAAGATTGGTCAGCCGCGGCAATAGCGCAGTTGGTAGAGCGCCGGTCTTCTAATCCAGGGGTCTAAATTCGAACGCGTTCGATCCCCAGCCGCGGCACTTATCCTTTCCAACATTTGTCTTCCACCAATGGGTAGATAATCGTAAACCTATGTGGAATAGCAACTGGAGGCTAGGAAAGGGATGTAGTGGTAGTACTGGTGTGAGAAATACCAGGAATCCATCGTTAGGTGCTCCAGTCGTCGCGATATAACTGAGAGATTGTTGAAAGCAACGTAAAACCCCAATTCAAATCAAATCCAATCCATGAAGATTGGACAATATTTGTGGCCTCTAGAGTGTAAACACTTATATTGTTGATATCTGACGACAGATGACAGACAATGCACAACGAACATGACCTGCAGAACACTAGCACGGACCTCTAACAATGGGTCCAAGTCAAAACGGTCCAAAGTCAAAACGGCCCTGACTCAAAATGGCCCGAATTTCAGTCAAAACGGCCCGTAATTTGATCAAAATGGCGTAAGCAGATTTTACATTTGGTCAAAACTGCCTAAAAAGAATTTTTCACAAAAAAATTAAGTGTTTGAAAATTATACCAAACAAGATTCTTTAAATCTCGTTATGATGATCTTTATTTCAATATTCAAAGTGAAAAAGATAAATGTTACGCTAATGATTAATTTTGTGACATTGATCATTTATTGTCTTTTTTTCAATATTGAGGAAGGTTGAGATTGCATATAACATAGATAAAATAAAAATTGAAAGCAAATTGATCTTGACAATATTTTTTTTTGCCTTTTGACACCTATTTGCAAAGTTCTAAATAGTAGGTGGATTCCATTGTGTTACAATTTATTCTATTTATTTTCAATTGAAATGGACTATTACTGATATCTTCCGAAAGAGCATGATTGTGATGTATGTAAAGACCAAATATCCCTTTGATAAATGAAAGTTATTTGATCAGGAGTTATCAAATCTCCTTAACCTTTTCCTCACAAAGCTTGTTGGTTCTATATCATGTTTATCTCAAACAAGCATGATGGAAATAGTTCGATGTTGAATTAATTGATAATAAAGATCAAGTTGGGTAATTTTATTTGATATTTCAAAGGACCGTCACACATTAGAAACAAAATAGTTTTCCGGATTGAATTATGTGCTTTAAAAAGTGTGATTATACATGTGATTGTAATTTCACACCTAATCCTATTCGTTTCACAAAAGGGTAATAAATATTTTCTGCCTCGTTGAAGCCATTATATACCTTTCTTAAACAATGTCAACCATGTTTACTTACATCATTTACATAGTTATAACATATATGAATATAAGCTTTTAGCTTCACAAAGGCTAAAATGGTTTTATAAAATATATTTTCATTGGAAAAGAAAACAAAATTGAACAGGTTTGGACCGTTTTGACCAATTGTAAAAACTGGTTTGGGCCTTTTGGCCAAATTACAGGCCGTTTTGATTCTGGGTCGTTTTGACTTTAGGCCATTTTAACTGTAAACCCTAACAACTGAGCTAGCTGGGTACCTACTACCAGGTCATGAGTCTACCCACTGTCAATCACTACACTTTGGGCCAACTTAATTCTGGCCCTCTTTCGGGTCGGGTGTAGACTGGTCTCAATGTCGCAGAATAGCCTATTCTTGGTTATTCTGATAGTCGATATGTAGACCAGTAGAGAGCTGGTAGCCCCCTTTCTGAGGGATACTCTGATTTTGCGGGCAACAGTACCCGCCCAGGGTAAGAAATAAGTTGGCCCTTTGTTCAAACTCACAGCCCCATGCTGTTGAAAGTCAGCCAAATGTATTACTGGCTGAGCTTGCCAGGTTCTTCGTATTCGTTGATAGGGACAGCACTATTTACCTAGTTTCTATAATTCTATCATATGTCTCTGTGCCCTTCTGTAGAAGTTTATGTCACTAATTGATTGGAACGAAATTCGATGGGACGAATTCAGTTTTTCGTTGATACAAATTCTTTGCAACGTTTAACAAAGTGTTATCGCGAAATAGTTTTTAATCTTTAATTCTTACCGTAAATTACTGAAATCGTTGTTTAAATGCTAGTTAAACTGATTTTTCGTGGTTTAAAACCGGTTGTCGGTCTCCAGTGTAAACAAAACAGCGCCGCAGAAAAGTACGGAAAGTACCGAAAAGACGGGATGCAACGCGCATTCTGATTGGATAATGACATTTCCATGAAAGGGGTCAAAAATAATAAGGGTGCACCTGTAAATTAACGGTAAACCTCCATTTTTTATCGGTATACCCCCATTTTTTACAGGTTTACCCTTATTTTATAGGTTTACCCACATTTTTTATCGGTATACCGATATGATATTAGAGGTATACCTCCATTATTTTGTGGGTATAGCGGTATTCTTACTTTTGACCCCGTTCGCGCGCCATATCAGTGTGAATACACATAGGTATTTAGGTTTCGTGAAAACAAAGAATAATCCCTTTATCTTTTAAATGTCTGTAAACCTTGTCTTACTAATCTTTTGATGATGTTTTTGCTCAGGATGTCTGCTTGGACAAAGATCAATCTTAAGGTAGTAGACCCGTAATAGTGCCACAATGTTTTGGAAGTAATGAACTTTAACAGTGTTGACCGAGGTTTCCTAATGATTAGGAAACCTCGGTTAACACTGTGTAAGTTCTTACTCCCGAATCGTTGCGGAACTATCATGGGTCCACTACCTTAATAGGAATACTCTCAGATCTTTCTTTAGTTTAGTAGGAATGGGGTATTATGCTTCTTTTATCATTATTTTAGTAACATTGCAGCAGCTTTACTACCATACAATGGACGAGTATTTATAACACCAGCCCTGCATTCTGGATGACAAAATGGTGCAAACTGTTTTGCAATTATACCCCGCTTTGCACTTGCACATATGTGCAAAGTGAGATAAAAATTGGCAAACATTTTGCACTGTTTTGACATCTTGAATGTAGTGCTGTACTATCATAAGATCCTTTCTGAGCAGCAAGCTTCTCATCCTAGCTAGATTTATGACCACCTACGAAGGCTAGTGCTAGCTATTTGAATTCAGGGGTCATAGACTCTTTGATGCTGAAAACTTAGGGGTCATAACAGCTGTTGAAAGGGTAAAAAAAGGGGATATGTTTTAAGAATTTTTTAGTAATGCTGATTGACTTCTTTGGAGTTTGCCTTCATATCTTTATAAGAGATTCATATTTGATATGAATCTCTTATAAAAATTTGAGAAGACAAATTATTCAAATTTTTTATGATTTGCAGCAGAATTAGGATGCAATTTTGGAAATGATAGAGGCTAAAATGACCCATTGATAGTAAATATTAGGTTTCAAAATAGGATATTTTCATATTTTAAGGGGTCAAAACCCTAGTTTTAGGGTCAAACACAAGCCCTGATCCTCCCATTGTTGGTACACAAATGTTGGAAAGGGTATCCCCCCTGTATATATCTTGATGATGTCAGCACTTTTAGGTTGGTAAAATATTCAGAATATGAGACTTTAAGGTAATGGACCTGTAATAGTTGCACAACATTTGGGAACTCATGATATTTCACAATGTTCACCAAGGTTTCCTAATTCAATCATAAGAAAGCCTCAGTTAACACTCTTAAAGTTTATGACTTCTGAAACATTGGCGAACCTTTACGGGTCCACTACCTTAAAACATGGCGCTGGATATTTTGTGCACACTTCCACCTAGTCAGTTCATTCTTAATGTTGAGTCAATGTTTGTTTCAGTTAATTTTAGTGGCGTGGTAGTCAATACAGGTGGGTGGATAAAGGGTTCAGGATACGAGACCTTGAAACATACTGCAGGATCTTTTGAAGGTAAAGTTTTCATACTTAATACACATAATCTTAACCCTTGTCATGCTGAACCTGGAATATTCCCGCTTTGGCAGGAGCTATAGACAAACATCAGCCTGCACTTATGTGCAGTCTGATGTTATTCTACACCGCCTGTTTAAGTATGAAAAACAATAAAGGAAAATTGCTAAAAAAGTAAGCTAAGTAAAAATTCGGTTCTTGCACACTGCACTCAATATTCATGAGAGGAACCTATGCAAAGTTTCAAAGACAAAGAAGTAGAAGCCCATCAGACACAACAAGTGATAACATAATACATCCCATCTTTTGACGGGGGTATAAAAAATCCTCACTTTAATATGTGGTGGTAAATCATCCTTACATGTTTTTAATAGCTCATCAGAGCACAAAATTTTAATGTCTATTTATGTATGTCTATGTCTAGTTGTCCTATGTCTGACTTACACCTTGGTTAAAATTGCAGGCCTCCAAGTGAAACCTTTAAAACCTTTAAAAACCTTTAATTTCAGAGCAAACCTTTAAAACCTTTACATTTCCCCAGAAAACCTTTAAAACGCCAAAATAGCCTGTAATTCTCACTCAAAACCTTTATATTTGCTCTGACTGGTTGCCGTGCTAGCTGAAAGCAAGTAGTGGCTTTTGTTCTGCCTTTTCCCTTCTTTTATGTGTAGTTAAAAAATGCTGCTATTGTTTCTTCCATCTTGAGTTTTTCAGAATGCAGTATATAACATAAAAAAATGACTTTGGTATGACTATGGGTTCAATAAAGAAATAAGAACCTCGACAAAAATAGCCTTTATTTACTCTTTATTTTTTTCATATTTTACACTAAAATGCCTTTATTTTCATACATTGGAGCCTTTATAAAAACTTTATTTTCGTTTAGGCCTGCTAGGAGGCCTGAAATTGTTAAAGTTCATTACTTTAGGAATGTTGCAGAACTATATTGGGTCCACTTATGTAAGATCATATTCATATTCTTTAAAAAAAAACAAAACATGTTTAATCAGGGACATTATTGTTAAACTGTAAAAAAAATCTTATCCAAAATTTATTTGAAACACATCTTTAAATGGCAAATTAAATATTCATGTTCAAAGATACATGTTTATTAAATGTCTTAAAATGTATCCCAAAATAGAAAATGTCCCTTTATTGAATAAGTTGAGATCAATGGCATACTAAAAAGAAAAAATGAAAAAAAAAAAAAACACAAAAAAACCCAATGAATTTTCTTTGATGCTTTTCTGTGGATTATCCAGAAACACCAGTGAAGTTGTCAAAAAACTTGTACCCAGCTTTCATTCATTTCACCCTATCTGCCGTTATTCAAGGGGAGCTCAATAAGTGACGTATAAATGAACATTGATGACATTAATGACATTGCTAATGTCATTTAGCAATCACATGCAAAATGATGTGCTTTAAGAAAAATTGTCTCATTTTTGCATTAAAGAAATAGAATAATCATTTTATTTTCAATATCATGAACAGCAAAAACTATTTTTACTCATGGTTTTTCCTGCAAGATTGATAGATAAATTGTATTTCAATTTTGTGAACAACAAAAGCTATATTTTCACTCATGGCTCTGCAACTTGTGAAAGTAAAACTTTTGTTGTTCACCAAATGAAATATAAAACGATACTATACTGAAATAAACAGTTATCCCCTATGCTTTTTTTTCAGTTGATGTGATAGCTGTATTGGATCAAGAAAGATTATACAATGAATTGAAGAGAGATCTGCCTGATTTTGTCAAAATTATTCTGTTACCAAAATCTGGAGGTGTAAGTGTTCAACTTCATATATGAGCCTGTGCGTGACATTTCCAGTGATTTGATCTTTGGGCGAAAGACCATTGTTGTAGCATCCTGAAAAGCTACACAGAGTGATTGGAAGATTGCCTTTAACCCTTTCCTGTTTTACAAAATTTTGGACTTTTGAAAATTAAAAGTGAATTTTATTTGAAAAATAACCATTCAGTAGGGTAGAAAATAGTGTGGAAAAAGAAGAAATTGCTTGTCAGAAGCAATTTCTTCTTTTTTCACAATGTTTTCTCAATCATAAAATCATAGGCACGTAAAAAAGAAGGGATTAAACAGCAAAGGTTTAAGACCTTATCTATGTAGAAAATCGCAAAGGGAAGACTCTGGTCAGACTGTGCAGATGCACAGGCTGACCAGAGTCTTTGTTTGGCGCACATTTGAAATTGTTGGAAATGTTGGGCACAGGCCCATTTATTTTCTGTACTACATATACATGAATTTCACACAGATTTTTTGCCCCTGCATCAGTAAGATCAAGAGCATATTGTTTTACCATTAACCATCTGTCTGTCTGCAAAACTTAACAAAAAAACATTGTCAAATATAATATTGCTAAATACAAGATACAGGCAAATGCAGCTACCAAGGTCAAGGTCTTCTGACCAAGTCAAACTTCTTTTTGATTCTCAAACACATCTTGTTTTTGTTTTTCAAGATTTAAGACTTGTCCGATTTGTAGGTTGCAGTTTTGCGGATCAACAATATAAGGTGGGTGCAATGTGGTAAAAAATTTTGTGAGACAAGGAGAAATTGCTTGTCACAAGCAATTTCTTCTTTTTTCCACCAAATTTTCTCAAGTATAGAATCACAGGGACATGACAAAAGGAGAACTGTGTTGGAAAGGGTTAATACAAAATTATTTATAGCATAGAGGGTAGATCTTTGTTTTTGCATATTTTTTTCCTTGCTTAACTTCAGGACCAGAATTATAAAACTTTTCACTCACCCGCCTGGGATTTACTCAAATTTTGTTTATGAATGAATGTATAATTTCTAATTCAATTTCATTATAAGCAACTATTTACTAGCATGATATTTCACTTTCATGAATTTATGATAGCATTCCAGTAGATATACAGTTTATATCATAATTCTAAATTTAAGTAAAATCTTTGGCCCAGATCAATGAAATATTTACTCTCTTGAGTGTAAGATTCATGCAAACATTTACAAATAGATTTATTCACTAAGCTTTTCTGTTTCTAAATGATCCTGTGTGTGACATTTCCAACAGTTTCAAATGTGCACCAAGCAAAGATTCTGGCATCCACACATTTCCAACAATTTCAAATGTGCACCAAGCAAAGATTCTGGCATTGGCACATTTCCAACAATTTCAAATACCGGTATGCACCAAGCAAAGATTCTGGCATCTGCACATTTCCATCAATTTCAAATGTGCACCAAGCAAAGATTCTGGCATCCGCACATTTCCAACAATTTCAAATGTGCACCAAGCAAAGATTCTGGCATCTGTACAGTCTGACCAGAGTCTTCACTTTGCATTTTGTTTACAGATGATATCTGAAGGTATCTATAGACAGAAAGATAATCTTGTAACTACTCTTTGTCACTATCTACGCTTCTCAATAGTTGTCCCTCAAGGAAACATCATGCACAGACTCATTTATGTGTTCATTTCGACAATACACATATGTAGAATTTATTGTTAACAATATCTTGTACACTACCAGGTTGTAGAGAGAAGTCAGCATGCCAGAACGGACTCAAGAGATGCCAAGGTTAAGGAATATTTCTATGGGACAAAAAATAATCTTTTTCCACATACATTTGAGGTTAAATGTTCCGAGGTCAAGATCTATAAAATTGGAGGTGAGAAACTGAAGGACGGGGAAATCTGTCTTTTAACCCTTTGCTGTTTATTCCCTGCTTTTTACGTGCCTGTTATTTTATGATTGAGAAAACATTGTGAAAATAGAAGAAATTGCTTCTGACAAGCAATTTCTTCTTTTTCCACACTATTTTCTACCCTACAGAATGGTTATTTTTCAAATTAAATCCATTTTAAATTTTCGTCTGCAAAAGGTCCAAAATTTTTGTAAAACAGGAAAGTGTTAAACAATTCAAATCTTTCATTATGTAACAAAAGCTTTTTTCATATGATACAGACAAATGAAATGACAAAGAGGGTACTTTATTTCCATCTGCTCATCTTTGATTGTAAAAATATTTGTTCATATAATTGGGTTTATAACAATTTGATTATCTAACCTTTCACATTATATTTTAGACTTTCCGTAAAAGAAAGATCACACAAATAGTGTAGGAAACATTATGCTGAAGGCAAATCAAATGGGCATTTCAAAACCATTAGAAGTGCCAATAAATATAAAAATGCTTACAATAGATTCGCTCTTATCTTTTAAATAATGTGTGACAAGGTCAAATGTATTGAAATTTCTGAAAATGTTCCCAGTGGGGGCATTGGTCTTCAATAAACACATCTTGTAGGACTTTAAATTGTACCATGCGAAATTTTTTGTAGCAATTTTCTCAGCCATTCAAAATTGACTGTGGTACACCAGCTTGATTTCCTATACTTTATCTATAATAGAATAGATTTTCTATTTCTACAGCACCTGCACTCCCAGATTCCTGTCTACCACTAGGGATGAAGCCTCAGGACAACAAAACTAAACTAGTCCCTCTACAGCCTAGTAAGTGCATAACCTCTCATTCAAAAAGGGACTTTTCAAGGTTACTTTTTGTTGTGTTATATATAATACATATTTAGTGTTTTGTATGAAAAAAAAATCTAACGAATTTGTGGGAATTGATCATTGTCGAGGCTCTGCCAAGACAATTATCAATTCCCACAACTGAATTAGATATTTTTTTCATACAATACACGAAGTACATATTATATTTATCTTATAACCTCTATTTGCATTGTTTCATTGATGTTTCTAACAGAAATGCAAGTCTCTAAAAATAACTGCAGTATGTCATTTTTAAAAAAATGTCCATGTGATATAAAAAAATTATCATATGGGATGTTATCAAACCAATATTTGAATAGTATAAAGATCAATAAGAAATAGGATCAGGTAAAGCACAAAGATTTCTGGATATTTTACCTACAGAAACCCTACCAAAGGTGAATAATTTAAAAAGCTGGTGGAAGTTGCTGTCTGAACAGAATCTTTCCTTTTTTGAACTCCTAAAATTCCTATGTTTATCCCTTCTCGTTTCCGCCAAGTGGACATAGTAAACTAAATCAATAAAAGTCTACCTCCATCATTCCTTTACTAAACTTATCAGCAGCATATCTCCTAAAGTGTTTATCCTATCAACTTGAAACTTCATAGGTGGAAGAATCTCTATGAGGTGGAGTGCAGTGCACAGGGTTCATAACTCTTGCTTGCATAATTGGAGTAATCGCCCCTTGTTTTTGGTTTTTTGAAGACTTCGATTTGGTCAGCATCATATCTCCTTAAGTGTAAATGCTTTCAATTTGAAACTTCATAGTCCACTCTCACCACTGTCCTACATAGCTTCGTAGGTTTAATTACAATGTCTGACACCTGCGTCAGAGAAGATCTTATTTGGCTCGGTGGTTAGGGCATTAGACTTGTAAACCAAAAATTTGAATATTACTTGTCCATGTGGGTTCAAGGCTGGCTTACAACGGATAGTTTTCAACTATGCTTCGGTTGAGGACAGTTTGTTTATTACAATAGGTAGATAGATATCAATGAGGAGCAGTGCAGTGCACATTAATCTCATCTCTTGGACCTGAGAGTCAAAATTAGTTTAAAATGATGTAAAAAGTCTTATAGAACTTGTTCACCATCAGATAACATTACATTTACAGAAGGTGACTGTCTACACTGCTCAATGTCTGCACCTTACGCACATTTCAAATTGTTGGAAATGTCATGCACAGGCTCATATTCAATGACACACAATGTTTTCCCTGATTTTTTACATACTATTTTTGATGTTAAACAAAAAAGTGTTTAATAAATCAGGGAAAACATTGTGTGTCACTGAATATATAAAACAGAATTTCTTGAAACAACTTGAGTCTGCAATAAATAAATATATTTTTGTTTTTCACAAGATACAAGTTTACTCTATCATGTATAAAGTATCAGCTGAGACAAGTCAGTAGTTAATAACACTCTGGAAACATACATCATTGAATTGTAATTTTGTGAGTAGATAACTTGAACCTGTGTTTAAGATATCTTTTTGTTTCACACCAGGTACAAGTTTACTCCATCATGTATATATTTTTGATTCACACTAGGTACAAGGTTACTCCATGTATATATTTTTGTTTCACACCAGGTACAAGTTTACTCCATCATGTATATATTTTTGTTTCACACAAGGTACAAGTTTACTCCATCATGTGTATATTTTTTGTTTCACACCAGGTATAGCGGGCGCATATTAACTTGAACCTGACCTTTATGCAGAATAAATAATTAGGCACATGAATAAATTCCGAAGATACTTCGGCACGTGACGATCAAGCATGGACATCCCGTTATACTGCACAAATTATAGGTATGCATGAAGTTAGTAGTTTACCTATATACGGGGGCGCCTAGTCATGTAGCAGACGATTCGATTTCAAAAACAATTATTGCGACTGAGAGAGGGGATTTCATTTCATTTCCATTCAAAACACATAAATTGCATTTAAAGAAATTTGAAATTTGTATTTTTCTCACCCGCATCTAAAGATTTTTAAATAAGAAACTCAATTTATGTATTGATTCACTAGTTCGTGAGGGTGACCAAATATCGCCGTTACAGTGAACAGCATGAGCGATAACGGGTAAACAGAGCTAACACGTGCATTCCAACTTTACGTTTGGATTCCGCAGGTAAGTCGTGTTTTGCCGAGGAGAAACGACCGGTATTTAATTCATTTAAATCACAAAGGCCAGGTTTAGGTCAATATGCTTCCACTATACAAGTTTACTCCATCATGTATATATTTTTGTTTCACACAAAGTACAAGTTTACTCCATCATGTATATTTTTTGTTTCACACCAGGTACAAGTTTACTCCATCATGTATATATTTTTGTTTCACACCAGGTATAAGTTTACTCCATCATGTATACATTTTTGTTTCACACCAGGTACAAGTTTACTCCATCATGTATATATTTTTGTTTCACACCAGGTACAAGTTTACTCCATCGTGTATATATTTTTGTTTCACACCAGGTACAAGTTTACTCCATCATGTATATATTTTTGTTTCACACCAGGTACAAGTTTACTCCATCATGTATATATTTTTGTTTCACACCAGGTACAAGTTTACTCCATCATGTATACATTTTTGTTTCACACCAGGTACAAGTTTACTCCATCATGTATATATTTTTGTTTCACACCAGGTACAAGTTTACTCCATCATGTATATATTTTTGTTTCACACCAGGTACAAGTTTACTCCATCATGTATATATTTTTGTTTCACACCAGGTACAAGTTTACTCCATCATGTATATATTTTTGTTTCACACCTGGTACAAGTTTACTCCATCATGTATATATTTTTGTTTCACACCAGGTACAAGTTTACTCCATCATGTATATATTTTTGTTTCACACCAGGTACAAGTTTACTCCATCATGTATATAGTATCAGCTGTGCCAACTCAGCAGAAGATAACATACTAGAAACAAACATCATTGGCTTCGTCATATTGTAAGTATGAAATCTGGGCCCGAGGTTATAAAACTTTTCTCATTATGAATTCAAATGTTCTCAAATTTCAATTTGACATTAAAGCCGTAATTTAGTTTTAATACTCATTTAAAGTATTAACATAAAAGATAATATTAATAAGTAACATAAAAGATAATATTAATAAGTTGTTATAAGTAACAACTTATTAATATTATCTTTTATTTTGATACATTTATTTAAAGTTAAGATTTGAGAAAATTCTCAGTTGAGCCCGAGAAAAGTTTTATAACCTCGGGCCCTGAATACAATCCTGTTCCTGATATTTCTACACATCCTCCCGTATCTGATTTACATACGAGACATTCAACAGTCTTTCTGTCAAACAATTTATTGAGAAATTATCCTAGCAACAAGAGAAACTTCGAGCCTCTAGCAAACTATAGAGAGAAAATGTGAAGACTGATCAGCCTTTGCATTTGCATAGGCTGATCATAGGCTCTATTTTGTCTACAGCTCTTTTGCCTTCCCTGGCCATCGCCATTGTCACCAAATGCGAAATTCAAATCAATTGAGCTATAGAAAAATAAATTGGTGAAATGACTGATGACAAACAAATCTGAACTTTGATCCACCATCGATTATCGATTTTGATGTAGGCTTAGAGGTGTGCAGACATGATCACAGTTGATCGTCTATTAAGCAAGGTGAAAGGCACTTCAACAAATAACCTCTTGGCTTTCCATAACACATACATGATTGTTTACAAAAATTAACTATCTTCTGAAATTGATAATGGCCATATCTTGAGTCAGGTAGACCAAAGCTGTAGGCGTGGTGTTAATGTATGCTGTGAACCAATTGCTTATCCATAGACATTGCGGATGGAGTCTGACTTTCAATGGATTATTAGCTCAGGCCCTGCAATTTAGTTGTTTTTATGCAGTAGCTGATTAGTATTGACAAAAGAGGTTGATTGACTAACTATAAATAATTTACATATGAGGCTGTGTGTGTGATTTCCAACAATTTGAAAAGTGCGCAAAGCAACGACTAAGGTCAGTCTGTGCATCTGCACAGTCTGACCAGAATCTTCACTATGCAATTTTTAGATGGATAAGGCCTTAAAGTATCTGTAGACAGTTAGGCAATCCTCTAATTACACCAAGTAACATTCTAGGCCACTACATGTTTGCACCTCACGCAGGTGTCACGCACAGGCTCATTTAGATATGATCCCCCCTCAACAATGGGCTCTATAAAGAGGAACATATGATTTTATCAAACAAAATTATTACAGGAAAAAAGCTCCAAATTTGGCTCCTAAAGTCCAAATTTAGCTAATTTTTTTTAGCTCCACTAACCCAAGGCCAGCGAGCTATTGTCATGGTGGTCCGTCCGTCAGCTAGTCAGTCCATCCCTAAACTTTTTCTTTAAACATCTTCTCCTTGGAAACCAATGGGCCGATTTTAAGGAAACTTGGTAGAAATGTCTCTAGGGTGACTCTCTTCTAAAATTGTTAAAGAAATTTGGATTGACCCCAAAATATGGGCGTGGCATTTTTGAACTTGAAAATCTTTAAATATCTTCTCCTCCCAAACCATTGGGTTGATTTCAATGAAACTTGGCATGAATGTTCCTTAGGTGGACCATTACTTAAATTGTAAAAGAAATTTTGATTGACCCCCAAATATGGGCTTGGCAGGGCGTGGCATTTTTGAACTTGAAAATCTTTAAAAATCTTCTCCTCCCAAACCATTTGGCAGAATTCAATGAAACTTGGTATAGATGTTCCTTGGGTGAACCTTTATTTACATTGTTAAAGAAATTTTGATTGACCCCCAAGTATGGGTGTGGCAGGGTGTGGCTTATTTTCATTAAAAAAAAATCTTTAAAAATCTTCTCCTTTCAAACCATATGACAGATTTCAATAAAACTTGGCATGGATGTTCTTTTGATGACCCTTCACCGACCCTTTACATAAATTTTTAAAGAAAGATTGATTGAACCCAAAACAATGGTGTGGTGGTGGTGGTGGTGGGGGGGGGGGGGCAATTTAAAATCTTCTCCTCCAACACTATTGGGCAAAACTCAACAAAACTTTGCATGATGTTCCTTTGTTTACCCTTTACTTTAACTGTGCATCCATTTCTTGCTCATACAGCCTCCTTAACCCTTGTCATGTTGAATAAATTTTGGCCAAAAATTTTCATCAAAATCAAAGGGCAAAGAGCACTGAAAGTAACAACTGTAGGTCAATTTCTTTTGAAAAACTATTCTATTGAAAATTCTGGTTTGAAAGTGAGAAACAGGTGGTGTAGACCAACATCAGACTGCACAAATGTGCAGGCTGATGTTTGTCTATAGCTCCTGCTAAAGCAGGAATATTCTGGGTTCAGGATGGCAAGGGTTAATAATGGACAGATTTGCATGAAACTTTCACAGAAGGTTTCTTGTCGTGCAACCATGCTCAAACTTAGCCATTTTGCAATACTATGAGATGTCACTGAAAATGGAGCTTTGTTGAAAATTCTTCTGTAGAAGTGTATATTTTGACAAATGGACTCTAATTTCAAGTGCATTATTGGCGTAAGCCAAACACATCTTTTTCAAACAGATTTTCTCATTGATATTTCTTTCTTTTAGAAATTCTTGAAAATAACTGTTCAAAACTTTATCTAACTCTTGTTTTCTCCATGATCATTTAATAAGCTCATGACAATTAGAAATTCCATTTCATTTTCAGCACTGAATTTAACCAGGAAAAACAATCATTTACAGTACTTTCACCATCACCCCACCCTCTTCCTAAAACCATACTTTTACAGACAGATCTACAGTTCATGGATATACAATGAGTGGTCATTGATCAGTGTAATTGAAGTAAGGCTAGCACTTGGAGGCATGCAATGGAAACAAGATTCATGTCAGACATGGCCATCCCCGCCAGCAAAGCTTGATAGTAAACTTAAGCCTAATTAAAGGGCAATAACTCCAAAATTATGCAAGCAATAGTTGTAGTTCTTGTACACTGCACTTCCTCTCTATGAGATCTATCAACCTATAAAGTTTCAAGTTGATAGCTTTTATACTTCAGGAGATATGCTCCGGACAAGTTTAGAAATGGAGCGTTTTGCGCAGACTGACTAAATCGAAACTTTTTGCAATGTGCTTATTCTCTGAACCTAGAATGCTAAATCTACCTACCATTGAAAGGATTTATGAAATGCGACCTCTGGTTGACCAATACTAGACCAAATCTCTTTTTCAAATAGTCATTTTACAGAGTTCCCAGATGGTCCCTTTTTGTGTGACGGGTCACAAATAATTCACTAAACAATTCATTCATTCAAACCAGAAGTGCAATTTGGATCTCTATTAATTTGTTGACTTATACTTAATAATCACAGTTACAGCTTAAGGTAGTAGGCCTGTAATAGTTCTGCAATGTTTCTCCAATCATGAACTTTAAATTGAACTGAAACTCTTGGTAAACATTGTGAAAGATCATAAGTTCCAAAATGATGCACAACTATTACAAATCCACTAGCTTAAATGGAAAGATCATAGAGTGGAGATAGATCAGCAACACCTTGTGTAATTGATGGTAAATATTGGGTCCATATTACTGTTATAATTTACTTTTTGTCAGTGAGTAATTTTGAAAATATAATTGCTATATAAATTGACATCTGATAGAGTCTGTGCTTAATGTCTATGTTTGGTTAAAATTCTGTATATTTTGAGACTCAGGCACTCTTGTTCATGTTCCATTTGTAAAATTTGAAATGAATTTATTATTAAATTGAAAGTGATTTTAAAAATCATTCTTCTTAACTTGTTCTTTAATATCGTTTTATAACTAATTGCCAGACCAGATTATGTGTCTGTGCCTCCATTATTATACCCCCCACCTAGGGGTATATTGGTTTCACCATGTCTGTCTGTCTGTCCATCTGTCTGTCCATCGGTCCGTCGGTAGACCTTTTGTTTCTGGACTCTTACTCAAGAACCAAGTGACCTACAATCATGAAACTTATTACAAATGTTGCTTATGACCCAAGGAAGTGCCCTATTGTTTTTGGGTGGCATAGGTCATAGGTCAAAGTCAAGTTTTGTTCAATTTTTGTTTCTGGACTCTTACTCAAAAACCAAGCAACATAGAATCAAGAAAATTTATGCAAAAGTTGGTTATGACTCAAGGAAGTGCCCTTTTGTTTTGGGGTCACATAGGTCAAAGGTCAAGGTCTAAGTCAATTTTTGGTCAATTTTCAATTCTGGACCCTAACTCAAGAACCAAGTGACCTAGAATCATGAATATTCATGCAAATGCTGCATATGACCTCAATATTTGTTACAAACACATCCTCTACTAAAAGCACTTGCATTTTGACGAAGTGCTAGTGGGGGGTATAAGTCCGCTCTGCGACAGTTTTAGTTTACTTTCAAACAAGAACACCACCTACAGGTGTAATGCTTGGCTGCAGGTGCTGGATAATGCAAAAATCTAAGTTGACGGCAAAAGTCTTACAGAAATACTTCCAAAGCTTTGCCCCTTGATAGTGTGTAGTGCTTGTCATGATGAACACATATGCCAAGTTTCATGAAGATATCTTCAATAACAAAGAGATATATTACCAAGATTAAAGTTTGTCACGCCAAGACCAACATGAAAGAAGCCAAGGTGATCTTAATACCTCATATTTTCTCCAAAAACAGCTGAGCTAAAAACCAACTGGCTTTTCACAATCATATTTCATAATGTACGGAATCCTAAAACAATATCCTTAATTGATGGCTCAGCCCGAAACATGTGTTACTGCCCATATGTTTATAGGCAGTTACAACTGTTTTGCACTGAGCGATCAAAATGTTGTATGTTAATAGACATTTTTTTGATTTTGCATGAATCTACTTAGATAATTATGGTACTTTAAAACCCTTGGAAGGGCATTATGTAAAAACTTTCCCTCTTAAATGGCGTATTGCAGCAATGCCAAATTAATATCTATTCATGCTGAATAAAAATCTTTGCAAAATAAATGTAAAATCAAGTGCTAAAAGCACTGGAAGTAACCAAATGTGAGCAAGTATTAAATTCGGAAAAGCATTGTTTTACACCTTTCTGGTTTAAAAATGAAATTCAGGTGGTATGAACTAAGATCAGGCTGCACACATGTGCAGGCTGATCTTTGTCCATACCTCCTGTCAAAGCAGGAATATTCCAGGCTCAGCATGACAAGGGTGTATATCTTTTCATGCATGGTGAAGAGATATGGGAGGCTTTAGTAAGATATCATTCATGTCTAATGTGAATAGAGGTTAACCCTTTGCTGTTTAATCCCTGCTTTTTACGTGCCTGTGATTTTATGATTGAGAAAACATTGTAAAAAAGGAAGAAATTGCTTCTAACAAGTAATTTCTTCTTTTTCCACACTATTTTCTACCCTACTGAATGGTTATTTTTCAAATTAAATCCACTTTAAATTTCCGTCTGCAAAACCTTTGAATTTGGACAGGTCTAAAATTTTATAAAACAGGAAAGTGTTAAACAACAGTGGACACCAGTTTCGACACCAGTTGCAGGTGATGATGTCATTGAATTGCGTGAGCGACAGCGTGTAAATATTTGTCAGCTAGTGATGACGTGAATTTCATATGTGATTAAGCCACATCACATATGACATACATGTGACCCGTCACGCAAAAAGTGACCATCTAGGTAGTGCGTAAGTTTTAACCCTAGTCAGACTGCATGGACAGACTAGTGTCGACACTTTTCGCATTGAAATAATTTTCTGAATCTAGAATAATCAATCTACTTCCTGTGAAAAAAAATATTTAAAATGCGACCTCTGGTTGACCTGTACTAGAGCCAATCTCTTTCTCAAAAGTTATTTTTACGGAGAAACCAGATGTTCACTTTTTGCGTGACGGGTCACATATAGAGGATATTGAATGAGTTCTCATACAATACTGAATTTATTAAATGAGTCATCTATATATTATAGATCAAAAAGAGTCTTTACCGAAGTCTTATCCATTTTAGATGATGAGATCAATAAAGTTGGTGTTTTATTGACACAAATTTTAAATTGTATTTTTTTTTGCGAAAAATCAACAGAATTCTTTTAATTCATCGATAAAAATTTCTGCCTAAGATGATGTCATTTCCAGTAACAAAACATTGCTATTAGCTCTCGGGCCATTGGCATAGTTATTAAACTAGTGTAATAACACATATGATATATATTAAAGCTGTTCAACAGGGTTATTTCACTCAAGTGGAGGAGATAAATGGGATTTCAGATTTAAGTTTTTTCAAGACTTTCATCAACCTATGTTGTAAGTGCTCATGGGAAGCATCACAATGAGTACTCACAACATAGGGTTTCGTTGAGAAACAGTGATTTTAGATTTTTGTTACACCCCTTTACTGGAAGTCTAAGTGTCATTCAAGATAATATTTCAATAAGGGTCATAATCCAACAAGAATTGTGACTGAAGAAATTGAAAAAAATTATCAAGAGGCAAAAAAACGATACATTTGTATAAATTCTTTTTTTAATATAAAAATAATTTTCAATGGTACAAAAAATATGAAAACATCATAACAAAGCAAAAGTTATACCATTTACTACCAGTATTATAAGATAAAAAATATAAAATACATAAAATAATATTAGCAATAAAATGATTATTTAGAGTAATATCACCGGTTAAAAAAATTTCTGACTTGTCATGCAATAAGGGCATTCGGAACACCACTCGGCCAATCTCACGATCAACCTCGGATGTACATAGACAGACTATTTTTAAAGATTACGGGAAAACCTTGGAAGAACTCGATGACGTCAGTTAAAATGGCGTTAGCCCTAGAAACTGAGCGAAAACATTCGACGTCACCAACGCTACTCGTAAAAGTCACTGACGTGAAACCATCGAATCATAATAAAAATATCTTTATATTCTTAAATAACGGCTGAAAAAATCTTAATTTTTGAGAATGATTCGTCATTCTCAAAAATTAAGATTTTCAGTCGTTATTTACTGTAAAAGATATCAATCTACAGTGCTAGTTTTTCTTACACTGTTTCCGCCTAACGAAATGCACGATTTTGTTACATACCCATCCGCCTTACATACATCCGAGGTCTGTTGTAGTTTACGGAAATGGCCAAGTGATGTTCCGAATGGCAATACGGGGTCATCTAGGAAGAGCCAAAAGGATTGATCCTGATCAGCAAATCGCACAAGCTTACCAGTGTCAAGTCCTTTTTCTTTTGATTTTACTGAATCTAGAAGGATCATTCTACCTTACTATAATACCTTACTAGATAATAGGTCAGCATGTAATATTTAAGCCAATTTAGCACATGCACAAGGTAAAGACTGGAGCCAGACTGATAAGGTCTTAACATGATTGCATAAGAAGGCAAGCAAATTTTCTTTCTATATTGTGTGTCTGTCTATACTTATCAAAATCCACTTCTCATGCGAATGTGAAATTTTTTGGATTGTTGTTCACTGGCTCATATCATTTTAATATGTAAGCTGTGAATGACTTCTGCAAGATCATATACATGTATTTTTTTAAATATTTGCATTTCAAATTCCCAGAAAGTCTCTTTTTAGAGTGATAGCTCAGCGTGAAAAAAGTTTTAACTGTGTTTATAGGCTAAGTTACACATGTTTCACGCTGTGAAATAAGTATACATGTACATTTGATCATGTTGCAGGTGCACCAACTCATGACTCCCTTTTATTATATCAATGCAGCCACAAAGGGCAAGCCACTTGGCAAATTAAGACATATGAGCATGTGCATGAGATTTCCAACAATTTCAGATATGCGCAAAGCAAAGACTCTGATCAGCCTGTGCATCCGTACAGTCTGCCCAGTCTTCACTATGCCTTTAGTAGATAGATAAGGTCATTAAATTTACTGTATGTAGCTGTCTATGCTACACAATGTTTGCACCTCACAAATATTTCAAAATGTTGGAAATGTCACACATGTGCTCATATTTTAATTTCACATAGATTGGGAAATGATTTTGCACAAATTAGATAAATACTTCTTGATAGTGTTTTCTAGATAATTCACTAATAATCAAACCAAATGTATAGGTTAATGCAACATTAGGGCTTAGTATGAAATTATTATAGGTGCCTATATGTTTAAAGGCACTAGTTAAAGTTTAACACTAAGCTTTCAAAATAGATTGAAAATGTTAGAGTGATTAATGTTGATTTTTAGCTCACCTGAGCACATCGTGCTCAAGGTGAGCTTTTGTGATCATTGAATGTCCGTCGTGCGTCGTGCGTCGTCCGGCGTCATCAATCTTAGTGTTTACACTCTAGAGGCCACAAATATGGCCCAATCTTCATGAAACTTGGTCAGAATGTTGGCCAGGTCACAAGGATGAACCCTATCGAAAATGGGAAGGATCCATGCCATATCATGGGAAAAGGGGCCTTAATGACAATTTTCTTGTTTACACTCTAGAGGCCACAAATATGGCCAAATCTTTATGAAATTTGGTCAGAAGGTTGGCCAGGTCACAAGGATGATCCCTACTGAAAATGGGAAGGATCCGTGCCATATCACGGGAAAAGGGGCATTAATGACAATTTTCTTGTTTACACTCTAGAGGCCACAAATATGGCCCAATCTTTATGAAATTTGGTCAGAAGGTTGGCCAGGCCACAAGGATGATCCCTGTCGAAAATGGGAAGGATCTGTGCCATTTCAAGGGAAAAGGGACCTTAATGACAATTTTTTTGTTTACACTCTAGAGGCCACAAATATGGCCCATTCTTCATGAAACTTGGTCAGAATGTTGGCCAAGTCACAAGGATGAACCCTTTTGAAAATGGGAAGGAACTGTGCCATATTACGGGAAAAGGGGCCTTAATGACAATTTTTTTGTTTACGCTCTAGAGACCACAAATATGGCCCAATCTTTATGAAACTTGGTCAGAATGTTTGGCAGGTCACAAGGATGAACCCTATTGAAAATGGGAAGGATCTGTGCCATATCACGGGAAAAGGGACCTTAATGACAATTTTTTGTTTACACTCTAGAGGCCACAAATATGGCCCAATCTTTATGAAACTTGGTCAGAATGTTGGCCAGGTCACAAGGATGGACCCTTTTGAAAATGGGAACGATCCATGTCATATCATGGGAAAAGGGGCATAAATGACTATTTTCTTTTTAGAGGCCACAAATATTGCCCAATCTTTATGAAACTTGGTCAGAATGTTGGCCAGGTCACATGAAACTTGTTGAGAAAAGGATAGAAATTTATGCAGCGATCATAGAAATAGAGTTATGTTTTTCTTTGAAAAATTTAATGATCATTAAATGATCTTTCAAGTATTTAATTTTGCTAAGGGAGAAGTCAAAGAGACGAAGGTGAGAGATCTAGGACCATCATGGTCCTCTTGTTAAGTTAAGTTAGGAACATGAAAGAAACTTAAAGGACTTTTTACAGATAGTTGCCGGTGTGGGGGGAGAGTTCTTTAACGCAATAACTCCACTTCTTCAGCTGTTATATTTCTTGGACCCAATCCAAAGTATTATAATGGAGTCATGATGTATTTCAGTGTATTTGTACATGATCTAATGCAATATCAATATAAGTACATGTAATATGAAAATATTCATACTTCCTTCAGTTCAAATACATGTGATATCAAAATATATCAGAAAAAGGCAATTTCCAGTTGTCAGATTGAATTTTGAAACATAACTGGACACATGGTAAAAGGTATTTCCTGATCGTGTTAACAATAACATTAACAAAGCCATTAACGTAAAACATCCAAAAACATTGAGGAGGATATGTATAATATTAAGAGGTTATTTAACATGATCGTGTACAATACTGAATTCTATTGGATGAGTACCCTGCAGAACCAGTCTATATTTGACGAGGCGATAGCCGAGTCAAAATATAGACTTGTTCTGCAGGGTACGAATCCAATGAATTCAGTATTGTACTCGATCATGTTAAATGACATCTTTATTTCACACCATACTCTGAAAGTTCCACAATTTACGATTTGCGGCATTTGAGAGGGAGAAAGGGAATAGACCCAAAACAATTCCGATAAGGGCGTCAAATGCAAGTCACTTTTGACATGTTGAAATTGAAACAAACATTTGTTCTAAAAATAGAATTCCACGTGAAATGTTCATTTCATGTGTCAAGTCGATAAGTGCCTACTGATTATAATATGTAATTAACATAAAACAGGTTGACTTCCCGTCGTCGCTTGAAATGTACATTTTCATGTGAACAAATGATATTCTAAAATCAAGTAACAACAATAATTTTGTGTCCCTCTATGTCACTGAATTCTTCTTTTACTTGCTAAACAATGTAACAAACGAAGAAATCAAGAATCTTCTCAAAATCAAACTTGTTTCAATACCTCCGAACAGAGGGTTTGATACATTGAAAAGGCTGCGAAAAGTGGTGATATCTATATTCGGGACTGCAGCCTCGCTTTCATCGTACAATATAGCTTGCCTCACTTTCATCGTACAATATAGGTTGTCTCGTTTTGGAATAAAATCCGTATTGCACAGTAGCCTCGTTCTGGTTGTACAATATGGATCTAGATATTTCACTCTCACGTGACGCAAAATAAGCGATGTCATTGGCCTAAATTGTTTAGGTGTGAAATAAATATAAATATGTAAAAGTTGGATTTCACACTGTAAGAAATGAGATTCAAATTATATGGTACTTTAGGCATACATTTAATTAATATGGCACTTTGGACTTCCATTGGTTTAATACAGTGTTGCATCCAGGATGAACTCAGAGAGGGGGAGATTCCCCCATATTTTCAAATAGGGGGGGAGTGAAAATTTTGAGCACACAGCAAATAGACTTGTACTTTCTTATCATTTAGAAAATAGAAATTACCTTTAATATCTATGTTGACACACAAGCGCCCTCGATGCAACACTGTTAATATAGCACTCAGATTTTCTTGGATTTTTAAACAGTATTTTGGACTTGTATTCTATATGAGTCTAGGGGCTCGATTTTGTTACATGATACAATGTATAATGAGTTATTCTTTGGAGTAATGTTCAAACAAAGTATTTGATAGATATTAAAATTTGAGATGCAACTTCAGAAAAAATTGAAGACTTTTGACAAAAAGTCTTCAATTTTATCAGAAGTTGAACTGCGGAGTCTGTTGTACTCAAGCCGTTCTATTAGAAGTTCCTTGTAACTAATTGGTACGTCTCAGACTCTTGACACCATTGTCCTTTTAAACCCAATTGTTGTTCAAAAGTCAAAGTTAACTTTTTCTGCCCTGTGCTTGATGTAGCTTGAAGTAAAATCCCTGTTTACTCATTAGCTGACTATGGGTTCCTTCTTCTGTAACAATGCCAGAACGAATCACGTAAATTTTATCAGCATTTTGTATTGTAGAGAGTCTATGAGCTATCACAATACTTGTACGGCCTGCACGGGCCTGGTCTAAAGCTTCTTGTACAATCTGAAATTATTCATAGGTGTCAAAATTAGAAAAAGACCATCTACATATGTGGAAATTAAACAATTCTTAAAATTTCGAACAATCAATTGAATGCAGAATTCATTTCAGAAAGGTAACATTGCAATGAAATTTTGATCCAATCCTTTTGTCCTATTGTTTCATGTTTGGAGAAGCAAAACACTTCTTCACGAATACTTGGCTAAGTAACTGTTGTTCTTCTTGATAAATATCATAAGCCTAAATCACTGTCTTGTTTAGAAAGACCCATGGTCAAAGTCAAAGCTGAGTGCTAAGTTATAAAAGTGACTGACACTGAATATTTGTCAATTAAGATGTGTTTTGTCTTGTATGTACGCACAAATCGAGGGCTCAAAGTGAAACGGTTGTAACTCCCTATAAACATTTCGGGAGTTACAACTTTTGCGCTGAACGATCAAAATGCATAATACCAATGACATAATACATGGCAAATCTGACCTTGTCATTTGAACTTCAAAAATGACTGACCTGTAACTGTGATTTAAAAGACTTTAAAAATCGCTTTTAATGTGGAACACATCATTTTTTGAACTTTTTAGAGAACAGTTGAAAGTGAAGTATTAGTTAAATAATATAAAGGCAACAACTATATTTTAGTACCCAATTGTCTCACCTTCTCACTTTCTGTATCTAAAGCTGAGGTAGCTTCATCTAATAACAAAACCTTTGGATTTCTCACTAAAGCTCTGGCAATGGCCACTCTTTGTTTTTGTCCACCACTCAACTGAGCCCCTTTTTCTCCTACATTGGTTTCATAGCCCTGAAAAAGGATACAGAAAATAAGTGAAAGGAGTTCCCAATAATCTCATCAAAGTTGCTTCTCTTTGTTGGGTATATAACAGTATCATCTTCTCTGTATCTCCTTCAACATTTAAAGTTGGATTTGGATGAAAACTTTCCATGAATGTTACTTGTCACCTAACCATGTGCATATTTTCGGGATTTGATGTACATTGCAATGCAATTCAATTCTAATTTTGTTAGGGTTCTGCTATATTCTGCTGTATCAACAATAAGGGGCTCTTCAAATTTCTTGTTACACTTGTGATTAACTTTATGAGTGTTAGCACGTCATCTCATGATTTCATCTATAATGACCTCCCTTAAATTATCATGAACTTCTCACATCTTGTAAACTTGATACATACTGATGAATGTTAGCATCTCTGGTGACTTCCCTTGAAATATAATAAGCTCTATTGTAAATTATAATGACATCCCTTGAAAAATAATGACCTCCCTTGAATCATCATCATTCTGTCCTTTATTAAATAATAAGAATTTCCTCCCTTGAATTATCATGAACTACTTACATCTGGTAAACTTGATATAAACTGACGAATGTTGGCACTTCTAGCAGCTTGAATAATTTCATCCATGGTGAACTACCTTGAATAATCATAATGACCTCCCTTGAATAATCATAAAAGAAACTTACATCTGGCAAACTTGAAATAAACTGATGAATGTTGGCACTTCTAGCAGCTTGAATAATCTCATCCATAGTAACCTCCCTTGAGTTATCTCCATAAGCAATATTCTCTGCGATACTTCTGTCGAATAATATTGGTTCCTGTGAGACGATTCCAATTTTTGACCTTAGCCATCCAATGTTCAAATCTGTCATCTTATGGGAGTCTAAATACTGAAAAATTTGTCACAAATAGATTAAATACAAATCAATGTGGGTACTGTTTGAAACAGCAATTTTTTTTCACATTTTTTTCCAGAGGATAACATAAGAACTGTAACGAAGAGGGCTAATTGTTTGTTTTGTTGAGTAAGAACATATTTCAAATGAAAATAATTGCAAATAAGCAGTCCGTTATTTTAAACAAGATTGTATCCCTATAAATATACTTTGTTTTATTATCTTTGATTGCCTTCTCTTATGAATAGTCCAAAAGTGGGCATAGTTGAAAAAATCTGTAGTAGGCCAGGGTTGAATCCATGGGGAATAGAAATAGTGAAATCATTGGATTCAAGGCCAGACACGCTACAAACTGCAGCAAAGAAGATGTACAGGTGTAAGGTGTTGAGTTTAAATCTTTTGAGGCTATGCTAAAAGAGTACAGTAAAACTTATATTAAGCGACCACTTAAGGGGCCACCAAAAAATGGTCGTTTATGGGAATGGTCACTTTTATACGAAATACTATGATAAATGTGACAGTTTATTTTGATATCATTTACAGATTGTTGTTCAAGTCGTACTGAATCTTATGATGTTCAAACCCATTAGAATTGTTGTATTGAGACAATTCTAATGGGTTCCAACAACATAAATTCAACAATAACCAATTTTTCGTTAAGAATGTCCTCTTTTCCAGAGAATTTGCATTCGGTGAGGGGGACTTTTTATGGTGGTTGCTTAAAAAAGTTGGTTGCTTAATTGACGTGGTTGCTCGAGCAATATCGACTGTATATTGCGACACTCTCTTGTCCAAGAAAGCTCCCAAATGATCAATTTGATCCCTTTTTGTCTTTTGACTTAGGTCATACATACCACTGCACCATCTTCAGGGTCATAAAATCTCTCAATCAGCTGAACAGTTGTACTTTTACCACACCCAGAGCTGCCAACCAGGGCAACTGTCTGTCCTGGGGACACTGAGATGTTTAAGCCTTTCAGTACTGTGACATCTGGGAAAACGCCCCCCCCCCCTGCCGGTGGCCGCCGAGACGAACAATAAATGGTTGATATGCAAGGCAGTACAAACACCCCTTATATACAACCTTAATAAATAACTTAGTAGAGTCATACATACCACAGCTCCATCTTCAGGGTCGTAGAATCTTTCAATCAGTTGTACAGTTGTACTTTTACCACAGCCAGAACTGCCAACCAGGGCAACTGTCTGTCCTGGGGACACAGATATGCAAGGCAGTACAAACACCCCTTAAACACATAAATAATTTAGTACATACCACAGCGCCATCTTCAGGGTCATAAAATCTCTCAATGAGCTGAACTGTTGTACTTTTACCACAACCGGAGCTTCCAACCAGGGCAACTGTCTGTCCTGGGGACACAGAGATGTTTAATCCTTTCAGTACTGTGACATCTTTTCTTGAAGGGTAGTGGAATTTAACATCTGTGAAAGTCACTGCTGGTGTGTAGGAGTCCTATAAAAGACATATCAAGTAAGTTTAAGAGTAATAATCCATGATGTAAGTTAAATTACATTAACCCTTGTCATCCTGAACTCAGAATATTCCTGCTTTGGCGGGAGCTATAGACAAACATCAGCCTGCACATATGTGCAGTCTGATGTTAGTCTACACCACCTGTTTCCACTTTCAAACCAGAATTGTCAATAGATTTAGTTTTTCAAATAAAAATTGACCTACTGTTGGTACTTTCAGTGCTTTTTGCCCTTTAATTTTGATGTAAATTTTTAGCCAAAATTTATACAGCATGATAAGGGTTAATATACTTAGCAAAGATTGCACAAAACAGCTCACTATACAAGCAAAAAGTATCATTCCATAAAAGCAAGAAGCAAGTAATCTGCCTGCCATGGCTATTTTTGGCTCCACTGGCCCAAAGCAACTGGAGCTATTGCCTTGGTGAAAACTTTGAAATTCATTTTCTCAGAATTAAACAGATGGATATAAACCAAATTTCAATGGAATGATCATTTATGGATATTCACCAAATTGCACTGGAATCTTCCTTTGGTGACCCATTATCAGGGTGCACAAAGTTATTGTGATTGGATGAAAGTATGTATTTAACTGGGGGAGGTCAATTTTCTATACATGTTATTCATTAATCTTGAATTTTCCTTGTAGAAATGTTTCAGCAAGTGACGCTTAAAAAACAACTATTAACTTGAAATTGACATTTATTCACTTAGAATTTCATCTAATTAGATCAGAAGATTCAGGCCTGTAGATCAAATTAGCTGCTTGAGCAGCTCTAATGACTTAACATTCTTGTTCTTGTAAGCTCAAACTAAAAATAACAACAAGCACATACTCAAATGAATTTTGATTGAATTTTCCCTATTTTAATTATTAACTTCTCAGATGGTTTCCTTAAGATATGATCACATTAATATACAGATGGGTACCAACCTCAGCAGGTTTTGTCCCTTCCTCTGAATAAGAATCAATAGCTGGTTCCCTGTCCAAAAGTTTGAATATTTCTATAGCTGAGGCTTTTGCTTTGGCAGCATTTGGTGCGAAGGAACTTGCTTCTCCCACATTCATGGCACTGAATACTAAAGCACCAAACACCCTGTGAAATGTATATTGAAATTTAAAAATTGGCCTTAAATTATAAAGCCTTGAAAAAAAAAGACCCAAAAATATATGCCATCCTTCAAGTAAAATTATATTTTCAAAATTAAGGGAAAAGAAGAGTGCTATAATATCAATATAAGCTGCCACAGGAAAACTTTACATAAGGCCCTTATTTCTGTGGCACAGTGAATTTGCAAAGAATGTTACATGGCGGGCCCTTTTTCAGGGACATGGTAATATATCACCAAACCCTGACAAGATGCAAAAACTCACATGGATATTCTAGGTAGGTTCATACAATGCCATGCATAAATGCTGGATGAGTTGTGTTCATATAAAATTTAACATGAAGGTCCCTGTTTCTGTGACATGGCTGAATATCACTAAATACCACACAGTAGGCAAGGAGCATGCTGTAAAATTTCATCCTAATCCATCTATAAATTATAAATTATAAGTTGTGTTTACTAGACATGAACATAAGGTTAAACCTACACTGTGTTTAGGATGACTAAAAAGTGCAAACTGTTTTTCAAATTATACCCTGCTTTTCACACAAGTGCACATTCAAAGAGGGGTATTATTCGAAAACTAGTTTGCACCGTTTTCCAACTTTCTGAATGCAGGGTGGGACTGAAAGATATAAAAGATGATACCATAATATACATTCACCTTTAGTTGTGTATAAAAAAAAGAATATTTGCCCAGGCCCAACTCATGTTCCATTTTGAAAGTGACCTTGACTTTTTACCACAATTGTATGTTTCTTTCCTCTGGGGAAGTTCTTTGCTATTGTCAGCTTTTGTCAGCTCAGTGTAAAACATTGTCTATAGGCAGTTATAACTGTTTTCTGCCATGTCATCAATTTTGTAACCTATCACAGATATGAACTTACTTGAAAACAGCTATATAGTCCAACTCATTCTCTGTAATTAACCAGGCGCCAAAGTAGAAACAAGCAGCATATGCAAAGAACAGAACACCCTGGGAGAAGGAGAATGCTATACCAACAACGTGTGATTTTTTCAGTGCTCCCCGATATGGTTGTTCTAATTCCTCCATGAATTTTTCAATGAATTTTGGCTCCTTTGTTAATGATGCTACTGTTCTAATGTTTTCTATAGATTCTACAGCAACCTGTAAAAAAAGTGTAAAGGACACAAATGCCCATTAATAGCATTTTCTTTTAAACATCTGACCTTAACAGATGACCCTCACTCTATGACCTCAACTCGATTTCAAACCATGCATATTGCTGTGATCAATCATCATGTCAAATATAAGGCTTGTATCTTGATAAGGCTGAGTAATTGGTAATATTGGGTTTTACCCTAATATCTGGCTTTGACCTCACCACTTGACCTTGACTTTGGTATCTGCAGATGCATAGTATTAAGATCTAAATCACACCAAATAAGAGGTTTGTTTGAATAGTCTTGAAGTTTTTGACAGTTTTAAGGGTTTTGGTAAGTTCCAAGTATACAGTAGGACAGACAGGCAGACAACAATTAGCTGCTTACACCCATGAAATCCTACATTGTGCACCCATGATAATTCCAGAGTTCTAGGCTTTGTAGTTAAATGAAACATTTTCAGTTAATTTCCTCTTTAATCTATAGAAAAATTTTTTATGCCTTGTAGCAATAAATTCTAATACTTAGTGTTAGGATCATAAGGAAGTGCTACATATATAATACGTACTTAGTGTTTTCTATGAGAAAAAATATCTAACAAGGTTGGGAGAATAGATCATTGTTCAGGCTCTGCCGAGACAATTATCAATTCCCACAACTGAGTTAGATATTTTTTCATACAATACACTAAATATGTATTATATTTATCTTATAACCTCTATTTGCCTTGTTTTTGTATATTTTTCCAATAGAAATGCAAGTTTCTAAAAATAAGAGCATTATATATTTGTGCTGAAAATAACTATGTGATATAAAAAATATCACACGGGATGTTATAACACGGATATTTGTATAGTTATAAGATAAATGCAAAATATCAATATGTGTTTCTTATGGTTGAAAAAATTTTTGATTTCAGCATATTCAAGCTGTAGTTAAAACAAAGTGTCTTTTGCCCAACGACAATATGCTAGATCCATCACAAGAGCTTGGGTGACTAGAAATACTTATTTAAAAAATTTTCATCTTATTCCACAAAATTTCATACAGCAAGATATTATTTTCATTATGTCATTTCACAATGCTGGAGCTGATCAAACAAGAAAAACCCCACATTTTGTCAAGTGCCTATATGTTCCACTGTTAAGTGCTGACAAGTGTTAACCCTTTGCTGTTTAATCCCTGCTTTTTACATGCCTGTGATTTTATGATTGAGAAAACATTGTTAAAAAAAGAAGAAATTGCTTATGACAAGCAATTTCTTCTTTTTCCACACTATTTTCTACCCTACAGAATAGTTATTTTTCAAATTAAATCCACTTTAAATTTTCGTCTGCAAAACCTTTCAATTTGGACAGGTCTAAAATTTTGTAAAACAGGAAAGATTTCAGTAAGAGCTAAAATATTCTACTTGCTTTTCCTGCTGCCTCCAAAGCTTCTTTATTTTTCCCAGCAGCCCCTTGTAGCATAGTCATCTGGAGAAATGCTCCGACCATGATAAACGGAACAAATGCCAGAATAACGAGGGTCATCTTCCAGCTATAGATGAAGGCTATCACCAATCCAGCTAAAATGCTGGAGAAGCTCATGATAGAATTGCCAATCCTTGCACCGGCCGCCTACAATATACAAAAGCTGTTTTGCCAAAACCTGAAGTTTGGGCTTGCCAATGTGAATTTCTAGTATGGTTGTCAATAGACAAATTGTGTTGGGCCTGTTATAAAAGAAATGTTTGTAATCTTAAATCAAAAATACCTTTTTTATCTTAATCTTGATTAAATGTTATGAAAACTTAAAAAAAAAAAATTACAGATTTTTACCAATGTTTCCTACAAAATGCAGCATTACTTCATTTGTCAATGAGTAATTAGAGCATGCTTTTTCTTTAACCCTTTGCTTTTTAATCCCTGCTTTTTTACGTGCCTGGGATTTTATGATTGCTTCTGACAAGCAATTTCTTCTTTTTCCACACTATTTTCTACCCTACTGAATGGTTATTTTTCAAATTAAATCCACTTTAAATTTTCATCTGCAAAACCTTTGAATTTGGACAGGTCCAACATTTTGTAAAACAGGAAAGGGTTAAATTTGTCTGTCAACTGTCTCAAATCAGGTAACATTAAAATGGGCTAAATCCACATAATTTTATGGACAAAGAAGATCATACTTACCCCTTGTACTTGAGCAGCATCTGTTGCCAGTCTTGTTGTCAAGGCACCAACACTGTTGTTATGATCATCAAAATATGCAATGTCCTGAAAAAAATGTTATGTGAAATACTTTTGCTCTGAAATGATTTATTTTTTTCAAGATCTTTACCAAGTAGGATGACCTTGACTTTGTCAGATGATCTTGACCTTAGTATCAAATGTCAATGTCAATGAGATTTTTTTTATGAAGTTCAATACTCCTTTTACAGATTTTCAATTATATCCCATGATTTAGAGCGCCTAACAATGAATTGCAGGTTTTTTAGCATTTCAATCTACACACCCCCTCCAAGCCTCCCATATTGTTTAAGGATTATCTATTTACTAGTGTGACACAATTGCAGAGAAAGATGTGTGCCACAGTCCAGGATTGGAACTCTGGACCCAGTAATTGGAGGTCTGACAAATTTCTAACTTTTCTTTGTTGGCAGCACCTGTCAATGCGACCCATAACCGTATCAAAATCGAAAATAGTTCTCACGGGTGTGGAATTCCAACAGACAAGTGTTTTTACTGAAGAAAAAACTGTATTTGAACATTTTCTTCGTTGAAAATATTGTTTGCTCAAAATATATCTAATCTCTATTTTCGCAGACACGGTAATTTGATCCTTGACAAGAAGAAAATAAACTTTTTCTTGTCAAAAGACAAGTGCATATTTTCACATCCCTGGTTATTAACAAGAAAATATCAAATTCACCAGTTAAGTAAGTGGCAGACAATCTCATGGACAGATATCATGATATCCAAGGAGCAAAGTTACTTTAATAATAAGAACTCTTTTTTTGGCCAAAACTAGAGCTATCATAAAGTGGAGTTATACCCATCAAGAACACTTTGCCCAATTTCAGGAAACAGTTTCCAGACAAAGTTCAATTTTGACCTTTTTCCTTTTTGACCGAAAAACAAAAGGGCACATCTTTGGGTCATGGGCAACAATTCAATGACTCAGCATGAAACAGTTGCAACTGTCTATAAACATATAGGCAGTTACATCTGTTTTGCAATGAGCAATCAAATTGTTTGAAGGTTTATAATTCTAGGTCTCCTAGTTCTTGAGTTAGAGTCGGAAACAATAAAAGGTCTACAGATGGATGGATGAATGGACTGACAGACAGACATGGTGAAACACATATACTCCTCTCTACTTTGTAGGTGTGGGATGCGGGTTGATAAATCTGTGTTGATATGGTAATTGATTTTTCAAATTTAATGGATATAATTGAGCTGAAACAAGTATTAGGCTATCATTTTACCTGTCTAAGAATAGCTTTAAAACTGAGTGAACGCAGCCGTAAAGTCAAGTGTTCACCTGATGTCCCAAACATAGAGCCCTGAAAACAGAAAATGTTAGTAACATAGGCGTAACTAGAATTTTGAAATTTATACGCACACAGATGGCGACCAACATAGAATATATAGCATAAAGGTGATATGTGGACTATGACAAAATATGAATGTCCTCCATCTGCTCCTCTTATTTAATTTAAGTGTTGGTGAATAATCAAAACATCCTGTGTACAGCTTGAATAAGCTGTAGTTTTAATGTTATGATCAATCATAAACAACATTATTTTAAAGAAAATCTATCTCTTTTACGCACAAGTGTAATGTTGGTAATGGTAGTTAAGCCCTTGAGTAATATTTCTTCACAGAAATAATCTGGTTCTCAAGTAACCTCCAAGAATAATCAAAGCACTGAAAGTACTGAAGGTGGACGTTTCTCAGATGGAATTGTAGTGAAAAGAACTAGACGAAAGGGGAGACAATACATGTAAGCGTATCATGAATGTAAAATGTTTGGACCAAACTTCTGCTAGTTTCAATGTTAATGCAAACTTTACAGGATTTCTACTAATTTCGTTTACGGCTCATAATACGAATTTTAATCAATACCCAGATCGTCCATTTTTGAATGGCGGGTCACATATCTAATTAGGGTTATAAACTCTTCCTGATATTTTCACAAATAAACGAAACACAGTATGTTCCAAGTATTTTTTCATACCTATTTTTTCAAATGAAAACTACTTCATATGTATGCGAAGCGTAATTACCTTAAACTTTTTTTGATTTTCTATTTGTTTCACTCCTTGATGTAACGGTGGCGTTACCCAATGCATGATTATGTATACCCTATTGTATTCGTAATTCGAAGTTTCAAAATTATCTTAAATATCATATTATTTATTAGCGGCCGTTTGAAAAAAATATAGCTTACAGACGCCTGACACCAAAGCATATTCACAGACTGAAAATAAAAGTAATGAGAACGTGAACATTCATGAAAAAATAAAGAATTTCACAAATATTTCACAGACTATTTTTGTTTTCTATTGCTCATGATGCAATTTGGATCGATTCAGTTTCCCCGTGTCATTAGTTAAATTCCGATAAACTCTTTGAAGTGTTGTATTGGATATAAACTACGTCAAAGCGTTTAAGCGGTATGTTTATGTTACCCAACACCGTGTGCGACGTCAGTGCATTTATTCTTGTTTAACTCAAGAGGCCGAGGATAATTACTATCGATGTGTTAAGTTTTCACAAGAAAATTATTTTGGCGATATATGTAAGTTGATTCTGAATATTCAAACCTTGTCAATGCACTAAAGGTCTAATAACCAAAGAGGGAATTAAATATTTTTAGCAAGAAACACTTTCATTATCTTTCTTAAGTTTTAATAAGACTTTACATTAAGAACAACATCAACAAGTGGATACCAGCAAATATGCTTAAGTAAAAGTTGTCGACGGAATTTGTACTTTTTAGAAAAGAGCAAACACTTTCTGTTTTTCCTAGTGCCTAATCGCAACCATTTTTCAAACGGATCTGCTAATTTTTGTGATAACCCTTGTCAAGCTGAATAATAATAATAGAAAAAACTTTGCTAAAATTGCATGAAAATCAACGTATTGTAGGTACTTTTTTCACTAATAGAAGTAAGCTTTTATTTATGAATACGATTTTAAAACATTTCTAATTTAGAAATGAAAAATAGTTGGTATATACATATGTGCAGTTTGATTACGACCTGTACCCCCCTTCCAAAGCAGTTTTATTCCAGATTCAGCATGCAAAAGGTTAATGATTAATTAGTAACTTAAAGGTATACATCCACAAAAAGTACCAAACACCACTGATTAATGGACATATTACCCCTCGCAAATACAGCTGCAGTTTCAAAGTTAACATCGATCATTCTAATTCTATATACATATCATAACGCATTAGTTGGCACTCGCTGTAACTTCAATTGCACGAGTGACAGACAGAGATATGTCAGCATGAGGTCACTAAGATATCGTAACTAAAGCTAATTCATTGGAAGATTCTACATCTGAGTGTCGCTTGTTGCATAAAGTTGAATTGTAAGGCGGATATATTCCGTGATGATTTCTTAGGAAAATTAGGGATTCTAAGTAGGAAAACGTATCTTTCACTCATTAATTCGAAAATTGTTCACAACGGTGTTTAAAAAATCATACCCAAGCGACATTTTTGCATCTTCTCTAACGAACGCACTTTTGGTTATTATATTGCTATAGACGGAGAAAGAACTAAGGGTAAAGCACATTGCAAATATATCGTCTGCTTCTATTTGTCCCACGCTATCAAATTAAGTCGCAGTAAAGGGTATTTGCTACATGTTGTCTCCCATAAACCGGGCCATCAGTTCAGACATTTACATATAGATTTTATCTCCCTAAGACCAGGGCAAACCCCAATAGGCAAACTACTGCCTTGTCTTTGAATAAAATTCTTACGCAAAAGTTTAGTTCGAGTGGTTAAGCTTTGGGACCTGATCTTTCATATGAAGGGGGTTTTTGAATAATCTACAAACTTTATAGAATTCTTGTATAATGCCATTTGCAAAACGCACAGTTGTCTGAAAGATACAAGTCTTGGAAAAGAGTAAATTGAACAATAGAGGGCGCTTCGTTTTTGAAAAGCTATTTACATCCCACTTGATTGTTCCCACGTGGTATAACACTGGTGAACGTAAACATCCACCAAAAATACATAGGAGAAACTATTATGTATTTAAAAGAAATAGCCTGTATCAAGGAAATAAATTTTTACACAATGTTTTCTCTGCTAAAATAGCTTAACCCTTGTCATGCTAATTAAAAAAATTGGGCAAAAATTGCAGCGAACTCAAAGTGCTCAGAGCTCTGGATGCACTAAAAGTATTCATTTTGAAAATTAGATTTTTAAGCTTTTCTGGTTTGAAAAAAGGAAAAATAGGTAGTATATCAGACTGCACATATGTGCAGACTGATGTTTGTCTATAGCTCCTGCCAAGGCAGGTATATTCCGGGTTCAGCATGACAAGTGTTAAAACTACAAACAGTGGCAGATCCAGAGGGGGGTGTTGGGTTCTAGTCAAGCAGTAACCTCTGATGGCTTGTTATTTTATTTCCGTGTAGAAATTCTATCAGAATTGGGTAAAACAAGAAAACATCCCCTACCCTATATCACCAACATCCTGCCCTGCATTCAGGATGACAAAATGGCATACTGTTTGCAAATTATTCCCGCTTATATAGCAATTTTACGTGAAATGCAGGGTAAAATTTGCAAATAGTTTGCTGCATTTTGTCTTCCTGAATGCGACTCTGGACCCACCACAGCATTAATATCAACTTTTATGACAGAAACTGTTTAGAAGTGATCAGATTGATTTAAAACTGCCAGAAGATCTGCTAAATGAGAATTGCTGTCTACTTTACTAGTCCTATGGAGTGGTATTTATAAATATTTCTCGGCAATAATCATAAATGTGCATACAAAACTTTCTGATAAAAGAACTTGAATGTCCCAAATGAGATAATGAAACACCACCCAAATCCTATGGATTGATGGATGGATGGATGGATGGATGAATGGGTGGATGGATGGATAGTTTAATGAAAGGATTGATGGATGGATGGATGGATGGATGGGTGGATAGTTTAATGAAAGGATGGATGGATGGATGGATGGATGGATGGATGGATGGATGGATGGATGGATGGATGGATGGATGGATGGATGGATGGATGGATGGATGGATGGATGGATGGATGGATGGATGGACGGAGGGAGGGTTGGATGGAAGGATGGATGGATGGATTGATGGAGGATGGAAGGATGGATGGATGGATGGATGGATGGATGGATGGATGGATGGATGGATGGATGGATGGATGGATGGATGGATGGATGGATGGATGGATGGATGGATGGATAGATGGATGGATGGATGGATGGATGGATGGATGGATGGATGGATGGATGGATGGATGGATGGATGGATGGATCAGTGGATGGATCAGTGGATGGTAAGTTGGCTTGACAGATATAAGGATGGAGAAATAGGCAGATGGATGGACAGACAGAAACAAAGTTGTGACAAATTTTCATACCTGTAAGAAATAGGTGAAAAAGCTGATACATCCAACCACCACGAACAAGATGACCCAAAAACGTATCTCTTTTTCTTGTTTGTCATAGTCTGTCTCAGAAAATACCTGGAAAGAAAATGATTTGAGTCTAATTTGGTTATCTCCCTTGAAATACTCTAAAAGGACAAAGGGTCCTAATAAGTGGTTACCTTGGATCTTATCCTTATTTCCTTTGCACTATCAGATTTAAAGATAAGCTCGAAATCAAATATTGTGCAATTCATAAGGTTCATTTGATGATGTACAATAAATAATTATTTTCTACTTTACTATTGAAAACTTTAACATAAAATACAAATTGCAGAAATAAGTTTTTTGTATTTACAAAAATAAAATTTGCAACTTCCCGAAAGAAATCAAGGATAAAATCCGAGTACATTTTCTAAAAGGATTGCTTAAGATTTTGGATTACCTCTGATTTAATCCACAGAACAAACAAGGGAGATAACACACAAAAGTCTCTGATTAGGTAAGGTGTTGAACCCAGCACCAGTTTTAGAGATTTGTACACACTGTACAGGGGCCCCATTTTACTAAGGATCTTACAATAATTTCTGGTGTTAGTCAAAAATTTAAGCTGCTTCTTGATTAGTTACTAAATATGGAATTTTGCCATGCATTAACTCATTAGAATCGTCTTCTAAAGATGATTCTGTTGAGATATTGTATGGCAGAATCTGACTATGAATGAAAACACCGGGTATGATTTGTGATTTTGAATTACGATTATTTTATGTAAGAAGTTTAGTAACAAGAGGGCCATAGTGGCCCTTATTTGCTCACCTGAGTGAACTGTCCAAAACTTGTTTAAAGTAGGATTTGAAAAGTTTATATGGTTTATTTTCAGTTGTTAAGGAAAAAAATCTGACTTCTAGAGCATGTAAAAGGTTTTTCTAAAAAATTGACCCCACAACCTAGTTTTTGACCCCACTAGGCCCTATTTCAAACTAGTGTGAGATTTAATCAAGACAATTATTCTGACCAAACATAGGTTGATTTGGCAAATGATGTGACCTCCAGGGTGCATACAAGATTCTAAGATTTGACCCAATGACAAAGTTTTTGACCCCATTTGACCAAATTTCAAACTTGTCAAAAATTTTAAAGAGACAATCAATCTAGCCAAATTTCAGGTGGAGGGAGCAAAAAATGTGACCTCTGGAATGCATACAAGGTTTTTTTAAGATTTGACCCTGTGACCTAGTTTTTTAACCCACTTTACCCAATTTCCAATTTATACGAGACTTTATGAAGACAATCATTCTGACCCAATTTCAGGTTGATTGGGCAAATAATGTGACCTGTAGAGTGCATACAAGGTTTTTCTAAGATTTGACCCAGTAATCTAGTTTTTGACCCCACATGACTTGTCAGAGGTTTTATCAAGAAAATCATTCTGACCAAATTTCGGGTTGAGCCGGGCAAAAAATGTGTCCTCTAGAGTTCATACATGTTTTTTCTAGGATTTGAACCCTCAACCTAGTTTTTGACCCCACTTGACGTAATTTCGAACTGGTAGGAGATTTTAACAAGACAATCAATCTGACCAAATTACATGACACACACCAGACATCCACCTATCCATAAAAGCTCACCTTGAGCTCTTTGTGCTCTGGTGAGCTAAAAACAGGCCCCAGAGCCTAAAATACAACCACAATTTCTTTTCAAATGACAAAGCAGTTAGCTTTGACAGACAGTGTAGACTAAAATAAACCAGTAAAAATGTACAGTCTGATCTTGGCCTACACTGCCTGCTTTCTTCCTTGTAATTGTGGAAAGATTTGAGCAAGAAATGTTCCCCAATTATTAATAATGAACTGATTTCATTTTCGCTATGATTTGTCAATGAATTAAGTCTGACGGAGGACGAGTTATATGCAAAAGGTAAAATTCAAGGGTAGAGCCCCAGGATTTTGCTTTGCATATAACTCCTCCCCAATCAGACTCTATTCATCAACACATCATAGTGAATATGAAACACAATCACAAATCAGAAATTAGTTTTTTACCCTCTCCTGGATGTAAGATTGTATTGAAATATTTTTCCGGGTGTAGAGTTAATGAAAAAGTATTGATATTGGCGCTGGGAGAATTTAACAAAAAACAAAGAAAGTTATTTAGCATGTGGGTTATATGACGTCAAAAGAATGAATGCTTATGCTAAAATTGATGTTGAGTAAAAATTGGATGAAGTTTATAAATTTTATTGCACATAAAGTTCTATGTTATTACTTCTTGTTTTATATAGGCGTTTTACACAATCGTATTATAATTTGGAACAAAATTATTTTCTGCAGGAAAAAGGTTAATAGAGCAGTATATATTATTTGTACTTACCCCCAACATTTCAGCAAACATTATGGCAAAAGCAGGCATAACTCCACCATTGATGAGACTCCCTATACACCCCAGAACAATGAAATACCATTCTGGACTGTTCATTTTCATAACTCGAACAAGGCCAGCATTGGCCTCCTCTTTCTTCTGTTTCTCCTTCTGTAAGAAGCAAGAATCTTTAATAGTTTGTTTTTTCCAGCTTCATCTATTAAAAAAATAGCACTCTGATTGGTTAACAAATTTATTTCATGAGCCCATGAAGGTGCCTTATTCGGACAATAATACATTTAGAGTTAAAGTTTTTATTCAACAACAATGACCACAATGACATGAGGGCCTAAGCAATACCCATGATTTTCTCTTGAAACAGTCGAGCTGAAAAAAGGACATCTATTTCTTTAAGTTTAAACTGTGTAAAGAAAATATATATTATAAAATGCACTTAGTGTTTTGTATAGAAAAATATATCTAACGAGGTAGAAGGAATTGATAGCATAGACAATTATCAATTCCCACAACCAAGTTAGATATTTTTTCATATAACACACTTAGTATATATTTATTTATCTTATATCCTCTATTTGCCTTGATTTCGTCAATGTTTCTAAAAGAAATGCAAGGTTCTAACAAGAGGGACAGAATGGCCCTAAAGCATTCACCAAAATTTTATAGGTCCAGTGGATGTCACCTGAGTAAGTTTCTGGCAAAGTTTCATTCACATCTGCCTAGTTGTTGAGAAGATGTTATTTTACTCAATCACGAAGCCCGGACACGCTGAAAAATGCCCCCCTCTGCTATGCACAATTTTTTTCTTTTTTTTGGGGGGGGAGTCAAAATTTCACAAACAAGATTTGAGAAAGGTCTTTAAAGGAACAATTCTACCAATTTGGTTGGACATTGCCAATTGTTTAATGAGGAGAAGACATTAAAAGATTTGGGGCTCAAACTAAGCCTCACCCTGCCACGCCCATATTTAGAGGTCAATCAAAAATCCACTAACAAATTTTGAAAAGGATCACCCAAGAAACATTTCTGCCAATTTTGCCAATTTGCCAACACCCCCCCCCCCCCCTCCCCCCATCGGTTACTGAGGAGAAGATGTTTTTGGGCTAAAAATAAGCCCATACTGCCACACCAATATTTGGGGTCAATCAAAAATCCACTAAAAATTTTTAGAAGGGACCTGCAAGGAATATTTCCGCCAAGTATGGTTGAAATCCGCCCATTGGTCACTGAGGAGAAGATGTTTTAAGATTTCAGGCTCAAAATAAGCCCCACCTTCCACGCACATAGGGGGTCAAACAAAAATCCACGAACAATTTTTGAGAAGGGTCACCCAAGGAACATTTCTACCATGTTTGGTTGTAATCCACCCTTCAGTTCCTGAGGAGAAGATGTTTAAGATTTCAGTCTCAAAATAAGCCCTGCCCTGCCACGTCCATATTTGGGGGTCAACCAAAAAACCACAAACAAGTTTTCAGAAGGATCACCCAAGGAACATTTCTGCCAAGTTTGGTTGAAATCCGCCCAATGGTTACTGAGGAGAAGATGTTTAAAGAATTGTTGGCGACTTCGGATGACCGACGGACAAAAGGTGATCACAAAAGCTCACCTTGAGCACGTTGTGCATAGGTGAGCTAAAAATAACCGCATAATGTCATTGTTCTAAAAAATCAATGTGATATCATAAAAGATATCACATGGGATGTTATGATACGACCATTTGTATAGTTATAAGATAAACAGGCCTCCTAACAGGTCAAAACAAAAATTTAAAAAAATTAAAGGTTCTGAAATTAAAGGTTTTTAACAGTTTCACTAGGAGGCCTGGATAAATATAAGCCTCCATGAAACAAGAGGCCCAGGAGGGCCTGTATCGCTCCACTGGCTTAAAAATCTCAAGATTTGAAAGAGAGATATTGAAAATAGAAGGTAATGAAAGTGAACAGCATTCAGAAGGAATTCAGACTTTTTCTAGGTTGAAACTGACTTATGAAGGAAAGAACTTATTTAAGTAATGTAAAATTACAAGGAGGAAAACTATTTAGATATCACTTTGAAACAAGAGGACCAGAATGGCCCTAAACCGCTCACCTGAATTTTATTGATCCAGTGGATCTCATCCAATCCAAATTTCTTGAACAACTTTAGATGAGGGTAACCCAAGGAATATTCTGGTAAAATTTCTTTAAAATCAGCCTAATGGTTCAGGAGGAGATGTCATTCAAAAATTCCGGGGTCAAAATAAGCCCCGCCCTGCCACGCCCTCATTTGGGGGTCAATCCAAATTTCTTGAACAACTTTACGAGAGGGTCATCCAAGGAACATTCTGGCCAAGTTTCGTCAAAATCCACCCATTGGTTTAGGAGGAGAAGATGTTTAAAGAAAAGTTGAAGCACGCACGGACGGACGCACGCACGACGGACACCTTGCCATGACAATAGCTTGCTGGTCTTCGGCCAGTGGAGTTAAAAACAATTATAGTTGACCACTGTCAATCCATCTCACCCTTGCTTCCTCACTTTCCTCTTCCTCATCCAAGTCTGTGATTGGTTCTGTGATCGGGACGTGTTTTGATAGAGCAGGTTTGTGTCCCGAATATATCTCAGCTTCTATATCTGTAAAATAATTAAATTCAAGGGGGCAATGTACTTTTTAACCCTTTGCTGTTTAATCCCTGCTTTTTAAGTGCCTGTGATTTTATGATTGAGAAAACATTGTGAAAAAAGAAGAAATTGCTTATGACAAGCAATTTCTTCTTTTTTTCACACTATTTTCTACCCTACTGAATGGTTATTTTTCAAATTAAATCCACTTTAAATTTTCGTCTGCAAAACCTTTGAATTTGGACAGGTCCAAAATTTTGTAAAACAGGAAAGTGTTAAGGTAGTGGAACTGTAATAGATCCGCAACATTTTGGCACTTATGAACTTTCATGATGTTGACTGAGGTTTCCTAATGAAATCATTAGGAAACCTCAGTTAACACTATTGAAGTTCATTATTTCTGAAACGTTGCGGAACTTTTACGGGTCCACTACCATAAGTGCCTATAATTTCATATCCACTTGAAATGGTTTTGCAAAGACTAACAGTAACAGTACACTACAATAATATAGAGGGTTCAGCGCAAGACAGTACTAAGTGTATATACACTGTATATACATATATACACTGTATATACACTTAGTACTGTCTTGCTCTGAACCCTCGATATCCTCCATGGATTGAAGATAGAACATTCTTACATCTGATATTTTTAAAATCATTGGCTTATATGATGAAAATATTTTTAATAATACTGTTGAACATACAGAAGTCACTTTGTTTTTGGAAGAAATAACTTCATGTTCAATGTTTTCCTGAACACTTCTCGTCCAAATCATTTGTGGGACTGTATGATTATGGTCAAATTTGGTTTAATAGGTTAAAAATCTGTTCTTACCTTCATCTGTTGTTTTTGTCTGAAAGATTGAAAAAAAAATATTGCAGTGAATATTTCATTTATCATGCAATGAAGCCTGCATTGACCTGATAACACCTGTCTGATAACATAAGATGATATCAGACAGTCTATTTTTAGAAACAATATGTATACACTTTTACCTGAATTTCTTTGATTCTTAAGAGGTTATTATACTAAAACACTGAAAATTAATTGCATGATAAATGGAATAACATATTAGTGTCTAAAAATATCAATGTTATCAGGTCTCGGCTGTGAAAAATTATCATGACTCGGCAAAGCCTCGTCATGATAAATTCTCCCAACCTCAACCAGATAACATTGTTATTTTTAGACACTAATATGTTATTCTCTATTTCTCTTAAAACATTTGTAAGAAACTTTTTTTTTTAAGAACTATAGATTCTTTGTTTACAGTAGTCACTATATTCCTCAAGGACTAAATACTCATTAAAACCTTGAACATTTTGAGTTGAGGTGAGCGAAAAAAAAAAAAAATTAACAATCAACTTATTTTTTCATCGATCAAAGGTCAAGCAAGTTGCATGTCAATCATTTTTGTTGAGACATACACTCTTTAATCAAATAGAGGTAAGATTTTGGTAGATTCGTGAATTTTGTGCTGCTTTCAATAAATGTATTCATACCTGTAAAGTGACTAGTTGATTATATATTCCACCTTGACTCATTAATTCATTGTGTGTTCCTTTTTCCATAATCACTCCATCTTTAAATCCAGCAATAACATCAGCAGTCTTTATGGTAGAAAGTCTGTGGGCAATTACAATGGTGGTTCTGCCATGACTAGCCTAAAAAATATGCAAAATTCTTCTGAAACAAGTGTTATCTTTATAAAATGAGCAATTGCCTGACATTACCAACAATTTCAAATACAGCAAAACTGTGTGAGCCGTCACCTGAGAATAGCAGCCAAACTGCCGTATGCAGCCAGCTCAGGTCCGCCTGCACAAATTTGCGCTTTAAAGTTACTGTGAATAGTGGCAATTTGTCACATGCAGCCACGGCCATCTTAAATTATCTGCAAGTACCCATTGTATATCCCCTTAACACTTTCCTGTTTTACAAAATTTTGGACCTGTCCAAATTCAAAGGTTTTGCAGACGAAATTTAAAGTGGATTTAATTTGAAAATTAACCATTCAGTAGGGTAGAAAATAGTGTGGAAAAAGAAGAAATTGCTTGTCAGAAGCAATTTCTTCTTTTTTCACAATATTTTCTCAATCATAAAATCATAGGCACGTAAAAAGCAGGGATTAAACAGGAAAGTCGTCATGAGAGCCATCAAATTATGACAGGTGACTCGAATATTTACTAAAAATTGAAAACGAGTCTGAATTATCATATGCATTTACCGTGGCACTTACCTAATAAACACGTCTACTAATTTTTGTTGTCTGAGCTACCAGCATATTATTGGATAAATACCCGTTGCAGATTTTTGATATTCTGATTAATCAACCTATTAGACAATAGCATTGCTGTTTGTCCGAACTATCGTAAGATTTTAAACTAATAAAATTGTTGTATTTGTGTTTGTTTTGGTTGATTCCACGGAATTATTACTGTTTGTCGAAAAGGTCTGTGGATTTTCCAAATGACGTCCTCAAACATGCTGGAAAACCCGACTTTGTTTACATCCTGCATAAGCAAAGTTTCCGACCAGTCTGTGCATCTGCACTGTTTGATCAGAGTCTTCACTAGGCAATTTATGGATAGGTATGGTCTTAAAGTATCTGTAGACAGGTTGACTATCTTATAATATATAATTAGCTAGGCTGTTAAATATCTGCAACTCAAGCAGATGTCAAATTGTGGAAATATCTTTTTATAGATTTAATTTGAACAAAGTTAAACATTTCAGAAATATTGATGACAGGATCAATGCAAAAAGTGGAAGCCTAAATTTGAAATGATTAATCCAAGAAAGCTAATAGATTTAGATATTCATGTACAAAAATTGATGAAAATCTGACAATAAAAACAAAGAAGTCATTAGGTGCTAGGCTGAGCGTTGTAGGGAACCTAGAAACTAGATTGAAAAAAACACTTCAGATCGGCTTACGAATGCATACACACTGACTACGCTAAATCCTTTTTCCCACACGTAAGTCACATTCTTATCACAATAACCAATAGCAGATATAGTACCTTTTCAAGTGCTTCCTGAACAATTCCTTCACTCTCAGTATCAAGGGCAGATGTAGCTTCATCCAACAACAAAATTTTAGGGTCTCTTACAAGAGCTCTAGCAATGGCAATTCTTTGTTTTTGTCCTCCACTTAACTGGGCCCCTCTCTCTCCAACTAGGGTCTCAAATTTCTACAAGATACAAACATAATGTATAAGGGCAGATGTAGCTTCATCTAACAACAAGATTTTAGGGTCCCTCACAAGAGCTCTAGCAATGGCAATTCTTTGTTTTTGTCCTCCACTTAGCTGAGCACCTCTCTCTCCAACTAGGGTCTCAAATTTCTACAAGATACAAACATAATGTATAAGGGCAGACATTGCTTCTTGTCAGAACAATATTTTAGGATCCCTGACAAGAGCTCTAGCAATGGCAATTCTTTGTTTTTGTCCTCCACTTAACTGAGCTCAGCTCTCTCCTTCTAGGGTCTCAAATTTCTGAAACATTATGTAAAACAGATGTAGTTTCATCCAAAAATAATCTTCTATTAAGAACATACATTATAAATAAATGCAGATGTAGCCTTGTTACAATCCATAAATGGGGATATGACAATAACAATGATGTTTGTCACTTAACTGGAATCTCTCTCACAATCTAGAGACCCATCTTTCTACTCATAGAGAAAAGTGCTCCCGTTTCAAGTTTGTAACATTGTTGTGAGGGTATAAAAATATCATTATAAGGACTTACATCAGGCAGTTCCATAATAAAATCATACGCATTTGCCATCTTTGTTGCTTCTTCTATCATAGCATCAGAAACATCGTCCCCTCCATAACGAATATTTTCAGCAATTGTTGTACCAAATAGAATCGGTTCCTGACTAACGATGCCAATATGTTGACGAATCCATTTGACATTGATGTCTTGCATGTCAATTCCGTCAATTAAAACCTGGAATTATGAAAGATAATATGGTAGAGACCTAACTAACAATCTGACACAAAATTTAATGGATAATGTGGCCCTTCTTGTATGGCATTTAATCTGTTGATGAATATTTACAAATGGCCCCACTATGAAAAGCTAAAAAGCCTAAATAGTGAAATCAAAAATACATATATAATACATACTTAGTGTTTTGTGTGAAAAAAATATCTAGCAAGTTTGGGAGAATTGATGATTGTCGAGGCTCTGCTTAGTGTATTATATGAAAAAAATATCTAACAAGGTTGGGAGAATTGAAAATTGTCGAGGCTGTGCTGAGACAATTATCAATTCTCACAGCTGAGTTAGATATTTTTTTCATACAATACACTATGTATGTATTATATTTATCTTATAACCTCTATTTGCCTTGTTCCGACGATGTTTGCAACTGAATTTCTAAAAATAACCACATTATATCATTGTTCAAAAATAACTATGTGATATCATAAAAATATCAGAAAGGATGTTATCACTCGGTTATTTGTATAGTTAAAAGATAAAATGTAGCCCTTCTTATATGGCACTTAATCTGTTGATGAATATTAACAAATAGCCCCCACTATGAAAAGCTTCCAAGCCTAAATAGTGAAATCAAGCAATACATGGCTTCACCACAATTTTTTAAACATTTTTTTCTGTATCATTAATACTGAATATTCTGGAATTGAAAAAAAACATACCTGTCCCATTTCAGGATCATAAAATCTCTGTAACAGTTGAACAACTGTTGACTTTCCACATCCACTAGAGCCCACAAGGGCAACAGTCTGGCCCCTTTCAATCTTCAGATTGACCCCTTTAAGTATCTGAAACACAGAATGAATATCACACTCTCATTAAATCCTATTAGGGCCACAGTTAACTGGTGTTGAGCCTGCATTTAAATGCTTGACCTTAAGCTGTGACCTTGACCTCTGAGCTATCTGAAAAATTCTTTCAAATGGCCCATTTACTCTCTACTCATAAAGGAGAACAATTGTACCGAATTATATTACAATCTGTCTATCAATGTAGGAGTAATTATCCAGAAAAATCAGACAATCAGACAAACAGATGGATGCACTAAGGGTCATACACAGAGCTGACATTGTGACAGTTACAAAGACAGTCCCAGTACAGGAATGAAAAAGGTCTACAGACAGATGGATGGCAGACAGATGTGGTGTAGGAGAGAATTATAAATAAACAAAATAACAGATCAATTATCAATTTTTTTTCTTCAAAAATAGAAATATAAAAAAATGACAGTTGAAAAACAATAAAAACCACTTGCATGACAGGGAATCATGAGACACATATTTTCTTTATATTTTTCAATAATTCTGTAAATAACTTGACCCATTTGAAAAAAAATTGAAGTAAAGAGATCGAAAAACGCAAGGTCTTCAATTTCAATAAATAAGTTCAAATACAGACATTTTTTTCATGAGCACCACGATGCCTGTGACGAGACACAACTTGTAAAATATTCAAAAGTCTGCTCATAAAAGTTATTGACTACTGAGTAAATTTTTTCTTGGTTGTAAATTACTTTTTTTTTTGTCATGAAATCTTTAAAATCCCTGGCATTATTCGGCCTTCTCTGCTTCAAACAACTAAGAAAAGAAAACAGTGTTACCTTGACATCAGGTCTTGAGGGATAGGTAAAATGAATGTTCCGCAATTCAACAGTTCCGTTAAATTTGTCTGGCTGAAGTCCTTCCTCTGAAAAACTGTCTATTGTAGGAACCTACAATAAAAGAAAGAATGTGTACAGAAGTGTACCAGAAATTATTTGTGTAAATATCAACTAATCCAATTCCCAATCACATTTTTTATGGCTCTAAAGAAAACAAGAGCACCGCCTACGGGTGCCTATACTCAGCTGTTGAGTGCTGGATGGTAAGAAAAAATCTAAGTCGAAAAAGGGGCATAATTTGTTCAAAATGCAACTAGAGTTATTCACCTTGATAGTATAGGTTGCTTTTTTGATGGTGAAAATGTGTTCCAAGTTTTAAGTAAATGCTTTCAGTAGAACCAGAGATATAACAAAATGTCAAAGTTTTTGCACGATGACCACACGAAGGCTAAAGCAATTCTCCATTTCACTCCATTTAATGTTATCTTAGCAGAGCCTTATAAATGATGTCCTCATGAAAGTTACGTAGCAATCACATGAAAAATGATGTGCTTCAGTGAAATTTGTCCAAAAAAAACCCAAACCATATTTAGTCCCATTTTTTAACTAAAGAAATAATTAGTTGTTTGTTTTTTGTGCAAGATAGATAAAACTTTCATTTCATGGAAAACAAAAGCTCTATTTTCTCTCATCATCATAATGAAAACAGCTTTTGTTATTTGCTCAAATAAATAAATCGATTGAACGCTTAAACAAACAATTATCCTCTATGTATTACCTTTTTTTAAAACTGGGGTATGTATGTGGAACAAAAACTAATTTTTATTCACAAACCTGCTCAATCAAACCATAGACCTTGAAGGCTGCTCCCCTAGCTTTTCCTATGCTCTGAATAGCCGGTGATGCATTCCCAATGGCAAATGCTGCTATGACAACGGAAAAAAATACCTGAAAACATAAGAGAAATTAATGTTTTGGCTTAAAAATATTACAGAAATATATGAGAAAGTAAGTCATTAAATTAAAGGGATGTTCAATAATTTTCCAAGAAAAGTTCAAGTTTTATAAAGTCCCGAAACTCCCTTGACCTCATACCGTACTTGGTATAAACACAGACACTAATCAACTAATCAGGCATAAACCATATAGTAACAAATGTAACAATGGCAACTAGATCTTTGTATTGCAATACGCAAACCACTTTTTTAGTAAAGTCTTTGAGAAATGAGTGTTTTATCTTTTATGTTTATAATGTACGATTTTCAAAAAAAATTCAATACTAACATTCCTATGTAGGAGAGCATTAGCATGTCTTCATTTTAAGTTGCAGTCACTTTACATCGTTGTCTTAAAGCTTTATCAATTTGAACAATCCAAATTTTTAAAAACAGTAGAGTGATATATAATGTGTACTTAGTCTTTTGTACGAAAAAATATCTAACAAGGTTGTGGGAATTGATAATTGTAGAGTCTCTGCCGAGACAATTATCAATTTCCAAAACTGATCAGATATTTTTTAAACAATACACTAAGTATGTATAATATTTATCTTAAATCCTCTATTTGCCTTGTTTTTGCCGATGTTTCTAATAGAAATGTAAGTTTCTAAAAATAACCCCATTGTGTCATTGTTCCAGAAATATCCATGTGATATCATAAAACAAGATGTGTTTGTGAAACATGAATGCCCCTGTAACAGCATTTTTTTCAAAGTTTGACCTTGACAAATGACCTTGACCTTGTCACATAACTTTGACTTTGGTACCAGCAGATGCGGATCATTGAGATCTATCATCATGCCAAATATTAGCCTTGTATCTTGATTAGGCTTGAAGATATTGGCAATGTAAAGTTTTTTGGTTAACTTTTGCAGACAGACAGACAGACAGATGGACATACGGACAGATGGACAACGGTAAAACAATATGCCACCGATCTATCGATGCAGGGGCATAAAAAAATCAGATGGTATGTTACAACATGGAAATTTATATAGTTATAAGATAAATAACCTTACCACTGTGACAATTCCAATTGTGTAGTTTTCAGGTTCATCTCTAATTAACTTGGCTCCATACCAATATCCGAACCCCCATGTCACAAAGATGGTTAACCAGACAAAACCCAGGGCTACACCACTAACCATACCCTTTCTAATACCAATATCTCTGGCATGGGTGAGATATTTGTCATACCTGAAAGCAATAGGAATGGTTTGTTTAAACATATAAATATCAATTAGGAAATAAGTTCTTACAACTTAGAAATATCGCAATAGTGCAACAATTAAAAAATATATCAAAGCAAGAATATCTACCTTTAAATCTTTTTCTGTCCAGCCTCTGACTCATCAATACTCTTAATGGCTCCGAGAATTTCTATTGCAATGGCTACCAATACTGCAACAATTAACATATTAATCAAAACAAGAACATTGGTAATTACCATTCTGATTCCTTCTGTTGACCTCCAAATGCCACAAGTCCTAAAAGCTCCTTAAACTTCTTCTGCAAAGGCTCTTGCTGAGTTATAATGCTTAACTAATAAACCCACAACAGCAACATTACCTTTCTGATTCCTTCTGTTGACCTCCAAAGGCCACCACAGTTCTGATGGCCCCAAGAACTTCTTCTGCAATCGCTCCTGCTGATGCATATGCTTTTAGTTCTGCTCCAGATGCCATGGCAACCAACTTGATAATGCAAAAAATAACAGTTTTACCATGAAAGTTGATATGACCTATAAAGGGCAATGATATTGAAACAAGAGGACCCTGAGGGCCCTAAATCGCTCACCTGATATTTCTAGTAAATTATCATTAAGACTCCTTTTCCTATGATATGGCATGAACCTTCCCATTTTCAACAGAGTTCATTCTTGTGACCTGGCAAACATTTTGATCAAGTTTCATGAAGATTGGATTATATTTGTGGCGATTGGAGCTCTTACAAGAAAATTGTCATTAAGGCCCCTTTTCCCATGATATGGCACGGATTCTTCCCATTTTCAATAGACTTAATCCTCATGACCTAACAAACATTCTGACAAAGTTTCATGATGATTGGACAATATTTGTGGCTTCTAGAGTGTAAAAAAAAATCATTAAGGCCCCTTTTGCTGTGATATGGCACAAATCCTTCCCATTTTAAATAGACTTTATCCTCATGACCTAACGAACATTCTGACCAAGTTTCATGAAGATTGGACCATATTTGTGGCTTCTAGAGTGTAAACAAGAAATTTGTCATTAAGGCCCCTTTACCTGTGATATGGCACGGATCCTTTCCATTTGAGCAATTTTCACAAGGGACCACCCAAGGAATATTTCTGCCAAGTTTGGTTGATTTTGACTCATAAATTTAGGAGAAGATGTCATTTAAAGAAATTGATGACAAAATTGTCATTAAGGCCCCTTTTTCCGTGATATGGCACGGATCCTTCCCATTTTCAATAGACTTCATCCTCATGACCTAACAAACATTCTGACCAAGTTTCATGATGATTGGACCATATTTGTGGCTTCTAGAGTGTAAACAACAAATTTGTCATTAAGGCCCCTTTTCCCATGATATGGCACGGATCCTTTTCATTTGAGCAATTTTTACAAGAGACCACCCATGGAATATTTCTGCCAAGTTTGGTTGATTTTGACTCATAAGTTTAGGAGGAGATGTCGTTTAAAGAAATTGTTGACAAAATTGTCATTTAGGCCCCTTTTTCCGTGATATGGCACAGATCATTCCCATTTTCAATAGACTTCATCCTCATGACCTAACGAACATTCTGACCAAGTTTCAAGACGATTGAACCATATTTGTGGCTTCTAGAGTGTAAACAAGAAATTTGTCATTAAGGCCCCCTTTCCTGTGATATGGCACGGATCCTTTTCATTTGAGCAATTTTCACAAGGGACCACCCAAGGAATATTTCTGCCAAGTTTGGTTGATTTTGACCCATAAGTTTAGGAGGAGATGTCGTTTAAAGAAAAAGTTGACGCCATGACGGACAGACGGACACTGGACAACGATGGATCACAATAGCTCTCTTGAGCACTTTGTGCTCAGGTGAGCTAAAAAGCAGATGTTTATAAATAAAGTGGTCTTTTTTTAAAAGTTCAGTTTTCTGAATTAATCTTAAAAAATGTTCTTTACATTGATCATATGACCCGCAGTAGATGTATTTATTAATACTATGTCTACATCACTGACAGCATAAACATACTGACCTTTGTTGTTATGGCTACAGCCCCTATCAGTAAGGGCCTTATTACTATGGTTACAAGGGTCATTCTTGTATATTAATGACCTCTGAATGCCAAAAAACATTTGAGAAAAAGTACTTTATATCTATCCTTGACCCCATATAAATACTGACCTTTGTTGCTATGGCAGCAGCCGCTACCAACAAGGGCCTTATTGCTATGGTTACAAGGGTCATTCTTGTATATTAATGACCACTGATTGCCAAAAAACATTGAGAAAATGTACTAAAAGTATCCATATGAATACTGACCTTTGATGTTATAGCAGCAGCCCCTTCCAGTAAAGGCCTTATTGCTATGGTCACAAGGGTCATTCTTGCATATTAATGACCACTGATTGCCAAAAAACATTGAGAAAATGTACTAAAGTATCCATATGAATACTGACCTTTGTTGTTATAGCAGCAGCCCCTACCAATAAGGGGCTTATTGCTATGGTAACGAGAGTTAACTTCCATCCATACACAAAACCAATTATGACTCCTATAATTGCACCACCAATCCACTGAAAAAAGCTGCCACATTTGTCACCAATTCCATCATGAATTGTAGAGATATCTCTGTAAAATATATATACCTTTTATCATTATTCACTGGTTCTTTTTATCACTTCTAGGCATTATTTACAAAAAAATGAAGCTGTTTTTTTGTGTGCATACACATAATATTCAAGAATCAATCTGTTCTTGACCTGTTTAAATTCAATAAAATGAATACAAGAATGCATGAGAATGATAGAATTTATCAAAGAAGAGTTCTCATATTTTAAATGTCTATCTTTCAGTTTTAACCAGAGATTCTAGTATTGAATTCCTTTGATTGAGTATCAAGGCAGCCAATATAGTTTAGATATTCCATGTGTCTGTCTCTCTTACTTTCCTTGAGATTCTAGTATTGACTTCTCCTATTTCTTGAGCATCAAACCAGTCAATATTATGTTCTAGAAAAGCTTTGCAATTAGTGTGTCTGTATGTCTACTTACCCAGAATTCTTGTTATCCTTAATTCTTGAGAATCAGACCAGCCAATATTATGTCTCATGATGATGCTATAGAACAGTTACCATATTGTCGATTTTCTGCCAAAACCTCATAATTACAGCTTGTTTAAAGCTGTAATTACGAGGTTTGGGCAGAACACTGACAATATAATATTAGTCAGTTACATAATCCCTACTATTACCGGAGATTCTTGGTCTGGGTTTGACTGATTCTTGAGAATCGTATGTGCCAACAACTGTAGCAGTATGTCTATATAAATAAAGTTTAGTTTAGGCATTCTAATATTCTCTTACTTACCCTGAGATTCTTGTATTGAGTTCCCCTGATTCTTGAGTATCAAACCAGCCAATATTCTGTCTAAGAATGTTCCGATAAAACAGTTTACGTATTCGATGTGTCTGTCTCTCGGATGAAATCATCCACAAGGAAACTTGTAAATAACCAAACACAATGGCTACTACCCCAATAACTGTAGAATTGATAAAGGATTTCTTATATTCTCAAGCTGTGTTTTATTGTCAAATATACTACTACATATTATACAAGGGATTTTCTTGACAAGGATGGAAATAAACTTGTCTGCAAAATAGGTTAATAGATTAACATTGTTTTCTATGAAGTACATGCTGGAACTCAGTATTTTCTTCATAAAAAAATAATTTTTACATAAAGGCCTCTTTTTCCATGATGCCGCCTTGAAGAAAATTGAAAAAAAGGTGTCTTGTAAATTTCCTAGACATTTCATACAATTAACCCCAGGGGTTCCTGAGATATGACATTGGATGGACAGATGGATTTTAGGATACACGGCGACTATATCGAGGGTTCAGCGCAAGACTGTTCTAACTACATTTTTTTCAAAAATGACTTTTTTAAAGAATTATATTTATTTTTCTAAGATGGATATCCTGTGAAAACATTGCATTCCAAATATTAAAGATAAAAAAGAAATTGTTATTGTGCAATATAGTTCTAACTCAAGTGTACCACCAAAGTTTGTGCAAGACAGTACTAACTGCACTTAGGACTATCTTGCACTGAAAACATTTCTGAATTTAGTTATAATAATTAGCGCAAGACAGTACTAACTCACAAAACGAGATCTTTTAGAATGTCTTACAGTGCATTTTCCTCTTATTTTTTCCCATTTTTAACTGTTTACAATTGGAAAAGCTTCACCCATTACCACATATTTCAACGATCTTCTACAAATTATGTTGAAAAATGAGTGAAATTGAGAATGCTTGAAGCAATTTATGTGTTGACAGTAAAGATCAAAACCAAGAATCAAAGAATTCTGAGAAAAATACCACATTGACCTTTTCTATAAGATTAGAGAATATTGTTTCACCAGTTTCAGTTTTTCTGTCCAAGGACAAGGTCATCTATCAAGGTCAAACTTGGCAAAATTAAAAAAAAACTTTCAAAACATTAGTAAAAAAAAAAAAAAAAAAAAAAATTACCTTAGCCTGAAATTTCCAAGATATAATGTTGGTATATTGAAGGATCTTATTGATATGCATCTGCAGATACCAATATCAAGGTCATCTGATGATATTAAGGTCATGTAGCAAGGTCTAACTTCTTACACTTTAACTATTTTTTTTTAAAATAATATATTCCATTCAACCATAGCCTATTCAAGATAGAATGCTTATATTTCATAATCGTTGATAGATATCATTAATTCTCATTTTTTAAGGCTAAAATTATGGTAAGGTTCAGCTTGGTTAACTTTGAAGGTAACAATTAAACACATACACAAAATTATCAAAAAACTTTCAAATCACTTCAAGCCCCTTCACATAATATCTATTTTTGGCATGATAATAGGTAATTTTAATATGCATCTGCAGACATCAAAGACAAGACATTTGGTCAATGTCATCTGTTAAGGTCGTATTTCTGGGAAAATGCTATTTACAAGGCATTAATGCTTCAAAACATATCTTATCAATTTAGCCTTCAGTTATGTTCTTAATCAGGTTAGATTTGTTCGAGTTATTACTACATTCAAATGTAGTGTTATGTGGAATTTCAGTTAAATGCAATCAAGTCTCAGTTAGCAAGAATGATTGATGAATTGAATGGAGTTTAACGCCGCTTTTAACATTTTTTCAGTTATAACGCGGCTGCTGGAGCACCTAACAATGGTTTTCTGGTATTTCTCTCACCAGTACAACCACCACATCCTTTCCTAGCCTCCAGCTGCTATCTCACATAGGTCTAAGATTATCAACCCATTGGTGAAAGACAATAGTCAGAAAGAATGAGTGCCGCCGTTGGGGATCGAACCCGGGGCCTCTAGATTGATAGTCCGACGCACTACCAACTGCGCTATGACGGCGGCTATGATTATAAAAATAAGAATGAATAGCCTTTTCAGTCTTTCAAAATGGTTTACTTCATAAGCCATTAGTTGTTTGTGTTTCCTTGAAAATTCTTAAAGAAGAAGAGTTTTAAGAGATAAATCTGTTCTTAAATCCCCCGTCTGTGTTTGTGAACATTTACGAAAGGCATTACAGTGATCTTAGACAACAATGTACACAAAAACTAGACTTTTATTCTCAAAGATAAGAATGACTTTGTTATTCCAATATTCCGTAATTCAAATGATAATGATGCGATGATCTAAACATAGGCCCAACTTGATGAATATTTATGACCTGCAGTATTTGGGACTTCGATTTGAATACCGCTCTTATACCGCTCCTGCACATGGACGTATTTCATGTGACCAAAATCGCATTTACATATTTACTTTATATGGCAGATCATGGGTTTCACGAAAAAGCCGCCGTTTGTTGATTGACTTCAATGTAACTCATGTTTCATAAGACCAAGTCAAGAAAAAATATTCAAAGAATATTCACAAAAGAGCGATTTTTTTTACTCTAAAACGCAGACTGTGATTTTAACTTGTGTCCCAATTTGTGCTGCATTTAAAACATACTACATGTACATAAAAGTAAATTATTATACTACAATTCTTATTCAATGGACTAAAGAAATAGAATGATAGAACTCAAATATCAATCTCTCCTTAATGGCAGAAGAACACAAACTTTTAATATCATTTTAATCAGAAGAGTTTAATTATTTCATAGTTGTTTTAAAAATGTTTGTACAATATATATTAATTTTGCCAAATTGCTTAACCAGCTTGTCTATTTCAACCCATGAGAAGAAAATTTCTTGTCTGGGTAATGAAACAAATTGAGTTCGGTGATATGACTGAATGGCTATTAGTGAGTCAAGACAATATTTTTTAGCACCTTTACTTTCTAGGTTGAATTAGGGTTCCGAAGATTTTTTTTACACCTCCTTAGTTAGCCATAAGCTTTTGTGTTAAATGTTTCAATGTTCTATGACTAACGATGATCATTATGTTCATGCTGTTTGCAACAACCGTTGTTGCACAGGTATTCAGTCAACTTTTCTTTTCAACTATAACTTAATGTGAAAACCTGAATATATTGACTGATTAAGCAGATAATAAAAACAATTTACTGCCTTTTACTGTGAAAATCAAAAGAGAAGAAAATGGGACACTTGAATTCTGCAAAATTCTTTTGCAATATTCTTCAAATATGAGTCATAAAATTCAATTGGCGTCCAGAATCTATCGAAAAATTACTGTGAAATAGCCTGTTACCTTTTGACTTTAAATGAAGTTAAACCGAGGTAGGTTTTTTTTTACAAAGTACATCAAGTATTTCAAATTTATAAACATGTCAGATTGTTTTGTAAAACTGAAAATTTCTTTTGTGGTTCAGTATAGTTCACCTTATATCTAGCCCATACAAAACATTTAGAACATACTTGGTCAGATTATGTTTGTCTGGTCACTGAAGTGTTTCAAATATTCAAACATTCCAATGAAAAACAAGAGTCCAAGAATGACCTTTATTTATCCACCTAATAATAATAGTAGATGAATAAGAAGAAGCTTGCAATCAAAAAAAAGAAAGAAATTGGCCTAAGGCTTTGGAAGGAGAATCATGTGTAATAATTTCAAAGTCAAAATAAGCCTCAATCCTGCCACACAAATATGTTGGCACCTATCATAATTCATGAACAAGTTTTTAAAAGTGTCACCTACAGAACATTTAGACCAAGTTTGTTGAAACTGCTATGTGATGAGATGATGTTTAAAGATCTCAGGGTCAAAATAAACCCAACCCTGACACACCAATATTTGGGGGTTATTCCAGAACCTAAAAAAACAAAAACAAACAAGTTTTGAAAAGGGTCACCAAAGGAGAATTTATGCCAAGTATGGTTGGAATTGACCCACTCTTAATTTTTAGATGGAGAAAACATTTGAAGATTTAAAGGTCAAAATCACATCTATTTATGGGGTCCATGAAATTTCAAATGTAGGATCACCAAAGTAAATTTTTTCCAAGTTTAGCTGAATTATTCCCCTGAGGAGAATATGTTTAGAATAAGCTCCATCCTGCCATGCCAATATTTGGGGATCAATCAAAATTTAATTACAAGTTTTGAGAACTTTCACCAAAGAAACGTTTCTTTTTTTTGGTTGAAATCTGTGCAGACAGGTAACTGAGGAGAAGATGATTTTAGATTTAAGGGCCAAAATAAGCCCTGCACTGCCACAACTAATTTGGGTAAACATGTTTTGAGCAGGGTCACCCAAGGAATATTTTTGCCAAGTTTGATTGAAATCTGTCCAAATTTAATTGGGAAGTATTCAAAGAATTATTGACAAATTCTGACAGAATATACGTTGATCACCTTTAGCATTTTGTTGCTAAGATGAGCTAAAAATGGACCTCATTTCTTCGTTTACCATTTAGGGGCTAACTTTTTTCTCTTAATTTTCATTTAACCATGATCAGAATGTTGGGTCTCTTAAATGGCACAGGCATAGACCTTATGAAAATACAGGAAATGTTGGTCAAATCTTCAAGAAATATTTTCAGAATAACTGAATATTTTGTCTGGTCAAAATATGCCCAACGAACTGTCTGTCTGTCTGCCTTCCTAGCTATTCACAATTATATAATACAAACTTTATCCTTGATTGATTTTCTTTAAAAGTCCTTCATATATTATTAGAATTCAAGGAAAACTCTCAAAATATTCTCTTCCAGGAGGTTTAACATGTGTTTTGCCTTATTGTCTTCTGTCAAAATACCTTAACTGTGTGCTGAAAAGTAGTCCCTTGATGCTAGATTTGTAAATGTTACATTGAAATATTGTTTTACATTTGAGGGTCATAACTTTGGCCCCATTTCCATGAAATTTGGTATGATTTGAAAAATGTATTTGATGTCAAAATTGGAATGTTCCATTGGAAATCAAGTGCAGAGGGACGGTGATGACAACTTCTTTCTTTAACGTCAGTTGGAATTTTTGTAAGGAAAATACACTCTTTGGTTCATTATAATTCAATTTTGGACAAAACTTAACTTGATCAGAATTTTACCATTGTTATAACCCAACAAAATTTGAATGTTCAATCAGTATTCATAAATCATTGGAAAATTTAGTCACTATCACAATAGCCTAAATTGTATTTATATTCAAGAGGAAAACATTTTTGTTCCATCTTCAAGAATTGATTAGTTTAACGCTTACATAAAATTTGAACTTTAAAATGGAAAACACACTAAATGTAAAGGGGTTAAAATTTTAGTTTGTTATTACTCTTGAAGGCCACAATTATGATCCAATCTTCATGGAATATGGTCACATAGTCGGTCATAACAAAAGACCATATCAAAACAGAATGTTTCATAAAATTATTAATTGCAAAAAGGGGACATTAAGGGGCCTTAATAAAGTTATGTTATTTACAATCTAAGGACAATACATGTACTTATTTGACTAAATTTTTAAGAAATCTTTTTCAGAAAAGTTCATATAATCATATGGATATTCTTTATTGGAATATTCCATCAGGAAACATGCTTTTGTGTTATTCAAACTCTACTGTAGAGCCGTTTTTACCAAATCTTCATGAAACTTAGGCTGACTTATGGTCAGGTAAAAAGAACTTATCTGAATTCCTAAAAAAATCTTTTTGAAGATATAGGACAAGGGTCTTTAATCACAAATTCATTGAAATAAGGGGCAACAAGTTAGCCGAATGTTCTTTAAACATAGTAAGAATGTTTTTCAAGTCATTAAGAAACAGTTATATTCATTCTTTCATCATTCATTTTGGTCTAAATAATGCAAACTTGATAAATGCTTAATCATTGCAGTCTCATGCAAAGTTTGAATTCCAAAGGTTTATGCTCTGCATATCTAAATCTCTTATTTCTTAAATGTTTAATCAATATTTTATTCTATAAATTGTCATAAATGGTGTCCTTGAAGAAAGTATTAAAATTGCTGATCAACTGATTTTTCTTTAACAAGCAAATTGTGGTTACTGTATGATGAATAGATAATACTTTGTTATTTTACATCATAATAGTTGATTATTATTCAATGAAAAAGAAAAAGAAGTGAGTTAGTACTTTATTGTATAAAAGAATCTAACCATCTGACAAAAAAAACTTAGCGCAAGAGAGTACTAACTGACTTAGTACAGTCTTGCACAAAATATTTTTGCTGAAAATTACAAAATTGAGTGCAATACAGTACTAAGTCAATAAATGTCAAATATCTTCAAAAATATTCAAAAGTAATTTTAAATAACTACATGCCTCTATAAGAAATAATAATTTTAATGAATGCACCAATAAAATCCATCATTCATTGAACAATGCAAAAGAGAGAATGTTTTCTTCGCCTCCTGTAAAATTTTCAAAAACGTAGTTAGTACAGTCTTGCGCTGAACCCTCGATATGCTCCACTGAAAATTTATCAGAGCATAATGATATTGGCCCAAAAGTGTATGCAAGGATATTCATCCCTATCAATGTCATCATTTTTCTAATTATAAGAAAGAAGATCAGACTAAAATAATCAAAATGAATCATCTTGGATTATGAACTTACTATGTTTATTTCTTACTGATTTTCCTCTGGGCTGTCAATGGGAACTATTGTACATACACAGATCTGTCATTAGATCTTCTTTGAGATCTACTAATCTTAGAGAGTCTTTGTTGCTTATTTGTGATTCTCAGTCAAGTACAAAATGTTATGTCCCTTAACCCTTTGCTGTTTAATCCCTGCTTTTTACATACCTGTGATTTTATGATTGAGAAAACATTGTGAAAAAAGAAGAGCAATTTCTTCTTTTTCCACACTATTTTCTACCCTACAGAATGGTTATTTCTCAAATTAGATCCACTTTTAATTTTCGTCTGCAAAACCTTTGAATTTGGACAGGTCCAAAATTTTGTTAAACAGGATTGGGTTAAAACCTTTGAATTCTGATCACATCTTTATAAACAAATGTAAGATACTTACTTATGTAATAAATGGCAAAAGTCCTCATGAGATCCAGTAGGTCATTGTCAATGGCCTTATCAATTGTTCCGGTATTTATTGTACTGTTGGACTGGTTTAATATGGTTGGATAGTGAGGTCTGAAAAGTAAAGAAAATAGTGAGGTAAAACTATGGTTGGACTGGTTAAGATGCCTAAGTTCAAACTAATATAATCAATGGCAAAAGTCCCCATAAGATCCAAAAAGTTATTGTCAATGGCTTGATCAATTATCTTAGTATTCATTGCATTAATTGACTGTTTTAAAGTGATTGGATAGTGAGTTCTGAAAAGCAATCCAAATTGTGTAACTAAACAATCTTTGGGTTGGGTTGTGACATTTTTCATAAAATACAAAAGTCTTTATGAGATCTAGTAAGCCACTGTCAATGGCCTAATCAATTGTTCCAGTACAGTAAAATGTGTATCAAGCGACCACTTACTAGACCACCTAAAAGCTGTCTTTGAAGGGAATGGTTGCCTAGAACATGATTTCTTTTGTGAATAAGAAACAGTATTTTGATTGAAAATTATGTTATTGCAAATGCTTCAATAATCAATCCTATGTTGAGAAAAACTCAATTAAATGGTGTCATTGAGACGATTCTAATGAGTTTTAATAACAAAATATTGATTAACATTAATTTGTAGACTAATAATTTCTACTTTTAGAGAAATTTTTATTTGAAGAAGTGAATTTTGAAATTAGTTGCTTAATAAAAAACGTAGCTAAATAGACTTCATCACTTGAGCACAATGGACTGTGTTGTGTTATTAATTTTGTTTAATATGTTTGACTAGTGTGGTATAAAAATGAAAGAAACAAGAGGGCCGTTGGCCCTGGGTCGCTCACCTGAGAAAAAAGCTACATTACATAGGTATGTCCATGCAACCACAGAAAAAGACATTTTCACTTATTCAATCAGATAACATTTGAAATAATCCTCCCCCCCCCCCCTCTGCTCCTCCCCTGGTCATTATTTATTTAAGCTTTTTTCATAAAAGGTCTGTGATCAGCTAATCTATGCCAGATATACAGGGTGAGTCTGAGACTTTTAAAGTTTTCTTTAATGAGTTGATCAATCCATGTCAAATATAAAGGCTGTAGGGATTCAAAATTCTCAACAAAGCACTCCCCCTCCCCCAAGATGCTCTGCACCTGGTGAATCTACAGTTATGATTTTAGCTAATTCAATTAATGTCCATATGCTGATCATCCATACCAATTTTCAAGTCTGTAGGACTCCTAGTTCATTAGAAGAAGTTTAAAGATTTCAAAAATGATCCAAAGTACTACCCCCTCCCCAAGACATTCAGCACCTGGTGACCCTACAGTCATGATTTTAGCTATTTTTATTAATGTCAATATATTGATCACCCATGACAATTTTCAAGTCTGTAGGGTTCCTGATCCAGGAGAAGAATAAGGTTAAAGATTTCAAAATTGATCCAAAGTACTACCCCCTCCCCCCTAATGCTCCGCACCTGGTGGCCCTACATTCATGATTTTAGATATTTTATTTTAGATCCATATGCTGATCCTCCATGCCAATCTTCAAGTCTGTAGGGCTCCTGGTTCATTAGAAGATGAAGGTTAAAGTTACAAAATTTTCACAAAAGTACTACCCCCTCCCCCCCTGGTGCTCCGCACCTGGTGGCATTACAGTCATGATTTTAGCTATTTTTTATATTAAGGTCTATGAGCTGATCCTCCATGCCAATCTTCAAGTCTGTAGGGCTTGTGGTTCAGAAGAAGAAGAAGGTTAAAGATTACAAAATTTTCACAAAAGTACTACCCTCTCCCCCCTGATGCTCCGCACCTGGTGAATCTACAGTCATGATTTAAGATATATTTATAAAGGTCCATATGCTGATCATCCCTGCCAATATTCAAATCTGTCAGGCTCCTGTTTCAGAAGAAGAAGAAGGTTAAAGATTACAAAATTTTCACAAAAGTACTACCCCCTTCCCCCTGTTGCTCTGCACCTGGCAGCCCAACAGATATGATTTTAGCTATGATATTAAGGTCTATGAGTTGATCATCCATACCAATTTTCAAGTCTGTAGGGCTCCTGGTTCCGAAGAAGAAGGAGGTTAAAGATTACAAAATTTACCAAAAGTACTACCCCCTCCCCCCTGGTGCTCCGCACCTGGTGACCCAAAAGATATGATTTTAGCTATTTTAATTCAGGTCTATGAACTGATCATCCATGCCAAGTTTTAAGTCTGTAGGACTACTGGTTGAGAAGAAGAAGAATTTTAAAGATTTTCTTAAAATTTCACCTTTTGTTGCCATAGCAACCAGAGTTTTTCATGGATTTCAATTCTTATAGCTATTTTTGAAGGGGACCACCTAAGCAACATTTCTGTAAAATTTGGTGTTAATTGGCCTAGTTGTTTAGGAGGAGATGTCGTTTAAAGAAATTGTTGACGGACGCCGGACGGAGGACGACGACCGACGGACGGACGCCGGACGAAAGGTAATCACAATAGCTCAGGTGAGCTAAAAACATGTTTTTCTGAGATGTGACTAAAATGGTCATGGTCTGCAGAGAAAACAAAATAATTGTGTAAAGTTTTATTGGGTATAATGCTGCTTAAAACAGGCTTTTTCTTAAACTGTAATATTATTTTTTAAAGTGTTTTTCAAGAATGCCTCCTGGGTATCACAAATTCTCTGTCACAGCTTAAATACATGAAAAATTTTTATCATAATGGCCCTTTTTTCCATGATGAAACATACCATTGACAATCAATTTCAAAATGCTACTGTTTGGTAGCATGATAGGGAAGGCTTTGTGAGTTTTAACGTAGTGGAACTGTAATAGTTCCACAACATTTTGGAACTCATGATCTTTCACAATGTTGACCTAGGTTTCCAAATGAAAATCATTAGGAAACCTCGGTTAAAACTGTTAAAGTTTTTTAATTTCGAAATTATTAGGGGTCCACTACCTGGGAATCAGTTATAATTGAGTTGAGTTTATAATTTTTACATTGAGGCAAGTTTTTCATGACCCAGAGGAAAAACGCCTAAATTATTGCTCGAATATATACATGGTCATGATATGACGAATAAAATTCAGTGCAATTTTAAGTAAATCAACAAAGTTAACAATTATAATTTACTCTTTTCATGTTGTTAATTGCAATTCGCCTGCTGTACACAATGCTTTGACAAACAATATAGATTAAGATCAGCCTGAAAAGATGTTTAGTCTGCTGTCAGTTTACTCTGTCTGCTTTCTTAATCAGTATGTAAAAACAGAGAGAAAAGCTGATAAAAAATTCCTGAAAATGGCCATTGTGTGGAACAAAATTAAAACTAGAAGTGCTTGAGCGCCTGATTCGCTCCACAGGCCTGAATATGATAATGATTATTAGAGGATGATAAGGCTGTATAAAACAAGGATCATTCCAGTGAAATTTTTTTGAAATCCAAAAGTAAAAATTTCAACATTAACAGAATGTTACTGCACAATATACTGGTACTATATCAACAAAATTTTTATTGTTGATCTTTCCGCTTTTCATTAAACACCACTATGGTAATCCACCACTATAAGGGTGTTAATCACAATAATTGTTTGTCATCAAAACAAAATTCAAACTAATGATAATAAGAAGTAAAATATTAAATCCAATATATTTATTCTACCAAATGCTTTAGAGTGCAGTAAACTCAGCTCTTTCTTCCCCACTCTGAACCTCAGTAGGCCACTTTACAACACTTGTCCTCTTTGTGCAGTCACCCTTCGTTCAACTTAACTGTCTAATTCTTAGGGGGTATCTCAGGCTCCCTATTTCACCTAATGTTTCTGCACATTTGGATTCCAACAAAGATTATGTTCCTTCTAACCGACAATCTTTACACCTATTAAATTTAATGAGTCTAAAAAAATTCATGATTTAGGTGATACCAAAAGGGTGATCAAATATTCACTTTATATATTGGAATGTCCTCTGCCAATAAAAAGCCTGCTGTTCATCTAATCAAATATTTTTTGCAGCCTGATACAACTTCACAGAAATAAATTTTCTTATGATATTTGGTTGAAATCCATCTGTTTGACCTCTGCCCATAAAATACATATTTTGCATCTGACCACAATAATTTTTTGCAGACTGATAAAGGACCAGTAAAGAATCATTCAGTGAAATTGGGTTGATATCCATCACTTAGATTCTGAGAAAATGATTTTCAAAATTTTCACTATACAACATATAGAGAAATGACCTCTGCCCATAAAATACATATTTTGCATCTGATCACAATATTTTTTTGCAGACTGATAAAGGACCAGTAAAGAATCATTCCAGTGAAAATTGGTTGATATCCATCTCTTAGATTCTGAGAAAATGATTTTCAAAGTTGTCACTATAACATATAGAGAAATGACCTCCACCCATAAAATACACATTTTGCATCTGATCATAATAATTTTTTGTAGACTGATAAAGGGTCACTTAAGGATAATTCATGTGAAGTTTGGTTTTTAGCCATCAATTAGTTTCTGAGAAAAGCCACCTATTACCATATATGGAAATTAGCCACGCCTACTACAGACATGATTTTCAACCGATTAAAATTCTTTGAAGGAATCTGATGGAGGGTCACCAATGGAACATTCCTGTGAAATCTGATTAGAATCCATCCAGAACTTTATGAGAAGATTTTTTAGTAAAAGTTTACGGACGGACGGACGCACGCACGCACACATGGACGACGGACACTTTGCCATGACAATAGCCCGCTGGCCTTTGGCCAGTGGAGCTAAAAATAGGAAAAGGGTTAATGACTTACTTCAGTAACTCAGGATCTTTCATAACCTGGTCTTCTGTGAAACCAAGACTGGCAAGAATTCCTAAGGCCTGCAAGTCATTTACAACTAACGAATATTCACCGTTGATAACGAAAATGTCAATCATTTCACCAAATACGATGATCATAATAGGAAACCCAGAACCGTGGATTAATGCTGAAACACTTCCGAGGATCATGAAAAATACATCTCTTTTGCTGGAGTACTTGAACTGTAATACAGAAAGAGTGAAACATTTTTCAAGGTAGGTGGTTGTCCCCGAATTAATGCTGTCCAGCCTGAAAAAGTATAGACTTTCTTAACCCTTGTCATGCTGAATAAATTTTGGCTAAAATTTTTCATCAAAATCAAAGGCAAAAAGCACTGAAAGTACAAACTGTAGGTCAATTTTCATTTAAAAAACTGAATCTATTGACAATTTTATGTTTGAAAGTGAGAAACTGGTGATTTTAGACTAACATCAGACTGCACATACATGCAGGCTGATGTTTGTCTATAGCTCCTGCCAAAGCAGGAATATTCCGGGTTTAGCACAACAAGGGTTAAATAGGACATCTACACATATTGGACAACAATTGTGCCAAGTTACATTGAAATCCATCCATAAATGTAGGAGTTATCCCAAGGACAAAAAACCTCTACACATACAGACATACAGACACACAGGAACTCACATGCACCATGCTGTCATTGTGTTATCAATGTTTGCTTAACAAAGGCAGGTTAGACAAAAAGGGCCATCTGGTAACTATATTAAATATTAAATAAAATGGGATGGTTTGCTAGACAAGAGTTGATATTCTAGTATACAATTTTAGGTCAAAAGTACCTAAATCATGTGTGTATATTTTGTCCCAATTTGGAGGCAGTCAGCATGACACAGAATAATGGTATTAAATTTCAAATTACCCAATTTCAACAGGTGAAGTACTAGTACCCATTTTTTTGAAATTTACCCTTTATGAATTACAATGAAATTTTAACATCTACAGTAAATATGTGAATTCAAACCTTAGCTTGTCTTTTCTTAACCTTTGTCTTGCTGGATAAAAAGCTTGGTAAAATTGCAATAAAATCAAAGTACTGAAAGCACTAATTTTCTGTCTGTATCTTTTTAGAAAATAGACTGTTTGAGCTTTTTATGGTTTAGAAAGGGAAATCAAGTGGTAAAGACTAAGATCAGACTGCATATATATACAGCCTGATCTTTGTCTATACCCTATGTGAGATAGCAGTTGGAGGCTAGGAAAGGATGTGGTGGTTGTACTGATGTGAGAAAAACCAGGAAACTATTGTCAGGTGCTCTAGCCTCCGTGATATAACTGAAAAAATGTTGAAAGCAGCGTTAAACCCTATTCAATCAATCAATTCTCTATACCACCTGTTACAGTAAAAATATTCCCGTCCCAGAATTACAAGGGTTCAAATTTACCATAGGCAAATCAAGACAGGAGACAGGTCTGAACCTCTCTTTCAATTTAGCAAAACAATTTTGATTTTGGAAATGCTTTTAAGGTTGGAACATCTTGAAATCAAATTATCAAATGGTCAGTGGGTGAGCATAATATTGTAACTACAGCTTTGTTCAAGGAATATCATAAAAGGATTACATTTTTGATTGGATTTGATCTCAGCCACAGTGAGGCGAGTGTTCAGCCTGATTCCAGCCTAATCAGGGGTCGACACTAAGGGGAGTCCGGGTGTGCGAGACTCCTTGTTTACCATTTGGAACTCCTTCCATTTGCAAGTAAGGAGTCCAATTTACTCCAAGGGTCATATGAGAATATTTTGTGAAACAAATGCAGAAAGCAGCCTCCTTTGTAACTTTTGCAAAAACAGTAGATCATAGTACAATAGTTGTTGAGGAAAAAATTTGCTTCAATTCCATAGTATTTTGAATAAAAAAATCTTCTTTGCAAGAACAATGTGGAAAAGGAAGAAATTGCTTATAACAACCAATTTCTTCTTTTTCCACAATGCTCTCCCATTACTCCTTACTTTGAGCTCAGACTCCTTGATCTCATGTATTAGGAGTCCTTACCCTCGGAGTTAGTTTCTACCCCTGCTAATTACAATTCAACGATGAAATTCATTCTACCTTACCTTATGACTGTTTTTTTTTTAAATGGATTATCTGGTTCAATATCTTGTTGACTTTTTCTGAATTTGAGCTCTTTTTATATCTTTGCAATTATTTTTTACATAAGATTCCCTTTGGTCATTTTTTGTATTGATTGGCAATGAAAACATATATAGGTAATTTTTCATTAGAAGTAAATGATTTGAACCATAACTAAAAGATATGTATTGAGGACAAAATATGAATTCTTATCTTAAGCTCAGTGTTAAATAACCCTTCTCATGTTCTTTATAAAATAATCCTCTGGAAGACAATATAGACTAGGATCAGTCTGGACAGATGTACAGTCCAATCTTAGCCTACAATAGCCTGCTTTCTACTCAATCGTCGTGGTAAAAACTTGATCATCAGTTGATTAAATATAAAAAGAAGCATCAATTTGTTTGAAACAAAATTTGAATTCAGCAGGAAAAGGTTTAAAGTACAATGACATTTAACCCTTTGCTGTTTAATCCCTGCTTTTTACATGTCTGTGATTTTACGATTGAGAAAACATTGTGAAAAAAGAAGAAATTGCTTCTGACAAGCAATTTATTCTTTTTCCACACTATTTTCTAAGCTACTGAATTGTTATTTTTCAAATAAATCCACTTAAAATTTTCGTCTGCAAAACCTTTGAATTTGGACAGGTCCAAAATTTTGTAAAACAGGAAAGGGTTAAGCTCACCGTCTGACAAAAGACCAAAGATGTAAGGTAATCTTTCAGGACAGTTAACTCCAGTCATGCTGAATTAAAACCTTTTCAATATTACACTAAAAAATCTAAACCCTAGTAGTATTGAATGCTCTTATTGTTAGTCAGTATTTAACTTTTTTTCAAAAAAATTCTGGTTTAAAAAGGAAAATCAGGTGGTGTGGACAAAGATCAGACTGCACATAAGTGCAGGCTGATCTTTGTCTAAACTTTCTGCAAAAGCAGGAATGTTTCTGTTTCGGCATGAAAAAATTTAAGACAAAGACATTTTTCATAAAGTGACCCAAACAAAATCAGTATCATAGACAATTAAATTGACCAACAAGAGCACCAACTATGGGTACCTACGCCAAGCAGTTGGGTGCTGGATAGTGGATAAGAAACCTACGTTAAAAAAGGGGCATAATTTGCACAAAATGCATCTAGAGTTATCCACCTTGAAATTTTAGGTTGCTCTTTTGACAGTGAACATGTGTGCCAAGTTTCAGTAAAACAAGAGATAGCACAAAATGTCAAGAGTTTTCGCACAGAAACTATGACAAGAATAACGACAACAAGGCTATAGTAATATATCTAGTTTTCCCTGAAAACTGCAGAGCTGAAATATTGATCAATCTTCAACAGTGCCCCACATTATACGCTGACATTAATATTGCCGATTACATACATTATATTGATAATATTATTGATCCTGTATGAGTGATATTAGACCGATTCAATATTGTCTATATATTGCCAATAATGTCCAAAAATACGGGAGGCTTAAAAAATCAAATCATTTGTGTTTTATGAAAATGTAAACTCAGTTCAAGAAATTCATGGATATAGACGATTTCCTGCTTTTTTTCAAATCTTAAGACTGGTCCACATTAAAAAAGTTTGCAGAGGAAATGCAACCATCTTATATGTAAAAAACATTGAAGAAAAAGAAAAAAAATGCTTGTAGGACCAGTCTAAATTGTTGTTATCTGGTAATGGGTTATAGCAGCTCTAGTAAATTTTGTATACAATAGCATTACAGAATAATTACCCCATTCATGATAACCATAATTTAATTTAGTTTACAGACAACAAAATTTCAAGATTGATCAAAATCAAAGTTAAGTTTATAGATCTAGTCTGTTCCTATGCTAGGCATAATCAACTGACTTCCCACTTAAACCCCTATAATGGAATTGCATTTCGGATTTTAATATACAGCTGCTTTAGCTGCCATAGCACTAAAGACTTACATTCTCACCCATTTATATATGTTGGTGAAGACGAGCAGCATGGAGTAAATTTTTCAATTAGAAAATTTTCAATGTGCTGGTCTGCATTTAATATGGGACTGTTCGTTCCCAATGGCAGTGTCTCATCACTTCACCACGAGACCATGAACTTCAAATCAAGAACTAAAAAAATTCAAAGATGTTTGAGACAACAAATTTATTTTTTCAAAATTTAGGATCTTGTTTTATTTTTGAAGAAGAAAAGATTGCGGAAAAGGAAGAAATTACTTGTAACATAATTCCTTTTTTATAATTTTTTCCAAAGCCTTTTTCTCTAGCCTTAGTAAATTTTGTATACAATATTATTATATACTTAGCCCCATTCATAATAAAACTCTTAATTCATGAGCCGAAACCTGAAAACCAACTAAATAATGTATTTGATGTCATGGTGATCGGTATAAAAAAGAAGATTTTATGACATAAAGAGGTGGTATATATAAAATTTGATCCTTTACTGTTATCATTTCTGTATGGCTGGAAATGAACCGAAATTGAAATTCCTTGTGACTTCAGAAACTTCGAAAAATGAAAGTTTTTCAAATAAGGGTATTTTAACCCTTGTCATGATGAGCCCGGAATATTCCTGCTTTAGCAGGAGGTATAGACACAGATCAGCCTGCACCTATGTGCAGTCTGATGTTTGTCTACACCACCTGTTGGTCCCCTTTAAAGGAAGAGTTGTTCATCAAATTGTTTTCATAAGAAAGATTGTCCCTCACCCTTGGATTCCAGGGCTTTCAGTACTTTGATATGAGTGCAATTCCGAAAGAGGATTTTAATTCAGCATGACAAGGGTTAAGAATATTGTTTAACCCCTCTCTGTGCTATTCTATGTCCCTTAGTATTTCATACATGAAAAAAATATTTTTGGAAATGAAGAAATTGCTTTTATAATATGACCTATGTTGTAGGAAAGAAATCATCCTGTTGAATATTGAATAGTGGAATAACTATGCCAATGAGCCCAGAGGATTAGGAGGAGATGTCCTATAAAGATTTCAGGCTCAAAATAAGCCTGACCCTGCCACGCCAATTTTTATGGGCCAATCAAATTTTTCATGAACAATATTTAATCACCAAAGGAACATTCTCGTAAAGTTTCATTGAAATCAGCCCAGTGGTTCAGGAGTAGAGGTTGTTCAAAGATTTGGGGCTCAAAATAATTGATTGATTGATTGAATGGAGTTTAAGCTACTTTTAACATTTTCCCATTTATATCGCGGCGGCTGGAGCACCTAACAATGGTTTCCTGGTATTTCTCTCACCAGTACAACCACCTAATCCTTTCCTAGCCTCCATCTACTATCTCACATAGGTCTATGATTATCAACCCATTGGTGAGAGACAAATAGTCGGAAAGAATGAGTGCCCCTGTCAGGAATCAAACCAAAGATCTCTAGATAGGGGCTCGTAATAAGCTCAACCCTGCCAAACCAATTTTTATGGGCCTATCAAATTTCCCTAACAATTTTTAAAAAGGGTCAAAAAGGAACATTCTGGTAAAATTTCAATGAAATTGGCCCAGTGGTTCAGGAGTAGATGTTGTTCAAAGATTTCAGGCTCAAAATATGCCCAGCCCTGCCATGCCCATATTTATGGGCAAATCAAAATTTCATAAACAATATTTGAAAAGGGTCACCTAAGGAACATTCTGGTAAAGTTTCATTTAAACAGCCTAGTGGTTTCAGAGAAGATGACTGAGCTAACAAGAAAATTGTTTATACCAGACCCTAGATGACCCATAATAGACGACGGACATTCAACGATCTCAAAAGCTCATATTATGCATGATGTGCTCAGGTGAGCTAAAAAAAACAAATGTACTTTAAAATCAAGTGTATTTTGAAATATACATTCTATAAGTGGTTTCTTAAAGCATAGCAATTTACAAAATCTTTATTTGAACTGCAACAGTCCAGATAAGAAGGGGCGACTTTGATTATTGATTATTTCTTGAATGAAACCTTATGTTGTTGGTATTCATTTGATTTGTCTCAATGAGACATTTCTTATGAGCTCCCACAGAACAAAGTTTGTGGTTGTATTATTGAAATATTTTCATCTAAAGTTCACTTCACGTCTATCTGAAGTTCCCTGCAACAACTTTGGTTCTTAACTAGTTGGTTGTAACAGAACAACTGCCGTTGAACCCTCAAAATTTTGACCGTAGCTCAAGATAAGTCTAATTTTAAAAATAGACCTTAACCCTTGTCATGCTCAATAAATTTTGGCTAAAAAATTTCATCAAAATCAAAGGGCAAAAAACACTGAAAGTACCAACTGTAGGTCAATTTTTATTTGAAAAACTAATCTATTATCTATTAACAATTCTGTTTTGAAAGTGAGAAACAGGTGTTGTAGACTGACATCAGACTGCACATATGTGCAGGCTGATGTAAGTCTATAGCTCCTGCCAAAGCAGGAATATTCCGGATTCAGCATGACAAGGGATAAGCTTTGATCTAGGATCTATCTAAAAATTAATTTCAAATAGCACATCTACTCATGATGGAGAGCAATTGAGAACAAAACCAAATGGAATGACAGATAGACAGAGTCAGATGCACCAACACCACACGCCCGCTCGACAAAATCATATGAGCCTGTGTGTGACATTTTCAACAATTTCATGTGTGCATGATGGACAGACTTTGAGCAGCCTGGACAATCATACAATGCATTAAAATCAATCTAGTGTTGTGGACAGCAACTTTAGTTTGATGGTCATGTATTGAGCACCTTGTGAAAACTCCAATCTGACTGCACAGGCTGATCAGAGTCTTAACTTTGGGCAGATTTGAACCTATTGGAAATATCAAGCATAGACTCACACAATTTATTTCAGCTCTCTGCAAAATTTACCTAAGCCTTACCAAATCAAGAAATCCAACAACTTCTTGTTTTTCCTTCTTTTTGTCCTTCTCTTTATCTGTAGAAGAGCTATTACTTCCACTACTTGTTGTTTCTCCGTCAGAAATCTTGGCACCATAAATTGGTGGGAGGGGTTCCTTCCTTGATACGATATGATATTTTTCATCCTCCATTGGGGAGAGGACACCTAGTGAACAAAAAAATCATGATGTTGATCAATTGAAGATTTAAGATTCAGAAAATCTGCAAAAAGGTTACAAATTGTCATAACATACAGTTGTTGCTGTGATGGACGTCAAAGTATGAAAAACAAAGGGAAATAACTAAAGATTTAAGCTAGGTAGAGTTACAGTTTTTTGCTCACAGCACTCTGTAATCACAAACATAGCTGCCAAGTTTCAAGTCAATTGGACATAAGGGTACAGAGTTATGCCCTGGACATAGAAGTGGACACAGCCCTCCCGCTGGATGCAGGAAACCATGGGTGATCCCATAATACATCCTGTCTTTTGACAGCATTTAGAAAGGGGTTGTGTAAGAAGGAGTTAATCTCTAAAAGGGTAAAAAAAAATTTAAATGAAACATTATAAAGACAGAAAATAGATTAGAGGAACTTATTTATGTAAAAGAACCTCATGAAAAGAGCTAGCTGACTTTAAGATAATACTTAAAAGCGAAAAATGAATTATCCTTTGAAAACTTGGTGGAAAATGAGGAAATTGCTTGTAACAAAAAACAAAACAGTTTCTTTATTTTCTACAAAGATGACATCCCAAAACGTTTGAACTACAAAGATTTTTCAAAAATCTTATCCACTGTAAATTGTGTCTGCATTTTCTTTAAAATATGACTGGTCTGAAATTTTGAAACAAGAGGACCAAGATGGTCCTAGATTGCTCACCTGAGTCTCTATGACCCCTGGGACATCACATTAATTAGCGCGGATGGAGCACAAATATGACCCAAGGGTCTTGATATGAACAAACTTGGTAGGGGCCCACAAGATGATGCTACATACCAAAAATGTAAGCAGTGTGCCCTCTGGTTTCGATTAAAGAAGATTTTAAAAGATTTTCGCTCTTTGATTCTATGTAAAAGGGGTTGCGCCCGGGTGCAGCCCAAATATGATCCTAGGGTCTTAATATGAACAAACTTGGTAGAGGTCCACTAGATGATGCTACATACCAAATATGAAAACTGTCTGCCTTCTGATTTCATAGAAGAAGATTTTTGAAGATTTTCATTTTTTACCCTTCGTGTTCATAAGAGATAAAGGGATGCACCCGTGCAAAGCCCAAATATGATCCAAGGGTCTTGATATGAACAAACTTGGTAGAGGCCCACCATGTGATGCTACACACCAAATATTAAAGCTGTCTGCCATCTGGTTACAGAGACTGAGAAGAAGATTTTTAAAGATTTTCGCTCTTTGATTCTATGTAAAAAGGGTAGGACCCGGGCGAAGCCCAGACATGACCCCAGGGTCTTGATATGAACAAACTTGGTAGAGGTCCACAAGATGATGCTACATACCAAATATGAAAGCTGTCTGCCTTCTGGTTTCAGAGAAAAAGATTTTAAAAGATTTTCATATTTTCACCCTTTTTGTTAAGGGTAAAGGGAAAGTTAAGGTTGGATTTCATTTATTTAAACAACTTTGGTAGAGCTTGACCCAAGGAACATCCCTGCCAAGTTTCATCAAGATTGGCCCACTGGTTTAGGAGGAGAAGATGTTTAAAGAAATTGTGGACGACGGACGACGCACGACTGGAGACGGACATTCTACGATCCCAATAGCTCATCTGGAGCACTTTGTGCTCAGGTGAGCTAAAAACAGGAAAAAGTTTTAACCCTTGAACCAAGAATATGACTACTTTGGCAATACTAACTGCTTTCTTTTTTGATGTAAGCAAAGTCTAAAAACTTTATTTTCTAAATAAATACTGAATCAAAAAAGTACATCAAGTGTTTTTCAGAATTTTAGTAATAATATATTTTTGCAAAGGATTTTATTCAGCATGACATTGACATGGGTTAAAACAAAAACTCACCTGATTTCTGTTCCATGTTGATATGTTAATTTTCTCTATTATATCCAGTACATTACAGTATTCATGTATAACCTCCTATCCTGCAAAGATTTAAGAGGTGGAGATAGTATTTTTTTATTTCATTGAGGTATGAATTTAAAAAAACATAATCACACTTTAATGAATCTGCAAAGTGGATTCATACATAAGTGTGATTATATTTTTAATTTCATACTTCAATGAAATTAACAAATAGTTCTTATAATTTGATAATGTTACATGCCAATGTAACACGAACAAAGAAGCCAGCAACAAACTTTACAATTAACAATATTTATTGACAATAATACCAGAATTATTGACAATATGAAATTAATACAAAAACAATTTACAATACCTTGAATGTTTAATCCTAAAGTTTTAATTTTAGATCCAATTTAATTAAGTACCTGGTCCACAAATAATAAGTCCAATAATACCCGAATTTAAAATTAAACACGCTTTCAAACACACTTTTAAGATAACGAGAAATCCCCTTTTAGTTTAACACAGTACTACTAAATGAAACCATAAGTCTAAATCAAGTGAACCAAGAATGCTGTAGGAACCCCTTTATATAATACTATAGAACAATTTGGAATAGTATAGAACATAAGAATACTCTAGAGTCTGAATCACCTTCCAAAAGGCCTTTCTAGAAAGATCTAAAATCTTCTACATATCTATTACCTTAAAGTGTCAAGAGATATTGGAAAATCCCCAGACTAATTCTAAAAATAGACATGGTAAATACCATTAGGTTTATTTATAGCTTATACATAACACTTTCCCCCTTGAAAGAAAAAAGAAATGTTTATGAAATAAATCTTTCTTTTTGTATTATCTTTAGCATATACAATGATAATATACTTTACATAATTGATAATATCATGATTTGTTGAAACATTTCAGCACATCTAGCATGAAAATACAAACAATTTTCATCAAAAGAATTGAAAAAGAGATATATATATACAAACATATATACATATAAACAAAAAATATAGTGAAATGGTACTGTTAAATTCAATTTTATATTAAAGATAAGACAATTCAAAATTTTAGACTCTTGACAGAGCATCTGGTATAATATTGTCTTTTCCTTTAATGTGTCTTACATCAAGATCAAATTCTTGAAGTGACAAACTCCACCTCAATAATCTTTGGTTCTTACTCTTAAGTTTGTGAAGAAAACTTAAGGGATTGTGGTCACTGAAAACAACTATAGGAGAAGTTGCAGATGTTAAATAAACTTCAAAATGTTGGATTGCCAAAATCAGAGCAAGACATTCCTTTTCAATGGTGGAGTAGTTTTTCTGATGTTTGTTTAATTTTTTAGAATAATAACAAACTGGATGATCTATACCATCATCGTCTTCTTGCAAAAGAACAGCACCAATACCAACATCACTTGCATCAACAGCTAATTTGAAACATTTATAAAAATCAGGTGCTAAAAGAACTGGTGTGCTCTTTAGTATGGCTTTTAAGCGATCAAAGGCGACTTGACAGTTATCATTCCATTTGAACTTAACATTTTTCTTTAATAAATTTGTTAAAGGTTCAGCTATTATAGAAAAATTCTTACAAAACTTTCTATAGTAGCCAGCCATACCAAGAAATCGCATCAGTTGCTTTTTAGTAGCAGGCACAGGAAACTCAGAGATAGCATTGACCTTAGATTCTAAAGGTTTAACTTGACCCTGTCCCACAAGATGTCCTAAGAAAGTAACAGTAGCATGACAAAATTCAGTTTTTCCAAGATTAACAGTCAATTTTGCATCACTGAGACGGTTGAAGAATTGTTTGATTCTTTGAAGGTGGTCACTCCATGTATCTGTATAGATAATGACATCATCAATGTATGCGTCACAGCCATCTAAGCCAGCTATAACCATATTTACAAGCCGCTGAAACGTCGCAGGAGAATTTTTCATCCCAAACGGCATAACTTTGTACTGGTACAGACCAGTCGGAGTAGCAAATGCTGATACTTCTTTAGCCCTATCAGTGAGCGGAACTTGCCAGAATCCCTTGAGAAGGTCAAACTTGGTGACATATTTAGAATTACCGACCTTGTCAATACAGTCATCAATTCTTGGTATTGGAAAAGAGTCAGTTTTTGTCACAGAGTTCACTTTTCGATAGTCAGTACACATTCTGTATGTTCCATTTGGCTTTGCAACTAATATACATGATGAACTGTAATTACTTTGGCTGGGTTCAATAAAATCATTCTCCAATAAGTAATTCACTTCATCTTGAAGGGCTTTTTGTTTCACTGGATTCATTCTATAAGGATGTTGTTTTATTGGTTGAGAATCTTCCACAATGACATCATGATATATTTTATCAGTTCTTGTGGGGATGTCAGGAAACAAGTGTTTATATTCATTAATCAACTGTTTTAGCTCTTCTCGTTGAGATGGCTCCAAATGTGAAAGTTTGTCGTCAAGATTCTTTAGTATTTCAGAGTTCTCAAGTTTAGGCGGACCAGGAACAGATTTTTCACTAAAGTCTGAATTAACTTCTGATTCAATCATATTTGATTGTTGTGGGACAGTGTTTACAACTGTAACTGGTTTTGAAATAGAGCTATCTCTGTCAAAATACTTTTTTAACATGTTTACATGACACATTTGTTTATTTTTACGCCTTCCGGGAGTATTGATGATATAATTCAAATCACTTGTTTTCTTATCAATAGTATACGGGCCATAATATCTTGCCTGTAAGGGTCGGCCAGGTATTGGCAAAAGAGCAAGGACTTTATCACCTGGTTCGAATTTCCTATCAACACTATGCTTGTCATATCTTGCCTTCATTTTGCTCTGAGATGATTTAAGATTTGACCTAGCAACCTCACATGCCCTAGACAGTTTATTTCTGAAGTCAGAAACATACTGTAATAAGTTCAAGGGTTTTTCATCATCAGCAAGAAATTTCTCTTTTAAGAGTGTTAATGGCCCACGAACATGACCAAAAACTAACTCAAAGGGGCTAAAGCCAAGAGATTCTTGAACAGATTCTCTGACTGCAAATAATAGCAAATGAATACCTTCATCCCAATTTTCTCAGTATCAAAACAATATGACCTTATCATATTTTTTAGGGTCTGATGAAATCGTTCTAAAGCACCTTGACTTTCAGGGTGATAAGCAGATGACCGATATTGCTTGATACCTAATTCATGCATAACCTGTTGGAATATGCCTGACATGAAGTTTGATCCTTGATCAGACTGAACTGATTTTGGAAGGCCAACAAAAGTAAAGAACTTGACAAGAGCCTTAATGATTGACTTTGCCTTAATGTTTCTTAAAGGAATTGCTTCTGGGAAGCGGGTAGAAGCACACATAATTGTCAACAAATATTCAGAACCTGACTTAGTTTTCGGTAAAGGACCAACGCAGTCTATTATTATTCGACTGAAAGGTTCTTCAAAAGCTGGAATGGGTTGTAACCTTGCTTTTGGAATAACTTGGTTAGGTTTCCCTACCATTTGACAAGTGTGGCAACTTTTACAATATTCGGAAACGTCCGATTTTAGTCCAGGCCAAAAGAAGTGAGTCATAATCTTGTGATAAGTCTTGTTTACACCTAAATGACCAGACAATGGACTTTCATGGGCTATACTAAGTATTTCACGGCGATATGACTTTGGAACAACAATTTGGTGATGAACAGCCCAATCATCATCAACTGGGACATCAAATGGTCGCCATTTTCTCATCAGAATACCATTCTTTTTATAGTAACAGACAGGATTCTGAGACATTTATTTTTCGGGTAATGCCCTATCAATTAACTTTGAAATCTCAGGATCATTTTGCTGTTCCTGGATTAACTTTGACTTTGAATGTGTTTCATGACCTTGGTCATTTGACCTTGGAGATGAACGACAAAATTTTGACGAGTCTGTCTGAGTATCAGGCAGACTAAGATTAAAAGACTTTTTAATCTCGTCATTGAAATATTGACCAACAAAAGTATCAGTTAAGTCAATATCATTTGAATTTTTCAAGGAAGCTTTTTTAGCCATACCCCGAGTTACTGCACATGAAGGGTACAAATCAGGTATTTCCTGCAAAATAGGATCATCTGTTTGACCTACATTAGGTGTGTCAGTTACAAGAGGATTAACAACAACCTTATCTCCAGCTAAGTCATTGCCTAGCAATAAATGTACACCTTTAAATGGTAAAGAATGTTTAACACCAACAACCACAGAACCAGTAACCAAATCTGAGGACAAATTAACCTTATGAAGAGGAACATTAATAACACCACACTCTACACCCTGAATAAGGACACTAGTACCAGACGAAGTCTTCTCAGAAAAAGGCAGAACATCTGCTAAAATAAGAGATTGAGAAGCTCCTGTGTCTCTTAAAATTTTAATAGGGGTAGGTGGGCACATATCACCTGAAAGTGATACAAAACCATCCAACATGAACGGTTCAAAAATCTCCATACAGGAATCAGAATTTGGTTCTGCCTTAACAATTGAATTTAACTCAAAAGAAGGCTGTGATTTAGGCTGAAGGCTAGTGAGCCCTGTAGGTTTGGCTGCACTCAGTTCCTTCTTCCTTTTTAATCTAAAACATTCTGAAATAAGGTGACCTGGTTTTTTACAAAAAGTACAATGTACTCGAGATAAGGGATTTTGAACATTGGTTTCACCAGTAGACTTTGGTTTAGGTGAATTCGATTGACTAGACATGCTAGATAAATCACCAGACATAGATTTATTTTGGGGATGTGAGGAAGCAGGTTTTGCTTTATTAACAAAATAATTTTTGTGTGTAAGGTAGTAATCATCAGCTAAACGAGCTGCTTCATGTATAGTTTCAACATTTTTTTCATCTAAATGTGACTTAATGTCAGATTGAATGCAATTTTTGAATTGTTCAATTAATATAAGTTGTCTAAGATTATCATAATTTTGGTCTATTTTCTTAGAATAGCACCACCTGTCAAATAATTTTTCTTCGTTTCTTGCAAATTCAACGTGAGTCTGGCCAGATTCTTTTCTACAACTTCTAAACTGTTGTCTGTATGCTTCTGGTACCAGCTCATAACCTTTGAGAATGAGTTCTTTTACAGTATCATAATCATTGCTTTGTTCTGTTCTAAGTTGCGAATAAATATTGCGAGCTTTTCCTACTAAGACACTTTGGAGAAGTAAGGTCCATTGCTCCTTTGGCCATTTCAAGTTATTTGCAACTTTTTCAAAATGTTCGAAATATGTATCAACTTCATTTTCTTGAAATGGTGGGACAAGCCGAAAATGTTTTGTTACATCAAAATGGTCATTATACATATATCTAGGCTGATTTGCTCTATCTTGAATTTCTAATTCTTTTAATCGTAATTGAAATGCTCTTTCTTCTCTTTCCCTCTCTCTTTCTATTTCTCTCTCTTCTCTTTCTCGCTCTTCCTTTTCTCTTTCTCTTTCTCTTTCCCTTTCTTCCTTTTCCCTTTGAAATTGCCTTTCTCTTTCTTTTTCTTCAATTTCTAATTGTGCTCTTTCTCTTTCAATTTCCAATTCCTTCTCCCTTTGTTGAAGTTTTAACAGTTCAAGCTCTCTTGAGCTTGTAACTGATGGAACATCAACAATGAGAGATAGAGCCTTTTCATCAAAAATGTCCTCATCAACAAAATATTGAATCAAAATATTCTTAATTTCATGCTTTCGCAATGAGGACTTGACTTCTTTTAATTCATAATGCTTGGCAAGATTGAGCAAATCAGACTTTTTACCCAAATTCAATAGCTCCACGGAAGGTTCCTGCGTACATTTTTCTAAGTCAAAAGACATGGTAGCTTGTTGCTGTATTCAAATAAGAATGTAAGATTATGATAAATAATAGTGAAAGTACACTCTAGATTTATTAAAATTGAAATATGAAATTAATTTCTTAAATAATTTTGAACAGCAGATTTAATTACAGAATTTGTTTGATTACTTTTGTTTTGTTTGTTTGTCTGATGTTCCTATCTCGAGACGAGCCCCCAATTTGTTACGTGCCAATGTAACACGAACAAAGAAGCCAGCAACAAACTTTACAATTAACAATATTTATTGACAATAATACCAGAAATATTGACAATATGAAATTAATACAAAAACAATTTACAATACCTTGAATGTTTAATCCTAAAGTTTTAATTTTAGATCCAATTTAATTAAGCACCTGGTCCACAAATAATAAGTCCAATAATATCCGAATTTAAAATTAAACACGCTTTCAAACACACTTTTAAGATAACGAGAAATCCCCTTTTAGTTTAACACAGTACTACTAAATGAAACCATAAGTCTAAATCAAGTGAACCAAGAATGCTGTAGGAACCCCTTTATATAATACTATAGAACAATCTGGAATAGTATAGAACATAAGAATACTCTAGAGTCTGAATCACCTTCCAAAAGGCCTTTCTAGAAAGATCTAAAATCTTCTACATATTTATTACCTTAAAGTGTCAAGAGATATTGGAAAATCCCCAGACTAATTCTAAAAATAGACATGGTAAATACCATTAGGTTTATTTATAGCTTATACATAACAATAAAAAGAAGTAAAATACGTCAAGATTTATACATAAGATGGATATTTAATGAGACTACTGTCTTGCGTAAGCTAATAAAATATCTGGGTAATCAACATTGTTTTCATTGAGTAATGAAACCAATTGATAGCCAATCATAATACAAGAAATTTTATTGACACTGCTAAAATTAAATAATAAACAAATGAAGAGAAATTCAAATTGAAAGCTTCACTTTTAATGTAATAACTCTAAAGTTAAAGACAACCAAAACACAGACAAATATTGTTCTAAAATTCTGACAAGAAATTTCTTCTTTTTCCGCACCATTTTCTACCCTTCTGAATGGTTATTTTTCAAATTAATTCAACTTTTAATTTTTTTCTGCAAAACCTTTGAATTTGGACAGATCCAAAATTTTGTAAAACAGGAAAGGGTTAAAAAGGTTGTGGGAATCAGACTATGTCGACAAAATAATTCTTTGCTCTGTTACCCATCCATGTATTTAAAGCACATTTTTAAAACTTTTTATTCCTTTCTGCAGGTACCAAAAAGACAGTAAAATAGATCATCAGAAATAAAGGATGTGACTAATTAATCAACTTATTCTTTATGTAATCCAAAAACCTTGTAACTAGTTTGATCTAAACTGTAGTTACAAGGTTTTGAGAATTACACCACTTTTTTTTATGTCTCCTATAAAAAGATGTGCAAATGTTGCAGTTTCATAAATACTTTAGAAAAAAAACATGAACATATGTGTTCATGAATCATTCCTAATCAAATGTAGAAACCGAAAAAGATGTAGGATGGAAGAGAAGAACAGAAAGCATTCTGATTGACCAAAACATTTTCATTCAGACCTCCATGAAAGAAATTTTGATTATATGATCTTTTTGTATAACTAATTCCCAAATAATATGCCAAACTGGCAACAATTTTACCAGTTTGATTGAAGATATTGAATTATGAAAAATGAAGATTTTTCTTTCTATTCCCGCAGAAAGAATCTAAAAATCCAGTTTTTATTTTAGGATTTCATACTCTTTCCATACTCTTTGTTCATAGTAAAATATCCCCCACAAATCTAGAAAATATGGGGGATCTTTGAAAAAAGTGGAGTAATCCCCCAATTCCACTGCCTAGAATAAACACCGTTAATCTGAAAGCCTAATCACTCTATTGGGCAGTGGCCCCACTGTGGTACGATCTAAAGGGAGTTGGGGATTCGGTAGCCTAAGTATTTCAATTTCATGGAGAAGTTCAAACAATAGATCTACTTTATAATACTAGGAAAACGATCCTATCCCAAATGTGTTTGAATCCCCTATATAGAAATCCAGGATCCGCTACAACAGGACTTATACATGAATCTACTCTGCGCGTCAATACCGCGTGAATCCAATTTTAGTTTCATACCTTCATGAATTAAAAATATTCTCTTCATAAGAAATACTCGCGGAAAAATCAATAGTATGCAATTTCATCTTGACTTTCAGTGAAGCAATACTTTTTATCATGCTATAAGCGGGTCAAACGATTCATTTATATGTTTACTTTCTTTTCTAAATACCTTTTTTTAAAAACAAAAAATAAATTGTGATATTTTACCTGTGAAGAAAATTCGTCTGCAAGTCTTTAGTATCCGGAAACTCTGTCCTTAATCGAACAAAGTTAGTTAGTATATGGGTAGGCTACTTGATTTCACGTTATTTGGCGTTTTGTATCGATTACTGTGTGTGCTAGAAGTTCAACTTACATCGGGGGCGAGGCACAGAAAAAATATCTTCCTTGGCAGATCTTTGACCTATTCCGCGCAATCCCTCTTTTAGAAACCCAGAAAAGCGAGTTCGGAAAACATTGTTGCAAATGCAGGGATTCAAACAAAAGGGGACAAATAAGTTTCATCAACTTTAAATTATCGTCTGCATCTTTTCTTGAATTAGGACTGGTTTAAAATGTTTTCATAATGTATTGATTAAACAAATCAGACGATTTTACATTATTTCTGATAGACTTCCACGACGTCCGTCTGTCTGAAAATATTCGAAAATAGAAAAAAACAACAACAATAAACTTTTGGTGGGATGTCAAAACGACGGCCACAGAGGCGTTAACAAAACTGACGGGTCTTATTATTGCGAAACTGAAAAAGGCCTACATATAGTGAAACTTACCCACTTCCCCTTGACAAATGGTATCTTCTTTTGGTAGTTATCATACATAGTTTACTAAGTTTCTAGAAAAAAATATTTCATAATAAAAGGAAAACCATGATTATACGCCAAAGGTTAAAGTTTTTTCATGCCGGCTAAATAACGGTACAGTAGGGTTACATCTTTATCGATGACGTTTGGAACTGATGACAATCAGAGTAGTTCCTTGCTGGAAATGAGCACAAGGAAGACAAAGGCTTTATAGCCGCTTCTATATTTAAGACCCATGGTTCTCCCTGCGAAAAAAAATCTTCATTCCTGTGTGAAATTAGCTGGTCCAAACTTTAAACTTATACATATAATAAATTCTTACTCTTTCTAGCACTTTTTTGACGATGACAGCGTTTTTGCGTACAGCTCCGATGCTATGCTTAAATGACAATATAAATTGGCCGAAGAAAGGTTAGAAATACGCAGTTTACATGTTGCTTCTTTATTATTTTTTTTTCCCTTAGACTGGCACCACCTTCATATTGAACTTAATACGCAAAAGGGGCCGTCTGGGTACTCAGCAATGATAGATATTTGAAAAACGGATTGAATATAGCAGAGATAAAACATTCCAAACGACAGGTAGAATATTCATCAGAAAATCAGCTAAGAAAGAAAAGTACCAAATATGGTCAGCCTGTTCACCCTGACCAGGATTGCGTTTTTAAGCTGTAACCAGATGGACATTTTAGCGAGAAAGGTCACACCAAAAAAGGTGAACAAGTTATATAAATGATGGGACGTCCATAAGGAAAACGCATAACTTATAAGATTAATTACAATGCTTTGGTACTTTGCAAGAATGTTCTTCCACTTTGTACACGTAACATGACAATTTAATTAAATTTAAATGGGCCACAACTTTGTGGCCAAATCTTTCTCGAAATTTGGGAAAATGCTATATCAATCCCTACAAGATTTGAGTAGTATAGGGGTTTCTATAGGACCAAACAAACCGTCGTCGTCTTGTATGGCCTAGTTCAAATTATAAGACGACCAACTTGATGGCCTAAAAATTAAAAAGGGTGTTACATGGGCGAAAATTGAACTATAATTGTTGGTGTTAATAATTAAGTTATTATGTTTGTGTAACTCATTTAATTTGGTGGATATATCCATTATTTAAATGAGTTAGAAAAAAACAATTTAATTTAATTGTTCAATAATTCTGACAGAAGATCAAACAGTTATTTGTGAGAAGCAAGGTAAGTAATTATAATGGGTTGTATGTAATTAGATAAAGACCTTCTGTTATTGTAATTATATATTTATTTTTGTTATCTTTTATTCCTAAGCATCTAGGAATCCTAAGCACCTAACAATGGATTCCTGGTATTTCTCACTTCAGTACCACCATCACATTCTTTCCTAGCCCCCAGCTGCCTAAGGGTACGAGTTGACCAAAAATTGGGTACGAGTTGACCAAAATGGTTGCGAGTTTACTTTGGTACGAGTTGCCGTGGGTACGAGTTGACAAGCTTCCTATGCATCGGCATTTTCATGTAACCTCAGTGACTAGTCATCGACATCCTCTCAGAATGACCATGACATGCAACTATAAATCGTAAATTATTCGGTCACAAAAGTGCTGCTCTAACGTTGCACATAAAAGAAGACAAACTTAGACCGTCGGTTAATTAGGCTATGAAATAGTTTTTCCTCTTGCAATGACAAGCGTAGGTAGGAATTTACTAGCCGATGAAAAGTAGAAATCGTCGACCTAATATCTATGCGACTTAAATTTAAAGTTGACCCCTCAAAAAGGAATCAGAGCTTTTTATGAAGACACATGCAGCCCAAATCTGCCTTGAATATTGCTGCCCGAGGAGAACTTGAATTTGCAACCCTTCAAAGATTATTTATTCTCATTATGTAACTAGCCATTTAAATCAAATGAAACAATGATCATGTAAAATTGCTTTCGCATTAGTGGTCCATATTCCCGATATATCCTTCCGTAATACACATCACATTCAAAAATGATATTATTCAACTCGATGTGTATAACACGAGGTCAAAGAGGACATTTTCGCTCTACTGACTTTAACATCTCTAGATTTGGAAAGAGATATTCAAAATTCAACTCATACACTTTTGGTACTAAGTCACCTAAGAAACATTCATGCCAAGTTTAATTGAAATTGGGCTAATACTTTTTTCAGCTGAAAGTTTTAACATGCCCATATTTTGGGTTAATCAAATTGTCTTGAACAACTAAAATACCCAAGAAACATCTCTGTTAAGTTGTATTGAAATTGGCCCAATTGTAACAACAGGAAGATTTTTTTAAAGAAATTCAAGGTGAACCAAGAGCACTGCCTATGAATGCCTTTGCTCGGCTGCCAAGTGCTGGATTGTGGATAAAATTAGAAGGCGAAAAAGGGTTCGGTAATTTACCCAATATTTACCTTCAGCGGAATCACAGATATAACAAAATGGCAAAGTTTCTGCGCGAGGAAGACAACAACAATGACACCAAGGCCATAGCAATGTGACTCTCAGAAAAAAGGGTTTACCTTCCTTTTCCCTAAAATTTGCTAGAGGGACTTCCCTTGTTCGCGTAGCAAAAGTATGACAGAAGGAATTTTGAAAAGAAGATGTCTCAAATAATTTTCAAAATCGATCATCGGTTTCGAACATTTTAAATAGATTTCAACAAGATTTCACTTATAAATCAAAATCCCCCCTTCTTCATTTTTTTTAAATAAAACTTTCGAACGTTGATTATAAGGACGATAAAGTATTGCTTAAAATATATTTGTTTGATAATCTTTTGTATTGAATGTCAAAATCAGCTGATTTATCCCGATATACCCCTTCTGCATTTTCCTTAATGTGTTCTCATGACGAAGAAAAAGATATTCACATAAAGTAATAAAAAATATTGTTAGTCACTTCAGTGAATTTAGAATGACTTAAAAAATTGTGTTGTAATGAGTTTACCCTGGCCTGCTGAAAGGAACTTCTTTATCGGCCATTTTGAATCTGAAACTTGCTGCCAGGAAGTAGATTTATGACCGTTTCGTTGTTCAAATGCATTGGAGAGTAGTCAGGCATGAAAATTCATTTTTCCATATTTTCACAATGATCCATTACCTTGGGTTCTATCCAGGTACAGCCAAGCTAACCTTGCGATGCCAATATCCTGGAGGTCAATCAAAACTTTTTTTAACAGCTTAGAAGCATGGTCACCCTAGGAACAATTCAGTCTAAATAGGCCTAAAGGTTTCAAAGGAAAAGATTTTTAAAGATTTTAAAGTGAAAACAAGAGGACCCGAGGGCCCTATATCGCTTACCTGATATTTTAAGTAAATCATCAAAAAGACTCCTTTTCCTATGATATGGCATGAATCCTTCCAATTTTCAACAGAGCTCATTCTTGTGACCTGGCAAACATTATGACTAAGTTTCATGAAGATTGGACCATATTTGTGGCATCTGGAGATCTTACCAGAAAATTGACATTAAGAACCCTTTTCCTGTGATATGGCACATATCCTTCCCATTTTCAAAAGAGTTCATCCTCATGACCTAACAAATATTCTGACCAAGTTTCATGATGATCCAACCATTTTTGTGGCTTCTAGAGTGTATAAAAAACAAATGTCATTAAGGCCCCTTTTCCTGTGATATGGCACAAATCCTTCCCATTTTTCATAGAATTATATCCTTGTAACCTGGCAAACATTCTGACCAAGTTTCATGAAGATTGGACCATATTTGTGGCCACTAGAGTGTAAACAAGAAAATTGTCATCAAGACCCCTTTTCCCGTGATATGGCAAGGATCCTTACCATTTTCAATAGAGTTCATCCTCATGACCTTACAAAGTTTCTGTCAAAGTTTCATGAAGATTGGAACATATTTGTGGCTTCTTGAGTGTCAACAAGAAATTTGTCATTTAGGCCCCTTTTCCTGTGATATGGCACGGATCCTTTCCATTTTAGCAATTTTTACAAGGGACCACCCAGGGAATATTTCTGCCATGTTTGGTTGATTTTGACTCAGAAGTTTCGGAGGAGATGTCTTGCACAACTTCTTACATTTTTTTCTTACAATTTCTTCTTTTCCACAATATTTTCTCAACTACAAATTCACAGGGACGTAAACTCCAGGGACAGTACAGGCAGAGGTTAAAGAAAAACATCAAAGATAAAACCTGATCTAAAACAATTTAATATAAAAAATACTTTTTGTATGAACAACATAAAAACATTTTAACAAAGCAAAAGCAGTAACAGTAGCTACAAGTTCTCTAAATATGTTTTAAAAATAATGCTTATGCAAAAGTATAAAATAATGACTGAAAGGCATTTTACTCCACTCTGTATTAACTTTCAGTCATACTGCTATGGCTTGTGCCCCTTATCATGTATTCCTAGTATTTCTCAAACATGTATAACCACTCTATCCTTTCTAAACCTCTAGCAGCTCACCCAACTTAGGTTGACAATTCAAGGGTCTGGGCAACACTACTATAAGTGCCTATAAATATAAAGGCATTTACAATAGTGTTGCACTGACCCCTTGATTTATCAACCCATATGGAGGGAAACAAATCTCAGTAAGGATATAAGCTGCTGCCAGAATCCTCATGATTGGAGAAATGTGCTTACAACTTGGCTTACAGATACAGCTGCAATAATGTAAAATATCAACTTTAAAATTTTTAAAATTGTTTGATTCATGGACTTATCATTCATCTGTCATTTTTGGTTACAACAGTTTTCAGGTACCTGTTTGTGACCCTACTGTGGCTCCTTAAACAAAAGTTAAGATTCACAGCCAGCAATCCCTCTCATTCATTGAAAACAATTTGCAAGAAAATTCAGAAAATGGACTTCCTGCAGTGCATAAGAGGTCTTACTTTTGTTTAAAAATCTATATGCTGTTTTGTTCTAACACAAATATGGGTCCTTTAAATGCTTGTTTTGCAAATCGGAGAATGCTATTCGATGAGAAATTGATCAATCTTATAATCTGCTGAAAGTGTTTTTTTATGGTGTTATCTCTTACTGTCAATTCCTTTTGAAGTGAGCACAAGTACAAATGTTTTCTAGTAAATTTGTAAAATAAAGCAAATGGAGAGTAGCTATACATATTTATTATATCATGTTTCCTTGTTTCAAGAAGAATACTGTTGTGCTGATTTGTAACAATAATTATGAATAAATTCCCACTATTTTACTTAAATTCAATAGGCAAGGAAGAAGGGGAACTTGCAACCAAGAATGTATAAATTGAAATATAATTTTGAAACTTTTTTCACAATGCTTTCAAGTCAATTTTCAGTAAAGTATCTAACTTCCTATAACATTGAATCATATTTTGTTATTAATTCATGTTTTTATTGATTAAATCAATAGACATGGAAACATGTATCGCCTATCATATTGATAAAACATCACTCTTTTTGCCATGTGGTCATTTTTGTTTTCTTTTTAAATTATGCAATTTGAGAGTTATCCCCCCTAGATAGCTCTTGTGATGGTGAACTCACATGCCAAGTTATATGAGGATACCTTCAATAACAACAGAGATATGGCCATGGTTAAAGTTTGTCAGACCAACACCAATGTAAATGTCAGTGCGAATGACGCAAATGTGAACATAATACATGAGGTTTTCTCCGAAAACAACCGTGCTAAAAAAAGCCCATAATGCTGTAATGTACTTGGCAAGCACATTTTTTTTCAAATGTAAGCATTATCTACTTTCAGGATAACAAAAAGTGGAAAACTATCTGCAAATTATACCCCACTACATGTATTCACTCGTGTACAAAGGGGGGGGGGGGTATAAATTTGAAAATAGTAAAGCATGTTTCATTATTCTGAATGCAGGGATGGTTTATATTTCATTTTAATTCTGTGACAGTCAAACATCAAAGTGAAAAATAGAATGGTTATGATTATCCATCACTATGTACAATTATGGCTAGACTATTTAAGTCAATGTAAGTTTAATAAAGTGTCTGCAATTTTCAAAATTCATGATGGTAAATCGACAAAATCTATGAATAGCCTCAGAGAGAGTGACAGATTTCTGTCACTCTCCTTGAATCTATTTATAGATTTGTTTTTCATTATCAGTTAGAGACAGTCAACCATCTCCGTAAAAAAAATTGACTTGTGATAATTATCCATAACAATGAATGATTTTGGTACATCAGTTTCTAGACTGTTCAAGTCAAAGAGGCTAAATACATTGTCTGCAATTTTCAAAATTCATGATGGTAAACCCACAAAATCTTTAAAAAGCCTAAGAGAAAGTGACAGAATTCTATCACACTCCCTGAAGCTATTTATAGATTTGACTTTCATTATCAGTCTCTGACAGTCAACCATCATGGTAAGAAATAAGACTTGTGATAATTATCCATCACAATGAATGATTTTGGTCCATCAGTTTTAGACTGTTAAAATCAAAAAGGTTTAATAAAGTGTCTGCAATTTTCAAAACTCATGATGGTAAATCTGAAAAATCTATAAATATCCTAAGAGAAAGTGACAGGATTCTGTCACACTCCTTGAACCTTTTTAATGATTTGTTTTTCATTTGCAGTAAGTGACAGTCAACCATTGCCTTGAAAAAAATAGACTTGTGATAATTATCCATCACAATAAATGATTATGGCCCATCAGATTATAGACTGTTTAAGTCAAAAAAACTAAATACAGTGTCTGCAATTTTCAAAATTCATGATGGTTAACCCACAAAATCTATAAATAGCCTTAGAGAAAGTGACAGAAATCTATCACACTCCCTGAAGCTATTTATAGATTTGACTTTCATTATCAGTCTCTGTCAGTCAACCATCACGGTAAGAAATAAGACTTGTGATAATTATCCATCACAATAAATGATTATGGCCCATCAGATTCAAGACTGTTTAAATCAAAAAAACTAAATACAGTGTCTGCAATTTTCAATATGCATGATGGTACACCCACAAAATCTATAAATAGCCTAAGAGAAAGTGACAGAATTCTGTCACACTCCCTGAAGCTATTTATAGATTTGACTTTCATTATCAGTCTCTGACAGTCAACCATCACGGTAAGAAATAAGACTTGTGATAATTATCCATCACAATGAATGATTTTGTCCATCAGTTTCATGACTGTTAAAGTCAAAAAGGTTTAATAAAGTTTCTGCAATTTTCAAAACTCATGATGGTAAATCTGAAAAATCTATAAATATCTTCAGAGAAAGTGACAGAATTCTGTCACACTCCTTGAAGCTTTTTAAAGATTTGTTTTTCATTTTCAGTCTGTGACAGTCAACCATCGCCGTGAAAAAAAAATAGACTTGTGATAATCATCCATCACAATAAATGATTATGGCCCATCAGCTTGTAGACTGTTTAAGTCAAAAAAACTAAATACAGTGTCTGCAATTTTCAAAATTCATGATGGTAAACCCACAGAATCTATAAATAGCCTAAGAGACAGTGACAGAATTCTGTCACACTCCCTAAAGCTATATATAGATTTGTCTTTCATTATCAGTCTCTGACAGTCAACCATCACAGTAAGAAATAAGACTTGTGATAATTATCCATCACAATGAATGTTTATGACTAGCCATCAGATTGTAGACTGTGATTGTTTATGTCAAACAGATTTTATTTAATCACCATATTTTAAGCCAATGCATACAATAAATTAAACCTGAAATAATGCTGATAGAGAAGATTATGCTTCAAACAAGAGGACCATGATAGTCCTCCATTGCCAAAAATTGACAAAAGACAACATGATACACATAAAATACTTTGTTTACAAAAATAGAGACATGACATGTACTAAAGGCTAACTTATTTCATTAATTCTGCTGATTGTGAGACATTATCTCTTGCAGGCAGTACAAAAATGAAACTGCCCAAACAACTTGGCCTGTATTTTAACTACACTTTAAGTAAAGAAGTGTATTTGTTCAAAACAAGAGTAAAAGGAATCTAACCATGGCCACAACATGTTTAACATGATCTTTTCTTTAAAATTCAAACAGATTTAATAATTTTGACCTTTGGAAGATAAATGGATTTCACAAAATATACTTTTGGGATACCATTTAACTGATCCTTCAGACTAAATATACAGGTCCTCGGACAAAATATACGGGTCAGCATAAATCTGTTGTCAGTTTACATTCTTTGACTTTCTCATGCTGAACAGAGAATATTCCTGCTTTGGCTGGTGGTAAAGGCAAAGATAAGCCTTCATGTGCAGCCTAATCTCAGTGTATACCACCTTATATTGATTTAAGTGTTTAATATTTCCATTTTCAAAATAAGTACTGTCTGACAAATGGTGCATTCAGTGCTTTCAGCACTTTTATTTAAACAGAAATTTGCCAAGGTCTTTATTCAGCATAACAAGGGTTAAAAGAGATTTGAATTCCTCTATAATTTTCATAAAATGTACTCTTGAGATAATGTGGATTTCCTTTAAATGACTCTTCAACCAGAAAACAGATTTCATTTTAAAATGTAAAGAATATTTAGATTTCATTTAGATTTGGGACATAATTATACAATGTATTTCACATTGGGATAAGACTTAAAACAAATATAACAAAAGAGATTGATAGTTTCTTGGACTTTTGCAGATTTCTGCAAAATCTCACTTGGAATACTAGGTTTAAGAGAATAAACTTTCTCAACATTTAAGAAATAGCCACTAATAAATCATCTCAAAATGAAATAACTGTATTTTCAATTAAAAAAAACTAAACTTAAAAAACTCAAATTGGATATCTTCACTCTTCATTCCAGTCTGAAAAGTAAAATACCAAATCAATTGTGCTGGTCAATTGTGAATGGATTGACAAAGAATATAAGCTTCCAAGAACCATATTCTGGGAATTGTTCAGTACTTTATGGTTTACTTGTCCACAGAAAAGTTTTTGATTAGAATTGACTTGTCTATTGGTAAAAAGTCTGTATCCAATAAGCTAGGCATAGGAGTCCAATGTCCCAGGTTTATTCCAAAGTGGATTTGTCAGACACAATAAATGTCAGATAATTGAGATTCTTTTAACTTTTTCTGCCCTGTGCTTGATGAAGCTTGAAGTAAAAGCCCTGTTTACTCATTAGCTGACTATGGGTCCCTTCTTCTGTAACAACACCGGAACGAATCACATAAATTTTATCAGCGTTCTGTATCGTAGAGAGTCTATGAGCTATGACAATACTTGTGCGGCCTGCACGAGCCTGGTCTAATGCTTCTTGTACTATCTGAAATTGGACAAAGAAAAAAAAAAATTGTTATGATTTGTAATATCTTCAAAATTACATATATATAGTAAGAGACAGGTACACTGACATTTATGTGATAACATTTCTCTCAATTATTCTTGATTTATCCATTCTTCTCAAACAAGACTTTCTTGTCTTTCAAGTTAAAGTTGTTACTACTAAACAGTGAGTTCAAACACAATAGGATTTAGTTGTTTAGTTGCAATATATTTTAGAGCATAAATGTCCATCTTCTAAGGAGACTTTGCTATTGAAAATCAATCTTTTTTAACAATGGTCCTTCAAGACAGAAATGGCTTAATACAGTCCGTTGCTCGATTAATATTGAGTGTACAGTTTACACCATTTCTTTTCAGATCAATTGTAAAAAAATCTTTTTCATTCCATTGTGACCAAAGCTTAAGATTATAGAGTTGCTCTTGAACACCTGGGCCCAGGGTTACAAAACTTTTCTCAGGCTCAATTCATACTTTTCTCAAATTTCAATTTGAGATTGAAGCTGCAATTCTATTTTATTACTCATTTTAATGTACTAACATAAAAGATGATATTAATAAGTTGTTATAAATAACAACTTATTAATATTATCTTTTATTTTCATACATTTATTTTAATTTAAAATTTGAGAAAATTGAGCCTGAGCCTGAGAAAAGTTTTATAACCTTGGGCCCTGATGTTTTCATTTTCCTGGGAGAGAAGTAGTGACTTATATTCTCAACTACCCAATTCTACAGCTGGGGATGGCTATTAATTCTTTTACCAATAAACACATCCTAATACCATTACAGCTAGAACTACAGATCTTCAGGTAACAAATGAAACATCAAAATCTCTTGAAGTATTCTTGGCTGTTCTTCACAAGTTGAAAAGAAAAAAAAGACTCCATTTATTCTCATTTTGAACACCACTAGGCCAATCTCACAATGTGGTGTCCATGGTCTAGAGGTAGAGTGTCAGCCTCTTGACCCAAAGGTCCTGAGTTTGATTCAAGGGAGCAGCTAGCGATCTTGGTTCTTTCATTGGCCCACACACTCTGCTCCAGTACTGGTGAATTTTCCAGGAAGCAGAATTGAGAGGGATTAATCTAAGTTGTAAGAACTTGTTTCCCAATCAATGTAAAAAAAAAATAAATAGGTTTAAACCATCTCATGATCAACCTCGGATGTACATAGAAGGACTGTTTTTAAAAATTACAGGAAAACTTTGGAAAATTCGATGACATCAGTTGAATGGCGTTAGCCCTCCAAACTTTGAGTGAAAACATTTGACGTCGCCAGCGCTACTTGTTTAAGTCACTAACGTGAAACAACCATATCCTTAAATAGGTATCTTCAGATTCTTTAATAACTGCTGAAAGATCTTAATTTTTGAGAATGATTCATCATTCTCAAAAAATAAATAAGATTTTTCAGCCGTCATTTACTGTAAAAATATAAATCTAAAGATAGCACTTTATGTTTCCACCAATTTCAAGAAATTTCTTACAATGTTTCTGCCAAACAAAATGCACAATTTTGTTACATACCTATCAGCCTTATATACATCCGAGGTCTGTTGCATTTTACCAAAATGGCCAAGTTATGTTTTGAATGCATTTATTCTCATGCTGATCTTTGTCTCCTTGCCATATATTTTACCCACCTTTTCACTTTCTGTATCAAGAGCTGAGGTAGCCTCATCCAGAAGCAATATTTTAGGATTTCTGAGTAAAGCTCTAGCAATGGCCACTCTCTGTTTCTGACCACCACTCAACTGGGCCCCTTTTTCTCCTACATTGGTTTCATAACCCTGTAAAGTGGATTGAAAAAAATGCACTTTTTTCAGATTATTGTTTGAAAATTTCCTATATTATTTCTACTTAAAATTGGATGCACATGGGCTGTGCCCAAATATGTGATCCCAAGAACATGACATAAACAAACTTCATATAGGTAAATTCAATGAAGATGAACACCGTATTTCTAGCTGTCTTCTTTCTGGTTTCAGAGAGATAAATTTCAAAGAGATTTCACTCTGTTTCCATGTAGAATGGGATATGCCCAGATAGAGCCTATATTTGACCCCAGGGGCTTGATATGACCTGATAAAGAATATTCCTGCCTTGTCTCATCAAGATCAGCCCGTCAGTTTAGAAGGAGATTTTTAAGAAACAGTGGAGGATGGACAACACAGACATTGGTTGATCACAATAGCTCATTTTGAGCACTTCCTGCTCAGGTGAGCTAGAAAAGGGGGATGTAAGTTACACAAAATACAGCAAGTTATCCCCCTTGTTAGAATAGTTTGATTAGAAAAGTTTCAAGTAAATGCTTTCAGTAAAACAAGAGATATTATAAAATGCCAAAGTTTTTGCAGAATGACAACATTACGGTGGCTATAGAAATACCTTGGGTTTTCCCTAAAAAAAGCCAAACTAAAAATGTTCATCAGAATTCTTAAAAGAAAGTCTTCAATACAGTGGACTAGCCTGGATGATTGTTGATAAAATGGTCTACATTCAAATTACTGATTTTTCATGTAAAGAAATACTTGCATAAATTTATAAAAGAGTATTTTTTAAAGTTTTAAATTTTTAATGATATGGTTGAGATGGTTTAGAAATCACTAAAAATTGTTTAAATTCTCTCTTACATCTGGTAAACTTGATATAAACTGATGAATGTTGGCACTTCTGGCAGCTTGAATGATCTCATCCATAGTAACCTCCCTTGAATTATCACCGTATGCAATATTCTCTGCGATACTTCTGTCAAATAATATTGGTTCCTGGGATACAATTCCAACTTGTGATCTCAACCAACCAATGTTAAGATCTGTCATCTTGTGGGAGTCTAAATACTGTAAATATAACAAAGTATTAAGCAATAACAAACCAAATATACAAGACCTAAATGAATTAACATGAAGACTTTTATACCCAAACTTATCACTCAAATAAACCAAAAAGATCTGGCATAGTATGTTACATGAACATACTGCAAATACCTCTTCCCGCACTTCTAAGGCAGTAGACCAATAATAGTTCAACATTTCGAAACTCATGATCTTTCACAATGTTAACCAGGGTTTACTAATGAAATCATTCGGAAACTTTGATTAACTTTGTTAAAGTTCAGAACCTCCAAATGTTGCGGAACTTATAACAGGTCCACTACCTTAAGAAACTGTGTAGATTTTTTTTTAATTAGTTTAATTGTACCAAGAAACTTAAAAGACCTTTGCATTAATCATATGTCAGCTACAAAATGACAAATTCCAATCTGTATTTTAAAAGAAGATTTGGTTGGAACAGTTACAGGCAGTATTTATTGAATATAATTCTTTGCAGGAATCCAATAAAGCTACATACAATACAGTCGATATTGCTCGAGCGACAAACTCTATTAAGCGACCAATTTGATTAAGTGACCACCATAAAAAGTCCCTCCACCGTAAGCAAAATCTCTGAAAAAGATGACATTCGTCATGAAAAATTAGTTATTGTTGAATCTTATTTTGTTGGAACCCATTAGAATCGTCTCAATAAGACGATTCTAATGGGTTCGAACATCATAGGATTCAGAACGACTTGACCGACAATCTATAAATTCTATCAAAAAGATCTGTCACATTTATCATAGTATTTTGATTTATGCTACCATTCCCATAAACGACCGCTTTTTGGTGGTCGCTTCACACAAGTTTTACTGTAGTTTTGTTTGTATAATTTTTCTGTACTTCTGCTGTATAACCATAACAAGCAGATAACCAGGATCCTCGGGAACATTAAATGTAACCAGTAGATAAATATACATGCAACTGCAGGTGGATTCAAACCTTAGACTTTGTGTCCAAAAGAAAGTGCTCTACCACATTGCTATAGAGCTAGTTTGTACTGCATGGCAGTACAAAAATGCCTTATTCAAACCTGCCTACACTACACTGTCGAGAAGAAGACAAATACCCCCTCCCCTCCCCCCAAAGTGTTTGTCCATAATGCTAAAAGTCAATGAACCATAACCAATATAGGACATGTACATCGCTGCTTGATACTGATCATATCTGTGAAGTTTGAATGAAATACTTCCATAAGTTGCAGAGAAATTGAGGGAACACAAAAAAGCTACTGACCAACCGACAGACTGACAGACAGACAAGCTGACTCGTATATACCCCCCAAACACAGATTTGGGGGTATAATAAAATCAAGTTATGCATACCACAGCACCATCTTCAGGGTCGTAGAATCTCTCAATCAGCTGAACCGTTGTACTTTTACCACAGCCAGAGCTGCCAACCAGGGCAACTGTCTGTCCTGGGGACACAGAGATGTTTAATCCTTTCAGTACTGTGACATCCTTTCTGGTTGGATAACGGAACTTTACATCTGTGAAAGTTACTGCTGCTGTGTAAGAGCCCTACAATAACAAGACATAATTCATTATACCCCCCCCCATCTACGAAGTAGTGGGCGGGTATATTGATTTCACCATGTCTGTCTGTCTGTCCATCCATCTGTAGACCTTTTTGTTTCCAGACTCTAGCTTTATGACCCAAGGAATTGTCCCATTGTTTGGGGTCGCATAGGTCAAAGGTCAAGGTCACAGTCAGCCGTTGTTCAATTTTTGTTTCCAGACACTAACTGGAGAACCAAGTGACCGAGAATCATGATACTTTATGCAAATGTTGTTTATGACCCAAGGAAGTGCCCTATTGTTTTGGCGTCACATAGGTCAAACAAAGATAAAGGTCACATTCAAATTTTGTTCAATTTATGTTTCCAGCCTCTAACTGGAGAACCATGTGACCTACAATCATGAAACTTTATGAAATGTTGCCTATGACCCAAAGAATTACCCTATTGTTTTGGGGTAACATAGGTCAAAGGTCAAGGTCACAGTCAGCCGTTGTCCAATTTTCGTTTCCGGGCTCAAACAGGAGGACCAAGTGACCTAGAATAATGAAACTTTATGCAAATGTTACTTATGACCCAAGGAAGTGCCCTATTGTTTTGGGGTCAAATAGGTCAAAGGTCAAAGTCAAATTTTGTTCAATTTTCTTTTCTGGACTCTAACTCTAGAACCAAGTGACCTACAATCACGAAACTTTATGCAAATGTTACTTATGACCTCAATATTTGTTACAAACACATCCTGCACTAAAACATTTACATTTTGACAAAGTGCTGGTGGGGGTATAACTTTGCTCTGCGACAGTTCAAGTTTAGACTGTGGTAAATTTTGTCTAAAAAGTTATATCTTTTACAGTCACAACTGTCAATAGCAACCACCCATGGGACAAGGCAAAATCAGCCGCATAAGGAAGTTGGCTGCTGAAAGGAAAATACCCCTCCATCCCCTGGCAGCCGCCGAGGCGAATAACAATTCGCTAGTATTTCAACTCCATTGGATGGCACATCAAAAATGTAGTATTTGTATCGAAAGGATTCTATATCAAAATCGGCAATAGGAGACCAAAACAATGTAAATATTTCTTGAATAGCCATATTCACGATGTTTTCGTCATTCACTATCAATATGTTCTCACCTGGGGAATGTAAACGAGTTGCACAGGTACTAGAAAAGAATTAAATAAACTTCATGTGAGAAAGATGATGAACAAGATTTTGACACTGATAGTATTCCTGATTACTTAAAATATATTATTATTCATTAGAGAAAGTGACAATTTCGAGTTCATTCCATGAACATATAAATGCGGTGGGGATACGACGTTTTTAGTGTTTATAGTTTTCATAGAAGCGGGTTCCTGTGAATTTGGTGGCAGTTCACATGTGGGGGATGTAAACAAGGTTGGGTTTTCCGGCATGCTTGAGGATGTTAAGTTATGTTATTTGAAAAATCCCGAGACATTTTGGACTAGAGGCGATTATTCCACGGAATCTACCGATACTAAACAAAAATAGGGCAACTTTATTTATTTGTTATTTATTTTTTCATCTGTGTGTCATTAATTTTCCCATGAGGACGTGATTTTTGATGAAAAGAAGAGATAAAATAAAACGGTTATTCTGATAAAAAAAAAAATACTTCCAGAGCTGACAAAGGGAAATCCCAGCCGAGATCAATCCATCAAAAAAATCTTTTGCTAGTTCGGACAAACAGCAATGTTAAGGTTTAATAGGCTTATCAATCAGAATCTTATTAATCTGCTACTGTTATCTATCAACAAATATGCGGGTCGCTCAGACAACACAAATTAGTAGACGTGTTGATTAGGTAAGCGTCACCATAAAAGCATACGATAATCCAGACGCATTATCGATTTTTCGTTAATAAGCCAATCACATAATTTCATGACTAGCGACCACTGAAGGGGATATACAGACAATTTAGACAATTAAAGGTGTCCGCTGGCCAAATACGAAAGATTACTGCTATTCACAGTCACATTTAAGAGCAAATTTGCGCAGGCGGACCTGAGCTTGCCACATAAGGCATTTTGGCCGTTATTCTCAGGTGACCACTCACACAGTTTTGACTGTATATTATGACAGGGTAAGCACATGCCTATGAATTAAACACTTAAGACAGATGTAATACTATCAAAGACCTGTGTTCAGGATTAAAAAAATAGTGCAAACTGTTTGTGATTTATACCTCTCTTTGCACACAAGTGCAAAAAAAAGCAGGGATTAAAAAGCAGACAGTTTGCACGGTTTTGTCATCCTTAATGCAGGGCTGGTATTTATATCAAAAGTATCTTTGTCCACACTTATGAACTGAAATGCATTTCTTTCATTAATTTAAAGTAATAAATATAGATTTCTCTGAAATGGTACCTTCATATAGCAGAAATTTTCTTGGCAAATAAGGCCCTATTGAGAGACAAAACCTAGTACTTATCATATGGCTTTGTTCTTGACAAAATTAATCTTATGTAAAGTTCAGGAAAATACTTCATTTTATGATTTCCTAACTGTTTAATAGCATTATACTATTTTAAAAAGTGTTATCCATGTTCTTTTTAAATGGTACAATAGCTATATGTAGGACATTAATGAGGGGTCATGAAATTTCGAATTTATTTAATAAATCATCTGTACTCAGATAAAACGAGGATTCATCTAGTATTTTTTATTTTAGATAACTGGTATAATATATTTGGTATCTTATCATACAAATTTTATATTCTGTTGGGGGTTTTTTGCAAAAAAATTGACAAAATTCTTTAATTTATTGTTTAAAGCTTTCCTTGTAAGATATATCGCTGTTTGTAAAATGACATCATCATGTCAAATGTGACGTGATTTTCACAAAATTGCTATATGCTCTTAGCTCATTTGCATAATTATTCCACTAGTGTAATAACACCCATGTAATATCAAAAATATTCGCTGCCTTCATAGTGCAGTTGGTAGCGCCTCAGACTCATTCTTAAGGTCCTGGGTTCGATCCCCGACAGCGGCACTCATTCTTTCAGACTATTTGTCTGCCACCAATGGGTCAAAAATCACAGACCTATGTGGGATAGCAGCTGGAGGCTAGGAAGGATGAAATGGTAGTACTTGTGTGAGAAATACCAGAAATCCATTTTTAGGTGCTCCAGCCGCTGTGATATAACTGAAAAAATGTTGAAAGCAGTGTAAAACCCCATTCAAACAAACAAATCAAAATATTCTACAGTATTACTTTACTCCCACAGCATAGGTCATATCATAAGTTTGTGTATTTTTTGCAGACTTATAAATTTGTAATAAATGGTACCAACCTCTGCAGGTTTTGTCCCTTCCTCTGAATAAGAATCAATAGCAGGTTCCCTGTCCAATAGTTTAAATATTTCTATAGCCGAGGCCTGAGCTTTGGCAGCATCTGGAGCAAATGAACTTGCTTCTCCTACTGACATAGCACTGAATACTAACGCAGAAAACACCCTGTAAATAAAATTGAAATGTAGCAAAAACCTAGAATTTCAAAACCTTTCCATTTCTGTGACAATAGCTAATATTTTAAGCTGAAGAACTATGAAAAGTTGCAAGTTGAAAGCCTTCAAGAACTTAGATTGAGGAACATAACATGTAGAAATACTATTTGAGTTTGTGCATGGCACTTAATACAATTTCATATACATATGTATAAAAGGGGCTGAAGTCTGACATCTACAAAATAGTATCCCCGGGTATCAAATGTTGGGACTGTAAGGGTTCGTGCATAAGGTTTAAATGGAAACATTGTTTTTTTGACCTACAGTTGGTACTTTCAGTGCTTTTTTCCCTTTGATTTTGATGAAAATTTTTAGCCAAAATTTATTCAGCAGGACAAGGGTTAACAAATAACGTTGGCGCAGCGCAAAACAGTTGTAACTGCCTTCATGTTTATAGACAGTTAAAACTGTTTCGCACTGAGTCATCGATATGTAGCACAGCCTCAAATAAAATTTCAAGCCTTTCTAATGGAAATGATATGATTCAATTAGAACCCTGGGTTCTTTTAGAGCTTTTATGGTATTTGTGAGTCTCAGACTAGCAAAATCTGTGTCTCTTAAAACCCTGTATAGGACACAGACAAAGAGCACCTAAGAACACAGGTTACCCTGGGTGCATGAAAAAAGTTTTATAACCTCGAGGCAAGTTAAGCTTCCCCTAATACTACGTACAGTTGCAAGAGCAACCAGTGATTTGTATGAAATGATTATATTTGACTTACTTGAAAACTTCCACATAATCCAATTCATTTTCACTGATCAAGTAAGCACCAAAATAGAAACAAGCTGCATATGCAAAGAACATAACACCCTGGGAAAAGGAGAATGATACACCCACAACATGGGCCTTCTTTAGGGCACTGCTGTATGGCTGTTCTAATTCTTCCATGAATTTCTCAATGAATTTTGGCTCCTTGGTTAATGATGCTACTGTTCTGATGTTTTCTATGGATTCTACAGCAACCTATAGACAAGAGGTCCAAGATGGTCCTAGATCGCTCACCTGAGTCTCTATGACCCCTGGAACATCACATTAATTAGATAAGCAGATGTCAAAAAGAAGATAATTGCCTAAGATCAATACCATGGAACGTTTTCAGCGAAGAGCAAGACAGATATGCCTTTTTGCTCTTTGATTCTATGTAAAAAGGGATGCACCCAGGTGGACCCCAAAAGTGACCCCAGGGTCTTGATATGAACAAACTTGGAAGAGGTCCATAAGATGATGCTACATTCTAAATATGAAAGCTGTCTGCCTTCTGGTTTCAGAGAAGAAGATTTTTGATATATACCAAAAATGAAAGCAATGTGCCCTCTGGTTTCGATTAAAGAAGATTTTAAAAGATTTTTGCTCTTTGTTTCTATGTAAAAAGGGTTGCGCCGGGTGAAGCCCAAATATGATCCTAGGGTCTTGATATGAACAAACTCGGTAGATTGCACTAGATGATGCTACATACCAAATATGAAAGCTGTCTGCCTTCTGGTTTCATACAAGAAGATTTTTGAAGATTTTCATTTTTTTACCTTTCGTGCTCATAAGAGATAAAGGGATGCACCTGTGCAAAGCCCAAATATGACCCAAGGGTCTTGATATGAACAAACTTGGTAGAGGCCCACTAGGTGATGCTACACACCTAATATAAAAGCTGTCTGCAATCTGGTTACAGAGAAGAAGATTTTTAAAGATTTTCGTCTATGAAAAAAGGGTTGGGCCCGGGCAAAGCCCAAACAGGACCCCAGGGTCTTGATATGAACAATCTTGGTAGAGGTCCACTAGATGATGCTACATACCAAATATGAAAGCTGTCTGCCTTCTGGATTCAGAGAAGAAGATTTTTGAAGATTTTCATTTTTTACCCTTCATGCTCATAAGAGATAAAGGGATGCACCCGTGCAAAACCCAAATATGACCCAAACATCTTGTTATGAACAAACTTGGTAGAGGCCCACTAGGTGATGCTACACACCAAATATTTAAGCTGTCTGCCATCTGGTTACAGAGAAGAAGATTTTTAAAGATTTTTGCTCTTTGATTCTATGTAAAAAGGATTGGGCCCGGGCAAAGCCCAAATATGACCCAAGGGTCTTGATATGAACAAACTTGATTTAGGTCCACTAGATGATGCTACATACCAAATATGAAAGCTGTCTGCCTTCTGGTTTCAGAGAAGAAGATTTTTAAAGATTTTCATATTTTCACCCTTTTTGTTAAGGGTAAAGGGAAAGTTAAGGGTGGATTTCATTTATTTGAACAACTTTGGTAGAGCTTGACTGCCAATTTTCATCAAGATTGGCCCACTGGTTTAGGAGGAGAAGATGTTTAAAGAAATTGTGGACGACTGACGACGGACATTCTACGATCCCAATAGCACTTCGTGCTCAGGTGAGCTAAAAAAGAAGATAATTTAGCTAAACAAATGGTCACTCAATGCATAGTTTTATGATTAATAAGATAAGTGGTTTAAATAGCATATAAAGTTTGGTGCATAATTCTTACTCTATCCTATTGTAATTGAAACCTTTAGAATTGTCTCAATGAGACATTTCTTATTGGTTCCAACAATATAAGATTCAAAGATTTTTTTTCTACCGTTAGAGATTTTTTACAAAAATTTTGCTTATGGCAAGGGACTATATATTATGGTCACTTAATGAAAGCTGTCACTTAATAGAGGTGGCTGCTCAAGAAATATTCAAGGTACTTTCAATGGAAATTTATTCTACTAAGATGGTAATCAGTTAAAACATTTACATTTTATGAAATCAATCTTGAGAAAGAATTATGGTCCTAACCAAATAAAGTGAATTTGACCTTGATTCCACCAAAACAAATACTCAAATTGCACCTGCACTTATGATCAAGAATATTTCTTCCCAGCAATATTAAAAAAATATTTTTCCTGTTTGAGTAAATCAGCATCCTTTTATTTTTTGTCTCTAATAAGTATCATCTTTTGATCATAAATAGAAAATATTCAACTCACTTTGCCTGCTGCCTCCAAAGCTTCCTTATTTTTCCCAGCAGCTCCCTGTAACATGCTCATCTGTAAAAACCCTCCAACCATGAGAAACGGTACAAATCCCAGAATGACAAGGGTCATTTTCCAGCTATAGACAAAAGCAATCACTAGACCAGCCAGGATACTAGATATACTCATGATGGATTGGCCAATACGAGCACCTGCTGCCTGCAAGGAAGAGATTATCATTTGACAACAAATAGAATTAAGTAGGACATGAAGAGAGAGTTCATTTACCTCGCAGAGATAGGGACCTAATCACAAGGTATGAATATATTCTTAACCCTTTGCTGTTTAATCCCTGCTTTTTACGTGTCTGTGATTTTATGATTGAGAAAACATTGTGAAAAAAGAAGAAATTGCTTCTGACAAGCATTTTCTTCTTTTTCCACACTATTTTCTACCCTACTGAATGTTTATTTTTCAAATTAAATCCACTATAAATTTTTGTCTGCAAAACTTTTGAATTTGGACTTGTCCAAAATTTTGTAAAACAGGAAAGGGATTAATAATAGAGGAAAGATTGCTAAAGTTTGAGACAGCTTTTGAATTTCTTTGTGCCCAACCATAAAAGTAGAAGCACACTTAAATAATTATTCATGGAGGACAAATCACCTCTATTTATGTTAAATAGAAGTTATCTACTACATAAATGTCCAAAATAGCAATTACAATCCTACCCCTTGTACTTGAGCAGCATCCGTGGCTAATCTGGTTGTCAAGGCACCAACACTATGACTGTGGTCATCAAAAAATGCAATATCCTACAAGAACAGAGCAAAGTGATCTTCAGTGCCCTTTATCCTAAAAAATCATTCAAATTTAAGAAGCAAATTGGAAGCATTCACATTGAAATATGATCATGCTGGTTTAAATACTTGCTCTTAATCCTTATCATGCTGAATCTTAGTCTATCTCACCTGTTTTTGCTGTTTGAACCAGCAAGGTTTAAAAATGATATTTTCAAAAATTATATTGACTCCAAAAAGTGCATCCAGTGCTTGCAGCACTTTGACTTTAATGCAATTTTGCCAAAGTTTTTAATGAACATGACAAAGAATAAATAGATCCACGTAAGATAGACTCACAGATATATAATTTTACCTCGAATTTCCAAAAAGGTTACTGTATTTCTATTGGTCTTTTATTGCAACTCAACCCTTTGCTGTTTAATCCCTACTTTTTACGTACCTGTGATTTTATGATTGAGAAAACATTGTGAAAAGAAGAAGAAATTGCTTCTGACAAGCAATTTCTTCTTTTTCCACACTATTTTCTACCCTACTGAATGGTTATTTTTCAATTTAAATCCACACTAAATTTTTAGTCTGCAAAATCTTTGAATTTGGACAGGTCCAAAATTTTGTAAAACAGGAAAGGGTAAACAGGGTTTGATACTAAAAGAGTCCTTGGATCCAGAGAGTCCCAAAAAATTGGTAGGGATCCCATTAAATCAAAGCAAGTTATTCTATCAGGATCTTTCTGCTACAGTCATATAGATGCTCTTTCAATCAGATTGCAATATTTTCAAGGAAAAGTTCTTATTTTACCTTGTTCCTTACATATATAAGAAACAAGATAAAGTTGAAACCTTGCTTTGCAATGATGATAAATTTTGCTTTTCGTTGAACTTTCTTTCAAATTCAAACTGTATGAATGAAAAGAGATATCCCTGAATATTCAGAAGGGAGCCACTAGGTAACATGAAGGAATTTCTTTAGGAACCCATTGAAAAATTGTAAGTGTTGACCCGTATTCAAGATTGTAACACAAGCACTGGCTACGTATAGGTGCCAACCCATGACTGTTTGGTGCTGAACTGTGGATGAAAAATCTTAGTGGAAAAGGGGGCAAAACATGCACAAAATGCATCACAGTTAATCCTCTTGATAGTTTAGTTTGACAGTGAAGATGTTTACCAATTTTCAAGAGAATGCCTTCAGTAGAAGCAGCGTTATCACTAAATCCCAAAGTCTTTACATGACGACCATTACAACAACAATGCCACCAAGGCTTTAGCAATACATCAAGTTTTCTCAGAAAATAGCCGAGCTAAAAATGGCTGTTATTTTGCATTTTTAATGTCTATTAGATCAGTATCATTCTAAATAATAAGAAGTGCATTTGTATTTGTATGAGTTAAATAAGATCATTTGAGCCTGTGCATGACATTTCCAACAGTTTTAAAAGCGCACAAAGCAAAGACTCTGGCCAGCCTGTGCATCAGCACAGTCTGATCAGAGTCTTTTCTGTGTGATTTGTAGATAGATAAGGTCTCAAAGTGTATTTGGACAGTTAGGTTATTTTGTAACTACACTTTGAAGATGTCCAGGCAGTTCAATGTTCCAGCTTCACACACATGGCAAATTGTTGGAAATCTCATGCACAGGCTCATTTTGTATCTACAGCTTACCTACAAGTTATGAAAGAAAATCTACTACAATAAAACAAAGTGAGAAAAACCTATATATTTCAATTCTTTTTATCTGAATGCAAAGAAGCATTAGATACTTAAACAAGAGTGCCATCGTCACAAAATACGCCGCCACATTGCTGCTGTTTCACAGAAATAATTGTAGACACTACTTATTTTGACAGAACCAAATTGAAAATGACCAAGTTTCATTTAAATCAAGACAAAAAGTTAGGAGGAGTTGCCTTCACAAGGCTGCAATTTCAATAAGCCCCAGGCACTAAGTTTTAAGGGGGCATAATTCAGGGAAATAAATGAGCCATAAAATCCTTGATCCATGTACATCTTCAAATTATGGTAATGACATTGACCAAGTTTCATTTAAATAAAGACAAAAAGTAAGGAGGATTTGTGTTCAAAAGGCTGCAATTTCAATAAGCACGAGATACTAAGTTTTTAAGGGGCATAACTCAGGCAAAAATCAACAAACCATAAAATCCTTCCTTCATGCACATCTACCAATTGAGGTGATAACTTTGACCCAGTTTCAAGAAGATCCAGCCAGAAACTTAGGAGGAGTTGCTTTGACAAGAAAAGTGGACCCAGAGACTAAGTTATCAAGGGGCATAACTCAGGCAAAAATTAATGAACCGTAAAATCCTTCCTTCATGCACATCTACCAATTGAGGTGATTACATTGACCAAGTTTCAAGAAGATCCAGCCAGAAACTTAGGAGGAGTTGCGTGGACAAGAAAAGTGGACCCAGAGACTAAGTTATCAAGGGGCATAACTCAGGCAAAAATCAACAAACCGTAAAATCCTTCCTTCATGCACATCTACCAATTGAGGTGATAACATTGACCAAGTTTCAAGAAGATCCAGCCAGTAGTTTAGGAGGAGTTGCATTGACAAGAAAAGTGGACGGACGTACGGACGGACGGACGGACAGACGGATGGACGGACGGACGGACAGACGGAGAAGATGACACCAATATACGTCCGCCTCCAGCGGCGTATAAAAAATTTAAGAAAACTACTTATAATCTGTCTTATAATTACCTGTCTTAGAATGGCTTTAAAACTAAGTGATCGTAACCGTAAAGTCAAGTGTTCTCCTGATCTTCCAAACATAGAACCCTGAAAACAGAAAATCTAGCATTCGGAACATCACTCGGCCATTTCCTTAAACTGCAACAGACCTTGGATGTATGTAAGGCGGATGGGTATGTAACAAAATCGTACATTTTGTTAGGCCAAAACAGTGTAAGAAAAATTAGCACCGTAGATTTTTATCTTTCACAGTAAATAATAGCTGAAAAATCTTAATTTTTGAGAATGACGTTATTTAAGAATTTAAAGATAATTATATAAGGATACGCTGGTTTCATGTCAGTGACTTAAACGAGTAGTGTTGACGATGTCGAATGTTTTCACTCAAAGTTCGAGGGCTAACGCCATTTTAACTGAAGTCATCAATTTTTTTTCAAGGTTTTCCCGTAATTTTTAAAAATAGTCTGTCTATGTACATCCAAGGTTGATCGTGAGATTGGCCGAGTTGTGTTCCGAATGAAAATCTAGGTCATATTTTAAAACCTAACACAAGCAACAAGATGTGTTTGTGAAACACCCCTTAAACAGCAATTTCAACATAAAAATGACCTGTACAGATAGCCTAAACCTTGTCACATGACCTTGATACTACCAATGAGATCTATCATCAGGCAAAGTGTGAGTATTGGCAATGTTATTTTTTTTGGTTTAGTTTTGCAGACAGACAGACCAATAGACAAATGGACTGACAGATTGATTGACAACATGGAAACAATATGCCTCCAATCTTACCAATGTGGAAGAATTAATATGGAATTTGGAAAAAAAGTGATTATTGAACAATTATTGCATTGTTTGAAATATACATTTTGGGTAATTCCTATGTTAAAATTTCCTTGTATGGTCCTGGGATTTAATATCTCTGTGATTTTATGCTAGAGAAACATGATGGAAAAGAGGAAATACCTTATTTCAATTAATTTTACATAAATTCTCAGCAGAATATCACCTTACCAACAATATACACAAGGTCAGATGACTAGGAAAATTTTGTTAAACTTTCATCTTAATCCATTCATATTATTAGGATGAGCTTTGTTAATGAGTTGACATACAGACAGACTTACAGAGATAAAGCCACTAAACAAGCACCTTTGGGAGTGTATGACATTTTTTTTTAAAAAAAGTAGCCTCAACTTCAAAATTTATTTTTTAACAAAACCATCCCAATCCCATACCTGTAAGAAGTAAGTACAAAAGCTGATACATCCAACAACCACAAACATGATGACCCAGAATCTGACTTCTTCTTCCTGTTTACCAGTATCTGTCTCAGAGAATACCTGCAAATAAAGTGAACAAGATGTGTTTCTGAAACACATAAATGCTTCCCTAACAGCATTTTTTCAAAGTTTGACCTTGACAGATGACCTTGACCTTGTCACATGACCTTGACTTTGGTACCAGCGGATGCGGATCATTGAGATCTATCATCATGCCAAATATTAGCCTTGTATCTTGAATAGGCTTGAAGATATTGGCAATGTTAAGTTTTTTGGTTAACTTTTGCAGACAGACAGACGGAGAACAGTAAAACAATATGCCCCCGATCTATCATTGGGGGGGGGGGGGGGGGGGCATAAAAAGCCTTTGATTTACATTTGTCATGCTGAATAAATTGAGCTACAGATAGAGGGGGTATTTTCAATCATAGTATTTCAATAATAAGAGAATATCCAAATGTTGTTGGTACTCTTTGGAATTGTCTCGCCGAGACAATTCCAAAGAGTACAAACAATATAGGGTTTCGTTGAAAAATAAAGGTTTTACACTAACCTTACCCCCTCTTATCTGTACCTGTGAGTTCATAGTCAATACCACACAATTTTCCTTTTTAAATCAGAAATGTTGAAAAAACAATATTTTCTAGATAAATACAGACTCCTAATAAGTACATTCAGTGCTTTCAGCCCTTTTATTTCAAAGCAATTGTTTAAAGTTTTTCATTCAGCATGACAAGGATAAAAATTTTCAGGAAATCCACAGATCTACAGATAGAGGGAGTATTTTGGATTTTAGATTAAAGTATTGCAATAATTAAAGCATAAATACAATCAAAGCACTGAAAGTACTGATGGTGAACGAACCTGATGGCATTCTAGAGTGATATATTGAATTCAATTAGAAAAGAGAAATTACGAATGTAAAAAAAAGTGGGAAGAATTGTCTCGACAAAATTTCCGTTATTCGGAAATTTCACTGCCAATTCAAAGAAAGGGAAAGAGAGGAAAATTCTGTTAGAAAAATAGTTGTTAGAATATGGGATGTTACTCTGTGAAAATTTCTTTTACACACTTGAAATAGGTACATTTATTATTTAAACATAAATGGAGAAAACGATTTAATCCTATCTAAAACTGTCTTTAACCTATATCCATTGGTGTTTGTTTTTACAAAAGTAGTTGTTATCATGTTTAAGCTTATTTCAAGTAAATTTGTTGTATTTGTTTTAACTTTTTAAACTATCTTTGTTTCTTCTCAGAGGATGAAAAGGTCTTTGAGTACCAACCAAAGAAACACCTATGAATATCAGTCAGTCCTGAACTGTACTCATTGTTTAAAGTTATGATTTGTTAACTTATTAATAGTATTTTGAACCATAACCTGAGATATTAGTTTTTAACATATTTGAAGCCATAACCACTTCCGTGGTTGACACTTATGTCGTTATTCAATTTTATAACACTGCAGGATGAGAAATATTTAGGTATAGGTCAAAGGAGGTCTAGTGCCCTATTAGTATAATTCATAGATAATTTCTGTTTAAGGTTTAGAAATTAAAGTATAACTTTTTATATTAAACAATTGCTCCATTGTAAATTGCATACTAAAAGTCTTTATAAATACTATTTCTGTAACGTAATTTCTACATCAAAAGCGAATAAGAATCTTATTTAAGAAGTTTATTTTTTAAAGGGAGGTAATAATTGCATGACTATGTCTATGACTATGTTTAAGTATAATACAATGTTTTTTCCTTCCGACTTTCTTTCCAAAAAGAGTTGAGAATCCTTACAATTGTCGGTTTATTTTTTGCACGAGAACCTATTGTTTACCTTCAAGAGTTATGATGCTTGTAAAATCACTCACTATCGATATCTTATTACAGTATTGCGGCTGATATTAGACTTTCTGCTCAGAGCTAGTTTTTGCTTAAACTGCAGTTAACCAATTCTAAACGTATTTTGGGAAAGATGGAGCCAGTTTTTATTCATCGATTTAGATTTTTATGATTTCTGTAAAAAACGCAATGACTTTTCCAGAATGATTTAACAACTAAACCCGCCTGTCGAATTGTAAACAAGTGCATGACGGATCTGGTCCCCCCCTTGACCACGGCAATATCTACTCGTCAATTGGAGTGGTATCAAGGGTTGAATATTTAGATATCATTGATTTAATTTTCAAATAGAATTTTGAATTGATATGGTTTTACAGATTGAAAAAATGCAAAGTAGAATGGCCCCAATGAAATATCTTCCGTGTCTGTCGCATTTGGTATTCGGCAATATTCGCTTCTGAGACAGACAAATACGAAACGTTTCGCTGGGAATATGTTCACCGAATATTCGAGTGTATCCTTACAAGCCCTACTTCAGCCAACGCAATTTTACAGAAAAATCTTAATAGCGGCGTTCATCCCTATTCAAATAAAAGTACAAGAAAGGTTGTACATGTAAAACACATGTCGAATCATTCTTAAAACCCGTCTCGAGACTGACTGTCGTATTTGAAAAGTTATGTAAAACCGCGTTACCGTTTCTAATGACACAAGGTGTCTTGATGCGTCATTCGTCTGAACTCGGCCGATTCCTCTAACCTACATTTAAATCGGAGACGTCGGAGATCGCCCGAGTATTGCCGAATGTAAGTTCAAGAGGACATGACCTAAATAAACACGTATTTCGGGCTAATTACTACAAGTTACACCATCGAAGGCTTGGGTCAAAAACATAGTATCTGTCTCTACGGTGATAGACACAAACTTTGTTTTTGCTTTAAACTCTCGACAAGCTTACGCAGAGCAAAAATTCCCTTGATAAACATTGTAAGATCATTTTGTGTTTTTCAAGGCGAATTTTCATTATTTTCACTTGATAAAGAATACTAGTAGCACGCTTTTAAAGAAAAAAACAGTGATTTTGCGGAGAAAAATATTGAAAGATTCTAAATTGAATTTTAAGAGGCGCTACTTTATTTCAAATGTATTAACATCCAACAGGATTTTCCTGACATGGTATATAACACTGGTGAACGACGTTCGTTCACCAAAAACTATGGCATAAATTACAATAATAACAGCACAAGCCCTATGTTGTTGGTAAACATATGAATTGTCTTGCCAAGGGGATTCAAATGAATACCCACGTCATAGGGTTTCATTCGAAGAGGAAAGATTTTAATCTGGCCTTACACTCTCTTATCTATACTTCTGATAAAATGTCTGCAGATTTGTAGATAGTAAGAAACCAAAACAAGAGGACAATGATGGTCCTATATCGCTCACCTTCATTTCTTTGTCTCAAGCAATAATTATCAAATTTTCCAGCAAAAGTCATAATTGTACTTTTATGATTTATGACCTCTAGAGTGTAAATTAAAAAACTGTCATTAAGGGGACCGACCTCGATTCTAGAACAAGAAATCTACCCAAGAGAATTGGCTCAAACTATTTTATGTTATTAATCAAAGTGTTACAAGAGTTTCAAGATAATAAAAAATATAGGTCACCGTAATTGGGAAAAAATGAGGGCCGTCCAAAAATTTCGTAGATTTAACATGGAGTTGAATAGGAATTTAGTTAATTTTGGCACAAAACAGTTTTCTAAGATATATTCTGCCCAACAGATTTTCGTAATTTTCTCATATTTTGTTGCCACAGACTTGCTCTTTTAAAAAAAGAAATAAAAAATATAGGTCACCGTATCATTTATTGAAAGGTCTGTTTTTTACATAAAAACAAGCACATGTGTTGAATTTCACAATATTTCCTACTTTGAACACGGATATAAAGAAAAAATAAGTATTTCTTCTATATTTTTCCTCTGTCTACAATGTAAAGGAAAACGTAATTTACCCCCATTACAAAAGGGGTCGTCTCAAAAGTATCCAAATTCATTATTTTAGCAATAGCGTGTACTTTCATTGACAATGTCTTTTTTCTTATACTTAGACCGCATGTCTGGCTGTTTCAGTTCTAGATTATTTGAATACATAAAAGCTTGCATTGATAAGGTCTTTTATGCCGAAAAATGAATTTCAAAGACATTTCTACCTAAAGTGAATTAAAGGGTCTTCCCAAAAGTATTCCGTTCTACTACAAAACCAATTTCCAGAACAAGATATCTGCCCAAGAGATTTTGATCAAACTGTAATATGTAATAAATCAAAGTGAGTAAATCAAGACATAAAAAATGGGTCACCGTAATTAGGAACGAGTGAGGGCCGTTCAAATAATTCCTAATTTTAACATGTAATTGTATGGAAATTATGACAATTTTGGCATAAACCAACTTTTTAAGACATATTCAGCCCTAGAGATTTCTGTTATTTTTTCGTATTTTGTTGCTATGGACTTGCTTTTTGAAAATTTGAAATGAAAAATATTTGTCACCGTAATATTTTTGCAAAGGGGCGTTCCAAAAGTACTTTTTACCTTAAAAAAACAAGGATATTAGCTCATTTGGAGAATATGTCTTGCTATAAACACGGATATAAAGTGAAGAAAGTATTTCCATTTCACTTATTTTGCGTCCACATTCTTTATGATTAATGTACCTTTCCCCCAACCACAAAAGGGGTTGTCTCAAAAGTAGCTAAATCGCCATTTATAAGCCTGTGCTAAAATGAAAATGTCCGTTTTTTTTTCTAAAAAAAACTGCACCCTTGCTGTTTCGGTCCTAGATAGCATTATTTTCAAAATATTGTATTGTCAATGATTTTTTTTGCCATAAAAAATGAATAACAAAGTTGACGTTTTTTTCGCATTTGATTAAAACGGGGTCGTCCACAAAGTTTTCAGTTTTACCTAAATCTGCTACCTATCTTTAGACAGTCGGAGAATTTTTTAACTTTAAAAAAAATCTCTAGCAAAAAAGTACATGTATATTGATAATACTGTTTAATTCCACCATTTAAAGAATGATAAACAATTTAGTTTTAAAAGGGGATTGTTTCAAAAGTATCGAAACTCATTATATATCAACATCAAGTAAATGGAAATTACTATTTTTATCGCATGAAATGCATTTTTTCATGCATTTATAAGTATTTTAGTCCAGAATATTTTAAACAAGTGCATGTCGTATTGCGATGCAATACAGGAGTCCCCCACCGGATAACAAAAGATCCTTTCTTATAATATATCTCCTACTAACTAGATCTATAACTGTATACAAAATTTGAAGTGCATTACACTTCTTCTCAATGAGATCTACCAGTGTACAAAGTTTGAAGTTGCTAGGGCTTATGGTTAAGGAGATAAGTACGGGACAAAAATGTAAGGATAGAAACAACAAAGGGCAATAACTCAAAAAGTGGACATGGCAGAGTGACAGTTCTTGTACATGACACTTGTCCTCAATGATATCTATATGGGTAGCAAGTTTGAAGTTTCTAGCACTTATGGTTTAGAAGATATGTTCCGGACAAAAATGTAAAGGTAAAAACAACAAAGGGCAATAACTTAAAAAGTGGGTGTGGCAGAGTAGCTGTTCTTGTACATGACAATTGTCCTCAATGAGATCTATACATGTACAAAGTTGCTAGCACTTATAGTTAAGGAGATATGATCTGGACAAGAATGTAAGACTAAAAAGAACAAAGGGCAATAACTCAAAAAGTGGACATGGCAGAGTAACAGTTCTTATACATGACACTTGTCCTCGATAACATCTATCGGTGTACAAAGTTTGAAGATGCTAGCACTTATGGTTTAGAAGATATAGCCCGGACAAGAATGTAAGGGTAAAAACAACAAAGGGCAATAACTCAAAAAGAGGGCGTGGCAGAGTAACGGTTCTTGAACATGACACTTCTCCTCAATGAGATCTATTAGTGTACCAAGTTTGAAGTTGCTAGCACACATAGTTTAGGAGATATGTTCCGGACAAGAATGTAAGGGTAAAAACAACAAAGGGCAATAACTCAAAAAGAGGGCGTGGCAGAGTAACGGTTCTTGAACATGACACTTCTCCTCAATGAGATCTATAAGTGTACCAAGTTTGAAGTTGCTAGCACATATGGTTTAGAAGATATAGCCCGGACAAAAGCGTGACAGACAGACGGACGGACAGACAGACGGACAGATGGACAGACAGAATCGAGCAAACCTATAGTCCCCCAACCGGTAACCGGTGGGGGACTAATAAAATTGTTGCATTGAAACATTCTTTAACTAATGTGTATTAAAATATAAGCAATTCATTGTTTTGTCAAATTAGGGTTCTTCCAAAAGTTATCAGTTTTACGGGAAAACTATTGTGTATTTGGGGAGTTTCTAAGTATTTTTTATATAGTACATTGTACTTTTGTACTTTCTTTGAAAAATGAAAATAATCATTTCCTCATTACATCAAAAGATGGGCGTCCTAAAAGTATTCTTATTTTACCATAAAATTATTGCTATTTTGGGGATCTTAAAATGCCATTAAAGAGAAGGATGTAAAATAAAACGATGTTTCTTAAAAATTTAAACAGCTGGAGAGTCTGGTCTTTCTTTTCTTTTGGTATAAATAACGGTAAGAAAGAGATAAAATATAAATGACTGCATGAAATTATTAACGGTCACTTGGCAGAACAAAAGCTTTTCCGATCTACCAACAGAAGGAAACGCCCATCAAGGCGCATTTGTAGCGCGTCGGACTATCAAACAAAATGCCCCAGGTTCGAACCCCGACGGTGGCACACATACTTTCCGACTATTTGTCTTCCACAAATGGGCTTATAATCGTAGACCTATGTGGTGTATCAACAGGAGAATAGATAAGTATGTAATTGTTGTACTGGTTAAAAGCGGCGTTTAACTCTATACACATAAACGGATATGTAAATTAATGAATGGGTGCCTTTGAGGGTTTTGTCTTGGTCACTCTGCACTCAACACATATGGACTGTACGCGTAAGCTGGTGATTTTAATTGAAGTGGTGACCAACTTCAATCTATTCGAAACGTTTATACATATATTTATATTGACCTGTCTTATTTTGTAAACAAGTAATTTTAATGTATAAACATTGAAATCGTTACATCATCATATAAAAGCATTGTGTAGTTATATACTTCTTTATATACAACGCCCCCTTAGAGTTTCGGCCAACATAATGGTGAAACAATGAGACAAGCCTATCAATTCAAAAGATCGTTTAGTCAACCGACGAAATAAAAATGATGAAGCTACGACGTTTTGCGTCCGTTGACTTTTAATAGATTTAAATCCTAGAAAAATCCCCCCTCCGCCCCCCCCCCCCTTTCAGAGAAAAAAACTAGATCCGCGTATGATAATTTGAAAGATAGTACATGGCCAAGACATTTAACACAAACATCCAAATCATGATATTGATGATAATGTGTAAAATACGGAGTTCCCATGTAAAGGGAAAATACCCATTTAGTGTAAAATATGTGAAGTATAAAACGGTTATCTACACTTAGATATCATTGTTTCGTCATAGATGTTTAATGACGTCATAATTTCTTGGGATGTTTTTGTTTATAACGTAGGATCAATGTTCTTGCAAGAAGGCTTAGGCAAGTTTTGAATGTGTTTAATCTCGTTCCTGGAAAAGTCTACAGTGAATAATAAGGAAGAGGAATAAGAGGAAGGATTTCAGACTTTGTGGTGTTTCATTGTGGTGTTTCATGCTTGATTCATTGAACTCAAAGGATTTTCGTCTGTTGGTCAATTCTACAAGACTCTGGCATTAGGCGCTAGTCATCGTGTGTACTTGAATGCTGTTGCATAACATCCAGCATTCATCTACAGATGACTGTTGTCTAAGTCGTAAGTCAACTGTTCTGATGTGTGTCTGATCTGTGTCGACGGTAGTCTCCTTTCACAAGGTAAAAAAAGTTCTGAGGTTTTGCTGATTTATTTTATTATTCATCTGACATTCGGAATGTACTATTTCGGTGGGGATAGTACTAGAAGGCATGAGCTAAAATCGGCCCTGAACGCCTTTAATCCACGTCATATGATAACATTTATTTACATTCACTACAAACATGCATGTTGAAGACCTCTTTGTATGACGTCGAACCAAAGCATTGTCGTAAAATCGAAATTTAAATAAAATTTATATTTTTAAACATTTTGACCGAGAAAATGAAATGATAATCTATAATTAAAACCTTTTATAAAGATTACTTTTTATAAAAACGCATTTTCACATTCGAAATTTTTGCTGCCGTAAATCGAATCTAAGTCGGGCTCCTTAAGGGCCCTTTCCCGTGATATCAGTAAGATCCTTCCCATATTCAATAGGAATCATCATGATGTACTTGGGTGAGCTAAAACTGTACAGAGTGACAGTATATATTCTACATGCACGTCTTCCTTAACAGGCTGCCCAGTGTCTTAGCTTTGTGAAGTTGAAGGAAACAAGTCACTCAGATCTTCAAAATTTTCTTTTGGCAGAAATATTTGACTGTTGAAAATCCGTTAGATCTATTCAAGATCTAATACATTTATTACTTTAAGCAATATAGCTGAACAAAGTATTGAATAAGTCTTCCAATGAAAATATACAAATAAATCTTCCTATGATTATATGCAGAGTGCATTTTTTGGAAAAAAAATAAGACCTGATAGTCACAGTAAAATTATTTGGAGTGATTAAGAAGAACTTACCCCTAACATTTCAGCAAACAATATGGCAAAAGCAGGCATAACTCCTCCGTTGACCAAGCTACCAAAACAACCAAGAGCTATGAAATACCATTCTGGACCATTTACCTTCATCACTCGACCAAGGCCAGCATTTGCTTCTTCCTTCTTCTTTTTCTCCTCCTGATAGAATATATTGTTATTACAAAATATTGAGTTCTAACATTTATATTGCAAGTAATAGAAAAAATTATCTTATTATTCCTTTATCAAATTTTGAGACACCAGCAAGTTTATATAATAATGGTAATGGAAACAACATTTTATGCATATCACAGTTTTCAAAAATGCTCCTAGGTTAAGTGATAGTTTTGTGCCATTTCTATTAGTATTTATTCCTACTTTGTTTAAAACAATACTTAAGTCTTTCTTTCTATGCAATAATGATATGCAATGATGATTGTGATTTTTGGAGGCACTAACATTTATTTACACCCCTGTAAAATTCTCTGCAAATGTTAACCCCCTTAAATATGCGTATCAAACCTGCAGAAAAGAGACATTATAATATGATCTATGACGTGGGAACAAAATAATCCCATCAAATATTTTTGACATTACATGGGTGTTATTATACAAGTGGAATAACTATGCAAATGAGCTAAGAACGGACAGCAATGTTATATTTTTTGTTGTGATGTCAAAATGCATTTGCTTATATCATTTTTTAATTGACATTATCAGTTTTGTGGAATAACTTGAATTGATGCCTTTCTGTAATTTTCTCATTTCATCACAAAAATTCTGGTCATATTATAAAAAGAATACCAAATTTGTGCTCATAGAATACCAAATTTATTAAACTCATCATGTAAAACAGACAAAAACTCAATGTAGCCTCGTTTTTATCCATTTATTAACCCTTGTCATGCTGAACCCTGAATATTCCTGCTTTGGCAGGAGCTATAGACAAACATCAGCCTGCACATATGTGCAGTCTGATGTAAGTCTACACCACCTATTTCTCACTTTCAAACCAGAATCATCAATAGATTTAATTTTTGAAATGAAAATTAACCTACAGTTGGTTCTTTCAGTGCTTTTTCCCTTTGATTTTGATGAAAATTTTAGCCAAAATTTATTCAGCATGACAAGGGTTAACAACTTGTTTCATAAATTCAGTATTCAAAGTCCACTCATTCAATATCCTCTCATTAAAATTTCATCGAACCTTTTCCTCCTTGGTCTCTTCTTCCTCCAATTCTATTTTAGTTTCTGTGACAGAAACGTGTTTGGACATTTGTTTCTTCAGTGCTGGTTTTTGTCCGGAATAAATCTCAGCTTCTATATCTACAAAAGAAAAGTATAGGCCTGTGCTTGACATTTCCAACAATTTGAAATGTTCGTTAGGTGTAAATATTTAGCAGCATAGACAGCATAGACAGTGACAAACTTTTGATGTAGAGTAATCCAAAAGTCTACAGATAATTTGAGACCCTATCAATCTATAAAATGCATAGTAAAGACACTGCCCAGACTGTGCGGATGCACAGGCTGGGCAGTCTTTGTTTTGTGCATATTTGAAATTGTTGGAAATGTCACACACAAGTTCTAATACTAATTTGAGCCAGTGAGGGAGATTTCCGACAATTTGACATTTGAAAGGGGTGCAAACATTTAACAGCCTAAAGAGCTACATGTTGCAATTAGAATTTTGTCAGACTGTCTGACGATATACATTGACACCTGAATTATCCATAAAACGCAAAGTGAAGACCCTGGACAGCCTGTGCAGATGCACAGGCTGGTAAGAGTCTTTTACTTGGGGATATTTGAACTTTTTGGAAATATCACACATTAGCTCATTTGATTTTAAGAGAAAAAATCAATCCATAAAAAAATCAAATCTTGTATAAAACACATATTGCAACTATTGAATTTGTAAAAACTTAAAAACATTTATTATACTTTTATATAGTGCTTTAAATTACA